>CM057050.1:34189182-36589182 GCA_029948455.1 Solanum rostratum | reverse complement strand
TCCATCTCAACAGAAGCTTGAGGACTTTCGGTCTGAGGTGTTTCTCTACTCTTTTCATGGAATTTTTTGTGTACTCTATTAGTCCAATAATCGCCTCTAGTGGAAGAGAATGAATCAATGGGTTTATGTTCTCGTAATTCATTTTTTGGTGTACCACAAGATGGGTGCTATGGCTGCAGTGCATGATATTTGTACCAATATTCTTTGTTTACCATGTTCTTTGGGCTTCATAAATGGTTGTACATGTGTAAGAGATTGATTTTCAAATTTGTCGGCCTAGAGCTCGCAGACGTCAATGTGATGGATATTAGGCCTTATGTGATGCATGCTGAAGTAGCTGAGAAGTTTCTATCTTGTAACAACAGGATAATACTTGTTGGTGATGCAGCTTATCGATTTCCTCCTGCTGGTGGTTTCAGTATGCAATGTTTTTGTGCCTGTATCAAGTTTTCGTTATGTCAACTTAAAACTGGTAATTGTTACCTTTCTTAAAAATTGGTATTATCTAGTCATGTCTTGGTTATTATTTAGAATAAAGTTTTTCCATTCCTTTTCTCTTGGGAGAGTTTGGGGAAAGGAGAGAAGACATATTAATGCAGTGCAGTGTTTTTTTGCCCATTGATTCATACAAGACGCTTGCAAAAAATGTTGATCGTAGTACAAAATATTGGAGCTATAATCAAGCTTAATTAAGCTCAAGAAAGCATTTATTGGTTGGATGACATCTGAACTGCAATCAGTCTCATTATGATGTTAGTTACTATGTATTGCACTGGTGATTTTGACACAGTTGATATTGTATCTGATTATATGTAGAGAACCTAATTGAAATATAGTAATTTTTAAATGACATAATCAATTAAGTTTGTAATAGTATTCCCTATCTAACTTTTAGCCTTTTAGATGATATGGTTCACACAATTCAATACGTAATCAAAGTGTGTCCATGTTCTTTCTCTCAATGCTACCTGTCAAAAGTAAGTTCCCGGGAAACACTTAAAGGAATTCTAAAGACGTAATGCCATCAAAAGGTGTGACGTAATGATTACTTAAGTGGGTATAAATTTTGGAAATCAAGGTTCAAATACCAGCAGGGTAAAAAATGTTAGGTGATTTTCCACCATCTATTTAAGCCTTCATGAATAGAGTTATGTTGGTGGGAAGTAGCAAATAATTAATGAAATAGTCTAGGTGCACGTGCTCTAGTCTAGACCCCACCATTATAAAAAAGACATAATTAGGTAAAAGATCAGTGCCATCACCCCTCTATAATTGAATGAACATTTCAAAGAGAATGTTCGAATATGAGAAAAGTATCTCAAAGAGTAAAGGGGAAAATAAAGAACATGACAGTAATTATCTATCCTGCAGAGACAAAAAAATTGGTCTTGATAACTGTTAAATGAGGTAAACAAAATTTAAGGCGCCATGTAAGATGCATCTAACTCAAGATACTTTTCTACCCTGCAGTTGTTTATTTTAGGATTTAATAGTTTAGATTGGGAGAAAGAGATCTGCTCAAGATACGTTTTTCTTTTATTCAGGGATGCAGATGCTCATAACCTTGCTTGGAAATTAGCTTCGGTAATCAATGGTGTCTCACCAATATTGTTAACCTCTGAATACAGAGGTTTATGATGACGATGAAGCAGAGAAGAGAGGATGAGAGAAAATGAGGAAGAGAAGTAAAGTTGAAGTCTGTATATTCATCTTAATGAGTAAATGATGTAGTACATGTATTTATAGAGGATTAGTTAGTTATAACTAACTCCTAACCTCTTCTTAACAAACTAACCTCCTCTAACTAATTACTAATCACCTCTAACTAACTCTTTAATTTGTAATCATCAGCTTGACTTCAACACCCCTCCTCAAGCTGATGGCTTGAATAAGTCTCTTAGACCCAACTTGTTTAGCAGATGATGGTGTGTTGCTTTTCCCAGTCCCTTTGTCAAGATGTCTGCCAGTTGCTCCTGTGTTGAAACATAGTTAGTTCTAAGTATTCCTTTGTTGATCTTCTCTCTTACAAAGTGACAGTCTATGTCTATATGTTTGGTCCTTTCATGAAAGATTGGATTTGCAGCTATTTGTATAGCTGCCTTGCTGTCACATAAAAGCTCTACTGGTTTCTGGACTTGAATACCCAGCTCACTCAATAAACCAAGCAACCAAATGATCTCAGCTGTGCATGTAGCCATGCTCCTGAACTCAGCTTCTGCTGAGCTTCTGGATATGGTCTCCTGCTTCTTGGATTTCCATGATATTAGTGCTCCACCAAGTTGTACAATATAACCTGTAACTGATCTTCTTGTTTCTAGACAAGCACCCCAGTCTGAATCACAATAAGCCTGCAGTTGATTAGACTTATTTGCTGGCATGAATAATCCTAAACCAGGTGTGCCTTTGATATACCTTACAACCCTTAGAGCAGCCTCCATGTGTGACTTCTTTGGACTGTGCATGTACTGACTGAGAACCTGTACCACAAATGCTATATCAGGTCTGGTCATGGTGAGGTACAACAATCTACCCACAAGTCTTTGATACACAGCATGATCTTTCAACATTTCATCTTCACTTTCTTCTTTGGTGGACACATGACTGTCATATCTTGTTGAGGTCAACTTCTGATTTACTTCAAGTGGAGTTGTTGCTGGTTTTGCTCCACTTAAGCCAGCTTCTGAAACTAGCTCAAGTGCATATTTCCTTTGACACATCACCACCCCCTCCTGTGATCTTGCCACTTCAATGCCTAGAAAGAATTTTAAGTTTCCTAGATCCTTCATTTTGAATTTCTGTTGTAACTCTTTCCTAGCACTTTCAATTAGACTTGAACAACTTCCAGTAACCAACAAATCATCTACATATACCAGGATTACAACCATCTTCTTGTCTACAGACTTTGTGAATAGAGAATAATCATAGTGACTCTGCTTGAACCCCATTTGTAGAAGTGCATCTGTTAGTTTCTTATTCCACTGTCTAGGTGCTTGCTTTAGACCATATAGTGATTTATGTAGTTTGCAGACTTGTTTATTTCCCCCCTGTCTGCCAAACCCTTCTGGAATCAGCATATATACTTCTTCTAAGAGGTCCCCATTGAGAAAGGCATTGTGTACATCCATTTGATATATAGGCCAGTTGTGAGAAGCTGCAATAGCCACCAATGTTCTGACTGTAACCATCTTTGCCACAGGTGAAAAGGTCTCTGAGTAGTCTAACCCAGCCTGTTGACTGTATCCTTTTGCCACCAACCTTGCCTTGTATCTTTCAATATCTCCTGAAGCCTTGTATTTGATTTTGTAAACCCATTTACAACCAATAGGTGTCTTGCCTGCAGGAAGATCAACAATAGACCAAGTATGATTTTCTTCTAAAGCCTCAATTTCCTGCTTCATAGCATGAATCCAAGCAGGATCTTGAGATGCTTGATGAAAGGTTGTTGGTTCAGTAGTTGAGGAATAGGCAGCTAAGGCAAGTTGGTGAGATTTCTTGAGATGTGAGTATGTAACATAGGATGACACAGGATAGGAACAGTTGTTTGTTGCATACTCACTCAACCATATAGGAGGATTTCTGATTCTGGATGACCTTCTGACTATTGGATTTTCTTGTGAAGGACTTGGAATGATGAGAGGAGGTTCAGATATAGAAGGTAAATGATTTGGACTCATGGATGCAGGTGGTTCAGTTATAGATGATATTGTTTCTGGACTTAAGGATGCTGAGTGAGGAGGGATCTCTCTCAGATTTGTAGGTGAAGTATTAGTAGGAGCAGGTTCAACTGAAGGAAGTAGCTGAACAACAGGAAATGTAGGTGTGCCAATGGACTTGGCCTGTGCAAAAGGGAAAATTGTTTCCAAGAAAACAGCATTCCTGCTCACAAATAATGAGTGAGAATGCAGATCAAGTAAGACATACCCCTTTTGTGTACTAGAGTAGCCTAAGAAAACACTAGGAATAGCCCTGATAGAGAATTTATCAGATATTTTTGTGTTGGATGCATAGGTTAGGCACCCAAAGACCCTGAGATGATCAAGACCTGGTGAATGATTATGCATAAGTTCAAAAGGAGACTTGAAATTTAGAAGTTTTGATGGAGTTCTATTGATAATATAGACAGTTGTAGTGACACACTCACCCCAATACTTCAGAGGTATGCTGGCTTGAAATCTTAAAGCCCTTGCTACCTGAAGTATTGTTCTATGCTTCCTCTCAACCACCCCATTCTGTTGAGGAGTATAGGGACATGAAGTTTGATGTATGATGCCATATAGGAGTAGAATAGACTGAAGTTCATTACTGAAAAACTCACATCCATTATCAGTTCTAAGAACCTTAACATTGGCAGAAAAAACATTCTTTATTTTTGCAAGAAAGTGTTTTAGGACTACAAGAACTTCAGACTTAGACTGTATCAAGAACAACCAAGTAAACTTGGAGCAATCATCCACTATAGTAACAAAGAACCTTTTACCACTGTGAGTAGGAACCTTGTATGGCCCCCAGACATCACAATGTAGTAGATCAAAGATAGATTGAGCTCTAGAAGTACTAATAGGAAAAGGAAGTTTAGTATGTTTTGCCAATGGACAGACAGTACATGGATGCTTCCCAGGACTAAGATTTCTGAGAAGGTCATGTCTTCTGAGCACATTCAGAGGGGCATGACCTAGTCTTCTATGCCACAATACATCAGAGTCAGAGACTTGCTTCACTGAATGAACAAACTTGTGTTCATTATTGGATGAACAGTTGTCTTCTCTTAGAATATAAAGGCCTTCTTCTTCTTTACCAATCCCCTTCACCTTGCCAGTATAGAGATCCTGGAATATACAGAAGTCAGGGAAGAAATTCACTGAGCACTGTAATTCCTTAGTTAGTTTTGATATAGATATCAAGTTGCATTTAAACTCTGGTAAAAACAAAACATCAGGTAACAAGTGGTTGGTCAGAATATATGCAGTTCCACTGTGAGTGACTTTGGTAATACCACCTGTAGGTAAATGGACCCTATTATTCTCATTATCTGGAACCTTGTTGCATGTGTGTAATATATCAGGAGTAGATGCCATATGGTTAGTTGCACCAGAATCTATTATCCATTTAGCCTGAGTGACTTTAGTATTTAACTGAGAGTTTGTACCTGTGTTGGCTGAACTAGTTGTAGGAGCATTATTTCCTTCACTACCTTTGTTGAGCATCTGAAGAATCTGTTGATACTGTTCAGGAGTGAAATAAGGAGTAGCTTGAGCATTAGGAGATTGGAACTGTTGAATTGTACCACCACTGTCACTACTACTTGTACCACAGCTTCCTTGAGAATTTTCAGAGAAAACAACTTGATTTGCATATTGATTAACTCCTTTTCTTTTAGACTTGGGCCAGTCTGGAGGATATCCAATTAACTTGTAACACTTGTCTTTTGAATGACCAGTATAACCACAAAAATCACAGATAATTGAACCTTTCCTCTGAGTCTTGTAATTGTTAACTGGTGTAGGTTTCACAGAATAGTTTCCAGTGAACCCTGAGGTCCCTCCTGGATGATTGTTTCCTGAATGTACATTACCTTTGCTATAGTAGGACTGTGCATCTATAGCTTCAGTTTTGCCTGTGTATTGAGAACCTGACCCTCCCCTCTGACTAAGGAATGCCACTCCTTCTATTGAGGTACTCACATCTGTTGATGAAGCTGATAAAAATCTCTGACTCTCATGGTTGATTACCATAGAGTAAGCTTGGTTTAAGGTGGGAATTGGAGTCATCATCAGAATCTGACTCCTACATTGAGTGTAGGTTTCATTCAGCCCCATAAGGAACTGTAGAAGTCTCTGATATCCATGATGTTGTGCATAGTTCCTAGATTCTGGACAATTACAATCCGGACATGGCATGATTGCATCAAATTCATCCCATAAGTTTCTCATTTTGGAGAAGTAATCTGAAATTGACTGGGTACCTTGAGTCAGTGTTACAATTTCTCTATGTAGGTAAAATATTCTGGATCCATTCACTACATCAAACCTCTCCTTAAGGTCTAACCAAACTTTATGTGCATCTGAGGCATAGATTATGCTACTCAATAACTCTTTTCTTACTGAGTTCATTATCCACGAAAGCACCACAGCATTAACCTTTTCCCATTGATCATGTAGTGACGTCTCAAATCTGTTCTTAGTGTGTCTTCCATCTATAAATCCCAACTTACTCTTTCCTAGTAAGCCTAGGGACATAGACCTACTCCATAATGCATAGTTTTCTGAACCAATTAATTGAATTGACACTAAGGAACTTCCTGGTGTGTCATTTGGATGTAGATAGAGTGGATGATTATGATCCAACTCAATTTTATTAGGAGTTCTAGCTGTAAACTGACCTGAGACTGGTGTGTCTTCTTCAGCCATTTCTCTGCCTTGACTCAATTGAATCCTTTTCGATCTGTTTAATCAAGCTCAGATTGTCTTGTTTCTTCTAACATGCAACTCAATTCAGCCTAAATTCTCCTTGCCTGACTTAATTTCAGACATGCAACTCCGACTAGATGACCTCGATTTCTTCTCGAACCTCGATTTCTCCTCGAACTAGCTCGATCCAGTTCGAATTCCTATCAGATTCAGCTAGATCTTCTACTGATCTTCTGCAGAAAAGAAAAAAAATAGATTCGAACTTCTCTGATGCAACTCGAATTTCTAAATCTCTCTCGATTCCTTCTCTCTCGATTCCTTCTCTCTCGATTCCTCACTTGTCTAGCTTCGTCTCTCCCAGCTAACCTCGCTCTGATACCATGTTAACCTCTGAATACAGAGGTTTATGATGACGATGAAGCAGAGAAGAGAGGATGAGAGAAAATGAGGAAGAGAAGTAAAGTTGAAGTCTGTATATTCATCTTAATGAGTAAATGATGTAGTACATGTATTTATAGAGGATTAGTTAGTTATAACTAACTCCTAACCTCTTCTTAACAAACTAACCTCCTCTAACTAATTACTAATCACCTCTAACTAACTCTTTAATTTGTAATCATCAGCTTGACTTCAACAAATATCAATTCTCAACTCTTATGAACTAGAACGCAGTCAGGTATTCATTTCCTCAATTCTTGGTTTCATAATGTATATGGTAGTGCCTATGTATTACAGATTTCTCTGATCTTGTAATTATGAGCTGAAAACACTCCTTAAAATGTTTCAGATAACCCATTTTAATGCAGCGCTTAGCGTCAAAAACTTTAAAGCAGCAATGGAAGTTCCTGCTGCAACTTGTCTTGATCCAACTGTAGCAAATGCAGGTTAAGTGAAAACCTGAAACTTAATTTCATCACATTTTATATTTTAATTAAAGACATGTGTTTTCTTCTTGCAGTACATCGAGCTCTTAATGACACTGTTGGTTCCATTCTGCCATCTGTACTTCAAAGGACAATATTAGACGGAATATTCAGCTTAGGTCGTGCACAACTCTCAGATTTTGCACTGAATGAAAATAATCCACTTGATCTGCAAGGCTAGCCAAATTAAGACAAAGATTTGAAGGAGGACAGAGCCTTCAACTCCAGTTTCCTGCCGAGGATCTTGGTTTCAGGTTGCACATCTACTTTTGTTATATCCATATTGAAGTTGATTTTTCGATTATTATTGTTTAATCATGGCTTCTATGAATGCTGGATACTGTCTCAACACTGAATAGAACTCCGAAGAAGCCATCATGGATGTACGCTAGATGATTGTTTCTATCTTAACTATAATACTGTCGGAAGTACTTGTTTTCATTCGTACTCTAATCTTGAGATGTTTACATTAGGTATCGGAAAGGAGTATTGGTGTCTGAAGATGCTAGTGTGTTGAATGTGCATGAAGCGCCAACAGGACGAAGAAGGGATTATATTCCTTGCTCTGAACCTGGATCAAGGCTCCCTCATATAAATGTTAAACTGCTTTCTAACCTGCCAAGCAAGGTATGTACTCTTTCAAGGGAACATTGCCATGGTAGGAGCCAGACTTTGTTAGATCATGGTGTTGTTCCTTCATTTCTTGACAAGTGTGAAGAAGCCAAATAACTGAACCAAAAGGGGATCGTTTACCTCTAGCCTTCCTCAAGATTAAAATATTCGACTTGCAGCCATCTTGTTTCAAGTTTCCATTACTATTTCTTCCTAACAGAATACAATCTTATGCAGGAAACATTCTCTACTCTGGACCTTGTATCTGGAGATAAAGTTGAGTCTGTCCTTATAATAGCGCCATTGAAGGAGTCCTACTGTTTGGCTCAGGTGGCCAACAACTCAAAACTTCCCTTAAAGGCTTGTGTAAGTATTGATGGAAAAGGAAGAAGTGAGGCTGCATTGACATCTTTTGAAGAAGTTGTGGAGGTGAAGAGGTCATCAGATTCGCCGTCCTGGTGGGACATGTGTCAGATGATAGATAGGGGAGCCATATTAGCAAGACCTGATGAGCACATTGCTTGGCGTACAAAATCCAGAATTGCAGATCCAATCATGACGATGAAAAGCGTTGTTACAGGAGTTGATTGCATCTGATAACACCTTTTATGAAACTTACCCCATTCTCCTAAAATTAATTATTAAGCTTATTTCTTGCACTAGCTTTTCCAATGAAGTTGAAGATAAAATTCTTTATTGATTATCCTACATTGACCACTTGTTTCGACTTAAACACATGAATATTTTGAAACATAAAAAAGTTACAACAAAGGGAGATGATTGTACCATAGTAATAATTGCTAAATATATAATATCTCATATGAAAACACTTTAATTGAGATACAAATGACAAATCATCTATGGAGACTCCTGAAATTCTTATTTCAGCATTATTAAGATAATTAAAAATTTAGAAATTAAATTAAAGAAGTTCAAAAAAGAGTGACTATAAATTTGTAATTGTTATTGGAAGGTGGGAAGAACAAATATTAAATGGCCATTTTAATGGTTGACATAAATTGTACATTTCTCTTGTTAGCGGAGGATGAATCAATTCTAAAAAATTAAATTTAAAAAACTATTATGGCATGCCTTGAAAAATAAATGAAATTATGAAGACACTAACCTAAATATATTTTACAGATACAAATCAATGGCTTAAAGAAGGGTTTTTTTTTTTTCAAGTTCTCAAAAAGTCTTGCATACTTTTTTTTTAAAAAAAAAAAACCTTTAATATTTACTTTATTATTTAAGTTGATGAAGTCAAATCTGAAAATTGAATCGAAAAAAATAATAATATTCAAAATTATTTCTGTAATAAATGACATTAACATAGAAATAATTTTCACATAATTTCTAATGCCATAATGATTGTATTTTTTTCATATGCTCAAAAACGCATATCATTTTTCTAACTGGTTTAATTATGATGATCATTTGGTAATTTTTAAATAGTAATTATAATTTAATATTTAATTAATTAAATATTAATTTAGTATAGAAGTAAATTGTAATCCAATTTTGCATATCGAGCCTTTTCACTTTTAGTAATATATATATCGAAGCCTCTGCATGCTCTATTCTAAAGGTAGTCTATAAAGTGCTAATTAGAAGACTTGAAATTGTTATTTAAAAACAATAATAAGTAATCAATTCTCAAAAGAGTCGATACAATTGTAGTTAAGATGTATAGATTTAAACACAAACAGGTGGTATAAATAATTACAATATAGCCATTGACTTTTGAGTCTCTCCGTATGCCCATTTTCATTTGTTTGATTGTCTCCTAATACATAGTTTCTTTTATGTTGTCTATAACATTACGAGAAAAGTATTAAAAATATCTCTGAACTTGGCGCAAGTTACAAGTTTCATTCCGAACTATTGATAATCTTAAAAACACTCATCTACTTGACTAACTAAACTAAAACACATCCTGGATCTATCACAACTGTTAAAAACATCCCTTAACTTGGCAAGAATTTAGGGGTGTATTTCACTCTTGTTACAAGATCAAGCACATATTTAAGTTTTGCTAGGAAAGTAGAGGGGTGTTGTTAACACTATCAATAGTTCAAGGATGGAACAAATAATTCATGCCAAATTTAAAGGTGTTTTTAATACTTTTTTCTAAGATTATTCTATATACATATATAAGCTATTCCACAAAATATTATATCCTTTATAAATAGACACCACTTACAAATAATTCCACATTGACCAGCACTTGAGATATGAAGGACAAATTGACATGGTTATTACTGAAAATGTAGTGTTTTCAGTTGAGACCTATATTTTAATTGTGAAAGCACATGATTGTTTCACTTTTGATCAACACACAACATTGAATGTTATTTTCTTTCCTATTCTAGAGGGAGATTTTAGGGTTATTCTACTAATGTATTCAAACATACCTTGAAAGTGGTATTGAGCTATTAACATCTAATTTAATTGTATGTTATAATTTACACGTTTTACTTTTAATAAGTAAAGTAACTTATGTATACATTTTATCTTTTTCAAATTCTACTTTGTTTAATTTTACTAGATATGATATTGTTACAATATTTCTTTAAATTCAATTCTATCAACTTGACATATTTAGGATTTTTTTAAACTACGATCAACAGGTCAATTTCATTTATAGCAATAAAATGGGCTTAAACTGAGCCTTTTACAGCTTTGTCCATCAAATAAACATGTTATCCATACAATAAAATCCAAAACCTGGTCCAAATCATCCACCGCCTTAGTTATAATAAAACAGTAGGCGAGAAGCCAAGGTTTCCTAAAAAGGACCCTGCAACTTATTCATCTCCTCTCAACCGATGATGGTTTTCTTGTTGGTTCCGAACCGTCGTTTCAGTCTTCTTCTTCTGTGGGTCAACAACTATCTCCATGTGATGTACCTTCCATCTCTGATTTTCAACTTTCAAAGGTAAGACTCTACCCTACAACTCCTTTTCCCGATCTACTTGATACTTGGTGTCTAACTTCCGTTTCTTCCTAGGTGTCCTGTCCAGTGATGCTTGAAATTTGAAAAGACCAGGTCTTTTTCTTGCATTCTAGTCCATGTGAGTCTTTCTTCCAGTATTAGTACAATTCTTTCCCTTTCATCTAGTTCTTTCCTTTGCTCGTTCTTGAACTTTTTGATGGCAGACTTAGCCTAGGCTTAGTTAGTATAGATTGACTAGGCATATTTATGTAAATATCCTTAATGTGTCGAACATTAGTCATCATGTTGTTCATCATAAACTTATTTAGTGTTGTATTTTATTCTCCTTGTCTTTATCCATAGTGAAGGATCTGACACTTATCCATGTTTAATATTCTTCATGTGTTGCTTGAAAGTTGATTAAAGGACCAAAACTGTCTTCCCTTCCCATTCAATGGCCATGTTTGTGACAATGTCACCTAACTGATTTGCTTCCCTGAATGTGTGACATATGTGCATATTAATAGTCTCTTTAAGATCTTGAATTTCCTCTGCTATGTTAACTATCTCCTAAGGAATCTTCCATTCATCCTTTAACTTCTTAACCATGCCGAGTGAATTTGTTTCAACCACTATGTTGTGCATGTTATTTTCCTTACAAAATTGCATTGCTTTCCAAATAGTTATTGCTTCTGCTACCATATTAGTTGCAATCCCAATGTATGTTTAAAATGCATATCCAAATTTCCTTTCCCATTTCTAATACAAACGCCATATGAACTCCTTCTTGGATTGCCTTTACTAGCACCGTCAGTATTGCACTTTATCCAACCATTTTCAGGAAAATTCCACTCGATAATTTTGTAAACCAATTTCGGCGTGTTCTATTGTATCAACTCAGAACTCTTTGACCACCATCTTGGGATATTTGACCATTCTGGAAATTTGAACCTGATTAATTGGTATAAGGTTGTTTAACACTTGTCTTATAACATTGTGAAAGTAAGCTGTTTATCATATCTAATTTGTTTCCTCCTTTTCCACAAGTCCCATGACAATAGTGCTAGAATAACCTTCAGTATGTCCCTTGATTTTTTATTCTCCATATTGGACCACCAATTTGTGAGAACTTTGCTTAATTGTTCTCCTTCTAACCTTTGAACTGGACATAAGACAAAATGCCTCCATAATTTTTAAGCTGTGGGGGCTGTTAGAAAAAGATTATCCATGGTTTCTTTCCTTCCTATATCACAACAATAACATTTTGAAACAATGAAACTGTGCATCTCTTCAAGTTATCATAAGTGGGTATTCTTCTCTTAATTAACCTCCATAAAAAGAAAGATATTTTATGAGGTAACCCACTGATCCATAAATGCTTATATCACTCCACCTTTTCTCTCTTATGCTTAATGATTTGACTTTGTGGAAAATCTCCCAGTGGTGCTTCCTATCCACCAAGGCTCTCTCCTAGTTTTGGCTTGGTAGTACTGGCAATCATATTTGACATCTCAAATGATACTGCCTTCTTCAGCTAATTAGATTTCCATGAATTACCGGTATCCACAAAAAACATTTTAACTCTAACTTCCTTCCCTTCTTCCAAGTCCCTTTTGTGTAATACAAGGCACCTAGTTTAGTATAATTATCAAATCGGAAGCTTCAATTTCCTTCCTTGAGCTGATACCATATGAATGGTTCTAGCTCATCTCTTATTGCAAGCATGTTCCTCTATACATATGAGGTTCTCGATACTCATAACCATTAGAGGGTGTTTTTCCTTACTATATTTGTTTCCCATATAGGTATCCCATAAAGTTGTCACCGGTGTTATGAAATTCCACCATAGTTTAGCAAACATAGCTTTATACACCTTACACAAGGACCTGAATCTTAACCCTCTCTCATCCTTTGGAAAACACATTTCTTCTCATGAGACCTAGTGCTTCCTTTTTCCCATTTTTGTTTCACCAAGAGAATTTTGCAAAGATCTAGTGTATGTGGCATATTGTCTAGCATTGAATAATCCTGATTATTGCCAATTTCACAAAACTATTCCTTGAATACGTGGACTTCTTCTTCCCCTATTTCTATGTGCTTAAGTATACTTCAAACATAGCTTTATCACTTGTATGTTTGTTATGTTTCTACATAAACCATAAGTGAGGGAATTCTACTATAATGCAATTTGTGAAGATGATCACAGTTTGACGGCTAAGGTGGGTGAGAGAAGGGTGCATATCAGTGAGAATTTTTGGGAAAAATTTTGAAAGTGCCTTTGGAAGGGATCAGGTCCATAGTTGGAAAGACATTCCAAGAACTTTGTGGAAGTGTGTGGGAAAATGCCAAAGCTTAACACTTCTAATATTCTCAAGAAGTTTCTGAAGAAAGGGTATTAATTATTTTTTGAGCTTGTGAACAAAGTTATCTTTCCTATATCAGAGAAAAGGATAGTAGCCTATGCTACAGATGTGTTTATGATGGAGGACTTGAACAAATTTAAGGCTATAAACCTTCTAATAATCATTATGGAGCATATGTGCAAGATATCAACTATCAAGGATGATAAGAATGATTTTGGTATGGTTATTTTTTGACCAAAGTATTTCAATACTTTGGAATTCCTTTTGAAGTTGAAGCGAAAGGCACGATAGAACAAACTGTGCTGTCTTTGGGAATATGAATGTATAGAAGCAAGTTGGTCCATTTAAGTAGGATGTCCGAATTACTAGCTAAACAAGAGAAACTGAAACATGATATTGAGTATATGAAAACTCTTCTAAGCTCAAAAGATGCAGATATAGCCTTATTAAAGGCAAAGTTGGTTCAAGCTCCGATTGAGGGACCAGGTTCAACTGAGGTGATGGAATTGAAAGCTCTAAATACAAGCCTTTCTATTGAAGTTGTAGGACTCAAGGATAAGATATTTAATCATCACATGGAATCTGATGCTCGTCTTATCTTAATAGTCCAATATCTTACCCAAAAACCTCTCTCCTCATCCTAGATTTTTTCTTCTTCTCTACTGCATGGTTTTCTTTTACAGTTCAGTTGTAATAGCTGAATTATTATCCCTCTTTGAATGAAATGCTCTTCTTTGATTTCTCTTTTTTTATGTTTGAATCTATCAATTATGCATGTGTTGTCAATTGACTGTGTCTTTACCATACTTGTGTTCCACTAATTTGTGGTTTACTGTCACTTCTTTTTTATGATGCCAAAAATGGGGAAAAATTATATGCTTTGAGAATCAATACAAGTGTTGGTGATAGGAGGAACTAATACAGGGCTCATATGGAGAATTTGTTGATAGGAGGAATAAGTATGGCCGAATGTTGCAGCATATTGTATTGCACTGTTGGACAATGTCATGGGTTTGTCATTATCAAAAAGGGTGAAAATAATATTATGAAGTTTTGATGATTTAACAAACCATGGGAACAGATAAGGGACTAGATCTCATGCGTGTTTTGAACCTAAAAATGACACCCAACAAATAGTACACCAATAGTTATATTATTATGGTGCACATCTACCTACTCTACAACAGTTGTCTAGCTAATGAAAATGGTCTAATTACTGTTGATGTTGGGTATATATATGTAATCTTTGTTGAGAAAAAAGTTTAAGGGTTTCTACACACACTGAGTGACTGATTTTGGTGAGGCTCTTTAGTAGTACACTAGGAAGATCAGAGTTTTTCTTGCTTTTTTCACTTCATTGTTCTTATTGAGTGCTTGCATCTTGTAAATTGATTACTATTCCATAAATAGATCCAATAACCTTCAAGCTTTTGATCTTCATTGTTGAGTTGTAGCTAGAGTTATCTATGGTGAGTTGTTAAAGTCTAAGTTTGCTAGACTTAGTCGATTGAGTAGCTACTTTGTTTCTTGAACCTATTGTAGAGTTATCACAGTGAGGAGCATGTGGTTTAGAGTTAAATCCCTTGATTACAAGAGCGTGTAATTGAATACTTTTCTCCTTTAATGATAATGGATTTGAGTTGAAATTTTGTGCGTACAAGTCATGGTTTTCTCCTGCCTTGATCAAGGGGGTTTCCACATAAAACAACTTAGATGATTTTTTGTTATTTTATTTTATTGTTGTTCTGACAAGGGACCAAGTCCCTAGACATGCAGTGGATGTGTACATTCCATCAGTAATTGTGGTGTGCACCCTTTTCAGGGTAGCCCGCAAAATCCCTTAAGGTGATCTCCATGACCCCTTTCACAAGTAGGTGTTGTGCGCCTACTATCCCTAAAAGGTATCTTGAAAGGTACCCTAGGCCAAATTTTTTTTTAAAATGCATTTTAACCCTCGCTTCGATCTCATGACATTTGACACACTTTGATTATGTCTATTTGATTTCTCATAAATCTGAAGCACTTTAGTTCTTAAAAGATATATGAATAAAGTTGAAAATAAATTAGATAAAAGTGTAAAGGTTTTATGAACCAATCGAGGATGTGAATATTGTCAAAACAATATAAAAAAATTGTGTATTGAAAAGGGCATAATCAGATAGATAACTACTACTGATACACCTCAACAAAATGGTGTAGCTAAAATAAGTAATAAGACATTATTGTGCATGACAAGATTAATGATTGCATAGGCAAATTAACTTATCTTTTTCAGGGGAGATGCAATATTGACTGTGGCCTATACATGAATAAAGTGCCTTCTAAATCAATATCTTTCACTCTGTATAAACTTTGGACTGGTATCAAAACAAACTTGAATGATCTATGATATTAGGGTAGTGCTACATATATTAACGATCATCTTGGTGAGTATGGTAAACTAAGTCCAAAAGAAAAGAAACATATATTTTAAGGTACTCAGGACACTCCAAAAGGTATGTGTTTACTGGTGAATTGGAACATCAAAGTATTACTGAAATTAAATCATGAGATGTAGATTTTTGGAAAAGGGTTTCTCCAAAAATGGTGGACTGATTGAATATGGTCCTCTCACCGAAATGTTGAATTTAGAAAATCAGAAAATATTGTCGAACATTCTTGATAAGACAATTGTTCAAGAAATAATTACTGATCTAAGTGAGAGTTTTTTAATCCCAAAATTCTATAGATAAATCTAAACTTCAGTTATATAAGAGTACAAGAAAAAGATTATCAAAATTGTTACACCTTAAAAAATTACCAAAACAATCGTAGGCGAGAGATTGCTCGCATAACGAATCATCAAAAATCTTTTGGATAATTTGAGTTTGGAATCAGGATCATTGCAGAAATTTAAGTGAAAAAATGTATCCATCGAAGTTTAGGCCAGCTGGAGTAACAATTAAGTTTTTGGGGAAAAATGCAATTTTCAGCAAGATGCGTAACACCTCCGCGTCATGGAGATACTCTAATATGGGTCATTCTCACATTTTACACATAAATCATTCGATGGGTGTGATTTATGTATTACATAAAAAAGGAACTAAAATGGAACAAGTTCGCGATGTGGACCTGCTCCATCACAATTCGAATTATTTTTGTCAACTGAAAGTTTAATAAGGGGCATTTAATGATTTTACCCACTCCTCCTACACTTAATCCAAGACTGGCATAGGTCATTGTTTTTCCTTAAAGGGTTTCTAAACTCATTCTTAACTCTTTTATACTAAATAAACTAAATACATAGGGTTAAACAGAGAGAAAGAGCTAGCGTTCAAGGAATTCAAGCCAAATTCTTGTAATTTGATTGTTTGCCTTCATCCCAACAATGATTTGTTATAGGTTGATTGTGAAGGAATTTGTAATACTGTGTAGCTCAGAGGATTAGATTCAAGGCTCATATTTTCGCTCCATAAATAATATTTCAAGTACCAGAAAGAATATTTCAAGTACCTGGACGTCGTCAGGCCTTAACGTTGCTCAAAAATTAGTTTCAGAAGGAATTTGGCCAAGGGTGCCTTCTAAGGAGCACCCCACGGCCCGTGGTGCACTCCACAGACCATGGAGGGACTCATGAAAGGGTTTTTAACCTTAATAGGCCTTGTTTTGTTGAAACCTTGAGGCTTCCTGGAGGGTCTGCCCACAACGGAGCACACAATGGTCCATGGTACACACCAGGATCCATGGTGTGTCTCGTGGAAGGACCTCTTCACAAGTCCCACCTATTTTTGTCTCAAGAGCCCAACCATGGACCCCTGTATGGCCTATGGTTCACACAATGGACCATAGAGGGGTTTCATAAAAGGCACTTTGGTAGGTTTTGGCTCCATTTTAATTGGGGCCATTTCAGAAATTTGGCCCATCCTTGGTCTTTTAAGACTCTTATGCCTATATTTTTAATACCCTAAATCATTCCTTATTCCTTGGCATTCACTTCATATAACTCCCTAACGCTTAGCCTCTCATTCACTCGCTGAAAATACTTTCTGGGTCCTCCTTTCAAGCTCTAGTGGAAAGATCATCATGGAGCATTAAAGCTCAAGCTAAATTAACTTTCAAGCCTTCAATCCAAGCTTAATTATATGGTTTATGGTCATTATGGATCTATTACATCAAGCCATGTCCAAAGAAATTCCATTGGCTAAGTTTTTCACATGAATCAGTATGAGGGTGAATTTCAAAAGGCCATATCATTTTGCACAAGAATAATTAGGTGTACCGTGACCTACAAAATTGTAGCTCTTTGAATTAGATTTCCAACACATCAAATTTCACCTAATTCTGAGTTTGGATGAAGACGTTATGGATGTTTAGTGAAACTATCCATAGGAATTTTCTAAGGGTGCACACCATGGAACACACCACGGACTGTGGTGCGCACCACGACTTCTGAAGATGGTTCCATGAAGTGCACTTGCGGCATTTTTCTTGTGCATTCTAATAAGGGTATAGGGTTCTTTCACCCCTTTCCTAACACTCCTATGCACTTTTATGACTTAAATATTCCCCTAAATCAATACATATGATTTGCTAACCCTCCCATTCAAGTCCAACACTTATTCTCCCAAAATCTAAGTCCTAAAACACTCTCCAAGTCTCATCTTTGAATGTTCAAGCTAGGGAATTCAAGATTGCTTCAACCCAAGTCAATTCTATTTTAATTCTTCTAGTTCTTCAAGGTATGTAGGGATTCATTCATGATTCCCTTCCAATCATTAATACCCAAATTTATTTCTTAATTTTATGAATTCTAAGTATGGTTTGCAAATGGGTTTTGTGATTTAACCTCAAATTGATGAAATTAAGTCGTTGATTGATTACAATTAATTATTTTAACATGACTTGGATCTTATCATGATGATTTACATATATTTTATGAGAATTAAAGAATGCATGTCCCTTTAATTTATGAACATTATGGTCAATTTCAAGTATATTTCAGTTGTTGATTTCTGTGTAGATTTAGTATGATTTCATCTTATTATGATATTTTAGTTATGAATTCTAACTACCCATGTTATTCCTTATTCTTCATGACACACACATGCATTGACAAGTATTTTTATGAGATTTATGATGTGGGTTGTATCCAAATTATGATCATGACTATGATTTAAAGACAAGTATGGTTATGACATGACATGTGATCACATAATGTCTATAGAATGACTTTTAAGAAATTAGGGGTGTGTATACACCATCATGTTCAAGTATGAATAAGCTATTCTTATGCATATAATCATGGATTTACATATGATTTAGCCTTTAGCCCAAGTACGTATGCTTTTGGATTATGACTTGAATCTTAAGACTAAGTATGCATGATGATGATTTGAAAGACTTATGTTTCTATTTCAAGCTCATATATGTATATGTATTCCTGTGGGATCATCACTTAGCACCGAATATGATTGAAGGTGGAGGCTCGACCTAAGGGGTCCTTATATAAAGTCTCATTTCTCATAACTATGTGCCAACCATAGGTTCATATTTATGCCCCTTTGTGGATGATTATGTTATGAAAAATCCTTTCCGAAATGGGAGGTGTGCTGTAAGATAAAGTTGTTGCTCTGACATGGGAAAGTCCCGTAAGGAGGAGCATGGTCTACCTTTGGCAAGTAGATCACCCTTTTTTCAGTATAGGGTGAATATTGGAATTTCATGTAATATCTCACTTGGTCTTGTATTTCGGTTTAGGTTATATCCCCATAGGTTTAAGTATTATGGAATTCGTGCATCATGGATTAAGGTTTATTGTTATGATATCCTTTCTTATATACTTTTTTCTATATATGTTACAACCTGAGCCTAGGGCCTAGGTGTGACATGATGAATTAGAAACCCAAAGGCAACCCAAACAAGCCTCTTAGCATATTGTTTGCTCATCCTCGGTTGCAGAATATAAAATAACCTTAACAAATAATTCTAAGGGAATAGAGGCTTATGACTCACGCTATGGGGATAGGTAAGGGAAACAGATTAGCATGAATCACATAACAAACAAGTACTAAGGGGAGGATAAGTATGACTCAAGCTATGGGAAGTAGGGACTTAGGACTTTCATCACTTTCCATCATCATCAAGAACATCAAATAGTATCGCATAAGGGATAGGTCTAAAAGGGAAAGTCTCCATAAGAGCTCAATATCACATCATAGGTACATAGCATAGTATCCAACAACACCTCTACGTATGAATAGGATGTGAGCCAAGACATGTCCAAGGCTCACCCTCTAGATACTATGAAATGAAAGAGTCTCAACCTAAGCAAAATAGAAATCAGATATTATCCTTGAAATACAGGACTCACCACTCAATGATCTTCACGAATCCAAGCTAGCCACATGGAGGAGGATGAATAAGAGCATTGGTCCCTTCATGGTTAGATCATGTAGGCAAAAAATATCTGTTAATACTTGCAATGTACTAGAATATGGGGTGCAAAGCAACAATAGATAATAAGTTTATAACAAGATGTGAATTCATATACAATATAAGCTCAATATAACATGTATGGAAATGCTTTGAGGAAAAATACATGAAACATAACATCCTATCATATATGTGTGTACGTGTGAGGTAGACCATAACCGACATATAAGACCAAGCGAGCTACTACTTGAAATCCAATATAACCCCCTACATTGGCACAAGGAGACTCTTGCCATGTAGAACTCCGTCACATGATTCCTACATAATATATTTGAAAATCATATGAATAAATATAATCATTCATAAGATTTAAAAGAATTACATTATCATCATTACATATATATATATATATATATATATATATATATATATATATATATATATATATATATATATAGTAGCTCATTTAAACATCATGATCCAATATGTAATCCATCTTTGGTGAGAATTATCCTTTCACCATCATCATCATTTATAAAAGGGATTCAAACATCATAACTTTCATAAACTTTAGTAATTGAACCATCATCATTATAATTCATTCGTCATTAGAAAACTTTGATATGATAATTGGATGGATTTCGTGCATGTAACCTTAAATCATGTAACTCAAAGAAAAATGTATGAAAATAGTGCAATTCATCAATTTAAATCATTCTTAAAACAACCCACCATAATTATACATACCATCTTTGAACTTCAGACATAGAATCATGTAATTCATCTCACAAAATCTTAAATTTCATCATAATATCATTATGTAATAACTTCCATAGCTTGAATCTCATAGAATAAGTCATAGGAGAAAACCTTGAAATCAATTTATGCAATCTTATGCAATAGATGAAGAATTTCAACATAATTCATGCTTAAAAGGGTAATTAAGAAGAAATTATAAGAAATCAACATTAAAAATTGAAGGATTTAGTAAATTGAGGTTTGGGACTCCATGTGCGTAAGAACCCATGAATGAAGAAACTCACATACCTTTAAACCTTGAAACTTAGGGAAGAAGATGACTTGATAACTTTAGTAATCCTTTTCTGAAGCTTTTTCTTCAATAGAGGAAGCTTGATCTCCACAAAATTGAAGAGATTTGATGGAGGGTTTTTAAAGAGGAGTTTGAGAGAATCTGGGGTGTTTAAAAAGAAGATTAGGTCTAAAAATAATAGAAGTTTCGTGAATTTATGTACATAAAAATGTTAGAATGGGTCCCAACTAAATTTCCAGGCAAGACATGAAACTCTGAAAATTTTGTACTAAGAGGGGGCAAGGGCGCGATACGCCTTTGCCGCAGACTCTTCTGGTTCCTGCAATTTCATTGAAAATTTCTTTTTCGATATGGATGGACTAAAAATCAAAGGGGATCCTCTCCCTATACAATATTTCCTCCTAAAAAAGAATATGAAGTTAGATTTATGAAATAACACATGAATTTTAAGATATTCAAGAAATACATCATAGGGTCTTTTTGAGCTATGTTGGGGAGGGGGGGGGTTTACAATATCCCCCCTTGGGGAAATTCATCCTTGAATGTTGTGAAACTATACTTGATAGGTATGACATGACACTCTTACTCCCTAACACAAATGCATCAATTCAACGTAACATCATTTTCATACACTACAAGAAAATAGGTTTTTAACGAGGGAAAATTCGGTCGTTAAAAGTATAAATCCGGTCGTTATTAGTCAATAACGACCAATAAAAATCCCGTCGTCACCGGTCGTTAGTAGCTCCGACGTTAAAAGTTAATGACCGAATTAAATTCCGTCATTAAAAGTTAACGACCGAATTAAATTTGGTCGTTAAAAAAGTTTTAACGACGACAAAAATCTGGTTGTTATACCTTTTCTGTAGCAACCAAATTTTTCCTTCACTAATTGATTTTCTAGTTATTAAAAAAAAAGGCAAGCCCAGTCTACTTCCGAGGAGGGGTCTTAACCACAAGAATCAATTGTAGAGTAGTCTTACCTTGCAATTCTACCAAATGTTGTTACCAAGTTTTGAACCTGTGACCTTTTGGTCACATTACAACATCTTTACCAGTTACTCCAAGGCTCTCTTCAGTTCTAGTTATTAAAACCTTAATTATAACCATAAATCAAATCAGCAAAAGTACAAACTACGTATGGATTTACACACAGAAACATACAAAAACATGCACATATGAAAACATACAAATTTATTATATTCATATAAAATTTCATTGTTCACTACAAAGAATATATTGTGTAAAGTTACAAAAATATAGACATACAAATTCATATAATATTATATTTTTTAACTCTTAATAAAATAAAAACTAGAATATTTTAAAACAATTTTTGAAATATGAAATGCACTCTTCATGTGCTTCAAAATTTTCTATTGCTTATATTTCTTTACACTTTTTCTGAGGATGAGTTATTCAAACTGCATGACCTTTCAAAAAACAAGTATAAAAGCTTCGTGTAAAATTATTAATAATACTCCTAATAACTATTATCTTTCTTTTTTTTTTTCGCAAAATCAAAGATTAACCACAATAAAATATAAAATTTGTTTCTGTTCTCACAACCATATAAAAAGAAAGTTTGGCTTCCTAGTTCTAGACTTAAAATTGTTTGTTTTGTATTTTGCACCTTAAGATATTGACTTTTTGCACATTGCTTCATGGATAAAACTCCCAACTTCTTTTAGTTTCACTTTTTATACTAATGGTATTCACCTAATATAAATAATTCAACATCATTAAAATTATTATGAAGATACAAATCAATTATATCATCTTAAATTTTAAATAATAAAAAAATTACGATTTCTTAATTAATTAGTTGTTGATTATATATCATGTAAAGTTTTTAAATTTTTTGTTTGTAAAATTTCACGTTATACTTTTCTAACTTAAACAAATGATTTTCCTTTGTATACACTTGTTGGTTTCACAACCAATAATGGAAAAAAAAACAGCACAATATACATTTTTTTTATTAGAAGAAACATTATTACTGGATACTGATTCTTAAGTCTATTGATCGAGGTAATTTGCAAGTGGAGAAACATCTTTCCTCTTGAGAAAATTACTTACGACCAAATTTATTTAACTTTTCTACCTTAAATTAATCTCATAAGCTCATAATTATATATTTAATATTATTACTTTTATTGTTAATTTTTTGTTTCATTACAATTTTTTGTTTTGACCTACTTCATCTTGCATTTTTAAAAATGTCAAGTAAAGATGAATAAATTCTCTCAAAATAAAAAAAATATATAAAAACTATATCAAGAAAATATTTAAGTTAAAAAAATTATGTCAAAAAGATTGTAACTAAATATTTTTTATAATATTTCAAAATTTTATATAATTGAATATAATACAAATGATGGATAGCGTTATTAGGAAATAATAAATTAATATTTTTTTCTTTTTATTAAAGTTTTTTTTTTATGAAATAAACAAAATTATAAAAGATGGAGGATTTTTATCAGAATGATTAACAAAACACCACTTGTTATACTTATAACATGATTTGGTCTGATCTCTTTATTCTCATATTAGCTAAACATATTTTTACACTAACTAATATGTTTTAACAATGGCATGGTATGCTTTTTAAAATCAAATTTGTCCCCTTGTTAATGTTAGATTAAAATTTATTTTTAATGACCGAAAAAAGATTTGGTCGCTATAAGTGTATTTATAATAATTGAAAAACAAATTGGTCACTATAAGTGTATTTGTAACGACCGTAAAATAATTTGGTCGCTATAAGTATATTTATAACGACCAGAAAAAAATTTGGTCACTATAGGTATATTTATAACGACCGAAAAAATATTTGGTCACTATAGGTAAATTTATAACGACCGGAAAAGAATTTGGTCATTATAAGTGTATTTATAACGACCGGATTCATTTCTCGTCGTTAAGATATGGTCGTTAAAAGTCTCTTTTCTTGTAGTGATAATAGCTCAAACTTACGCATAAAATGTCATTAAAATATGATACCATGAGTATGAATGCATGCAACTTGACTCTTTGGACTGTATTACATGACTTGACATCTTAGACATGTTTATCTCATTAACTTAGGCTTGAGTAGAGTGGAAAATATAAGAATATAATTTCATCATGTCTGTTTTCGCTTCCCAAGTAGCGCTTTCAATTTGGTG
The DNA here is from genome assembly GCA_029948455.1 of Solanum rostratum. Lineage (NCBI taxonomy): Eukaryota > Viridiplantae > Streptophyta > Magnoliopsida > Solanales > Solanaceae > Solanum > Solanum rostratum. The sequence goes on along the minus strand of CM057050.1, from coordinate 36,565,313 downwards.
GTTCCTCCAAAGGACTTTAATGGACATTACATCTTTGTTCCTCAATCTCTTTACTTTTATATCTAGTATTTCCACTAGAACATATGTATAAATCAATTTCTCCTCAATATTAAAATCTTCCAATGGAACTACGGAATTTGGATCTCCCATGAACCTTTTCAATATAGAAACATGGAACATCAGGTGAATTGTGTTCATCATTAATGGCAACTCTAGCTCGTATTCCACTTTACTAACCCTTCTCAAAATCTTATATGACACTACATACTTAGGGCTCTATTTTCCCTTCTTACCAAATTGAACCACACCGTTTATAGGTGACACTTTCAAGTAAACCCAATCACCCACATTAAATTCAAGGTCCCTTCTCCTCAAATGGGAGTAGGAATTTTGTCTACTTTGGGCCGCCTTTAATCTTCCTCTTATGAGCCTTACCTTCTCCATGGAATCCATAACTAAATCCAGTCAAATCAAAGCAAGTTTCCCAACTTCAAACTATCCCACTGGTGACCTACATCGTCTACCCCATAAGGCTTCAAATGGAGCCATCTCAATACTTGAGTGATAACTATTATTGTAGGCGAACTCAATGAGAGATAAATGATCATCCCAACTTCCCTTAAATTCCAAGACACAAGATCTCAACATGTCTTTTAATGTTTGAATTGTCCTTTCGGCTTGCCTCTCAATTTGAGGATGAAAAGCGATACTTAAACTTTATCCTAGTACCAACCTCACCAACTCCCAGATATATAACTTGGCATAGTTTTCGGCACCAAATGTTGTCTTAACCGGCAAGAAATGAGTTGATTTTGTCATCAGATCCACTATTACCCATATAGAATCAAAGTGTGGTTTTGTCTTTGGCAGCCCTACTACAAAATCCATATTAATTTATTTGCACCTCCAAGTAGGAATCTCAATGTTTTGAACTAAACAACCTGATCTTTGGTGTTCCACCTTAACTTGTTGACAATTGGAGCATTTAACCATAAATTTAGCAATTTTTTCCTCTTTCCATTCCACAAATATATTTCCCTCAAGTCTCTATACATTTTAGTGGAACCGAGGTGAATAGAATAGCAAGAATTGTGAGCATCTTGCAATATCATGTTTCTCAAACCATCAACATTTGGCACATATAATCTCCGTTGGTAATGAAGCATCCAATCTCCCCCTTGTGAAAAGACTTCAGCTAGCTCTGATAAGTGTAACACCCGGTAAAATTACATAAATACTATAATAGGAGGGATGTGTGCATAACACGTCTTTCCATTCTCCGATGGCAAATCTGACACCAGATATGTGATCAGCAAGAAAATTTGAGTGGGAAAGTGGCCTTGGTTGATTTTTAGAGCAACCGAATCAAAAGATAATTTTTAGATGCAAAAATAAATTCCAAAACAAGTGCGTGACAGGTGTGCGATGCGCACCTACCACAGACAAACACATAAGTTTTGTCCAAAAATTTTCTACAGTATCAGAAAACTTGTTCTGAGAATTTTTAGCAAAAAACAACCAAAATGAACAAGGTCTGTGGCACGGACCTCACATTTTCGAGGTGAACATCTATCCAAATTTTGTGAGGGGCATTCCAGACCATTCCCAACCCATCCTAAACTCAAAACATGATCTAAGTGAGTCATTTTTAGCGCAAAAAGGATTTAAAACCCCATTCTAAATCCTTTCTAAGTTCTTGAAAAGACTAGGGCTAAAGAGAAGAGAAGAGAGAAATTGTGGAGTTCAAGGAGAATTCTTTGATGTTAATTGTCCAAACGCTTCACACCAGGTATGTAAGGCTAATTAAAGCATGCGATTATTCTCCCATGTGCCCCATTGATGGTAATAGAGGAGTTGAGAGCCCATGAATCCCCATACATTTTTCTTGAAATACGTTATTGATTATTTTCTTGAAGATTATATGTATTATATATATTTTCAAATGTTGATGATCATCATAAACTTATTTTCTTGAATTGAATATTTTTCATGAGATATTGTATAAACCCTATACATGAGAAAGCATGCGTGAATGAACTTAGGATGAAGTCTAGAGCCTTGACTTAAGTATGTTGATTGAAATCTTGATGTGATCATGAGGTTGAGTTAATTGAGCTTGATGATCCTATGAGTCTTCAAAATTGAGTTCTTGAGTTCTATCTAAATGACTTCTTCTAAATGATGATCTGAGCCCTTGAGTTTTTAAATGAGAATTGAGTTAATCGAAGTGAGTTAAAGTCCCTGAAAGCAATATAGAACTTTAAAGTTTGAGTTAATGAGATGATGAGTGTCTTCACAAGGCTAATTGAGATGATTTGATTGAGTTGAGGAGTCTTATAAGCAGTAAGTCTTCGGAGGAGTATCAAACACCAAAACGGTTAAGAGTGAGTCATACTCATTAACTACATTGCCAACGGTAGGTAAGGATTAGAACCATTTCATTGAGATTTCTCTTGATTTAAAGTCCCTGAAAATAATAGAGGACCTGTTTAGGCTAGATACCTAATGGATTCGAGGCATTTTTTACCTGGCAAGTATAGAACGGCTGTGGAAACATTAGTGGGATTGTTGTACAATCACTAGCTCATATGTTTCCAGAAAAGAGAAACTCACCGAAAGTTACCACCTTAAGTACTCCTAGTTGAGTTGAGTTGAGTTCAATTGAGTTGAGTTGAGATGAGTTCCATTGAGTTAAGTTTAGTTTATTGACGAGGTTTGATTGATTGATGGTTTACTTGTCTACACTTTATTCTTTCTTTAGATAGACATTTGACATTCTGATTGAGTATATTTTGAGTTGATGCATTTCTGTATTATTCTACCTGTTGCTATTTCATTTAGCCATCTTACATACTCGTACATTCCAGGTACTGATGTTCCCTTTTGATTGCATCATTTTATGATCTAGAGGTAGGTACTAGAGATGGTCAACAGGCGCATCGTCGAGGATCTGAGCATTCAGCCGAGTTGTTTAGCCTCCTTTACTTTGGAGGATCATTGCTTTATTTTCATCTAGCTTATTAGAGTTAGACTTGAGTTAGCTTTACTTTTTAATTTAGGTAGCTATGGGTCTATCATTGGCACCGTTTGATAGTAATAGTGACTTCATAGACTAGAGTTGAGTATTGAAAGCTAGTTTCTTTTTTACGAGCCATTTTATTTATATTATCTTGAGACTAGATTGCCCATTGCACTCTTTAGACATTCACTGATTTTATAGAGTTCATTGAATGAATGGATGTGATGAGTCCAAGTGGTTCGCTTGGGGTCTAGCAATAGTCTCTGAGTGCCAGCCACGTCTAGGGTACCCTCCCAGGGCATGACAAACTTGATATCAAAGCATAGAGTTCAAGTGTTCTAGGGAGTCTATGAAGTCGTGTTTAGTAGAGTCTTGTTTATGGGTATGTTGTGCACCACACTTTATAAGCAGGAGCCAATAGGACATTAGGAATGGTTACACTTCTTTCATAATCTGATTCGTGCAATAGAGTTGATCTCTATGAAACTCCTTTCTAATTCATGCTCTACGCATTGCAAAATCATGATCATGCCTCCAAGAAGAGCCATTAGAGATAGAGGATGTCCTATCAAGAAGAATGTTAATCCACCTGAGCCTCAAGGGCATGATAAGCTCGTGGATCCAGTTGTCCTTGTCGAGCATCCCCCACAAGCTGAGGTTTCTAATGTAGAGCTTCGACAAGCTATTCAAACTTTAAACCAAGCTATCACAACACCTGTTGCAGGGCGAAGAGCGGGTAGACAGGATGCACAAGACACATATAGAGTCCGAGAATTCTTGAGGATGAATCCGCCTGAGTTCACAAGGTCTTCATCTAATGAGAATCCCGAGAACTATGTGGAGGAGCTTCAGAAGGTGTTCCAAGTGATGCGTGTGGCTGATGCTGATAGAGTTGAACTGGCTGCCTACCAGCTCAAGGGTGTTGCTAGGCTATGGTTCGACCAATGCGGAAGAAAGGTAGAGGAGAGGGAACCCTACTCTTGACTTGGGCAGTGTTCGAATAAGATTTCTTAGGGCGCTTCTTTCCAAGAGAATGCAGGGAGGCCAAGGTAAGAGAGTTCTTGAATCTGAAATAGAGCTCTATGACTTTGAAAGAGTATGGGCTGAAGTTCACCTAACTATTTTGCTATGCTCCAAATATGGTTGCTGACATGAGGGGGAGAATGAGAATGTATGTTTACGGGCTGAATAGAGGGACAAAGAAAGATGGGAGGGGACCTATGCTTGTGAGCGATATGGACATCGAGTGGTTGATGACTTATGTGCAACAAGCTAATGAGCAGAGACAACATGACAAAGAAGAGTTCGGAAGTAAGAGGGGCTAAGACATCTAACCATGAGGTTGGAAAGAGGGAGAATGGTAACGGATTCCATTCAGGGCCAGCACCATCATCTTCTAGTGCTCCAATGCCCAGAACCAGGAATGACCAAAGGTCTCAGAACTTTGGAGCCTAGAGATCTTAATCACAGGCTAGTATGACTCAAGGTTCATAGGGTAAGCCACCATGTGGTAAGTGTAGTAGATTACACTTGGGTAGATTCCGAGAGGAGAGTGATGCATGCTTCAACTATGGCCAAGTGGGTCACTTCCAGAGAGATTGCCCAAAGTGGGCTGACCGGGCTCAATCTTTTGCACCAGCCCTGCTAGCTAGAGGAACCCAGAAATGTGCTATGCCAGGCGCAAGCAGAGCTACGAGCCATTTTCATGACATGGGTAGTCTCTAAGATCAGGAAAACTCCCCAGATGTTGTGACGGGTATGATTCGAGTCTTCGCTCTTGATTCTTACGTTTTGATGGACCCTGGTGCCACATTGTCATTTGTAACTCCTTTATGTGGCCAGTAGAATTGATAGAACCCTTGAGAGTTTTCCTAAACCCTTTGATGTTTCTACTCCAGTGGGTGAGTCTATTCGAGCTAAGAGAATCTATAGAGCTTGTGTGGTGTCCATCCATTATAAGGATACTCTTATTGATTAGGTTAAGTTAGATATGACTGATTTTTATGTAATCCTAGGCATGGATTGGCTTTACACCTGTTATGCCTCCATTGATTACAGAGCCCCAACCATTAATTTCCAACCCCCGAATGAACCAGTTCTAGAGTGGAAGGGTAAATTTTTGCACCTAAGCGAAAGTTTATCTCCTACCTTAAGTCTAGAAAGCTAATTTCCAAAGGTTGTATCGATCACCTCGTGGGAGTTAAGTTTGATGATGTTGAGTCTCCTACTATTGATAAGTTCTAATTGTGAATGAGTTTCCTGAAATATTTCTTGAGGATCTGCATGGAGTTTTTCCTTATAAAGAGATTGACTTTGGGATTGATGTTCTCCCCGATTCCCAACCTATCTAAATTCCACCTTATAGGATGGCCCTCTTTGAGTTGAAAGAGTTGAAAGAACGGTTGAGGGATTTGTTAGACAAAGGCTTTATCAGGCTGAGCATTTCTCCTTAGGGTGCCCCTATCCTATTCGTGCAAAAGAAATATGGGCCTCTCAGAATGTGTATAGCCAACTGAATAAGGTCACAATAAAGAATAAATATCTTCTTCCCAGGATAGATGATCTATTTGACTAACTTCAGAGTGCCTCTTATTTCTCAAAGATAGACCTTAGATCTGGCAACTATCAGTTGAAAGTGCGGGAATGTGATATTCCTAAGATAGCCTTTAGGACTTGATATGGCCATTTTGAGTACTCGGTCATGTTCTTTGGGTTGACGAATGCACCTGCAACCTTCATGGACTTGAGGAATAGAGTGTTCAGATGATATCTTGATATGTTTTTTATCGTGTTCATTGACGAGATATTGGTGTATTCGAGAGAAGAGGAGGAGCATGCCAATCACCTCAAAGTTATCCTTCAAACTCTTAAGGACCATGAGTTGTATGCAAAGTTTTCGAACTGTGAGTTTTCACCCAAATCATTGGCTTTCCTAATCCATGTTGTTTCAGGTGATAGTATTCGAGTAGATGCCCAAAGATCGAAGTAGTTAAGAACTGGCCCAGACCGACCTCTCCAACTGATAGAAGAAGTTTCTTGGGGTTGGCAGGCAATTACCACAAATTTGTTGATAGATTTTCTTCCCTATCCGCATCATTGACCACGTTGACTCAAAATAAGTTCAAGTTTCAGTGGTCTGATGAATGTGAAAAGAGTTTCCAAGAGTTGAAAACTAGATTGACTACTGCACCAGTTTTAACCTTGTTCGGTGGGACAAAAGACTTTGTAATATATTGTGATGCTTCAAGAGTTGGGTTGGGTTGTGTGCTGATGCATAGAGGGAAAGTGATATCCTATGCTTCCAGACAACTTAAGGTTCATGAATGGAACTATCCGACCCATGATCTTGAGTAGGCAACGGTCTTAAAATCTGGCCCTACTACTTGTATGGAGTGCATAAGATTTGTTTACTGACCATAAGAGCTAGCAGTATGTCTTCAGTCATAAAGAGCTCAACCTGCGACAGAGGAGATGGTTGGAGTTGCGCAAGGATTATGATATAAGCATTCTCTACCACCCAAGTAAAGCTAACATTGTTGCTGACGCTCTTAGCAGGTTATCAATAGGTAGTACGACCTATGTTGAGGAAGAAAAGAAGGAGTTAGCGAAGGAAGTGCATCAATTGGCTTGATTGGGAGTTCAGTTTGAGAAGAATGATGAGGGAGGAGTCAATGTTCAGAATGGGTCTACTTCATCTTCAATAGAAAGAGTTTGTCCACAAATAGAAAGTGATGGTCTTTTCTAACGGGGGAGATGGAGTGTTAAGATACCAAAGTAGATTGTGCGTGTCAGATGTTGATGGTATTCGAGATAGAATTATGGTAGAAGCCCATAGCTCTAGATGTTTCATTCATCTTGGCTCTACCAAGATGTACCACGAATTGAGGTAAGTCTATTGGTGGAGTGGAATGAAGAAGGATATTGCTAACTTTGTTTCTAAGTGCCCGAGTTGCCAACAAGCTGAAGTTGAGCATCAAAGGCCATGTGGATTGGCACGGAACTTTGAGATTCCTGAGTGGGAGTATGAGATGATCAACATGAACTTCATTACTAGTTACCGAGGACTCAAAAGCAACATGATTTGATATGGATGATTGTTGATAGGATGACCAAATCGGCCCACTTCTTAGCAGTTAAGACATCTAAGACAGTAAAGGAGTATGCAAAATTGTACATCTATGAGATTGTGAGGTTGCACGAAGTTCCCTTGTCTATCATCTGGGATAGAAGAGCTCAATTCACCTCCCAATTTTGGAGTTCTTTCCAGAAGGGATTGGGTACTAAACTAAATCTGAGTATAACATTTCATCCTTAGATGGATTGTAAGGACCCGGAAATGTTTTTTTACGACCTCAAGGGATTCCCTTCGCTAAAATCTTCTCAAGTATCGATAGGAGGGTCAACTTTGAGTGGGCATATCTCTTAGCTCAAAATGAACTGGGGCCCATGACATATCAAATTGAATCTCTCTGAATTATCTTTCTAACGCATCCAGTCTCACCTCATTCCGAGCTCGGACCAAGGAGTTATGCTCGGTTACGTTCAGCCTGTCCATGCAGGAAAGCCATACGGCCAACTACACGGACCGTGTGGCAGCAAACGATCCGTGAGGCTGCTTTGGTGCTTATGATTTTGTTTACCAAATGTATTCTAAGTGTGTCGCCTTCCTTGTTACCTATATACAGACCCTTTCACGGTCCGTGTGACCTCAGATGGTCCGTTTACCGGACCGTGTGGTGAAACTTGGTCCGAAAAACAATCTTGCCTCTGAAAATTCTAAGTCTGGGGCCATGGTACAGTAAACGGTCCATGGGACCCTAAACGGTCCGTTTACCGGACAGTGTGGTGTTACTAAGTCCGGAAAAAGTTTGCCTCCGAAAAAGTTAAAGGGTAGGGCCACGGTACCGTAAAAGGTCCGTGTGAGCCCAGACGGACCGTTTATCGGTCAGTATGCCTCAGACGGACATTTCCACTCTGTTTCATTAATGGAATTTTAAAAATATTGGCTTGTTCCAACGAAAATTTGGTCATTTCCCACCCTTTCTAAGCTCCCTATATAAGAGGGACTTCACCATTTTCAGCCCATTTCCACTCTCACTCACTCTTTTACTAACATTCTCTCCTCTAAGCTCTCCAACATCTCTCTAAGATCATTCAAGCTTAGGGTCAAGATTTTGAGTCTATTTTCCTTCTCAACTTTGTCTACAATCAGGTATGTGGGTTTTGATTCTTGGTTCCATTCAACCAAGAAGACCTAAGTCTCTTTTTAAATTATTTTATAAGCTTGTCTACTTGAAATGTGATTTCTACTACTTGTTCTTGGTAACTTGAATCATGCATGTGCTATATTATGTTCCAAAATTTGAGATATGATAAGTTTGAGTATGATGAACTATTTGGATTATGAAAATATGAACATGCAAGCCCTTTTTAAGATACTACCATGCATGGGTGAGTTATACTACATTTTATATGAATTTTATTATGGATTTTAGTCTTTACATTATATTGCTAATTTTGGAAATACTCTACATTACCCTTGTCATTCCCACCCCATGTATTGCATCACATTCATGACATTTTTACATGGAAATTCCGAAAATGTGGGGTTAAGCCCCATTTTTCCTAAAAAAGGGATTATAATGTGAATTTTGGGTAAGACATGGGATATGATACGAAGGTGATCACTGGTATTTCTATGATTACGGCTCTTTGAGCCAATTTGGTATATGTTTAGATGAGTTATTCCTTGCATGAACCATGTGATTGGATTCTTGTGATTTGGCATTTAAGCCTACTTAGGCATTTAACATTTTGAAAAGGATTATTTGACTCCCTCTCTCTCTCTCGAAAGCATATGTATATATATGTAAACATATGTATTCTTGTGGGATGTGTACTTAGCATCGATAGATTGGGGGCGTAAGGGATATCACCAAGGTCCCTCTCCCTATCCTTGAACTATGTGCCAGTATAGGAATGATGCCATTACCAAAAGTAGGGGTCGCCCGTAAGGAATGGTCATTCGTTATTATATTATGATATGGTTATGAAAATCTTATCGAAAGTAGGGGTGCCCGTAAGGAAGGTGGCCATCCACGGAAAGTAGGGGGTGCCTGTAAGGTGTGATGTAGATTACCTTTGGCAAGTAATCTTCTCCCTGCCAATGGGAGGTCCAAATCGGTCCAATTCATGTAATAGCTCGCATGGATTCAGTTTGTCGGTTATAGTCCATCCCCATTATAAGGAGTTTTATCGCATTGAACGCATCACGCATTCTATGGCATCTTGTATATTAAATTCCTTTGATTATATGATTCTTGTATATTATGTTCCCTTGCCATCTAACAAGATTATGCAGGTCCGGTAAGTCACGTGCACTGCATACCCGCATACTTAGTACATTCAAAAGTACTAACGCATACTCTATGCCTGCATGATTTTACCATGCAGGGACCGAACAGTTTGAGCATTATCCGCAGGACGAATAATCCCTCTTTGCAGCCTTGTTGTGGTGAGCCCCGTCTTCTGAGGGCAAAATTTATTTCTTGTACCCCCCTTATGTACATTTATTTTGCTGAGGGTGAGCTCGAAACTTTTCCTTGCCCCCATCCCTTACTTAGAGGCATATATTGAGTGTTTTGTAAAGACTTCATCATTTTGATACATCTATAAAATATGTTCTTCCTTTGGATTTAGAATGTTCCCATTTTATACTTGTATTTAAGTTCTAAAATTTTGAGGCTTATTTGGGGACTTTCGGGTCCCCATTCGCGGTGTCACATTTAGGCCCCGACCTCGAGTCGTGACAAAAGATGGTATCAGAGCCCTAGGTTATAATGGTCCTCGGAGCCCAACGTGCCGCATTGAGTAGAGTCCTATTCATGGGAGAAGTGCACCATACGTATGCGTGGGAGGCTACAGAGGCGTATTAGGAAATTCCGCCCTTCTTTGTGTCTTGTATTGTGCTATGGCTGGCTTATGAATTCCCTTACTTAATGGTGTCGTTGATCCCTTCAGAAAAATGCCTCGGGGAAGACCTCCACTACCTAGACCGGCCCCGGCTGTCGAAGATCAGGCCCCCCACGAGCCTATGGAGGAGCCTATTTCCAATGGTCAATTTTGTGCTACTTTCGCCATGCTTGCACAGGTGGTGACTGCTCAGGAAAGGCAAGCCAATTTGCCACGGGGCCCTACACCCGTTTCTATAGTAAGGGATTTCACCCGGATGAATCCTCCGGAATTCTACGGGTCAAGGGTTGATGAAGATGCTCAGGAGTTTATTGATGAACTCTCAAAAATACTGAACATTATGGGTGTCTCTTCCGAGGAGAAAGCTGGATTGGCTGCCTACCAGTTGAAGGATGTAGCTTAGGTATGGTATACACAGTTGTCCATCAAGAGGGGTCTGTGATGGTGATGTTAAATGGGGAGAGTTCAAATCTGCCTTCCTTGACCGCTTCTTCCTACTTGAGCTGAGGGAGGCCAAAATAACCGAGTTTATTAATCTCAAGCAGGGGAGTATGAGTGTGAGGGATTATGCCCTGAATTTTACCAAGCTATCCAAATATGCTCCGTCCCTGATGGCTAATCCCCGTGCAAGGATGCACAAATTTGTTTCTGGTATTTCTGACTTGCTAGTGAAAGAATGCCGGACTGCTATGTTGATTGTGGATATGGATATTGCCAGACTCATGGTGTATGCTGAGCAGATTAAAGGGGAGAAACTTAAGGAGAAGAGGGCACTCGACCACAAGAGAGCCCGTGTTAATAGTAGGTTCTCCGGTGCTAAAAATGTTGGTTTTGGCCACTTCCAGCAGGGCCAAGGCTCGCGAGGCTGGGTGGCTAATACTTGGGCACACTCTCTCGGGGCACAGACGGGTGGCGGACCAGGATATCTCATGTGTGATAAGTGTGGGAAGCCCCAAACGGGTGCCTGCTAGAGGCATATGGAACTTTGCTTTGGATGTGGAAATAAGGATCACAAAAAAAGCTGATTGTCCCAAGAATACGCCCAGAGGCCGAGGACAGGTAGCCCAAGGGGGTAGGGTCAGCAAAGGGGCCCCCAAGGTGTCGCCCCAAGGAACAACAACTTTTATGCACTCCATGCCCGCCAGGATGTCGAGGAAGCTCCGATATCATGACTGGTATGTTAAAAGTTTTTGATTTTGATGCTTATGTTTTACTTGACCCAGGTGCAAACTTGTCTTTTGTGACTCCACTGTTGGCTGTCAAGTTCGGATTGAAACCCTAGATTTTAAGAGAGCCTTTCTCTGTCTAAACCCCTGTGGGTGAATTTATTGTTGCTCACAGAGTCTATCACGGGTGCCCTGTTGCTGTGTTGCATAAAATCATTCCATGTGATCTTGTGGAACTTGAAATGTTTGATTTTGATGTGATTTTTGGAATGGATTGGCTGCATGCGTCATATGCTTCCATAGACTGTAGAACTGGGAAAGTCCAGTTCCAACCTCCCGGTGAGACAGTTCTTGAATGGAAGGGTAGTGATTCCTCTGTCAAAGGTAGGTTTATTTCCTACCTCAAGGCACGGAAAATGATTTTCTAAGGGGTGCATCTACCATATGGTGAGAGTTAGGAATGCAGAGTCTAAGGTGCCTACCCTCGAGTCATTCCCTGTGGTGAATGAATTTTCGGATGTGTTTCCTGAAGAATTACCGGGCATTCCTCCGGATAGAGAGATAGATTTCGGCATAAATATTCTTCCAGATACTCAGCCTATTTCTATTTCTCCGTATCATATGGCACCGACAGAACTGAAGGAATTAAAGGAGTAGTTGAAGGATTTATTAGAGAAGGGTTTTATTCGGCCTAGTACATCCCCGTGGGGTGCTCCCATGTTGTTTGTGAGGAAGAAGGATGGATCTCTCCGTATGTGTATTGACTATGGATAGCTGAATAAAGTGACGGTTAAGAACAAGTACCTGTTGCCAAGAATTGATGACTTGTTTGACCAGCTTCAAGGTGTTACTCACCTCTTAAAGATTGATCTCTGTTCTGGATATCATCAGTTGAAGGTTAGGGAGTGTGATATCCCCAAAACAACTTTTCAGACAAGGTATGAGCATTTCAAATTTGTGGTGATGTCATTCGGCCTAACTAATGCTTCGGCCACATTTATGGACCTGATGAACAGAGTGTTTAGACCATTCCTGGACAACTTTATGGTGGTCTTTATTGATGATATTCTGATTTACTCCCAAAGTGAACAGGAGCACGGAAACCATTTACGAATGACTCCAAACTCTAAGGGAAAAGAAATTGTATGCCAAGTTTAGCAAGTGCGAGTTCTAGTTGGGCGAGGTGGCTTTCCTCGGTCATGTGGTATCAGGGTGGATCCGAAGAAAACAGAAGCTGTGAAATATTGGCATAGACCGTTGACTCCTTTGGATATCTGCAGTTTTTTCGGGTTGGCCGGGTATTACAGAAGGTTCATGAAGGGTTTCTCATCTATTGTATCCCCATTGACCAAGTTGACCCAGAAGCATGCTAAATTTATATGGTCGGATGAATGTGAGAGGAGTTTCCAAACTTTGAAGGATCGGCTTACATCAGCTCCCATCTTGACCTTGCCAAGTGGTTCATAAGGGCTCGTGGTGTATTATGATGCCTCGAGGGCCGGTTTTGGTTGTGTGCTTATGCAGAATGGTAAGGTGATAGCGTACGCATCAAGACAGTTGAAAGTGCATGAATGAAACTATCCCACTCATGACCTCGAATTGGCAGCGGTGGTTTTTGCTTTGAAAATTTGGAGGCATTATTTGTACGGGGTCCATGTCGATGTATTCACCGATCACAAAAGTTTGCAATATGTTTTCACCCAAAGGGATCTTAATCTCAGGCAAAGGAGGTGGTTGGAGTTTTTAAAGGATTACGACATGAGTGTGTTGTATCATCTGGGCAAGGCCAATGTCGTAGCCGACGCTCTTAGTAGATTGTCTATGGGGAGTGCGGCGCATGTTGAAAATGAGAAAAGGGAGGTAGCAAGGGATGTTCACCAGTTGGCTAGTTTGGGTGTCAGGTTGACTGACTCTAGCACGGGTGGTATACGGGTTCAGAATGGGTCAAAATAGTCAGTGGTGAATGAGGTGAAAGCAAAACAAGACCTAGATCCGTCGTTGTGTGAGTTGAAGAAGTTGGTTGCTGCAAAAGAGATCGAGGCTTTCCCCCAAGGGGGAGATGGTGTGCTTAAGTACCAAAACCGGCTTTGTGTTCCCGATGTGGATGACCTTAGGAAGGTGATTATGAGTGAGGCCCACAACTCTCGTTACTCTATTAACCCGGGGTCTACCAAGATGTACCGGGATCTGAGAGAGGTTCATTGGTGGCATGGTATGAAGAGGGATATTCCTAAGTTCGTATCTGAATGCTCGAGTTGTCAGCAGGTAAAGGTTGAACACCAAAGGCCCGGTCGTTTGGCCCAAGACATTGAAATTCCCACTTGGAAGTAGGAGGATGTGAATATGGATTTTGTTATTGGATTGCCTTGGACCCGAAGGCAATTCGACTCCATTTAGGTTGTTGTGGATCGGATGACGAAATCAGCCCACATTTTATCGGTCAAAGCTACTTTCAGTGCCGAGGATTATGCAAGGTTGTATATCCAAGAGATGGTGAGGTTGCATGGTGTACCTAGGTCCATCATATCGGATCGTGGTGCTCAATTCACTTCCCACTTTTGGAAATCTTTTATGAAGGGCTTTGGGACCAAAATTAAGTTGAGTTCCGCTTTCCATCCTCCAACCGATGGCCAAGCGGAGAGGACTATTCAAACCTTGGAGGACATGTTGAGGGCATGTGTGTTGGAATTTAAAGGGAATTGGGATGATCATCTTCCACTCATCGAGTTTGCTTATAATAATAGCTTCCATGCTAGCATTGGCATGGTGCCGTTTGAAGCCTTGTATGGGAGGAGGTGTAGATCCCCGGTGGGGTGGTTTAAGCTAGGTGAGATGACTTTAGTTGGGCTGGATTTGGTGTTGGATGCTATGGAGAAGGTGAAAGTGATTAGGGAGAGGTTGAAGGCGGCCCAAAGTCATCAAAAGTCCTATGCGGATAGTAAGAGAAGGGACCTCGAATTTCATGTCGGGGATTGGGTATATGTGAAAGTCTCTCCTATGAAGGGCGTAATGCATTTCGGCAAAAAGGGAAAGTTGAGCCCCTGGTATGTTGGTCCGTATGAAATTGTTGAGCGGTGTGGAGATGCGGCTTATAAGTTGGAATTACCTCCGGGTTTGGGTTCTATCCATCCGGTCTTTCATGTATCTATATTGAGAAAGTTTGTTGGTGATCCTAGCTCCATTGTGCCTTTAGAAGGGATTGAGGTTGAGGAAAATTTGACTTACATGGAGGTGCCGGTGGCAATCATTGATAGGCAAGTAAAGCGGCTCCGCAACAAAGATATGGCTTCGGTAAAGTTACTTTGGAGAAATCAACTAGTGGAGGGTGCTACTTGGGAGGCGGAGCTAGACATGATGAAACGATACCCCCATCTTTTCCACTCTACTCAAGCCTAAGGTACTAGGGAGTTTCCTTATCAACTGTGTCATTTTCTTGCCTTCTTGAGTCTCATGGCATAGCATGCATATGTGTACACAAAAAGGCTTTCCTTTCTTTACAAATGAGTTGAATGCAATCTTTATATGAGTTTGGTCTTGAACTGTAATTGACTTGTGGCATAAAAAGCTTTTTGTGCAAACCTTGTAATTTGAGTTGAGTTGTGCATTGTGTCTTGAGTCGGAACTATCTTGCCTTAAATCTAACTTTTCAAGCCTTGTTCTTGCACATTTGAGGACGAATGTTCCCAAGGGGGAGATGATGTGAGGACCCAAAATTTGTTTTTTTACGACCTCAAGGGATTCCCTTGGCTAAACTCTTCTAAAGTATCGATAGGAGGGTCAACTTTGAGTGCGCATATCTCTTAGCTCAAAATGAACTGAGTGGCCCACAAGATAAATAATTGAAGCTCTCTAGATTATCTTTCCAACACATCCGGTTTCACCTCATTCCGACCTCGAACCAAGGAGTTATGCTCATTTTCGTTCAGCCTGTTCGTGCAGGCAAGCCATACGGCCAGCTACACGGACCGTGTGGCAGAAAACGGTCCATGAGGCTGCTTTGGCCTATGATTTTGTTTCCCAAATGTGTTCTAAGTGTGTCTCCTTCCTTGGTACCTTTATACGGATCCTTTCATGGTTCGTGTGACCTCAGACGGTCCGTTTACCGGACCGTATGGTGACACTTGGTCCGAAAATAAATCTTGCCTCTGAAAATTCTAAGTTTGGGGCCATGGTACAGTAAATGGTCCGTGTGACCCCAGACCGTCCATTTACCGAACCGTGTAGTGGTACTTAGTTCGAAAAAATGTTGCCTCCGAAAAAGTTAAGGGGTAGGGCCACGGTACCGTAAATGGTTCGTGTGAGCCCAGACGGATCGTTTACTGGTCCGTATGCCTCAGACGAACCATTTTTTGGTCCGTTTCATTAATGGCATTTTTGAAATATTGGCTTGTTCCAACGAAAATTTAGTCATTTCCTACCCTTTCTAAGCTCCTTATATAAGAGGGACTTCACCATTTTTAGCCCATTTCCACTCTCACTCACTCTCTCACTAACATTCTCTCCTCCAAGCTCTCCAACATCTCTCTAAGATCATTCAAGCTTAGGGTCAAGATTTCGGGTCTACTTTCCTTCTCAACTTTGTCTACAATCAGGTATGTGAGTTTTGATTCTTGGTTCCTTTCAACCAAGAAGACCCAAGTCTCTTTTTAAACTATCTTATAAGCTTGTCTACTTGAAATGTGATTTCTACTACTTGTTCTTGGTAACTTGAATCATGCATGTGCTATATTATGTTCCGAAATATGAGATATGATAAGTTTGAGTATGATGAACTATTTGGATTATGAAAATATGAACATGCAAGCCCTTTTTAAGATACTACCATGCATGGGTGAGTTATACTATATTTTATATGAATTTTATTATGGATTTTAGTCTTTACATTATATTCCTAATTTTGGAAATACTCTACATTACACATGTCATTCCCACCCCATGCATTGCATCACATTCATGACATTTTTACTTGGAAATTCCGCAAATGTGGGGTTAAGCCCCATTTTGCCTAAAAAGGGGATTACAGTGTGAATTTTGGGTAAGACATGGGGTATGACAAGAAGGTGATCCACCGGGTGTTTATGATTACGGCTCTTTGAGCCAATTTGGTATATGTGTAGATTAGTTATTCCAGGCATGAACCATGTGATTGGATTCTTGTGATTTGGCATTTGAGCGTATTTAGGTATTTAACATTTTGAAAAGGATTATTTGACTCCCTCTCTCTCTCTCTCTCTCTCTCGAAAGCATATGTATATATATGTAAACATAAGTATTCTTGTGGGATGTGTACTTAGCACCGATGGATTGGGGCGTTAGGGATATCCCCAAGGTCCCTCTCCCTTTCCTTGAAGTAGGAATGATGCCATTACCGAAAGTAGGGGTCGCCCGTAAGGTCATTCGTTATTATGTTATGATATGGTTATGAAGATCCTTCTGAAAGTAGGGGGTGCCCGTAAGGAAGGTGGCCATCCACCGAAAGTAGGCGGTGCCCATAAGGTGTGATGTAGATTACCTTTGGCAAGTAATCTTCTCCCTGCCGATGGGAGGTCCAAATCGGTCCAATTCATGTAATAACTCGCATGGATTGGGTTTGTCGGTTATAGTCTATCCCCGTTATATAGGAGCTTTATCGCATTGCATGCATCACGCATTCCATGGCATCTTGTATATTAAATTCCTTTGATTATATGATTCTTGTATATTATGTGCCCTTGCCATCTAACAGGATTATGTAGGTCCGGTAAGTCACGTGCATTGCGTACCCGCATACTTAGTACATTCAAAAGTACTAACGCATACTCTATGCCTTCATGATTTTACCATGCAGGGACCGAACAGTTTGAGCATTATCCGCAGGACGAATAGTCCCTCTTTGCAGCCTTGTTGTGGTGAGCCCCGTCTTCTGAGGGAAAACTTTATTTCTTGTACCCCCCTTATGTACATTTATTTTGCTGAGGGTGAGCCCGGAACTTGTCCTAGCCCCCGTCCCTTACTTAGAGGCATGTATTGGGTGTTTTGTAAAGATTTCGTCATTTTGATCCATCTATAAAATATGTTCTTCCTTTGGATTTAGAATGTTCCCATTTTATACTTGTATTTAAGTTCCGAACGTTTGAGGCTTGTTTGGGGGATTTTGGGTCCCCATTCGCCGTGTCACATTTAGGCCCTGACCTCGGGTCGTGACATGGATGACCAAGCAGAACGTACGATTCAAACGTTAGATGATATGCTAAGAGCCTGCGTCTTTGAAAGGAAATTGGGATGATCACTTACGACTGATTGAATTTGCATATAACAATAATTATCATGCGAGCATTTAAATGGCTCCCTAAGAAGCTTTGTATGGGAAGTTGTAGATCACCAATCGACTGGTTTGAGGTTGGAGAAGCTGAGTTGATTGGACCTGATCTTGTCCATCAGTCATTGGATAAGGTAAAGGTCATTAAAGAGAGGTTGAAGACTGCACAGAGTCGCCAGAAACGGTATACCTATGTGAGGAGAAGAGATTTAGAATTCGAGGTGAATGATTGGGTGTATTTGAAAGTATCACCTATGAAGGGTGTCATGAGATTTGTGAAGAACGGGAAATTGGGTCCCCGCTATATTGGTCCCTATCAATTTGTGAAGAAGATCGGGAAGGTTGCTTATGAGCTAGAGTTGCCTTCTGAGTTAGACACAATTCATCTTGTGTTTCACGTGTCGAATTTGAAGAAATGCTTGGGAGATCCTACCTTGGTGATCCTTTTTGAGAGCATTGGAGTAAAGGATAGTTTGTCCTACGAGGAGATTCCTATCCAAATCCTTGATCGTCAGGTTCGCAAGTTGAGGACCAAAGAGATCGCCTTAGTCAAAGTCCTGTGAAGAAATCAATTCATTGATGAAGCCACATGGGAAGCTGAGGAAAGAGAAGACAGCTAAATATCCGCATCTATTCATACCTGATGATGAGAATTTTGAAGGTAACGTTTTACCCTTGACTTAATTGATGTTTCTATTCTTGAGTTGATGTGTCTATTTTTGAGTCTGAATAGAGTTTGTTGAGATTGATGAGGCGTCGAGAATCTGAGCTATTGAGTGAGTATTCAGATGAGTCTTAATTCCATTCGTGCCTTGATATCCACCTTTACTCATCATTCGAGGACGAATGACTCCAAGGGGAAGGTGATGTAACACTCGATAAAATTACAAAAATACCCCTAGAGGAGAGATGTGCGCATAATGCGTCTTGCCATGCTCTGATATCAAATCCGAGGTTAGATATACAATCAACATGAAAAATTGAATGGGAAAGTCGTCTCGGTTGATTTTTAGAGCAATCGGATCAAAAGATAATTTTTTAATGTGAAAATGAATTCTAGAATGAGTGTGCAACAGGTGTACGACACGCACCTTCCACAGACCAACACTTAAATTTTGTCCAAAATGTTTTTACGGGATTAGAAAAGTCGTTCTAGGAATTTTTGGTGAAAAACACCCAATATGACTAAGTTCTGCATCGTGGATCCTATGTTTCTAAGGCAAACATTTTTTCAAATTTTGTAATGGGCATTCCAGAACTTTCCCAACCCCTACTAAACTCAAAACATGATCTAAATGGATCTTTTTTAGCGTAAAAAAGGTTTTAAATACTATTCTATATCTTTCCTAAGATCTTGAAAAAGACTAGGTCAAAAGAGAAGAGAAGAGGAGCGAGAAATTGAGGAGTTCGGGGAGAATTCTTTGCAGTTGATTGTCCAAAGGTTTCATACCAGGTATGTAAGGTTAAGTTAAAGCATGAGATTGTTCTCCCATGTGCCCCATTGATAGTAATAGTGGAGTTGAGAGTCCATGAATCCCCATATATGTTTCTTGAAATACTTTCTTGATTATTTTCTTGAAAGTTATATCTATTACATGTATTTTCATATGTTGATGATCATCATAAACTTGTTTTCTTGAATTGAATACTTTTTATGAGATATTGTATAAACCCTATATGTTGACTTAAGAAAGCATGCATGAAAGAACCAAGGGATGGAGTCTAGAGCTTTGACTTGAGTATGTTGATTGAAATTTTGATGCGAGTATGAGATTGAGTTAATTGAGCTTGATGATCCCACGAGTCTTTGAAATTGAGTTCTTGAGTTCTACCTAAATGACTTCTTCTAAATGATGATCTGAGTCCTTGAGTTCTTAAATAAAAATTGAGTTAATCGAGGTGAGTTAAAGTCCCTGAAAGCAATAGAGGACTTTAGAATTTGAGTTAATGAGATGACGAGTGCCTTCACAAGTCTAATTAAGATGATTTGATTGAGTTGAAGAGTCTTATGATCATTGAGTCTTGAGAGGAGTATCGACACTGAAATGGATAAAAGTAAGTCCCACTCGCACTCATTAACTACGTCGCCAAGCGTAGGTGAGGATTAGAACCAATATATTGAGGTTCCCTGTTGAGTTAAAGTCCTTGAAAGCAATAGAGGACTTTTTGAGGCTAGATCCCTAGTGGATTCGTGGCGTTGTTTTCCTAGAAAGTACAAAACAATTGTGGCAACATCAGCGGGATTGTTTTACAATCACTGCCTCATAAGTGATTGTTGTCAGATAAGAGAAATTCCCAGATGTTCCCACCTTGAGTACTCCAAGTCGAGTTGAGTTGAGTTGAGCTAAGTTGAATTCCATTGAGTTGAGTTGAGCTAAGTTGAATTCCACTGAGTTGAGTTGAGATGAGTTCCATTGAGTTGAGTTGAGTTGATTGACGAGGTTTGATTGGTTGATTGGTACTTTTCTACTCTTTATTCTTACTTTGGATAGACATTTGACATTTTGACTGAGTATATTTTGAGTTGATGCATTTCTACATTATTCTACCCGCTGTTGTTTCATTAGCCATTTTACATACTCGTACATTCCATGTACGAACGTCCCCTTTGGATTGCATCATTTTATGATGCAGAGGCAGGTACTATAGATCGTCAACAGGCGCAACATTGAGGATCTGAGTATTCCGCTGAGTTGGTGAGCCTCCTTTACTTCGGAGGATGATTGTTTTATTTTCATCTAGCTTATTAGAGTTAGACTTGAGTTAGCTTTACTTTTGATTTGAGGTAGCCATGGATCTGTCATTGGCACCGCTTCATAGTAATAGAGGCTTCATAGACTAGAGTTGAGTATTGATGTGAGTCTTATTGAGCTAGTTTTCTTTCTACTAGCCATTTTATTTTATATTATCTTTAGTCTAGATTGCCCATTGCTATCTTTAGACTTTTGCTGATTTTATAGAGTTTATTGAATGAATGGATGTGATGAGGCCAAGTGGTTCGCTTGGGGGCTAGCAATAGTCTCTGTGTGCTGGCCACATCTAGGATACCCTCCCGGGACGTGACAAAAAGTGTGGTCTGAACTGTCAAAAAGTGTGGTCTTAGATCAAAGTCCACACTTTTTGACTTTAAATGATTCTTTTTAGGGGGTAGCCTAAGCTAGCGTAACCTTTGACCTAAGGCTATGCTTTTCAAGTGTTGTTTTAAAAGCAACACTTTAAAAGTGTGGTCTATAAGGAACAAATGCTACGCTTGTCTCACCTCCTATAGAAACACTTTTTTAGATTTCTAACTACACACTTGAAGTGTTGCCTTTACTGCCTTATAGCCACATTTACAAAGCGTGGTTATTGCCTCTTTATAACAACATCTCCAAAGCGTGGTTGTTTGCTCCATATAGTGACACCTTCAAACCATGGGCATTGCTCTCTCTAATAACCAATATTTGTGAGTTATAGCTTTTATTAATACACATGCCATAATTTAATATAATATGTGACGACATTATCAAAATATACTTGTTTAATTCTTTTTATATGATCTGAAGTACTAAATTAACTAATATAAATAACTCAAAAATAATAATTCAAATTATAAATTTACAATAAACTTCTTACAAGCAGAATACGCCTTGTACTCTTATGCATACTAAAAAAAATAATATTTTAAGATGTGCACTAGCAATTAATTCCATAAAATCAAATGCCAATTCAAACATTACAATTGTTCAAAATGTCTTCATCATTAACAGATACAATTTTTTATTTGGAATTAGAGAAAATATTTATTGTACCGTTATTTAGACGGAACCTAATTTCTATTTCTTGGTTGGACAAATCTCTATATACTTCTATTGGAAATGGAAGTTACAGTATTTCTCTTAACTCTAATATTATTGGAATTGCATTGTGATTGATAATTATATAAATTAAATCGTCAAGCCTCATACAATAATAAAAACCTGTATTACAGTAATATTTGGTACTAAGCGCACTTTATAAATGAGAATTCATCAATGTTATGACATAAGTGATTGGGTTATATTTCAAAATAAAGAATACAAAGGCTTGTCTTTAAAGGAGTTCTTGATTCCCTTGATTTATCAAATTTTAAAATTTGTATAGAATGCATCAATGAAAAACAAACGAATATAAGTAAAATAGATACTTATATGAGTAAGGAACCATTAGAGTTGATATATATGGATATTTGTGGTCTTTTCCCTATGGCTTCATGGAATGGTCAACAATATTTTATCAACTTTATAGATGATTACTCAGGCTATGGCTATATTTATTTAATTCATGAGAAGTCACAATCATTGGATGTTCTCAAAAATTTCAAAGCTGGAGTTGAAACTCAATTAGCAAGAAAATTATGGCTATTAAATCTGATCGTGAAGGAGAATACTACATAGATATGATGGTTCAGGTGAATAACGTGTAGGACCTTTTGCAAAATATTTAGTAGAGTGTGGAATTGTATCTCAATACACCATGCCAGGAACTTCGCATCAAAATGGTGTACCTGAGAGACGAAATCAAACTCTAAAAGATATGGTAAGAAGTATGATTAGTTATTCTTCTTTACCTGAATCACTTTGGGAGAAGCATTAAAAACTACAGGTTACATACTAAACAAAGTTTCAAGCAAAACAGTAGCTAAAACCCCATACAAGTTGTGGACTAGTAAGAAGCCTCGTATTAGGAACTTACATGTCTGGGGATGTCTAGCAGAAGCAAGGCCTTATAAGCCTAATGAAAAGATCCTGGATTAAAGAACCATTAGTTGCTACTTTGCAGGTTACTCTGAAAGGTCGAGATGTTTTAAATTTTATGCGCCTTAAATAAATCTTTTCTCGAGACAGAGAATGCCAAATTCATTGAACACATTGATTATGGAGGGAGAAATCAAAACAAACAAATTGTGTTTGAAGAGGAATTTGATAATATCGATTTCACTACTGAAAATGATATGGTCACTTTATCAAATATTTTTCAGCCTATAAATCAGGATTACGTAGAAAACACAATGATATCAATTTCAAATACTTCTCAACCTGTAAATCAGGATCTTATAGTCAACACAATGATATCACCCCATGTTCAACAACCTCAAGTTGAAACGCCTAAAAGAAGATCCAATAGAGAAAGGAGAAATATGATTTTTGATGACTGTGTTGTTAATCTCCAAGAATATTATTTTGACATGGGATTGGAAGATGATCTTATAACTGATAGTCAAGAAAAATAATGTTGAAACTCTGTCAAATGGATTGAAGCCATGAAAGATGAGATGAAATCTATGGAAGACAGTGACGTTTGAGATCTTGTCGAGTTACCACAAGGATTGAAACCAATTGGGTGTAAATGGATTTTCAAAACCAAACATTATCCAAAAGGTAACATCGAGAGATACAAAGCTCGTCTAGCTGCCAAAGAATTCACTTAAAAGGAAGGGATAGATCCTAAAGAGTCCTTTTCGCCAGTATTGTCAAAAGATCTTTTAGAATCATTATGTCACTTGTAGCTCATTATGACTTTGAGTTACATCAAATGGACATAAAGGCTGTTTTTCTCAATGGACACATTGAAGAAACAATATACATGGTGCAATAAAAAACTATTGAATCTCAAAATTCAAAGCACATTATATGTAAACTTAAGAAGTCCACATATGGCTTAAAACAGGCATACTCAATGGTGACAGAGGTTCAATCAGGTGGTAACCTCTTTTTATTTTAAGGAAAACACTGTTGATCAATGCATGTATCTCAAGTTTAGTGGGAGCAAATTTATCATCCTTGTACCATATGTAGATGAAATTCTACTAGCAAGTAGTGATATAGGTTTATTATATGACACCAAGTAATTTTTATCTAGAAAATTTTGAAATGAAAGATCTTGGTGTGATATCCTTTGTTTTGGGTATAGAGATCCATAGAGATCATACTAGAAACATACTTGGATTATCGCAAAAGACTTATGTTGAAAAGGTGCTAAGTAGATTTGGCATACAATATTATGCACCAAGAGATACACCTGTGGAAAAAGGTGATAAATTTAGTTTGTGCCAATGTTCAAATTTAGACATAGAAAAGAAAGAGATGGAAAAAATTCCATATGCATCAGCAGTGGAAAGTCTTATGTATGTTCAAGTTTCTACGCATCCAGATATAGCGTACATAGTGGGAATGTTAGGCCAATATTTAAGTACTCCGGGAATAGATCATTGGAAAGCAGAAAAATGGGTTGTGAAGTAACTTCTAAGAACTTAAGATTACATGCTCACTTATCGGAGGTCAGATCACCTAGATATCATAGGATATTCCAATTAAGATTTTGCTGGATGTCTTGATAGTAGGAGATCTACATCATGTTAAGTTTTCATGTTGGCTGGAGGAGCTGTTTCATGGAAGAGTGTAAAACAAACATTAATAGCCTCTTCTCCCATGGAAGTTGAATTTGTCGCCTGCTATGAAGCATCACATCAAAGAATATGACTAACGGATTGCATCACTGGAATACAGATAGTCAATGACATAGAAAGACAATTGAAAATTTATTGTGATAATAAATATGCTGAGTTATATTCAAAGAACAATCAAAGTTCATCAAAGTCAAAGCATATTGACATTAAATTTTATGTTGTAAAGGAAAGAGTTCAGAGTTGTCTTGTGTCAATTGATCATATTAGTACAAACTTGATGATTGTGGATCCGCTCATAAAAAGTCTACTGCCTTATGTATTTTCAGGGTCATGTGGCTCATATGGGTGATGTCGGACTCGATGATGAGTTATTTTAGTGGGAGTTTGTATTCTATTTATGCTTTTGACAAACTAAATTTTATTTTCTATACATATTGAAGTTTTATGAAATTTATGAATTTCATGTGTTTATTGATAACTTTGATAATAAAGTTATCAACTTTCTATAGTGAGATTACACAAGGTATAAGAAAGTGATTTTGGACTGTTGAAGTTATAAAGTAGGACTAGTTTAGGAAATAGACATGACTTAAATCATTTTACATATAATTTCCTTTTTTAATCTATGAAACTGGTATTGCTGATATTTGTAACCATTGATGGATTTAGTACGAATATATGTTACGAAAATCGCTTTGATACTATATTGGCATTATCGATTGACTAGATTGTTTTGAGATATTTAAATTAAGATAGCAAAAATATGCGCACAATGAAATTTTATCTATGTATGATTCTTCAGAAACATATGTGGTCCAAGTGGGAGATTGTCAGTAATTTCTATTTTATGGACTCATATATTAATATCTTTGTTTATAGATATGCTATGACTTAAAGAAGCCCTTTTGATCTAATAAAGTATTATATATATTTGGGCTTAAAATATAACTATATATTAACCTTTTCTTATAATTATGATGGAACCTTAATAGAAAATGCATCTTTCATGAAAAGACATATCTTTCATGAAAGGACATACCTTTTGCAAAAGGGTATTGCAAATCTTTAAATAGACTTCGTCCCTGAATCAAAAGATATATTTTTCTCTTTCTCTCCATCTTAGAAAAAAACACTACAAAACAATCTTCAACAATTAGAAGGTT
Source organism: Solanum rostratum (assembly GCA_029948455.1). NCBI lineage: Eukaryota > Viridiplantae > Streptophyta > Magnoliopsida > Solanales > Solanaceae > Solanum > Solanum rostratum. Next base: position 36,540,268 of record CM057050.1, on the reverse strand, counting down.
AAGTTCTTCAAATAAGTTATTGCAATGGAACAAGGTTAGTGTTCTTATTTTTCTTATATATTGATGTTCATGTCTAGTGATTTACTTGTGATCTTGGGTGCATTATTTAAAGTATTCCAATAACTAATAGCTCAAGTGTTGTTATAATCCAAAAGACGACAATTAATTACACAAATCTAATCAACTCGGGAAGTTTTTGTAATTTTGAAAGCTGTGTAGGAGGCAATATAGTCGAGAAACATTTGCATGTATGCTAGAACATGAAACTTGAACTCTTTTTTATAATGGATAACATATAAAAAAAATACTTGAGGATGCATGTAACCATATTTTTCTCACATTTGTACTCTATTATAAACATAAACCTTAAATATACATATTAAACTATAGATTTGCAGATAGACACTAGCCAACACTCCATCTATGTACTCCTTATAAGTTTTTATAAGTTTCGGCTGTATTATGTTTCTTAAATTGGCGATATAATTAAAAATAGCAACTTCATATGTGCAAGCACATGCCACTTTGACAATCAGAACCGTGAATTATGAAGCCCAAAATCGAACTCAACATCATGCTCTGGATAATCCACACAAATGAAAGAAAAAGAAGAAGGGAATACATGAATCAAGCAAATACAATATGCCAATGTATATGTTTTTTTTTGTAAGATATGATTGGTTAATACACACTCTACACACGATATTAAAGTTGCCACAAAAATACTTAATACAGAATAACGAAAAGTCAGCATCACAAATTCATCCGAAGGACCCATTTAGGAAATATATTTATGAATCAAGAAAACTTACTTGTTGTAAAACCCCACCTGTGAGTATGAAAGATACAAGAAAATAAGCTTTAGAAAAATTTGACAATCAACCTTCATGAGAGGTCCTTACGAGGTCTAGAAAGGAATACGACTAATTTCATGATACCTGGGTAGACTGGTAAAATTTGGGATCTTTCATAAATTCAATCTATGACCCACAAAACCTTCTACGAGTCATAGATTGTGTCATGGAATGTAAATTAGAGAAAGGGGTATCTAAAAGTCCAAAAAGCTATCAGAAGAAACCCCCATCCACGGCCGTAGAATGTTCTAGGCTAGTAAATGGGTTCTTGTAGACTTGTCCGACCAGTTTTTAAGAAGGGGCAATTTTGTCTCTTCTCAACAATTTATGTTTAAGCTAAGTCGTTTTGGCCTCCAAGAGACCCTTAAAAGTCCTTTTAACCCTAATTCCTCTTATTTCTCACTTCATTCCAAAAAATTTTACGTCCCAAACCCCTCCCAAGTTTCTCAAGGTCTTCAAGGAGAATACAAGATACGACTTCGGTTCCTTTACCTCCAAACTAGATCTTTCTCTTTATTAAGTTAATAAGGTATGTGGGTTTTGATTGTGGAGACCTTTTCTCCACAAGCTCAACCATTTCTCTCCTTCTTTGTGGTTCTTTTCAAGTTATGGTAACACATGATGATTCTTATGAACTCATTCTTATGATGACAAAAAGAAGTATTTTATGATGATTATCCTAGTTTGTCATCGTGTAATGTAATATTATATGAAATCCATGATTTTTATGTGAGAGTTTGATAGTGCCCTAACTAAGTATTCTCATTATTGATTGGTGGGTTATTTTGAATAATGTTTAAGGATTTTATTATACTACTCTCATGGCATTTATTCACAAATTGCACAATTTTAAGCTTGTGTCATGTACCCACTATTAATTGATCTAAGATGTATACCAAGTTCTTAAAGTCATGAATGCTTTATGGCAAGATATGTATGATAAGCTTGTTGAGACTAACAAGGGGGGTAACAACTATGCTATGAGCTCATGAGAATGATGTGACTGATAAGTGTTATGTAAATCCCTCATTTTAATGTTACAAGATATGATAAATGAGCTATTCTAAGAATGATACTAAGATATTTTGAGACTATGCATGTTATAACTATGATTATTTTTCAAGTGTTTTGTGGGATTATCACCTAGAACCGAGAGGACCTTGATAGTCTCCCATAGTCTCATAACTATGTGCCACCATAGGAAATTTGTAAATCCTACTGAAAGGATTGCATCGTAAGGTAAGGACACCTCTAAACTCCTACCGAAAAGATTGTATCATAAGGTAAGGACATCTCTTAGCTCCTACCTAAAAGATTGTATCGTAAGGTAAGGAAATCTTATTTTACCTACCGAAAAGGCCATGTCGTAAGGTATAAATATTTTGTAACACTCTCCAAAAAGGTTATATCGTAAGGTAAGTGGATGGTCTACCTTGGGAAAGTAGGCCACTACTATATTTGGTGTTGATTGAACACTAGAACTCCAAGTAGTTTCTCGCTTAGTCTTACTAGTCAGTTATGGTCCTTTCCCATATACGTATGATACATTTTGTTATATGCAACCGTTATGCATGTTTTTGTTAAGGCATTGAGCATTTATTTCATATTGAGCTTATATCTATTATTTATGATTATGCATATTTCTTAACTATGGCTTATGTTCCTTGTTGCATTAGAACCCCGCATACTTAGTATATTCAAAGTACTAATGCATATTTTTTGCCTGCATGATCTAACCATGTAGGAACTGGAGGTACTTACCATCCTCTTCCTTTACGCGGCTAGACATTTCAGTTAAAGACTGCTTTGTGAGTCCACCACATCCCGAGATAAGATTTCACTTACTTTGATGCCTTGTTTAGACTCGTTTACCTTTGGATACTATTCATTGAGGGAGAGCGTAGGAGATGTCTTGGCCCCGGTCCTATTCCTAATTAGAGGTGTTGTTGGATATTATGATGGTTTTAAATGATTGAGATAGGTTGCATATGCTTTTGTATTATGAAGACATCCCTTAGTCTCATTCTCCCCTTTTATGTTAAATGCTTGATGAGATGGAAGTCCTAAGCCCCTAGTTGCCCCCATAGTGTGAGTCATACTTACCGCCTCTTAGAAATTACTTGTTATGTGATTCATGCTTATCCCCTTCCCTTCAACATCCTCATAGCATAAGTCCAGCGTCCTGCTTCCCTTAGAAATTATGTGATATGTGTTCATTGCTCTTTTATACTTTTGCGAAACCAAGGATGTTCTATGCATGCATAAGAGGCTTGTTTGGGATCCCATCGATTCCCATTCGTCGTGTCGCATCTAGGGCCTTGGCTTGGGACGTGACAAAGCTTGGTATTAGAGTATTACGTTTGTAAAGGGTCCTCAAAAATCCAACATACCGCGTCAAGTAGAGTCTTCTTCATGGTTGTGAAGCGTGCCACAACTATGAATAAGAGGCTTTGAGGAATTTTAGGAAATGGTTCACTTCTTCATGCTCTACTTCTTGCTCTAGATTTGTCATAAGGTTTCCTACCTCTAACGAACACCCTTTTTTCTCTTTTAGATTATGCCGCAAAGACGAATGGCAAAAACAGCTCCCACCCTCGAGGATGAACCGGCCCCTCCAGCCCCATAAACTCCCTAAGCAGAAGGAGAATGGGTCACCCATGCTGAGTACCAAAATGTGTTCACCTTCTTGGCAAGTGTCATGGCCAATCAAGGGGCTCAAGCTCCTCATGCTCCTGTACCGGCCTCAAGGGTAAGGGATTTCACAAGGATGACTTCCCTTGAATTCCATGGTTAAAAGGTAGAGGAAGAACCCATGAATTTATCGATGAAGTGTATAACGTTTTGGCTATCATGGGGGTAACTTTGGAGGAGAAAGAAGAACTAGCGGCCTACCAACTCAAGGGCCTTGCTCAAATATAGTATAATCAATGAAAGATGGAGAGGGCAGATGATTAGCCTATTCCATGGAAGGAATTCAAAGTTACTTTCCTTGATCGCTTCTTCACAATTGAGCTATGGGAAGCAAATTTGACGGAGTTTATGAATCTTAGTCAAGGATCTATGATATTGATGGAGTATTCCCTTAAGATCAACAACCTCCCCAAGATTGCTCCTCACTTGGTTACCGACCCTAGGGAAAGGATGCACAAGTTTGTGTCAGGTGTATCCGACTTGATAAATGAAGAGTTCCACGTTGCCATGCTCATTGGGGATATGGATATATCACAATTCATGACATATGCCAAACAACTTGAGGTGGTGGAACTTAGAAAAAGAAGGATGGGGGAGTCTAAGAGGGCACAACTTGATTGCGGGATCCAAGGTGCTAAAGGTGGCCGTTTCCAACAAGGCCACAAATTTCAAGGCCAAGGGACCTCCAATGCCCAAAGCCAAAGGTTTGTATATGATAGGGTCCCCAACCCAGAGGCTCAAGGTGGAAATGGTGGGACGATTCATCCTATGTTCCCAAAAATATGGAAGGAATCACAGTGGCATATGTTGGAGGAATACATGTGCTTGTTTCGGTTATGGAAAAATGGGTCATAAGATTGCAGAGTGTCCAAACAAGGGTAGGGATGATCGTCCTCAAGGAAAAGTTGCTCATGGTGATCAAAGGACACAAGGTGGTCAACAAAGAGGTGCTCCTCGACATAACTAGTTCTATGCTTTTCAGGGAGACAAGGGGTTAATAAGGCACCCGATGTTGTTACCAGTATGTTAAAGATTTGCAATCTTGATGTTTATTCTTTATTGGACCCAGGTGCAACTTTTTCTTTCATAACTCCATTTATTACTAACCAACTCCATGTGTGTCCCGAATTGTTATGTGAACCCTTTGAGGTGTCCACCCCCGTCGGTGAGCCCATTGTTGCTAAGAGAGTCTATAAAGGTTGTCCGTGTCTATATTACATAATGTTTTTCCTTCTGATTTTATTGAACTTGATATGGTAGATTTTGACATCATTCTTGGAATGGATTGGTTACATGCATATCATGCTACTAATGATTATAGGACTCATAAGGTTAAATTCAAAATCCCTAATGAACCCATCTTTGAATGGGAAGGTTGTGATTTAGTGGTCAAGGGTTGATTCATCTCTTATCTTAAGGGGCAAAAGTTATTTTGCAAAAGCTATATCTATCATCTTGTGAAAGTTAGGGATGTCGGGTCCAGGGTCACTCCTATTGAGTCGATCCTGATTGTCAATGAGTTTCTTGATGTATTCCCCCATGAACTTCCTGGTGTCCCCCCCGAAAGGGAGATAGATTCTGATATAGATCTCCTTTGTAAGGACCCAAATTTTTCCTAATGGCATTGCCTAGATGTCCTGAGATTTTCTCAAGGAATCTGCCAAGCATCACTCCACGGAGGAGCCTACATGGCCCGTGTGAAGCCACATAGTCCATGTGACCTCCTATGGAGTGAAACTTTGGTCAGTTCACGGTTAGGGCAAACTTTGGGACAAGGAGAAAATTGGCCAAGTGGAGGCACATGGACATTCACACGGTCTGTTTGACACCACACGATCTGTGTGACCTTCCGTGTGGCTTACTATGTGGAGAATTTTACTCTGTACAAAATTATCGTCTCATAACCTTACTGTGCAAAAATTATTTCAAGTAACTTTACACGGACGATGTGAAAGCCCGTGTAGCATTGGATGGTCCATGAAGTGGTCGGTGTGGTGCCACTTAGTTCTGTGAAATTGTCCTTCTGCGAATTCCAAGTCCTGGGCCACGGCACTATTCACGGTCCGTGTGATGCTACACGGACCGTGTGACCCAGACGGACCAAATTCAGGTCTGTTTCATGAATGACATTTATGAAATTTCTGTTTGTTTTAAATGTGAATTATGACTGTTTACCTATCCTAGACCCCTAATTCAGCTGAAAACCCCTCCCCCCTCCCTTCATTTACCTAAATCACTCTACTTCTCTCAAGATTACCTCCCTATCTTTCGTGAATCTCCTCTCCCAAGGATGCAAGCTAGGGTTCCAAGTAGGATCAATTCAAGCCTGATTTATGCTTCTCCAATCAAGGTATGTGGGATTGATTCTTGGCCCCTTTCAACCAAGAAGACCCAAAATTCCTTTCGATTTATTTCATGAATTTTAGTCACGTTAAATATGAAATTTCATTGTTTGAATTTATTAAATCCAATTAATGTGTGGGTTGTACATTATTCATGACTGTAAGTTATTTTAAGCTCTATTATGAAGAATTACATTGAGTTATGAAATTATGAACATGCATATCCCCTTAAAGACTGTTTTATGTATGGGTGATCTATACTATGGTTTTCATATGGTTTCTACTGTGGATTATCTAGATTTCATATTATATTATTGATTTTAGATTTACTCTACATTACCCATGCCATCCTCACATCATGCATTGCATTGCATCATTGAGCATTGGTTTTTATGAAAATTATGAAGTGGATTAAGCCCAATTATGTTGTATTAAATGATTATGAAATGATTTTGATAAGGCATTGGTTATGGCAAGAAGGTGATCACCGGTATGTCTATGTTTATGGCTCTTTGAGCATTATGGGTGCTTGCACCATTTTGTATGTGTAGATGAGTTATTCCTTGCATGAGCATTATAAATATGATATTATGATTTGGCATTTGGCCCTAAATATGCATTTAACATTTTTAAATGGATATTGATTCCCTTGGAAGCACGTATATGTATAAGTATTCATGTGGGATGTTGTTGACTTAGCACCGACAGATTGGGGGCATCAAGGATATCCCCGAGGTCCCTCTCCTTTTCCTTGAACTATGTGCCAACATAGGAACATTCATCATTAGTGAAATGACTGGGTCGTAAGGAATGATTATTCGTTTATTCTGTTTATGATATGATTATGAAAAACCCTTCCGGAAAAGTGATTCCCGTAAGGGAGGTGACCATCCCCAAAATGGTGTGTTCCGTAAGGTCTGATGTAGATTACATTTGGCAAGTAATCTTCTCCCTACCGGTGGGAGGTCCCAATCGGTCTAATTCATGTAATAGCTCGCATGAGTTTGATTTGTTGGTTATAGTCTATTCCCGCTATATAGGAGCATTATCACATTGCATGCATCATGAATTTCGTGGCATCTTGTATACTTCTCTATTGGATATATGATTCCTTCTATATTATATGCCCTCGTCATCTAACATCGAAATGCAGGTTTGGTAAGTCATATGCATTGCATTCCCGCATACTTAGTACGTTTAAACGTACTAACGCATACTCTATGCCTACATGATTTTACCATGTAGGGGCCGAGCACTTTGAGTATCAGCCATTTGACGAATAGTTCACTCTTGGAATCTTTGTGGTGAGTCCTGTCTTCAGGGGGCAAGCCGGATATTTTCTTTCTATTGCTATTTTAAGATGTCCTCTTTATTTAGGGTGAGCCTGGAACTTGTCTTGGCCCCCATTCTTTTGATTAAAGGCATTATTGGGCACTATCATGTTTAATGTATTGATCTCGTATTCTTTGACTCCTGAATTTGGATGTGGCTATAATCGTGTGTGTGTTTGTATGCTAATCTTGAACCGATGATGTGGTTATGTATACTTGAGGCTTGATTTGTAGGCTCTTGGGTCCTCAATCGCCGTGTCACATCTAGGCCCCAACCCAGGGTCGTGACAAAAGATGATATCAGATTCGTGAGTTTATAAATGATCCTCGGAGTCCAACATGTCGCTTTGAGTAGGGTCTTATTCATAGGTGTGAAGTGCACCATACCTATGAGTGGGAGGCTACAAAGACCTTTTAGGAATTCCCTTACTCCTACATATCTTGTGTTGTGCTGTGACTAGTATATGTAACTCCCTTATTTAATGGTATCATTGATCCCTTTCAGCAAATGCGTCGAGGAAGATCACCTCTACCTAGACAGGCTCCGACTGACGAAGATCAGGTCCCATACGAGCCTATGGAGGAGCCTATTTCTAAAGGTGAATTCTGCACCGCTTTTGCCATGCTTGCCCAAGTGGTGACTACTCAGGGAAGGCAAGCTAACTTGCCATGGGATTCTACATCTGCTTCTAGGGTGAGGGATTTCACGCGGATGAACTCTCCGAAATTCCATGGGTCAAAGGCTGATGAAGATGATCGGGAGTTCATTGATGAGCTCACAATGATACTGAATATTATGGGCGTCACTTCTGAGGAAAAAGCTGGACTGGCTGCTTACCAGTTGAAGGATGTGGATCAAGTGTGGTACACTCAGTGGTCTTTGGAAAGAGTCTGTGGTGGTGATGTCAATTGGGAGGAGTTCAAATTTGCCTTCCTTGATCGCTTCTTTCCACTTGAGCTGAGAGAGGCCAGGATGACTGAGTTTATCAACCTCAAGCAGGGGACTATGAGTATGAGGGATTATGCCCTTAAATTCACGAAGCTTTCCAAATATGCTCCATCCTTGGTGGTTGATCCCTGTGCAAGGATGCACAAGTTCATTTCAGGTGTATCTTATTTGCTTGTGGAGGAATGTCGTACTGCTATGCTTCTATGGGATATGATTATTGTCAGGCTCATGGTGTATGCTGAATAGATCAAAGGGGAGAAACTCAAAGAGAAGAGGGCTTACGATCCCAAGAGAGCCCATTTTGATGGTAGGTTTTCTGGTGCTTAAAATGTTTGTTTTGGTCGCTTTCAGCAGGGCCAAGGTTCGGGAGCTCGGGTCGCTAATGCTTGGGCACCTCCTCCCAGGGCGCTGGCGGGTGGCAATCAAGGGTATCCTCTGTGTGACAAGTGTGGGAAGCTCCACGCGGGTGCATACTAGAAGGATTCGGATGTGGAGGTAAAGATCATAAGGTTGTTGATTACCTTAAAAATGCCCGCGGTGTCAAGGTCAGGTGGCCCACGGCGGGCAAGGCTAACAAAGGGCTCCCCAAGGTGTTTCCCCAAGGAACAACATGTTTTATGCACTCCATGCATTCCCGGATGTCGAGGAGGCTCCGAAAGTCGTGATTAGTATGTTAAAAGTCTTTGATTTTGATGCTTATATCTTGCCTGATCCAGGTTTAAATTTGTCTTTTGTGAGTCTGCTGTTTGCTGTTAAGTTTGGTTTGAGTCCTCAGATTTTAAGGGATCCTTTCTCGGTCTACACCCCGGTGGGTGAATCCGTTGTTGCTCATAGAGTCTATCGAGGTTGCCCTGTTGATGTGTTGCATAAAATCTTTCCGTGTAACCTTGTTGAACTTGAGATGTTTGATTTTGATGTGATTCTTGGAATGGATTGGTTGCATGCATCATATGCTTCCATAGATTGTAGAACCCGGAAGGTCAAGTTCCAACCTCCCGGTGAGCCCGTTCTTGAATAAAAGGGTGGTGACTCCTCTATTAAAAATCGATTTATTTCCTACTTCAAGGCCCGGAGAATGATTTCGAAGGGGTCCATTTATCATATTGTGAGGGTCAAGGATGTAGAGTCTGAAGTACCCACCCTTGAGTCGATTCAGTGGTGAATGTGTTTTTGGATGTGTTTTCCGAAGACTTGCCGGGCATCCCTCCGGAAAGAGAGGTAGACTTTAGCATAGATCTTCTTCTAGATACTCAGCCTATTTCTATTCCTCCTTATCGTATGGCATCGGCAGAGTTGAAAGAATTAAAGGAGCAGTTAAAGGATCTATTGGAGAAGGGTTTCATTAGACCTAGTATATCGCCGTAGGGTGATCCAGTGTTTTTTGTGCGAAAGACGGATGGGTCTCTTCGAATGTGTATTTACTACAGACAGTTGAATAAGGTGACTTTAAGAATAGGTACCCGTTTCCCAGGATTGATGATTTGTTTGATTAGCTTCAAGGTGCTACTTATTTCTAGAAGATTGATCTCCGTTCTAGGTATCATCAGTTGAAGGTTAGGGAGTGTGATATTCCCAAAAACGCTTTTCAGATAACGTATGGACATTTTGAATTTGTGGTGATGTCATTTGGCCTAACCAATGCTCCGACTGTATTTATGGACCTGATGAACCAAGTGTTTAAGTCATTTCTAGATTGCTTTGTGGTGGTCTTCATCGACGACATTCTCATTTACTCCCGAAGTGAGCAGGAGCACGGGAATCACTTGAGGATGGTTTTCTGAACTTTAAGGAAAAGAAATTATATGCCAAGTTTAGAAAGTGTGAATTCTTGTTGGGAGAAGTTGCTTTCCTGGGTCATGTGGTGTTGGTGATGGTATCATGGTGGATCCGAAGAAAATCGAGGCCGCGAAGGATTGGCCTAGACCATTGACTCCTTCGGATATTCGTAGTTTCCTTAGGTTGGCGGAGTATTATAGAGGTTTGTGGAGTTGTTCTTATCTATTGCATCTCCATTGACCAAGTTGACCCATAAGCAGGCTAAGTTTGTATGGTCGGATGAATGCGAGATGAGTTTTTAAACTTTGAAGGATCGACATACATCGGCTCCTGTCTTGACTTTACCAAATGGTTTGGAAGGATTTGTGGTGTATTGTGATACCTCGCGTATTGGATTAGATTGGATTGTATGCTTGTGCGAAATGACAAAGTGATAGCGTATGCATCAAGGCAGTTAAAGGTACATGAACGTAACTACACTACGCATGATCTTAAATTAAAATCGGTGATTTTTGCTTTGAAGATTTAGAGATATTATTTGTATGGGGTTCATGTTGATGTGTTCACAGATCACATGAGTTTGCAATATGTTTTCACTAAGAGAGATCTCAACCTAAGGCAAAGGAGGTGGTTGGAGCTCCTGAAGGATTATGACATGAGTGTTCTATATCATCCGAGCAAGACCAATGTTGTGGCTGACGCTCTCAGCAGGTTGTCTATGGGGAGTGTGGCGCATTTTGGGGAAGGAAAGAGGGAGTTAGCAAGGGATGTTCATCGGTTGGCTAGGTTGGGTGTCAGGTTGGCTGATTCAAGCAATGGTTTTGTTCGGGTTCAAAATGGGGCAGAATCTTCCGTGGTGAATGAGGTAAGGGCTAAGCAAGATCTAGACCCATCGTTACTTGAATTGAAGAAGTTGGTTTCTGCAAAAGAGATCGAGGTGTTCTCCCAAGTGGGAGATAGTGTACTCCGGTATCAAGACCGACTTTGTATTTTGGATGTGGATGATCTTAGAGGGGTGATTATGAGTGAGGCTCACAATTCTCGTTACTCTATTCATCCGGGTTCTACCAAGATGTACCAGGATTTGAAGGAAGTGTATTAGTGGCATGGTATGAAGAAAAATATTGTTAAGTTCGTGTCTGCGTGCCCGAGTTGTCAGCAGGTGAAAGTGGAGCACCAAAGGCCTAGTGGTTTGGCCCAAGACATTGAAATTCCCAATTGGAAATGGGAAGAAGTGAACATGGATTTTGTAGTTGGGTTACCTCGAACCTGAAGGCAATTTGATTCCATTTGGGTTGTTGTGGATCGGATGACAAAGTTGGATCACTTTCTACCGGTAACTTTCAGCGCCGAAGATTACGCAGGGTTGTATATCCAAGAGTTAGTGAGGTTGCATGGTGTACCTAGGTCCATTATGTCGGATAGAGGTACTCAATTTACTTCCGACTTCTGGAGATCATTCTAGAAGGGGCTTGGGACTAAGATTAAATTGAGCACCGCTTAACATCCTCAAACAGATGGCCAAATGGAGAGGACTATTCAAACCTTGGAGGATATGTTGAGGGCTTATGTTTTGGAGATTAAGGGAAATTGGGATGATCATCTTCCACTCATAGAGTTTGCTTATAATAATAGTTTTCATGCTAGCATTGCTATGGCGCCATTTGAAGCTTTGTATGGGAGAAGGTGTGGGTTGGCGAGGTGGTTTGAGTTGGGAGAGATGGCTCTAGTTGTCCAGAATTTGGTAATGGATGCCATGGAGAAGGTGAAGGTGATTAGCAAGAGATTGAAAGCGGCCCAAATTCGTCGAAAGTCCTATTCGGATGTTAGAAGGAGGGACCTTGAATTCATGCCGGTAATTGGGTGTATGTGAAGGTTTCTCCTATGAAGTGTTTGATGTGTTTTGGTAAGAAGGGCAAGCTAAGCCCCCGATATGTTGACCCTTATGAAATTGTCTAGTGGATTGGAGGTGTGGCTTATAGGGTGATATTATCCCCGGAACTGAATGCTATTCATCCGGTCTTCCATGTGTCTATGCTGAGAAAGCTAGTTGGTGATCCTAGCACTATTGTGCCTTTGGAGGGAATGGAGATTGATGAGAACATATCTTACGAGGAAGTACCGGTGGAAATCCTGGATAGGCAAGTAAAGCGTCTTCGTAACAAGGATGTGGCTTCGGTGAAGGTACTTTGGAAAAATCAACAAGTGGAGAGTGCTACTTGGGAGGCGGAGCTAGACAATGGTGAAACGATACCCTCATCTTTTCCAATCTACTCAAGCGTAAGGTACTAGGATTCTTCCTTGTCTAATGTTGCCATCTCTTGCCCTCTTGAGTCTCATGACATGACATGCATCCATGTGCACAAAAGGATATCTTTTTATATATATAATTATTTTAAGCGATTTGGATACAATTTTGAAATGAATTTAATGGTCATCAACAATGATTTTACATAACGCTTTTGGTACAAATTTTTGGTAATGGATTATGCATTGTATCTTGTGTGATGCGTTCTTGCTCAAGTTTTAGCCTTTCGAGCCTTGTTTTTGCACATTCGGGGGACGAATGTTCCTAAGGGGGAGATGATAAAAGGACCCATATTTTTCCTAATGGAATTGCCTAGATGTCCTGAGATTTTCGCCATGAAACTGCTAGGCATCACTCCACGGAGGAGCCTACACGATCCGTGTGACCTCCCGTGGATTGAGACTTTGGTTAGTTCAAGGTTGGGGCAAACTTTAGGACAAAGAGAAAATTGGCCAAATGAAGGCACACGGGCATTCACACGGTCTGTTTGACATCACGCGGTCCGTGTGGCTTACTATGTGGAGAATTTTACTATGTACAAAATTACCGTCTCGTAACCTTGCCGTGCAAAAATTATTTTAAGAACCATTACATGGACGATGTCATGGCCCGTGTGGCATTGGATGGTCCGCAAGTGGTCCGTGTGGTGCCACTTCATTCTGTGAAATTTTCCTTCTGCGAATTCCAAGTCCTGGGCCACGGCACTGTTCACGGTCCGTGTGATGTTACACAGACTAGGTATTGAACCGTGTGACCTAGATGGACCAAATTAAGGTCTGTTTCATTAGTGGCATTTATGAAATTTCAATTTGTTTTAAACGTGAATTATGAATTTTTACCTATCCTAAACCCCTAATTCAGCTGAAAACCCCTCCCCTCTCCCTTCATTTACCTAAATCACTCTACCCCTCTCAAGATCACCTCCATATCTCTCCCAATTCTCCAATCCCAAGGATTCAAGCTAGGTTTCCAAGTAGGATCAATTCAAGCCTGATATATGCTTCTCCAATCAAGGTATGTAGGATTAATTCTTGGTCCCTTTCAACCAAGAAGACCCGAAATTCCTTTCGATCTATTTCATGAATTTTTAGTCACTTTAAATATGAAATTTCATTGTTTGAATTTATTAAGTCCAGTTAATGTGTGGACTGTATATTATTCATGATTTTAAGTTTTTTTAAGCTTTATTATGATGAATTACATTGAGTTATGAAATTATGAACATGCATGTCCCCTTAAAGATTGTTTTATGCATGGGTGATCTATACTATAGTTTGCATATGGATTTTATTGTGGATTTTCTAGATTTCATATTATATTATTGATTTTAGTTTTACTCTACATTACCCATGCCATCCTTACATCATGCATTGCATTGCATCCATGAGCATTGGTTTTCATGGAAATTATGAAGTGGGTTAAGCCCAATTATGTTTCATGAAATGATTTTGATAAGGCATTGGTTATAACAAGAAGGTGATCACCAGTATGTCTATGTTTATGGATCTTTGAAAATTATGGGTGCTTACACCATTTTGTATATGTGTAGATGAGGTTTTCCTTGCATGAGCATTATGATTATGATCTTATGATTTGGCATTTGAGCATAAATATGCATTGAACATTTTGAAATGGATATTGACTCTCTTGGAAGCACGTATATGTATAAGTATTCACGTGGGATGTTGTTGATTTAGCACCGATGGATTGGGGGCATCAAGGATATCCCCAAGGTCCCTCTCTCTTTCCTTGAACTATGTGCCAATATAGGAACGTTTGCCATTACCGAAATGACTGGGTCATAAAGAATGGTTATTTGTTTATTATGTTTATGATATGATTATGAAAAACCCTTCCAAAAAAGAAATTCCCATAAGGAAGGTGATCATCCCCAAAATGGTGTGTTCCGTAAGGTGTGATGTAGATTACCTTTGGCAAGTAATCTTCTCCCTACCTATGGGAGGTCCCAATCGGTCTAATTCATGTAATAGCTCGCATGAGTTTGATTTGTCGGTTATAGTCCATCACTGCTATATATGAGCATTATCGCATTGCATGCATCATGAATTTCATGGCATCTTGTATATTTCTTTGTTGAATATTTGATTCCTTCTATATTATATGCCCTTGTCATCTTACATCGAAATGCAGGTTTGGTAAGTCATATGCATTGCATGCCTGCATACTTAGTACATTCAAAAGTACTAACACATACTCTATGCCTACATGATTTTACCATGTAGTGGCCGATGACTTTAAGTATCTGCCATTTGACGAATAATTCACTCTTGGAATCTTTTTGGTAAGTCCCATCATCCGAGGGCAAGCTGGATATTTTCTTTCTATTACTATTTTAAGATGTTTTCTTTATTGAGGGTGAGCGCGGAACTTGTCCTTGCCCCCATTTCTTTGATTAGAGGCATTATTGGGCACTATTATGACTAATGTATTGATCTTGTATTCTCTCTGACTCCAGAATTTGGATTTGTCTATAATGGTGTGTGTGTTTGTATGCTAATCTTGAACTAATGATGTGGTTGTGAATACTTGAGGCTTGATTGGGGGCTCTTGGGTCCCCAATCTCTGTGTCATATTTAGTCCCAACCCCGGGTCATGACATTTTCGATTCATCCTATTTCCATCCCTCTCTATGGAATGGCCCCGATGGAGTTAAAGAAACTAAAGGAGCAATGAAAGGATCTTTTAGAAAAAGGGTTCATAAGGCAAGCAAGTCACCTTGGGGTGCACCGGTATTGTTTGTGAGAAAGGAGGACAGTTCACTTAGAATGTGCATCGACTACCGACAACTCAACAAGGTCAATTTAAAGTACAAGTATCCATTGCCAAGAATCGATGACCTATTTGATCAATTGTAAGGGGCTATCGCTTCTCTAAGATTGACCTACGGTCCAGGTATCATCAATTGAGGGTAAGGGAGTGTGATATTTCCAAAAGGTCCTTTCGAACAAATTATGGACATTTTGAATTTGTGGTGATGGCTTTCGACCTAATTAATGCTCCAACAATATTTATAGATATCATGAATACGGTCTTCAAACCCTACCTTGATATGTTTGTTGTGGTATTTATTGATGACATTTTGATTCACTCCCAAAACGAAGAGGAGCATGCAAAACATTTAAGGATGGTGTTGCAAACGTTGAGGGAAGAAAGGCTCTTTGCTAAATTCGACAAATGTGAGTTTTGGTATAAGGAAGTTCCATTCTTGGATCATGTGGTGTCAGGTGATGGGGTTAAGGTAAATCCAAAAAATATGGAGGAAATAAGAAATTGGATTAGACCCTTGATTCTGACGGACATTAGGAGCTTCTTAGGTTTGGCTAGGTACTACCGAAGGTTCGTGCATGGATTCTCCTAGATTGCTTCTCCTTTCAAATAATCGACCCAAAAGAAGGCAAAATTTGTTTGGACCGATGAGTGTGAAAGAGGCTTCCAAACCTCAAAGTACAAGCTTATGTCCCCTCCTATTTTGGCTCTAACAGAAAGGTTAGAGGGATTCTTAGTGTACTATGATTCTTTGAGAATCGGATTTGGGTATGTGTTGATAGAATGACGAAGTTGGACCACTTCCTACCGGTTAAGGCAACCTATAGTACCAAATATTATGCCAAGTTATATATTCGTGAGTTGGTGAAATTGCATGGGGTTCCATTGACCGTGGTGCTCAATTTACATCGCACTTTTTGAGGTCTTTCCCAAAAGGCCTTGGCACTAAAGTCAAGCTTAGCACGACCTTTCACCTGCAAAGGGATGGCCAAGTCAAGAGGACTATCCAAACTCTTGAGCATATGCTTAGTGATTGCACCTTGGAGTTTAAGGGTATTTGAGATGAGCACCTCCCACTCATTGAGTTTGCCTATAACAATAGCTAACACTCTAGCATTGGGATGGCTCCTATGGGAAAAGTTGTAGATCCAAGGGCTTAGTTGGTTTGAAGTGGGAGAAATGGCCTTGTTGGGTCTGGATCTAGTTATAGAGGCTGTGATGAAGGTAAGGGTGATAAGGGAGAGATTGAAGATGGCTCAAAGTCGGCAAAGGTTATATGCCGACACTAGAAGAATAGGCCTTGAGTTTGAAGTTGATGATTAGTGTATTTGAAGGTTTTACCAAAGAAAGGTGTGGTTCACTTTGGCAACAAGGGGAAGTTAAGCCTCAGATATGTAGGGCCTTATCGGATCATTAGATGTGTTGGTAAGGTTGCATATGAATTAGTGTTGCCCGTGGAAATGAATATGGTTCATCCAGTTTTTTGTCTCCATGTTGAGAAAGTGCATTGGCGACCCTAGATCTATTGTGCCCATAAAAATGGTGAATGTTGAAGAGAATTTGACTTATGAGGAAGTCCTGGTGAAAATATTGGATAGACAAGTGAAGCAGTTGAGAAACAAGGAGATACCCTCCGTCAAAGTCCTTTGGAGGAACCAACATGTAGAATGTGCCACTTGGGAAGCTGAGGCCAATATGAATAAGGGATATTACTATCTCATTCATTCTAATCAAGCTTGAGCTATCGTGCTCTTTCTTATCTTAGAGCCTCCTTTCCTTACATACCATTCTCATGATGATTATGCATGTTTATCTGATTTTTGAGGTTGCATTATAAGTACTATTTGAAGCATAGTTTAAAGATTTTAATGGTGCTTGTGTTGCATTCATGGCATATGATGCATGAGTCCGTTCCTTAGAGCTTACCTTAGCATATTGAGGGACGAATGTAACCAAGGGAGATATATTGTAAGACCCCACCTATGAGGAATATGAAAGATGCAAGAAAATAAGCTTCGAAAAAATTTGACTGTCAGCCTTCACGAGAGGTCCTTACGAGCCATACAAGGGACTACGACCCTTATGTAGTTTCGCGGAATTTGGGCAGACTTGGTAAAATTTGAGATCTTTTAGAAGTTCAATCTATGACCATCAGATGGCCCGTAAAACATTCTATGAGTCGTCAATTGTATCGTGGAATGTAAATCAGATAAAGGGGTCTCTAAAAGTCTAGACGTAGAATGTTCTATGACCGGTAGACGGGTCACGTAGACTTGTCCGGGCAGTTTTTAAGAAGGGGTAGTTTTGTCATTTCATAGGAATTTATGTTTAAGCTACATCGTTTTGGCCTCCAAGGGACCCTTATCAGCCCTTTTAACCCTAATTCCTCTCATTTCTCACTTCCTTACAAAACACTCTAAGTCCCAAACCCCTCCCAAGTTCCTCAAGGTCTTCAAGAAGAATACAAGTTAGGGTTTTGGTTCCTTCACCTCTAAATCAAATCTTTCTCTTCATTAATTTAATAAGGTATGTGAGTTTTGATTGGGGAGACCTTTCCTCCACAAGCTCAACTATTCCTTTCCTCCTTTGTAGTTCTTTCCAAGTTATGGTAACACATAATGACTTTTATGAACTCATTCTTATGATGACAAAATGAAGTATTTTATGATGATTATCCTAGTATGTTATCATGTCATGCAATACCATATGAAATCCATGATTTTAATATGAGGGTTTGATGGTTCTCTAACTAAGTATTCTCATGATTGATTAGTGGATTGTTTTGAATAATGTTTAAGGATTTCACTATACTCCTCCCATGGCATTTATTCACAAATTACACAATTTCAAGCTTGTGTACATGTACCCACAATTAATTGATCTAAGATACATGCCATGTTCTCAAGTCATAAATGCTATCTGGCAAGATATAGATGATAAGCAGGTTGAGACTAACATGGGGGCTAACAAGTATGCTATGAGCTCATGAGCATGATATGAATGACAAGTTCTATGTAAAGCCCTAACTTTGATGTTACATGTAATGATTAATGAGCTACTTTAAGAATGATACTAAGATATTTTGAGACTATGCATATTATAAGTATGATTGTGTTTCAAGTATTTTGTGGAATTGTGACCTAGCACTGAGAGGACTTTGGTAGTCTCCCATGGTCCCATAACTATGTGCCTCCATAGGGAATTTGTAAATCCTACCGAAAAGATTGGATCGTAAGGGAAGGATACCTCTTAATTCCTATCGAAAAGATTGTATCATAAGGTAAGGAAATCTCTTAGCTCCTACCAAAAGGATTGTAGCGTAAGGTAAGGAAATCTTATTTTACCTACCAAAAAGGCCATATCGTAAGGTAGGGATATTTGTAACACACTCCAAAAAGGTTATATCGTAAGGTGAGTGGATGGTCTACCTTGGCAAAGTAGACTACTCCTTTATTCGGTATGGAGTGAACACTGAGATTCCAAGTAGTAGCTCGCTTGATCTTATTTGTCGGTTATGCTCCTTCCCCATATATGTATTATATGTTTTGTGATATGCAACCCTCACACATGTTTTGGCTAAGGCATTGAGCATTTATTTCATATTAAGTTTATATCTATTGATTATGATTATGCATATTGCTTAATTATGGCTTATATTCCTTGTTCCGTTTGCACCCCGCATACCTAGTACATTCAAAGTACTAACACATACTTTTTCCCCTGCATGATCTAACCATGTAGGAACCGGAGCTCCTTACCATCTTCCTCTTCCATGTAGCTAAACGTTCCGGCGGAAGATTGCTTGGTGAATCCTCCATATCCGGGGACAAGATTCCACTTACTTTCATGCCTTGTTTAAACTCATTTACCTTTGGATACTATCTATTGAGGGTGAGCGTAGGAGATGTCTTGGCCCCCTTCCTATTTATAATTAGAGGTGTTGTTTGATATTGTGATGGTTATATATGATGGAGCATGGCTCCATATGCTTTTGTACTATGTAGACATCCGTTAGTCTCGTTCTCCCCTTTTATGTTAAATGCTTGATGAGATGGAAGTCCCAAGTTCCTAATTGCCCCCATAGCTTGAGTCATACTTACCCGCCCCTTAGAAATTACTTGTTATATGATTCATGCTTATCCCCTTCACTCCAACATCCCCATAGCGTGAGTCCAAAGTCCCGCTTCCCTTAGAAATTATGTGCTATGTGTTCATTGTTCTTTTATGCTTCTATGAAACCAAGGATGTGCTATGTATGCTTAAGAGGCTTGTTTGGGATCCCTTCGAGTTCCCATTGCCATGTCGCATCAAGGCCCTTGGTTTGGGGCTTGACATTTGTAGACGGAGTTTACATGTTTTAAAACATACACCTACACATTTGCTCACTTCAAATGATTATTTTTAGAGATCAAAATAAGAATGAATGCATGTTTACTAGTGGCAGTCCAACTTGTAAAAGTGTAACAAGGATCTTTGATGAAATTCATGAGTAAGGAAATAAGAATACTAATTCCACTCATTAAAGAGGAACTGTTCGGCGGATTTACCTAAGTTGCTTGGACTCTTCACTTTAGATGCCGCATTATATTGCATCCTTCACAAATACACTACTTCATATGACACGCATCCATTGATATTGAAGAGTACAAGCAACCCGTAGAATTAAGAGCGATGGACCCATAAGCCATTGACAAGATAATGTAGCCACCGTTACTTTTATAAGTATAATATTTGAAAATTCAGTAGATAAGTAGCTACTTTAGCTTAATTATAACTCATGAAAAAACTACTAATAGGTAAGGAAGATTGTTATACATTTGGAGAAAAAGAAAAATGGTGTAGTTGATCCGAAGATAAAAGAACATCACTGACATATAGACAAATCTATGACCATTATATCTTATGCAAATGGTCCATTGTTCAGAAGAAATTTTACACATCCAGAGAAAAAAAAAGGAAAATCACAGACAACAAATAAAAATGATGTTATCATATCATCTCTAATTTGATTTGGTCTATAACTAATTGTTGGAGGTTAGTTGATTTTATATTAAAGTAGTCGAGAATATGTACTATTTTAAGTATGTTATGTTTCATACAACAGACAGTGAAAATGGTCAAGAAGTGAAAGGGGGAAAACATATGTAGCAGAATTCATTTGGAGTCTATCCGTTGAAATCATAGAAAGTATCTTTCATACAAACTACATGGTGCATCTATGTTCTCGTCTCCTCTATAGTTCTTGAAATCATAGAAAGTATATTAACCTTAATTTTACTGTCCGTTATTCTCCTACTTGTGAACATATTGACAAAGATATCACTTAAGAGTCAATAAATAAGATAACAAGAATTGAAAGGACATATTTATCTCCTACAACAGTTCAATATCAGATCATGTTATTGAAGTTCAGCATAGGATAGAACAAGGACTGGTGAATCTTTTGGTTTATTACATTTCATACTTTGATATGTTGTTATTAAAATGACAGAGATAATTGAAATTTTAACATTATTTGTGACCCTTGTCTTTACTCTATTATTTTGTTCAAGAAACTACAAAACTCCTTTGTTTTTTCTTAGGTATATCATTTTTTAGATTAAAATTGATGGAAAGTACAAACGTTGTAGGTAATTAGTCACATACTAAGAGCTCTATTTGGTTCTTCATGTTGAGATTCGTAGAAGGATTGTAGTGCTTTGGTGTCATTTTGTATATGGGCACTATACCTTAAATTTTCTAGTTTTCATAGCATGCTCTAATATACAAAAAGGAAGCAGCAACAACTCTTATATAGCTTGGTACATATACAAAACTATACAATTAAATCAAGATTCAGATTTTAAAATAAGATTGAGAGGTTTTTCAAATACCATAAGAAATAAATACAAAACTTACATAAGAACATACGTATACAAAACAATGAAAAATTTTAAAATTAATTTTAGAAATAGAACTAGCAGGCCCTTATAATCCTAAATGCAGAAAAAAATGCACAAAAGGTGAACAATTCGTCAACGATACCCTTGAGATGCATGATGGAACTTGCTAAAGAGTTCACAAGTTCTTTTACTTTTAGAACTTGATGAAGAGTTGAGAAGTTTAAAATCTCATCGAAAAACCCTTTGTGGGGAGTTTGACGAAATTGCCCAAAAAGTATTTTCCGATGATATTAAAGATCTTATTATTCGATTTGCCAGAATCGATTCAAAGCGAAAGAAGTGGAAGTAATCAAGAAGAGAAAAATCTTAATCCTCAGAAAAAGGATAAGGATCAAAAGAGTAGGATATCAATACTAGAACTGAAGCCTCTCTTCTTCATTTTCACCTTTTGCAACAACAAAGCCAAGCAAGACATACAGAGAGTATGTAGAGTCGCAGTAAAGAACGATGAAACATAGGGATGATACTCTAATTTTTAGATTTAGGGGGAAATTAAATATATGAAATCAATCTTCTATTATACAAGCCAAAAAATTGGAGAATTTTTATTTTTTCGATTAAAAAAATTTAGAGAAAAATAGGTACACATACAAACCGTTGTTTTTAGAATTATAAATTTTGCACACTTAAAAAGGTTGGCCAAATGTGTAAATAAATATTGTCAATTATTTAATGATTTGACTACACTTATAAATGTAGCCAATAATTTTAAAGAGCATGCTTTAGAAGTCTTTTCAATGTTTTTGTGGCCAAAAACTTTGGACAAATACCATGCTTTAAAAGTGTGCCCTTAGATACTTTTGATAACACTTTTCAAGCGTTGTATAGAATTGGTGTGGCCTTAGACCAAATGTGTTGTAGTGCAAAATCTTGCTTTGACTTGACATTTTCAATCAATGATGATTCGGATCCGTTCAATACCATCACACTATCATTGTTCATATCATTCAACTTTGCCCCCCCCCCCCAAACTAACCAATCTATGGAATTCCTATGCTAACTCCCTCTTCCCATAATTTTCAAGATATGAAACACTACCCATGGTCATTCTACAAAGTGCATCGGCTATAACATTAGCCTTACCAAGGTGATACTTCACACTCATACTATAATCCTTGAGAAGTTCCATCCATCTCCTTTGTCTTAATTTAAGATCTCTTTGTGTGAATACATGTTGGAGACTCTTATAGTCGGTAAAAACATAAATGTGGACCCCACACAAATAATGATGCCAAATCTTCAATGCAAACACCACGACCTCTAGTTTAATATCATGTGTCAGATAGTTCTTCTCATGCACCTTTAGTTGCCTTGACGCATAGATAGTTACCTTACTATTTTGCATCATCGCATAACCCAAGATGATTCTTGAGGCATCTCAATACACAACAAATCCATTGGTACCCTCCGACAATGTCAAGATCGGAGCCGAAGTTAACTTATTTCTTAAAGTTTGGACGATTTGCTCACAATCATCCATCCGCACAAACTTCACCTTCTTATGGGTCAACTTAGTCAACAACGATAAAATGGAGGAGAACCCTTCAACAAATTTTTTATATTAACCCAATAAGCTCCAAATATCAATAGGGTTAATGTCCTTGGCCAATTTCTTACCACATCTATCTTATTAGGGTCAACTTTTATCCCATCACCAGACACGACATTTCTAAGAAATGCAACCTCTTTTAACTAAAACTCATATTGTATTAAATTTGAAAACAACTTCTCATCCCTCAAAGCCTATAAAACCACTCTCAAATGCACTTTGTGATTTTCTTCTTCCTACAAAAAAATCAAAATATCATCAATGAAAATCACAACGATCATGTTCGGTAGGGCTTGAACACCCTATTCATTAAGTCCATAAATATCGTTGGTGCATTAGTCAAACCAAAGGACATCGGTACAAACCCAAAATATCCATATCTTGTCTGATATGCCATCTTGGAATATCGCATTCCCTCACCCTGAATTGGTGATATCCGGACCTCAAATCAATTTTGGAAACGTTCTTTGCCTCTTGTATTTGATCAAACAGGTCATCGATCCTTGAGAGGGGATGTTTGCTCTTGATGGTGACTTTGTTGAGTTGGTGATAGTCTATACACATTCGGAGTGACCCATCTTTCTTTCGTACAAACAATACTTTGGCACTCCATCGGGACCAACTAGGTCTAATAAATCCTTTCTCAAACAAGTCCTTCAATTGCTCCTTTAGTTTTGTTAACTATGCTAGGGTGACTTTATGAGGGGGAATTGATATAAGTTAGGTGTCAAGTAAAAGATCTATACCGAAATCTATCTCCCTTTCGGGAGGGATACCAGGCAACTCTTTGGGAAGCATATTGTAAGGCCCCACCTATGAGGAGTAGGAAAAAGTGCAATCAAAGAGTCCTAAAAATTTCCTAAGTGTCAGTTATTACGAGCAGTCCTACGAGCCGTAAAACATTCCATGGGCCATAAGTGGTGCTCATGGATTGAAGGTTAGATTTGGTGAAAATGATAGTTTTTGAAGTGAGATGTATGACTTATCAGACAACCTGTATCCCTTACAAGCCATAGGTCATTTCATGGAATGTGAATCAGAGAAAAGTTTCTAAAAGTCTGAAATGTTATCAGATGAAACTCATATCTACGGCTCATAGAATGGACCACGGCTCGTAAATGAGGTCTCGTGGTCCTGTCCGGCCAGATTTAAAAAAAGGAAAATTTGACCTTTCCTATTGTTAATGCCCATGCTATGTCATTTTGTCCTTCAAATGGCCGTTTATCAGCATATACAACCCTAATCAAGTCTTTCCCCTCCATTGCAAGATATTTCTAAGCCCCAAACACTCTTAAGCCTCCTCCAAGGTTTCAAGAGAGAAGGCCGAGCTAGGGTTTAAAGTTCCTCTTACCCAAATCTGATTTCCCCATTAAAACCATATCAACGTATATGGGTTTGATTGTGGAGACTTTTCCTTCACAAGCTCAACCATTCTTCCTCCTGTTTATGATTTTCTAAGTTATGAAATTGCATGGTGATTTTATGAAACCTTTTGTCTGATGATAATGTAAAGTTTTTTATGGTGATACACCTTTGTATACGATGAAGCATTGTAAAGGCAGGTGAAATATTTTGTATGAAGGTGTGATGATACGCTAACCAAGTTTCATTATATATTTTGGGGTTCCTTGAAAAATGAATGAGTGACTCTATTTTGAAACTCTCATGGCATCTACTAATGACTTGCATGTTTGTAAAGTTGGTACATGAACCCACCATGATTTGAGTAAAGATGTATACCAAGATTCTATGATTGTGAAGGCCTTATGGCAAGTCATGTGAAACTAGGAATGATATAAGTTTTGAAAGGGCTATTAAGCGTGTTATGAGACATGAAAATATTTTGAAAGATATGAAAGTGTTGAAGCCCTTTATTGATGTTAAGAAGCTTTGGTTTTGATGAGCTACTCTATGAACTATAATAATATTATAATCTTATGATGCTTTGCATATTATGGCTACAAGTAAAATTTGAGTATTCCTTGGGATTGTGACCTAGCACTAAGCAGAACTTGGTAGGTAACCATAGTTAATTATGAATTAGCTAATGTATCCATATAGCTTAAGTAGCATGATTGACCAAAATAGGTGGTGTTCGCATACAACACATGTGAACCAAATACCACAAAGAGGTGGTGTTCCCCTAAGTTAATAAGATGTGTGTATCGAAATGGATAGTGTTCCCATAAGGTGATTATGAGGAACTTTCCAAAAAAGGTGGAGTTCTCGTAATGTGAGTGTTTGGTTTACCTTGGCAAAGTAGACCACTGCTAGTCCAGTGTGGAGTGAATATCGAGATTCCAAATAGTAGCTCACTTGGCCTTACATGTTGGTTATGGTCCCTTCCCATATATGTATGCTATGCTATATGACTTGATGACTCCTTATGCATATTTGACTATGGAATTGAGCATGTATGGTATATTGAATTTATATTCATTGATTATGATTATATATATTGTTTAACTATAGCTTACGTTCTTTATTGCATTTGTATCCCGCATACTTAGTACATTCCAAGTACTAACACATACTTTTTGCCTACATGGTCTAACCATGTAAGGACCGGAGTTCCTTTCCGTTCTCCTTTTCCACGTGGCTAGACAATTGAAGCAAAGATTTGCTATTGACGAGTCCTTCACTTCTGGGGACAATATCCACCTACTTTCATGCCTTGTTTATATATTGTCTATTTCATATACTACTTTTTTAGGGTGAGCCCGATAGATGTCTTGGCCCCTAGTCTATTTACTATTAGAGGTGTTGTTAGATATTGATATGGATATGTATGATTGAGCGTGACTCGCTATACTATGTAGTTATTCAAGATTTCCCTTAGTCCTCATTCCCTTATGTGCTTGTTGTATGATGATGGTGATGAGATGAAAGTACCAAGTCCCTAATTGCCCCATAAAGTGAGTTATGTTCACCTGCCCCTTGGAAATTATTCATTATACGATTCAGGCTAACTCTCTTCTATACAACATCCCCATAGCATCCAAAGCCCTGTTTCCCTTAGAAATTATGTGCTATGTGTTTATTGCTTTTCTATGCTTCTGCAAAACCAAGGGTATGGTATGTATGCATAAGTGGCTTGTTCAGGATCCCTTTGGGTTCCCATCTGCCGTACCACATCTAGGACCTTTATTTAATGATTGATAAAGCTTGGTATAGGAGCTCTAGTTTTGTAAATAGTCCTTGAAAATCCAACACACCGCATTGAGTAGAGTCTTGTTCATGGTTGTGAAGTGCACCATAACTATGAATTAGAGGCTATGAGGCTTTCTAGGAAATGGTTCACTTATTCGTACTTTATGTCGTGCTTTGGGTTGGGAATAAGGTTTCCTATCTCTAATGGACGATATTTTGCTCTTTTCGATTATGTTGCCGAGACGAATGGCACAAAAAGCTCCCACCCTCGAGGGTAAACCTTCCCCTCTGGCCCTATAAGCACCCCAAGAGGAAGGATAAGGAATCATCCACGCTAAGTACAAAATGTGGTCTCCCTTTTGGTAAGGGCCATGGCCAATGAAGGAGTTCGAGCTCCTCATGCTCCTACCCCAGCCTCAAGGGTAAGGGATTTCACAAGGATGAATTCCCCAAAGTTCTATGTCTCAAAAGTAGAAAAAGACCACCAAGAGTTCATCGATGAGGTGCTATAAAGGGTTTAGTTGAGAAGAAAGAGAGGAATTTGTAGCCTACCAACTCAAGCGCCTTTCTCAAACATGGTAAAATCAATGCAAGATGCAGAGGGAGGATGATGAGCCTATTCCTTGGGAGGGATTCAAAGCTGCCTTCCTTGACCGTTTCTTTTCAATTGAAGTAAGGGAAGCAAAGATGAAAGAGTTCATCAACCTCAAGCAAGGTTCTATCAGTGTTCATGAATACTCACTTAAATTCAATGATCTTTAAAAGTATGCTCTCCACATGGTTGTCGATGCTAGGGCAAGGATGCATAAGTTTTTTTCGGTTGTGTCCAACTTGATAAATGAAGAGTATCGCACCACCATGCTCATTGGGAATATGGATACATCCCAGCTCATGACATATGCCAAAAACTTTGAGGGAGAGAAGCTTAGGAAGAGAAGAATGGGGGAGTCCAAGCTGGCTCAGCTTGGAGGTGGATTCTAAGGTACTAAAGGTGTTCCTTTCCAACAAGGTCACAATTTCCAAGGCCAAGGGTCTTCTAATGCGCAATATTTACTAATAATAGGGTGCCCAACCCTAGATCTCAAGGTGGTAATGGTGTTCAAATTTTTCCAAGGTGTGGAAGGTGTGATAAGAATCATAGTGGTAGATGCTACAAAGATATGGTGCTTGCTTCGGGTGTGACAAAATGGACCACAAGGTTCTAGAGTGTCCAAAAAAAGGTAGGGATGGCCTTTCTCAAGGGTAAGGTGCTCATGTTGACCAACAGGCACAAGGTGGTCAGTAAGGAGGTGCTCCATGTCAGAACCAATTTATTCTCTTCAAGGGAGACAAGGGGTTGATGAGGTGCCCGACGTTATCACTTGTATGTCAAATATCTACAATCTTGATGTATATGCTTTATTGGATCTGGGTTCCACTCTTTCTTTCATTACACCTTTTATTACCAATCAGCTTCATGTGTGTCCTAAATTGTTATGTGAGCCTTTGAAATGTCTACCCCTATCGGTGAGTCCATTCTTGCTAAAAGATTCTATAGGGATTGTCCCGTGTCTATATTGCATAAAGTTTTGCCTTGTGATTTTTTTTTAACAAGACATAGTAGATTTTGACATCATTCTTAAGATGGATTGGTTACATGCATATTATGCCACTATTGAATGTAGGACTCATAGGGTTAAGTTCCAATAGCCTAATGAACCCATCCTCGAGTGTTGTGATTCGGTAGTTAAGGGTAGGTTCATCTCTTATATTAAGGTTCAAAGGTTGATTTCCAAAGATTGCATTTATCATCTTGTACGGGTTAGGGATGTTGAGTCTAAAGTTCTCCAATTTAGTCGGTTCTGGTGGTCAATGAGTTTCTTGATGTCTTTCTAGATGAACTTCCCAGTGTTCCTCCCAAATAAGAGATAAATTTTGTTATAGACCTCCTTCCTAATACTCAACCCATTGCTATTCCTCCCGACTGATTGGCCTAGACGGAGTTGAAAAAGTTGAAGGATCAATTGAAAGACTTATTGGAGAAGGGATTTATAAAGTCTAGTAAGTCACCTTAGAGTGTACTCATATTGTTTGTGAGGAAGAAGGATGACTCATTTAGAATGTATATCAACTACTGGTAACTTAATAAGGTTACTGTGAAGAACAAGTATCCTTTGCCAAGGATAGATGAGTTATTTGATCAACTACAAGAAACTAGCCACTTCTCAAAAATTGACTTTTGGTCCGAGTATCATCAATTGAGGATAAGGGAGTGTGAGATTCCCAAAACTTCTTTTTGGACAAGAAACAGGCAATTTGAATTTATGGTGATGTCCTTCAACCTAAGTAATGCCCTGACAATATTTATGGATCTTATGAATAAGGTCTTTAAACCCTACCTCGACATGTTTGTGGTGGTATTCATTGATTATATTTTGATTTATTCCCGAAGTGAAGAGGAACATGACAAGCACCTAAGGGTAGTATTGCAAACATTGAGGGAAGAAAGGCTATTTTCTAAGTTTGACAAATGTGAATTTTGGTTAAAGAAGGTGGCATTCTTAGGGCATGTGGTGGTGAAAAAAGGGATTAAGGTGGATCTAGAAAATAAGAAGGTGATAAGAAATTGGCCTAGACCTTTGACTTCAATAGATATTAGGAGTTTCTTGTGCTTGGCAAGTTACTATAGGAGATACGTGAATGGCTTTTGTTCGATTGCTTCTCCCCTGATAAAGTTGACCCAAAAGAAGGCTAAATTTGTATGGAATGACGGATGTGAAAGAAGCTTCCAAACATTGAAAGATTAGATAACATTCTCTCCTATTTTGACTCTACCAAAAGGGTTAGAAAGGTTTGTGGCGTATTGCGATACTTCGAGAATTGGCTTGTGGCGTGTATTGATGCAAAATGGCAAATTCATCGCTTATGCTTCTAGACAACTAAAGTTTCATGAGCGTAATTACTCCACCCATGATCTTGAGTTAGTGTTCATGGTGTTTGCCTTGAAAATATGACATCACTATTTGTATGGGTTCATGTAGATGTTTTCACCAACCACAAGAGTCTCCAATATGTGTACACTTAAAGAGGTCTAAATTTAAGGAAAAGGAGATGGTTGGAGTTTGTTAAGGATTATGACACGAGGGTGCAATACCATCTAGACAAAGCTAATGTACTGGCCGATGCCCTAAGTAGGGTGCCTATGGAGAGTGTAGCTCATGTGAGGGATAGCAAGAAAGAATTGGCAAGAGAAGTTCACCGATTGTCTAGGTTGGAGTTAGATTGAATGAAGCCGAAAATGGTAGTGTGGTGGTGATATATGGTACTAAATCTTCCATGATTGATGAAGTCAAATCTAAACAAGATCTTGCCTTAGCTTTGGTGAAATTAAAATCATTTGCAAGGGATGACAAGGTGGAGGTTTTCTCCCACAGGGCAGATGGTGTTCTTAGGTACCAGGATAGGTTATGTGTGTCCGATGTCAATGAATTGAGGGACTTAATCTAGAAAGAGGTGCACAATTCTTCTTATTCTATTCACCACGGCTCCACCAAAATGTATAAGGATTTGAGAGAAATGTATAGGTGGGGTGATATGAAAAAGGATATTGCCAAGTTCATAGTCGATTGCCATAATTGCCAACAAGTCAAGTCCGAACATTAAAGGCATGGTGGCCTAGCACAAGAAATTGAGATTCCTACTTGAAAGTAGGAAGAGATCAACATGGGCTTTACGATCCACTTGCCTAAGACTAGGAGGCATTTTGGTACCATTTGGGTCATTATTGATAGATTTAGAAAATCATTTCACTTCCTGCCAATTAAGACAACTTATGGAGCCAAAGACTATGCAAGTTGTATATTCATGAGTTTGCACGATTGCATGGGGTTCCATTGGCTATTATTTTTTTATTGCGGTACCTATTTCACATCACACTTTCGGAGGTCTTTCCAAAAAGGCCTAGTACCAGAATAAAGCTTAGCACAACTTTTCACCCACAAATGGATGACCAAGCTGAAAGGACCATTAAAACTCTTGAGGATACTCTAAGGGCTTGTGTCATGGTGTTTAAGGGTAGTTGGGATGAGCATTTTCCATTTATAGACTTTTCTTATAACAACAACTACAATTCTAGCATTGGAATGGTTCCCTTTGAAGCCTTGTGTGAGAGGCATTATAGATCCCTGATTGGATGGTTATAAGTAATGGAGGGGGCTTTTTGTTGGTTCCGGGCTTGGTGATGGAAGAGTTTGAGAAAGTGATGATGATAAGGGAGAGATTGAAGGCATCTTAAAGCCGGCAAAAGTCCTATGCTGACATTAAAAGAAGAGATCTTGAATTCGAAGTTGATTATTGGGTGTACTTGAAGGTTTTACTAATGAATGACATGGTTCATTTTGTCAAGAAGGGGAAATTAAGCCCTATGTATGTAGGGCCTTACCAAATCTTGAGACATGTTGGTAAATGTTGCTTACGAATTAGAGTTTCCCCTGGAGATGAGGATGGTTCATCCAGTTTTCCATGTCTCCATGTTGAGGAAGTGTATTGGGGACCCTAATTCCATTATTCCCTTGGAGGTGGTGAATGTGGAAGAGAATTTGACTTATTAGGAAGTCTCGGTAAAAATATTGGATAGGCAAGTAAAGTGGTTGAGGAATACGGATGTGCCTTCTGTCAAGGTCCTTTGGAGGAACCAACAAATCAAAAGTGCCACATGGGAAGTCGAAGCCGATATAAAAAAACGATACCCCTATCTCTTCAATTCTACTCAAGCTTAAGGTACTATGACTTATTCCAATTACAGACCTTCTTTCCTTACATGTCATTTTCATGTCATGTGATTTTGAGGTTGCATTGTTAATGTTATTTGGAACATGATTTAAAGATTTGCATGGTGTATATGTTTCATTCAATATATGATGCATGCACTCTATTCTTTGGATTTTGCCATTATAACATTCGGGGATAAATGTTCCCAGGGAGGAGATATTGTAAGGCTGCACTCATAAAGTGTAGGAAAAAGTACAAGAAAAGTGTCCTAAAAATTTTCTAAGTGTCAGTTGTTATAAGAAGTGCTACAAGCCATAAAAATATTGACGGACCATAAGTGGTGCTAGTGGATCGAAGGTCAGACTTGGTGAAAATGATAATATATGAAGTGGGATATATGACTTACCAAATGGCCCATAGAATCTCTTATGAGTCGTAGGTGGTGTTGTGGAATGTGAATCAAAGAAGAGTTTCTGAAATTTTTGGAATATTGTAAAAAAATAAACATACCTACGACCTATCGAATGGCCCATGGCCCATAAATAGGGTCTCATGGTCCTGTCCGACTAGATTTTAAAAGGGGCAAATTTGACCTTTCCTATTGTTTAATGCCCATGCTATGTTGTTTTATCCTTCAAATGGCCATTTATCAGCGTATAATACCCTAATCAACTCATTCTCCTCCATTCCAAAATATTTCTAAGTCCCAAACACTCTCAAGCCATCTCCAAGGTTTTAAGAAAGAAGGCCAAGCTAGGGTTTCAAGTTCCTCTTCCCTAAATCAGATTTCCCAATTAAAACCATATCAAGGTATGTGGGTTTGATTGTGGAGACTTTTCCTCCACAATCTCTACTATTCCTCCTCTTGTTTATGATTTCCTAAGTTATGAAATTGCGTGGTAACTTTATGAACCCTTTTGTATGATGATAATGTGAACTATTTTATGTCGGTACAACTTTGTATATGATTAAGCATTGAAAAGACAAGTGAAATCTAGAATTTTATATGAGGGTTTGATGATACCCTTACCAAGTTTCACTATTTTTATGGGTTCTTTGAATAATGAATAAGTGACTTTATTTTGCAAATCTCATGGCATCTACTCATGATATGCATGGTTTTAAAGTTTGAACATGAACCCACCATGATTTGAATAAAGATGTATATCAAGCTTCTATGATTATGAAGGCCTTATGTCAAGTCATGTGAAACTATGAATGATATGAGTTTTAAAAAGCTACTATGTATGTTATGAGACATGAAAATATTGTGAAAGTTATGAAAGTTATGAAGCCCTATATTGATGCTAAGAAGCTTTGGTTTTGATGAGCTACTCTATGAACTATGATAATATTATGATATTATGACACTTTACATATTATGGCTATAAATATAATTTAAGTGTTCCTTAGGATTGTGACCTAGCACCGAGCAGACCTCGGTAGATAACCATTGTCCCATAACTATGTTGCTACCATAGGTTTATGAATTAGCTAATAGATCCATATAGCTGAAGTTACATGATTGACCAAACTGGGTGGTGTTCCCACACGGCACATGTGAATCAAATATCGAAAAGAGTGGTGTTCCCATAAGGTTTATAAGATGTGTATACCGAAAAGGTGGAGTTCTCGTAAGGTGATTTTGAGGCACTTTGCAAAAAGGGTAGAGTTCTCATAAGGTGAGTGTTTACTTTATTGATGTCTCTCAATCTACACCTCTTTTTTGAAGGCTAAATCATTCTTTGCCAAGATATATAATCTAACCATGGTTAGGGTCGATTCCACATGGAATATGGTAGATTGAGAAGAATTTAATGAAATTCTGGTGGATGAATGTAAAGCAATTCGGGTGGATTAACCTATTTATCTTCCCAAAGGGGGGGTGGTTGTAACAACTTAGAAAAGTAATCCAAAACTAAGATTCCCAAACTCAGTATTACCCATGACTCCCAAACTAAGTATTACCAGATAATCAAATTCTTTTCCATTGTGTAGCATGTATGATGGTAAGTTAAGTTTACCGAACCCTTTAATCCAGGCGAGGGGTAAATTTCACTACATGATTTGATCCATCCCCACAGTGTGGCATTACGAACACCTACCTATTGTTCCAGTACAACCTCCCCTTGGCCCAGTTTCGTTGATTAGACCAGAAACATCAATCGAATCCTGTTAATTAATCTCTTTTTCTATTCATTACTACCTTGATCCAGTCTGTAACACTAAGCGAGTTCTAATGTTGTCCATCGTTAAAAAACATTCAAACCAAAGAGAATTAATTAATACATGTATACACATTTTTCATGAATAATGAATCATACTGTTTTACCTTGTTGGTTCTTCATAGTTCCCACAACCCTAGTTTTGGATTTAGCTATTCATGATCGGTGTGGATCCAAGAGTTATGAATTTGAATAATATAAGTGAGCACTTATACAAAAGAATTAAGCACAATAAATCCACGCTCTTCACCAAGACTCACAAGATTGAATTAAAAGCATAAAATAACGTTTTACAAGTGTTTCTCTAAAGCTCTCTACTATTCTCTACTATTTTGTAATGTTCCTTGTGAAAATAACCTAAAACCCTATTTAAAGTCCTTAAAATACAAAATCAAAATGGATTAGGAGAACTGAGTCAATAGACTCTACGGGCACTTCTACGGGTCGTATAATATTTTATGGCCCATAGTCGGGCTTTCTAGATTGCATCTTCAATTCTGGGGATGACTTCTACGACACCCTTTTATGGCTCGTATAAATGTTTATGGCTAGTAGGGGGTTTTTTTGATGACTTTTCAGCAACTCCCCACTTTCTGATTCTTAGGGAACGATACCAAGTCTACGGCTCGTAAAATCTTCTACGGCTCATTTGCATGTTTGTAGTCTTAACTTCTAAATGTCACCCTTCACTAAAATTTTGTACGAAACTATATCTATGGCCCGTGGAATCCTCTACGGCCCATAAAAGGCCTCATGAAACCTCAACTTCAGTAAAATATGCACACTTAGCCCAAAATTAGCGCCAACCTTGTAATCTTGCAAAACAAACATAAAAACGCATCAAATCTACTAACATGCTTTGAGAAGACATAAAATATCCATGTTTTTTAAGCATCAAATGTGTTTTGTTTTGACAACACATCAACACCCTCAACTTAAAATTCTTGCTTGTCCTTAAGCGGCAGACTCAATCTACATAAGCAACACAGTAACACACAGACGTCAATCTAATGGTAGACATCACATCAAACTTAAGCACAGATATCCACACCATTTTAAAAACACATCAGATAACTATCACAAAAACCAATACAGATCAACATATATGATAGTGCAACTATGACAAGCAAGGTGATTATCAACAAGCAACAATCACTGAGTTAGCTCGATCTCAACAATGTAATACAAGTGCTCTCATATAAACAAGTCCCATATCCCTCTCATGATGATATTTTCAGATTCAATTCTTGGGACTATGCGAAATTACTCTCTCTCACAAAAGACATTCATATACCATGCTCAATATCATATGTTTTCCCTATTTTCATGACTACGACCTTTGACTACTTGGACTAGGATCACTTTAGGACTTTATTGGCTTGTAACATAGGCTCAAGGGGCTCTGTATGATGTTTTAGGAACATAATGACTAGAGGCCCTCTTTGATACTAGAGTTTTCTACACTTTTTCCCTACCAACACTGTTATTTTTCACCTCATTCTCCCTTTCTCATATTTCAAGTTTTTCTGGGTGCCTTATTCTCATTTTTCAGCTTTTTGCCTTTTCTTTCACATCATTTTTCTTTTTAGCTCGGTGATTAGGCGTCACTCATTTTTCTTGCACCTAAATACATTTTATCTTCTTTTCCATGTATTAATTATTTGCCCCCTCATTTTGTGTTTACCCCTACACCAGCCACCCTCAACTTAGGCTTTTAACCTGAGTCAAGGTGCACAATATCCAATCTAGGAACCAGGGCCACATTTGGTAACCACACTCAACTTATGATTTTTGCCTTAGTCAAGATGCACAATGTTCAAGGAAGGACCAGGATCAATTTTAGGATTTTAAATCTAATAAGGCTAGGTAACTTTGGTTTTTACAAAGAAAAAGGTACATGTAAGGCTCAAACATTAGGATCATTAGATATTTCACATATTTGGCTGGCCATTTAGGCTAAGTGGACTATGATGAACAATGTCCTAAGATCCTTTCCTAACAAACTAACCTACGGTCTAAGTTAAAGTAACAGGGCAAGTTCTAAATTGAAATACGGTATATGAATTTAGCAAAGAAAGCTCACACTCACATGACACTAATCATACTATCAACAAAGGGACTCTAAGATCATGTTTTTCATCTCAATTCATCCTCACTTATCAGAATTAGCACTGTCATCAATCAAACATGCATGGTTGCTATCTAGACTAACTAAAAAAATCTTGGTGGGTATCATTTTTCACACAGAAACACAAAGACAAACATATTCCATAGATATTAGTATTATATGCTACTAATACTGCCTACACATCCTAAACATGCCAGTTCAACAGAAATTAAATATCCATGGAAAAAATAACGTAGGCAAGAGAACCCGTAAGATTCAAAACTTGCAATAGTTATAGGCCGAGGCTACTCAAAATTCACTGAGGCCTATAACTACCGACACCCTATTGAAAAAGAGTTGCACTGTCCTTAATGCACAAAAATGAAAAATAAAGTGTAGAGGTCAAAAATAACATACTTGGGGCCTAAGCGCCAGTCTCTACCTTGGGTTGCCTCCCAAGTTGTGCATGATTTGTTGTCGCGGCACAAAAAAGACCACTTGGGTACTTACGCCAAAAATTACAGCCCAAAAGGAATAGAAAATTGGTCGTTAATCAAATTTAGAACTCAATAAGAGTTGAGGTTAGTCCCACAGGGAATGCATGAGAATTTATCTATTAGCACCCATTTTCAGATGTAATATCTATTCCCAAAACAAAAGTGCATAAAGTAAATGTAGGGTTTAATATTGAGAACTAGTTAAAGTAAATGTAGGGTTCAATAACTACTGGATTTCAAAAAATTAGTTAGACACTAGGATTGTGTTCCCATGACACCCAACTCGATAACCAAATTTGTTTGATAAACTCATTCATGATTATGTATCTAATTCAGCTCCCGGTCCTTCTTAGATGCATTTCATTTTTTTACCTCCTGGTCTTAGAACGTATATTCTTAACCCTTTCTATGGATCCGAAAATACTCTCACCTTCCAATCTCAAGTACTTAGACTAGGTTGTTAACCTTGAATTTCTATTGTAGAGTTATTTTCCTAATCAATACACCCCTCCCGGGCAAGCAATGAATATAGGCAGGCCCTTAGTGCATTGACTCATTAAGAAAGAAATTAAAGTGAAGAAACTACAATGTATACAACAACTAATCCCTAGATCTATCCCAAATTTATCTATCTTATGGAGTTATCATGGTTCCCACAACGCTAGTTGTGGGTTTAGCCTAGCATATTCAACGTAAATAACCCATAACAAGATAATGAAGTCATGATAAGGAACTTACTATTGACAAAGTAATGAATCCACGGATTAAACTCTTAAAGAGAAGATCAAAATCAAAGATTTCAATGTAATTAAGTGTGAAATGGTGTTCTTTCGTCACTTTTTGTCTCCAACAGTCAATGATAACTAAAAGTGGAAATATAAAAGTATTTATATACATGGCAAAAACTGTTCTAACTTAAAATAGGGAAATAGGTGTTGACATGGGTATAGGCATCAACACGATCTGCGAGGCTTCACATAGACCGTGAAATAGTTCGTTGTGTTGTACTTGGGATTCAAATCATCCCCGTCTTCATGAGTGGCCATTACAGGCCATGGTGTTGGTTCACGGTTTGTGACCTTTGCCTTTGGAATTTCTATCACTGCCAATGTCACCTTCAGCACAACAACCCTCTTCATGGTCCGTGATAGGTCATAGGGCCCGTGGAAGGCCACGTGGACCTTTTCTTGCATTACTCTAATTTTTTACAGTGCCTCTTCCAATTCACATCATTTCATGGTCAAGTGTGCGGCCTGTTTGAGATCCCACAGTACGTGAAAGGCACCATGAGACTTTCCTTTGTTTCCCTTGTTCGATTTGCCTCCTAGCATGCAAAGTGTGAGACCATGCAGGCCTCACGGACCGTTTAGTGTTATACAAGCTGTGAGAGCACACGTGGTCCTTCACTTTGCTCCATTTTTTCTTAATGCACCAAGGTCAAGTTTAAGAAGCCTCCCATGGTCCGAATGATGCTGCACGAGCTGTGATGGCCTCCATCTATCAACACTTATGCTCCTTTTTAAGTTCTTTTCTTGCATTTCAACAAATTCTCTGTGCATTGTCCATTTTCCTACAAATCAACATCAAACCGACAAAATTGCTTGAGAACCCGCAAATATTCTATGTTTAAAGCGTTATAAGGTAGTATTTTCATGACTCATTAACACCCTCAACTTAGAATTATTGCTTGTCCTCAAGCACTTGCTACTCACCAAAATAATGCATAAGTATAAGTGCTCAATAGGAATTATATAGTAACCCCTCAATCATGAAATGTATGCCCAGAAAACGTGCTTAAAATATGCTTACACCCCAAACAAACATATCAAGGCAAACATCATACTATGTACAATCAGCCTGAATAAGATCAAGAATAAAGATGAACCAATTATATTAGCAACCAATCAGTGCAAGGATAGTGCCCTAAGTACTAATAAGTCTCACACACAGTACACAAATGCAAAACAGAGACTGGAATGTAGACACTCACTCTCATAATAGATTTCAGCTGACACACAAGTGTAGACCATATGGTTGCTTTTATTTTCACCACCTTAACTCTCAAATGACCTTTTTAGGATCACTTTAGGACTTTGGTATCTTGTAATGTAGGCTCAAGCTAGGTGAGGTACATTTAGGATCAAAGTGACTAGCTTTCTCCTAAAAAAACACTACTTTGGCTTAGCCCTCTACTTTCAATTCTCCAAACTCTTATTGTCCCTGTTCTTTTAATATTCTTTGGTGTTAGGAGTGATTTCCATTTTCATTCATTCTTTTTTTTCTTTTTTGCTCTTTTTTTTAATTCATGGTCACACCCCAAACCTTTTTTTTCTCCTCTCTTCACTTGACTCTTTTCATAACCTAACTTTTCTGCATTTTTCATGATAGCCACCCTCAACTTAGGCTTTTGGCCTAAGCTAAGGTTCATAATTTCCTTGTGGAGACCAGGGAAAAAGTAACAATTTGTGAATAGACAAGGAAGGTGAATTAGGTGATTACAAAAAAAAAAGGTCTAGTCAAGCTCAACTTTTGGTTCAAAGGAAACAATTTAATTTGGTTGGTAAACTTTTAGGCTTAATGATGTCACAACAAAAATAGCTAACATCGCATCCTAATCCAATCATTCAATTGTCTTAGTGGGACTAACCTCATCGATCGAATTAACCAGATAAACTCACACACACATGGCACATATCCCACACTAGTCAGCACTAATCCACACAGTCATGCCTCATTCATCAAGATGCCAACTATACAATGGTACAATGCTTTCTAAAAATTATACAGGTTAGTCAGGACGGGATGCATGCACAAATAAGCCTTTTGAAATTTTTTGGATTGGGCATTTTTACAAAAACATGGGTTACTATAGACTCCTATAAACACTTATATCTACACAAACAAAACAACCTAAACATGTCAATTCTACTAGATAGTACACTTGGTAGAAAAGATACATGGAAAGAAAAACTCCCAAGTGGCAGGATGCCCCACCCCATCCAAAAAGACAGTGTAGTGCCCTTACTGCACCATAGCCAAAAATAAAGTAGAATAAGGAGTAGAACATACCTTGGATGCCCTAGGAGTTATTGGAACTATTGGGTTTGGACCTTCCAAGAGGCTCCTATTTATAAAAAGTCGTGTCTAAAAGTGCTCCCGGAAGCTCCAATCTTTGCTGCCTCTAGTGCGCGCCTCTCCCTTTTATCGTGTTTGGTGGTTGCTCAATCCTAGGTCCTCATGGCCTTTCACAGTTTTTTCTCCTCCGCTAATTTTAGATCAGATGGAGGGCTAACCCGCTCACTACACTTCTTGTCCTTGTCCTTTCACTTGGGCTCATGGGCGGCTGGCATCGCTGCGGCAGGTGAAAGTCCCTTTGCCTCACCCAGAGGCAATACCATTGGTGCAACATTGAAAAGATTCATTAAAGACTTCGAAAGCGGCGGTGGCGCAGTGCAGTTGTATTGGGTAGTCAATAGGGCAATTTGTTTCTTCATGTTTTTCACTGTCTGCACAATATTTATCACCTCCGTCCCTAATGGACTACCGACCATATCATTGAAGTACCCCTCCAAGGTATTGACTTGGTTCCGGAACGTGAAAATTTTGTCTCTAAGCTCAGCCTAGAGTCGTTTTTCTACTTGGTGCATATAAGACTAGACCACCTAAGGCATCATTTCTACCACTTGGTAAACAATGGCCTAGGTCCATCACTGGTCTGATACCAACTTAGAAAGAAAATCATAT
Source organism: Solanum rostratum (assembly GCA_029948455.1). Taxonomy (NCBI): domain Eukaryota; kingdom Viridiplantae; phylum Streptophyta; class Magnoliopsida; order Solanales; family Solanaceae; genus Solanum; species Solanum rostratum. The sequence continues at coordinate 36,501,267 of CM057050.1, read as the reverse complement.
GGGACATAGACATACCCCTGCTTCTGAGGTGGTGCACCATTGCCCTCGGGCTGCTTAGAAGCCTCGCCTAACTGTGGGGCACAGGCAAACCCCTAAAAAGGCAAGGGCTGCTTAGAAACATCATTGGACCGCTTGGCCTATGCATCATCATTAGATAGATAGGATTCAATTTGTCTTTCTCGTCTAATCAACCAAATTGAGCCAAGGGGATGTTATTAATGTCACACTGCAGGGATGGACCAAATCACGTAGTGAAATATGCCACTCGCTTGGGCCAAAGGGTTTGGTGAACTTAATTTACCATTTTGCATACTACACACTGGAATGGAATTAGATTATATGGTAATACTGAGTTTGGGAATCATGGGGAACACAATACCCTAGTTACTCTTCATACTCGTTTAACTCTTGTCTTAGTTTAGGATTACTTTTTATAGTTGTCACAAAACCCTATTCCTTTGGGGAGATAAGTTAGTTAATTAATCCGAGTTGCATTGAACTCTTCTAAATATACCATATTACCCATGGAACTCAAACCTAACCTTAGTTAGGTTTGTCAACGACTGCTTTTATCATGATAAAGGAGGTTTAGCTTGGGCAACATCAAGATTTTGGCTCCATTGCGGGGAATATGGCTGGACCTGTCTAATACAAGTAGTTTGGGAATTAATCCTTCTTTCCCTCATTTTATGTTTTTTTTGTTTCCATTTTATTTCAGGGTACAAGTGTAGTGTATGCCCAATACACAAAGTTGAGGCATTCCCTTGACTCCGTTTGACCCAGAGATCAAGAGATAACTAAGAAGGATGGCCCAAGACAATGCAAACAATGCGGCAAATGCAGCTCTGAACCAGAATGAGAATGAGAATGCAAATAATAACAACCCACTGCCTCTTGAGGACGTTGCTCCACAACTGCAAGATTTCAATGCCGAAGCTTATTATTGGAACCAATATCTATTGAATCCTGTGGCTATAGAGGTCATTGGAGCAATTATGTTACAACCACGACCGGCTGACACAATGTTCATGGTTTTGAGTGGGTTGCTTCAGATGCTATAAATCTATGGATTGTTCACGGGCTTACCATCAGAGGATTCACATAGTCATCTACACAACGTTGCATTTGTCTTCAAGAGTGTGATGGGAACACATAATCTGTCAATGATGCTATGAGACTTTATGTTTTCCCATTATCTCTGATAGGCAATGCAGTGTTATGGCTATCCAAGCTCTAGAAAAGTTCAATCACCAGTTTGGTGTTTTTGGGAGGTACTTCTCTAGATCAAAGAAGCTCAAGTTGAAAGATCAAATCAACAACTTTGAGCAACTTCCTGCTGACTTGATTAGTACTACATAGGAGTGATCCACAAAGTGCTTAAGGAGTGTCCCTAACCACAAAATTATTGATGATGCCATGATGGAGATCTTCTATCGTGCCCCGGATGAGAATAGTCAAGCATGTGCTGATAACATCATGGGGGGCATGTTCTTAGATCAACCATTTGCAAGGATTATTGCGAGGATGGAAAAGGTAGTGAAGGAAAATTGTACATGGGGGCAAATAGACAGGTCATCTACCAAAACTTCATGTGTTGTCTATATTGGTTTGGAGAAAGCTAAAATAAATGAGGAGATTATACAAGAGCTTACCCAAATCAATACATGTATGGAGGTGATGATGAAACAGAACCAAGAACGAGTTAATGCAGTTGTTCATTAACCTCCGCGAGCACCCATGTATGATGATCCCTACTATGAGGAGGACACTTACTTCATTGCTGATCAGACAGGGGGTTTCTGGACCACTGACCAAGGGTCCAGTCAAGATTACTGGAAGAAAGGTTAAGGAAACAAAGGTCAGAACTATAACAAAGATGGTGCTTTTAGAGATAATCGTGGAGGTTACTATGACAGGAAAGGGGGGCCAAGATAGTAATGTTGATTGGGGTCGTAGAGATGGCTATAGAAATGGTCCTTATGTTCCACCACACAATCGCGATACTGGTGCTAATAGCTCCAGAGTTGAAGAGATGTTTGACTGCCTATTGAAGAAAGTTGAGACACAAGATGAGACCTTGATGGGGATGGAGTCTAAGATCTAGCATAAATTAGAAAATCAAATCTCATTTCGTTATTATCAAACAGCTTGAGCAACAGTTTGGTCAAGTATCAACTCAACGCAACCTGCATCAAAGAGGTACACTTCCTAGTAACATAGTTTAGAACTCAAAGAATAATGGGTAGTGCATGGCAGTTACTACTTGTGGTGGCAAGTTTACCATTGATCCTCCCATGCTAGTAGATGATAATGATGTTTGAGAGGAAGAAGTTAAGGTCAAGGATGCATATACTAGAGATAATCGTGTCAAGGATGGGGTGAGTGATACTGCAGAGGCGCCACAGATGCTGAAGCCCATTCCTAGACCTCCTCTGCCCTTCCCCAAGGAATCAAAAAGAAGGAGGAGGGAAAGTTTATGCACTTTCTCTCCATGCTGAAACAACTCTCCATCAACATCCCTCACATTGAGGCATTGTAAGTCAGGGTACGTGAAGTTTATGAAGGACCTATTTAAAATGAAGTGCACTTTTAAGTCAGGAGTTCTCCCAAGAGCTTCAACATTGTGGTGCAGTTTTCACAAGGTCCTTGGTGCTAAAGTGAGAAGATCCCAACGCTTATGCCATACCTTGCATTATTGGAGATTTGGTGTTCGTAAAGGCATTGAGTGATCTCAGAGCCAGCATAAATCTAATGCCCCTTGCGGTCTTCCAGAAGCTAGGACTTGGAACCCCTACTCCAATGAGTTTGCAGTTGTTGATGGCTTATCGCACAGTGAAGAAGCCTATGGGGATACTCTATGACGTACTTGTAAAAGTTGGCAAATTCATATTTCTTGCAGACTTTGTGATCCTGGACTGTGAGGTTGATTTCGAAGTCCCAATCATTTTGGGAAGGCTTTTCTTAGTCCCTGGACGCACATTGGTGGGCATGGAAAGTGTCCAAGTCAGGTTCAGATCGGGTAAAGATGATTTGAGGGTAATCTCTCTTCTTGAGAATGTTGATGATGCAGAACTAGAAGTATAAATTTAGGAGAGACTGGGCGTCGAATCCCTGGCAGCAATACTGATGAACTTTGAGGTTAATGGCATTCTATACCATGAGGAGACATTGACGGCATTGGGGGTATCTTATGCCCCTAGATGCCAAACAAAGCAGGAGATGGATTTACAGAATCGAGAGTCACCACCTACTTAACCATCCAATGAGGAGCCATCGGTGCTAGAGTTGAAGGCTATTCCATCCCATTTGAGATATGCATTTTTGGGAAGCAATAACACCCTACAAGACATAGCTACTGCTGACCTAAATGACGAAGAGGTGAATGCGCTGGTCATGGTACTAAAGCAGTTCAAGAAGGCCATTGGGTGGATGATTGTCGGCATTATTGGTATCTCTCCCGAGATATGTACTCACAAAATCCAATTGGTTAAGGACTACAAGCCGAGTATTGAGCATAAGAGACGTCTCAACCCCCTATGCAAGAGGTTGTGTGAAAGGAAATAATCAAGTGGTTGGACGCTAGGGTGATCTATCTAATCGCCGATAGTGAATGGGTTAGCCTGGTATAGTGTGTATCTGAAGAAGGGATGTATCACTGTAGTCCTAAATGCTAGCAATGAGTTAATTCCCATTCGACCAGTCACTGGGTGGAAAGTGTGCAAAGACTATGGGAAGCTCAATGCATTGATAGAAAAGGACTACTTCCCTATGTCGTTCATGGACCAAATACTAGACTGATTGGCTGGAAAGGGTTGGTACTACTTTCTGGATGGTTATTTAAGCTACAAAGAATCACCATCACTCCGAAGGACCAAGAAAAGACAACATTCACAAGCCATTATGGAACATTCATATTCAAGAGGATGCCATTAGTTTTGTGTAATGCACCAGCAACATTCTATTTCCAGGTATGTAAGGCTTACTAAAGTGTGTGTCAAAATTTAGAACACGAGTTGAGTTTTGAAATCCCTATCATCTAATTATCGAGTTTCAACATTAATTATAAGTCCTTATGATAACATATGATATAATTATCATGTTGCATGACTACTGATACGAGATTGGCATAATTGTTTTATACTTGGCATCACAAACCCTAAATTGAATAATCCTTATAAAACATATGCATAGATCATCAAGTTGGGATTTGAGTTCATTGCATGAGTTGAGTAACTTAAATATTGTCGAGCATGAGAAGCATGTTGCATTTAGTCACATATTATACTATATATCTTGCTTGGATTACATGATAAGTCTCATTGAGTGAGTTTGAATGATTGTTTGAGATCTGAGTTGAGTTTGATTTGTCTTTACTGATTGACTGAGTTGATGAGAAACTGAGATGAGTTGAGATGAGATAACCTAATAAGATTGAGATTCGATGCGATTGACTAAGCATGGAGGATTGAGTTGATTGATTAGTTGAGTATGTTTTAGTCTTGGAAGGAGTATTGACCACCGAGTTGGGAGCAAGTAAATATCTACTATAACCCACAGAACTACGTTGCCAGCATAGGATAGTCATAGAACACGTTGTGGCAACTCATGTCCCAAAAGATGGACATTTATTTTGGATCCATTAGAGAGTTAATTGTCCTTTACCATAGCATGTTTTGGACAGGCGTGGTAACGACGTCGCCGTCATTGTACATCACCAAGCTAAATGCGATGGTATTGAATGTCGATTAAGAGAAACTCCTAAGCAAACATTGATTGAGCATAATATTTCTACACTATGCTTTGTACTAACTCTATTTATGGAGCATGCTTTATTTTAAACTTGCATATCTATCGAGTTGAATATGAGTTGTTGAGTTGAGGTGAGCGAGTCCAGCTTTACTTTCTTGAGTTATTTTACATACCATTATACTCCATATACTGACATCCATTTAGACCTGCATCATTTCATGATGCAGATACAGGTGATAGAGGACTTCAACCTGCGCATTGTTGAGGTCTAGATCAGTACATCGCCAGAGTTGGTGAGCCCTTCTTGCTATTTGGAGGAGCCTTTTTAATCTTCTTGCATTTATAGAGTAGTTTATTTCTTTGATTTGGGGTGTCTATGGCCTGTCATGGCACCATCTAGATTGTTGAGTAGAGGCTTCATAGACATTGAGTAGAGGATTTGTTGAGTATTATTATTTCCAAAACTTATTCATTGAAAATTATATTTTAGTAGAAATGTATTTGATAGTATGATGTCTTTTTATTTGAGTATTTTCTTTCGCTATCTAGTTGATGTGACGATGAGGCCCGATGGTTCTCTTAGGGAATCAGCAATGGTTCTTCAAGTGCTGGCCATGCCAAGGGTACCTCCCGGGGCGTGACACCTTATTTCCCTCATTTTACATTTTTGTTGTTTCTGTTTTCATTTAGGGTACAAGTGTAGTGTATGCCCAACATGCGAAGTCGAGGAATACCCTTAAGTCTGTTTGACCCAAAGATCCAGAGAATACTTTGAAGGATGGCCCAATATAATGTAAACAATGTGGCAAATGTAACTCTGAATCGGAATGAGGAATCAGAATGCAAATAATGACAACCCACCTCCTCTTGAGGACATTTCTCCACATCCACAAGACTTCAATGTCAAATCTTATCGGTGGAATCAATATCGGCTGAACCTTATGGCTATGAACGTTACTAGAGCTATTGTGTTACCACCACTATCGGCTGACACAAAGTTCGTAGTTTCAAGTAGGTTGCTTCAGATACTGCAGAACCATAGGTTTTTTGCGTGTCTACCATCAAAGGATCTACATAGTCATCTACAAAACATTGTTTTTGTTTGTAAGAGTGTGATGGGAACACAAAATCTATCAATGGATGCTGTGGGACTATGTCTTTTCCTATTATCTATAATAGGCAATCCAGTGTTATGGCTGTCCGAGCTCCCGCAGAGTTTGATCAATAGTGGGACTGAGTTGCAGAAGTCCTTTTTGGAGAGGTACTTCTCGAGATCAGATAAGCTCGAGTTAAAAGATCACATCAACAACATTGAGCAACTACCTGGTGACTAGATCAGTAATACATAGGATCAGTTTCACAAAGTTCTAGAGGATTATCCCTGACCACAAAATTATTGATGATGACTTGGTGGAGATCTTCTACCGTGCTCTGGAAGAGAATAATCAAGCCTATGTTGACACCATTATGGGGGGCATGTTCTTAGATCAACCATTTTCAAGGATCGGGGAAAGGATAGAAAGAGTGGTCAAGACAAATCGTGCATGGGGGCAAGTAGACAAATCATCTACCAAAAGTTCATGCGTTGTTAGTATTGGTTCGGAGCAAGCTAAAGTAAATGTGAAGATTATGTAGGAGCTTGAGCAAATTCGTATAGGTATGGAGGTGATGATGAGGCAGAATCAAGAATAAGTTAATGTAGTTGTTCATCAGCCTCTGCGAGCACTCACCAATGATGATCCCTACTATGAGGAGAACACATGCTTCATTGTTGTCCATATTGGGGGTTTCTAGATCGATGCCCAAGGGTTTAATCAGGACTATTGGCGCTGAGGTCAACGAAATTAAGGTTGGAACTATAATCGAGATGGTGCTTTCAAAGACAACTATGGAGGTTACTATGACAGGATTCTAGGCCAAAACAGAGATAAAGATCGGGGCCATAGAGATGGCTACAAAAATGGTCTTTATATGCCATTACACAATCATGATATCAGTACTAGCAGTTTAAAAGTTGAAGAGAAGTTTAATCCCTTGTTGAAGAAAGTTGAGACAGGATAAGACTCTGAGGTGGATGAAATCTGACATCTTCTGCATAAATAAAAAGATTGAGTCTCATTCTGTTGCTATAAAATATTTTGAATAACAGTTTGGTTAAGGGTCAACTCAACTCAACCAGCACCGGAGAGGTACACTGCCTAGTAACATAGTTAGAACCTAAAAAATGAACAGCAGTGTATGGCGGCTACTACTCATGGTGGAAAGAGCACTATTGACCCTCCCATGCAGTAGATGACGATGATGTTCGAGAAGGGACAATTAAGGTTAAGGATGCGGATACTGGGGAAGATCGTGGCAAGGATGGGGTGAGTGATGCATTAGAGGGGCCACTAAAGCTGAAGCTCATTTCTATGTCTCCTCCTCCCTTCCCTTAGAGAATTAAAAAGCATGGGCAAGTTTAAGCACTTTCTCTCTTTGTTGAAGCAACATTCCATCAACATCCCTCTCATTGAGGCATTAGAGAAGATGCCAGGGTATGCAAAGTTCATGATGGATTTGGTTACAAAGAATTAAACTATGAGTCAGGAGCTCTCCCAAGAGGTTCAACATTGTAGTGCAATTTCTACGAGGTCCTTGGTGCAATAGTGAGAAGATCCTGATGCTTTTACCATACCCTGCACTATTGGATTTGTGGAGTTCTCAAGGGAATTCTGTGATCTCGGTGCCAGCATCTGCAAGAAGCTAAGACTGGAAGCCCTTACTCGATGAGCATGAGATTGTTGATAGCTGATCGCACGAAGCGTGTAGGGATACTTTATGATGTGCTTGTTAAAGTTGAGGAATTCATATTCCCCAAAGATTTTGTGATCCTAGATTGCAAGTTCGATTTTGACATCCCAATCATCTTGGGAAGGCCATTCCTAGCCATTGGTCGAGCATTAGTGGATACGAAAGTTGGCCAACTCAGGTTTAGATTGAACGATGAAGAAGTTGTCTTCAATATTTGTCAGTCAATAAAGAGGCCAAATGATCTAAAGAAGGAGGTTCAGACACATGGTGAAGTCTGAGTAACTAAGTTGTCCATGTTGTGCCGCGATAATAAATCAGGCGCTACTTGGGAGGCAACCCAAGATTTTTTATGTAACAGTTGTACTTGTGCTTTATTTTTAGTTTATGGACTCGTAGGTAGTTTACTCTCTTGCATTTCGATTGTAATATTGGACATTGGGTTGGTTGCATATAGGGTAACAGTGTGTTCTGTGAAGAACGTGCAGGTACATGACTAAGTTATCCATCCTTGGTTGAGAAGGCATCAAAAAGTGCCTCTATGACTGGTTATACGGGATTTATATCAATCTACGACCCATAACCATCTCGTAGACACTTCTAGTGAGAAAAATGTTATGCACTCCAGTCCACGAGCCAACTTTACGGCCCATAGATAAAACTACTACGCATGAATGGGGCTCGTGCACTCTAGGTACGTTTTCTGGTTTTTTTAACAAAGTGTTGAGGTTTCCAGAACCAACCCTCGAGATGTATTTTAATCCACGAGTCATAGACATGTCCTTGAAACTCAGTCCTCAAACCTAAGGTTTGAACCTTCTACGAAACTATTATTTACGAGTCGTGAAATAATCTATGGCCCGTAATCGGGATTTTGTAGAGTCTGGGCTCATTAGTTTTGACCGACCCGATCAACATATAAATAATGGGTTCAAAATATTTTGAACCGATTTTTTCCCAAATTTATGAGTCAAACCCGGAAAACCCCTCCCCCCGCCACCTTTCCGATCATCGGTGAGAATCATTTGCGCCATTTTTCGGCCGTTTTTCAAGTAGCCCTAGGATTTCACAATCTCACTTCCTCCTTCAATTCCTACTTTTTGGTCACTCAATTTGGTAAGTTCTTGGTCTTTAAAAAACCATTTATTTACCAAATATTATGTGATTAGGTTGAACTTAAATTGACGCGTATGGTAATTTGAGATGTGTCCCCATTTGTGCCATTATTGTGTTTGACAATTGAAGTATATAGTTGCCAATGTGTGAATATGTGTTTAGGATGGATATTGGTTTGTTTGCCTTGTCCTTGTGTTTTGAATAATGTGTCTGAAAACAATGTGATTACATACCGTTTGAATTAAATTGATTATGTGCATTGAAAAACTTTGTTGTGTGATTACATATGTCTTTGATTTTGATGCTAATCATTCAAACATGGTCGATAGGTTTGGGAAATGATGTTAAATTATTTTCGATAGGGTATGTGTGGGAATTTTCATGCGCGGTATTGGGTGCTTTGATATGCATCATGTGGGGGTGTGTGTGTATTGCTTCGATGCTGAAATTATGCTTGAGAAAGTCGTATGGGATCTGTATTGATGAACTTAGAAACTCAAGTCACTAGGTTTTCTAGTCTACGAGGGTCTTTTATGGCTCGTGGAACTTTTCACGACCTGTAATTGCCCCTCATATGAAATTCCAGAAACCTAAAATTTTTTAGAATCCATTAGACGAGACCTTCTACGAGTCGTAGATTATTTTATGGCTCGTAAAAAGGTCTCGTGGGTCCCTGCCTGCAAAAGTTCAGACACTGGAATCATTTACGACTCAGTCTACGGCTGGTAGGTCCTACTACAAGTCGTACCTGGTCTCATAGATGTTGTTCTAGTAAACAAACATTATGGACACTATTTTTATGATAGCCTTCTATGTCTCGTAGTTTTCACTATGGCTCCTAGATGTGCTTTTATAGACCCCACTATAAGCAAGTATGATGTATTTTTGCATTTTTTTTCTTCACCTATAGGGTTAACCATGTTGTGTAAATATGTATGTTTCAAGTACTATGACCTTAAAGCTGAGACATGAGGATATTCGAGCCATGCAGGAAAGGCTCAGAGATGAGACCTTGGGAGAGGAAGAGACTCCTGTGGTTAGTGGATCACTCGAGGAGCTCAGCATCCAACCTGACTCAGACGCTGATAGACCACAGAGACGAGCTTCCACCAGACTTGGGTTGACTCGGACCCAGGCTATTGTTGTTCGCACTCCCAATCTTATAAGGAAGGCAACAATAATAGTAGCTCCATTTAGATAACTCTTTCTACAGAGGAGTCAGACTCAGAGTTAGGATCGAGCGACGAGTCGGAGAAAGAGTCCTCTGCCGCACCACTGTAGATATCACCATCACCTCCAGATGCTCTCACTAGTCGGTGGTGTATTATAGGCATGCGGGATATCTATACAGAGGGCATACAAAGTTATGAGTAGGGAAAACCAACCTACTCCATTTATAAGGAGCCCCAAATTATTTCCTCTAGATTAGACAGTGTCGTAGGTCTACAGGACACCATCAGAGATACGGGCTCCAGTGGCTGACCAAAGCACCAAGGAGGTACTCCCTGACCATGATACTAGAATTCTATGCATCATACATAGCCACAGTTCTCAGTACACTTCTAAAGGGGAATAAGCCCCTCACTCAGCCCGGGCTGATGCACACTAGTGTGAGGGGCCGGCAGGTGGACATCTCGGAGACCATTATCCACAATATATTGTTCGAGCTCGAGTTCCTAGCCTCTAGATCCACAGTAGAGTATGACTGTAGAATGGGGCAGACTAGGGACATGGGTCTAATAAGAGACCAGATCCATTGAGTTGGCTTGATGAGATGGATGGCAGTTTTGATTGCTGAGCAGGGCCCGGACCCTGCATGGGTTGCCACATCATCTAAGGCCATTGTGAAGGCCTCCCTTAGCTTTCACGCCTAGTTTTTGTCGGGCCATTGTGAGGTCACGAATCTGTTTGATGCTTTCAAACAACGCATTAATGTAGGAGTGTGTAGTTCTAGTTGCCAGCATCTTGCCTATCAATGAGATAGATTTGGCCAGCCTCATCATAGAGTAAATCCACGAGGCAGCCTTGAAGAGGTCTACCTCCATCCCCTTTACATGCTCGATCTACAAACTCTGCCTAGAGTCGGGGGTGGAGAGTCTACATCAGCTAGACTCACTAATTGAGGTCCAATGCACTTTGGATAACTGTTTGATTAAGGCTGAGGAAAACCCGGTGGCTTTTCAGCAAGCTTCATACTAGCCAGCTTGTATGCCATGTTGTTCGCACTAGAACCACCTCTTGAGGTTCCACCCACCACCATCAATGATGATACTCCAGAAAAGAGGCCCTCATAGACTGAGATAGAAGTGGAGTGGGGGTCCATTACCACTACTCCTGCACCATAGGCCGCTCTTGCATAGACAGTACCCGCAAGCATGGTTTTTGTGTCCGCGGCATCCATCCAGGCCATGGCGCAGCGATTGGACCACACTGAGTCTCAGTTGACTTAGTTAGTTAGCAGATCAGGCCTTGGGTCCACCAGGCTATTACAGAGTCCAAGGGACGTATACAGGCATACACAGTCGCTACTATTTAGGATCGACTTTCATCCGTGGATACCCGCATTGATGCTTTCGAGTAAAGGGTCCAGCATAGCCTGAGTATGCCATGGTCAGTGATATGACGACCTTACAGATGAAGATCCAGTAGCTCTGGGCTGACATGGCAGCCGCCCTGGCCACACTAGTGGCATCCCCACAGACTGCGCCCCCGGTACTGATGGTGGATTTATTTTCTCCGGAGGAGCCTTCACAGCCTTCCCATAGAAAAAAGCCCTACATTGATGATGATCCAGATGCAGTGCGGTTACATGCAGGGCTGATAGAGAAAGAGGAGCTAGACCTTGTCGTGGAGCAGTCGAGGCAAGAGGAAGAGATACGACAGGATCTTGAGATCAAGAGGGTGAGGGGAGTTGGCCCGTCCGGTCAAGGTTCTACGACTGAAGAGGCCACAACACATGTTGAGGGTGGGAAAACTCAGCCACAAACCAACAATTGGGAGCTTACGTATGTCCTTTTTTACCTTGGTACTTTATTTTGCATTTTTATTGTGCGTTGGGGACAATTCACCTCTTTTTCGATGGAGTGTGGGTAGTTATAGGCCTCAGTGAAGTCTGAAGAGCCTAGGCCTATAACTACCCCAAATTTTTAATTCTAGGGGTTTTCTTGCATTTGTTCTTTTTCCCAGTGGAAATTTAATTTCTTTTTAACTGGCATGTTTAGGATGTTTAGGTAGTATTGGTATCATATAATACCAATATCTTTGGCATATATGTGTTTTGTGCTTTTTTGTGAAAAATAATACCAACTAAATTTTTTATTAGCTAGTCTGGATAGCAACCATGCATGACAGTGCCTGTTCTAAAAAGTGAGGATAAAATTTATATGAAAAGCATGATTTGAGAGTCTGTGTTGATAGTGTAATTAGTGCCATGTGAGTATGAACCTACTTTGCTAGATTCATGTATCGTCTTTCAATTCAAAACTTGCCCTGTTACTCTAATTTAGACTTTAGGTTAGTTAGTTAGGAAAGGATCTTAGGTTGTTGTTCATAACAATCCACTTAGCCTAAATACCAACCAAATGTGTGAAAAATCCCTTGATCCTAATGGTTGAGTCTACATTGTACCTTTTCTTTGTTAAAATCTAGGTGACCTAGCCTTATCAAATATAAAATCCTAAAATTGGCCCTGGTCCTTCCTTGAACATTATGCATCTTGATTGAGGCAAAACAACTAAGTTTAGGGTGGCTACAAGTGGCCCTGGTTTTGAGGTTTGATATTGTGCACCTCAACTCAGGCCAAAAGCCTAAGTTGAGGGTCGCCGGTGTAAGGGTAAGACACGAAATATGGGGGGAAAGTTAGTGATACGTTGAAAAGAAGAAAAATTGTGTACTAGGTGCAAGAAAAATGAGTAATACCTTAGTTATGAGTTAAGATGAAAAATTAAGTGTAAATACAAGGCAAAAAGTTGAAAAATGATAACAAATCACCTAGAAAAGCTTGAAATGGGAAAAAGGGAGAATGGAATTAAAAGTAACTATGTGTGGTAGCGAAAAAGAGTAGAAAATGTAGTGTCAAGGAGGGCTTTTACTCGCTATGTTCCGAAAACATCATACTGAAGCCCCTTGAGCCTACGTTACAAGCCAGTATAGTCCTAAACGGATCCTAGTCCAAGTAGTCAAAGGTCTTAGGCATGAGTATAGGGGCAAGCATATGGTATTGAGCATGATATTTAAATATCTTTTATGAGAGTGAGTGATTTTGCATAATCCCAAGATTATACATTAAAATATAATTGTGAATGAGATAAAACACTTCTTTCTATGAGGACACTTGTATTACACTACTAACATTAGACTTATTTAATGATTGTTGTTTATTGATGGTTAACTTGTTTGTCATAGTTGCATTGTCACATGCCTTGATCTGTGTTGGTTTGCTGGATAGCTATTTGATTGTGTTTTGAAAGTGGTGTGGGTATTTATGCTTACGTTTGATGTGATGTACGGAATTAGATTAAAGTTTGTATATCAGTGTGTTGCTTGTATAGATTAAGTTTGTCGCTTGAAGACAAACAACAATTTTAAGTTGAGGGTGTTGATGTGTTGTCAAAATACAACACTTTTGATTCTTAAAACTTGGAATTTGTATGTTCTCAATGCGATGTTAGTAGGTTTGATGTGTTTTTATGTTTGTTTTGCAGGATTTCAGGGTTGGCTCTATTTTTGGGGGAAAGTGTGTAAAAGTTGCTACAGTTGAGGATCCACAAGACCCTTTATGAGCCGTGGAGTATTCTATGAGCCGTAAAGGGGGTTTTGTGTGCGATTCCAATGAAAGGTGTATTTCTGAAGTTTAGTCTATGAACATGCAAATGAGTTGTAGAATACTTTACGAGTTGTAGACTTGGTACCGTACCCTAATGATCAGAAGGTGGGGACTTGTTGATATTTAATTAGATGAAACCCCTACGAGTCGTAGAATCTTTTACGGGCTGTAGAGCGGTGTCATAGAAGACAGTTCCAGAATTGAAGTAATAGTTCACGAATGCCCGATCATGAGCCATGAACTATTATACGACCCGTAGAAGTACCTCGTAGAGCCTTTCAACCCACTTGTCCTAATTCATTTTGGTTTTGTATTTTAAACACTATAAATGGGTTTTCTAGGTTATTTTTCATAGAAAACGAAGAGGGAACATTAGGGGAACAATAGAGAGTTTGAGAAACACTTATAAAACTTTATTTCATCTTTTAATTTCAATCTTGTGATTCTCATTGAAGAGTTTGGATTTCTTGTGCTTAATTCTCTTGTGTAAGTGCTCAATAATGTTATTCAAATTCAGAAGTCTTGCATTTACACTACTCATGCGTAGCTAAATCCACAACTAAGATTCTGGGAACCATGAAGAACTAACAAGGTAAAACAAGATAATTCGCAATTCTTGAAAAGTGTGCATACATGTATTAATTAATTCTCTTCATATTGAATGCTTTCTAATTGTGGCCAACATTAGAACCCCCCTGGTGTTACTAACTGGATAAAGGTAGTAATGAATAGGAAAAGAGATTAAATAACAAGATTCGGTTGATGTTTCTCGTGTAACCAACCGAACTAGTCCAAGGGGAGGTTGTACTAGGACAATAGGTAAGAGTCAAATAATGTCACATTATGGGGATGGACAAAATCAGATAGTGAAATTCTCCTTTCCCTGGGCCGAGCGGTTTGGTGAACTTAACATATTGTTCTTCATGCTACACACTGGAAAAGAATTTGATTATTTAGTAATACGGAGTTAGGGAATCATGGGGAACACAATGCCCTAGTTCCTCTTCATACTGCCTTAAACACCGAAAAAGAATTTGATTATTTAGTAATACGGAGTTAGGGAATCATGGGGAACACAATGCCCTACTTCCTCTTCGTACTGCCTTAAACACTTGTGATTAAGTTAGAATTACTTTTAATAGTTATTATAAACTCCCCCCCCCCCTTTTTGGGGAGATAAGTTGGTCAATCAACCTGAATTGCAATTGAATTCTTCTAAGTCTACCTTATTCCCTGTGGGATTTGACCCTAACCTTGGTTAGGTTATATATCTTGATAACGACTACTTTAGCCTCAAAAAAGAGATGTAGCTTGGGATACATCAGTTAGTTGGTTAGGAAAGCATCAAAAGTTGTTGTTCATGATAGCCCACTTAGCCTAAATGACCAACCAAGTGTGAGAAATATCCCTTGATCCTAATGTTTGAGCCATACATGTACCTTTTCTTTATAAAAACCTAAGTGACCTAGCCTTATTAGATGTAAAACCTTGATAGAGGCCCTAGTCCTTCCTTGAACATTGTGTACCTTGATTGAGGCAAAAATCTTAAATTGAGGGTGGCTACCAAAAGTGGCCCTGGTTCCTAGGTTGGATATTGTGCACCTTGACTAAGAAAACAAGCCTAAGTTGAGGGGTGGATGGTGTAAGGGTAAATAAAAAATGAGGGGGAAAATTAGTGATACCTGGAAAAGAAGAAAAAAATGTGTTCTAGGTACAAGAAAAATGAGTGATGCCTTAACAATGAACTAAAAGAAAAACGTAGTGAAAATACAAGGCAAAAATCTTTAAAAAAATGAGAATAAAGCACCTAAAAGATTGAAATAGGAGAAAGGGTGAATGAGGTGAAAAATGTAGTGTTGGTAGGGTAAAAGTGTATAAACAAATGCAGTGTCAAGAAGGGCCATTAGTCACTTTTCCCAAAACATCGCACTAAGGCCCCTAAGCTTATGTTAAGAACCAGTAAAGTCCTAAAGTGATCCTCGTCCAAGTAGTCAAAGTTCATAGTCATGCATATAGGGGCAAGTATATTGTATTGAGCATGATATTTGGATGTCTTTTGTAAGAGTGAGTGATTTTGCACAATCCTAAGATTATACTTCAAAATATCATTGTGGGTGAGATATGGGACTTCTTACAGTGAGGGAACTTGCATTGCATTGTTAACATTAGACTAACTCAGTAATTGTGGCTTGTTAATAACTACCTCGCTGGTCATAGTTTCATTGTCACATGCATTGACATATATTGGTTTGCTTACTAGCTAACTGATGTGTTTTGCATGTGGTGTGGGTATCTGTGCTTGAGTTTTATGGGATGTCTGCCATTATATTGAAGTCTGTGTGTTATTGTGCTGCTTATATAGGCTGAGTCTGCCACTTGAGGACAAGCAACAAGTTTAATTTGAGAATGTTAATGCGCTTTCAAAATATAGCACTTTTGATGCTTAAAACTTGGAATTTTATGTGTTCTCAATGTGATGTTCGTAGATTTGATATGTTTTTATGTTTTTTTTGCAGGATTACAGGGTTGACGCAATATTCGGGTTGAGTGTGCAGAATGTGGTGAAGCTGAGGTTTCACGAGACCCTTTACAGGCCGTAGAGATTTATACGAGCCGTAAAGATGGTTTCATAGACAATTCCAGTGAAGGGTGATTTTTTAAAGTCAAGTCTACGAACATGCAGACGAGCAGTAAAAGACTTTATGAGTTGTAGACTTGGTGTCGTGCCTTGAGGATCAGAAAGTGAGAAGTTGCTGAAATGTCATCAAAGGAAACCACTTACGAGTCATAGAACTTTATACGGGCCGTAGAGGATTGCCATAGAAGTCAGCCCTAGTTCTGAGGAGACAATCCATGAAAGCCTGTTTATGGGCTATAAAATGTTATATAGCCCGTAGACCTGTCCGCAAAGCCTACCGACCCAATTGTCGTATTTCATTTTGGTTTTGTGTTTTAAACATTATAAATTGGTTTTTTAGATCAATTTTCATAGCGGACGAAGAGAGAACAGTAGAGGAGCATTAGAGAGTTTGATAAACACTTGTAAAATTTAATTTCATCTTTCGATTTCTATCTTGTGATTCTCATTGAAGAGTTTGGATTTCTTGTGCTAAATTCTCTTGTGTAAGTGCTCAATATATTATTCAAAACTACATTAATCATGAGTAGCTAAATCCACAACTAGGGTTGTGGGAACCATGAAAAACTAACAAGGTAAAACTAGATAATTCATAATTCTTGAAAAGTGTGCATGCATGTATTAATTAATTCTCTTCAAATTGAATGTTTTCAAATGGTGGCCAACGTTAGAACTCACCTAGTGTTACCGACTGGATCAAGGGAATAATGAATAGGAAAAGATATTAATTAACAGGATTCGATTGATGTTTTCTCGTCTAATCAATTGAACTTGACCAAGGGAAAGTTGTACTGGAATAATAAGTAAAGGTTAGTAATGTCACACTGTGAGGATGGACCAAATCACGTAGTGAAATTCGCCTCTCGCATGGGCCAAAGGGTTTGGCGAACTTAACTTCCCGTTCTGCATGCTACACATTAGAAAGGAATTTGATTATCTGGTGATACTAAGTTAGGGAATCATGGGGAACACAATACCTAGTTACTCAGCATACTAGTTTAACACTTGTCTTAGTTTAGGATTAATTTTAATAGTTGTCACAAAGCCCCCCGCCCCCTTCCTTTGGGGAGATAAGTTGGTCAACTAATTCGAATTGCATTGAATTCTTCTAAGTGTACCGTATTCCCTATGGGATTTGACTCTAACCTTGGTTAGGTTATATATCTTGACAACGACAGTTTTAGCCTAAAAAAGGAGGTGTAGCTTGGGCGACATCATTGTCCTCAGTGTCGACTGTTGTTTCCTCCTTTTCACGGACGGCCTCACAGCCCGTGTCATGTTTCACGGTTCGTTGGACCGTCCGTTCACCTAGCCTAGGAGAATTCGTAAACTTACGTAGGTCGTGTATGAGTTCTATGGATGATTGCATGGTCCATCTAGCATCCAATGGTTTATGAACGGATGTGGTACCTTTCTTTGCCAAATTTCACCTTCCATGGCCTTATGTCACGTCCCCCACCATGTGTAGGTGCATGAAATCCTAAAGTGACACTACACCTACCTATAAATACAAAGCCAAAAAATCATGACATGATTAATTATTATTTTTACAATGCATGGGTTTCCTCCCATGAAGCGCTTGATTTAATGCAGCGGCACGATACAGCTGTGTTGACTACTCAGACTTCACCAAGCTGCACTTCCTCTATGACTAAGACTTCACCTGCAACACCCTAGTATTGCTTCACCCGTTGTCCATTTACTTTAAATTTGTGCCCGTCTTCGGCCTCTAGTTTTATTGCACCATGTGGGAATACTTGGGCGATTCTGAAAGGGCCAGACCACCGATATTTAAACTTACATGGAAATAGCCTCAACCTAAAGTTGTACAATAGAAAATTGTCGCCAATGCTGAAGCTTTGTGGTGCAATGTATTTTTCATATTAGAACTTCATCAGTTCCCCATAGAGTGCTACACTTTAATAAGCATGAAGGCGAAACCCATCCAACTCATTGAGAGTCCATTCTCAGGTCAGTGGCATCACTCCAATTCATGTTCAACCACTTTATAGACTAGAGTGTCTTTTGCTCCAACTCTATGGGTAGATGGAAGGCTTTACCAAACACCAATTGATATAGAGACATACAAATAAGAGTCTTGTAAGCCGTCCGATAAGCCCATAGTGCATCATCCAGTTTCTAGGCCTAATTAGCTGGTTAATATCTCCTTAATCTCTATATTTGAAACCTCAGCTTTTTTTTAGTTTTCTGCAGATGATAGGGTGTGGCCACCTTGTGTTGTCTTACTCCATACTTAACTAGCACATCACGGAAGATCTTGTTACAAAAATGAGAACCCCCATCACTAATGATAGTTCTGGGTGTCCAAAATCTGGAGAAGATGATTCGTCTTAGAATGTTGGCAACATTTCTTCTCGTATTGTCTAGCAATGCAATGTCCTCCACCCACTTGGAGACATATTCCACTGCTACCAAGATGTATTTTATGTCATAAGAGCTCACAAATGGGCCTATGAAGTCAATACCCCAGACGTCAAATAGTTCCACATCAAGAATTGGAGTCATAGGAAGATCTTGATGCCTAGAGATGTGGCCCTGCCGCTGGCATTGATCACAGCCCTGCGCCAAGTCATGGGTGTCTCTATAGATTGTGGCCTAGTAGTACCCACACTATAGGATTTTCTTTGTTGTCCTAGCTCCACCATGATGGCCCTCTACTAAAGAGGAATGAAATCCCTCCATGATGCTCATCGTCTTCACCTCTGGTATGCATAGCCTAATGAATCAATCAACACATATTCTGAAAAAATATGGTTCATGCCAGAATTACCTGCCCACATCATGAAGAAACATTTTCATCTGGTGAAAGGTAAGGCCCTCAGGCATAATGTCACTCACCAGATAGTTAGCAAAATCAGCAAACCAAGGAATTAAGTAAAAAAAGTGTCTAATACATGCTCATTGGGAAATGAATCATCAATGTCTAACAATTCATTACCTCTGGACTCATCATCCAATCTTAACAAGTGGTCTGCTACCTGGTTCTCGGTCCCTTTTTTGTCTTAGTCAAACTCTTGCAACAGGATATCCTATCTGATCAGCTTAGGCTTTGTATCTTCTTAGCCATCAGGTATCTCAGTGTTGCATGGTCTATGTGGACGATCACCTTCATGCCTAACAGGTAAGCCTGAAATTTATCAAAAGTGTACATTATAGCCAGTAATTCCTGTTCAGTCACGGTATAGTTCCTTCAGGCATCGTCGAGAGTCTTGCTGGCATAGTAGATTGGATGAAAAACCTTGTTGTGCTTCTGACCCAGCATGACACCATAGTAATTCCACTCACATCACACATGACCTCAAAAGGGGCTGAACAGTCGTGTGCAATTACCACATGTGCAAAGATCAATTTTTTCTTTAAGTTCGCAAAGGCCTACAGGCAGCTATCATCAAACTAGAACTTCGCATCTTTCTCCAATAATTTGCATAAAGGGTGTGCAATTTTGGAGAAATCTTTAATAAACCTATGGTAGAAGCCCGCGTGCCCAAGAAAGGTTCGGACCCCCTTTACAGAGATGGGAGGTGGTGATTTCTCAATAACTTCAACCTTCTCTTTGCCCACCTCGATCCCTTGTCAAAAATCTTATGGCCAAGGACTATCCGCTCCTTGAATATATATTGGCAGTTCTCCCAGTTTAGGACCAAGTTTGCCTCCTTACAATGTTGTAGGGCCCTTCTAAGATTTAAGAGACAATCATTAAAAGAATCACCCACTACAGATCCACAAATACCTCAAGGGTGACTTCGACCATGTCAAAAATGATCGACAGCATATATCGCTGGAATGTGGCTAGAGTATTACACAACCCGAAAGGCATTCGCTTAAAAGCAAAAGTTCCATATGGGCAAGTTAATGTAGTCTTTTCCTAATCCTCTGGTATTATTGATATATGATTGTAGCCTGAGTACCTATCCAGGAAACAATACTACCCTCGACTTACCAGCCTGTCCAACATTTAGTCCATGAAGCGCATGGAGCAATGATCCTTCAAGGTCCATTTGTTCCACTTTCAGTATTCCATGCATCCTCACCATCCAGTGACAGATCGCAAAGGGACTAGCTCATTCTTGTCATTTTCCACCATAGTCATGCCTCCTTTCTTGGGGATACATTGCACTGGGCAGACCCACTTATTGTCAGAGATTGGGTATATAACCCCATCATCCAGCCACTTTATTATTTCTTTCTTCACCACCTCTTGCATGGGTGGATTCAGCCTGCGCTGATGCAATACTTTGAAGACAGTTGTCCTCTAACTTTATTTTGTGCGTGCATATTCCTAGAGAAATCCTAATAATATCTACGATGGTCCAACCAATGACTCTTTTGAACTTTTGGAGGACCCCCAACATTGTTGTTACCTGTTCCGCCTGAAGGTCTGCAGCCAAAATAACATGAAGAGTGTTATTAGTACTCAAAAATGTGTACCTCAGGTATTGTGGCAGCTTCTTGCACTCCACAGTAGGGGCTCCTCAACAGACGGCTTGACTAGCGGAGTTGGCCTATTCTACTAGTCCAAGTCCAACTTCTTAGGGACAAAGGGTCGGGTTCTCGTGCCTTGAAAGGCATGTACAGTGTTCTCATACCCTTAGATATCATCCTCAGAGAAATTTATTATTACTGCTGCCAGTGCTTCTATGCTCATCTTTTCCTCTATTGGACCCTCAGAAAGATATGCATGCTCCACATCCATAACTGACATCACTACTACCTCTTTGGGTCTCTTTATAGAGGCATGCACATTAAACTTCAACTCCTCAGTGTTTAATCGGAAGTTCAGCTCCTAGTTCCACATCTACGAATACCCAGCCAGTGGCCATAAATGGTCTCCTGAGAATCATAGGAACTTTAACGTCACTCTAACAGTCATAAATAATGAAGTCCACTAGGAAGATGAACTTTCCCACACAGACCAGCACATCATACAAAATCCCCAAAAGTCTCTTCACTGACTTGTCTGCCATGAGTAGCTGCATAGTAGAGGGTAAGGGGAATCCCAAGCCTAGCTATTTGTAAACTGTTAGCAACATCAAGTTAACACTGGCACCTAAGACACATAGAGCCCGTGCAAAGTCGTAAGCCCCAATAGTGCATGGGATAGTGAAAGCTCCCAGATTTTTCTTCTTTTTGACTAGTGACCTGGTAGCAATGGTGCTACAATAATGAAGATTATCTGTAGGCTTGACCGTGACTGTCCTCTTCTTAGTGACTAAGTACTTCATGAACTTAGTATAGCCCAACATCTGTTCAAGTGCTTCCACTAGAGGGATATTTACTAATAGTTCCTTTAGCGTAGACAAGAATTTCTGGAACTTGCCATTTTCTACCTTTTGCTTCAACCTCTGTGGGAATGGTGGTGGCAGGATGGGAATGACTACCAAAGACTAAGTAGTTGCTTTGTTTGACTCTTTAGGATCCTTAGTGACCTCAGCCTCCATCGGTGCCATATCTATCTCCTCGTCGGCATCATCATCAAGAACCCCAATGGGGCCAGATACCTTGCCATCAGCCTTATTGGTACCTGCATCACTGGCTAGAATAGGGTCACAAAGTACCATACCACTCCTCGTAGTCACTGCCATGCAGTGACCACCATCTTTCAGGTTCTAAATCATATCACAAGGGAGTGACCCAGCTTTCCTTTGATTCAGTAAAGTTGACAATTGCCTCATTTGTTGCTCCAATTGCTTGATCATGGTGGAATGCAATTCGACTAATTATCGAACATTAGATATCTCTTCCCTAATATCTCAGACGCTTGTCTCTATGGCTTCTACATTCTCAAGAACCTTCGCCATCATCTCCTCTAGTTTCGAATTTCCACCACTATTGTTTTGGTGTTCTCGGTTCATGGGTGGCACATACCTCCCATTCGGACACTCCTGTAGTTGTCTTTGTTTTGCCAGCTCCCTTTGTATTTATCACAACCACAGTTTCGACCTTGGTTACCAGAGTTGTATGTCCGGTAACCCCCCTGGCTGCTTAGAAAGTTGGCCTCCTCATCATAATCAAAGCTTGCTCATTATATCTGGGCAAGGTGTCCATAGCTTTAACCTTCTCTAATCTCCCCCTAGTAGCCTCTTTATTAGCATGTCTATCTGGGTCCGTATATGGGCCATGTCTTAGTACCACTGTGTCTCTTTCTTTCTTTTTTTCAGCGGTCATCTCAAGATAAACCTAGAACAGTCTCCATCTTTGGTATACCACGCCCTATTGTTCTTAGCTACTTGATCCAAAATCATAATGATGTCCAGGAAAGTCCTAGCCATGTATGACCCTCCACATGCTGCATTATTGATAGGCTTGGTGATAAAGTTGCAAGACCTATAGAAAACTTCTTTCAATTGCTCATCTGTGAGATTGCGATTGGGGAACTGCTTAATCTTCTGCTTAAATCTCTCCCAAGTTTCATATAGTGCTTCAGTCAATAGTTTCTTGTGGGACACAATCTCATCTTTGATCTTCAACTTCCTAGATGCAGGAAAGAACCTCTCCGAGACAGCCTCTTTTAACTCTCCTCATGTGCAAATAAAATCATGAAAAAGCTCATTCAACCACTTTGTTACCACGCCAGTAAGATACAACGGGAACAATCTCAATCGGATAGCTTATTGACTGACCCCTGGAATTTTAGACGATTGGCATGTAGCCAAAAAGTTCATGACATACTGATTTGCGTCCTCACTTATTGCTCCGCTGAACAACCCTTTCATGATGAGCATCTGCAGCATAGTGCTAGTTATGGTGAACTTGACACCTGCAGGCAGCGGGGGAAGGACTATTGCTCATGTAGTTCCAACACCATCATCATCATCATTTCCTAGTTGTGGTTGTTGGGGAACCTGCAGTCTCAAAATGGGTTGCTACTATAGTGGTAGTACAAGTGGTACATGTCGCAGTGGTTCCACAGGTGGCACCCCATTACCTATAAGGTCTTCCATACCTAGACCGTCATAGCCCCCAGTTGTAGTATTAACAGCTAACTCTCTCTGCCTCTGTGTTTCCCAATCCTGGGCATTCATTCTATGAATTGACTTTGTCAACTCAGGGTCATACAGAATAAGTGTTTCAACCTTACTTCGGGTGCTTGGCATACAATGTTGGTTCCCTACAAAGAGCAAAAATACAAAATAAAAGTAAAATTAATGACTAGTATTACAAATTGAAAGTAGCAACTAATAAACTATTACTTCGTCGTATTCCTCAACAACAGTGCCAAAATTTGATACGCCCAAATTTATACTCCAAAATGAATAGTAAAGTGGTCATTGATCAAATATAAAACTTAACAAGAGTTGAGGCCGATCCCACGGGTAATGTGTGAGAATATATCTATAGCACCCATTTACAGATGTAATATCTATTCCCAAAACAAAAGTGAATTACATCTATTAGCACCCATTTTCAGATGTAATATCTATTCCCAAAACAAAAGTGCATAAAGTAAATGGGAGTTTAATGTTGAGAACTAGTTAAAGTAAGTAAAATAATAAAGGGATTTCAATAACTACTGGATTTCAAACAATTAATTAGAAGCTAGGATTGTGTTCCCTACGACACCCAACTCGATAGCAAAATTTGTTTAATAAACCCGTTCATGATTAAGTATACAAGATCAAATAAGTTAAATAACATCTAATTTACCTCTCAATCCATCTTAGATATGTTTCATTCTTACCTCCCGATCTAAGAATATATACTTTTAACCCTTGCTATGGATCCCAGAATACTCTCACCTTCCAATCTCAAGTACTTAGACTAGGTTATTAACCTTGAACTTTTGTTGTAGAGTTTTCTTCCTAATCACTACAACACCTCTACCATGAAAGAAACGAATACAGGCAAGCCCTCAATGCATCGACTCATTAGGGAAGAATTAAAGTGAAGAACACTAGAATGTATACGATAACCAATCTCGAGATTTACCCCTAATTTTTCTATCTTATAGAGTTGTCATGGTTCCCACAACCCTAGTTGTGGGTTTAACCTAGCATATTCAACGTAAATAACCCACAACAAGATAAAGAAATCATGATAAGGAACTTACTATTGATAAAGTAATGAATCCAAGAATTCAACTCTCTAAGAGAAGATCAAACTCCAAGATTTCAATGTAATTAAGTGTGAAATAGTGTTCTCTCGACACTTTTTAACTCCAACAGTCAATGACAACTAAAAACGGAAAAAAAGTATATATAGACAAGGGAAAACCTAATCCAACATAAAATAGGAAAATAGGTATTGGCATGGGTACGAGCATCAGCACAGCCCGTAAGGCTTCACATAGACCGTGAAATGGTCCGTGATGTTGTATTTGGGCTTCAAATCATCGCACATCTTCACGAGTGGACATCACAGGCCATAGTAAGGGTTTACGGTCCATGAAAATGGTCTGTGACCCTTTCCGTGAGAATTTCCATCACTGCCAGCAACGCCTTCAGCACAACCACCCTTTTCACAATCTATGATAGGTCACACGGCCCGTGGATAGCCATGTGGACTTCCCCTTGCGTTATTTCTCTTATTTTTCACGGTGGTTATCACAATTCACATCAACTGCAAGGTCAAGTGCACGGCCTATCCGAGATCCCATGGTCCATAAAAGGCACCATATGACTTGCCTTTATTTCCCTTGTTCCACTCACCTCTTGACATGCCAAGTGTGAGGCCACAGCGAGCCTCACGAACTGTTTAGTGCTCCACTGGTCGTGAGAGCATACGTGGTCCTTTACTTTACTCTATTTTTCCTCAATTCGCCTAGGTCAGGCTCAAGAAGCCTCCCATGGTCCATTTGATGCTGCACAGGTCGTGGTGGCCTCCATGCGTCAGCACTTATGCTCTTTTTTCAACTCTTTTATTGAATTTCGCCCAAATCTCCATGCATTGTCCATTTTCCTGCAAGTTAACATCAAACCAACAAAATTGCATGAGTACCCACAAAAGATCCTATGTTTAAAGCGTTATAAGGGTTATTTTTCCACAACTCATCAGTACTCAGACTTCACCAAGTGTCCATGCTTCCACCATTTTTATTACCTCGACATTGCCAAGATACGGTTTCACTCTTTGGCTATTCACTTTAAATTTTCCACCATTTTTCTTCCCCAACATGATGGCCACATGGTCAAAGACATGTGATTCCCTAAATGGTCCCAACCATCTGCACTTGAGTTTCCCAGGGAACAACTTTAGCCTGGAGTTATATAGTAGCATTAAGTCCCCCACTTCATCCTTTGTCTATATAAGGCTAAGATCTCACATGCCCTCAAACAAAATTCATCATTCCAGTCTAGATTCTACTTTTTCAGCGCCCACATTGTCTTATGCTCAAGCTCTATTGGTAAGTGATAGGCTTTTCCAAAGACAAGTTGGTATGGAGACATGCCTATGGGGGTCTTGAATGTTGTCCAGTTTTCCCATAATGTGTCATCAAGCTTGTGCGACCAATATGTCTGGTTTGAACTTACTGTCTTGGATAGGATCTGTTTGATTTCCCTATTGGAAAACTCTACTTGCCCTCTTGTCTGAGGGTGGTAAAGGTGTTTACACCCGATGCTTTACCCCATAATTTTCAAGTAGGACCTTGAATAATTTGTTGCATAAATGAGAACCTTCATCGCTAATCATCACCCGAGGGGTGCCAAACCTTGAGAAGATGTTTCTTTTAAGAAATGTTGTGACACTTTTTGCTTTCATTGATGGGGAGAGCGACTGCCTCCACCCATTTTGATTCATAGTCCACAACAACGAAGATATATTTGTTCTTATGCAAACTAACAAATGGACCTACGAAATCTACTCCCCACATATCGAATAATTCAATCACCACAATAGGGTTTAGAGAGAGCTAGTTCTTGCGGGAAACACCACCTTCTCTCTGGCATCTACACATGCTTTGGCATAGTTGTGAGCATCTTGGTGGATGGTTGGAAAATAGTAGGCACACTACAGATTTTATGTGTTGTCCAAACTCCACTATGGTGCCCTCCTACTAGAGACGAGTGGCATGCCTCAAGGATACTCATCATCTCGACCTCAAGAATACATCAACGAATAATCTCATCTGCATAGATACAAAACAAGTATGGATCATCCCAAAAGAATTTTCTCACATCAGACATGAACTTGCGACGCTAGTGGGTATTTAAGTCTGGTGGCACAATATCACTAACCAAATAGTTTGCATAGTCTACAATCATTGATGGGACGCTCCCAACACTATCTTATCTAGGAATGAATCATCAATATCCAGTCTATCGTTAAACTTTACCATGGCCCCATCTTCTAATCTGGAGAGATGATCTGCAACTTGATTTTTGGTCCCCTTTTTCTCGATAACATCAAAGTTGAACTCTTGAAGAAGAAGTACCTATCGAACCAATCTCAATTTTGCATCCTTCGTTGCTATCAAGTATTGCAATGCAAAGTGGTCCATGTGCACTATGACTTTTGTCCTTAAGAGATATGATGTAAATTTTTGAACACAAAGACCACTGCAAGTAGCTCTTGTTCGATGACGGTGTAGTTCTTCTAGGTTGTATTTAGGGCTTTGTTGGTGATATACATGGGATGTAATATCTTCTTAGCGTTGTCCCAACACTACACAAAGTGTGAACCCACTTGCATCACACATGATTTCAAAGGGCTTTGACCAGTTTGGAGCTATAATGATACGAGCCGATATCAACTTCTGCTTCAATCCTTCAAAGGCTTTTAGGCATGCATCATCAAATACGAACTTAGTGTCCTTCCTAAGTAGTTTGCACAAGGGATGTGCAATTTTAGAGAAGTCCTTTATAAAGCGCCTGTAGAATCCCACATGGCCCAGGAAGCTCCTCACACCCTTCACAAAGATGGTTGGTGGAAACTTCTCAATCACCTCCACTTTAGCTCTATCAACCTCGATTCCCTTGTAGGAGATTCTGTGCCCCAAGAAGATGCCCTTTTTCACCATGAAGTGACACTTTTCCCAATTTAGCACCAGATGGCATTCCTCACATCTTCTAAGCACAACATGCAAGTGCTTTAAGCAATCCTCGAATGAGTCACCAACCATGCTAAAGTCATCCATGAAGACCTCAATAGTGTCCCCCACCGTGTTTGAAAAGATGGACATCGTGGATCTTTGGAATGTTGATGGTGCATTACACAACCCGAATGACATCCTCTTAAATGCGAAGGCACCATAGGGGCATGTGAACGTTATTTTTTCCTGTTATCGCTTCCTGATCGTCTGGAGAAATGGTAATCTTGTTGTAGCCTGAGTAACCAGCCAGGAAGTAGTACCATCCCTTTCCAGCCAATCGGTCTAGTATTTGGTCCATGAACGATATAAAGAAATGGTCTTTTTCTATCGATGCATTGAGCTTTCTATAGTCCATGCATACTCTCCACCTATTGACTAGTCGCATGGGGATCAACTCGTTGCTACCATTTTAGACCACAGTGATACCACCTTTCTTTGAACCACACTAAACATGGCTTACCTATCCACTGTCAGCGATTGGATAGATCACGCATGCGTCCAAACACTTGATGATTTCCTTGCGCACAATCTTACGTAGAGCGGTTGAGAAACTTTTGGTGCTCAATACTCAGCTTGTAGTCCTTGACCAATTGGATTTTATGAGTACATATCTAGGGAGAGATACCAATGATGTTCGAAATTGTCCATCCAATAGCCTTCTTGAACTTCTTAAGAACCATGACCAGAGCATTCACCTGTTCGTCATTTAGGTCTGTAGAAACTATGACTGGCAGGGTGTTGTTGGATCCAAAAATGCATATCTCAGATGGGATGGAAGAGACTTCAATTCTAGCATCGGTGGCTCCTCAATGGATGGTTTAGTATGTGGTGACTCTTAATTCTGTATATCTAGTTCCACCTTAGTTTGGCGGGCCGGGGGTAATAAGATACCTCCAGCGCCTTCACTGTCTCCTTATAGTCTGGGATGTCATCACCCTCAAAGTTCATCAGCACTACTTCAAGGGTGTCGACGCCCAATCTCTCCTTAAGTGGTACCTATGACTCTGTATCTTCAACACTCTCAATAAGAGAGACTACCCTCATATCATCATCCTTCTTTGCATCCTGGGAAACGTTGAACACGGCCTCATCTTTACCCAATCTAAACTTGAGTTGGCCCCTCTCCATGTCCACCAATGTGTGTCCTATGGCTATGTGACACCCCATAACTCTATCCCACATGTACCCATATTTCAAGCCTCATTATTATATGTGGGAAGTTATTAGGGTCATAAGAGACCTCTAGTACTTGGTGAGTTCAAAACGTTCCTATAAATTGAGTTTCTAGTGTTGGATTATGCAAGGGTCAACTATAAATACTCATAACTCTTAGCACACAAAGAATCAGATGTCATATGACCTACACAATGAAAGTTGTTTGAATTAGCTTTCCAATGCAACTGGTTTAACCTTATTTGGAGTCAAAAGTTATAGTCATTTTAGTGCAGATTGCCATAGCGAAGTGGTATTACGGAACCTTTTTATGGGTTGTATAATGAAGTATGGCATGTCTGCTAAGTCATGAGAAAAAGTCCTGAAAACATCAATCTTTTGTTCCAGACTTTAGAACCCATCCACGGGTCATAGAATCTTCAACAGGCCATAGAATGGGCTCGTGAAAGTGAACCAGGGACCCGAAATTAGGCCAAAACTTTACAGTAGGGTCTCTACGGGCTATGGAACTTTCTACGGGCTGCAAACGGGCCTGACATCCATTTGGGCTTGCATCTTTTCATAATGCAGAGACAGGTACTAGCGGTCATCATTAGGTGCTTCGTTGAAGAGTTATTTGCTTTCAGCTGATTGGTGAGCCCTTATTTACTCTCGGAGGACATTATGTTTTCATTCTAGCTTGAATTAGACATATCTTATTCTACTTAGAGGTAGTCACGGGTCTATCATTGGCACCCTTATTTAGATGTTTTAGAGGCTTCATGGACTAGACTATTGAGTTGTGATTGGATGTTATATTGACTAGTTTCTTTCACCAAAGTCTTACTCAGTGGATGGATAGATGGTTTGGCCTTTGGCCCATATTTATCATTTTTCATCTCTTTTCTTTATGTATTCTTATTCACGGATGTCTTCTGCTACTATGATGTGATTGAATGAATGTGATAAGGTCAAGTGGTTCTCTTGGGGGATAACAATAGTCTCTGAGTGTCAGCCACGCCAAAGGTATCTTCCCGGGGTGTGACAAGGGTCTCCCCAAGATGACTGGGACTTCGAAGTAAACCTCGCAGACTAGGATCACAAAGTCTACGGGGAATATGAATTTATCCACTTTGACAAGCACATCATAGAGTATCCCCACAAGCCTTTTCACTGTGTGTCGACCATAAACAACCTCATGCTCATTAGAGTAGGGGCTGCCAATCCTAGCTTCTTGAAAATTGCAAAGGGCATCATATTTATGCTAGCACCAAGATCACACAATGGCTTTGTCAACTCCATGTCTCCAATAGTTCAGGGTATGGTAAAAGTGCCATGATCTTCTTGCTTTTGCACCAAGGACCTCATAGCAATTGCACTGCAATGTTGAAGTTCTTGGGAGAGATCCTAACTCACAATGCACTTCTTTGTAACCAAGTCCTTCATAAACTTTGCATACCCTAGTATCTTTTCAAAGCCTTAATGAAAGGGATGTTGATGGAGACTTGTTTCATCATGGAGAGAAAGTGCTTGAACATTCCCTCCTTCTTCTTCTTTTTAATTCTTTGAGGGAAGGGAGGAGGAGGTCTAGGAATGGGTTTTAGCTTCTGTGGCACCTCTGCAGTATCACTCACCCCATATTTAGTGCGATCATCTCCAGTATCAGCATCTTTGACCTCAACTGTCTCCTCTCTAACATCATCATCATTGACTGGCATGGGAAGATCAATGGTACTCCTACGACCATGAGTAGTGAGCACCATACACTGCCTTTATTCTTTGGAATCTGAACTGTGTTGCTAGGCAGTGTACCTCTTTGATGTTGGTTGAGTTGAGTTGACACTTGACCAAACTATTACTCTAGCTATTTGATAGCAACAAAATGAGACTCGATTGTCTGATTAATGTTAGAGATGTCAGACTTTATCTCTCTCAAGGTCTCATCCTGTGAGTCATCCTTCTTTAACAGTCGGTCAAACATCTCCTCAACGCTAGAACTACTAGCACCGGTATCATGATTGTGGGGTCATACATAAGGACCGTTTTCGTAGCCATCTCTACTATCCCAATCCTTGTTCCTATCATAGTAACCTCCATGGTTGTCTCTAAAAGTTCCATCTCTGTTTTAGTTCTGACCTGGGTTTCCTTAACCTTGGTGCCAATAGTCCTGATTGAATCCTTGAGCATTAGCTCAGAAACCCTCCATCTAATCAACAATAAAGCAAGTGTCTTCCTCATAGTACGGCTCCTCATACAAGGGTGCTCGTGGAGGCTGATGAACAATTGCATTAACTCATTCATGATTCTACTTTATCATTTGTTTTACCTTGCTCTAAATTAATACTGACAGTGCACGAACTTCTTCGAGTACTGATCGAGTCACCATATAATACTGATCGAGTTACCAGGAAGCTACTCAAAGTTGTTGATTTCTTCGATCTCAGGAAGAACCTCTCCAAAAAGGCCTTCTGCAACTCAACCTTATTGGTGATCGAACTCTGTGGAAGCTCAAATAGTCATAACATTGCATTGCCTGTTAGAGATGATGGGAAGACATAAAGTCCAACCGCATCCATAGACAAAATTTGTGTTCCCATTACACTCTTATAGACAAAAACAGTATTGTATAGATGACTATGCGGATCCTCTGATGGTAAGCCCACGAACAACCCACGATTCAGCAGCATCTGAAGCAACTTACTCGAGACTGTGAACTTTGTGTCATCCGATAGTGGTGGTTACACCAGTCACATCCATAGCCATAGAAATAGCGAATATTGATTCCACTAATAAGCTTCGGCATTAAAGTCCCATTGTTATGGATCAATGTCCTCAAGAGGAGGTGGGCTATTGTCATTCGTATTCTTATTCTCATTCTGATTCTGATTTAGAACTGCACTCATCACATTGTTTGTGTTATCCTGGGCCATCCTTATCAATTTCTCTGGATCTCTGAGTCAAACAGAGTCAAGGGAATGCCTCGACTTTGTGTATTAGGAAAACACTACACATGTGCCCTGAAATACAACAAAAACAACAAAAAGGTAAAATGAGGGAAATAAGGATTAATTCCTAACTACTCAAATTAAAAAAATCTGGCTATATTCCCCAACAACGGCACCAAAATCTTATTGTTGCCCAAGCTAATATTGCCCAAGCTACACCTCCTTTTTGAAGGCTAAAGCGGTCATGGTCAAGATATATAAACTAACCAAGGTTAGGGTCGATCCTATAGGGAATATGTTAGACTTAGAAGAATTTAAAGCAATTTGAGTGAATTAACCTACTTGTCTCCCTAAAAGAGGGGTGTAACAACTTTGAAAAGTAATCCTAAACTAAAGTAAGTGTTAAATCAGTATGAAGAGTAACTACGATATTGTGTTACCTATGATTCCATAACTCAGTATTACCATATAATCAAATTCTTTTCTCATGTGTAGCATGCAGAGTGGTAAGTTAAGTTTACCATACCCTTTGATCTAGGAGAGAGGAAAATTTTACTACGTAATTTGATCCATTCCTGCAGTGTGACATTGCTAACCCTTACCTATTGTTCCAGTACAACCTCCCCTTTGCCTAGTTTTGTTGATTAGATGAGAAACATCAATCTAATCTTATTAATTAATCTCTTTTCCTATTCATTACTACCTTGATCCAATCAGTAATACTAGGTGAAATCTAACGTTGGTGATCATTAAAAAGCATTCAGACCAAAGAGAATTAATTATACATGCACACTTTTCAAGAATTATGAATATCTAGTTTTACCTTGTTAGTTCTTCATGGTTCCCACAACCCTAGTTGTGAATTTAGCTACTCATGATTAGTGTAGATGCAAAAATCATGAATTTGAATAACATATTTGAGCACTTACATAAGAGAATTAAGAACAACAAGTCTAAGTTGTTCACCAAGAATCATAAGATTGAATTAAATGCACAAAATAAAATCTTACAATTGTTTCTCTCAAGCTCTCTACTATTCTCTGCTGTTTTGTAACGCTCCTTATGAAAAATAACCTAAAAACCTATTTATAGTCTGTAAAATACAAAACCAAAATGGATTAGGAGAACTGGATCGGCAGACTCTACAGGCACTTCTACGGGTCATATAATATTTTACGACCCATAGTCGGGCTTTCGTGGACTTCATCTTCAATTCTGGAGTTGACTTCTACAACACCTTTCTATGGCCCATATAAAGTTTTAAAGCCCATGGGGGTTTCTTTTGATGAATTTTCATAAACTCCCCACTTTCTGATCCTCAGGGCATGACACCAAGTCTACGACTTGTCTGCATGTTCGTAGACTTAAACTACTAAAAGTCACACTTCACTGGATTTTGTACGAAACCAGATCTATAATGCGTTAAAGGTCTCGTGAAACCACAACTTCAGCAAATCTGCACTGTTAGCCCAAAAATAGTGCCAACCCTATAATCCTGCAAAACAAACATAAAAGCACATCAAATCTACTAACATCGCTTTGAGAACACACAAAATTCCATGTTTTTAAGCATCAAATGTGGTGTATTTTAACAGAAAATTATTTACCCTGGCAAAGTAGACCACTCCTAGTCTAGTGTGGAGTGAACATCGGGATTCTAAGAAGTAGCTTGCTTGGCCTTATATGTCGGTTGTGGTCCCTTCCAAAATATGTATGCTATGCTATATGACTTGATGTCTCCTTATGCATATTTGACCATGGATTGAGGATGTACGACATATTAAGCTTATATTCATTGATTATGATTATACATATTGTTTAACTATAGATTGTTGCATTTGCATCCCATATACTTAGTACATTCCAAGTACTCAAGCATACTTTTACATGATCTAACCATGTAGAGATCGGAGTTCCTTTCCATCCTCCTTCTCCATATGGCTAGACGGTGTGAGCGAAGATTTGCTATGGTGATTCCTCTACTTTTGGGGACAACATCCACCTACTTTCATGCCTTGTTTAAATTTTGTCTATTTTGGATACTATCTTTTGAGGGTGAGCTCAGAAGATGTCTTGGCCCCTGTTCTATTCACGATTAGAGGTGTTGTTGGATATTCATATGGCTATGTATGATTGAGCTTAACTTGTTATGCTATGTAGTTATTGAAGATTTCCTGCAGTCCTCATTCCTATTGTATGCTTGTTGTATGATGATGGTGATGAGATGAAAGTCCCAAGTCCCTAATTTCCCCATAGCATGAGTCATACTTACCTGCCCCTTAGAAATTATTTTTATGTGATTCATGCTAATCCTCTTCCCCACAAAATCCCAATACCATAAGTCCAAAGCCTTGTTTCCCTTAGAAATTATGTGGTACATGTTTGTTGCTTT
The DNA here is from genome assembly GCA_029948455.1 of Solanum rostratum. Lineage (NCBI taxonomy): Eukaryota > Viridiplantae > Streptophyta > Magnoliopsida > Solanales > Solanaceae > Solanum > Solanum rostratum. Next base: position 36,467,616 of record CM057050.1, on the reverse strand, counting down.
TATATGCTTCCGTAAAACCAAAGGTATGTTATGTATGCTTAAGAGGCTTGTTTGGACCCCTTTGGGTTCCCATCCACCGTGTGATGTCTAAGACCTTGACTTGGGGTGTGACATACATCGAGAAACTCATTAACTACGGGAACAAACTCAAGAGATGGAGTTACATATATGACATCTCTAACCCTTACCAAATGGTATATACACCGCTTAGAAATTATTTTACGGGCTTTGATAGAAGAAATAAACCGACCCTTACATGCGGAACTACCACCCTTCCACTCAAGAGTAGGCTCATTTAGAAATGGAAACTTAGCAATACGGGGTCAACAATCTATGTAGGCATAAGAAGAATGCAACAAATCCATGCCAAGTATGACATCAAAATCAACCATGGAAAGCTCTACTAACTCATAAGGAACAACTTTATGCATCATAGATAGAGAACAATCTCTATAGATTTTTCGTGCAACAAATGACTCACCAATGAGAGTGCTAAAATTAAAAATCTCAACAACTGTTTGGGGACATTCATGAAATAAATTAGCAAGAAATATTGTGAAAAAAGACTAATTTTCTCTCAGATCTAAAAGTGCATAGGCATCAAAATCACAAACCTTCGATATACCAATAACTGCATCCGGGGCTTCTTCCCCCTCTTGACGACCATGAAGGGCATAGAACTTATTAGCTCTTAGGATCCCTGTGATTGTACACCTTGGCCTTAAGGCATTGCATTGCCACTCCTACAATCCTTCACATTATGGTCAGGTTTTCCACACTTGAAGCAAGCATTGGAACAGGCTAGACATTCACCCTTATGGTACTTTCAAGACTTTGCATAATTTGGAGAAGCTTTTGCACCCATGCTTCCTTGGGGCTTTGGGTCAGACCCCTTATCTTTATTGAACTTTGGAGGAGGAGTATTAGATAAACCTTGATTTCCTTGCTTGTGAACACCTTGGAATTTACCATGGACACCAATCCCTTTGTTGAAGAATCCAACACTATCCATAGTAGCTCTCTTGGACTCCCTAGACTTCTCCCCTAAGTTCTCATCCTCAATTTGTTATTAATAGGTCATTAGGTGGGAGATATCCATTTCTTTGATGAGAATAGTATTTTTGCATTCTTTAGAGACCATGTCTGAGACACCCGATATGAACTTACTCATTCTAGCCCTTGGATCCACTACTATGAATGGAGCATACTTAGAGTGCTTTGTAAAATTGAGATAATACTCTCTCACACTCATGTTCCCTTGCTTGAGGTTTATGAACTCTTGCACTTTGGCCTCCCTCAAGTCCAATGGAAAGAACGTATCTAAAAATGCCGCTTTGAACTCCTCCCATCAACTTAGCCCGCTTCAACACCTCTTTCTTCACCCCATTGGACATGCCAAATTTTTCCACCCCTTTCAGTTGATAGGCAACAAGCTCGGTCTTCTCCTTCGATGGCACATCCATCACGGCTACAATTCTATAAGCCTCATCAAGAAAGTCAATCGGGTCCTCATCAACATTTGATCCATGGAAACTCTGGCGGATTCATCCTCATGAAATTACGAACTCTTGTTGTTGGGTATGTACTTGAGGAGCAATAACAACCCCTCTATTAGCTTCATTGGCAAACGCATAGGACAATATAGTAAAAGCATTTCTAAATTCCGCATAAAAAACATTCTCCTTTTGTTGCTCTTGACCTGCTTGATCTTCGGCCTTACCCTGGGCAAAAGTGCTCTTCTTGGTGGAATAACTTCTGGGCAAAAGAGGGCATCGTTAGTAAAAGGAATAACCTTAGGAACTTCTAATGAAACAACATGAATCATAATGAAGTGAAACATTTCCTAAAATGCTTCATGGCCTCCTATTCATAATCATGATGTGCTTCACAGCTATAAAAAGACTCTACTCGACGTGATGTGTTGAATTTCTAAGGATCATTTACAAACATAGTGCTCTGATACAAAGTTTGCTATGACCCAACAAGCTTAGGCCTAGGTGCGACACGGAGAATGGAAAACGCGAAGGCAAAACAAGCCTCTTAGCATAATCATTTGCATATCCTTGGTTTCAAAATATAAAACAAGCATCAATAAATAATTCTAAGAAATAGGGGCTTATGACTCATGTTACTGGGATAGATAAGGGGAAGGGATTCACACGAATCATATAACAAGCAAGTACTAAGGGAAGGGTAAGTATGACTCAAGTTATAGCGAAGAAGGGACTTAAGACTTTCATCACTTTCCCTCATCATCAATAACATCAAATAGCATCATATAAGGAACAGGGTCTAAAAAGTTAAGTCACCATATGAGTTCAACATCACATCATAGGTACATAACATAGTATCCAACAATACCTTTACGTATGAATAGGATGGATTCCAAGACATGTCCAAGGCTCACCCTCAAGATACTATGAAAATGAAATAGAGTCTCAGCATAAGTAGGATAGAAACCGGATATTGTCCCTGAAATAGAGGACTCACCCCTCAATGAACTTAACGAATCCAAGCTAACCAAATGGAGGATGATGAATAGGAGCTACGGTCCCTACATGGTTAGATCATATAGGTAAAAAGTATGTATTAGTGCTTGGAATGTACTAATATGTGAGTGCAGTGCAACAATAGATAATAAGCTTCATAACAAGATACATAATCATATACCATAAAATATAAGCTTAATACAACATGCATGGAAATGCTCTGAAGGAAAATACATGAAACATAACATCTAATTATACATACATACATACATATATATATATATATATAAGACCATAACTGACATATAAGACCAAGCAAGCTACTACTTGAGATCCAACATAACCCCCTACATTGGCACGAGGAGACTACTTACCACATCGAACTCCCTTACATCGCATGTGCATCATCAAATAATAAAAGTGGCTTATGTGGATCAACTAGCCTAGCCTACAAGGGTACCTATGGTGGCATATAGTTAATGAGAAAAGAAGACTTTACATAAGGACCCCTTAGGTCGAGCCCTACCTCCTAATCTCATTCGGTGCTAAGTCATTCCCAGGAATAATTCGAAAAACATATGCATAATCATAACACACACACACACATATATATATAGAGAGAGAGAGAGAGACAGAGTAGCTCATATAAAATCATGATCTAACATGGGATCCATCTTTGGTGAGAATTGTCGTTTCACCATCATCATTATTTATAAAAGGGATTCAAACATCATAACTTTCATAAACTTTAATAATTTAACCCTCATCATTGGAAATAATTCATCATTAGAGAACTTTGATATGATAATTGGGTGGATTTCATGCACCTAACCTTAAATCATGTAACTCAAGAGGATAGTGCATGAAAATAGTGAAATTCATGAATTTAATTTATTCTTAAAACAACTCCTCACAATCATACATACCATCTTTGAACTATAGACATAGAATCATACCACTCATTTCATAAAATCATCAATTTCATCATAACATAGTATTATAACTTCCATAGCTTGAATCTCATAAAATAAGTCGTAGAAGAAAGACCTTGAAATCAATTTATGCAATCACATGCAATAAATGGAGAATTTCAACATGATTCATGCTTAATAGCATATTTAGGAAAAACCCATAAGAAATCAACATTAAAATTTGAAACATTTAGAAAATTAGGTTTTGGGACTCCATGGGTGGAAGAACCCATGAATAAAGGAACTCACGTACCTTTAAACCTTGAAACTTGTGGAGAAAGATGACTTGAGAACTTTAGGAATCCCTTTTTGATGTTTTGTCTTCAATGAAGGAAGCTTGATCTCCAAGAAATTGAAGACATTTGATGGAGGGTTTTTAGAGAGAATTTTGAGAGGATTTGGGGGTATTAAGAGAGAGGATTAGGTTTAAAAACAAGAGAGTTTTCATGCATTTATGTATACCAGCTTAGTGTACGTGCTTTGCACATATGTATTCTTACAAATAAAATTAAATAAATACTGTTAATTTGATGCAATAATTCAATTTATTATGAACAGACAAAGATGAGAAAATTAATTCAATTATTTATAATACATAAGGTAATAATCTGGAGTTGAATAGTTAAAAGTTGAATAGTTAATTGATTAAACTTTAATTTTGAAAAAAAACTCCTAAATATAAAAGGATTAGTTTGATGTTTTAATGTAGTTTTTAATTTATTTTTTTTCTTTTTAAATTTGCTATTTTGAATATTTTTATTAACCAAATATTTGACAATTGAAATTTTAGTTAATTTCAAAGTCTTCAATATTGGAAAAATAATAATATTTTTCCTTTTTTCTTTTTCCTTCATAGCCTCAACAGTTATTATATAGAATAGCCATAGATCAAGAGTGAATTCTAAATATAAAGAAATTCCTATTTCAAAAGTAAATCTTGAAATTAAACAAATAAAAAATAAAATAATTAACCAAGAAAAATAGTGAAAAGATGATTTTGTCTAAAGCAGAGTATTTAAATGAAGGGAAAAAGTTCAAACAACATTTCTAAGGGTCTTCATGTTTTTAATATAGTATATATAGATAAGGGTGTTGGGATAGATCCCAACTAACTTTCCAGGGAAGAAATAAAACTTGAAATATTTTGTACTGAAAGGGGGCAAGGGTGTGACGCGCCTTTGCTGCAGACTCTTTTGATTCGTGCAATTTCATCAAAAAATAATTTTTGATACCGGTGACCTAAAAATTAAAGGTGACCCTTTTCCTACACAATTTTGCCTCCTAAAAAAGAATGCAAAGTCAGATTTGCGAAATAAATCGTGGAGCTTAAGATATTCAAAAAATATATTATAGGGTCTTTTCAAGCTGCACTGGGAGGTGAATACATTATAGGGTCTTTTCGAGATGCACTGGGAGGTGTTTACAATATGCATGTGCCCTTATCATTTATATTAAAATGTAGGTTATCATGATCATATGAATTTCAAGCCTACATACTAGTGTATCCGAACGTACTAACGCATTCTTTTTACTCTCATGATCTAACCATATAGGGATTGGATACTATCCTAATCCACCTCTTCACAGCTAGATTGGATTTGTTGGATTTGCTTTTGGCGAGTCTTTTATTTCAAGGACAATACCCACCTTCTATCTACCTATGCTATCTTATGATTATATTATTTCTTTTACTTTGAGGGTGATCCCAGGACATGTCTTGTCCCATGTTCTTTTTATGACTTAGAGGCATTATTGGACGTCATCTAAACTCTATGTATGAACTTTTTATGTGTGTTACTTATGGAGACTATGTATAGGTCTTATGATTATGTTGATGAATAATGTCATGATAAGGTTCCTAATTCTTTACTCCTATAGCGCGATTGATATGATCACCCCCCTTAGAAATTGCTTGTTGATTTGTTGAACATGTGATGGCAAGTCCTGTGTTCATATCCCTATAGCTTGAGTCCCGAATTCATGTCCCTTAAACTTATGTGTTAAATTGTGTGCTAATGAGTCTCATACCCCCTTATCACATAGCTTGAGTCATCTACCCCTATCCCTTAGTATCATTTTATGGTGTTTATTATGTCCTTCCAAATTAGTGATTTGTGCATAGATACTATGAGGCTTATTTGGTAACTATCGAGTTCCCATTCTCGACGTCACTCCTCAACCTTATGTCTGGGTCATGACAAGCTTGGTATCAAAGCACTAAGGTTTCAAAATGGTCCTCAGAGTCTAATATGTTGCATCAAGTAGAGTCTTATTCATTGGTGTGAAACATGCCACATCTATGAGTAGGAGGCTACAAGGCGTTTTAGGAAATCTTTCACTTTTTCATGATCCATGTCGTTCCAGAGAGCCTATTTTAAGGTTTTCTAAGGTGATTCTTCTCGTGACAACAAGTTCTATGCTTTATGTGCTAGGAAGGTGGTGGAGGAGGCTCCCAATGTGGTGAATGGTACATTAAAAGCCTTTGATTTGGATGTGTACACTTTGCTTGATTCATGTGTGAATTGAAGATACACTTGTCTATTCTATAATACTCAGGCCTAAGGGTATATGTTCTTCATGCTCAAATAGTCTGATTCTTTCATTTTTATGTTCTCATGTCATGACATAAAAGCAGATTTATGAAAACTAGTTTTACATGATGTTTTTGATGGAGTTTTAAGAGATTTCATGACTTTGATGTTAAAAATTGTATGATGCACTCATGTAGGTTGTTCACGTTTGATTTGATCTATTCAATCTAGTCTGTTTTTTATTTTAAGACTAATGATCCTAAGGGGAGAGAATTTAATACCCCATACCTTGGAGGATTAGAATCAAGGCTCGTATTTTTTCTCCCAAAAGATTTTTTCAAGTACTCCAACGTTGTAAGGCCTTAACATTGCTCAAAAATTGGTTTTGGAAGGATTTGGGCTAAGTGTTCCATCCCAGGAGCAACCCACAACCCATGGAGGACCTTTTGGAAGGGGCCTTATCCTTGATAGGCTTGTTTTGTTCAAGCCTTGAGGCTTCCTGGAAGGTGTGCCCACCATAGAACATACAACGACCTATAGTGCACACCATGTCCCATGGTGTGTCTTGTGGAGGGACCCCTTCATAAGGCCCTCCAATTTCTTTTCTCAAGAGTCCCACCACGGACCCATGTACCGCCCTTGGTGCATACCACGTCCCACAGAGGGGATCCGTAAAAGGCATTATGGTATTTTTTTTGCTCCATTTAAAATGGGACCATTTTGATAATTTGGCCCATCCCTTGGTATTTAAAGACTTATATACCTATATTTGTAACACTCCAAAATCATTCCTTAATCCTTAGCACTCACTTCATATCATTCCCTTACCCTTAGCCTCTCATTCACTCACTCAAAATGCTTTTCGAATCCTTCTTTCAAGCTTTAGTTCAAGGATCACCATGGAACCTTTAAGATCAAGCTAAATTCACTTTCCAAACTTCAATACAGGCTTATGTATGTGGTGTATGGTCATTATGGAGCTATTACATCAAGTCAAGTCCAAAGGAATTTCATTGGCTATGTTTTTGGCATGAATCGGTGTGAGGGTCAATTTCCCATAGTCATATCACCTTTTACAAAATTAATTGGTTGTTACATTACCTACCAAATTTTATATCTTTGAATTAGCTTTTCAACACATCAAATTTCATCTAATTCCGAGTTTGGATGAAGAAGTTGTGGTCATTTTAGTGAAACCTGTCCGCGGGAATTTTCTAAGGGTATGTGCCACGGACCTTGGTGCGCACTATGGCTCCTGAAGATGGTTCGTGAAGTGAACCTATGCCATTTTTTTCTGGTGCATTCTAGTAAGGGTATGAGGGTCTTTTATTCCTTTCTAACACTCCTAGGCATGTTTTATGACTTAAATATTCCCCTAAATCAATTCTTATAGGCATGTTTTATGACTTAAATATTCCCCTAAATCAATTCTTATGTTTTACTAACCCTCCCATTCAAGTCTAACACTTATTCTACCAAAATCTAAGTCCTAAAACACTCTACAAGTCTCATCTTGAAGATTCAAGCTAAGGAAATCTAGAGTGCTTCAACCCAAGTCAATTACATTCTAATTCTTCTAGTTATTCAAAGTATGTAGGGAATCATGAATGATTCCCTTTCAATCATGAACACCCAAAATTCTATTTCTTAAATTCATTCATGATTCCCTTCCAATCATGAAGACCCAAAATTATGATTTTTAAGTATGGTTTCCAAATGGGTTTTGTGATTTAACCTCTAATTGATGAAATTAAGTCGTGGATTGATTTCAATTGATATTTTTAACATGATTTGAATCTTATTATGATGATCTACATATATTGTATGAGAATTGAAGAATGCATGTGCCTTTAAGTTATGAACTTATACATGGGTAATTTCAAGTATGTTTCAATTTTTGACTTCTTTATGGATTTAGTATGTTTTCATCTTATTATGATGTTTTAGGTATGAATTTTTAGTATCAATGTTATTCCTTCATTCCTTATGACATATGCATGCATGAACAAGTATTTTGATGAGATTTATAATGTGGGTTGTTGCTCAATTATGATTATGACAATGTTTTTAAGACAAGTATGGTTATGAGATGACATGTACATAATGTCTATCGTATGGCTTTTAAGCAATTATAGGTGTGTATACACCATCATGTTCAAGTATGAATGAGTTATTCCTATGCATGTAAATAATGGATTTAAGTCTGATTTGGCCTTTGTCCCAAGTATGTATGATTTTGGATTATGACTTGACTCTTAATCCTAAGTATGCATGATAATGATTTGAAAGACTTATGTTTCTATTGCAAGATCGTATATGTATATGTATTCCCATGGGATAATGACTTAGCATCGAATATGATTGGAGGTGGGGGCTCGACCTAAAGGGTCCTTATATAAAGTCTCATTTCTCATAACTATGTGTCAACCACAGGTTCATATTTATGCCTTTTTATGGATGATTATGTAATGAAAAATCCTTTCCGAAATGAGAGGTCTCTCATGATGTAAGTTTGTTTCTCCGAAATGGGGAGATCCCATAAAAAGGACCATGGTCTACCTTTGGCAAGTACATTATCCTTTCTTCTGACGTGAAGTGAACATTGGAATTTTAAGTAATAACTTGCTTGGTTTTATATGTTGGTTGAGGTCACATCCCCATATGTCTAAGTGTTATGGAATTCATACATCTTGGATTTAAGGCATATTGTTACGATATTCTTTCTTATATACTTCTTTCTATTTATACATATGCCCTTGTTATCTAACATTGAATTGTAGGTTATCATGTTCATATGCACTGCATGGCTGCATACTAGTACATTTAAACATAGCAATGCATACGTTTTTCTACATGATCTAACCATGTATGGACCAGAGACTCTCTTAATCCATTTCTTTATGGCTAGAACAGATTTGTGAGATTTGCTTGTGGTGAGTCCTTCATTTCAAGGACGAGACCCATCTTCTATCTGCTTATGTTATGTTATGATTATTTTGTGTCTTTTACTTTGAGGGTGAATCTGATATATGTCTTGGCCCCCGTCCTTTCTATGACTTAGAGGCACTGTTGGATGTCATATAAACTCTATGTATGAACTTGTTATGTGTGTTACTTGTGGAGGCTGAGTATAGGTCTTATGATTATATTAATGAATGATTTGAAGATGAGGTTCCTAAGTCACTGCTCTTATAGTGTGAGTCATATGATCCCGCCAGAAATTGCTTGTTGATTTGTTGAACATGTGATGGAAAGTCCTATTTTCCCCATCCCTATAGCTTGAGTCATGAATTTCTGTCCCTTAGACTTATGTATTAAATTTTGTGACAATGAGTCCCATACCCCCTTATCGCATAGCTTGAGTCATCTACCCTTATCCCTTAGTATCACTTTATGATGTTTATTATGTGTTTCCGAACTGATGATGTGTGTATTGATGCCATGAGTCTTGTTTAGGGACTCTCATGTTCCATTTGCCATATCACTTCTGGCCCTAGGTCAAGGTCTTGACAGAATTAAATTTCTATGGAAATTGTTTTGAGAATTTTCTTGAATAATATATATTCTACTTAATATTTTATAATAAATGTTTTTATGAACTCGTTTCTTGAATAAATGATTTGAAGTTCTATTTTAAGTATAAACTTATTTGATTAGAATTTACATGAATAAACCTGGGGGATGATTTTTTTGACATGATGAATATTTGTTATGATTTTAATGTGAGCGTGATGATAGTACTAATAGAACTAGATGGTCCTATGAATTCTCATAAATTGAACTCAAATGATTGGTCTGAATTGATAGTCCTCTGAATTGTTTGTCTAACCGCTCTTGAATGATATGATAGGGAATAGATTGGAAAATTGATAAGCTGAAAGGCTTGATTATGATAGAATTGATTAGTTGAAAGAGTCCATAAGAGACTTCTTAATTGGAATTGATTATTTTATGAGCATTGAGTCTTTGGAGGAGTATCGAGTACCAAATTGGATAAGAGTAAGTCTAACTCAAACTCAACAACTACTTTCCAAATATAGGAAAGTACTGAACCATCAAGTCAAACATCTCTTGTTTGATAAGTCCCCTGAAAATAGCGGACTTGATTGACTATTGGATCTATGATTAGTTGATTCGACCTTTACCCTGGAAAAGTATTGGATGGATGTGGCAATGATATCAGCTTGTTGTACGGTCACTAGTTCATAAGTGATTGTTGTCAGATAAGAGAAACTCCTGTCTAGGTCTTGATAGTACTTTGATTGGAATGTATTAGATTGGATTGTATATGAATAGTATCTGATGACATCTTGATTGAGTTTCTTATTTTTCTTGATTTGAGCTATTTGAATTGATAGTATTCTACCTTGACGCATGTTTCATTTAGCCATTTTATATACTCGTATATTCCATATACTAACATCCATTTGAACCTGCATCATTTTATGATGCAGAGATAGGTACTAGAAATCATCAACAGGCACGTTGTTGAGGATCTATTCGCCTTCAGATGATTAGTGAGACCTCCTTGCTTTTGGAGGATTTTCACATTATTATCATCTAGCTATTAAAGTTTAGATTTGCTTTATTTTTTATTTGGGGTAGCCAAGAACCTATCGTTGGCACCACATAGATAGTATTGCTAGAGGCTTCATAGACTAGACAGTGATTGATGATTCAGGATGTTGTCTTTTGACTAGTTTTCTTTCTTACTAGTCTTCTGGTTGGATTAGATAGATTTATTGTCCTTTGGCCTTATTCTATCAAGTTATTGATTTGATATTCCTATTGAGTGGTTCCATGATTGTTGAGTTTTTCGTTGTTTATTGAATGGATATGTGATCAGGCTAAGTGGTTCACTTGAGGATTAGTAATAGTCTTTGAATATCAGCCATACCAAAAGGTACCCTCCGGGGGAGTGACAAACTTGGTATTAGAGCATAGAGTTCAAGAGTCTTAGGGAGCCTATGAAGCGGTGTCTAGTAGAGTCTTGTTTGTTGGTGTGTAGTGCACCACACTTATAAGCAGGAGGCTATGGGACATTAAGAATGCTTACAGTTCTTTCATATTCTTATTCGTGCTATAGATTTAAACTCTATGAAAGCTCTCTTATAATTCATGCATTTGCATTTTGATTTCAGATTATGCGAAGAGCTGTTGGAAAGGCTTGGGCAAAGGATGCCCATCTAGACAGAATGTTAACCAGCCCTAACTAGAGGTCCTTGAACAACCACCACAGGCTTACATCTCGAGTATTGAGCTTCGCTAGGCCATTTAGACTTTGACCAAGCCATGACAACACTAGTTGCTAGATAGAGAGCAAAGAGATAGAATGCTCTAAACACATCTAGGGTCTATGACTTCTGGAGGATGAACCCGCCTATGTTCACAGAGTCTACACCTAATAAGGGTCCAGAGAACTACATTGATTAGCTTCAGAAAGTGTTTCAATTCATGCATGTGGGTGATGTTGATAGGGTTGAGTTTACTGTCTGCTAGCTCAAAGGTGTTTCCACACTATGGTTTGATCAATAGAGGAAAAATAGAGGAGAGGGTGAACTAATTCTAACCTGGGCAGTATTTGAGTAGGCTTTCTTGGGGTGGTTCTTCCTAAGAAAGTTGAGAGAGGCTAAAGTATGAAAGTTTTTTAATTTAAAATAGGACTCCGTGACTGTGCAGGAGTACAATCTCAAGTTCACCTAGTTATTCGATTATGCTCCGGAGATGGTTGCTAATATAAGAAGCAGGCTGAGCTTATATGTAGCTAGACTGGGTTGATCGACAAAGAAAGAGAGAAGGGGAGCAATGCTAGTTAGAGACATGGATATTGGTAGGTTGATAACTTATGTGCAGCAGACGGAGGAGGAAAAGTTATAGGATAAGGAGGAGTTTAGGAGTAAGAGGGCCAAGACATCCAGCCATGAGGTTGGCAAGAGAGGGAAGTGGTATAGGAGTTACTCATCTTTTAAAACAAAGCCAGCCCCATCATTTACTAGTGCCCCTACACCCAGAATCAGGAATGAGTAGAGGCCCCAGAGTTCTCAATCACAAGCTAGTGTGGCTCACAGTTCCAAAGGTAAGCCACCATGTGGCAAGGTGGCAATATTTACTTGGGAGAATGCCATGAGAAGGTGGAATGGATGTGGTAAATGTACCGAAGTGGGTCACTACCAGAGAGAATGTCCAACATGGGCTAACAAGGCCCAATCTTTTGCACTGGCACCACCAATTTGAGGGAATTATAGGAGTGACACTTTTGGCACAAGCGGTGGTACAAACCGCTTGTATGTCATAGATAGTCGTCAAGATGGGGAGAACTCACCAGATGTTGTCACCCGTATGATTTGAGTCTTTTCATTCAATTGTTATACTTTGATGGATCTACGTGTCACTTTATAATTTGTGTATCCTTATATGTCTAGTAGATTTAATAGAACTCCTAAGTGTCTTCTTAAACCTTTAAGCATGTCTACTCCTACTAATGAGTCTATCTTTGCTGAAAGGGTCTATAGAGATTATACTATATTTATCTATCACTGAGATACCATGGTTGACTTAGTTGAGTTAGACATGGTTTATTTTGAAATGATTCTTGGTGTAGACTGGGTTTATGCCTGTTATGCTTCTGTCAATTGTAGAACTCAAACTGTTAAATATCAAATTTTCAGATTAGCCTGTCTTAGAATGAAAGGATAATCTTGTTATGCCTACGGGTAAATTCATCTCCTATCTTAGGGTCAGAAAGTTGATCTCTAAAGGGTGTATTTTATCACATCGTTAGAGTCAAAGATGATAGTGTTGAGTATCCTACTCTTGTGTCAGTCCTGACTGTTAATGCGTTTCCTGAAGTGTTTCCTGAAGATCTACTTGGAGTCCCTCCTGATAGGAAGATTAAATTTGGGATTGATGTTCTTCCTAATACTTAGCCCATCTCTATTCCACCTTACAGAATGGCTCCTGCTGAGTTGAAAGAATTGAAAGAGCAGTTGGAAGATTTGCTAGATAAGGGCTTTAGAAGGTCAGGTGTCTCTTCTTGGGGTGCTCCTGTCCTATTCATGCGAAAGAAATATGGTCACTCAAAATATGTATTGATTATAGGAAAAAGAATAAAGTCACTATAAAGAATAAGATCCTTTCCTCAAGATAGATGATCTGTTTGACCAACATCAGGATGTCTCCTATTTCGCAAAGATAGACCTCAGATCAAGTTATCATTAGTTGAAAGTGAGAGAATATGATATCTCGAAAATGGCCTTTAGGACCCGTTGTGGATATTTTGAGTCCTTAGTCATGTTCTTTTGGTTACTAATACACCTGCAGCCTTTATAGATCTGGTGAACAGAGTGTTCAAGTCGTATCTCCATATGTTCATGACTGTCTTTATTGATAATATTCTAGTCTACTCCAAGAATGAGTCACAGCATGGTCATCATCTCACGGTTGACTCCAAACATTAACGATAGAGATTTTTATACAAGGTTATCCAAGTGTAAATTTTGGCTTGCTTCAGTGGCTTTTTTTGTCATATAATATTTGGGGATGGTATTCGGATTGATACCTAGAAAATTAAGGCCGTTAAGAATTACCCAGACCCATATGTCCAACTCATTTAAGAAGCTTCTTGGGTTTGGTCGGCTAGGACTGAAAATTGTTAGAGGGATTCTCCTCTATATCAGCACCATTGACTAAGTTGACCCCAAAGAAGGCTAAGTTCCAATGGTCTAATGCTTGTGAGGAGAGTTCTTAGAAACTGAAGACCAAATTGAATATTGTTCCAGTTTTGACTTTGCCTGATAGAACAGAAGATTTTGTAATCTATTGTGATGTGTCCAAAGTTGGTTTGGGTTGTGTGTTGATGCAGAAGAGGAAAGTGATAGCTTATGTTTCTAGACATCTTAAGGTTCATAAGAGGAATTATACAACCTATGATATTGAGTTGGCGGCTATAGTATTTGCTCTCAAGATTTAGTGCCACTACTTATATAGAGTTCATATAGCTATGTTCATAGACCATAAGAGCCTAGCTCAACCTAAGGCAAAAGAGATGGCTAGAGTTGCTCAAGGATTATGGCATGAGCATTCTCTATCACTCAGGTAAAGATAACGTTGTAGTTGATTCTCTTAACAGGTTACCAATGGGTAGTACTACTCATGTTGAAGAGGGAAAGAAAAAATTGGCTAAGGAGGTACACAAATTGGCCTGATTGGGAGTTCAACTCGAAGAGTCTAATGAAGGTAGAGTTATTATTCAAAATGGGTTTGCTTCATCTATGGTGGTAAAGGTGAAGGAAAAGCAAGACCAAGATCCTATTCTACTTCAGTTAAAGGAAACTACTCATAAACAAAAGATAATGGTTTTCTCCAAAGGGGGAAATTGTGTGCTAAGATACCAGAGTAGGTTGTGTTTTCCGAACGTTGATGGTGTTCAAGATAGAATTATGGTTGAAGCCCACAATTTCAGGTATTCCATTCATCCTGGATTTCCAAAAATGCACCATGACTTGAGAAAAGTTTATTGGTGGAGTGGAATGAAGAGGGATATTGTTGTGTTTGCCTCTAAGGGCCCAAATTGTCAATAGGTTAAAGTTGAGCACCAACAACCATTTGGTTTGACTCAAAACTTTGAGATTCCTAAATGGAAGTGAGAGATGGTCAATATGGACTTCATAACAAGTTTGCCGGGGTCCTGAAAGTAGCATGATTCAATATGGGTGATTGTTTATAGGATGACCAAATCAGCTCACTTCTTGGCAGTTAAGACAACTGACACTGCAGAGGATTATGCCAGATTGTACATTCGTTATATTGTCAGATTGCATGGGGTTCCTTATCTACCATCTCCGATAGAGGAGCTCAATTCACATCCCAATTTTGGAGGTATTTTCAGAAAGGATTGGATTCTAAGGTGAATCTTAGTATAACTTTTTATCCCTAGAGAGATGGTCAAGCAGAGCACACAATATAGACATTGGAGGATATGTTGAGGGCTTGTGTCCTTGACTTCAAAGGTAATTCGGATGATCATTTACCTCTCATCAAATTTGCAGATAACAATAGTTATCATGTAAGTATTCAGATGGGCCCCTATGAAGCTTTGTATGGGAGGAGATGTAGATCACCAATTAGGTGATTTAAAGTTGGTGAAGCTATTGGACCTAATCTTGTTCATCAATCTATGGAGAAGGTGAAGGTTATTAGAGAGAGGTTGAAGATTGCATAGAGCCGTCAAAAATCTTATCCCGTGCGATTTTATCGAAGCTATTTGATTCGTATTTTTTGTGATTTTTCTTTATATTTTTGCTTAGAAAAAGCCCCAATTTTTTTTTATAATAACGTCCCATTCAAAGAGGATATTTCTAATGTAAATAATTGATATTAGGAAAGAATTACCATATTCGAAATATTCTTTCCCATGATTCTCTCTAATTTGTTATTTATTAGTTGTATGTTATTAATTTTTTCTTAAAAAAAATTTACCATATTTGAGAGATTATCTCTCATACTTCTCTCAAATTTGTTATTTGTTAGTTATATTATATTAATTACTATGAATAAAATATAAATCAAACTAATAGCAATTAAAAATATAACTATTTTTTGTATAAATATTGAAAGTATACCAAGGAGATGCACCAAAAGCTAAAATTTGACTGTTTTGAAAAATTTGTGGATAAATTATGTATCATGTATGGTTTCCTTTTGTCCATATTTGTTGTTCAGTAATACAAATAATGCTTGCATTTAACTTAGTCGGCTGCATTATTAAACAACAATCAATTAGTGATGGTCCCCTTGTATTTTCCGATGCTGACTGCTTGGGTGGTCAAATCCAAAGGGGTCCACAACTTGCTGGTTTCTAAATTTTTTATTTTAAAGAGAAGACTACAATAGAAGATGAATACTTTGTTTTAATTAATTTATCTTCTTTTTTTTTAAAAAAAAAAAAGAATATCTTTAATTTATTTTTCTTATAATTGTTTAATTTTTATTTTTATGTAGCATATTTAAGATAGAAAATTAAAAAATATTTTGATATATTTAATAAATTTTTAATTTCAGATTAAATGATTTTAAGACTTGCTTTTATTTTTTAAATTTGGTATAAAAGTCAAAATTAAATAAACAAATTAAAAAAGAAGTGGAATAATATTTACTTAGTATATTAATACAATAGAAAATTTTCACAAAAGAGACCTTTGAAAATGTTTTTACCGTTACAAATTGTAGGCATGAATTTGAATATATAAATTTTAATTACAAGATAATCATACCCAAAATATATAAATTTCATTTATTTCGTCAACCGTGCAACAAGAGTAATAAAGAAAAGGAGAATGAGGCCAACATTTCTAAACAAAACTCCCATCATAATTCTCCTATTTTTCTTTGGTAGATCATCATTAGTCACACAAATTGTGAAAGGATATATATATACATTGAGAGAGACATGCATCCACACGCACGTTTAATACTTTTTAAACTTGAGTGATTCTATCATTTGAATTGGTTTTTTTTTTTTAAGAGGGTAGGGGAATTTGTTGCTGATTTTGAATTTAAGATTGTATGATCACAATATTATTACTGAAATTCATAAGTAATTTTCGATCTACTTATTTATTAGATTGCAGACCTTCCTCGATTGTTTGTCTCAACTACTTCACCAATGAAAGTGAATATTGCTTACCTTACACATTTCATCAACTGCCAATCAAAGATCTAGCAAAGTTAGTGATTCATGATTTTCACCTTTTTCTCTTAAATAATTTTTGAAGTAAAAACATTTATTCTTTTTTATATTTGAAAATATCTAACGTTTATTCTATTAAAAAATGTGATAAAATAATTCAAATCCCTTCGTTCGAAGCGACTTGATTAAGTTGTCCATATCTTTATTTCCTATTACTCAATTCTCCTAACATGTTAAATCAGTACCCAACAACCAAATTTTAAAAAAATACTTTATGTCAGCATTAGCATTTACAACTCCATCTTTCGTCCATCTTTACTTGTCGCTACATTATTTTAAAATGTCTAATAATATTTATTTAGTTTGTGAAATAAAAAATAATTTTATACTTAGTTCTTAATTTATTCTTATCATTAATTATAATTATTTTTCTATTATATTTTTTAAGATATTTTATTTATTATATTCAAAAAATAATTTGATAAAATCACTTTATTATTTATTACTTTTTAATTTGTGTGTCAAATAAGTATATAGAGGATGAGTAAAAATGAAAAAACATTATAGGAAAGGAGCGAAAAAAGAAAAAGAAAGAAGAGTCAGCAAGGTAGGCTAGGGTACGTATGGCCCACCTGGATTTTCCAAGTAAGCTCCTCAATGAAACAAGTGAAGATAACAACGAGAGATGATGACCTGTCGTTAGCTTTTACTCGGTCACACTTTATGAATCTTTCAATCTCTCTTAGAGTCTCAACCATTTTGTACGTCAAATTTTTTGTGCTTTCTTTTTTTCTTCTTGAAAGATTTGAGTAGAAGTAGGCAACTTGTCTTGAAAAGTCTATCTATTACCTCAAAACTCAAAAAGAAAAATTCACGTTTTGCACAGTAAAAAGACAATCCCATTTCGAAAATTCTCTCTGTATTGTAAAGTCAAAAAACAGTTTCGTTGCTTGGTTTGCTTTCTACGCGTTTGTCAAACAAACTCCGTTTCCTCTTTTTCTCTCTCTTCCAACATTTTATTTACTGGGTTTATTCAATTTTTGAGTTTTGGTTTTAATGAGTTTCAAGCGGTGGCTTTTCATTTACTTGTGAATTTCAGTGTACAACAATTGTTTTCAGCTTTGGGAATAAGAATATTGGTCGGTTTGTATATGTTTCTGTGAAATGAACTTGTTGGTTATTGCGCTGTTTTTCTGTTTGGTGCATCAGGAATTGAGTTTCTGTTGGTCTCTCAATGATGAAGGTATTAGTCTTCTTCTTATCTGCCATTTAGGACTTATTTTGTTAGAAATAGCAACAAAAGTTTTGTCATTTTGCTTCAAGTTTTAGTCTTTATTCCTTTTCTTGCAGGTTTGGCACTATTGAGATTCAGGGAGAGAATAGAGAGTGATCCATTCGGGGCTTTGTCGAATTGGAAAGATGGTGATGGAGTGGAAAATCCGTGTACTTGGTTAGGAGTTGGGTGCTTAAATGGGAATGTTGTGTCTTTGTAAGTATTAAAAATTGCTGCAATTGTTCTATAGCTCTTTTCTGTTGTTATTTCATATTTGCATAAATCTTCTTTTTCAATTTTAATCTACTTGGTTCATATAGATGAATGTAAATTTGGTCTCTATTTCAATTCTGAAACTTTTCCTCCATTAGTTGGTTGAACTCAACAAGATGTGGTTTCAGTAGCTGTATGATCAAAAGACTGATAAATGACAAGCTTTTGGCACCAATCCTATGCTCAGTCTTTTGCTATGTTGTGACCAAGATAATTAAACTTGGCCTCGACAATGGATGTAAATAAGTTGATGTCTAAATTCAGAATGATGAGCCACAGTCTAATGCAAGGGAGAGACTTAGAAAACCTGGTGCTCCTCTAGAAAGGGAAAACATGGAGGTTTTTTTTAAGCAGCTCAGGTTACTGGATTCAAAGTACAATGTCCTGACCACTAGATCAGGGAACCACTAGGTTACATGGGTTACGTATAGTATCAAAGATATAAAAATTTAAGCTTGATCAGAAATCAAATAAGAGGAGGCAAATTTCACATACTACCTTTGATGCCAACTTTCTCCAGTTTATTGATGTTTCTCATTTAAATGTAAACTAGATAATTAGTGCCACATGTATAACATGATCGCTTTGTTTCTTGGCCTGATACATAATTCTATAGTTCTAAGAATTAAGTAACTGTCGAATTTTGTGAAAGGGTAATTATATCATAGCTAGAATATATTCATCTCCAGCTAACTCTAGAAACACATTCTACTTTATCCATTTCTCGTAAATGCAACGAATTTCATTTGCAATGTCTCCATTTATTATCATGAATATATTTTCAAGACAGTAAGTAGCATAGCATGTAAGTGGAATTGACTATTATAAAAATATCCATGATGCTGATGTTCTAATGGATTTGACGTATATGTGTTTTTTTATCTTCTCACAGGGACTTGAAAGATCTCCATCTATGTGGTACCCTAGCTCCTGAGCTCGCAAGCTTGGTTCACTTGAAGTTTATGTATGTGCATACTTAAATTGAATGTCTTCATTTTCCTAGTCGCTGTCCTTACAAACTCTAAATTTAAGTCTTTTTCTTTAAGATAATTGGCAACTCACTGGAGACTTCTTTACAGAATTTTACGTAACAACTCCTTTACTGGGTTCATACCTGATGAGATTTCAAAGCTAAAAAAATTGGAGATTCTGGACCTGGGATATAACAACTTTAGCCAACCGCTGCCTTCCAACCTTTGCAATAATCCCTCTCTGGAAATTCTGTGAGTTCAAACAGAGGTGTAGTAATTTTTTTAACTTTATCTCCTTGTTCCCTTACTTACAAAGCTACACTAATGCAGTTTATTAGACAACAATGAGCTGTTTAGCCGCATATCTCCTGGAACCGATAGACTTGAAATGGTCCCAGATGTCCATGAAAATAACAACCACGCTCCAAGATTCCAACCTTTGTCACTTCCCGATGGAAGATTGATTTTAAGGTAAACATCTTTCAATCAAATGAAATGTATATTTAAGAGTAATCGTGTGTACTGGTAACATCAAATATCCAACACAGTAAGAGTAAAATGACTTGAATGATTAGATTCAATTATTGGAATACATATTCCTGGAATAAGTATGCATCTGTAGCAATTCATTGCTTGTTCTTTTGACCCCCTGATGCTTCCGAAGAAGTTTACAAGTCCCATTGACGCCCGTCTTCTAGTCTAAGTTGTTGGACTCTTCATTTTCGGTGCCGCACTGGTGTAGACACGACGTGGGTGTGGAATTCGTACCCGATCTGTCAACCGTTTTGTGTACTTTGTCCAAATTGAAGGGAGAAATTTTAATCAGATTCAATGATTTATGTAACCAAAGCTAATGCTAAGGTTCAATTGAAGGAATGAAATATCTTGTATACATAAATTTCTATTATCACCGCCTTTCCTTTTATCTTCTTCCTTAATTCTCCTATTGATCAATAGTTTTCTCCTCAAGCTTTTCTTATAATATCTTATAATTTACATTTTATAACTACATTTGTTGATATTTAAATTATTTTTAGCTGAACCCACACACCCGTATCCATACATGGTTCCGTATCCCCGAATCTTAAAATTTTGATCATAGAAGATCCGACCTCCAGATTCATACCCCTATCGGACACCCGCAGCTGAGTCCGAGCAACTTAGTTTCTAGCTGTCTTTTAGTTTTCTTATGGTTGGCCTTCACATCGAACACCTCTAGTTTCCCTTTAATGGCCTGATAGGTGATTGTTTAGCACATTTTGATTCATGTTTGCACAAAAAATGTTCAATTCATTTTGTGATACTTCTGAAAAGACAAACTACTAATCTTTTCTTTTCATCTTTTGATAATTCACCTCGTTTTCAATCAAGCTTTGCACTAACTTCTTTTATGGGTATATACTTCTTTGGTTGCAACTCACGTAGTTATCATGAAATTAAAATTATTTGTAGGACTACGGAAGCACTTGGAAATGTAGCTGGAAGAAAATTACTAGAAGTATCATCTGTTTCTCTCCTGAATAACTTCTTGAAAAAATTTCGGCCAGTCTTCCGACTTCTAGACGCTCCTGAAGTTGGTGTTGAGAACAGCGCACCTTCATCATCCCCATCTCCATCACCGAGTCCTTCTCTTTCCCCATCTCCTACACCGGCAATTACTGCAGAACCTCATCTGGCTCATTTACCGAGATCCTCTCCTCCTCCATCTTCACTTCTCACTCCTGCAGAGAACAGCAGTGGAGTTAAAGATGCCAGACGTAGTCACCATCGAGCTTTAATATTGTCTGCAGCTATAGGAGGTTCCATTCTACTATTAATATTGATAACTGGCACAATCTTCTTTCGAAGCAACAAAATGGCTGTTGTAAAGCCTTGGGCCACTGGATTGAGTGGACAGTTGCAGAGAGCATTTGTAACTGGTAATTTTCTATCTTTCGATGAATGAATAGTATTTCTATTTGTAGAACCAAAATAGTTGTCTTAAAAATCAGATCCAGAAAATTGAAGCTTATGGACATATGTATCTGTAAAACCAAATTTTGACTTAGAAATATTACCCAAATGGCAGAAGCTTAAATGGACCTTTTCGCCCCTAATATGAGCTTCTTACAAGCTTCTTTTTGATTGTTGATAATCTTTTCCTTTTCCCCTTTTCTCTTTTTGATATCTTGAAATGTTTGTTTATCAGTATTAGCAAATAGTCTTAGATAGACAGCTGATTCTATCATTCTAACCGTGTGAACAGGTGTGCCAAAGCTGAAGAGATCAGAACTAGAGGCAGCCTGTGAAGATTTCAGCAATGTGATCGGTTCCTCATCCGTTTGCACACTATATAAGGGCACATTATCCAGTGGAGTTGAGATAGCTGTGATATCTCGTACAGTGGCATCTACTAAGGATTGGTCAAAAGATATGGAAGCCCATTTCAGGAGAAAGGTGTTTTTAGGTCTTCCAGTTGGAATTTTACATCTCGTTTTTTCCAATCTGTGAGTTTCTAAATGTTTTTTCCTGCTTTTACCAGATCGATACATTGTCAAAGGTCAACCACAAGAACTTTGTCAGCCTCCTTGGTTATTGTGAAGAAGAGGATCCATTTACCAGAATGATGGTTTTTGAGTATGCTCCTAATGGGACCCTCTTTGAACATCTACACAGTAAGTTTCTGATGAAAGGTGTATCCATTATGATTTACTCAATACTGTTACCCAACTCATCTACATCTACTTGATTGAACTGTCTAGGCAATACCTTTATATAGTAGGTAAAAACATACCTGCATTCGGTGTTTACACGAACCGTATTTATATACTATTGTTAAGTGATAAGTTGATGTGAGAATGTGTATTGATTAACTTTGGTTCAATGATAATAGTGGGTGCGAAAACACATCTTATGTATTCATTGGGTGGTGTAAACACCAGGTGTAACTAAGTTCTTGCTCTACCTGGAGTATGGCATTTGCGGATATGTCTTTAGTCTCGTGTCGATAATTTGTCTGTGATTTGTGAAGTAACCATTTTCAAATTATCCTCATAAGATGTTTGATCATTGTACTTCAAATTCTCTCGCTTATTTACTCGAAGACTAATTGGTTCTGGACAAAATATTCGCACCTGTACAAGACATCTTTAGTATTTACTTTACATGCTCTTTCAACAATTTATGTTTAGCTTTCCATGTGATAAACCACTGTCCTTTAATGTGAGTGAAATGTCTAATGTTTATGCCAGATGTTTCTTGTGCCAATGTGATGAATAAGCACTATTAGATGTAACTGAAACATATAGTGTGTATATATATATATGTATGTATGTATATATAAAGGCAAACCCAGTACACTAAAGCTCCCGCTATGCGTAGGGGTCCGAAGAAGGGTCCAACCATAAGAGTCTATAGTATGCAACCTTACCTTGCATTATACACACACAGTAAAGTTGTAATGACTCCAATTTAAAAAGGCAAGGGTGGAGTGAAAGGAACAAACTGATAAAGGTTTTCAGTGAATTAGAAATGCATTACTTTATTTAGATTGTGTAATTACAGCTTCTATGATCTTGGAATGTGTTTTTGAATGTTTTTCTGCCTCTCCAGTGACAATGGTTCTTCTTATTTGCTCCATTATGACCGAAAGATCTCTAATTCTAGTGTTTTGCAGTAAGGGAAGCTGAACACTTGGCCTGGGGGATGCGAATGAGGATAACAATGGGCATGGCATACTGCCTTGAGCATATGCACAATTTGTCGCCATCGTTACCTCATAAAAACTTGACCTCCTCTGCCGTGTACCTCACAGAAGACTCTGCAGCCAAAATATCGGATTTTGGGTTCTGGAATGAGACAACTCCAGCTGAAATGGAGTCAAGTCCAGAAAGTAATGTTTACAGTTTTGGTGTCATTCTGTTTGAGATGATGACTGGTAGGCTCCCTTACTCATCAAACAGTAGCTCTCTTAATGACTGGGCATCACACTATCTTAGGGGAGGAGAATCCCTGAGGGAAATGATTGATCCAACTTTAAATTCTTTCCAAGAGGAGCAGGTAGAGAGAATAGCGGATGTGATTAAAATGTGTGTACATCCTGAGCCAAGGGGACGACCGACAATGCGAGAGGTTTCTTCCAGATTGAGAGAGATAACAGGCATAGGACCAGATGGGGCAACCCCAAGACTCTCTCCTCTATGGTGGGCTGAGCTTGAGATTATATCAACAGAGGCTTGTTAATGCATAGGCACCTCAAATTTGCCTTTAGATGGTAATCAATATAGAGGCTGTATATACAAAGATGGAAACCCTTTTCCCGTTTGATTTTTTCTTTTGGGTGGATCACCAGAGCTTCTCCACTCTGGGGGCTAAGGAGAAGTTTTTGTTTGTGTACAAAAAAAGAAGAAAATTTAATGTGTAAGTAACTTTTAATCACCTTAATTTGCTTTCTTGAAGTCTTGGGATCAATTCTATTGCTTATGTACTAGGAATGACAAAATTAAACCCAACTCGTTAACTCATCCAACTCATTGTTTGAGCGGGTTATTAGTTCAACCCAATCTATTTAATTGGGTTGATATGCAATTCGAATTCACTCAAAAGAGATTTTGTCAAAATATTTTTAAAATATTTGTTTTAGTTTAATGTATTTTATATAGCCAGAATAAAGAAAAATATAATTTAATTAAATACTAAATATTGAAAAAGTACAAATAAAATAAGTGATTTAGTAAAAGTTGGGTCAGGTTGAATCTTTACCCGCTATATAACTCATTAGTCAACTCATTTTGATCGAACTCATTTTGTCCCAACCCATTTTGACCCAAGTAATTTTGGATTGAGTTAGGTCTTGACCCGTTTGTTATTTTGATCAATTATGATCCGCTTAAATTTGACTTAACCCACCCAATTATCACCTCCAATACACTCCATTAGCAGCTTGGAGGAAAAGGAGAAAACATACGGGGTCGTTTGGTTTATCGCATTAACAAAAATAGTTCTAGCATTGATCTTTGCATAAGTTATTCAATGTATTGGTCGTACATGAAATATAGTAATTAGCTCATAATTTAATGCAATGTTTTGTTGACATTTTTTTAGCTTATCGAGGAAATAATTTTAAATAAGAAAAAGGAAGTTATGAGTTAGGTTAGCGGATAGTTGAGTGTTATCTTACTTTCCACTGTGATAGGCCTGGTGGTAGTTTGGTGCACTATACCTTTGACACATTTGGTAAAAGTAGTATAACCGCTACTCTCATAGCTTGTCATCCTTGGATTTATTCCTATCTAGGTCCTCATGGATTTTATTCTTTCAAATATCATTTGTGGAATTGCACCAGACATGCATAGACGATCAAACTATATAAGTTTCATTGATCTAGCGACCTGATAGGAGGTTGCATGACTAACTTGATTTCGCCTCATTATCAGATGGTGTTATCAGAAAAAAACGAGAACAAGTAGCCTGAAGTTAGTGAGGGACCATGTCATGAAAATAGAATAAAAGGACAAAATGACAGATATACCAGGTAAATAGCAGAAAAATATTAGCTGATATTTATCACAATATTTCCACGTTAAATGTTTCTATTTGATGTAGTATTTTATGGTCTGAGTAGAACCCTCCCATTGGTTAATATATTATTTTTGTTAATTATGAATAAGTAGTCCTTACTTATAAAGGGGCTGAATTCTAGATAATACAAAAGCAATCCGCTGATTCTCTTGTGCTCCAAGTTTTTTATATTTTGTTAAGTCGTAGCTCTCAAACACCATATATTAAATCATCTTTGGATCTAAAATCGGTCATACTTTATCATCTTGCTGAACATCAAGCAATTGAGCTCTATTCTTTCATTCGGTTTATTTTTGCTTTGTTACTTTTCTTATTAAGCTCATTTATTAATAGCTTTAACTGTTAGTACATGATCAATAAGTTAAATAAGTACATGTGTGCCATGATCCAAGCCTGGGGCCAAGAAGTGACACAGTGAATGAGAACCTGAGAGTCCTCAAACAAGCCTTATAACATCTATATATAAGTCATCGGTTCAGAAGTGCATAATTAAACAACAAACGCATTGTTCTAAGGGAAACAGGGCTTTGGACTCAAGCTATGGGGATGTCATAGAGATACGGATTTGCATGGCTTCACATAGCACATAACACATAAAAACTAAAGGGCGGATAAGTATGGCTCACGCTATGGGGATAGTCTTAGGACTTTCCACAGAATATTGTGTCACGCCCCAAAGAGAGGGGAGGCGCGACTGGCATCCGATACTGTTATTGGCCGAGTCAGCCACTAAACATGCTAGTTAACTAAACTTTGGACCTGAAGAAAATCGGGCAGCATAATGTTTAGAAAGAAAAAAACCGAGACCGTTTAGGTCATGACCTGGTCAACAACAAATCACGTACATCAAGATAAGTAAACTCCAATGATAAAGTACTAGCTAGCCGACAAGGCTACCACCACAGAGGTGCAGGCACACACCATATATACATGCCAATCTTATGACTGGAGACTGAACGACAAAAAAGGACCAACCCACAATAACATGTCCACAATAGCCTCTATGAAAATTACTAACACTGTCGGGATAGGGCCCCGACATACCCAACTGTACAATAAAAAGTAAACATCCTGTGAAAGCTCCAGGAAGAGGTGGAGCTTACCAACTCATAGCTGAATGGGGCTCCTAGTGGAGGGGTAAATTAGAACCCCTACATGAACCTGCACGCACGAAATAAAATGCAGATTCCCCAGGCAAAGGGACGTCAGTACGAATAAACATGTACTGGTATGTAAGGCAGGAAGTAAAATCATAGATAACCGTAGTAAAAAGGTTAATAGAAATACCACCTGTAACATAAACTCAAGTAGCCTTAATGGCCAATAAGCCATCTCCTAGTGATAAAAAAATGCATGGTATGCTCGAATATCGCATGTCGTGAATACATATATATAGATGCAAATGGATGACATACCCAACCAAATGCTAGCACTGGTGGTCCTTTCCGGTAGCTAATCGGCATCATATCTGCCAACCTGTGGCCATCTGTACCATATACATATATATAGTTGGGCAAATAGGCCCCATACCTTCGATTATAGCTCGAAGTCCATGCATAACGTGTAATGTATGATATGAATGTTGAATGCGCATAGTAAGCCATAGCAAGAACTTAGCCAATCTTAGCTCATTGGTACACTTATTCTCATAGCATCATAGTCATTGTCATTTAGCCAATCTTGGCTCATTGGTACATTTATTCTCATAACATCGTAATCGTGTCATGACATATACATATGGCTCGTGGAATCATACATGTCCTTTTTAACAAGTTTGGGAACTTAATCCAACATTTAGAGTGAAGCCTTAACTTTGAAAATGTTCGTAAAGATGATTTACATAATGATTATATTTGGTCCCATGTGAATTAGTAAAAGAATGTATTTAAACAGGATCAAGTGCCTTAGTAGTTTAGACGGGAGCATTTCACTGGGAAATATTGGAAACCATCGCGTTACTGGTTAAATTCTTCAATTATATTTTTGTATGGAAGAAGGACTGATTTTTGAATACTACATTCCCTTTGCATTATACATTTATTTTAATGGCACTACACCAAGAAGAGAAACACCTTGGACATGTGAATAGGTAGCCGGGAAACCGACAAAATGATATATAGAAATTGAATGTCCAGTTTAAGCGAACGAATGAAATTTCAACCTAATACCATCGTGAATATAACTCAACTGCAATCCTAATGCCTTTCACAAAAGGTCTTTCTAGCAACAGAATAGTAAGATATCGCATTTGACATTTTGGGAAACTTCCCGGATTTCGTGCTAAAAGGAGAGACGGAGCTTAGCCTTAACATACCTCTCCAATGAACGTCCAATTGCCAAAAGTTTCTTCATGAAAGTTGTTCCTTACGTCCTTAGCTTTGCAACAACTATACATACGCAGCTTAAAGACACCTATAAACAGTCAAAAGTTCAACATTAATGGCCAGATTCGGCAAGGAACATTTACGTGAGAAAATGTCCGTAAAACTTCGTAAAAATGGCCGTAAAAGATCTCCAAAATTATTACCTAAACACACCAGCTGCAAATCAACAATACCAGCAAGAACACCACCTTTTTTAACAGCTCCAAACACAGCTAATATGAGAGGAAAACAATTGCAAAGCGTAAGGCATGCATTTCTAGGCACACGGACAAATTTTAACGGTAAAAATGCGAAAAAACTTACTCAAATCCCTTTGGCACCTTGAGGGGAGTTTTCCTTCAGTTTCTAAGCTGTTGGGGACGAAATGGAAGTGATTTGAGCTTTAAAAAGCTCAAATTAGCCGACATTAAGTTGGGTCAACCCGACCCGACCCATGACCCGGTTTCCAGCTCGGGCAGTCCTGGTAAAACGGTCATAACTCTTTATTCTGAGGTCGGTTTGATGCGCGGTTTTGTGCGTTGCAAACTAGACTCATAGATATTCAATTCGATAGGTCATGGACCTTCTAATTCCTTATATTTTGGGAGATATGAGCTGATACATTTGACCCAAATTTAAGAAGGATTTCATAAAGAAACTTACGGTAACTTTGGCCAACCTATATCTTGCAACTTTCTTGATTCCAAAACTTAATGTATGACCTTTTTTCTATTAAAATATCTTAAAGAAATCCATTATTAGAAAATTATACACTTTTACTCCCATCCGAAAAGTGAAACTTGATTTAAACCTTCCGAAAAGGGCGAGGTGTCACTCGGGTCATTTCTTTAATCCCAAACGTGCATTTAGGGTATTCCTTTGGCTTAAAACTTTAATTCCTTGATATTACCACTTATTTGCAGCCTTATTATCGTTAGGTCCTAGCAAAAATCACATGTGCCTTATATAACCCCACACTATTTAAATAATGGAAGACGAGAAACACGGGGTCTCACACGTTGGATCTGATTGAGGAAGTCTTGTGGATCTTCATTAAGATTTGACCTGGTAAAAAATGGAGGGTCCAAGTTAAGGAAGTCACGTATCCTCGTGCTAACTACCCTACTCGCACCACCTGCACCTATAACTGGACCTTCTTGTCTTTGACCTTGGCCAGCAACTATACGAGTCAATAGTTGGACCGCATTTCTCAGATCCTGTACGGTAGCATCAGTAGGTTGTTCTGGGGGAGTTTCACTACTCCCTGGTTCATCAAGAGCTAGAGGAGTTGGAAATGTTTGTGATGGAGACTCATCTTGGGCCTCATTTCGTTGTCTCACCCGACTGGGTACACCAACTACCACTTCTACTTCTATCCCTTTGCCTTTACTCTTCCTTGTTTCTTACTCGCTGTACAAAATGATTTAGAGGTTAGAAACAATTCACCTACAACACTTGGCTCTATGACACGATCTAAAGAATGAAAAGAAAGTGACCAATCCTAAATGCCATGTAACCTCCTGCCTATAAATGTGGTGCACAACACATCCATAAACAAGACTCTACATAGACATGACTTTGTAGACTCCCTATGACAACCCGCTCTGATACCACTTTTGTCACGCCCAATGTCCCACTAAGGCGGACTGGCACCGGTTGCCGACAAGGCTCGGGAGAACTAACATATACCCATGCACTTTCTATGAACATTGTAAAGGAATTCCACATTCAACATGCTTTCAAGAAAGTAGATAGTAATAACACGCCAAAAGGAAATGCATATGACTAGGTTGTTGGAGCAACGATGTCTAAAATACGATACATGACTACACTTTACTTTACATAGTTTACAAAACCTTTAGATAAGGAACAATATCTATAAGGATTAGGACAGGCATCGCCTCATGACCAACTATACAATACAAAAATATAAGCTCTAGACACACAAAGCCCCGAAGCAACCTAGAGCACAGTAACATCAGTTGGATGTCCTATACTCCTACTGGGGAGATCTTGTAGCTCCTATACCTGCAATATGAAATGCAGGTCCCCCGTAAGGGACGTTAGTACGAGATAATGTACTGAATATGTGATGTAAGAAGTACTGTATATGAAATAAGAACTCAAATGACATCATACACTGGTATGTAAGGATAAAAGACCACCTTTTGTCATACTATGGAATCATGTACTTTATGTCCTTTTTATTACTTTACCTCTCTTTATTGTATAATCTGTACTCAGTCTGTCATATAAATGACCAGCTGATCAGTGGTAATCAATATCGGGATCGACCCATGTTAGGTTTTCCATTCACCCTCGGGATATCCCCCGTAATATGTGATCAACCCATGCTAGGTGATTTTTCTACCCTGGGATACCACCCATTAATAAGCAACTTTGATTTATCTTTTATTTACTTTTGAGATGATTCTTTTGGTGGTCATAACATTTACAACTGTAAGATTATAGACATAACATGTGACATATAAACAATCATGCTAGAAAACACCACAATGAAAAGTGAGTTACACAACTAATGAAATGTGTTGGAGATGAACAACACGTGCACTTTATTTAGAAACAAAAGGGACTCATGTATTTAGGTATCCAACGTAAGTATGCAGAATTGGCAATGGCTATGTATGGGAGCATACCAACATGATAAAGAGTGGAGACACAGTTATTAGTTATGTTGGAGCTGGTAAGTGCCTTTATGTGCCAAGGAAGAATCTAGATTTCATGCCAAATAATAGGAAATCAAGTAGCCTTACATACCTCATTGTAGTACGTCGTTATTACCTCGAAGTAGTCTTGTTTTACTCCAAATACTTATCTACAATATAGTAGGTGATAAAACTAGTATTTGCAGCTAATAAACACGTCTTGGTAGTCCAGTCTCATAAAAGAATAACGCTCGGGTAGCAAGCTTGTGATTGTCATCTAAGAGTATTATTTCAACCTCTTCACATCTAATTGTATTTTCTAATACACATTCTCATATATATGTTATATCCAACTTGTTTTTCTCCCATAACAGTGTTACAAAAGCTCACAAAGAACAACATATAACAATTCTACACAACACACAAGTAGACAGCATAACATTACGTCTTCTCGCTACATTTCGAAGTCAACAATCCCAAACCTGTTTCAACTTCAACCAAACTTTCTCCAACATATTTACACATAAAAATAGTCCAAAAAAAAGTCCCCAAGTAGGAGGAGGACGTGCAACAACAATTCCTGATTACCGTTCCACAAGTTCTTACTAAGAGCGCAATTAAAATATCATACAAAAACTCATTTTTGGGGAAGATAAAAATGGTGCAGCAGCCTTCTTACATCACTACAGAACTAAACCTTGTTAAAAATATCAATATTACTTCATAATCCATCTAACCAAGAAGACAAATATTTCTTAATAAACAAAAAAAGTGTATAACAATCTTTGGAACACATGCTGTCCAAAATTCCAACACAAGTGTAATCAGCCTATTTCTCTTATTTTTCATGAAAAACCCATACTAAATAGACAAGTATCCTTACTTAACATTACCTTAAAGGTTGAGGGCTTCTTTAGGAACCCTAAAGGTGTTCTTTGGCTGCTTTGCAAAGTCAAGAGAGAGCAAGGAAAAACATGAAAAGAAATCTGATTTTTGGCTGTGTTAAAATGACTTGAAGTGGCTAGTTTTAACCCTTTTTACAGGGTCACTCTTGGCCGACTTTATTTTACATTTTAAGACTTATTTTATTAAGGTGGTGATGCAGCAACTTGGACCTTTAACTTGGGCCTTATTGGGCTTCAATTTGATGGGCTTTGCGGCCAATTATTTTCCTTCTACTTTTACTTAGTTTGGGCCCTATTTGTGAATTGTGTAGTAAATGTAGTATGTCCCTTTTCCTATTCATCTTGGACTGCCTATGTTGTCCCTTTATAATGCCAAATCATGGGCCAAAATTACATCCTTAACTTAGGATTTATTCTTTATTGGACTTGAATAGATCGGTGTTGGGCCTCGTCTCCGTCTACTTAACCTATTTAAGCTAAGCATGTAGGTGACTCACCTGTTAGCTTCCTAAGTCTTACAAGCACCTTAATTCCTTTCACTTTGTTTAAGGTTGCGCTCTCCTCAATTTTGTCTTAAAACTTATATACACTCACTCGTCTTAAGCACTAGACACAATTATCGCCCTCCAGTCCAAAAGTTAGGCAATTTTAAAGTTGGTGCTCCTACCTAATTATATCATGTTCCATATGCATAGGACTAGTACACCTAAGATGTGGAGTGTTACAACCTCCCCCCTTAGGAACATTCGTCCCCGAATGGTAGCATAATTGGATAGGTTAAACAAGTTTAAACTTTCATTTAAACAAACTTTAGACAACAAAACAAGCATTCAAACATACATACCTCTTAATGCCCCAACTCTGCATTTTGGGCTTCCTCTTTAGCTTCAAATAAATAAGGGTACTTAGATCTCATTACTTCCTCAGCCTCCGACGTTATCGCTTCTACTTGTTGGTTTCTCCAACGTACCTTTACTAGAGGTATTTCTTTATTCCTTAGCTTTCTAACTTGACGATCTAGGATAGAAATAGGTACCTCTTCATAGGTGAGATCTTCTTAACTTGCATATCTTCAATAGGAGTGATACAAGATGGGTCACCTATGCATTTTCGAAGCATTAAGACATGAAAAACTTGATGAACCATTGAAAGCTCCTAGGGTAGCTCTAATTCACACACAACCTGTCCAAACCTTTTAATAATCTTATATGGCCCTATGTAACGTGGGCTTAGTTTTCCTTTCTTACCAAATCTCATAACTCCTTTCATTGGGGACACCTTTAAGAATACCCAATCTCCTACTGAGAATTCCAGTCCTCTTCTTCTAGCATCGATATATGATTTGTGACGACTTTGGGCTATTTCTAGCTGCAGTCGTATTACCTTGACTTTTTCCATGGCTTGTTGGACTAGATCTGTCCCAAGCAAGGTGGGTTCACTCACTTCAAACCATCCGATTGGCAACCTACATTTCCTTCCTTACAAAAGCTTCATAAAGTGCCATCTTGATGCTTGAATGATAGCTATTATTATAGGTAAATTTGATAAGTGGCAAATGGTCCACCCAACTACCTTTTAAGTCCAATTCACAAGCCCGCAACATATCTTCAAGTGTTTGAATGGTGCGTTCTGCTTGACTATCTGCTTGAGGGTGGAAAGCTATACTTAAATACACTTATGTTCCTAAGCTCCTTTGGAAGGACTTCCAAAACTTTGCAGTGAATTGAGCTCCCCGATCAGATACAATGGAGATTGGGACCCCATGCAACCTAACTATCTCTTTGAGGTATAACTTTGCATACTCTTCAGCTATATAATCACTCTTAACTGGCAAGAAGTGTGCTGACTTTGTGAGCTTATCAACTATTACCCATATGGAGTCAAACTTCTTAAATGAGCAAGGCAACCCAGTAACAAAATCCATATTAATCATATCCCACTTCCACATCGGAAGCTCTATACATTGCGTATAACCTCTTGGCTTTTGGTGCTCTACCTTGACTTGTTGGCAATTTGGATATTGAGCCACAAATTTTGCAAGGTTCTTTTTCATGCCTCTACACCAAAACATCCCCTTCAGGTCATGATATATCTTAGTTGATCCTGGATGGATGGAATATCTTGAATGATAGGCCTCTTCCATTATCCTCCTTGTTAGTCCATTAATATTAGGAACACATAATCTATTTTGGCAATAAAGTACTCCATTTTGGCTAAGTTCAAAGCCCTTCATCATAACTTGGCTCAGCTTCTCCTTAAGTCGTCGTAGAATAGGATCCTTGAACTGTTTTTCTCTTACCTCCATTACCAATGAAGACTCTGAAGCATTATGCACAACAACCCCTTCCTTTGAAGTTTTAAGGAGGCAAACTCCCAAATTGGATAGTTTACATAGATCCTTAGCCACTCCTTGAGTTACTACGGTCTGATCACCAATATTCATAATTGCCTTACAAATCAGAGCATCAGTTACCACATTTGCTTTCCCTGGATGGTATAGTATATCAACGTCGTAATCCTTTATTAGCTCTAGTTACCTCCGCTGTCTTAAATTTAGGTCTTTCTGCTTAAAGATGTAATGTAGGCTCTTATGATCAGTATATATGTCAACATGAACCCCATACAAATAGTGGCGCCATATTTTCAAGGCAAACACAACAGCTGCTAGCTTAACTTCATGTGTTGGGTAGCTTCTCTCATGCCCTCGCAGTTGTCTCAAGGCATAAGCAATTACCTTACCATGTTGTGTTAGTACACACCGTAAGCTAACTCCTGAAGCATCACAATACACCGTATACTCCTCCGTGCCTTCTGAAAGCACTAGCACAAGCGCAGAAGTTAGCCTGCTTTTCAACTCTTGGAAACCTTTCATATGCATCATTCCATTGAAACTTGGTTGCCTTATTTGTCAACTTTGTTAGAGGTGCAGAAACAGAGGGAAAACCCTATAAAAAACCTCTTATAATAACCTGCCAACCCTAGGAAACTTCTAACTTCTGTGGGTGTTGTTAGTCTTGGCCAATCTTTCACTGCTTCTATCTTTTGTGAATCAACTCTTGTTCCTTCATCGGATACAATATGACCCAAGAATGCCACTGATTTTAACAAATATTCAGATTTGGTAAACTTGGCGTACAATTTTCGATCACGAAGAACTTGTAATACTTGTCGTAAGTGATTTGCATGGTTCTCTTATGATCTTGAATATACCAAAATATCATCTATAAATACTATCACAAATACATCCAAGAATGGCTTGAATACCCTGCTCATTAAATCCATAAAAACTACTGGTGCATTTGTCAGGCCAAATGACATAACAAGAAATACAAAGTGACCATAGCGTGTCGTAAAGGCTGTCTTAGGTATACCTTTCTCCTTCACCCTCACTTGGTGATAACCTGATCTCAAATCAATTTTTGAAAAGCATTTGACACCCTGTAACTGATCAAATAAACCGTCTATCCTGAAGAGGGGGTATTTGTTATTAATTGTCACCCTATTCAATTGTCGATAGTCAATACACATTTTCAAGGTGCCATCCTTTTTACGTACAAATAACACTGGCTCACCCCAAGGGGACACACTAGGTCTTATAAAACCCTTCTCCATCAAGTCTTTTAATTGCTCCTTTAATTCATGTAATTCTATAGGGGCCATTCTATATGGAGGGATAGAAATAGGTTGAGTGCCTGGAAGTAAGTCAATACCAAAATCTACTTCTTGTTCTGGAGGTAAACCCGAAAGATCTTCAGGAAACACATCAACAAATTCATTCACTAGGGGAACAGATTTAAGAGTTGGTGATTCTGCCTCTATATCCCTTGCTCTAACCAGATGACATATATATCCCTTTGACATCTCTTCCTTGCCTTAAAATAGGAAACAAACTTACCCTTTGGTGCCCCAACATTACCTTCCCATTCAAGGACCGCCTCATTTGGAAAGTGGAAATACACTCTCTTAGTTCGGCAATCCACAGTGACATAGCAAGAAGCTAACCAATCCATACCCATTTTAACATCAAATTCCACCATTTCTAGTGTCACGGTCACAAATAATTACTACAAAGTTATAATAGACCCTTCTAGCTGTAATAGATTCCCCGGTTGGTGTAGACACTTCAAATGGCTTGTTCAACAATTTAGGTGTTCTCTTAAGCTTCCCAACAACTAGTGGAGTGATATATGATAATGTAGAACCAGGGTCAATTAATGCACCAATGTCAAAATATGAACAATGTACCTGTGAACACATCGAGTGAAGCCTCTAAATTTTGCCATTCCTAGAGCATAAGTTCGATTTTGGGTTCCGCTAGAGCTAGCTGCCCCTCTACCACGACCTTCAAGTGTTTGATGACCCTTACCTAATGGAGGAACTGATGATGATGCAACAACTGACTCAATAAGTTGTTCCATATCACCCATGCATCTTCTTGGACAATCTCTCATCATATTCCCTGGTATACCACACCAATAACAAGCATCTGTCCCAACACAACATGCACCTAAATGACTCATCTCACATTGTTTGCAAGGCTGCCTAGGAGGAATTTGCTGGCTTGCCGAATATCCTGCTGTCCGTGCACCTTAGCCCTCACTTCTTTGACTAAACTGATTACCTTTAGACCCTTAAAGTTGTGGTAGAGCACTAACTACAAAGTAGAAGGATGATGGCCTAGGTTGTTTATTATAAAATGGAGGCCTATACTCACCTTGGGGTGGTATAAACTACCCTGTATATCTAGCCCTCTTGGACTACCCCCTTTCTAACTCTTGTGTTCTCCTTCTTTGCCTCTGATCCTCCAGCTTTTGTGCAAATGCTTGCATCCTCACTATATCCAGATACGAATCCATCCTATCCACATATCGATGAACTCTATCTACCATTGTAGCGACTACATTAGGAGCATACCTGACCAGAGAATTAAATTGATGGCTATACTCCCTCACGCTTATATTCACTTGATAAATATTCAAAACCTGATCAGCACGGGCCTCTCGGATCCCTAATGGCAAGTAATGGTCAAGAAATGTCGCTTTAAACTCCTTGCAGGTAGTTGGAGGTGCATCGATACCCTTAGATTGCTTCCAAGCTTCATACCACAATATAGCCACACCTTTCAATCTGTATGTTGCCAGCTCCACAGCTTCTGTATCGCTCACGTGCATAACATCCAAAGAGCATTGGATCTGATCGATGAAGTCTTGTGGATCTTCATTAAGATCTAACCCAGTAAAAGATAGAGGGTCCAAGTTAAGGAAGTCACGTATCCTCGTGCTAGCTGCCCTATTCGTACCACCTGCGCCTATAACTGGACCTTCTTGTCTTTGACCTTAGCCAAAAACTACACGAATCAATAGTTGGACCACATTTCTCAGATCTTATACAGTAACATCGGTACGTGGTTTCGGGGAGTTTCACTACTCCCTAGTTCATCAAGAGTTGGAGGAGTTGGATATGTTTGTGACATAGACTCATCTTGGGCCTCATTTTCTTGTCTGACCCAACTGGGTGCACCAACTACCACTTCTACTTTCTTCCCTTTTCCTTCACTCTTGCTTGTTTCTAGTATATTTGTTGTACAAAACAATTTAGAGGTTAGAAACAATTCACCTACAACACTTGGCTCTATGGCATGATCTAAAGAATGAAAAGAAAGTGACAAATCCTAAATGCCACGTAGCCTCCTGCTTATAAATGTGGTGCACAACACATCCATAAACAAGACTCTATATAGACACGGCTTTGTAGACTCCCCAGGACAACCCGCTCTGATACCATTTTTGTCACGCCCAAAATCCCATTAAGGTGGACTGGCACCCGTTGCTGACAAGGCTTGGGAGAACCAACATATACCCATGCACTTTCTATTAGCATTGTAAAGGGATTTCCACATTCAACATGCATTCAAGATAGTAAACAGTAATAACAAGTCAAAAAGAAATGTATATGACTAGGCTGTTAGAGCCACAATGTCTAAAGTACGATACATGACAACACTCTACTTTACATAGTCTATAAAGCCTCTAAAAAAGGAATAATATCTATAAGGATCGGGACATGTCCCGCCTCATGACCAACTATACAAATACAAAAATATAAGCACTAGACACACAAAGCCCCATAGCAACCTAGAGCGCCGTAACATCAGTTGGATGTCCTGTAATCCTACTGAGGAGATCTTGTAGCTCATATACCTGCAGATGAAAGGCAGGTCCCCCATAAGGGAAGTCAGTATAAGATAATGTGCTGAATATGTAAGACCGGAAGTACTGTATATGAAATAAGAACTCAAATGGCATCATACACTAGTGCGTAAGGATAAAAGACCACCATTAGGCATACTTTAGAATCATGTACTTTATGTCCTTTTAATTACTTTACCTTTCTTTTTACTGTATAATCTATGCACAGTATAACACATAAATGATCAGCTGATCAATGGTAAATCAATATAGGGATCTACCCATGCTAGGCTTTCCTTTCACCCCTAGGATACCCCCCATAATATGGGATTGACCCATGCTAGGTGATTCTTCCACCCCTGGGAAACCACCCATTAATAAGTAACTTTGATTTATCTTTTATTTACTTTTGAGATGATTCTTTTGGTGGTCATAATTTTAGAGTTGTAGGATTATAGACATAACATGTGACATATAAACAATCATGCCAGACAACACCACAATGAAAAAAGAGTTATAAAACTAATGAAATGCGTAGGAGATGAACAACACCTAGACTTTATTTAGAAATAAATGGGACTCGTGTATTTTGGTATCCAAAGTAAGTATGCAGAATTGACAATGGCTATGTATGGGAGCATATGGACATGGTAAAGAGTGGAGAAAGAGTTATTAGTTATGTCGAAGTTGGTAAGTGCTTTATGTGCCAAGGAAGAACCTAGATTTCATGCCAAATAATAGGAAATCAAGTAGCCTTACATACCTTGTTGTACTACGTCGTTATTACCTCGAAGAAGTCTCATTTTCCTCCAAATACTTATCTACAATATAGTAGGTGATAAAACTAGTATTAGTAGTGATAAAAACATCTTGGCAGTCCAATCTCATACAAAAATAACGCTCGGGCAGGAAGCTTGTGATTTTCAATCCAAGAGTATTCTTTCAACCTCTCCACCTCTAATTGTATTTTCTAATACACATTCACATATACATGTCATATCCAGCTTGTTTTAGTCCCATAACAGTGTTATAACATCTCACAAAGAACAACACATAACAATTCTACACAACACATAAGTAGGCATCATAACATTACGTCTTCTCACTATATTTCGAAGTCAACAATCCAAACTTATTTCAACTTCAACCGAACTATCTCCAACATATTTACACATAAAAATAGTCCCCAAGTAGAAGGAGGACGTGCAACAAAAATTCCCAATTACCGGTCCACAAGTTCCTACTAAGAGAGCAATTAAGATATTATACAAGAACTCATTTTTGCGGAAGATAAAAATGGTGCAGCAACCTTCTTACATCACTACAGAACTAAACCTTGTTCAAAACATCAATATTACTTCATAATCCAGCCAACCAAGAAGAGAAATACCTCTTAATAAACAAGAAAAGTGTACAACAATCTTTAGAACACATGTTGACAAAAATTCCAGCACAAGTGTAATCAACCTATTTCTTTTGTTTTCATGAAAAACCATACTAAATAGACAAGTATCTTTACTTACCTTTACCTTCAAGGTTGAGGGATTCTTTAGGAACCCTAGAGGTGTGTTGTGTCTGCTTTGCAAAGTCAAGAGAGAGCAAGGAAAAACTTAAAAAGAAATCTGATTTTTGGCTTTGTTAAAATGACTTGAAGTGGCTGGTTTTAACCCTTTTTAAAGGGCCACTCTTGGATGAATTTCTTTTACATTTTGCAACAACTTGTCCCTTTCACTTGGGCATATTGGCCTTCAATTTCATGGGCTTTGCTACCAATTTTATTTCCTTGTACTTTCACTTAGTTTGGGCCCTATAATTGAATTGTGTGGTAAATGTACTTTGGCCTTTTTCCTATTCATCTTGGGCTGCCGATATTGTCCCTTTATAATGCCAATACATGGGCAAAAATTACATCCTTAACTTGGGATTTATTCTTTTTCGGACTTGAATAGATTCGTGTTGGGCCTCGTCTCTGTCTACTTAACCTACTTAAGCTAAGCACATAGGTGACTCACCTGTTAGCTTCCTAAGTCTTACAAGCACCTCACTTCCTTTCACTTTGTTTAAGGTCGCGCTCTCCTTAATTTGGCTTAAAACTTATATACACTCACTCGTCTTAAGAATTCGACGCAATTATTTCCCTCCAGTCCAAAAGTTAGGCACTTTTAAAGTTGGTGCTCCTTCTACCTAATCATATCATGTTCCATATGCATAGGACCAATACACCTAAGATGTGGGGTGTTACAATGTCTCTAGTTCATAGAATAGGACAGGGGCCAAGACGTGTCCCGTGCTCACCCCAAAGTAAAGACATAAGTGGCCATAGCATAATAGGTAGATAAAAGGTGGGTCTTGTTCTGGGAGTAAAGGACTCACCACTAGCAAGCTCACAATCTAATCTAACCATCAAGAGGTGAATAAAGATAATCTCTGGTCCTTACATGGATTGATCATGTAGGCAAAAAGTATATGTTAGTATGTTTAATTATACTAAGTATGCGATCATGCAATGCATATGAACATATTAGCCTGAAGTTCAGTGTTAGATGACAAGGGCATATATATATAGGAGTAAGTATATAAGAAAGAATAATATATCAGTATGCCATGAAATTCATGATGCATGAATACCATAGTACTTGAACATACGGAGATGCAACCTCAACAAACATAAGACCAAGCGAACTATTACTTGGAACTCCGTCGTCTTCCCCACAATAGATAAAGAGGTGACCTACTTGCAAAAGGTAGATCCATAACATAATAACCCCTTAAAGGGGAATAAATATGAATCTATGTCTTGCACATAGTTTTGGGGCAATGGGATTCATCTCTAACGGGTCATGCCTCAACTAATGGGATTTTAAAATCATCTTCATGCATACTTTGGCTTAAAGGTAAAATCCTAATTCATGTCATGAACACATGCATAGGAATAGCTTATTCATACATATACATGATGGTGTATACACACTCATAATTTCTTAAAAGCCATATCATAGACATTACATTATCACATATCATGTCATAACCATACTTGCTTGAAATCATAGTCATAACCATAATGTGGTCATAATCCACATAATAAATCTCATGAAAATACTTGTTCATGCATGCATATGCCATGAGGAATGAAGATATAAAATGGGTATTAGGAATTCATATTAAAAGGCTTAAGTCATGGATAGACACCTAACCTTGTCTGCATTTTCACCTAGACACTTCAACTAAGATAATTTCCTAATAAACACCTCAACCAGCCAAGGTTTGAACCCCATAGACATTTTTTTCATACCTGGCATTGAGTGTGAGGTGCATGTAATTTAAATGCGAACGACCTGGACAAGTCGTTCATTCGACATCACCCACGTATTCTCCACGTGGTTCGACCTGCTACATCATATTATGAAGGGGTAAAAATCCCTAAATCAAAAGTTTTCTCTCTTCCAAAAATCCCTCCCCAACCATTTTCTCTCTCCCTGAGTCCCCGTTCCAGTTTTCTCTGTCGCTGATCAATTGTCCATTGATCTTGAAGAAGAAAGGTTGTTTGGGTATCATTTTGAAGACTAATTTTCTTAGCTTATTTATTGATTTTTACTTTGTTGAGATATTGAGTTCAGACTGATTCTTGCTAGTGTACTGATTTGTTTGAGTTTTAGTTCACTGCAGAGTTGAAGTTATTTGTCTGATTTTTGCTGACTTCTTTAATTTAGTGTATTGATTTTAGTTTACTAATGGTTGGTTTTAGTTCACTGATGGTTGCTTTTATTTCACTGTGTCTTGCAAAATTCATTCCTCGCGTTAATAATTTCTCCAATCTAGTGCCACGTTAATGATTTCTTCAACTCATTCACTCCATTACCTTTGGCAATATACACCCTGTGGGCGGCAACCTAAATTCCCTTGTTAATCCTAAAACATCACCGGCGAGGAATAGAGAGCTTGGAGAAGGAGAAAAAGAGACAAGAAAAAAAAAGAATAGAGAGGATGAGATATACAATGGAAGAAAAATGGAGATTTGTAGAGTTCCATTTGGTAATTAATAGAGAACCAGTGATAACTTTAACGTCAATGGTAGAGATGGAAATCGGAGAGCTTTCACTCTCCCCTTTTGCGTGAGGCTCACACACACTGCCAGGTATGAAAAAATTGTTTATGGGGTTAAAATCTTGGCTGGTTGAGGTGGTTATTAGGAACTTGTCTTAGTTGAGGCGTCTAAGTGAGAAACACGGACAAGTTTAGGTGTCTATCAATAACTTAAGCCTAATGAAAACAACATAATAAAATAAAATAATAGTAAATCCATGAAGAAATCATCAATTAAAGCATATTTGAAATTACCCATGCATACATTCATCAATTAAAGAGACATGCATATTTAATTCTTCATAACACCCATGTAAATCATAATAATCAGATTCAAATCATCATAAAATCAATAAATAAGTTTAGCCTATAACTCAATTTCAACAAATTAAAACTAATGTAGAAGATTCATTTGCAAAATAGACTAAGAATTCATGATATTAATAAACAAGAGTCTTGGGTCTTCATGATTGGAATAGAATCATGAATAAATCCCACATGCCTTGCTGAAATCAGAAGAATAAAGATCGATTTGGCTTGGGTTGAAGCCCTCTTGAATTCCTTGAAATGAATTTGCAATAGTAGACTTGACGAGAGAACCTTAGGAATTGAATTCTAGAGCTTGAGTGTTTTTTGATGAGGATGAATTGTAATGAAAGAGTATAAGATGATTTGAGGGTCTAGGATAACTGAAAAGGTCATTAAAGACCCTTAGAATAACCCACTATTATGTAAGGACAATTAATGACATGGAACTAAAAATTCACATAGACCCCTACACAGACAAACTTTACAAAAGTGGGCATAACTTCTTGATCTGAACTCGAAATCAAGTTAAACCAGATACGTTGGAAACCTAATTCCAAGATGTTCAATTTGGTAGGTCATAGACACCCATTTATTTTTTTTCAGGATATATGATAACTTAAAGTTGACCTTTGAATCGGTTCATGCGAAAAATCTTAGCAAATGGAATTCCTTTGAACTTGACTTGATGTAAGATCTTTATAAAGACCATAAACCACAAACGTAAGATATGATTAAAGGCTTGAAGGTGAATTTGTTTTGGGCTTGGGGGTTCTATGGAGATCCTCTAATTATAGCTTGTAAAGAAGATTCAAAAATCGTTTGAGCGTGTGAATGAGGAACTAAGTATTGTGAAGTGATATGAGGTGACATGAAAAGTTTAGAACTGATTTGGGATGTTAAAGGATAACTCCAATTAAACAGACCTTGGAAACACCATGTCCAACCTTGATTCATCTGTATGAAGCCCGAATACTTGAAAAATTTCTCCCAAAAATAAAAATCTTTCTCCTTTATCCAATCTTACAACTTGCGGGGTATTACATTCTCGCCATTTAGGATCATTCATCCTTGAATGAGAAAGATCATGGCTTGAAAGGCTTGACTTGATCATGAAAAAGTTCAACATGAAGACACAATGCATAATTCATCACTTGAAAACCATGAAATTATTAAAACCCATGTCAAAACATAATTTAAATCATTTTTGTGCACATGTATGCATGTCATGTCATGAATCATAAGAGTGAAAGAATTTGGACCATTTAGAATAGGAAGAACCTAATATCTTAGGCTTGAATAGATTGGAAAAGATAGGGATATCGCCTCTTCATGCCGGTCTCCGCCTCGCCAGTAGCACTCTCCACATATTGATTCCTCCAAAACACTTTAACCAAAGACACATCCTTGTTGCGAAGCTTTTTCAC
Source organism: Solanum rostratum (assembly GCA_029948455.1). Classification (NCBI taxonomy): domain Eukaryota; kingdom Viridiplantae; phylum Streptophyta; class Magnoliopsida; order Solanales; family Solanaceae; genus Solanum; species Solanum rostratum. Next base: position 36,424,924 of record CM057050.1, on the reverse strand, counting down.
TTGTCTATAAAAAATTTCAACCGGATCTTCATCATAAGACAAGCTCTCTTCAACCTCATCACCTTCCAAAGGCACAATCGATCTGGGATCACCAATCAACTTTCTTAACTTTGACACATGGAAAATGGGGTGACTAGAACTCCTATCCAAAGGAAAATCCAATCTATAGGCCATCTTTCCAGACCACTCAACTATCTCATAAGGACCTACATACCGGGGGCTTAACTTTCCCTTTTCATCGAAACACACTACACCCTTCATAGGAGAAACCTTCACATATACCCAATCACCGATAAGAAACTTAATATCCCTCTTTCTAACATCTGAAATAAAACTTTTGATGACTTTGAGCCATCTTCAACCTTTCCCGAATCAACTTCACTTTTTCTATATCCCGTAACACAAAATCTGGGCATATCAAAGCCATTTCACCTAACTCAAACCACCCCACCGGGGACCTATACCTTCTCCCATACAAAAGCTTCAAATGGTGTCCTTCCGATGCTAGCATGGAATTGTTGTAAGTAAACTCGATAAGAGGAAGATAATCATCCCAATTTGCCTAGAATTCCAACACACAAGCTTTAACATGTACTCAAAAGTTTGAATTATCCTTTCGGTTTGTCCATAGGTTTGAGGATGGAAAGTGGTGCTCAATTTCACTTTGGTGCTAAGCCCTCTTTGAAACGATTTCCAAAAGTGAGAAGTAAATTTGGTACCATGATCGATATGATAGACATAGGCACACCATGCAATCTAACCAATTCTCAAACATACAAACTTGTATAATCTTCAGCATTAAAGGTAGTTTTAAACAATAAGAAATGAGCCGATTTATATCCTATCAACAATCACCCATATAGAATCAAATTTCTTTCGGGTACAGGGTAGACCAACCCCAAAGCCCATATTTACATCTTCCCACTTCCTAGTAGGAATCTTAATATCTTGGGTCATACCACCATGCCTTCGGTGTTTCACTTTCACTTGTTGACAATTAGGACACTCGGATACAAACTTAGTTGTGTCTTTTTTACACCATGCCACAAAAATACTTCCCTCAAATCTTTATACATTTTGGTGCATGGATCCCGGATGTGTATAAATAATGAGAGTTGTGGGCTTCACTCACGATCACCTCGCTAAGGCCATCAACATCCGAAATACAGAATCAGACTTGATACCAAAGTATGCCATCTCCCTCCTAGGAGAAAACCTCTATGTTCTTTTCGACAACCAACTTCTTCAACTCAACTAAAGACGAATCCAGGTCCTATTTAGCCTTGAAATCAACAACCACAGAAGACTCAGCCCCATTCTGAACATAAATACCTCTCTCATAAGAGTCAGCCAATCTAACACCCAACCTAGCAAAGCGATGAAAAACTTTTACCAACTCTTTCTTCCCTCATCAACATGGGCCACACTACTCATAGATAGCCTTATAAGAGTATTGGCTACAACATTTTTCTTGCCGGGATGATATTGAACACTTATGTCATAATATTTAAAAGTAGTTCCAACCACCTTCTTTGACTCAAATTAAGATCTCTTTGGGTGAACACATATTGCAAACTCTTGTGATCGGTAAAAACATCAACATGAACCCCATATAAATAATGTCTCCAAATATTCAAAGAAAACACCACAGCTGCCAACTCGATATCATGAGTTGGGTAATTTTGTTCATGCACCTTCAGTTGCCTTGATGCATAAGCTATCACCTTTATGATATTGCATGAGCACACAACCTAACCCAATCTGAGAAACATCAAAATACACCACAAACCCATCTAAGCCATCCAGGAAAGTCAAAATAGGAGCCAATGTAAGTCGATCCTTCAAAGTCTAAAAACTCATCTCACATTCATTCGACCATATAAACATGACCTTATTTTTAGTCAACTGAGTCAATGGAGATGCAATGGATGAGAAACCTTCAAAAACCTTCGATAACAACCAGCCAACCAAGAAGGGAATGTGACATTCCTAAAATAACTTTTCGGACTAGAAATGGACATTTTGAGTTTGTGGTGATATCATTTGGCCTAACTAATACATGGACAATATTTATGGATCTTATGAATAGAGACTTTAAACCCTACCTTGATATGTTTGTTTAGGTATTTATTGATAATATCTTGATTTATTTTTGGAGTGAGGAAAAGCATGTGAAAAATTTTTAGGGTAGTGTTAAAAACTTTAAGGGAGGAAAGGTTATTTTCCAAGTTTGATAAATGTGAGTTTTGGTTGCAAAAAGTAGCATCTCTAGGGAATGTATTGTTGGGTGAAGGGATTAAAGTGGATCTTAAAAAGATAGAAGTGGTAAGGAATTGGCCTAGGCCTTTGGCTCAAACAGATATTAGGAGTTTCATGAGCTTGGTGGGGTACTACCAAAGATTTGTTAAGGGTTTCTCTTCAATTGCTTCTCTTTTGACAAAATTGACACAAAAGAAGGAGAAATTTGTTTGGACCGATGAATGTTAAAGGAGCTTTCAAACTTTAAAGGACAAGATTACATTTGCTCCTATTTTGGCTTTAACAAAAGGGTTAGAAGGGTTTGTTAAGTATTATGATGCTTCAAGAATTTGTTTGGGGTGTGTGTTGATGCAAAGCGGCAAGGTTATGGCCTATGCTTCTAGGCAACTAAAAGTGCATGAGTGAAATTATCTTACCCATGGCCTTGAGCTAGCAGTTGTGGTATTTGCTTTGAAAATATGCCATCATTATTTGTATGGGGTTCATGTAGGCGTGTTCACCGACTACAAAAGTCTTTAATATGTGTTTACCCAAAGAGATCTCTATTTGAGGCAGATAAGCTAGCTTGAACTCCTTAAGGATTATGATATGAGTGTGCATTATTACTCGAGTAAGACTAATGTTGTGGCCAACACTCTAAGTAGGGTGTCCACAGAGAGTATGCTCACATTGATGGTGGTAAGAGGGAATTAGCATAGGTAGTCCATTGGTTGACTAGATTGGGGATTAGGTTGGCTAAAGTTGAAAATGAGGTTATGGTGGTTGTAGATGGTTACAAATCCTCTATGATTGAAGAGGTCAAATACAAACAAGACCTTGACCCCGCTTTGCTAGAATTGAAGGCATTAGTGAAAGATGGCAAGGTGGAAATGATAATCTTAGATATCAAGGTAGATTGTATGTACCAAACGTTGATAGCTTGAGGGACTTGATTTTGAAAGAGGTACATAATTCATCCTATATTATTCACATCTAGTCTATAAAGATGCATAGGGATTTGAGGGAAGTGTATTGGTGGAGTGGTATCAAAAGAGATGTTTCAAAGTTTTTAGTTGGTTGTCACAATTGCCAACAAGTCAAAGTCGAACACCAATTGCTGGGTGGCCTTGCCCAAGATATAGAGATTCCTACTTGGAAGTGGGAAGAGATCAACCTAGATTCTATGATTGGTTTCCCTAAGACAAAAGCATTTTGATTCCATATGGTTTAGTGTTGATAGAAAGACAAAATTGGCTCACTTCCTAGCAGTTAAAATGACCTATGATGTTGACGATTATGCTAGGTTGTACATCCATGAGTTATTATATTACATAGGGTTTCATTGTCTATTATTTTAGATTGTGGTGCTCAATTTCCTTCACACCTTTGAATATCTTTCCAAAAGAGGCTTTTGTACTAAAGTCAAGCTTAGCATGACCTTCCACCCACAAATGGATGGTCAAGCCAAAAAGACTATTCAAACTCTTGAGGATATGCTTAGGGCTTGTGTTTTAGAATTTACAGGTAGTTGGGATGAACATCTTCCACTTATTTAGTTTTCTTACAACAATAGCCATCACGCTAGCATCAAAATGGTCCCTTGAAGCTCTATATGGTAGATATTGTAGATCCCCAATTGGGTTGTTTTAAGTAGGGGATATGGCTTTGATAGGGCCAAATTTTGTTATGGAAGCCTTCAAGAAGGTGAGTTATATAAGATAGAGATTTAAGATGACTCAAAGTAAAAAAAAAGTCCTACTACGATGTGTGAAGAAAGGATCTTGAGTTTGATGTTGATAATTGGGTGTATTTGAAGGTCTCACCCATGAAGGGTGTAGTTCAGTTTGGAAAGAAGGGAAAGTTGAGTCTAAGGTATAGGACCTTATAGAATCTTGAGGAGAAGTGGTAAGATTACTATGAGTTCAAGTTGCTTATGATAATGAGTATGGTTCATCTGGTCTTTCATATGTCTATGTTGAGAAAGTGTAGGTGACCCAAACTCTATAGTGCTTTTGGGTGTTGTGGAAGAAAACTTGACATTTGAAGTAGTTCCGGTGGAAATATTTGATAGAAAAGTGAAGTGGTTGGGTAACAAATATGTTGCATCTGTCAAAGTCCTTTGGAGAAATCAATAAACCGAAAGTGCCACTTGGGAAGCCGAAGAGGACATGATGAAGCGTATCCTCATCTCTTTCACTCAAATCAAGCCTAAGGTATTAAGCTTATCATATTTATGGTGTTAAGTCATGTGATTCATTCTTTTCATGTCATGTTGCATGCATACATACTCATAGTAAGCAGTTTTGATGATTTTTTATGCATAAGCTTGGAATTTTTATGAAAATAATGTTTAAGTTGCATTGATGCATTTATGTGGGCTAAAAATTGTATAATCACTCTTCTTAAGTATATTTTCATCACATTAACGGATGAATGTTCCCACGAGGAAGATATTATGACACCTTTCACGCAACTCGAAAATGTCCTTATAGTGTATTTCTTGAATATCATAAATTCATGTGTCTTTTGGCAATTCTGGCTTTGTTTTTTTTCAGGAGGTAAAATTGTATAGGAAAAGGGTCACTTTAGATTTTTAGGTCAACCTTATTGGAAAATAAGTTTTTGGTTGATTTCGAGTTAACCAGAAAAGTGTGCAACATGTCTGCACGTAGACTTTTTCCCCAATAGTACAAAAATGGTCAAAACTCATTCCAAAACCAAAATAGGGAAATATTAAACTTTGCATAAAAATATACTATGCAGAACCCAAGGCGTGACGCGCCTCTGTTCCCGCACAATTCATATTTTTTTGAACTTTCCTCAAATCAAGTTAGGGCAGTTGGGTCATAACCCGACACCCTTATATACGAGATTTCTCAAATATTTTAGCCATTTTAGTCCTAATTCACTCTCAAACACCCCCAAAATCCTTCCACACCCTTACCAAAATTCCTCAATCAATTATTCAATTCACAAGAGCCTCCATTGAAGTTCAAAGTGATTCCTTCAAGCCTCCTCAAGTCTTCCTCATTAATTTCAAAGCTTTAAGGTATGTGGGTCTTCATACACGAGTTTTTCCACCCATGGAGTCCAATTCTCTTTTAATGAAATTTCTTGATTTCAAGGCTTAATGTTTCATGGTATCTCCCATTATTCATTATAAGCACGATTTAAGTTGAGATTTGTCTATTGTTGGGTTGATTATGCATGAACATCTATCAAGGTTTATCCTAAGAGTTAATTTTGACTATTTAAAGCTATGCATGATATGGTACTATGAAAATTATGGATTTGAAGATGGATTTCATGTTACCCAAATAAAGGGTTTTATTATAATGATGGTGGGTTGATATGAATGGTTCCTAAATGATCATGTTTTAATCTACTCATGTCCCCTATACTCTTGAATTTCATGATTTTAAGTTCAATTACATACACCCACCATGTTTGACTAAGTTTACATGATAAAGTCTCATATGTTGATAAAATGTTTTATGGAAAGATATGCAAGACAAGTACGTTATGATAATTTATGGGCTCCTAAGTATGTGTTGAACTCATGAAAAGTTATATGAATAATAAGAAAGATTTTAAGCCATTTATGCTATGTTTTACCCTCATGTTGAAGGCAAATTCTCACTTGAAGGGGGTTAAGTATATGAATGAGCTACTCTTACTATGTCAATATGTATTATAAGTTATTCAAGTCATGATTACACTATTACTTATATTACGTATTCCGTGCGACTAGAGTTAGCACCGAATGAGGCTTAAGGTGGGGGCTCGGCCCTAGGAGTCCTTATATAAAGTCTTAGTCTCATAACTATTGTGCCAGCATAGGATATGATTATGTTCCCTAAATGGGTTTTTACTAGTAGATCCAACTAGGTTAGGCTATCCACCAAGGTAGGGTATGGTTTACCTTGGCAAGTAGATCTTCCCCTTTCCAATGTGGAGGCAGCACCGAAATTCCATGTAGTAGCTCGCATGGTCTTATATGTCATTTAAGGTCTCCTTCTACATATGTATTCTTAATTATGAGATTAAAACTATCTTCCATGCAGGTTTTGACTAAGGTATTGATCATTCATGTCATATTGATCTCACTGTCTTTGTATATGATTATGCATCTTATTTATTATGGCTTATGTTGTCTTATTGCATTGCACCCCACATATTTAGTACATTCCAATTACTAATGCATACTTTTCGCTCATATGATCTCACCATGTAGGGGCCGAAGCTCCTATTTATCCACCTCCATGTGGCTAGTTAGTTTGCTTGAAGACTACTTGTGGTGACTCCTCCATTCTGGGACAATAACCACTATTTATCTTGCTTATATTTAAACTTATTTACTTTTGTATATACTTTTGAGGGTGATCCCAAGAAATGTCTTGGTCTCTTTACCACTCATGTTTAGAGGTGTTGTTGGATAATGTGAAGTGCTTGGTTTTTGAGATGCTTATGTATTTATAAAGACATCCTTTAGTCCCTATGTCTTTTATGTATGTGTTGAATGTTGATGGCATGTGATGAAATTCCTAAGCCCCTACTTCCCCATAGCTTGAGTCCTTCTTACCCTCCCCTTGGTCTTTTCATGTGGTTTGTGGTGGTAATTTCTATTCCTTTTCTATCCCCATAACTTTAGTCCAAAGCCCTGATTCTACTTAGTCTAGAATTGTGCATGTTTGATTTACATTTTCTCAACCAAGGATGTGCTTATGTATTCTATAAGGACTATTTAGGGCATCCTTCGGGTTCCCCATTCACCGTGTGCCACCTAGGACTAGGCTTCGGTCGTGACACTCTCAGTCAAGGTATATGGATTTTATTTGTGGGTTCCTTTCACCCATGAAGCCTAAGTATTTTCACTATTTTACTAAGTTTCAAGTTATGAAATCATCATAAGTTCTATTATATCTCATCAAATGCTTATACTATCATGTATTTACTTCCTAATAATGTATTATGCTATATTATGAAATTTTGATGGTTTACAAGATGATCTTATAATTTTTTATCTAGTATTTTTTAAATGCTTATGGTGAGTTGTTTTATGAATGATTTAAATCGATAAGTTTCACTACTTTTATGCATAAATCCTCTTGAGTTGCATGATTTAAAATCTAAATGCATTGAACCCATCTATTCCAGTGCCATGTTCTCAAATAAAGTATGTTACAAAGGATAAGAGTTCAACTCTAAGATCTTGAAAGTTATTATAGCTATGAAAGTATTTATGAAAGTCCTTTTATGAATATATGAAAGATGGTGTAAGAATAATTCTCATTAAAAAGATGGATCATCTAGTGAAAGGACAATTATCAGTTGAATGGGTTAAAAGGTTTTAATGAGCTACTCCTATTAGGATAAAGTTATGTTCCAAAGCTTATGAATGGATTATGTTATAAGTATTCCATGTGACTTGACTTAGCACTGAATGGGGCTTGAGGTGGAATTTGGTAGTGGAGTACTAGTAGAAACTTCCTGTCTCATTAACTATATTCCACTGTAGGAGCCCTTGTAAGCTAAGACTAGTGGATCCACAAAAGCAAAAGTTAAAGAAAGAGTGTATGCATAAGTATACGGAGTTCTACCCGGCAAGTAGTCTCCCTGGTCAACGTAGGAGGTTATGTTGGATTTCTTGTAGTAGCTCATATGGTCTTATATATCAATTATGGTCTCCTCTCATATAAGTATGTATATGATGGCTTGAGATATTTACGTTACTGAAATCTTATTTTATAGATGCATTATTCATACACCGTCTCATGAGCTTTATTCCCTTGTTGTAGTTATGCATATTGCTTATTGTGATATTATAGTTTCCTTGTTGCTTTGCATCTCACATACTTAGTACATTCAAAGTACTAACACATAATTTTGCTTACATGATCTCATAGTAAAAGGCTTGGTGCTCCTCCTCCTCCTACATATAGCTAGCTTTGGGTTATTGAAGACCACTTTTGGTGAGTGCTATAGTTCCAGGACAACACCTCATTTCTTCAATCTTGATGTATTAAGACTATTAGACAATATTATTTTATCTTTTTTGCTACATTTATTTGAGGGTGATCTAGGGTTATGTCTTAGCTCTTGCCTAAGTCTAAAGCTAGAGGTATTGTTGGACATGTATGATGAAGATTATGACTTAAGGTTGGTATTGTGCTTGATTATCCCCTAGTATCATTTCCCTTTATTTTATGCTTATAATTGTGTTCATTACCCATGAAATGCTTGATGAATGATAAGAGGCTTGGGTGAGGTACCTTCAGGTCCCTCATTTGTCGTGTTATAACTAGGCCCTAGGCTCAGTTCATGATATCTAAGACATCCCTCTTCATACCACACCACTAAAAATATTGACTCAGGTCATAGTACTTCTTTGATACACCTAAGTGAATAGAGTAGTGGGCATACTTAGCCTTCTCAAGCATCAATTTGATCAATTCACCCACCTTGGGCACATAAATCCGGCCCCCAATCCTCATAACACCATCAGAATAAAGATGACATCCTTAGCATCACCTCTAGGTAGTTATCTCTAATGATATACAATTTTTCTTCCTTAACCTGTCACTCATAAATCTGATCCATCAAGGAGGAATGAGCCTCTATGAAAGTAAGCACACTGCCCTCATCAGAATCTATAGTCTCACCAACCCGTTGGCCAATCTCTAAACATCCCTAGCAAATCACTCCTCAACTTGAATAGCTGCAGGACTTCCTATACTAAAAACCTTTTCACTCAATACATCAGCCACCATATTTGCCTTTCTAAGATGGTATAGAATATTGAAGTCATAATTCTTTAAAGATCAATCCACCTCATCTATCTCAAATTCAAGTTCCTTTGGATGAAAATGTACTGCAAACTACAGTGATTGAGGAAAATCTCATAATGAATCCTATGTAGATAATGTTGCCACAACTTCAAAATAAAGACAATTGTTGCCAATTATGGATAATGGGTAGGGGTAATTCTTCTCGTGTGTTTTTAACTGCCTTGAAGCATAAGAAATCCTCTTCCCTTTCTGCATCAAGACACCTCCTAATTTGACCTCTGATGCATCATGATAAACAATGAAGTCAACACCCTCCTTGAGTACACTCAAAATAGGTGTAGTAACAACAATACCTTGAGCTTTTGAAAGCTCTCTTTACATTCATTAGACCAATGAAATTCTATATTCTTCTAGGCAAGTCTGGTCAACAGAACTGTTGTAGTGGAAAAACCCTGAACAAAACATTGATAGTGTCCGGCTAAACCCATAAAACTACAAATCTCTATAACTTAGGTAGGTCTAGTTCACCCTCCAACAACCTCAATCTTGGCTGGATTAACCCTGATACCCTCCTTGGACATTACATGCCCAAGACATGCTACTGAATTGAGCCGAAATTCATATTTAGAGAATTTACATACAATTTTTCCTCTCTCAACCACTAAAGTACAATCCTCAAATGTATGGCATGATCCACCTTAGTCTTAGAGTAAACTAAGATGTCATCAATAAAGATAATCACAAATGAATTCAAGTAGGTCCTGAATACTCCATTTATCAACTCCATATATCGTAGGGGTGTTGGTAAATCCAAATGACATCACAAGGAACTCATAAGGGTCGTATCTGGTCCAAAAAGTAGTCTCAGAAATGTCAGCCGCCTTGATCATTAACTGATGGTACCTAATGTTGACATCCAATTTTTACCGTCCCATTATGAATTAATTATCGAGCTTCTTCAATTTTTTAACTATTTGGAATAACTATTTTGGAAAATTTAGAAAAAACACTCTAAGTTATTTTTAGTGTTATTCTTTTAATTTTAAAATTATATATAAATACATATAATTTTCTCTAAATGCTTTCTAAAGGAAGATTAGATATGCTAATTATTTGTCAAAGTGCAGATCAATTGATTGTACTAATTGAGAAATCCCAAAGCGCAAAGGTTACGAAAATAACATCTCACTCAACTCAATCGGGAGATCAATATTTTGAGGAGATCCGCGAGGGATCAATAATTGGGGATTTCTTCCGTAACTGAGGAGCTCCATATTGAAGTTTCAGGTCCATTGGAAGAGATAGTCATTGAGAAAGGAAACTTTGGTGCCATTATCGATGAACCAGTGAATATTGTCGAGCAAAATTAGGGCACACTGGAGTTAATCTAGGGGATAACAATTTTCAATAACAACATTTTGGAGAAAAAATTCAAATGAAGCTAAACGGGTTGGTCATTTCAGGCGAGAGTAATAGAGATGCTGGTACAATGGGAAACACTCAAAGCACAACCATGGAGGAGGACACCGAGAAGGATGAGGTTGATTGAAATGCCGATAAGGAAATTAGCAATTCTAATTTCATATTTGGGGTCTTAGGTACTGTTTCATTGCCTAAGGATACAAGAAATCAAATATAAAGGCCTGGGAAACATGTAAGGGATGTTGCTTCAACATTCCAAGAAGGACAAAAATCCAAGCAAGTTCTCATAACTCATCAGAGACATCAAGCCTCGAGAAGTAAGTATGCTTCATCCAGTTTTAATGGTCAAACTATTAATGGTGAAGCTCATTTGCAACTTGATACAAATGAGCATTTCAATGGTGTTTCAAGGAAAGAGTTGAAGGCTATGGATCATGGTTTAGCAAATAAAACTTATTCAAAAATCCAGAACCATCAATTATACTCAAAACTTTCCTAAGGTTTCAAGTAACTTTGAGAAATTTGTCCCAAATAGCCAAAAGAAGAAACAACCCATAAAACAACCTCTCCTCTAGTTATGTTCAAGAAAAATGCTCAGATCTGTCCTAATCCCAATCTTGAACCCGATTTGAATGGTAACAGGGATACCACCTCTGAACCTGCTCCTTATAAAGTGGTACAAACTTTGCCTGCCAAATTAAGACTCAACCTAGCTAGGAATGAAGTATCTATTGCATTGAATACTCCTAAATTTACTACAAAACAAGGTATGTCTGCTGTGATTTTTAATAAGGAGGACTTTATGGTGAAGCTGACAGCTAGTTGTAAGTGTACTTTGATTGGTAAATTTACTAATACTATACCTAAGCTTGAGCTTATTAGAAAGAGTTTTATTTTACAAAATTGCTCATACAATGCTAGACATGTGTATATTGATCTTGATAATGAACTTGATTACATTGCTGTGTGGAATAAGCAAAGAATAAGTATTGTAGGACAACTCAAGAGGATCCAGATGTGGACTCCTACCTGTAAGCTAGAGGAGGAAACTCCTGTTGGGCTAATATGGGTTACTCTTACAAAGCTTCCTTGGCATTGTTAGAAATTTGTTACTGCTTTAATCCCTATCAACAAATTTTTATATTTAGACGCAGCTTCAGTTCAATAAACTAGGGGTACTCTTGCAAAGGTAAGACTCCAAGTGGACCTTATTAAAGAGAGACCTCATCATGCTTGGATGGGTTTTGATGAAGATAATCTCACAATTGGAAGGTGGCAATAAGTGCAATATGAAGGTATTCTAGCTCATTGTCATTATTGTAAACATCAGGGACATATGGTTTGAAGTTGCACTATTAAAAGGAGAAATGATGAGCACAAGAGAAGAAAAGAGATGGAGCTTGAAAAGAAAATGATTAATATTGATTCCGATAGGAATGGCTTCGAACCTGGTCATCAAGAAGTGAAGGATGATTTTACATCCTCTACTAGTAAGAAACAAGTACAAGAAGGTAAACAACAACTACAATCTCAATGGAAAACTCCAAGAAGGAGATAAGGAATGCATCAAGATCCTATCCAACAACACAAGGATTCTGCAGTCCATCAAAATAAACTAGTGTAACATGGTAACATCTCTTTTCTGTCCCAAAATACTTATATTGATCTTGAAGTGCATGATCAACCTTTGCAGCATATAAATGAAGAAAATCAGGTTGAGGCAGCAAATAAGCTCAAGGAGGTGAATGATGTTCAAAGAATATGATTCCTAAAAGGTCAGGTATTGATACTTTTCAGTTCCTTGTTCATGAGCAGCAACAACCAACTAAAGGTGGTGTTAAATCTGGACAAGCAGTGAATAACATTGCTTCAAGAAGATTAGGTATTGACACAATGCTCCCATCTCTCAAGGTTCCCCCTTTACATTCCTTATTGAATTCTGAAGTTGAGGGTGGTTTAGAAGGGAAAAGTCAGGAGCAACCTATTAACTTGCAGGAAGGGGTTACCAGGGGAAGGGGACTTTCTCATGTTCTAGATGAGAATTCTTTCACAGAACATAGGTGTGACCTTAGAGCCCCTATTACCACTTCCCCTACTGTAGATTCTATTAGTAATTCTCAACAAAATCAAAACATTGGTATTCAGCAGGTTGACACTGGGCAGAGTTTGTGTGATCTGAATTATGGGGATAATTAGGGCAATCTTATAATGCATTTGCATGGTAGTAATAGTTCTCCAGGTCCTCTAATGTATAACATTGATAGTTGTATGAAGCCTCTCAACAATAAGTCTCAGGAAATGTTAAGTAAGAAGAGAAGAGAAAGATGCCATTAAAATAAAATTGCAAAGAGAAGCTGGTAAAGCTAGTGTAGAGCTTCCTTCAATTAAAAACAAACATTCCTCTTAAGGTTCTAAAGGTGATGGTAAGTTCAACACTGTCCCAGCCATCAATGATGAATATGAAGTGATTAATTCAGAGGATGAATTAGATCAGGATGATAAGTCTATGAAAGAGAATAAAAATGATGATGAGGTGATTGGCACTAATTTAATCACGAACTTTGATCTTAATTCACAAGAAGATCTTCAATGAGAGATTCCAGAAGTCACTGAAAAACATGGTTTGTCTCCTAAAGGTAGAAAGGAAAATAGGCAGAGTAAGAACCAACCAGTCAGGAGTATATTTACTAATTCTAGTAGGACACACACAAGGTCCAGAAATAGATGTTTATGATGATTAGGTTTATTTTTTGGAATATCAGAGGCATTAATACCAAAGGCTCTTTGGAGAGACTTCAAAATCTCAAGAAAATGCATAATCTGAGGTTGATTGCTATTCTAGAAACTTTTGTTAACACTTTCTTAAACAATAGTAATTCTAGTTGGGTATGGATGATGTTGTTAATAATCAAAATGGAAAGAGTTGACTACTGTGGAATATTGATTATGCCTATGATATTATTAGATCAGATGATGTGAACAATACATTACTTTTGATATCCAGCATGTTGAGTTGGCTGACAAATTCTGCATCTCTTTCATCTATGCTAAGTGTAGAGATCATCTTAGAAGACCTCTTTGGGACAGATTATTACATTTTTCTTGTGTAGAGGTGCCTTGGTGTACCATAGGGGACTTCAATGTGATTACTACTCCAAAAGAAAAAAAAAGGTAGTGTGATGTATAATATGAACAAGATCTTTGAATTTATATCTATTATTGAAGCTTGTGGGCTCAATGATTTGGGGTTCAATGGTCAACCTTACACTTGATACAATTAAAGGGATGTTGAGGCTAGAGTGTTGTAAAATAGATAGATTAGTGGTTAATGACAAATGGTTGGCTGTTGTGGCTCAAACCACTGTAGATCATTTGCCTACTGTGAGTTCAAATTACACTTCTTTGATGATGGATATGATGTCTAGACAGGATAATCCCACAAAATATTTTAGATTTCTACATTGTTGGGTCAAAAATGCCAGTGTTTGGATACAGTGAGAGGCTTCTGGAACATAAAACGTTAAGGAAATCCTACTGGGAGGATTCATCAAAAAATGAAAAGAGTATCTGCTACTTTAAGTGCTATGTCCAAGAGAGTGCGGGGACATATTTGCATCAGTTAGACAATTTGAGGAAAGGGTCAAGACTGATGAAGATGACATTATCCATAATAATTTTGAAGAGAACAGGGCTAAAATACATGGTATTAATACTGAGTATATAAGATTTATAAAGCTGGAAGAGTCTACTGTTAAAGAAAAAAGTCAGCTGCTTTGGTTTAGAGAAGGAGATGCAAACTCTAAGTACTTTTGTGTTATGATCAGAGGTAGAAGGAGGAGATTATTCATCCATAAGATCTGCACTGATAATGATAGTTAGGTGCAAAGTGATGAACATATTGCTGTTGTAACTTGTGATTATTTTCAAAATATCTTCACCGGTCATCACGATAGAATTGATGAAGAAGTTTTTGCAGTGTGTCCCTAAATTAGTCAGTGAGAATCAAAACCAAATTCTACAAGCCATGCCTACTTTGGAGGAGCTTAAATAGGTTATTTTTCATGAATCCTAATTCTGCTGCTGGTGTAGATGGTATGAGTGGTAAGGTTTTCCAGGTATGTTGGGATATAATCAAGGTGGATCTGTTAGCTACTATATAGTCCTGTGAATATGCAATTGCCAGGTTTATAACTCATGCATGTTTGGTGTTATTGCCTATGGTTCAACATCCTAATAGGTTGATTGAATTCAGACCCATCAGTCTTAGTAACTTCTCCAATAAGCATTTCTAAGCTATTGTGTAGTAGATTGGCTCTTATCGTATCCAAGATTATTCCTTCCAATCAATCTAGTTTTGTGAGGTGTAGAATTATTATAGAGAATATCATGTTAACTTAGGAGATTATTCATGGCATTAAAAAGCATAAGGAGGTTGATAACATAGTAATCAAACTTGACATGGCCAAGGCTATGATAGAATATCTTGGTCTTTTATTTGTTTGGTTTTGAGAAGATTTGACTTTGATGAGACATTTATTAACATGATTTGGTTAATGAGTAATAATTGGTATTCCATAATCATTAGTCATTCAAGGTATAACGTTTTTCACTCCACTAAAGGGCTTAAGTAAGGAGATCCTCTTTCTCCTGCATTGTTTATTCTTGGTATTAAGGTATTGTCCAGAAGCCTAACCGCTTTTTATTTTAATCATCTTTACAAAGGTTTATAGATGGAAGTTAGGGAACCTCAAATTAATCATCTTAGTTTTGCTGATGATATCATCATATTACCTCTACTGATAGATATTCCCTGCAGCTAATTGTGAATACTCTTTCAGCATATGAAATTGTGTCTGATCAGTTGGTCAACAAAGAGAAGAGTCACTTCATTGTCACTGCTAAAACATCTCAGAATACGATTGAGCTTATCAGTAATGTCAGTGGTTTTTCAAGAAAAGGATAGTCCTATCAATGACCTAGGTTGTCCATTATACATTGGAGGTCAAAGGATCATATATTATTATGATTTGGTGGATAAGGCTGTTAAAAAATTAGTGGCTGACATTCTAAAATTTTGAGTTTTTATGGTAAGGAAAATCTTATCAAATAGTGCTTTTATCTATTGCTATACATACTTTATCAGCAATTTCTCTGCCTAAAACAACCCTCAAGTATATTAAGAATGTAATAGCTGACTTCTTCTGGGATGGGATAATGATAGAAATAGATACCATTGGGATTCATGGGAAATTTTCAGTTATCCACATGATGAGGGAGGCGTTGGAGTTAGAAACCTTACTGATATGCGTATTTCTTTTCAACAAAAAAAACGGTGGAGGCTTAGATCTTGCAATTCTATGTGGGGTCAATTTTTAAGGGCCAAGTATTGCCAAAGAGCTAATCCTGTGGCTAAAAAATGGGATACAGGTCAGTCTCTGGTGGGGAAATGTTTGGTTAGGAATACAGAAGATGTGGAAAGGCACATTACATGGAGGATTTATTAAGCCTCTTGTTCCTTTTGGTGAGATGATGGTTAGGGATTGGTCCCCTTACTAATTACACTACTGAGAGTTTTAGACTCAACAATACTATAGTGGCTAAGTTCTTGACTAATGGGCAACAGAATGAAGCTTTGGCGAGGCAACATGCTCTTGTTATGGTGATACCTAAAATTCTCCCGGTTAAAATTGAGTTACCTGATGAAGCTATCAAGAAATGAAATGAAAATGGTAACTTCACTATTGCATCTGCTTGGGAATATATTAAAAAGAAAAAGAAGAACCAACTAACCTCTTTTATCTGGAATAGAAATATTCCATTCAAAGTATCTTTTCTGCTATGGAGAGCTTTGAGACAAAAACTACCTACCAATGATAAACTCAATTCCTTTGGGTTGGAGCTAGTTGAATGTTTTTTCTGCATAAGACCTGGACTGGATAACATTCATCACATCTTTGTTGTAGGTAATTTTGCCAACCATATTTGGCAATGTTTTTTCTGATATGTTTGGCATTGTCCATAGCCATGCTCCTCTTCAAGGTTTGCTGATTTTATGGTGGCAAGGAAACAAAAAATGCGATCTAAGAGCTCCTTATTCAGCCACTTCTGATGTATTGTCAAAATACAATATTTTGTATGCTTAAAATTTAGAATTTGTATTTCTCAAAGAGATGTTAGTGAGTTTGATGTGTTTTTATGTTTATTTTTGGGAATTACAAGATTTGGCATGATTTTGGAAAAAGTGTTACAGATGCTAAATTCTTGATCAAGTACGAAGCACTATAGGGGCCATGTAAATTTTCACAAGCTGTAGAGTGGTATCGAGGTTGAGATCCAATGCAGGGCCTATTTTTTGATGTTGCATCTATGAACTGTCAGATGAGTCGTATAATTTTATACGAGTCATGGATTAGGTTTTGTGCCTTGAGGATCATAATTGAAGGAGTTTCTAGAAAGCTATTAGATGAAAACCTATACGGGCCGTAAGTTTGATTACGACCCATAGAAAGGTCTCGTAGAAGTAATGCCCAGTGTTGAAGAATGAAGTCTACGAAGCCCAGGTTCGGGTTGTAGAACTTTGTACGGCCTGTCACTTTTTTTGTAATGCCCGTCAAATCTAATCTTTTTATCTTGTTTTGGACTTGTATGTTATTCATTATAAATAGGTTTTTCGTTTACTTTGGAGAGGACGACGAGAGAAGGTCAGAGAGACACACAAAACACTTGGAAAACAACTTTGTGATTTTTTAAAATACTTTGTGATTTCTAGTAAAGAATTTGCGATTTCTTGTTCTTAACTTCATCTTTGTAAGTGCTTAATTATGTTATTTTATATCATAATTTTTGCATCTACAATGAATATGCATAGCTAAATCCATAGCTAGGGTTGTGGGAACCCTAAAGAACTAACAAGGTAAAACTGGATAATCCATAATTCTTGGGAAGTGTGCATGTACGTATTAATTAATTCTCTTTGTTTTGATTGTTTTCAACAGTGGCCAACATTAGAACTCACCTAGTTGTTATGGACGGGAAAATAGATTAATTAACAGAATTTGATTGATTTCTTCTCGTATAATCAACTGAACTGGATTAAGGAGAGGTGGCACTGGAACAATAGGTAAGGGTTGGTAATGTCACACTGCAGGGATGGAGCAAATCACATGGTGAAATTTACCTCTCGCCTGGATCAAAGTCCTTGGTAAACTTAATTTACCGTTCAGCATACAACACAATAGAAAGATTACAATTATTTGGTAATACCAAGTTAGGAAATCATGGGAAATACAATATCCTAGTTATTGTTCTCACTAGTTTCACAACATTTTTTCTAGTTTAAGTTTACTTTCTGCAAACTACAAAATCCACCCTTTTGGGAGATAAGTAGGTTAATTCACTCGACTTGCTTGGAATTACTCTGAGTCTACCATATTCTCTGAGATTCGATCCTAACCTTGGTTAGGTTATATATCTTGACAACGACCACTTTAATCTTTAAAAAGAGGTGTAGTTTGGGCGACATCAAGATTTTGGTGCCATTGTCGGGGAATACAGTGAGACCATTTTAATTTGAGTAATTCGGAAATTAGTCCTTATTTCCCTTATTTTAATATATGTTTTGTTTTTGTTTTGTTTCAGCATGCAGGTGTAGTGTATCCACAATACTCGAAGTCAAGGCAGACCCTTGACTCCATTTGACCCTGAGATCCGGCATAAGAAGAATGACCCATAACAATGCAAACAAACCTGCAAACGATGTAGTAAATGTAGCACTGAACTATATTAATGATAATAATAACCTACCTCTACTTGAGGATGTTGATCCACCACTACAGGATCTTCAAGCCGCGACTCAGACATGGAATCAATATCGGCTTGGTCCTACGGCGATGGATGTCACTGGAAGTATTGTGCTACCTCTATTTCCAGATGACACAAAGTTCATCATTTCAAGTGAGTTACTTCAAATGCTGAAAAATAATGGGTTGTTCGCGGGCCTACCATTAGAAGATCTACATAACCATCTAAACAATGTTGTCTTCGTTTACAAGAACATGATGGAAAGTCTAAATTTATGTATGGATGTAGTTGCGCTTTGTGTCTTCCCATTATCTCTAACAAGCGATGCAACGATATGGGTATCTGAGCTCCCACAGAGTTCAATCACCAGCTGGGCAGAACTCTAGAAGGCCTTTTTGGAAAGGTTTTTTCGAGGTCAAAGAAGCTGAAGTTGAAGGACTAGATCAACAACTTCGAGCAACTGCCTGGTGATTCAATCAACACCACGTGAGAGAGGTTCACAAAGTACGTGAGAAGTATCCCTGACCACAAGATCATGGATGACGCCTTGGTGGAGATCTTTTCTCGAGCCTTGGATAAAAATAGCCAAGTTGTTGCTGAAACTATTATGAGAGACTCATTTTAAGATTGTTTATTTTTTGTGATTGCTGAAAGGTTGGAGAAAGTAGTTAAGACAAATTATGCATGGGGGATGAGAGACCAGCCAACAACTAAGAGCTCGTTCTCAATCAGTACTAGTTCATCACAAGAAAAGATAAATGAGGATATGATGCAAGAGCTTGCTCAGATTAGTGCCAATGTGAAGTTATTGATGAAGCAGAACCAAGAATGTGTGAATGCAGTAGCTCATCAGCCTTCACGAGCACCCATGTACGAGGAACTTTACTATAAGGAAAACACTTGCTTTATCACTGATCAGATGGCAGGTTTTTGGACCAACGCCTAAGGGTTAATTAGGACTATTGTGCCAAGGTAAAGGAAATCAAGGTCAAAACTTTTATAGGGATGGCGTTTTCAGAGAAAACAATGAAGGAAGATACTATGATAGGAACAGGGGCCAAGACAGTGATGTTGATTAAGGATGCAAAGATGGTTAGAGAAATGGTTCTGTGCCACCACATAATCGATATTCTTATGCTAGGATTTCTTGAGTAGAGGAGGTGTTTGATTGACTATTAAAGAAGGTTAATGCTCATGATGAGACCTTGAAGAGGATGAAATTTGACATCTCCAGTATTAATAAAAAATTGAGGCTCATTCTATTACTATCAAGTAGCTGGAGTAATAACTATCAACTCAATGAAAACTAGCATCAAAATGGTACATTGCCCAGCAACACAGTTTAAAACTAAAGAATGAGAAGCAGTTTGTGGCAGTGACTATACATGGTGGGAAACAGAACATTGACCCTCTGATTCCAGTTAATGATAATAATGTTCGTAAGGAGATGGTTGAGATCAAGGATGCAGAGACTAGAGATGCTCATGCCAAGGGTAGGGTGAGTGATGCAGTAGTGACACCATAGAAGTTAAAACCCATTCCTAGACCTTCCCTTTCTTTCCCTCAAAGACTCAAAAAGGAGGAGGAAGGTAAATTCCAGTAATTCATCTCCATGCTGATGCAACTCTTTATCAACATTCCTATCATTGATGTGTTGGAGAAGATGCTTGGGTATACCAAAATTCATGAAGGACTTGGCCACAAAGAAGCAGACTATGAGTCAAGAGCTCTCGCAAGAGCTTCAACATTGTTGTACGATAGCAACAAGGTTCTTAATGCAGAAGCAAGAAGATCTCAGAGCGATCACCATACCCTACACTATTAGAGATATTGAGTTCGCAAAGGCATTATGTGACCTATGCACCAGCATCAATCTAATGCCCCTTGCAGTGTTCAAGAAGCTAGGCTTTGGAGCCCTTACTCCTATAAACATGCAATTGTTAATGGTTGATCGAACGGTGAAGAAGTCTGTGGGGATATTATATGACGTCTTTGCCAAAATGGACAAATTCATATTCCCTGAAGACTTTGTGATCCTTGATTTTGAAGTCAACTCCGAAGTCCCAATCATCTTGGAAATCGAATTCTTAGCCATTGAATCAGCACTAGTGGATATGGAATCAGGCCAACTTAAGTTTTAATTGAATGATGGAGAAGTTATTTTTAATTTTTTCTCAGTCAATGAAAAGGTCTGATGACTTTGAGATAGAAGTTTTGGCACTTGTGAAGTCTGAGTAACCAAGTTGTCCAAGTCGTACCACGACATTAAATCGGCCGCTACTTGGGAGGCAATGCAAGATATTTGATGTAATAGTGGTATTTTTATTTTATTCTTAGCTTTTTGAACTTGTAGGTAGTTTAATATTAGCATTTTGGTTGTAATTTGTGGACTCTGGATGGGTAGCATAAAGGGTAACAGTGTGCTTTATGAAGGATATGCAGGTAAAAGGCTAAGTCAGCCATCTTGGGCTGAAAAATCAACAAGAAGTGTTTCTACGACCAGTTTTACAATTCAAGGTTCAAATGACAACCTATACACTAATCTATAGAACACTTCTAGTGAACAAAATTATTGTACACTCCAGTCCACAAGCCAATTTTATGGCCCATAGAGAAAACTACGGGTCGTGTATGGGGTTCGTGGAACCCAGGTAAGATTCCAAAAAATTCTAAGTGTTGGGGGCTTTTACAACCCAATCTACGAGTCGTATGTCCATGTACGGCCCATAGATGTGTCTGTGAAGCTAATTTCCTAAATTAGGGTTTTTGCTTACTACGATACCGGATTCTACGGATCCTAGAACTTTTTATAGCTCGTAGTCAGGGTTTCATAAGGCCTGGACCCAATTGTCACCCGACCCGATCAATATATAAACAAGGATTAAATTAATTTACCCCTCATTCTTGTCAAATTCCCCCAAAACACCCCAAGCCCTTCTTCTACCCCGCTACTCTGGCTACCGTCCAGCCACCCTCCATTTTTTCGATAACTTTTTGGCAATATTTTGGCCATCTAGGGTTCCACCCATCTTGATTTCTTCCTCCAGTTTCTCAACTTTGTTATCCATATTCGATAAGTTCTTGTCTCTTATTTTCTTGTATTATCGAAATTGGTATCATTAGGTCAGAATTACTGTTGGGTACAATATTTTGAAGTTCGTGTGCTCAAGATAGGTGTTGCCTTTATATTTTATATATTATGTGCTTAACATTGAGTGAGTAGTCATCTTTTGCTTTGAATTATGTAATTCTGGAATGTGTGTTTAGCCGTTTCGTGTTTTAATGTTGTTGCTTGAAATTGTGTAGTCACATGTTGTTGGAAATACATAGAAATCATTGTTCGAAAAATAACATGTGATTGCATGTGTGTGCATAGTGACATAACTTCTAATTACCATATGATTGTCGGAATGTTATGTGAATGTGTAAAATGACATTTGATAGGGTAATGTATAATTTTCGCATGTGGGCATTGGGAAAGTTGTTCGGAGTTGTTTAGTTGCATGAAAATATTGCTTTGGTGCTGAGTATGATTGTTGTGGTCTGTTGATAATCCTATCTTAGGACCCATTTATTGGGCTTAGAAAATCCAAGCGAATGGAATTTTCACACCACGAGGGTCTTCTACGGCCTATGGAACAATCCATGGGCGATAGTTTACCCTTGTGAGTAGATCCAGTCGCTGGGGTTTTTGAGATTCCATTAGGCAAAACCTTCTACGGGTCGTAGTTCAGTCTATGGCTCGTAGACAGGTGTCGTAGGGTGATGCCTACAAATGTTCAAGTCGGGAACTACATCTATGACTCAATCTATGGCTCGTAGAATGTTCAACGACCATACCTGTCTCATAGGTGCAATTCTAGTAATTGACTTTATTGTACCCTACCACCTAGGAAAGCCTTTTACGACTCATAAATGAGCCTCTGTGGGTTCTTCTAACACTTCTTATTTTTCATTCATGTACTTGTGGGGATAATCAATATGTTAAATGTGTGTATTTCAGGTACCATGGCCCCAAAACCCAAGAAGAGTGAGATTCAGGCCATATAGCGGCATTTGAGAGATGAGCCCTCAGACGCCTTGGGAAGTTTTGAGGCTAGTAGATCTCTCGAGGACCGCGGTGTCCATCTTGATATAGGCACCAAGTGACGATAAACACAGGCTGCTGCAAAATAGTCAGGGCAGCCCCAGACTCAGGCCACCATGGTCCGCCCTCCCCAGTCTGACGAGGAGGTGGTAGGGACAACAATTCTATACAGATGACATCCTCCAGAGAGGGATCCAAGTCTAGATCTGGAGAGGATTCAAAATCTGAGCCATTGTTAGCACTGCCCTTACCTCTAGATGCATTATCTGACCGGTGGTGCGTATGGGGCATGCAGTGGATCTACTAGGATGACATACGCCAAGATGAACGAGGCGACAAGCCCGTTCCATATTCGAGGAGCCCTAGATTATTACTTCTGGGTAAGACAGTGTCCCCGGACTCCAAGACACTATTGCCCGATACAACTTCAGTGGCTGGTAGCACTATCGAGAAAGTACTCCCCACCAATGATTCGAGAGGTCTTTTGATATCGCCCAAGCTACACCTCCTTTTTTAGGTTTAAGTGGCCATTGTCATGATATATACTAACCAAGATTAGGGTCGAACCTACAGGGAATATGGTAGACTTAGAAGAATTCAATTGCAATTCGGGTTAATCAACCAGCTTATCTCCCCAAAAAGGGGGAGGTTTATAATAACTATTAATAGTAATTCTAAGCTAAGACAAGTGTTAAACCATATTGAAGAGGAACTAAGGTATTGTGTTCCCTATGATTCCCTAACTTAGTATTGCCAGATAATTGCATTCTTTTCCAGTGTGTAACATGCAGAATGGTAAGTTAAGTTTACAAAACCTTTAGCCCAGGCGAGAGGCAAATTTCACTATGTGATTTGGTCCATCTCCGCAGTGTGACATTACTAACCCTTACCTATTGTTCCAGTACAATCTTCCCTTGGCCCAGTTCGGTTGATTAGACAAGAAACATCAATCAAATCTTATTTATTAATCTCTTTTCTTATTCATTACTACCTTGATCCATCCATTAACACTAGGAGAGTTCTAATGGTTGCAAGCATTAGAATGCATTCAATATGAAGATAATTAATTAATACATGCATGCACACATTTCAAGAATTACAAATTATCTGGTTTTACCTTGTTGGTTCTTCATGGTTCCCATAACCCTAGTTGTGGATTCAGCTACTCATGATTAGTGTAAATGCAAGATTTATGATTTTGAATAACATAATTGAGCACTTTTACGGGAGAATTAAGCACACGAAATTCAAACTCTTCAATGAGAATCATAAGATTGAAATTAAAAGACAAAATAAAGTTTTATAAGTGTTTCTCAAACTCTCTAATGTTAATTAAGCACACGAAATTCAAACTCTTCAATGAGAATCATAAGATTGAAATTGAAAGACAAAATAAAGTTTTATAAGTGTTTCTCAAACTCTCTAATGTTCCTCCATTGTTCCCTCTTCGTTCTCTATAACAAATAACCTAAAACACTATTTATAGTGTTTAAAATACAAAATCAAAATAAACAGGATAACTGGGTCGGCAGGCTCTACAAGGTACTCTACAGGTTGTATAATAGCTTATGGCTCATGATCGGGCTTTCATGAACTGTTGCTTCAATTTTGGAACTGTCTTCTATGACACCCCTCTATGGCCCGTAAAACATTCTACGACCCGTAGGGGGTTTCATGTGATGGAATTTTAGCAAGTCCCCACTTTCTGATCCTCAGGGTACAAGACCAAGTTTACGGCTCTTAAAGTCTCCTATGGTTCGTCTACATATTCATAGAATCAACTTCAGAAATACACCTTTCACTGGAATTGCACATAAATCATCTTTACATCTCATGGAATACTCTACGGGCCATAAAGGATCTCATGGAACATGACTTTCAACAACTTCTGCACACTTTGCCCAAAAATTGTGTCAACCCTAAAATCTTGCTAAACAAACATAAAAACACATCAAACCTGCTCTCATCATCTTGAGGACACACAAAATTCTAAGTTTTAAGCATAAAAAAATGTTATATTTTGACAGCATATCAACACCCTCAACTTAAAATTGTTGCTTGTCCTCAAGCGACGGACTCAATCTACATAAGTAGCACAGTAACATACAGACCTCAATCTAATGGCACACATCATATCAAACTCAAACACAGATACCTACACCACTTTCAAAACATATTAGATAGCTATACATCAAACTAACACAGATCAATGCGTGTGACAATGCAATTATGACAAGCGAGGTAGTTATCAACAAGACACAATCACTGAATGAGTCTAATGTTAACAGTGCAATGCAAGTGCCCTCACAGAAAGAAGTCTCATATCTCACTCACAATGATGTTCTCTGGTATAAGCTTGGGACTATGTAAAATTACTCACTCTCACAAAAGATATCCAAATATCATGCTCAATACCATATGCTTGCCCCTATATTCATGACTAAGACCTTTGACTACTTGGACTAGGATCACTTTAAGACTTTACTAACTTATAACGTAGGCTCGGGGGGCTTTGGTATAATATTTTGGGAACATAGTGACTAAAGGCCCTCCTTGACACTGCATTTTCTTCACTTTGCCCTACTAACATTGTTACTTTTCACTCCATTCTCCCTTTCTCCTAATTCAAGCTTTTGCGAGTGCTTTCTTTTCTTTTTTCAACTTTTTGTCTTGAATTTTCATAGAATTTTCCTTTTTAATTTATTGCTAAGGTATCACTCATTTTTCTTGAACCCAATACACATTTTTTCTAATTTTCCATGTATCACTAACTTTTCCCCCCTCATTTTGTGTTTTACCTCTATACTAGCCACCCTCAACTTAGGTATTTGGCCTGAGTCGATGTGCACAATATCCAACCTAGGAACCAGGGCCGCTTTTGGTAGCCACCCTTAACTTGCCTCAATCAAGGTTCACAATGTTCAAGGAAGGACCAAGGCTGATTTTAGGATTTTACTTCTAATAAGGCTAGGTCACTTAGGGTTTTATAAATAAAGGTACATGTAAGGCTCAAACATTTGGATCAAGGGATTTTTCACACATTTGGTTGGTTATTTAGGCTAAGTGGACTGTTATGAACAATGGCCTAAGATCCTTTCCTAACTAACCTAAAGTCTAAATCAGAGTAACAGGGCAAGTTCTAAATTGAAATACAATACATGAATTTAGCAATGTAAGCTCACACTTACATGGCATTTTTTAACTGACTACACTGACTACACTATCTACAGAGACTCTCAAATCATGCTTTCTATCTCAATCTCATCCTCACTTATCAGAACAAGCACTGTCGACACAATTAAGCATGTATGGTTGTCATCTAGACTAACTAAGCAAAAATTTGGTGGGTATCACTTTTCACAAAAAAAGCACAAAAACACATATATGTCATAGATATAGTACTATATGATACCAATACTACTTACATAACACACATATGTCACAGATATTAGTACTATATGCTACCAATACTACTTGCACATCCTAAACATGCCGGTTCAATAGAAAGTAAATATTCATGGGGAAAAAGAACATCGGTAAGAAAAGCTTAACGTAGGCTTTCGGCCTACGTCGAGGTGTACAATATCAAATCTAGGAACCAAGAACACTTTTTGTAGCCACCCTCAACTTGCCTCAATGAAGGTGCACAATGTTCAAGGAAGGACCAAGGCCAGTATCAGGATTTTACATCTAATAAGGGTAGGTCACTTAGGTTTTTACAAAGAAAAGGTACATGTAAGGCTCACACATTAGGATCAAGGGATTTTTCACACATTTGGTTAGTTATTTAGACTAAGTTGACTATTATAAACAACGGCCTAAGATTTGTTCTTAACAAACAAACCTAAAGTATAAATCAGAGTAACAGGGCAAGTTCTGAATTAAAACACAATACATAAATTTAGAAAAGTAAGCTCATATACACATGGCATTAATTACACTATTCATATAGATTCTCAGATCATGCTTTTTATCTCAATCTTATCCCCACTTATCAGAACTAGCACTATCGACACAATTAAGCATGCATGGTTGCCATCTAGACTAACTAATCAAAAATTTAGTGGGTATCATTTTTCATAAAAAAAGCACAAAAACATATATATGCCACAAATATTAGTACTATATGCTACGAATACTACCTACACATCCTAAACATGCCGGTTTAACAAAAAGTAAATATCCATGGGGAAAAGGAACACAGGTAAGAAAACCCCTAGGATTCAAAATTTGGGATAAGTTATAGGCCAAGGCTACTCAGACTTCACTGAGGCCCGTAACTATCCACACCCCATCGAAAAAGAGGTGCATTGTCCTCAATGCACACAAAAAATGTAAATTAGAGTATCGAGGTAAAACAAAACATGCCTAGGCACCGGTCTCTACCTTGGGTCGCCTCCCAAGCAATGCCTGATTTATTATCGCGCCATATATTGGACAACTTGGTTACCCAGACTTCACCAAGTGTCCAAATCTCCTTCTTCAGATCATCTGACCTCTTCATTGGCTGAAGGATATTGAAGACAACTTCTTCATCGTTAAATCTAAACCTGAGTTAACTAGCTTTCATATCCACTAGTGCCCGACAAGTGGCTAGGAATGGCCTTCCCAAGATGATTGGGAAGTCGATGTCAACTTTACAATCTAGGATTATAAAGTCTATGGAGAATATGGATTTCTTCACTTTAACAAGCACATCATAAAGTATCCCCACAGGCTTCTTCACCATGCGGTCAGCCATCAACAACCGCATGCTCATCGGAGTAAGGGTTCCCAGTCCTAGCTTCATGAAGACTGCAAGGGGCATCAGATTTATGTTGGCACCAAGATCACAAAATGCCCTTGCAAACTCCACATCTCCAATAGTGTAGGGTATGGTAAAAGCGCCAAGATCTTCTCGCTTTTGCACCAAGGACCTCATAGCAATTGCACTGTAATGTTGAAGCTCTTGGGAGAGCTCATGACTTACAATGCGCTTTGTTGTAACCAGGTTCTTTATAAACTTCACATACCCTGGCATCTTCTCCAATGCCTCAATGAGAGGGATGTTTATGGAGAGTTCTTTCAGCATGGAGAGAAAGTGCTTGAGCTTTCCCTCCTTCTCCTTCTTTTTAATTCTTTAAGAGAAGAAAAGAGGTCTAGGAATGAGCTTTAGCTTCTGTGGCTCCCTTACAGCATCACTTACCCTATCCTTGCCACGATTATCTCCAGTATCAACATTCTTAACCTCAAGTGTCTCCTTTCTAACATCATCTTCATCTACAGGCATGGGAGGGTCAATGATACTCTTGCCACCACTAGTAGTAACCACCATAGACTGCCCTTCATTCTTTGGGTTCTAAACTGTGTTGCTAGGAAATGTACCTCTCTGACGCTGGTTGAGTTGAGTTGATACTTGACCAAACTATTGCTCAAGTTGTTTGATAGCAACAGAATGAGACTCGATTTTCTGGTTTATGTTGGAGATGTCAGATTTTATCTCCTCGGTCACAACCCAGATCTAGAGTTTAGGAGTGATATGGTGAATGGGAACCCGAGAGTTCCCAAACAAGCCTTAAAGTATTCATATTCACATCATTGGTTCGGAAGTGTATTAAAATAATAAACACATAGTTCTAACAAGACTCACGCTATGGGGATGTAATAGGCTAAAAGGATTAACATGGATCCACATAAACATAACACATGGAGACTAAGGGGCGGGTAAGTATGACTCAATCTATGGGGGCAATTCAGGACTTAGGATCTTTCACCTCATAATATATATTCACATCATAATACTCATAGCCAATCCACAAGACAATATCTAATATATAGCCATATTCATAAACAAAATCTCCAAATACAATGCTTCGAATATCAACATAAAAGAGTCTACAAGATGTCCAACAACGCCTCCACTCATAGGATAGGACAGGGGCCAAGACATGTCCTAGGCTCACCCTCAAAGTAAATAATCTAAACAAAAGCACCATAGGTAGAGGGATGGCAGTTTGTCCTTGGAAGATAGGACTCACTACGACAATCAAATATCAAGATCCAAGCTAACCGTCATATGGTGGATGAAGGTAGTCCTCGGTCCATATATGATTAGATTTTGTAGTCAAAAGTACGCGTTAGTACGTTTGAATGTACTAAGTATGCGAGCATGCAATGCATATGACCTATCAAACCTACATTCGATGTCAGATGACAAGGGAACATATTATATAAAGATATATATAGCAAGTGATATAGTGTACAATATGCCATGAAGCCAATGATGCATAAAATGCAAAATAAATGCTTATATAAGAGGGGATGAGACCTCAACCGACATATAAGCCAAAGTGAGCTATTACTTGGAATCCCGATGTTATTCCTTCACCAGAAAAGTGGTGGTTTACTTGCCAAAGGTAAACCACACTTCTCCTTATAGGCATCTCATTTTGGAAAAGTGACCTCCCTTACATGCATCCTATTTTAGATAGGATTTTCACAATTTTATCATATCATATCAATGTTGTAACTGCACCTTACGGGCCTCCCATTTTGGTGAGGGTTACCATATACATATACCTATGTTGGCACATAGTTCAAGGAAAGAGAGAGGACCCTTGAGGATAGTCCTGACGCCCCCAATCCATCAGTGCTAATTCATCATCCCATAAGAATACATATACGTATACATGATTTCAAAAGAGAGGCAAGTCATTTCAAAACCTATTAATGCATATGTGGGCTTGAAAGTCAAACAACATTATTAATAATTCATACTTGGGCTCAAATGCCAAATCATGATTCATATCATACTTCTCATGTATAGAAATAGCTCATTCACATATATCGGAATGGTGCAAGCACCCAATATTCTCAAAGAGCTATATCAAAGATATTTATGTGATCACATTCTTGTCATAACCATAATCTTATCAAAATCGTATACATAAACATAATTAGGCTTAATCCACTTCATAATTTTTATAAAATCCAATGTACTTGAATGCATATGCTATGAATGATGTGAGAATAGCTTGGGTAATTGAGATTCAATCTAAAATCAACAATACAATAGGAAATTGAAGTAAATTTATAATTAAATCCACATTTAAATCATAATATAGATCACCTATGCTTAGTTCAAACCTTAAAAGGACAACTCATAATCAAATCTTCATAACCATGTATTTCAAGGCATTAGGGCTTAAATCAACTTAAAATCATCAATAAAGCATAGCCCACACTTCAATTAAATTTAATAAACAATAATCTATAAAACCCATATTTAAAGTAATCAAAATTTCATGAAATTAAAGTGAAAAGAGTTTGGGTATTCTTGGTTGAATGGGACCAAAAATCAATCCCATATACCTTAGCTAATAAAAAATATTCAAGAAGAAATTTGAAGAAGAATGAGCCTTCCCTTGATTCTCAAGCTTAGATTCATAAGAGTCCTTTGAGAGAGTATTCTTAAGAGTGAGTTGAGCGAGTTTTGCGTGTAAGAATGAATTTGAATGAAAGGAATAAAGTATAGGTCATTTGAAAGTCTTTAGGTAGCATAAAAGTCATAAAAGACCCTTAGATAAACCATAATTATGAAAACAACATTAATGAAACAAGTGGAAAAATTGAAGTTAAAGTCTCAGGAAGGGGTGGTACGGTCTGTGAGGCACCATAGTCCATACACTTGCTCGTGGTCCAACATTTAGAAAAATTCCACTTGAAAAAGATCCAAAATGGTGATCCCATACTTAAAAAAAATAAACGTACGAATTCATACGAAAGGTGGTACGGACCGTACCAAGCCACACGGTCTGTTTGCCTCCTTCATTCCACTCCACTTAGAAATATTTCTCCACGATGAAATTCTGAGATGATGATCCAATACTTAGAAAAATTTCACTTGGGAACCCATACGAAAGGGCATACGAACCGTACCACTCCATATAGACCGTATACTTAGTCGTACTACTTCACTTAGACTCAAAACTAAGGAGTCTCAAGCCCAAGGTTACCATACGATCTACCACACGGTCCGTATAGCCTCACACGGACCGTGTGGTGTCCAAGTATGGTATGCCTTCGTGCCAAACTCCACCTTAAGGCCCTCACACCTCACACAAGGCCAAGGGTGAGTAGATAAACCATAATTATGTCATGTCATGAACTCAAGAGTGAAGGAATTAGGACCACTTGGAAAACGAAGAACCTAATACCTTAGGCTTGAGTAGATTAGAAAAGATGGGGATATCATTTCATCATGTTCAACTCCACCTCCCATGTAGCACTCTCCACATGTTAATTTCTCCAAAGTACCTTAACCGAAGCCATATCCTTGTCACAAAGCCGCTTCACTTGCCTATCCAAAATCTCAACTAGAACCTTCTCATAAGACAAACTTTTCTCAACCTCAACACCTTCCAAAGGCACAATAGTACTAGGATGACCAACCAACTTTCTCAACATAGACACATGGAAAACCGAGTGAAAAAAACTCAAATCCAGAGGCAAGTCCAACCTATAAGCCATATTCCCAATCCGCTAAACAATTTCATACGGACCTACATACCGGGGACTTAGATTTCCCTTCTTTCCAAAACACATCATAACCTTCATAGGTGACACTTTCACATACACCTAATCACCAACATAAAACTCAAGATCCCTCTTTCTAAGATCTGAATAGGACTTTCGGCGACTTTGGGCTGTCTTCGACCTCTCACTAATCAACTTCACCTTCTCCATAGCCTCCAACACTAAATCTGAGCCAATCAAAGCCATCTCACCCAACTCAACCACCCTACCAGAGATCTACATCTCCTACCATACAAAGCCTCTAATGATGCCATACAAATGCTAGCATGAAAGCTATTATTATAAGCAAACTCAATGAGTGGAAGACGGTCTTCCCAATTACCTTTGAATTCCAACACACAAGCCCTCAGCATGTCCTCCAAAATTTGAATTGTCCTCTCGGCTTGTCCATCGGTTTGAGGGTGAAAGGCGGTACTCAACTTCACCCTAGAACTAAGTCTTCTTTGAAATGACCTCCAAAAATGAGAAGTAAATTGGGTGCCACGATCCGATATGATAGACCTACGCACACCATGCAACTTCATCAACTCTTGGATGTAACAACCTTGGATAATATTCGGCACTAAAGGTAGTCTTGACTAGTAGAAAATGAGCCAACTTAGTCATCCGATCAACAATAACCCGAATTGAGAATTACCTTCGGGTACAAGGTAAACCAACCACAAAATCCATGTTCACATCTTCCTACTTCCAAGTAGGAATTTCAATATCTTGAGTCAACCTACCCAGGACTCTGGTGCTCTACCTTCACTTTTTGACAATTAGGGCATCAGATACAAACTTGGCTATATCCTTCTTCATACCATGCCACCAATATACTTCCCTTAAATCCCGATATATCTTAGTAGATCCCAGATGAATAGAATAATGAGAGTTATAGGCTTCACTTATGATTATCCTCTTAAGATCATCCACATTAAGAACGCATAACCAATCTTGATACCGAAGCACACTATCTTACCCTTAGGAGAAAACCTCTATCTTCTTTTGGGCAACCAATTTCTTCAACTCAACTAATGACGGATCTAGGTCTTACTTAGCCTTAACACCAACAATCACAGAAGATTCGGCCCCATTTTGAACATGAATACCACTATCATTAGAGCCGGCCAACCTAACACCCAACCTAGCCAAATGATGAACATCCCTTGCCATTTCCTTCTTCTCCTCATCAACATGAGCGACACTTCGCATAGATATCCTACTAAGAACATCGACTACAACATTT
Organism: Solanum rostratum; assembly: GCA_029948455.1. Lineage (NCBI taxonomy): Eukaryota > Viridiplantae > Streptophyta > Magnoliopsida > Solanales > Solanaceae > Solanum > Solanum rostratum. The sequence goes on along the minus strand of CM057050.1, from coordinate 36,392,787 downwards.
GCCTTGCCGGGGTGATATTGTACAATTATGTCATAATCTTTTAGGAGTTCCAACCATCTCCTTTTCCTCAAGTTAAGATCCCTTTGAGTGAACACATATTTCAAACTCCTGCGATCGGTAAAAATATCAACATGCACCCCATACAAATAGTGTCTCTGAATTTTCAAGGCAAACACCAACGCTGCTAACTCAATATCATGAGTCAGGTAATTAAGCTCATGTACCTACAATTTTCTTGACGCATAAGTTATCACCTTACCATGTTGCACAAGTACACAACCCAACCCAATCCGAGAAGCATAATAATACACCACAAACCCATCTAGGCTATTCGGTAAAGTCACAACAGGTGCCGATGTAAGCCGATTCTTTAAAGTCTAAAAATTCTTCTCACATTCATCCGACTGTATGAATTTAGCCTTCTTTTGGGTTAACTTAGTCAATTGAGATGCAATAGATGTGAACCCTTCTACAAACCTTCTATAATAACTAGCCAACCTAAGAAAACTCTGAATATCCGATGGAGTCAATGGTCTAGGCCAATTCTTCACGTACTCAGTCTTCTTCGAGTCAACCTTAATACTATCACCGGACACCACATAATCAAGACAAGCTACCTCACCCAACAAAAACTCAGATTTGCTAAACTTAGCATACAACTTCTTCTCCCTCAAGGTCTAAAGAACCAACCTAAAATGATCCATATGCTCCCGCTCACATCGGGAATAAATAAGAATATCATCGATGAAGATGCCACAAGACTATCAAGGAATGGCTTGAACACCTGATTCATAAGATCCATAAACATGGCCAGAGCATTAGTCAAATCAAACGACATCACCACAAATTTAAAATGTCCATACCTAGTCTGGAAAGTCATCTTGGGAATATCACACTCCCTAACCTTCAACTGATCATAACTGGAATGGAGGTCAATCTTTTAGAAACGGGTTGCCCCTTGAAGTTTATCAAATAATTCGTCAATTCTTGGCAATGGATACTTAGTCTTGATAGTTACCTTATTCAATTGCCTATAATCAATGCATATCCAAAGAGACCCATCTTTCTTTCTTACAAATAACACTGAAGCACCCAATGGAGATATACTTGGCCTAATAAAGCCCTTCTTCAACTCAACTGGTGTCATATAATAAGAAGGAATAGAGATGGGTTTAGTATCCGGGAGAAGATTTATGCCGAAGTCTACTTCTATTCGAAAGAAATATCAGGCAAGTCTTTGGGAAACACATCCGGAAACTCATTCACTACTGGGACAGATTCAAGAGTAGTACATCCATGAACCTTACTATATGATAGATATACCCCTTAGAGATCATCTATTGGGCCTTGAGATAAGGAAACAAACTGACCTTTAATAGTGGAGTCACTATCCTTATATTCAAGAATGGGCTCATCTGGAAGTTGGAACTTCACTTTTTAAGTTCTACAATCTGTAGAGGCCTATGAAGCATGCAACCAATCCATATCGAGAATCACATCAAAATCAAAATCAAATATCTCAAATTCCAAAAGATCACACAGGAAGACTTTATGCAAAACAAAAATAGGATAACCTCGATAAACTCTATGAACAATAATGGATTCACCCACATGAGTATAAACTAAAAGGGCTCCTTTAGAATTTCAGACTCAAACCAAATGTAACATCCAACAAAGGAGTCGCAAAAGATAAATTGGCATCTAGATCAAAAGGCATAAACATCAAAATCAAATATTTTCAACATACCAGTCAACACATCTAGAGCTTCCTCCACTTCTTTTTGAGCATGCAAAGCATGGAACCTATTATTTCTTAGGGCAACACCTTGGGGAGCTCTTCGTTGACCCTAAGCACCTTGATCCACTTGAGCTTGATCCTTTTGAGAAACCTTAGGATAATAAAAAATCTTATGTTCTTATCACCAGACAAATAGCATGCACCCATATTCCTCCATCAAGTACTCAAGTGATTCTTCCCACAAGTAGCACATGTGAGGTATTAGCCCACCTCCAACTTATGTTCTAGGAGGATGCACCTTAACTTTAGCAAATCGAGCATTAGAACCTTGGCCCTGTTGGAAGCGATCATAACCACCACCCTTGGAGTTGGAGAACCCACCATCATAATGAGCCTTCTTAGATCCATGCATCCTCTTCTCCTTGAGGTTTTCTCTCTCAATCTACTCAACATATGTCATGATTCTGGAGATGTCCATGTCCTGAATAAGTATAGCCATGAGACATTCCTTCACGGCCAAGTCAGAGATACCAGAAATGAATTTATGCATTCTTGTATGGGGGTCAACCACAAGCATAGGAGCATACTTGGAAAGCTTAGTGAACTTGAGGGCATAGTCCCTCACACTCATACCACTCTATTTGAGGATGATGAATTTGGTCATCCTGGCTTCCCTAAGTTCAAGAAGGAAGAAATGATCCAGAAATGCAAACTTGAACTCTTCCCAATTACCAGCATTACCACAAACTCTCTCCATCAACTAGTGAGTATACCACACTTGATCCACATCTTTCAACTGATAAGCAACCAATTTAGCTTTCTCTTTAGAAGTGACTACCATAATAGTCAACACCTTAGTAAGCTCATTAATAAACTCTTGAGCATCCTCATCAGCCTTTGTCTCATAGAACTCTGGAGGATTCATCCAGGTAAAATCTCTCACCCTAGAAGCCGGAGTAGGATCCCGAGGAAGATTAGTCTGCCTAGTCTGAGTAGTCACCAACTAGACAAGCATAACAAAGGTCGTACGGAATTTATCATTAAAGATAGGCTCTTCCATAGGCTCTTGAGGAACTTGGTCCTCACAAGCCGAGGCCGGTCTTAGTAGGGGAGCTCTCCATAGAGGCATCTTCTTTAATGTAGCAAGGACACCATCAGGATAAAGAACTAAACATACAGTCCAAAGCATGACATAAGAGATGAAGAAGTGAGACAATTCCTAAAACTCCATCATAGCCTCCCACTCATAGGCATTGTGTTTTTCACACCCATGAATATGACTCTACTCGACGAGGCATGTTGGACTCCGAGGATCATTTGCAAACCTAGTGCTCTGGTACCAAGTTTGTCACAACCTGGACCTAGGGTCTAGGAGTGACATGGTGAATGGGAACCCGAGAGTTCCCAAACAAGCCTCGAAGTATCCATATTCACATCATCGCTTCAGAAGCGTATACGAATAATAAATACATAGTTCTAACGAATGAGAAAGTAGGACTCATGCTATGGGGATGTCATAGGGGAAACGGATTAACATGGATCCACATAACACATAGCACATAGAGACTTAGGGGCGGATAAGTATGACTCACTCTATAGGGGTAATTCGGGACTCAGGATCTTTCACTTCATAACATGTATTCACATCATAATACTCATAGCCACTCCACAAGAGAATATCCAATATATAGCCATATTCATAAACATAATCTAAAAATATAACACTTAGCATATCAATATAAAAGAGTCTCTAAGATGTCCAACAATGTCTCTAGTCATAAGATAGGATGGGGACCAAGACATGTCTCAGGCTCACCCTCAAAGTAAATAACCTAAACAAAAGCACCATAGGTAAAGGAATGGTGGTTGGTCCTTGGAAGATAGGATTCACCATGACAATCAAATCTCAAGATCTAAGCTAACCATCATATGGTGGATGAAGGTAGTCCTCGGTCCTTACATGGTTAGATCGTGTAGGAGAAAGTACGTGTTAGTACATTTGAATGTACTAAGTATGTGGGCATGAAATGCATATAACTTATCAAACCTGCATTCGGTGTTAAATGACAAGGGAACATATTATAGAAAGAGATATATAGCAAGTGATATAGTATACAATATGTTATGAAGCCAATGATGCATGAAATGCAAAATAAATTATTATATAAGAGGGGATAATACCTCAACCGACATATAAGACCAAGTGAGCTGTTGCTTGGAATCCCAATGTTATCCCCACACCAGAAAAGAGGTGGTCTACTTGCCAAAGGTAAACCACACTTCAACTTACGGGCCTCCCATTTTGGAGAAGTGAACTTCCTTATGGGCTTCCCATTTCGGATAGGATTTTTACAATTTTATCATATCATATCAATGTTGTAACCGCACCTTACGGGCCTCTCATATCGGTGAGGGTTACTCTATACATATACCTATGCTAGCATAAAGTTCAAGGAAAGGGAGAGGACCCTTGGGGATAGCCCCGACGCCCCCAATCGATCGATGTTAATTCATCATCCCACAAGAATACATATACGTATACATGATTTCAAAAGAGATGCAAGTCATTTCAAAACCTTTCAATACATGCTTGGGCTTAAAAGAAAAACAACATTCATAATAATCATACTAGGGCTCGAATTCCATATCATGATTCATATCATACTTCTCATGCATACTAATAGCTCATTCACATATATTGGAATGGTGCAAGCACCAAAAATACTCAAAGGGCCATATCATAGACATTTATGTGATCATAATCTTGCCATAACCATAATCTTATCAAAATCATATGCATAAATATAATTGGTCTTAACCCACTTCATAATTTTTATAAAATCCAATGTACATGAATGCATATGGTACGAATGATGTGATAATAGCATGGGTAATTGAGATTCGATTTAAAATCAACAATACAATAGGAAATTAAAGTAAATCCATAATTAAATCCACATTTAAATCATAATTTAGATCACCCTTGTTTAGTTCAAACCTTAAAGGGACAATTCATAATCAAATCTTCATATTAACCCTGTATTTCAACATATTAGGGCTTAAATCAATTTAAAATCATCAATAAATCATAGCCAACACTTCAATTGAATTTAATAAATAATAATCTTCAAAACCCATATTTAAAATAAGGAAAAATTCATGAAATTCAAGTGAAAAGAGTTTGGGTCTTCTTGGTTGAAAGGGACCAAGAATCCATCTCACATACCTTAGCTAATGAAGAAGATCCAAGAAGAAATTTGAAGAATGAGCCTTCCCTTAATTCACAAGAGTCCTTTGAGAGAGTGTTCTTAAAAGTGACTTGAGAGAATTCTAAGTGTAAATATGAATTTGAATGAAAGGAATAAAGTATAGGTCATTTGAAGGTCTTTAGGTAGCATAAAAAGTCACAAAAGACTCTTAGGATAAACCATAGATACGAAAATGTCATTAATGAAATGAGTAGAAAAATTGAAGTTAACATCTCAAGAAGGGGTGGTATAGTCCGTGAGGCAGCATACGGACCGTACACTTACCCGCGGTCCAACACTTAGAAAAATTCCAATTGACAAAGATCCACAACGGTAATCCCATACTTAGAAAAATTCAACATAGGCATCCATACAAAGGGTGCTACAGGCGGTAGCAAGCCACACGGTCTGTGTGCCTCCTCCGTCCCACTCCACTTAGAAACATTTCTCCACGGCGAAGTTTTGAGACGATGATCTAATACTTAAAGAAATTTCACTTTGGAACCCATACGGAAGGGCATATGGACCGTACCACTCCATATGCACGGTATTCTTGGTCGTACCACTTCACTTAGGCTAAAACATTCGAATCGCAAGCCCAAGGCTACCATATGGTCCACCACACAGTCTGTATGGCCTCACACGGACTGTGTGGGGTCCAAGTATGGGACGCCTTGGTCCCAAACTCCACCTTAAGGCCCTCACACCCAACACAAGGCCAAGGGACACTTCAAGGAGGCTCCGTACGATCCGTAAAGCACCACACAGACCGTAAAGACTTCCATGAAGCTTCACCTTGGTCCAAAACTTTTCGGAACCAAATTTTCAAGCTCCATTGAAGTCGTACAAAGTCTGGGTCCTTACACCCTCAAAGTTTTATCATGTGTCTCAGCTTTCTTCAACAGGCGATCAAATATCTCCTCAACTCTTTAACTACAAGCACTAGTATCGCAGTTGTGTGGGGAACATAAGGACCATTTCTGTAGCCATCTATACAGTCCCAATTTGCATCTCTATCTTGGCCCCGATTCCAATTATAGTAACATACACGATTGTCTCTGAAAGCACCATCTCGATTATATTTCCGACCTTGGTTTCCTTGACCTTGGTGCCAATAGTCCTAATTTTACCCTTGGGGTTGGTCTGGAAACCCCCCGTCTGATCAGCAATGAAGCAAGTGTCCTCCTCATAGTAAGGATCATCATACATGGGTGCTCGCGGAGGCTGATGAACAACTGCATTAACTCATTACTAATTCTTCTTCATCATCACCTTCATACCTGTACGAGTTCAAGCAAGCTCTTGCATTATCTCCTCGTTTAATTTAGCTTGATCAGAACCAATACTGACAATACAGAAACTTTTGATAGATGATCCATCTCTTTGCCCCCATGCACGATTTATCTTGACCATCTTTTCAACGATCCCTTCAAATAGTTGATCTAAGAACATGCCCCCCATAATAGTATTAGCACGGGCTTGACTATTCTCGTCCAGGGCACAGTAGAAGATCTCCACCAAGCCATCATCAATAATTTTGTGGTTTGGGATACTCCTTAAACACTTTGTGAACCATTTCTATGTAGTGTTGATCGAGTCACCCGGAAATTGCTCAAAGTTATTAATTTGATCTTTCAACTTGAGCTTTTTTTATCTCGAGAAGTAACTCTTTGAAAAGGCCTTCTGTAACTCAACCCAACTGGTGATCGAACTCTATGGGAGCTCGGATAGACATAATGTTGCATTGCCTATCATAGATAGTGGGAAAACACGAAGTCCACAACATCTGTAGACAGATTCTATGTTCCCATCACACTCTTGCAGACAAATGCAATGTTGTGCAGATGACTATATGGATCCTCTGATGGTAGGCCCACGAACAACCCACGGTTCTGCAGCATCTGAAGCAACCCACTCGAGACCACGAACTTTGTGTCAGCCGGTAGTAATGGTAACATAATAGCTCCAGTAACCTCTATAGCCATAGGGTTTAGCCAATATTGGTTCTATTGATAATCTTTGGGATTGAAGTCCTATGGATGTGAAGCAATGTCCTCAATAGGAGGTGGTTGTCATTATTTACGTTCTCATTCTCATTCTGATTCAGAGTTGTATTTGTCGTGTTGTTTGCTTTATCTTGGGCCATCCTTCTAAGTCTTCTTGGATCTCTAGGCCAAAAGGAGTCAAGGGTATGCCTCAACTTTGCGTGTTGGGCATATACTAAACCTGTACCCTAAAAGAAAATAAAAACAACAAAAAATGCAAGATGAGGAAAATAAAGATTAATTCCCTAATTATTTAAATTAGACAAGTCTAGTCGTATTCCCCAGCAATGGCGCCAAAGTCTTGATGTTGCCCAAGCTGTACCTCCTTTTTAGGCTAAAGCAGTGTTGTCAAGATATATGACCTAACCAAGGTTAGGGTCAAACCCACAGAGAATATGGTAGATGTAGAAGAATTCAATTGCAATTCGGGTTAATCAACTAGCCTATCCCCCCAAGGGAGGAGGGTTTATAATAACTATTAAAAGTAATTCTAAGCTAAGATAAGTGTGAAACCAATATGAAGAGGAACTAGGATATTGTGTTCCCCATGATTCCCAAACTCAGTATTACCAGATAATCGAATTGTTTTCTAGTGTGTAGCATGCAGAACAGTAAGTTAAGTTCACCAAACCCTTTGGCCCAAGGAAGAGGTGAATTTCACTACGTGATTCGGTCCATCCCCGCAGTGTGACATTACAAACCCCTACCTATTATTCCATTATAATCTCTCCTCTTGGCCCAATTTGGTAGATTAGATAAGAAACATCAATCGGATCCTATTAATTAATATCTTTTCCTATTCATTACTACCCTGATGTAGTCAGTAACACTAGGTGGTTCAAATGTTAGCCATCATTAGTTCAATACGAAGAGAATTAATTAATACATGCATGCACACTTTTCACGAATTACAAATTATTCGATTTTACCTTGTTAGTTCTTCATGGCTCCCATAACCCTAGTTATAGATTTAGCTACTCATGATTAGTGTAAATGCAACACTTATGAATTTGAATAATATAACTGAGCACTTACACAAGAGAATTAAGCATACAAAAATCCAAACTCTTCAATGAGAATCACAAGATTAAAATTAAAAGACGAAATAAAGTTTTACAAGTATTTTTCAAACTCTTTAATGTTCCTCTATTGTTCCCTCTTCATTCTCTAGGAAAAGTAACCCCAAAACCCACCTATTCATAGTGTTTAAAATACAAAATCAAAACGAAATAGGAAAACTGGGTCGGCAGGCTCTACGAGGTACTTTACAGGCCGTATAACAGTTTATGACTCATGATCAGGCTTTCATGAGCTGTTGCTTCAATTCTGGAATTGTCTCCTATGACATCCTTCTACGGCCCGTAAAATATTCTATAGCCCGTATAGGGTTTTGTCTAATGGAATTTCAGCAAGTCCTCACTTTCAGATCCTCAGGGCACATGACCAAGTCCACGACTCATTAAGTCTTATACAGCTCGTCTGCATGTTCGTAGACTCAACTTCAGAAATCCATCTTTCACTAGCATTGCACACGAAACCCTTATTACGGCTCGTAGAATACTCTACAACCCGTAAAGGGTCTCGTAGGACATCACTTTCAACAACTTTTGCACACTGCCCAAAATTTGTGCCAACCTTGAAATCCTGCAAAAAAAACATAAAAACACATCAAACCTACTAACATCGTATTGCGAACACACAAAATTCCAAGCTTTAAGCATTAAAAGTGTTGTATTTTAATAGCATATCATCTTTGCATCATATACTACCATTGTTCTAGAGTTGACGACCCCTAAGGGAAAGAGACCCCTCACTCAGCCCCAGTTGACACATACGAGGGTGAGGGGAGTATAGGCTAACATATCAGAGGCCTCCATCCATTGTATGCTTTTTGGTCCTGAGTACCATGACCACAGCTGAGTTCGACCACAAATTGGGGCAGACTTGGGATAAGGTCCTGATGAGATATTCGACTCAAAAGGCCACATTGATGAGATGGGTTTCTGATCACATTGCTGAGCAGGGCCAGGACCCTGAGTGGATATCTACTTTTTTTGCGCCCATGGTGAAGGCGTCCATTAGTTTCGCCAGTAAATTTTGGTGGGTTATTGTTAGATCGCGAATCCAGCCCATACATATAGATAACACTCTGACACTGGATTGTGCGATAATAGTTGCCAGCATTCTGGCTGACTATGACATAGATTAGGCCTGCCTAATTGCAGAGCAGATTCATGAGGCAACCCTAAATAGGTCCACCTCCATTCCTTTGCCGTGCTTTGTATATCGTCTTTGTATAGCGGGAGAGGTGGAGATTCCTCACCACTTAGACACTCTGATTGAGGTTCAGAGGACATTCGATACAAACCTAATAAAGGCTGATGAGGATTTGGCGGCCCTCCAGCGATCACCACACCCTCCAATCCATATGCTAGAGATGTTCGCTGTAGCACCACTGTTTGAGCCTTCATCTTCTTCCACCACTATTGCTCCTATACTGAGGGCCCCCCACAGAGCAAGGCTGACAGAGAAGGGGGGACACTACTACTGTTGCACCAGAGTCTGTGGTCGCTCAATCATCACCTATTGGCATGATATACATGTCAGCGACATCTAGTCAGGCCCAGGCGTAGAGGCAGGCACGCACTGAGTCCCAGTTGACTCAGTTGTTATAATAGATTGGACCTTGGGTTCGCCAGGACATCTCAAAGGCTGAGGTATGTATATAGATGCACTGTGTGGCTACTATTCAGGAGAGGCTCACAATAGTACATAGCCACATTGATGTGTTTGAGAGGCAAGTAAAGTAGAGCCTCAGTTCAGCCTAGCCCGCAAATTTGACAACTATTTGGATGGAGATCCAGCAGCTCTAATCTAGGATGAGTGCAACTGAATCAACACCACCTATGCTTCTACCATATGATCACAGTGAGACAGTCGTTGATCTGTTCATACCTAAGGAGACACCATTCCGCTCCCTCGGGAAGCGGCCTTGCACGAATGATCCAGATATTGCGAGGCAAGAGATGGGGATGAGAGAAGAGGAGCAGTTTAAGTTGCGAGGCTTCACTCCATGCAGGTTGAGGAGGTAAGGTAGGCACATGAGTTAGAGACAATGGGAGGTGTTGGACCCTCCAGACATATTGCCTCTACTGAGGAGGCCACTAGGCAAGTTGAGGGTTCAGTCCCAGCCAAAGCCTAGCGCTTAGGCGCCTAGGTATGTTTTTCTTAACCCTTATTATCTTTGATATTATTAGATTTTGTGCATTGAAGACAACGCAAAAAAAATTTCGATGAGGTGTGGATAGTTATAGGCCTCAATGAAGTCTGAATAACTATGGCCTATAACTATTCCAAATTTTGAGTCCGACGGTTTTTATTGCATGTGTTCTTTCCCAAAGGACATTTATTTTCTATTGAACTGGCATGTTTAGGATGTATAGGTAGTATTAGTGGCATGTAGTACTAAAGTATAAGACATATTTTAGTATTTGCGAAAAATAACACCCATCCGAATTTCGTTAGGTAGTCTTGATAGAAACCATACGATATTGATTGTTTACAATGCTTGTTCTGATAAGTGAGGTTTAATTATGATGAAAATCATGATCAGGGAGTCTATGTTTATAGTGTAATGAGTGCCATGTGTGTGTAAGCTTTCTTTGCTTAATTCTTATATTGTGTTTTAATTCAGAACTTATCTGGTTACTCTAACTTAGACTGTAGGTTAGTTGGTTAGGAAAGAATATTAGGTCATTGTTCGTATTATCCCACTTATCCTAAAGTACCAACCAAATATGTAACATATCCTTGATCACAATGTTTAAGCTTTACATGTACCTGGTTCTTTGTAGAAACCAAAGTAACCAAACCTTGTTGAATGTGTAATCTTGAAATTGGCGTTGGTCCCTCCTTGAATATTTTGCACCTTGGCTGAGGCCAAAAAACTTAAGATGAGGGTGGCTACCAAAAGTGGCCCTGGTTCATAGGTTGGATATGGTGCATCTCAACTTAGGCCATTGGCCTAATTTGAGGGTGGCTGGTGTAAGGTAATCACACTAAATGGGATGGAAGCTAGTGATACATGGAAAAGGGAGGAAATATGCTATGAGTGCAAGAAAACGGAGGAGATTCCTAAATAATGATCTAAAAAGAAAAAGAATGTGAAAATAGAAGGCAATGAGCTAAAATTGAGAGTAAGGTACTGAGAAAAGTTTGGAACAGGAGAAACGGAGAATGAGTCAAAAAATGACTGTTGGTAGGGCAAAGTGTAAGAATAATGCAGTGTTAAGGAGGGCCACTAGACACTATGTTCCAAAAATATCATACCAAAGCCCCTTGCGCCTATTACAAGCCAAGAAAGACCTATACTAATCCTAGTCCAAGTAGTTGAAGGTCATAGTTATGCACACAGGGAAAAACATATGATATTGAGCATGGTGTTTGAATATGTGTTATGAGTGTGAGTGATTTTGTTTATCCTAAGCATCGAATCTGAAAGTACTATCATGAGTGGGATATAGGACTTTATCTTTTTGTAAGGGCACTTGCTTTGCACTGACAATTAAAGGCTATTTTAGTGATTGTTGCTTATATATGGTTACCTCGTGTGTCATAATTATCGTAACACCTCAGACTCAGGGCATATGATTGCAGGAAGATTGGTCAGAAAAATGATCTAAAGTAATTGGACGAGGGAAACTTACGGCCCGTAGAAGGAGTTACGATCCTAGTTAGTCTCATAGAATGAGGCAAAGAAAATAAGCTTGGGAATTCTAGAACTGTAAGTTTTTACGAAGAGGTTTAAGGGTCGTAAGTTGGAGTACAGCTCGTAAGAGGATTCGTGGAGCTTGGGCAAACTTGATGAAATTTAGGATCTTTTAGGAGTTCAATCTACGACTCATTAGATGACCCGTAAAGCCTTCTATGAGTTGTAGAATCTATTATAGAATGAGAATTAGATAAGGAGTTATCTACGACCCATAGAACGGACTACGACCCGTAAATAGGGTATTGTGGTCCTGTCCAATGGATTTCTATAAAGTGAAGTTGTAATCTTTTCTATTCTCTTAACAACCTCATCTAGCCCTTACATGACCCCTCATGCAATGCAAAGCCCCTCTCTCATCAAGTCGAGTGCAAACGATTCCAACCGTCTAAGTTCTAGCGTGAGTTCGTATATGTGTTGACTACAAATCATTGTATCTCTTAGCACACTTCAAATTAGGTTCTGTAAAACCTACCAAATGAAATCTCTTTGCATTATCTTCCCAATACAGCTGGTTTAACCTCATTTGGAGTTCAGACCAAAACATTATGCCATTTTACTGAAGCACCGTCAAGTTGTCAGCTTCTACGATCCACTCTACAGGCCTTGGAATGACTTACGGTCCGTAAATGGGAGTTCGTGGAACTATCCGACCAACTTTAAAAAGGGGTGTTTTTGACCTTTCCTCACACCCTAAGCTCAATCTCATGTCATTTTAAAATCCCACACGCCCTATAGCAGTCTAAAACTTCCCAAATGACCCTAATCTTAATTCATTCTACAAAAACATAATTCTTAAAAATCCTCTCAACTCCCCCAAGGTCCTCCATTGAAGGCAAGGCTATAGTTTCGAATTTCTTCAACAAAATTTGAGATTTTCTTCCATAAATCTTTGGCTATGGTATGTGGGTTTGATTTATGAAGCCCTTCCTTTCACAAAGCTCAAGTTTCTTTACTTTAAATTTTACCCATGGTTCATGTATATAGTGAAGTTATGGAAAGTTGGTTTACTCATGTAATTTGTGATGCATTCTTTGTTATATGAAATATATGAGTATTATGTTGTGACCTATGATACATATTGAGTTGAAATTCATGATTATACTAGTAGGGTTTTACAAGGACTATGTTGGGTTGATTTGAATGATTCCAAATACTTATATTAGGAATGTATTAATGGTTGTTAGCCCATATTTTTATGAAATTATACTTAATTCTATTAGAATGTTGTGTCTTGAACCCCATATTATGGAAGCTAGGGTTTTAGAGAAATTTGATGGGTCTCCTAAACTTGACTTTAAATTGGTGAATCCTAATACTTTTGTACATGAGTAGCTAGTAATTTTCATGATTCCATGACTAATTGTTATTTTTCCTTACTTATAGAATTTTGGGTTATGAGGTTGATGGAGGGATTTTTGATTTTATTCAAGTTCATACTTTCTTTATTATTATTGTATATGAACCAAGTCTAAATCATATGAATTCATGATTATAAGTCTTTAAGCATGCAAATCTCATGTTTTGAACCTAAGCTATATGAAGAGCACGTTTTATAAAAGAAGAAAGTCTCAATCCATGCTATATAAGAACATAAGGTTCCTAAATGTTAAGAGTTAACATTTATGTTATGGCTTCATGAGGATATTTTGAAACTTTATGTAAGATCATGAATTCCTTTCTTTATATGTCCCAGCTATTATGAATGATGGGGTTTTCCAAGTATGCTATGAAACACTATGAAGTTATATGAAAGTTATGCATTATTAAAATGTCTTCTTTATATTATAGTGATGTAAAACTCTATGCATGCCATGACTATACTCTTGTCTATATGTTATTTGGGCCTAGACTCATTGGAGTCAAGAATGAATGAATAAAAGAAATGTAAGTCCCCATCTAGTTATGATCATGAGACTTTGATGACCCGTTAGTAGAGGAATATGAAATAATGACCCATTAGTAGAGGGATATGAATGATGACATGTTAGTAGAGGGATACGAAATGATGACCCATTAGTAGAGGGATATGAAATGATGACCCATTAGTAGAGGGATATGATAATGATGCTAGCCGATAGTAAAGGTTTAGCAAAGATTATGATGCTGGCCGATAGTACAGGCTTAGCCAAGATATAGGAACTATTCTTATAATGATGACTAATATTTTAAATGTTTATGGGACGGGTTAGTAGTATTCTCTACATTGTATTAGAAAGACTTATGGGACGGGTTAGTAGAATATCTCTCCACTAATGATTTTATGATTCCTACTTATGATTATTCTGTGAGAGTTTACTTATCACCAAGTGGACCTTCAGATGGATGCAGAAGATCCCCATTAGAAGAAGTATGAGACCATTAGTAAAACCCCATTATCCATAACTACGTGCCATCGTAGGAAAATGGAATCACCTGCTAGTAGAGGTTGATTTCTAGTCCAACCAATAGTAGAGGTTGCTCAATAGCAAGGCTTTAGTGGATCCACTTAGGCATCTTAGGAGGTCACCTTGGCAAGTGATCCCCCTTTCTCAGTGTAGGGAAAACGTCAGAACTCAATTGTTAGCTCACATGGTTTATGTCGGTTTAAGGGTGCTCTCTTATATGTTCAAGTTCTCGTCATGTTCCCAAGAAGTCCTCTTATGATAAATTTATAATGGATCCTTTATGTTATATCCAAAGGTAATTTAAAGTTCCTATGATTCATTGTTTCATAAGTTCAAATGGTATTACTCCTAAAGGTATATGATTATGTCTACAAGTGTGTAAGGTGATCTCCATTATGATTACTAATATTTCTTCCATAATAAAATAGTTTGTTACGTAAATTGATGTATTGTTCACCCAAGAATATTAATATTTTAATTATTTATAACATATATTTTCTTACTAATTTGAGTTTATGTGACTCATAATGCATTCAAGTAAGGGTAATGTATTTATTACTCATGTGCATTTTACTATGTTCTATGATGAGAATTTTTTTTTTAAATGATCACTCATATGTATGTTTCAAGATTATATAATTTTCTTATTCATGACTATGCTCATCCATGAATCCTACTATGTTCTTTCTAAAGTTATCTTTTCATGTTTAAATGACATTAGCTTGATTTTGACTTACCAATGCATTTGTAAATGCATGATTGTTTTTATGAGACTTAGCATGAATCATTTTATCATTTATCCCCAGATCATGCATTGCATACCTACATACCAGTACATTCAAAGTACAGATGCATACTTCTACGCCTACATGATTTAACCATATATGGTTCGGTGCTCCTTAATATCCTCCACGTGGCTAGCTTTGGGATCATTTAAGACGAGAGTTGGTGAGTCCTCTAGTTCAGGGACAATAACCTAGTTTTTCTTTCTAGATTGATGTATAAGACATTCTATTTTCTAGTTGTATATTTCTTTTTCTATGTATGTATTTGAGGGTGAGCTTGAATATGTCTTAGCCCCTGCTAAGTTATGCTAGAGGTACTGTTGGAAAAAAATTATGATTGTATTCGGTTCTCATATTCCTTTATAATTTTTAAGTTGTAGCCCTTAACCTGTTTCCACTAGTTTTTTATATCATCTTTGTATTTTATGCCTGTGAATGCTTATGATATGTAAGATGGCTTGGGTAAGGTGCCTTCGGGTGTCTCATTCGCCGTGTGATGACTAGGCCGCTAGGTCAGGTCATTACAAACTTGATATCACAGCATAAGGTTTTGAAATGATCCTCGAAGTCCAACATACTGCCTCGAACAGAGTCTTATTCATGGGTGTGAAGCACGCCACATCTATGAGTAGCAGGCTATGAGGTGTTTAGGAACTGTACCACTTTCTTTTATGATCCATGTCATGCCTTAGACTTGCCCTAAGATTCCCTTTATCTAATGGATCGTTCTCTGTGTGTTTAGATAATGCCTCCAATAAGGATGTCTCAAGTCCCACGAGATGGAGTAACTCATGCAAAATTCTGAAGCGCCCTCACTATGTTGGCACAAAATGTAACCAACTAAGCCAACCAAGGAGCTTATGTTCCAAATGCTACCACTCCAGCCTTGAGGGTAAGGGACTTTGCTAGAATGAACCTTACCAAGTTCCATGGATCAAAGGTCAAGGAAGATGCTCAAGAGTTTGTGGATGAAGCGCACAAGGTGTTGGCTGTTATGGGAGAGACTTCGGAGGAAAAGGCAGAGTTGGCGGCCTTCCAACTAAAAGGGGTGGCTAACATATGGCACACTCAATGGAAAAGTAAGAGGAATCAATATTGGGGCACTATATCTTGGGGGCAGTTTAAAGATGCATTCCTAGATCGCTTCTTTCCCTTGTAGTTGAGGGAAGCTAAGATGCAATATTTCAGCAACCTTAAACAAGGGAAAATGAGTATGAGGGAGTATTCCCTCAAGTTCACCCAACTCTCCAAATATACCCCATTATTGGTTGTCAACCCTCGTGCTAGAATGAGTAAATTCATGCCGAGGTTATCTAATTCGCTTGTTCAAGAATGCCAGACTGTCATGCTAGTGAAGGAGATGGATATTTCAAGGCTTATGACCTATATAGAACAAATGGAAGAGGAAAAGATGAGGAAGAGTGCAAGAGAGTTGAAGAGGGCCCATTTTGGTGAGGGTAGATCATCGTCTACTAAGACTTTGGAGCCTAAGAGCAAGAGGGAGACAAACCCCTATCCTATTTGTGACAAGTGTGGTCGAATGCATTTAGGAGAGTATCTGATGGGATAAGAAGGTTGCTTCATGTGTGGTGAGTTGGGACACAAGAAAAAGGATTGTCCGGTGGTCGCTAGAAAGGGAAGAGAAAGGGCTCAAAATGCTTTACTCGGTAAGAATGTGTTCCTTCTAAATGTGGTAGTGATTAATATTAGGCAACTTCATGATTATGATGTTATAGTTGATGTTTTGGTGCAAATGGTTGTGTTATGGTATTGGCAAGCAGTAGTTTTTGTGTTCCCTCTCATGCATCATTTTATGTTACCCATGACTTGGTTATTATAGTATGTGCATATTAATGGGGTTGATTCATAACTAGAATCTCATGTGCAATTATGAAAATATGTTATGTGTGCATTTAGAGTAATGTTGATGTTAATTATTTAAAACTTTGCATGAAAATGATGTTTGGTTTGCGCGTTGCATTTATGATGGATTGTTGTATGTTCATTTCCCTCTTTTCATGCTAGTTCGATCAGCATTTGGGAACAAATGTTCCCAAGGGGGGATAATGTGACACCTCATACTTGGGGCCTATGATTGCAGGAAGATTGGTCAGAAAAATGACGAGGAGTAATTGGATGAGGGCAACTTATGGCCCCTAGAAGGAGTTACGGCCCATAGTTAGTCTCGTAGAATGAGGCCAAGAAAATAAGCTTAGGAATTTTAGAGCTGTAAGTTTTTACGAAGGGGTTTACGAGTCGCAAGTTGGAGTACAACCCGTAAGAGGATTCGTGGATCCTGGGCAGACTTGATGAAATTTGGGATCTTTTAGGAGTTCAATCTATGACTCATCTGACGACCCGTAAAGACTTCTACGAGTTGTAGACCCTGTTGTAGATTGAGAATCAGAGAAGGAGTTTCTGAAACTCTACCAGGCAAACCCCATCTATGGCCCGTAGAATGGACCACGACCCGTAAATAGGGTCTCGTGGTCCAGTACAGTAGATTTATATAAAATGAAGTTCTAATATTTTCTATTCTCTTAACAGCCTCATCTAGCCCTTCCATGACCCTCATGCAATGTCAAGCCCCTCTCTTATCAAGTCGGGTGCAAATGATTCCAACCACCTAAGTTCTAACGTGAGTTCATGTATGTGTCGACTTCAAATCATCAGATCTCTTAGCACACTTCGAGTTAGGTTCTGGTCAACCTACCCAATGAAAGCTCTTTGAATTATCTTTCCAATGCAACTGGATTCAGCTCATTTGGAGTTAAGAATAAAATGTTATGCCCATTTTATTGAAGCAGTGGCAAGCTCTCAGCTTCTACTACCTATCTACAGGCCGTGGAATGACTTACGACCCATAAGCGGGATTTTAATGGAACTGTCTAGGTAGCTTTAAAAGGGGGTATTTTTGACCTTTCCTCACACCTAAGCCCAATCCCACATCGTTTAGACATCCCACACGCCCTATAATAAACTAAAACTTCCCCAAATGACCCTAATCCTAATTCATTCTTCAAAAATCCTCTCAAGTCACCCAAGGTCCTCCATTGAAGACAAGGCTAGGGTTTCGGGTTTCTTCAACAAAATTTGTGATTTTCTTCCATAAATATTTGGCTAAGATATGTGGGTTTAATTTGTGAAGCCCTTCCCTTCACAAAGCTCAAGTTTCTTTACTTTAAATTTTACCCATGGTTCATGTATGTTGTGAAGTTATGGAAAGTTGGTTTACTCATCTAATTTGTGATGCAATCATAGCTATATGAAATATATGAGTATTATGTTATGGCCTATGGTGCATATTGAGTTGAAATTCATGATTATACTAGTTAGGGTTTTACAAGGACTATGTTGGGTTGATTTGAATGATTCCAAATGCTTATATTATGAATGTATTGATGGTTGTTAGCCTATATTATTATAAAATGATATTTAATTCCATGAGAAGAATGTTATGTCTTGAACCCCCATATTATGGAGGCTAGGGTTTTAGATATATTTGATGGGTCTCCTAAACTTGAGTTAAATTGGTGAATCCTAATACTCTTATACATGAGTAGCTAGTAATTTTCATGATTCCATGACTAATTGTGATTTTTTCTTACTTATGGAATTTTGGGTTATGAGGTTGATGGAGGGTTGTTTGATTTTATTCAAGTTCATACTTTCTTTATTATTGTTGTATATGAACCAAGTCTAAATCATATGAATTTCATGATTATGAGTCTTTAAGCATGCGAATCTCATGTCTTGAACCTAAGCGATATGAAGAGTATGTTTTATAAAAGAAGGAAGTTTCAATTCATGTTATATAAGAACATAAGGTTCCTAAATGTTAAGGCTCAACATTTATGTTATGGCTTCATAATAATGCTATGAAACTTTATGTAAGATCATGAATTCCTTTCTTGGATATTATGAATGATGGGGTTCGCCAAGTATGCTATGAAACACTATAAATTTATATGAAAGTTATGCATTATTGAAATGTCTTCTTTATGATGTAGCAATGTACAAGTCTATGCACGCCATGACTAAACTCTTGTCTATATGTTATTTGGGACTAGACTCATTGGAGTCTAGAATGAATGAATAAAATAAATGTAAGTCCCCACCTAGTTATGATTATGAGGTTAGTAAAGGGATATGAAATGATGACTCGTTAGTAAAGGGATATGAATAATGACCTATTAGTAGAGGGATATGAAATGATGACCTGTTAGTAGAGGAATATGAAATGATGACCCATTAGTAGAGGGATATGATAATGATGCTAGCCAATAGTAGAGGCTTAGCAAAGATTATGATGCTAGCCGATAGTAGAGGCTTAGCCAAGATATATGATCTATCCTTATGATGATGATTAATGTTTTAAATGTTTATGGGACAGGTTAGTAGAATTCCCCTCCATTGTATTAAAAAAACTTATGCGACAGGTTAGTAGAATACCTCTCAACTAATGATTTTATGATTCATACTTATGATTATTTCATGAGAGTTTACTTAGCACCGAGTGGACCTTGGGATGGATGCGGAAGCTCCCCGTTAAAAGATGCATGAGACCGTTAGTAAAATCCCATTGTCCCATAACTACGTGCAACCATAAGAAATAGGAATCACTAGCTAGTAGAGGTTCATTTCTAGACCAATCGATAGTAGTGGTTGCTCAGTAGCAAGGCTTTAGTGGATCCACTTAGGCATCTTAGGTGGTCACCTTGGCAAGTGATCTCCCCTTTTCTACGGTGTAGAGAAAAAATCGGGACTCCATGGTTAGCTCACATGGTTTATGTCGGTTAAAGGCTATTCTCCCATATGTTCAAGTTCTCCCCGCATGTTCCCAAGAAGTCCTTTTATGATAAATTTAAAATGGCTCATTTATGTTATATCCAATGGTGATTTAAAGTTCCTATGATTCATTGTTTCATAAATTCAAATAGTATTACACCTAAAGGTATATGACTATGTTTACAAGTGTGTAAGGTGGTCTCCATTATGATTACTAATGTTTCTTCCATAACAAAATAGTCCTTCATGTAAATTGATGTATTGTTTACCCAAGAATATTAATATTTTAATTATTTATAACAACATGTATTTTCTCACTAGTTAAGTTTATGTGACTCATAATGCATTCAAGTAAGGGTAAGTTCTTTATTTCTCATGTACATTATTCCATGTTCTATGATGAGAATAAAATGTCTAAATGATCAACCGTATGTATGTTTCAAGATTATATAATTTTCTTATTCATGACTATGTTCATCCGTGCATCCTACTATGTTCTTTCTAAAGTTGTCTTTCATGTTTAAATTACTTTAGCTAGATTTTGACTTACTAATGCCCTTGTAAATGCATGATTGTTTTTATGAGACTTAGCATGAATCATTTTATCATTTATCCCCATATCATACATTGTATACCTACATACTAGTACATTCAAAGTACTGACACATACTTCTATGCTTACATGATTTAACCATGTAGGGATCGGTGCTCCTCGATATCCTCCACGTGGATAGCTTTGAGATCATTGAAGATGATAGTTGGTGAGTCCTATAGTTCGGGAACAATAACTTAGTTTTTCTTTCTTGATTGATGTATAAGACATTCTATTTTCTAGTTGTGTATTTCTTTTGCTATGTATGTATTTGAGGATGAACTTGAACACGTCTTAGCCCCCACTAAGTTATATTAGAGGTATTGTTGGAAAAACGTTATCTCGTTTCTCATATTCCTTTATGATTTTTAAGTTATGGCCCTTAGCCCCAATTCCCTTAGTTTTTTACTTCATCTTTGCGTTTTATGCCTGTGAATGATTATGATATGTAAGATAGCTTGGGTGAGGTGCCTTCAGGTATCTCATTTGTCATGTGACGACTAGGCCTCTAGGTCGGATCGTTACAGTTGCATTGTCACATGTATTGATCTGCATTAGTTTGTTTGATGATTGTCTGATATGCATTGATGAGTTATTGTGGGTATCTGTACTTGATTTGGAGATAATATGTGCCACTAGATTGAGGTTTGTATGTTACTACACTACTTATGTAGATTAAGTCTATCGCTTGAGGACGAACAACAATTTTAAGTTGAGGGTATTGATGTGCCGTCAAAATATAATACTTTTGATGCTTAGAACATGAAATTTTGTGTGTTCTCAAAGTAATGTTAGTAGCTTTGATGTGTTTTTATGTTTGTTTTTTAGGATTACAGGATTAAGCATGATTTTGGGCAAAGTTTTGTAGATGCTGAATTTTTTTATTAAATACGAAGCGCTCTACTGTCCATGGAAATTTTCACGAGCTATAGAGTAGTTTTGTGGTTGAGATCCAGTGAAGGGCCTATTTTATACAGTTGTATTCACGAACTTCCAGACGAGCCATGAAATTTTATATGAGTCATGGATTAGGTTTCGTGCATTAAGGATCAAAATTGAAGGAGTTTTTAGAAAGTTGTCAGACAAAACCCTATATGGGTCGTAAGTCTAAATATGACCTGTAGAAAGGTATTGTAGAAGTGATGCCTAGTTTTGAAGAATGAACACAACAAACCCCAGGTATGGGCCATAGAACTTTGTACGGCCTATAAGCCCGTTCGTAATGCCTGCTGAACCAAGTTTTTCTATTTTATTTTTGACTTATATTTTACTCATTATAAATAGGTTTTTTAGTTTATTTTGGAGAGGATGATGAGACAAGGCCAAAGAAACACACGAAACACATGGAAAATAACTGTGTGATTTTTAACAATACTTTGTGATTTTTAGTGAAGAATTTGGGATTTCTTGTTCTTAACTTCATCTTTGTAAGTGCTTAATTATGTTATTCTATATCATGATTTTTGCATCTACAATGATTATGCAAAGCTAAATCCACAACTAGGGTTGTGGGAACCATGAAGAACTACTAAGGTAAAATCAGATAATCCATAATTCTTGGGAAGTGTGCGTATATGTATTAATTAATTCTTTTTGTTTTGATTGCTTTTAACAGTGGCCAATGTTAGAACTCACGTAGTTGTTACTGACTGGATCAAGGTAGTAACGAATGGGAAAAGAGATTAATTAATAGAATTCGATTGATTTCTTTACATCTAATTAACCGAACTGGATCAAAGGAAGGTGGTACTAGAATAATAGGTAAGAGTTAGTAATGTCACACTGCGGGGATAGATCAAATCATGTAGTGAAATTTACCTCTCGCCTGGATTAAAGGGTTTGGTAATCTTAACTTATTGTTCTGCATGCAACAAAATAGAAAAGATTACGATTATTTAGTAATACCAAGTTAGGGAATCATGGGGAACACAATACCCTAGATATTGTTCTCACTGGTTTAACAACACTTGTTCTATTTTAGGTTTACTTTCTGCAAACTACAATATCCCCCCCCTTTAGATAGGTTAATTCACTCGACTTTCTTGTAATTACTCTGAGTCTACCAAATTCCCTATGGGATTCGACCCTAACCTTTGTTAGGTTATATATCTTGACAATGACCACTTTAATCTTTAAAAAGGAGGTGTAACTTGGGTGGCATCAGATTGTTATGTTTATATACTGGAATCTTTACAAGAATAGATGTTTTGCTGATATGGTGGTAAGAGCTCCAACACATCAATAGTGAAATTTGTTATTTTTAGGGACATTTCTCACCTGCTCATCACTGCATTTCCTTATTTATCTTGGCCTGGTAACTGGACTGATTTGATTAGAATGGTAGAACAGTGTTCTCATGAAATGAGGATCATTTTTGTTATCTGGAAACTTCCTACTGATGTGTTTTTTAAGCTTAACACTGATGGAAGTTCTTTGAGTAATCCTGGTAGAATAGGAGGGGTTAGGATCCTTAGAGATCAACAGGGAGTGATGGTCTTTGCATTTACTATTCCACTGGGGTTGGCACTAATAACCTTGCTAAAATTCAAGATGCTACTTATGGTTTACAATGGTGTATGAATCTGCCACGCCCCGGGAGGGTATCCTTGGCGTGGCCAGCACTAAGAGACTATTGTTAGTCCTTAAGCGAACCACTTGGCCTCATCACATCATTCAATCAAATAAACTCTATTGAACAGCGGAAAGTATAAGTAAGTAAATGGGCACATCTCATCTAAAGTCTCAAAAGAAAATATAATATAATGAAGGCTAGTAAAAAGAACTAACTCACAATCTGAACATCAACATTCAACCATCATCTATGAAGTCTATAACACTAATCATGTGGTGTCAATGACAGATCCATGGCTACCCAAATCAAAATAAAAGAAATAATCTAATCTAACTCTAAAGCATGATGAAATAATAGTAGTGGATCCTTCGGAGTAGAGGAGGCTCACCAATTAACTGGGAATCTCGGATCTTCAACGGAGCGCCTGTTGACGATCTCTAGTACCTGCCTCTGCATCATAAAACGATGCATCCTAGAGTGGACATCAGTACTTGGAATGTATTGGTATGTAAAATAGTTGAGTGAAACAGAAACTGATAGAATAATATGGAAACGACATCGACTCAAAATAAACATCAAATCGTATCAAATTGTCAAATGTCCATATATAAAAGAATAAAGAGTAGACAAGTGACACATCAATAACTCAAACTCATCAATAGTCTCCAACTCATCTCAAAGGAGCTCACCTCCTCTCATCTCATCTCATCTCAGAGGAGCTTATCCCCTCTCATCTCGTCTAGACTTGGAATACTCAAGATAGAAAATTTATGAGAGTTTCTCTTATCCGATAATAATCATTTATAAGCCAGTGATTGTACAACATCCCGCAGGTGTTGCAACGACCGTTCTATACTTGCCAGGTAGAGAATAAATTAAAACCACAATGGATAATCCAAAATGGAGACAGAAAACTCAACAAGTCTTCTATTGTTTCAGGGACATAAATTCAAGAGTAAAACCTCTTCTACACTTGGCGACGTAGTTCTGGGGTGCTCTTCAATCACCCAATTTGGTGCTCGATACTCCTCCCATGTCTCAATGCTCATAAGACTCCTCATCTCAACCAATCTAATAGGGACTTTAACCCTGTCAATGATCGGTATCTCATAGGGATTCTAACCCTATCATCAATCAAGCTCATAGGGACTCTAACCCTTTCATCAATCAAGCTCATAAGGACTTTAACCTTTTCATCAATCAATCTCATCAATGATTCAAGATTTAGAACAATCATTAGAAATCAAGTGAATAGACACATCGGTAGAGTTCATTTACAGAGACTCATAAGACAATCAAACTCTATCAACTCGTCATCATTCTCTCATCACAATCAATAACCTCAACTGAAGGCTCTAGGCTCAATTCTCAAGTTCAATATGCATGCTTTTCAAATTAGTCATGTAGGGTTATGCAAATTCTCATGAAAGTATTCAATTTAAGAAAACAAATAGTATGATGATCATCAATATAGAAAACATGTAATTTCAAATCAATTTTTCAAGAAACACCATCGAAATTCATGCATGTAGACTCTTGACCATATACTTATCTATAACCTCTATGGGGCACATGAGAGAACAATCCTATGCTTTTAGTTTAGCCTTACATACCTAGAAAGTTAATATTACAATCGAAATTTGATAAATACTGGCCTTCTTGGAAAAAATCCTGAATCTCGGTAGTTCTTTTCGAGTGGAAGAACTTGGAAAGACCTTGATTGAAGGGCATATCTTTGATTCTTGAATTCTTGACTTAGAATATTTAGAGTTGATGAAGAACTCTAATTCTTGAAAAAGAGAATTAAGGAATCCTTTCTTATGATTTAAGACTCTAATAAAGATTCATGAATAAATGAAGAAATTTGGGTTGGGTAGATTGAAATTTATGCAGAATAGCTTACCTTGATGATGAATCTTGAAAGCTATCCCTAACTTGATGATTTTCTTGATGATTCTTGAGCGTTTATGTTTAGGAGTGAAGGAGAGGGTTTAATTATGAAAACTCACGTTTTATGCATTTTCGGACCTTAAATAGACCCCAAAGATTTTAGGATAAAATAACCCTCAAAATAAAATAAAAGTACGTCATTTAGCTTATCCAGGAAGGATTCGCGATAGGTCCACAACGCGGAGCTGTCGCGGATCTTTAGACAGCTCTGCAGGTCTTCAGTAAAATGCTCATAACTTTCTACTCCAAACTTTGATTAAGGCGAAATAAGATTTGTTGGAAATCTAATTAAAAGATCCTTAATTTGATATATTATGGGTCACCTAACTCATTATACTTTAGGAGATATGGTCATTTTAAGTTGACCCTTCTATCAACTTATACAAAAGCTTAGTCAGTAGAAATTCTTTGAACTTGACTTGATGTAAAATATCCCTTATGACTCTAAATCACATCTAATATACTTTAAATACTTAGAAATTGATCCTAGCATGTATATACAACCTAAAAGTCATTGTCCCATATAACTTTTATAAAATCTTACATTAGAATTACGACCTTTAATCATCTCCAATTCTATTCCCATACTAAGAAATTGTCTTAAACATTTGTGCGCAATAAAGAATTATCAATTAAAATCTTATATCATATGAAGGATGACTCGTTCTTAGCTTAGAAAAAAATTGGGGTGTAATAGAATCATGGTTATAATCATATTATTTTGGAGGTAGATTCTCAGCTTCTCATTACTTGGATCACCTCTAATAATAAAGCTCCTTGGAGTTTGCATCCATTCATATATGATTTTAAGGATATTATTGCACAGCTTAGCAGGTTTCACTGTGAACATATATATAGAGAGAGGCTAATAATACGAGTGATCTCTTTCTAAGTAGAGTCAACAGTTGGATATTACTCAACACTACTACACATATCAGTAGCCTCCTTCAAATGTTAAGAGTGCTTATTCGATGGATAAATTGGGATTGATCAATTTTAGAAGAAGGAGATCAAATAGGGTGAAACAACCACCTTGAGTTGAGGAGTTCATTCTCTTTATGTTTATTTCAGCACCCAGTGTGGCTTATTTCCTTTGGTTTTACTTCTTTGTTTAGATCTTGTTTTTTTCCTTTATTGTAAAGGGAGAGTCTCCTTAGTTTAATGTTTTCCTAGAAAATTGTATTGAGAGCAGTCCTCTCGTAGGTATTTTCTTGGTTTGCTTTCTTTTAGCAATGGTGATGAGTTGCTTGTCCTTAGTAGGATGACTGACTTATAGACCATCATAGGGTCGGAGGTATGGCATATACCCTTCTCTTTGTATATATTTCTTTGTTTTTCATTTATGTTAGGCTTAGGGTGTGCGGCTCAAACCCTGACCATCAAAAGAGATGGGGTCCATTTGGCAAGGTCTGTTCCCAATTGAATATATATATATATATATATATATATATATATATATATATATATATATATTTATCACATGTTTTTATGTATGTGTATAATTAAGCATTTATTACCTTTTCATAATTTAAAAAAAATTATTTCAAAAAGATTTTATTTTTGCCAAATTATCTTAGTTTAATTATGAATTATTTTAGTCGTAATTAGTTAGTAATTAAGTTAATTATTTCACTTTGATAATATTAAGAAGCTCTTTATTTAATTTAATCATTTCTTGTTTCCTTGTTCAATTTCTACATATTTCTTGCCTATTACATATTTCTTGTAATATTTCTTGCTTGTTACATACTATCTTGCAATAATTTTCTTTCTTTCAATTCTTTCTCGCAAATATTTCTTGCCTATTACATATCTACAGGAAATCAAGATATCGATCAATATCCATTTCTTGATTCTTTCTCACTAATATTGTGGCTGTCTATTATTCTTGATTCTTTCTCACTACTGTGCATTGATTTGCTTAGTTTTTGCTTATTGTTATTGTGCTTCAACCACTTGTTTGTACTTGTTTTTCATATTGTGATTAGTAAGTAGTATACCATATAATCTTGATCTTGGTAGCTTAGTAGTCTATTACTTTTTAAGTTTAGTGGCGTTAGGATCGAATGATAGACTAGGGTCATGTCATCGGTTGGGGTTGGGGTCGAGGGTAAGGGGTAGGGGTGGTGGGAGGGTCATGGGATTATGTAAGTTAAGGATAGGATCGTGGAATATAGGATCACTAATAGGGAAATCCATAGAGCTAGTAAAATGTCTTAAGAGGATACACATTAATATAGCATGTGTTCAGGAGACCAGATGGGCAGGTACCAAAGCTCGGGACGTGAATGAGTTTAAGATGTGGCACTTAGGTAGTTCTAGGGATAAAATGATGTAGGTATCCTAGTAGATGAGGACCTTAAAGATTATGTGGTTGAGGTTAGGAGGGTTAATGATAGGATGATGCTTATCAAACTCGTGGTTGGTAGGCATGTAATGAATGTAGTTAGCGCTTATGTTCCTTAATGAGTCGATGTGTTAGGATAAGCTTGTATTTGTTACATGCCCAGGAAGGATGTAGTGATTAGGAAAAGAATTCTATAATGAAAATTCGTGGTTTTTAACCTAGTCTAAGTACTTAAGACCGAAAGGTGAGAGTATTATGAGATGTAGAACAAGAGTTAAAATTATATACATTCTGAGACCGAAAGGTGATGAGTGAGCTACATCTAGGAAGGACCGAGAGGTGAATTAGGTGTTATATAATTTGTTTGATCTTGTATACGCAATCATGAATGGGTTTACTGCACCAATTTTGGTTATCATATTAGACGTCATGGGAAACACGACCCTAGCTTCTCATTAACTATTTGAAATCCAGTAGTCAACGTACGCATTAACTACTTTACATTAGGAATTTAGTTGAAACATCATAAACCCCCCATTTACTTCATGCATCTTTATCTTGGGAATAGAACTTACATATGAAAAAGGGTGCTAATAGATTTATTCTGACACATTCCCTATAGAATCGACCTCAACTCTTGTTGAGTTTTGTATTAGATCAGTGACCGCTTTAGTATTCCTTTTGGAGTGTAAATTTGGGCATAACAAATTTTGGCGCTGTTGCCGGGGACTGCGGCGAAGTAATAGACTTTTAGTTGCCACTTTCAGTGTGTAATTCTAGTCCCTAATTTTACTTTTATTTCTTGGTTTTACGCATTGTAGGGAACCAATATTACATGCCAAACACCCGAAGCAACGGTGGAACACTTATTCCCTACGATCCCGAACTTACCAAGTCGATTCGCAAAATGAACGTCCAGGACCACGAAGCAGCAAAGGTAGAGAGTTAGTTGTGAATCCTGCAAACAGGAAAAATGGCCGTTTGGATAAAGATGACCTCATCGTTAATAGGGAGCCACCAATGGCACCACTTCGACAGTTGCCACTTGTGCCACCACCATAGCAGCCACCAGTTTTGAGGCCTCAAGGCCTCAGTATCCTCAAGTAGCGAATGACGATGATGAAAGTGCTGGGACCACTGGGGAAATAGTGTTGCCACTACTGCCTGTAAGTGTCAAATTTACTATCACTAGCACTATGCTGCAAATGTTATAGTTGAAAAGGCTGTTTAGCGGAGTTGTAACTTCAAACTCAAATCAACACGTGATGAAATTCTCGGCAACATGCCAATCATCCAAAATTCTGGGAGTCAGTCAACAAGCGCTAAGGTTGAGGTTATTCCCGTTGTCTCTTTCAGGTGAGGCGATAAAGTGGTTGAATAAGCTTCCCCATGATTCTATCCGTACTTTGGGAGAGTTAAAAGAAGCTTTCTTAAAGAGGTTCTTCCCTGCGTCGAGGCAATTGAAGATCAAAGACGAGATTAGATCTCACAAACAACTGCCAAATGAAGCATTATATCAATCTTGGGAGAGATTCAGGCAGAAACTCAAGCAATGCCCAACTATCATCTCACGAATGAGCACTTGAAAGCAGTCTTCTACAAGTCTTGCAACTTTGTGACTAAACCTATCAGTGATGCAGCATGGGGGGGATCATACATGTCTAGAATGTTTCCAGATATTGTGGTGATCTCGGATCAAGTAGTTAAGAAAAACAAGGCATGATACACCGGAGATGGAGACTGCTCTGCTCTGGGGTGGTCTTCGAGATGACTGCAGAGCAACGAAAAAAGGTGGAAGAGCGGGATCAAGACATGGTCCATATGCGGACCCAGATTGACTTGTTGTCGAAGAGGCTACTTGGTGGAAGTCTAGAAAAAGTAAAAGCTATGAACACACTGCCCAGGTATGATTATCAAGGCTACAATTATGATGAAGAGATTATCAAGGCTACAATTATGATGAAGAGGCTCACTTCTTAGGCAGTCAGGGGGGTTACCGAGCATTTAACTCCGGTAACCAAGGTCGGAACTATGGTTGTGATAACTACCAAGGGAGCTGGCCAAATAAAGATGGCTATAGAAATCGTGAGCGCCAAAATGAGGGTGGCGGAAACTCGAGACTAGAAGAGATTATGGTAAAGGTTCTTGACAAGGTGGAGTCCACTGAGGCAGGGGTGCGGAATGTGAAAGGAAAAATGTCAAATGTTCCACAATTGGTCGACTCACATTTAACCTCAGCAACTAGAGCAACAATTGGGGCAACTATCAGCTTCATTGAATCAGAGAAAGGCTAGGTCACTTCCTAGTGATACTGTGCAAAACCCAAAAAATAATGACCACTGCATGGCGATCACCACGAGAAGCGGTAAGGTACTTTCTGACCCCCGTTGTTGGCCGTGATGCAGGTCTTCATAAAGCAGATGGAAAGGTACCTTACCCCGTGGAGGTGCACGATGATGCCGAAGGTGACGAGATTGATGCAACACTTATGGAACACGAAGTTGCTAAAAAGGCAATAGAGTTGGACCAACCCACTACTCCGTGCCTGATGACCTTCCCAAAGACACCACCGCCATTCCCATTTGGGTCCAAAATCTTTATTATAATTCCAAATTTAATTTTTTCACTTCTCCTAGACCAAAATCGATCTTTCAGAGCTAATGAAACTGATGGATTTTCATTCCAACACTCGAAACCCTGAATGGTACAAAAACTCATTATTTCAACAATTTAAGCTTTCAAAAATACCAAAAACTCATATTTCTACTTTTTAAAATACCAGTTGTCAGTTCCAACAACACAAAGAGGTCATAATAGATCCAAAGCAACTTACAAAAGAAAAAAGTAGTATTTTTTATAGGTAAGTTCAGAAATGACCGACAAGGTCATTATAGATATAATGTAGGCAAAAGAAGTATATGTTAGTACATTTTAATGTACTAAGTATATGGGCAATGCAAGTAGTAATAAACATGTAGTGCAAAGACCAAGTAAAGATCATGACATAGTATAAAGTTTAAACGCATAAATAAACATATAATTGGTCAATGCGTTAGTAGAACAATAGAGGAGATTTTATAAAGTATGTATGTATGTGGCAGATAACCATAACTGACATAAGACTATGTGAGCTATAATATGGAATTTTGGCATTCTCTCTACATCTTGCCAAGATAGATTTCTACCTAGCTAAGTGGTGTCATGAACATGTGCTAAATATGAATCTACTAGTTAGGCCATATCAACAAATATCCTACGGTAACAACATAGTTATAAGACTAGAAGTTTCTGCTAAGGACTCCTTGGGTCGAGTCCCATCTTAAGTCTCATTCGGTACTAAGTCAAATCCCGCACAATACAACATATCATAAAGTCTTACTTATCATAAGTTCATAAGCTAGTTATGTAGGAAAGAGCATTTGAACCAACCAATTCAATTCACAAAAATAATCATATTCATAGCGTAGCTCATTTTTTATGATTTAAGTAATGTGGGTATAGATCTTCTGTTATTACAAATCATAATTCACCTTGAGTATAACAGTCTTAAGTCACCTCTAGGGCCTTAAGTCACCTTTTTCCATAAATATACTTGAACACTTGAATTCACATAATCATGACTTGAGATACAAATTAGGGCAAAAAATGGGTGCATAATCAATAAGCTTAAAATCATGAAATTGAAGTAAAGTCATGTATAATCATGTGAAATAAGAACAATTGAATAAAGTTGAGAAAACCCATGTATAATTTCATGAACCCTATGCAGCATGTAGAAGAGTTTACTCATAAATAATATAATTCATGCAATTATTAACAACTCATATATAATTGAAAAGATAATCATAATATAAATTATAGTTGATACAATTGGAATCGAAGTCTTGAAAATCCTTAAATGACATACTTGAATTTTAATGAAAAAGAGGAGAACTATTTGGGCTCCATAGGTGAAAGAGAGTCACAGATGAATATCCACATAGCTTAGATGAAATTAATGGAAGAAACCTTAAAAACTGAGAGATGAGGCTTGAATTCTTTAATGGTACTTGAGGAGGAAGAACTTGAGTAATTTAAGAGTTGGGCAATAGGACATGGGTTGGGACAGTTATGGGTAATTGTAGTGTCAAAACAACACAGTTTAAGGGGTTAGGAAGGTAGAAAATTGCAAAGTTTTCCTTCGTTATAATCTATTAGACACTGTGTATGAGATCCGTCTATATTCTGCAGATCCATTTACAGACCATAGAGTTCGTTAGATACATTTGGAGACTACCTCTTGTACTGCTTTTCTGTGAGGGTGAGCTAGGGACATGCCCTAGCCCTTGTCTATGCTAGACTATATGGTGGCATGTTGGATTGTGTATAAGTCTATGGTGTCTTATCATTTCTTATTAAGCGTTGCACCATCTTCTTCTATGATGTTGAATGATGCTCATCCCCCAAATCTTGTATAGCTTATATGATACTTTTGTTGGCTTAAGTATGCTCATTCAGATGCTAAGATGATCTGATTGGGGTTCTTCGAATTTCTATCATCGTGTTACACCTAAGGCCTAATTTAGGTCATGCAGAAGGATGAATCGATGAGGATGTGCATTGATTACAGGCAATTGAACAAAGTGACAGTCAAAAACAAGTACCATCTTCCCAGAATTGATGATTTACTTGACCAACTTCAAAAAGTAACATTATTTTCCAAGATTAATTTGAGGTCCGGATGTGAATTGAAAAAAATGGTATTTTAGAAAAAAAGGGTTCAAAATTTAATTAGTTTAAGAAAATCAATTTTTCAAAAATAGTAGAGCACCACCTAATTTTTCTAAAAAAATAAGAAAAATTATTTTTTTTATTTTTTAATATTTAATAGAAAAATCCTTAAAAATTAGAGAAAAATGAGTAAGGGTTAAAATGTCCATTTTTAGAAGATATTAATCGCTCAAAATAACCGTTAATGTGCAGTCGACCAGTGATTAAACTTAATTGACTAACTACTAGAAAAAAATTAAGATTAATGATATTTAAAAATTTACTCAAGTAAAAAGAAAAGCAATATTAGTAATTCAGAAATATGAAAGAATTTAGTCAAAATTGCGTAACTCAAACAATGACTTAGAAAATAAAAGGGTAGCTAAAATTCTAATATCCTAACTAAGTTATTCCAAATAATTCTATAAGATAAAAATTTTCAACTAACAAACATGATTTTAAAAAATAATATTATCTTTTAAGAAAAAAAGGAGACTTTAGCTAAAAGACGAATATTCCTTGCTCATTATCAGACAATCACTTATTCACAAACTTCGGGAAAATAGTTTTCATTTCCCATCTCATGGAAAACTCTTTTCGCTTCGCTTAGCCTTATCCGCCTCTAGGGGTATTTTAGTGATAGGTTCTATAGGAATTGGACGATTCTATTTGGTCAAATACCTAGCGACAAACTTCTATGTTCCTTTCATTACGGTATTTCTGAACAAGTTCCTGGATAACAAATCTAAACTAGTAATTTCTTTAGACAATTTAAATGAACCAAGAATCTAACTTAAACAAAATTGATTTAAAATAAGAGAGGTATTTTGAGACAATATAATTTAAAAAACCAAATAGCTTATATAAGGTAGGGAAAATATTTTTTGAAAAGAGATTTGCAATTCGTATACTTTAAAGAATTTTACAAACTAATTTTGGTCGAAAGATGATTAAATTAAAAAAAAAACACGAAATTGCTTGAAAATTAATTAACACAAAATGATTTGTCTTTGGAAAATTTAATTTAATTATATTTAACAAATAAAGTTAGTGTTAGAGAAATAAATAATAAATAAGGCAATTTCGAATTTTGGGCTTGGTAAGCCCAAATTTAATCCATCCTACACTAATACAAAAGATAGATGTATTTGGGTCTGCCTTGGCCCACTTCCTGCCCTGTATCTTCTGCTGCATTTTAATGGGCTCTTAGGCCCCATTTTTGTTGTATCATGCCACTGTATACACACAATATAACAGCATCCATATGCCTGTATCTGCTTCCCATCTCAAAAGACAAACCAGAGTAGTGCTTCGGCCTTCCTGGCCTAAAGGAATGCAAACGGGAAAAGGAAAGCCCATTTTGGGGCTCCAAGATGATTTCAGATGTAACTTAAAATTACTCATATATAGGCTATCAAAATGGGCTTCGCCCGTGAGGCCGACCCGACCAAACCCTTGAATTAAGTGAGATTGGGCTAGTACTTTTCAGCCCATTTAAGAACAATACTTTTTAGCCCACCTTTGTTCAGCCTACTAACCTCATAGGGCCAACCCACAAACCTCAAAGGCCGGCCCATGGCCCATGAATTTAAAAAAAACATCTATTATATATTTTTTAAGTAGCGTTTTATTTGTTAAAATTTTTTTAATAAATACTGAAAAATATAAATCAAGTACAACTCATTTTATTTGCGCAACTTTTACATTTAGGGCCTTTAGCCTAAGATTTAGTTATTAGCCCATTACTCCATTAAATTTTCTATTTTACTTTCATATAATATAACATTGCCTTTTCTCTCTGGCTTAACAATTACTTTAAAGCAGTTTTTCACTTTCAGTTTAGGCATTGATGCATGTACTTATCTCTAATTTTTTGTTTTTCCTTTTGTTGTCTTATTTATGATTAAAAAAACATGCAATGTATGTTACTTTGATAAATTCTATGATTATTGTATCTTGCCTATATTATTATTATGCAAGTACTCTACTGAAGTGTGAGTAACTCATGGACATGTGAAATTTTGTACTTATTGCCTATTCGTGTTGTGTTTATCAATGTTGCATAGTCTCTCTAAGAAGTTTATAATGTCCATCTTTTGGCTGAAGGGCTAACCTATCCCAACCCTTGGCCCGCGTAGGGCTGCTATTTTGCAGGCCCTTTAGTTAAAAGGGTCAGCCCGTCCTAACCCGTGTAACTCTCTAGCCCGTTAAGATTGGGCTGAGTTGGGTTAGGCTAGCCCATTCTACTCACGTAAGAAACAATTCAGTTCACTGTAAAATATGAATTCAAATAAAAATGGAAGAGAGATTCAAGTTACCAAGTTCAAGGAAAAAAAAAATGGAAGAGAGATTCTACTGCTAGTATGTATTCAAACTAACCTTTAAAATTTCTAAGAAGACCAAGTAAAAAACACAAGCATTCAAACAATTCATAGAATGAACCAATCAATTTCAAGA
Source organism: Solanum rostratum (assembly GCA_029948455.1). Taxonomy (NCBI): domain Eukaryota; kingdom Viridiplantae; phylum Streptophyta; class Magnoliopsida; order Solanales; family Solanaceae; genus Solanum; species Solanum rostratum. Next base: position 36,358,361 of record CM057050.1, on the reverse strand, counting down.
CTACTATAACACTAAGTAAACGACACCATACAAATTATACTAGGTAAACATGTTTTCCGCAGAAACCAAAGAATAGCAAGTCTTAGAGTTGTGCACCTGATGATTCCCAACACATACATATTAAAATTATTGCTTCTCCTCAACTCTATTTTCACACACAGTTTTAGGTCACCAACAAATTTTAGAAAGCTTAATAATTACAAGATCATGCTTAAATGAAAAACATAGTATACAACATAAGCTCACTGGATACATTTTAAAGTATATATAGAGCATATAATTGCAGGTTAGTTATATATTAGAGGAAGGAGATCTCACACCTGATGAAGAGCACAATAAATATTACTAATCTGGACTTAAATGCTATCAAATAACTTATGACTTATCACTAAAGAAAAACATAAATAGTAACTTTATGAACTGTAAAGGGAAACTAAAGAGGGGGAAAAATATCAATGCCCTAACACATGATACCTACATACTTAACTGATAACCTTAATTCAATAAACTAGCAAACAACTCATAATTAGCCATAGTAAGAGTTGAAACAGAGGGATATTAGTCATGTCATATTACACCCGAATTCATTGTGACTAGCTTAAACAAATCTCGAAAATGTTAAGGAGGGAGAAATATTTCCAACACTTGAGAAAATTCCAAGAAAATCTTAACAAAGTGCAGCACATGTATTTCAAGAAATTGACTACTTTACTTCAATAAATTTGTACCATAGTTATAGAAAGCATTTAAGAAACTTTTTATCTATTCCAAGGGAGTATACAATCAGCCATGTACATCAATAGAGAACTCATTAACATTTATAAAGGTCAATCTTGATGAGACTATTAAGTTTAGAGGATACATGATCAATATTCCAAATACTATAGAATATCAAAGAAACCAAATAGGAAATGAGGTGATAAACAAACCTTTATTGTAAAATAATCCTTCCTCTTCAAGTTGTAAACTAATTAAGACCAAACTAAAAAAAGCATATTACCCTCAAAAGTTGCAATGGGACACATTTTATCTCATAAAAGGAACACAAATGAGTCTGGTGTTACTTTCATCCTAAGATAGACATATAATACTAATAAAACAAATCATATGTAGAGAAGACATCATGAAAGGAAAAATATTTGATTTAAATACATAGTAACTCTCAATTTTTTTAAAAAAAAAGACATGAGAAAACTGGACAAAGGTTAGATAAGGACATTCAAAACGAAAGCGACCTAAGATTAACTATATGAAGCCAAACACATTCAATGAATGAACCAACTCGAACAAAGCTAGAATCAAATAGAGATTCACCAAGGAATGCTGATGAGAGATTCAGCCTAAGGGTAAAAAGAAACAAAACTGCATAGCAGCATCTACAGACCAATCATTGAACGCACAAATCATACTCAATGAGGAATAAAGAAACTTGAAAGGAAGAACACAAGACGTCGAACTTTTCACCTCGATTCCGGCTCTAGAACGACAGACAGAGTACTTGATTATGACCTTTAGCCTTCAAAATTCTTTTTGAATTTAGAGGAAAGATAGAGTGTATTTCTTCTTTTTTTAAGGATCAGCCGATCCTTTTCCAGTTGAACAAAGGGCTTTTTATAGGTAAAAATAGGTCAAATTAACAGCTTGCTTGGATGGTGGTTTGCCATGGTTTGTATGGTATGGTATGGTATCATATCTATAATACAATACCATATAATGTTTGGATAGACTCTTATGAGTTTTCATTGTTTAATGATAATTTGTTGTTTGATTTGACTGTATGGTATTGTATTGTAACTTATAAATTTACGAAAATACCCTTCATGCTATATTTAATAAAAACCAGCCAAAAGGTCCAATTCTATTAGAAAAAATAGAATATTTACGAGACACCTAGCCAACAATTCAGACCAAAAATAAAAATAAAGAAAAAAGGAATCAAACAAGTTTAAAGATATTGCTTTTGTGTAAACAAAATTTAACACAAACAAATTTAAGGTAATAAAGATGCTATACAGAAAAATAAAGATGCTAAGTCAATACAAATTCATTAAAAGAATAATATTGATTAACTAGAAACACATAACAGAATAACTTCTATTATTAATAAAATATTCAAAGTGTCCATAAAAGAAGCAACACTTAAAATTTAAATAAAATTATTCTAAATTTAATTGTCTTCTCCCATCATTTCTAATAAAAGATCTTTGCGGACCTCTTTCGGGCATCCTATTAGAGTGCGACATGCATTTGCATTTTGGCAAAGAAATATGTAAGATTTTGTATTCACACGAGATTCCAAATACATCTCTGCCTACATATTCCATATCTCGCTCTCAGAAATAGGTAAAGCGGATGAAAGTCCACTAATAGCATTAGCCAACTTGTTCATCCCACCTCTCAACATGTCAGCCATGCTTTCAAGATGATCATATTTAGATTTTTTGTTCTTGATAGGAGTTGGTGCTTCTGATAGGCATTATATGTAGATGCATAATCAGTTGCTTCACTTTGCTCACCCTGTCCATATTCGCCAATACTTTCCAAAGAGGCAACATTGGTATGAATCATTTCATCTACCTCATCAATAGTCAATATATGAACATTTGATTTTTTTAGATTCTTATTAGCACTCCTTTTTAACATATCTGGGCCAGTCTCAGCATGCTTTTCATTTGCCCTGTCCTTTCCATATAACATCATCAGATTTTCATAATTTCGGCATGGCTTGGTCCTTAAATATGCAGCTGCAGGCGTAGTATGTATGTGTGTGTGTGTGTGTATATATATATATATATATATATATATATGAAACCTACAATAAAAATAAAAACTAAACCAATTAATATAAATTTACCCGAATTAATTAATCCTATACTTCAGGTTCAGCAACAAACTTGTTTGTGATGGGATCTCATGCAAATCCACTTAGTCCACTTGTCTGGAATATGTCATCGTATTTGCCGAAGTTCCTTTTCATTGTTTTCATTCGATTGTGAATTTTCTCCTTGTTAATAGCTTTGTCAGAAAATTTTGATTTTAGCTCCTTTAGTATGTTATCCATTGCATGTGTAGAGAAAGTTTCGCCAACTCTGTGCCCAAGTAAATTTTCTTGACAATATGCATCAATTAAAGTGTCATCCATTGCATTTGTCCAAACACATATGGAGTTATCTGGAGCCTTTAGATCACTTGAGGTAAATTCCTTTGCGTCTTTTGCCATATCAACTACTTATTCAAGACAAATATTCACAAAATTAAGAAAAAATATTGTTACACGTACATAAATATTGATAAAAGTTACTATAATTTAAAGTAAATGCACTAAACATAATATTTATAATAAAAATATATACATCATGAAATGAAATTGTTATCACATAACATCAAGTAAATAAAAAATTCGACACAATTAATAACAATAGTTTTTCCACTATAAAACTAATATTGATAATTAATCCACATGGCAGCTGCTATGCCATCTCGAATCAACTCTCCTTTTCTATATTCCTCATTATTCTCCCTAGAATTTGAATGTTCCTCATGCACAGTATTATCATTAATAAGCTCTACATCAACTTGAGCGAGTAACTCATCATTTGGATCTACACCTCTTAAGTAGTTGTGCAAAATACAACAGGCAAATATGATAAGTTTTTGAGTTTTCAATGCCATATAATGATTCCGTTGAACTAGAAATTATAGGAAATCTCTTTTTAAGAACTCCAAATGCTCTTTCGATACCGTTTCGCAAAGAAGCATGTCGCAAATTAAATAATTCACGAGAATTTCGAGGTGGATTTTTTGAATACTCTTTCAAGTGGTATTTCTCATCCCGATAAGGTGTAATAAGTCCACTTCTCAACATGAGTCCAGCATCTACAAGGTAGAATTTCCTAAACATTAAAAAATAAAAATGATTTAATTATATAATTTATCATATATAACTAACTCTAAATATATAATATATACCTTCTAAAATTTTTAGTGGGTCTTGTCTATTTAGTGTTTCTTTCATAATTCTTCAATCAAATGTTGTCCCTTCCCACCCAGCTAACACATATATAAATTTTAAATCAAATGTACATGCAGCATTGTGTTGGATAATCTTTCCTCCCACAATATCTCAGTGCTTCACTTTGTGAAACTTTAACACGTATGTGTGTTCCTTCAATCGCACCAATACAATCCTAATATTACAATCATTAATTAACAATATAATCTTGGATTTTGTTTAAATATAAATAGTGTAAATGAGCTTACGTTAAAATATGGGTAGAAATGTTGGGTACTAGCAATTTCAGAAGGTACATAGGAGCCATCAGGTTGTTTAATAAAGTTCTCATATAACCTCAAGATAGCTCGTAGGACACCGTTAAAATAATGACTGGCCGACTCTCTAGAGCATCGAAATGTGAAAGATAGCTCACGATTTGTCACATTATGTGCTAACAAATAAAGTGTTTTTGCAACTTGTTCTTCAACTGTAACTTGAAGTGTTGGTCTAAGACCTCCATCTTTAACTAAGACTTTACATAATCCAGTAAAAGCCGAAGGACTCATTATTATTATATTATGACAAAGTTCAGTGGAAAATAGGTGATTCAATAATTCATCTCTAACTTTCTCTCTTTCAAGCTTTATGTCCTGTGTGATCGTGCGTCGATCTACTTCAATTTCATATGTATAATTCCAAAATCAAATAACTACCATAATAGCTGCATATGAAGCTATAGAGCTCACTTGTTTCAATATGTAATTACTATCTTGATTTTTCTGATCAGCCATCTACAATATAATTATGAAAAATGCATCAACTAATTAAATTAGGCATATACAATAACAAAATTTGAATAAGGGCACTTAATTATCGAGAAAATCTAAAAGATAAATGTTGATGAAATTGACTCCTCAATCAAGAGATGTTTTTTCTATTGCTTGGGCAGCAACTAGCAATGTGTAGCAGATAAGATATCCAGTCAAAATATATATAATTGAGGGATAACTTTATGCTTGCTTTCTAGAGTGATGAGATAGATATAGCAAATATGTCATCACAAATTGTATTCATGTTGCTTGGACAACAACATTTGAAGGTCTAGCTATATCAGAATCATTAAAATTAAAAAGACTATTTATTTTCCCTGCTTCTAGAGTCATAAGCCAAAGATAGTGCGTATAGCATTGCTATAACACCAAATCTAAGTTGTAAGCATGCTTAATATAAAGACTAAATCAGAAAGTCTGACCAGAAAAACTATAACAACTTCCATATTCTCTAGTATAAAGAAAACCACAGGCTATGAATTAAATTTGTTGATGCCGGATTTTGCCAGCAAAAAAGACAAAAGTTTTTTGTCTCTTTCTTTCTGGAATTTGTGAATTTTTGGATTGTTTTAATTTGTTTTGAAGAGAATCTTGAAGATAAAGCAGCTTTTAGTCATCCTATATTAGTTATACTTTTAATATATGAAAGTAGGCAATTAACTTTATCTATGATCTTTTCTAGTTTTGGGACTTATTTTAGTCAAGGAATACTCTGTTACGTTCGTAAAGAGATAGGGAGATTGTACTAACACATAAGCACCTAACAAATTATATTACCGTCTCCAACAAATTTCACAACGCTAATTTTCTGGATTCTTTGGTTACATCTATAGTAGAATTTTAGTTAGCAAACTTTGTAACATCACTTCGGACAGGAAACTTTGAACTTCAGTGATATTGAGGAAGCTAAAGTAGCAAAGATGGTTGGCTATTATATAATAAAAGAACAAGACGAAATACCTATTGGAGTATGTTGTGAGCTTGCTATACTAGAGAGAGTAAGAAAAGAAGTATTGAATAAATGCAACTTGTGAAACTAAACCAAAATCCAACTCAAGGGGAGTCGTTCATTAATCAGAGAAAGATGTATTCGAGAAGGGAAAACACAATGTGATAGCAGAGTTGATTGCTAATCACATCAAAGCAAATAAAAAAGAAAGAATTTCACGAACCTCAAATTGTTGTTATTGGAAATGTGGGAGAGAAACAGGAGATGGAGAAGAAGCTTCAAAATTGAGATGAGTCAAATCAGTGTAGGATTGTGCCATAGATATTAGAGTAAAGCTTAATAAAAATAAAAGGGTAAATTAGGATTATTAAAAATTAAATAAGGGTATAAGTGAAAATAAAACTAAGTGAACAATGAGTTACCACCAATTTGGTGGTTTAAAAAAGTGAGGGTTTTCATGGTTACAAAACCATGAAACCAAACCATACCATACCATAAAACTAAAGAGACAATCAAAACAAACGCGGTTCTTTCACTAATCACACTATACCATACCATCAAAACCATCATCCAAACAAGCTGTAAGGGGGAAAACGAATAGGATTTGGGGGAATATTCCCCAATTTAAACAAAAAACCTATTTCTAATGCTCCTAACAACTGAAAATCAAACATAATTGGACAAACTAATCTCGTCCATCAGCTTCAAGGGCACGGACAGACGGGGAAGGAGATAGTGACACCTACGCGTACTGTTGTTGGATGTTGATGTCATTTGTGGTTGCTGGTGTACGTTTTCTGCTGCTTTGTACATTGATGGTGCTTGCGTCGTGTTGCTGCTATACGAAGGAGAAAAGGAGGTCGGTGGGAGATGTAGCATGAAGGAGAAAATTTTGGAAAAAGGGCGCGTGGGTGAGCTGCACAATATAATGTATGTAGATTGTATTATTTGGATTAGAATTAGGGAAGATGGACTAGGTTTGGAGCTTTAGGCTACAATTTTAGTCCAAAAAATGGACCTAATTTGTTCTAAAAGAAGTTTGAGAATAGGTTAAAGGATGAGAAAATCTAATTAACAATTTGGCCATTTAAGAGTTGCAATTATAGTCAATTTAGATTTAAAAATAGATAAATTGAGTTACTTGGTTAATTAGGCTATAAGACAAATTACTATAAATTAATTAAACAACAAAAACAACAACAGCATACCCAGTGGAATCCCACAAGTGGGGTCTAGGGAAGGTAGAATGTCTGCAAACCTTACCACTACCTTATAGAAGTAGAGATGTTTTTCCTGGGAACTCTTGTCTCAAAAATCCATATGCAGAATAAACTAGATATGAAAAAAAACCACATCTCAATATGTAAATACGATAGAATTAACACACATACGACATATATAAAACACGTCTACTCCTGCTACCTAACTATACCTCCACCTAACCTACCAACCAATTAGCCTGATACTCTAATTCGCGACCCTCCACTTCTTTCTATCTAAGGTCATGTCCTTAGTGAGATCTAGTTTCGCCATATCTTGTCTAATCACCTCCCCCCAATACTTTTTTGATCTACCTCTACCCCTCCGTGTAACTCCCAGAACCAACCTCTCGCAATTCGTAACAGGAGCATCGGTATTCCGTCTCTACACATGTCTAAACTATCGTAGTCTCGTTTTCCTCACTTATCAGCCACCGGGGCCACCTCTAGCTTCTCCCGAATGGTCTCATTCCTAATCTTATCCCTCCTTGTGTGACCAAACATCCATCTCAACATCCTCATCTCTCTGATATGCATCTTCTGAACATGTGCATTTTTATTGGCCAACACCCCATTCCATACAACAAAGATGGTTTTACCACCTTTTTGTAAAACTTACCTTTGAGTTTAGTTGGTATTTTCTTGTCACACAATACTCCAAAGGCAAGCCTCTATTTAGTCCATGCTGCCCTGATACGATATGTGACATCCTCATCGATATCGCTACTACTTTGGATGATGGACCCTAGATACTTAAAGTTTTCCCTCTTGGGGATAGGTTGAGTGGCAAGCCTCACATCAATGTTTGCTTCATCCCTTGCAACACTGAATTTGCACTCCAAGTATTCTGTTTTGATCCCGCTCAGTTTGAATCCTTTGGACTCCAAGGTGCGTCTCCAAGCATCCAACCTATCATTAACTTTAGTCCGAGTCTCATCAATTAATACTATGTCATCTACAAATAGCATACACCATGAAACCTCCTCCTGGATAGATCGCATCAGCTTATTCATCACTATGGAAAATAGTAAAGGGCTCAACACAGATCCTTGATGGAGTCCCATCTCAACAGGGAAATACTCTGAGTCCCTCCCACTGTTCTTACCTAACCATTTTCTTGAAAAATAATAAAATACACATATCAAACCAACAGATTCTCTTGAGAACGTGAAAAAATTCTATGTTAAAAGCGTTACAAGAGTCGTATTTCCATGACTCATTAGACGCACCCTTGCCTTAGGAACTCAACCATTAGAACCTTGGCCCTATTAGAAGCAAGCATAACCACCACCGTTGGAGTTGGAGAACCCAACATCATAACGGGCCCTCTTAGGGTCATGTACCCTCCTTTTCTTGAGCTTTTCTCCTTTAATCTATTCAACATATACCATGATCCTGGATATGTCCATATCTCAAATAAGCATAGCCGTACAACATTCCTTCACAACCAAATTAGAGACACCAGAGATAAATATTTGCATTCTTGCACGGGGGCCAACCACAAGCATAGGAGCATACTTAGAGAGCTTTGTGAACTTTAGGTTATAGTCCCTCACACTCATACCACCTTGTTTAAGGTTGATAAATTTTGTCATCATGGCTTCTCTAAGTTCAAGAGGGAAGAAATGATCCCGAAAGGCAAACTTGAACTCTTCCCAATCAACAACATTACCACAAACCCTATCTATCAACCATTGGGTGTACCACACTTGAGCCACATCTTTCAACGTTATGCAGCCAACTCAGCCCTCTCCTCAAAAGTCGCCTCCTTGATAGTCAGCACCTTAGAGAGATCATCAATGAACTCTTAAGAATCCTCATTAGCCTTTGACCCATAGAACTCCAGAGGATTCACGCGGGTGAAATCTCTCACCTTAGAAGCCAGAGTAGAATCCCAAGGAAGATTGGCCTGCCTAGTTTGAGTTGTCACCACCTGAGCAAGCATAGCAAAGTTCGTACGGAATTCACCATTAGAGATAAGTTCTTCCATAGACCCTTGGGGAACTTGGTCCTCACAAGCGGGGGTGAGTCTTGGTAGGGGAGCTCTTCGTAAAGGAATCTTTTGTAATGTAGCAAGGATACCATTGGGATAAGGAAACCAAACATACGATCTAAATCACGACATAAGACATGAAGAAGTGAGACAATTCCTAAAATGCTATCATAGCCTCTCACTCATAGGTATGTTGCACTTCACACCCATGAATAGGACTCTACTTGATGCAGCATGTTAGACTCCGAAGATCATTTACAAATCTAGTGCTTTGATACCAAGCTTGTCATAATCTGGACCTAGGGTCTAGGAGTGACATGTTGAACAGGAACCCGAGAGTCCCCAAACAAGTCTCAAAGTATCCATATTCACATCATCAGTTCGGAAGCGTATACAAATAGTAAACACATAGTTCCAAAGGACGGGATCCGGACGGGAAAATAAGACTCATGCTATGGGGATATCATAGGAAATGGGATTAACATGGATTCACATAACATGTAACACATAAAGACTAAGGGGCGGGTAGGTATGATTCACTCTATGGGGGCAATTCCGGACTTAGGATCTTTCATATCATAACATAAAAATATATCATAATACTCAGAGCCAATCCACATAACGATATTCAATAGGTATCCATAACCAAAAACATAATCCTGAATATAAAACTTAGCATATAAACGTAAAAGAGTCTACAAGATGTCCAACAATGCCTATAGTCATAAGATAGGATGGGAGCCAAGACATGTCCCACACTCACCCTCAGAGTAAATAACATAAACAAAAGCACCATAGGTAGAGGAATGGTGGTTTATCCTTGGAAGATAGGACTCACCACAACAAGTATCTCAAGATCCAAGCTAGCCGTCATATGGTGGATGAAGTTAATCCTCGCCCCCTATATGGTTAGATCATGTAGGCAAAAGTATGTCTTAGTACGTTTAAATATACTAAGTATGCTGGCATGCAATGCATATGACTTATCAAATCTGCCTTCAATGTTAGATGACAAGCGCACATAATATAGAAAGAAGTATATATCCAAAGAAAAATAGTATAACAATATGCCATGAAATTCATAATGCATGAAATGCAATAATGCTCATATATAGTGGGATGTGACCATGACTGTCATATCAAACTCATGTGAGCTATTACATGGATTCACCTGATGTAGACCTCCCATTGGTAAGAGAAGATTACTCGTCAAGAGTAATCTACATCATATCTTACGACCCCGTCTTTTCGGTATGATGGACACCTTCCTTACGATCATATCTTTTTGGAAGGATTTCCATATCAAAACATATCATATCATATCAAAGTGTGTAACCATTCCTTATGATCCCATCTTTTCGATAATGGCTACCATACACCTTTGTTGGCACATAGTTCAAGGAAAGGGAGAGGACCCTTGGTGATTGCCCTTACGCCCCCAATCTATTTGGTGCTAAGTCAACATCCCACAAGAATACTTATATATATACATGTTTTCAAAAGAGGCACAAGTCATTTCAAATTATTTCAATGCATAGTTGGGCTCATAAACTAAACATATTTCTTAAATATTCATACTTAGTCTCAAAAACCAAACAAATCTTTGAATCTTACTTTTCATGCGTAGGAATAGCTCATTCACTTATATCGGAATGGTGTAAACACCCAAAATTCTCAAAGAGTCATATCATAGACATTTATGTGATCACATTCTTGTTATAACCATAATCTTATCAAAATCATATGTATAAACATAATTGGGCTTAACCCACTTCATAATTTTCGTACTCGTGAATGGATATGCTATGAATGATGTGAGATTCGCATGGAAAATATAGATTCAATCTAAAATCAACGATACAATATGAAATTCAAGTAAATCCATAAGTAAAATTCACATTCAAATCCCAATTTAAATTACGTATGTTTAAATCAAACTTTAAAGGGACAATGCATATTCAAATCTTCACAGAAGTCATGTAATTCAACATATTAAGGCTTAAATCAAGTTAAAATCAATAATAAAGCATAGCCCATACTTCAATTGAATTTAATAAACAATAATCTTAAAAACCCACATTTAAATTAAGCAAAAATTCCATAGATTAAATGTAAAAGAGTTTGGGTCTTCTTGGTTGAAAGGGAACAATAATCAATCCCGCATACCTTAGCTAATGGAGGAGATCCAAGAAGAAATTTCCCTTGATTCCCAAGCTTAGTCTTCACAAGAGCCTTTGAGAGAGTTGTTAAAGAGAGTTCAATATAATTCTAAGTGTAGGAATGAGTTTGAATGAGAGGAATAAAGTATAGGTCATTTGAATGTCTTTAGGTAGCATAGAAAGTCACAAAAGACCCTTCGGATAAACCATAATTATGAAAACGTCACTAATGAAAAGAGTGAAAAATTGATATCAAGGATCTCAAGGAGGGGTATACGGTCCGAATAAGGGTATACGGACTGTATACTTGGTCTATGATCCGTCATTTAGAAAAATCATTCTTTATGAAGGTCCGAGATGATAATTCAATACTTAAAAAAATTCAACGTCGGCACCCATACGATGGTTTCACGGTCCGTACCAAGGCATATGGACCATATGCCTATACCACTATACTTAGAAAAATTCTTCATAAAAAAGTTCCAAGACGGTGATCCAATACTTAGAAAATTTTTACTTCGGCAGCTTTAGGGGAGGGCCTCACGGACCGTGAAGGTTCATACAATCATGAGAGGGTCCGTGTGACATGCCTTGGCTAAAAATGTGGATTTTCAAGACCAAGGCTACCATACGGTCTACCACACATACCGTGAAGCCTCAACCGTGTGGGGTCCAAGTATGGTATGCCTTAGTGTCAAACTTCCACATTAAGGCCAACACTTCCTACACAAGGCCAAGGGTCACTTCAAGGAGGCTCCTCATGGTCTGTATAGGCTTGTATAGGCTCATATGGACCGTGAAGGCTTCCATAAAGCGTCACCTTAGTCCAAAATTTTTCAGAACAAAAAATTTCAAGCTCCATTAAGGTCGTACAACATCCGGGGTCCTTACAAGTAGTAAGTCAAAAATTTCAACCTAGGATAGCTTTGGATGAAATATGAGTCATGTGAGGTTTAGAAAATTTTGATAATGAAAATTGTAAGTTTTATCATTCAAGTTGATAGTCAATGCAATAAAGAGCCTACACGACTTTGGGGAACTGAACTAGAGCGAGTCTTGAAATTGATTTTGGTGCAAATGGAATATATTATCGTCATGATTTGAGAGTGTGTTGTAAAAAAGGGGTTGGATGCGAGTTACGAAATTTCTGTCTCCATACAACCCGCTACAACAAAACTATTTTCACTATGCAGTGCCTTCATGGTGGGATAAATGGCCTCCATGATGGAGCAGCCATAAATTTTAAATTTGAAAAGTCCCAAATTCAATTGTATTTCTCCCACTTCGTCCTTGAGAGACCAAAAATGATCTAGAACTTATTTTTCTTCATTTTTCCACCGTCTTCATCATTAAAGGTAAGTTAATCATTTTTCTAACTTGTAATCTAATTCCTACACCTTCGATTATAAAGAAAATTATTATAGAGAAAAAATTAGGCCTGCAATTAATAGTGGATACAAAAACTAGTTGGGGAATATGATCATAAAAGTGGTCAAGGATTAGGATTTTTATATAATCCAGGTAAATTAGGCCATTATTGTTGATTTTTTTATTGATTGTTTATAGACTAAGAAATAGCTTGAATGTTAGAAAAGAGAAAAAGTTCAATTTTTTAGGATTCAAGGATTGAATTCGAAGTAAATAATGATTTAATATTCGCATTTGTGTGACATATTCTTGTTAACTACTTCATGGCACTTCTTGCTTGTATCTGAAAAGGGTAATAATGATACAAAGTTAGTTAGTGATTTTTCATTATCAAATTAGATGTCATGAATTTATTACTTGAACTTGATAAGTTATTAATTATTCATTATGATTGTGATTGTGGGTCGAGTTTCACGTTCTAACACATTATAAGATCAGATGTCACATTTTGATATATTATTAGATTGAGTATTATGTTTTGGTATATTATTAGATTGGGTTTCACCTTCTAACATATATGTAGATCAGGTGTCACATTTCGACTCATAACTTATTTGAGCGTGGGTCCCTTGAGAGGACTATTGTTAAATTTGTATTGAGATTAATAATTATGAATTTGGTGTATTAAGCATGAATCGCGAATATTATGATTTTTAGTATATGCATGATTTACTATGTTATAGTTGCTTAAAATATATCTTGCTTATTTGAATCGTCTCATGCAGTACATGGTTGTTACGTGTACTGATACTGCATTAAGTCTTTATTTATTAATTATAAAGAATCTTCCTACGACTACTAAATGACCTCAGCTAAGTGATTGTTAATTCAAGAATTCAAGGGTAAGCCAGCATTTTTTGGGCTACTATGAATTATTCCACTATCTTAGTCTACTTATTCCCGACTTAGACTTTTGTTTATTTAATTATTTTAAGTTTTGGAATTGTATTCCTTTTTAGTAGACTTACAGTAAGAGTTTTGGTACAATAACTTTCAGTTTCAGAGTAGTGTCTTACCTTGTTAAGTTTTCTATTTAAGTTTATGAGAACTTAACTTGTGTTGCTTATTTAAATAGATTTCCTTGACTTTAAATGTCTGAATTGTGCTAGTTCAGTTGGCTGATTTAGAGTATTGATTCTCCCACCGAAGGGTTAGTGTGGACGCCCCTCCGACCCTTTCTAGATCATGACATCATATGATTGGAATAGATTAATGTTTAGTATGAATCCATCTCTTGATTGCATATGAATATGTATCTTTGCTGATTTTTCTTCACTTTTCCATCTAATTTTAGGTTCATGATTCCTCTGTTCCTATTTTTCAAATTCCTTTAGTTAATTATTTCTCTCACGCATGTGATTATTATATTGTGATGAATGAAATTCATATGATTTTTTAGAAATAGGGTTGCTTACTTTAAATGTTATTGCCATAGAAAGTGGACTATTCTATTTCATGATTGACAAATTTCTCTAATTTATTTTAAGCATCTTTTAGACTTATTTTTTGGGAAGATAATATTGCGTAGTCAAAAATTAAAATTTTTATGTTGGCTTGCCAACATTATCTTTTTGGGAACTACATCCCAACAACAACAAAAATAATATTTGGTATAAGTTATGATAATATGAGTTCCAACTTGAAAAGCTGACCAGTGCCATGGTGAATAATGCCATTCTTATGTATTACAAGTCAATGATGACAGTATCTATTTTTTTTGTAGGTGTCAAAAAAAAGTTTAAAAGGAAGTGATGATGATCTTGACATTACTTAAGAAGATTTTGAATTGTTGATAGATGTTGTCATATTCTGTCACGATTTGGACCTAGGGTCTAGCCGTGACACGATAAATGTGACACCCGAAGGTACTCCATCTAAGCCTCATGTTCATATTATAAGCATTCATAAGGTAAAATAAGCATACATAAAAGAATAAGTAAGCGGAAATGCATAAAACTAAGAACATCATAGTTTCTTCTAAGGGAATATACATCAATTTGTGTAGTGTTCAAAATATGCCTCTACATCATAGATCTTGGCGGGGTCTAGAACATAGCTTACTATCTCACCCTCAAGATACAAATAAAAAGAAAATGATAAAAGTCTCAACATATAGAAACATCATAAATGGGCTTATTTCCGAAGCATGGGAACTCACCAACAAATCGTCAAGCTTGGAATTTGAATGGGCTTATTCCCGAAGCATGAGAACTCACCAACAAATCGTCAAGCTTGGAATCTGAATCTAGCCACGAAATGAAATAGTCGTCTCGTCGTCCGCCCCTACATGGTTAGATCATGTAGGAAAAGAAGTAAGTGTTGGTACGTAGAATGTACTAAGTATGTAGGTATGCCATGATCAAAGGACGTCACAATAATATCAATATGCATAATCATAATCAATAGGATAAAGACACAATATGCATGATCTATGCAAGTTTGATAATCATGAGAATAGAAGCATCATCAAATCCATTCATAACCTTAACATACATATGTGGGAATAAGACCATAACTGACATATAAGACCATGCAGACTATTACATGGAATCTTGATGTTCCCTCTACACCAAGCAAAGAGGGGTCTACTTTGCCGAGATAGACTCGATCCTCACCCTATAAGCTCTATCCTAGCACGGTGAGTGTCCATCATTAAATCTAAATGGATCCATTAGCACACTTTTAAGGCATAAAAACATGAACATCATTCTCATGGTGGTACATAGTTATGGGGCTATGGAATCTACCAAAGCCCTCTCGGTGCTAAGACATATCCAACTCAATACATTAATCATGCATATACATGGCTTTTAACATAGTTCATACTTCATTAAAATCATACTTTCATAGTTCATAATATAGTCATCATAATCTTTCATAAAAACATTTAATGTCATAAGAATAGTCCACCTATTTTTCTTTTCATCATAGTGTGGGTAAGCATTTTCACCTTAACATCATTATAAACATTAGGGTTTTCATCACCCTCTTCATCTTAGCATCATCATTATCATCATCATTGTCATAAAATATGCTTTTACATAATTGAGATCATAACATTGAAAATACATAGCTTTATCATAAGAGACTATGGAAAAATGTGGGTTCATGGACAATTGAGTCAAAATCATGCAATTGGATAGGATTCATAGAGAAAACATGCCATTAAAACCAATTGGGATCGTTCATAAAGGAACTCACATCAAATCATTAAGCCCTACTCATGCATGCTTGAAATCACATACTTTTTCTTGAAAATTATATACATCATGTAATTCATCATAATTCATGTATAATTAGATATAATCATCATATAGGAATCATGTTCCATGCATTTGGAATCATAGCATAAAAGCCCATAGGAAATCATCATGAAACTTTGATAAAAAGGAGATTTTGGACAAGGCTTCATGGATGAAACTAATCCATGAATGAAGCTTACATACCTCAAGTGAGAATCCTTAGAATTGGAGAGAAAAATCTGAGAAAACCTTGGTCAAACCTTTAAGCCCTGGCTTCAATGCAATCATTGTCTTAGAGAAAGAAATATTTGAGACTTTTGAGAGAATTTTGAGGATGAATGACTTTAAATGAATTAGGACAACGACTTATAGGGATTAGCTTAGTTAAGGTAGTTAAGAGGGCCAAAACGATGTAGTTTAGGACTTAAATAAATTGGAAATGTCAAAAATAACCTTCATTAAAAATTGACAGGACCAACCACGAGACCCCGCTGTGGTTCAACGTAGGGACCGTTCTTTGGCCCGCAGAACTTTATGTCACAAAAGTTGAAATACTAAAATTTGCATCTTTTAAGCCACGAACATGTAGGACAACCCGTCATTCCATCTACATATCATAAGTCATCTCGTAGAGTGGTTCCAGACTTAGAAAAATTTAGGCCCTTCAGGACTCCTTTCCACGAAACCTTTGATGGGTCGTGGTTCCATATGCGGTCCATCTTGTTAATTGTACATCAATTTTCAGAAATTCTTCAATTTTTCATTTTCACTATATTCAAGTCCACGAAGCCTACCTACGACCTGTGGATCCTTCCACAAGCTGTAGACTGGCTCGTAGAATCAAACCAGCACCCAAAATTTTTTACTTTTAGTTTTCCAAACCCTTAACCATGAGGGGTGTTACATATTCATTTTGCTATCAAACATTTTTATACTTATTGTAGCATGTAAAACTACACTAATCATGTGGATTTGAACATTTTGCTTTAAGAAATGGGGTATTTCGGTCAATTATTGTGCCTATGCATTTTGTTGGATAAATATATTTATTGAATTATATATGAAATTTTTTGAAGGATTAATATTTGTATAGTTTGTATTGTGATTTTCTTTTAGAACTCAAATTAAAAAATTATTTTTACAACACCGATGCTAATTATTTTTGCAATAGGCTAGGTAAAGGTATTGTAATAAATCACGTAAGCATTGAAGTATGTCATATAAATGTTACAATGGATCACAATAATATTGAAATAGGTCATGTAAGCAATTATCGAATAAATTTGAAACAACCATTATAATAAAGGTCTATGGCAACATTATAAACCATTGCACTTATCATATATTTTCATTGCACCAGAAAGAAGAATAATTGTTGTTAGAGGATTGTCTATGGCATTGCTATATCACAATTATTGCCATAACTCTATAGCCACACGAGCTGATGTAACTATTAAAATATTATCATAGACTTGTGGCAATAGTCTATCCATCTATATCAATGATTTTTCTTGAGTTTTCATAAGTCTAGTTTATCTATTGCTACACAACGAAAGAAGAAAATTTATAAGAGCCTATCCAGAAGAAAACAATCAAAGGATCATTCAAAAAAGTGTCAAATCAGCCCAAAAGAAAAAAGTATGTCATTCTTTTTTTGATTTGCTCAGATTAAAGCTAGTTCACACCATTTGAAGAACGCAGGAGAAAATGTCCTTAAACCTTGTGAAGATTGAACGAAAAATAAAATCATGTCTCTAGCATTATTGTGTCATCTGCCCAAAGTCCTTTGTTGTTCCAATTTTTTTTAAAAATAAACGGATAATTTAAGATAGATGATAAGTCTAAAGAAGGATAATACTTTAAGCTTTAGGGGACTAGATACTAAAATGTTAATTACTTCGAATAATGACAAATTAAAGACCAAAAACATGAATTGATTTTAGTTCGAAAAATAAAGCCACGAGAAAGTTTATTTTTGCTCATATCAAGGCAAACAAAATACTTTGCATCGTGGACATTAAAATCTAAAATAACTTATGGGTAAACTCGGTGGACTCAAATAAAAGAAAGGACCTGATAACAGTCCTGCCAATACAATCCAAAACAAATAGGATCCAAATTCAGGAGATGATAGAAGAAGAAAGCCTAGAAATATGAAGCCACATCAAGAAATATTTGTGCAAAGTAAGAATTTGATAAGAGAACATAAATTCTATATGATGCACGTTGCACTATTTTTCTCGATCAATTTTGATCTCAGTGGTATTTTCTAAATAGGTTTCTAATGAGGTAAATATAAACATATTGTGTATTCATATTATGCTTGTAATCAATCTTTAATAGAAAAGAGAACCAACAATTGAATTTTCATTAGATTGAAACATTCATATTATGCTTGTAATTAATCTTTAATAGAAAAGAGAACCAACAATTGAATTTTCATTAGATTGAAACTAAACTATAATGACCCGACCTAAGGGACTAATCATCACACGACAAATGAGATACCTGAGGGAACCTCACCCAAGCCATCTCTAGCATCTTAAGCAGTCATACGCATTGAGTAAAAATTTTTCAAAGAAAAGAAGGAAAAGGGTCTAAGAGTCAATGTTGAGAATGAAGCAACGGTAAAATAAATAGTGGAATAACTACAATGAATTTGTTTATCCATATACATACCAACTATATCATAAATATATGGGATCGATACCGATCGATCTCTGTCAAATAGAAAAGAATCCATAATAATGGAACATAGAAAGTAAAAGCGTCAAAAGAGATACAATGCATTGTCTTAAACAAAACAAAGATACAAGATAGATGAAAAGATGGAGGAGTCTGAACTAAGGGCTCCCTACAATAAGCTACTAGTCTTGGATGCCGAAAACTAGCCTCGAGCCTATGGAAGAGTGCCTGTCCCTACATGTTTAAATGATACAGGCAAAATATGTGTTAGTATATTTGAATAAACCATGTATGTGAGATAAGATGCATGGATGAAATTGTAATGCCACCATTATTAAACATAACATATAAGGATATATATAGAATAAAGGATACATAGGCAAGCTAAATCATGCACAAGAAATATGGCACAAGATCAATATGAGATTATTCATAAGAAAGCACATAAAGTGAAAGCATAGCATAAGATCATAAGCTTGATGGAATAGACTATAACCAACAATATGACCTTGTGAGCTACTACATGAAATCAAATGAACTTCTTCTATTGAGAAAAGGCCAATGTACTCCTTCCATTGGGAAAAGGGGAATCTACTTACCAAGGCAGATTTCCAAAACTTAGTAACTTTGCAATTTCATCTTTCATAACATTTGGGACTACGTGGATCCACTAGCCTGGCTTATAAGGCTCCTATGGTGGCACATAGTTAGGGACATTGAGATTTAGTTTCAAGGGATCATGTCTTAACTAATGGGATGAGTCCCAACCTCTAGTCCTCTCGGTGCTAAGTCATCCCACGAAATCTTTAAAATCCTATTCTTAGAATCATAAGTAGCAAATAATAAGAGTAGCTCGAAACTTAAGAATCTTTATTAAACATATTTTAGGGCATATATCATCATACATATATCTTTGGTAAACTTAACTTTGAAGCTCTTCGTTAACACCCTAATCATAATCATAATTCATAGAAAAGTTTCTATGAAAACACGATGGGCTTAGCTTTTATGGAACAATTACAAAACACATGAGTCATAAGGAAATTTCTTTTAAAAAGAGAACCTTGAAATCACCCAACCTTGATCATATCGAAAATCATCATAGAATCAATATCTTACTTCAAATATGCATATATTTACTTATTAAAATAGTCATTAAGCTTTATAAGTTTCATATCATAACATAAATATCATGAAATCATCATAAGTATGCACATACATTCAGGAACTTAAAGAAAAAGTAAAAATGTTCAATAGGGAACTTTATGGGTAAAAGGATATCCATAAATCAACTCATGCAACTTAGAAGAACTGGAGAAAGGATTGATGGAAGAATATTGGAACCTTAGTCTTGCCCTAGCTTTTTCGTGAAAGCCCTTTTTTCCTTAGAAATTTGAGAGTAAAGGATGGGAGAATGAATGAAAAAATTAGGACTTAAGGGTTGTTATAGGGTCCCTTTCTCGTCCCGTAAATGACATAGTATAGGAATAAAAAGGATAAAATTACAAAATTGTCCCTTATTAAAACTACCGAAGTGGACCTACGAGACCGCGATTACAGGTTGTAAGTCAATCCACAGGCCGTAAGTCTCTTCGTCTAATGACACATCTGAAAATCATAAAAACTGGCTTTGTTGAACTGAAAATCGTGAAACATCTTACGGGCCGTGGTTGGACTCGTAGTGTCCTTCTATATTGCAATCATTTTTCCTCACTTACTTAGCCTTACCCACGAAAGGATCCTACGGTTCGTTCCCCATTCGACAGGCCGTCTGATAACTTATAAATCACTTCCCTAAAAACTCCAAATTTCCTTCATGTATGGGGTCCTATTCATGAAACCATCCACGGACCATAAGGTATCCTACGGGTCGTCACTTAGTCTGTGGGTTACCCCACATTTGAAAACTTTTCTCCTTCCTGAAGTTCTATGTTTAAGGACCAAACCTACGGTCATATGTCAACTTACGAGCCATAAATTGTTGCATAAACCAGACTCCAGGTTATTTTTTAGGCCAACTTTTCTATTCTCAAGGCTCCTTAACTGTGGGTCATTACAATATCTTCCCCTTAGGATCATACATCCCCAAATGTACTTAAAAGTAGGATCTAAAGAGTAAACTAGCAGTTAATAACCCAGTATGCATGCAGAAATGCAAGTTAAACATCATTTCTCAAAAATTTCATATTTCACACAACACATGTCTCGAAATAGTTCATAAACATCAAAATAAATGCATAAATTAGGAGAAACGAAAATGCATGGAATTTGAGGTTTTGGAAGAATTTCTTAATACCTTAGGCTTGAGTAGAGTGGAATAGATGTGGATAGAACTTCATCATATCCGCTTTCGCTTCCCATGTAACACCCTCAACTTGTTGGTTCCTCCAAAACACCTTGATGGATGCAACTTTCTTGTTCCTAAACTTCTTCACTTGCTAGTCTAGGATTTCAACTGGGATCTCTTTGTAACTCAAATCCTCTTCAATGTTCACATAATGCAAAGGAACTATGGAACTTGGGTCACCCACAAATTTTCTTTACATCGACACACGGAAGACCGGATGAATCAAGTGCATCTTTTTGGGTATATCCAACTCATATGCTACTTTCCTCACTCTTCTCACCACATTGTAGGGTCCCATATATCTAGGACTCAATTTCCCTTTCTTACTGAATAGGAGACACCTTTCATTGGAGACATCTTTGGATATACCCAATCACCAACTTGGAATTCAAGATCCCTTCTTCTCACATCAGAGTAGGACTTTTGATGACTTTAGGTTGTTTGTAATTTCTCCGTTATACTTTTAATTTTCTTGATAGCATTCATCACCAACTCCAGTCCAATTAGTGCCACCTCACCGACTTCGAACCACTCGATGGATGATCTACATCATCTATCATACAACGCCTCAAATGGTGCCATCCCAATACTTACACGGAAGCTATTATTGTAGGCAAACATGATAAGTAGCAAATGTTCATCCCAACTCCCCTTGAATTCTAATACACTATCTCTAAACATATCCTCCAACATTTGAATAGTCCTCTCGACTTGCCCGTCGATTTGGGGATGAAAACCCATACTCAACTTTACGCTAGTGTCAAGTCCTCTTTGGAAGGATTTCCATAAGTGAGAAGTGAACTGAACTGCACGATTCGATATGATGGATAATGAAATCCCATGCAACCTCACCAACTCTTCGATATACAAGTGGGCATAATCCTCGGCATTCAATGTAGTCTTGGCCGTTAGAAAATGAGCCAACTTCGTCATATGGTCAACTATCACCCATATAGAGTCAAAATACTTTTTGGTCTTTTGCAACCTTATTACAAAGTCCATGTTAATCTCCTCCCACTTCCAAGTAGGAATGTCAATGTCTTGTGCTAGGCCACTCGGCCTTTGGTGTTCCACTTTGACATATTGGCAATTGGCACACTCAAACATAAATTGAGCAATGTCCTTCTTCATTCCATTTCACCAATAAATCTCCCTTAAGTCTCTATACATCTTGGTAGTGCCGGGATGAATAGAATATGAAGAGTTATAGGCTTCTTGCATGATCCACTTCTTCAACTGACTATCATTGGGCAGACACAACCTCCCTTGATATCAGAGTACAATATCTCCCCTTTGTGAGAAGACTTCTATCTTTCCATCTTTTACTAATTTTTTCAACTCAACCAAGGTAGGATCAAGATCTTGCTTAGCCTTAACCTCATCAATCAAAGAAGATGCAGACTCATGAAGAACCATTGCACTACCACTTCTAGACTCACTCAGTTTCACTCCTAATCTAGCCAAACTATGAACATATTTGGCTAACTCCCTTTTTCCATCATCTTTTATATGGGACACACTACCCATGGAGACCCTACTAAGGGCATCAACTGCCACATTGGCTTTTCGGGGGTGGTACTTCATACTCATATCATAATCCTAATAGTAGTTCTCCGCCTCCATTGCCTCAAGGTGAGATATTTTTGGGTAAATACATGTTGGAGACTCTTGTGGTCGGTGAAAACATCCACATGAACTCCATACAAGTAATGTCACCAAATCTGTAAGGTAAACACCACTGTTGCAAGCTCAAGGTCATAAGTCGGGTAGTTCTTCTTGTGCACTTTCAACTGCCTTGCATAGGAAATAAATTTACCATTTTGCATTAACACACAACCCAAACCAATCCTTAATGCATCACATTACACGACGAATCCATCATCCCCTTCTGGTAATGTCAATATGGGGCTGAAGTCAACCGATCCTTTAAAGTCTAGAAACTCTTCTCACATTCATAGGTCCACATAAACTTAGCCTTTTGTTGAGTTAACTTGGTGAGTGGAGACAAAATAGTGCAGAAGTCTTGCACGAACCGTCTATAGTAATTGGCTAGACCCAAGAAACTCCTTATGTCAGTAGGAGTCAATGGCCTTGGCCAGTTCCTCACTGCTTCTGTCTTCTTAGGATTAACTTTGATGTCCTCTCTAGAGACCATATGCCCAAGAAAGGCAACTTCATCCAGCCAAAACTCGCACTTGTCAAATTTTGCATAGAGCTTTTGTTCCCTCAGGGTCTGCAATACTACCCTCAAGTGCTCCATGTGCTCTTGCCCACCTCGGGAGTAGATAAGAATGTCATCAATAAACACCACAACAAAAATGCCGAGGTAAGCCTTGAACATCCTATTCATGAGGTCCATAACTATCGTCGGTGTATTAGTGGGGGCAAAGAACATCACTACAAACTCAAAATGACCATACATAGCCCGAAAGGTCGTCTTAGGATGTCACTTCTTTTTCTTACCCTCAATTGTGATAACCGGATCTCACATCAATTTTGGAGAAATGAGTAGTCCTTTGTAGTTGATCAAACAAATCATCTATCCTCAAAAGAGGACACATATTCTTAATGGTGACCTTATTGAGTTGTTGATAGTCAATGCACATACAGAGCGACCCGTCCTTCCTTACAAATAACACTGGGGCACCTTATGGAGACTGACTAGGTCTGATGAAACCCTTCTCCAACAAATCCGTCAGTTGCTCCTTTAACTCTTTCAATTTTGTGGGAGCCATTCTATAAGGAGGGATTGAGATAGGCTGAGTATCGGTAAAAGGTCTATACCAAAATCTATCTCCCTTTCGGGAGGGACACCCGGTAACTCATTGGGAAGACATCAGGGGATTCACTTACAATAGGGATTGACTTAAGATAAAGAACTTTGGCAGAGACATCCTTGACCCTCATCAAGTGGTAGATGCACCACTTGGAGATCATTTTGCAGGCCTTTACAAAATAAATTAATCGACCCCTATATGAAAAGTTGCTACCCTCCCATTTAAGAACTGGCTTATTAGGGAATTGGAATTTAACCCTACGGGTTCTACGATCAATGGAGGCGTAAGAAGCATGCAACCAATCCATCCCTAGAATCACATCGAAATCTACCATGGAAAGTTCGACTAAGTCACATGGAATCACTTTATGCAAAACAAAAATAGGGAAACCTCTATAGATTCTTCAGGTTATGATTGACTCATTACAGGGTTACTTACCTTATAGGGTTCATGGAGGACTTTGGGACATGCATGAAACTATATGCAAAGAATGGGGTTGCAAAAGACAAATTTTCTCCCGTATTGAAAAGTGCACATGCATCATAATAAAAAACTATTAACATATCGATAACCACATCTGGAGCTTCTTTAACCTTTTGGTGACCATGAAGAGCGTAGAATCGATTGGTCCTTTGGGCACCTTGAACTAAACCCCTTTGACCTTGAGGCCTTGTGCCTCCACTTCTACAATCCATGGCATGGTGGTCGGGCTTCCCACAAATGAAGCAAGTATATGACCCAGCTAGGCATTCTCCTTTGTGAGGCTTCTCGTACTTAGCGCAATTTGGATTTTGGGGCTTGGGAGCCACCCCCTTGTATTTCCGAGAAGGAGTGTTGGTGGATCTTTGTCCACTTGGCTTTTGGCCACCTTGGAATTTGTGACCACCTCCCCTTTAGTGAGAGTAGTTCCCACTATCCACACGATCCTTCTTGGACTCCCTTGCCCTTTCACGAAGCTACTCCTCTTCAATCTGCTCTGCATATGTCATCAAGCGGGAAATGTCCATCTCCTTGACCAACATGGCCATCTTGCATTCCTAGGAGACCAACTTGGAGACATCCAAAATAAATTTAATCATGCAAGCTCTCGGATCTGCGACCATAATATAAGCATACTTTGACAATTTGGTATATTTGAGGGCATACTCCCTCACGCTCATGCTCCCTTGCTTCAAGTTAATAAATTGTCGGACCTTTACCTCCCTAAGCTCGATGGGGAAGAACCAATCCAATAAGGCACATTTGAATTTCTCCCAACCAATAGGACCTGCTCATTAGACTCTTTCATCGGCCCATTGCTCAAACCAAATCTTAGCCACTCCATTAAGTTAGTAGGCCACCAACTCAGCTTTCTCTTCGGAGGAAATGCCCATCACTGCCACAAGCGATAAGATTCCTCAATAAACTTAATAGGGTCCTTAGTCGTCTTCGACCCATGAAATTCTGGTGAGTTCATCCGCATGAAATCACGCACTCTCATGGATGAAGTAGACACTTGAGGAGGAATAACCACCTCCCGATTGTCTTAAAATTAGCCAATGCTTGGGCCAACAAAGTGAATGCGGCTCGGAATTCCGCATTAGACACTCCATCATCCTGCTGGAGTGGAGGGACTTGTTCTGTGAGAGTGCCTCGCTGATGGGGAGCTCTTCGTGGAGGCATAATCTAGAAACAAGCAAAAGCCCATCGTTGGTTAGCGGAAAACCTTATTCAACTCTAAGGCACAACATGAATAAGAAAGAAGGGAAGACTTTCTTAAACCGTCTCATAGCCTCTCACTCAAGATAGTGGCGCGCTTCACAACCTTGAATGAGACTCTGCGTTATGGGGCATGCATGGACATCAGAAGAACATTTTAAAACCATATGCTCTGATATCAAGTTTGTAACCACCCGACCTAGGGACCTAGTCGTCACGCGGCGAATTAGATACTTGATGGTACCTCACCCAAGCCATTTCTAGCATGTTAAGAATTCATAGGCATTGAGTAAAACTTTTGAAGAAGAAAAGAGAGGAAAGGGATCTAAGGATCAATTTTGAGAATGAAGTAACATTAAAAGTGGAATAACTGCAATCAATTAGTTTGTCCATACACATATCAACTACATCATAAATGGATGGGACCGGTATCGGTGGATCTCCATCAAATAGAAAAGAATCCATAATAAGGGAATATAGAAAGTAAAAGAATCAAAAGGGCTACAAATACATTATCTTAAACAAAGTAAAGATACAAGATGGATGAAAAGGTGGAGGAGTCCCAAACTAAGGTTTCACCATAATAAGCTACTAATCTTGGACACCGAAAACTAGCCTCGAGCCGATGGAGAAGTGCTTGTCCTTATATGGTTAAATCATACAGGAAAAATATGTGTTAGTATGTTTGAATGTACTATGTATGTGAGATGCAATGCATAGATGAAATTGAAATGCCATCATTATTAAATATAACATATAAAGATATATATAGAATAAAGGATACATAGGCAAGCTTAATCATGCACAAGGAATATGGCTCAAGATCAACATGAGATAATGCATAAGAAAGAACATAAAGTGAAAGCATAGCATAAGATCATAAGCTTGTGGGAATAGACTATAACTGACATTAAGACCATGTGAGCTACATGGAATCCAATGAACTCCTTCTATTGGGAAAAGGGGAATCTACTTTCCAAGGTAGATATCTAAAACTTAGTAACTTTGCAATTGTATCTTTCATAATATTTGGATCTACGTGGATCCATTAGCCTGGCCTATAAGGCTCCTATGGTGGCACATAGTTAGAGACATTGAGATTTAGCTTCAAGGGACCATGTCTCAACTAACGGGATGAGTCCCAACCTCTAGTCCTCTCGGTGCTAAGTCATCCCACGAAATCTTTAAAATCCTATTCTTAGAATCATAAGTAGCAAATAATAAGAGTAGCTCGAAACTTAAGAATCTTTATTAAACATATTTTAGGGCATATATCATCATACATATATCTTTGGTAAACTTAACTTTGAAGTTCTTCATTAATGCCCTAATCAAAATCATAAATCATAGGAAACTTTCATTGAAAACAAGGTGGGCTTAGCTTTTAGCGTAGAACAATCATAAAACGCATGAGTCATAAGGAAATTTCTTTTAAAATGGGAACCTCGAAATTACCCAACCTTGATCATATCAAAAATCATTATGGAACCAATATCTTACTTCAAATATGCATATATTTACTAATCAAAATTGTCAGTAAGCTTCATAAGTGCCATATCGTAACATAAACATCATAAAAGCATCACAAGCATGCACATACACTAAGGAACTTAAAGAAAAGGGAAAAATACTCAATAGGGAACTTTATGGGTGAAAGAATTATAAATAATAAAAAGGAATCATAATTACCTCCATCCATTTTGATCTAATGTGACCTGGGCTCAATGTCTTTTTCAAGTGATAGAAGATGTTTTACTCACTTCCTCACCAAAATTTTAAAAATATTCTGCCTTCCCATTATAATTGGTATCATGTATGAAAAGTCGGGGATTATTTGTATTTTAGAAAATGACTTCTATGCATGGATAATAAATTATGCCAACATTTATATAACTATTTTGTACAAGATAGAATTTAAAATAAAGATATCCTTTTTATGGATAATAAATAGTCATAAAAAGCGTTAAATGTTGGAAATCTCCGCATGACAGCCAGTGCAATATTATTTAGCAAATAATAGTTCTATTGAGAGTTGTTTGGGGTAACATATATGATATAAGGTATAATAATTTTAGAATAAAATATAGAATTATTTTATTCTGCATTTGATTAGAGTATTAGATAGCCGTTGGATTATTTATTCTATCATTTATACTATGATGATGGGATAAATTTTCTCATATACATAATGAAATAATTTATCCCGAGATAACTTGTTCCAAGCCAAATAACTCCTTACTATTGCGGAGCCAAGATTTACATCAAAGGGAGTCGAAATATAAAGTAAAATATAATTAATTTTAGAATCTGTAGACTCTAAATCCCTAAAGTATATTTTTAAAAATAAGTCAAAATATTAAAATCAAAAAGTCAATATTAATTTAAATTAATCTTTTAAAAATTAGAAGAAAAAACATAGAAATGCTAAAAAAATCTAAACCATGGTCAAACTCGAGATATCCAAAGAAAAAGTTGGCAATCATTTAACTACTGATCTAATTCTTCAATTAGTTTCAAGAGATATCAAACTTAATAAATATATATATAGACATAAAATTAAAATTTGATTTATTTATCATATAATTTTCGACGAAGAGGTGTAACCAACACCCCAGGGCAAAGAGTAGTTCTGCCCCCGCAATACAATACATTGCATTATTTATTGGCGAACCAAAAGATCCCTACTTCATGTTGAACTCCCTTCATTTACGCCAATTACGACAATTTGAAAACAATAATTGACACATCACGTCAAACCAATTCCAACAAAATGCCATATTTCACTTCTTGAGATTAAGGGAATAACAGCATGAAATCATATTTAATTTTCTTAATTCTGGAATTTAGTTCTATTTTTATTTTGGAGAATGGTCAAACAAACATATGTTGACCAATTGCATTATTTTTATTTAACTTTTCTGATACTAATCATGTATTTTAAAATAAATATTCAATTTGTGATAGTAAGAGTACACTCATTTGATTTAACTTCACGGAATACGAATAAAGCATTTTTCCATGGGATGAGACAGAATACTTTTCATTAAATTTTGAAGTGGTTAGCACGTTGAAGAATCTAGGGGGAAACAAGACATAGACGCTCATAAACTATTACACTAAGTATAAACTTCTGAAGTTGGTCATCACGTCTGGAAACAATTGAGGATCAATACTGATTCCGCAAAATGCGGCTTAGTAGCATTCACGTTCTTGACAACATTACAGACAAATCCATGCCAAAAACTATATATAAAGGAACATACCTCAAATGAACTTAACATCAACGCAAAATCACATTCTAAAACCAACATAAGCTCCACAATATCTTCTCAGGAAGATGGCAAGCAGCCAACTTGTCCTGATCATTTGTTTGCTCCTTGCATTAGCCATTCCACTTATAATCGCCTATGACAATGTCCCAACTAAGTCTGTAGAGAAGACTGCCCAAGTAGTGGTTGAAGGCATGGTCTACTGCCAGAGCTGTGATAACTATGGATCATGGTCTCTGTCAGGAGCTAAGCCCATTGCAGAAGCTAAAGTTAGTGTTATCTGCAAAAATCACATGAAAAGAGTGAGCTTCTACAAGGCATTTAAAACAGATGAAAATGGCTACGTATTTGCACAGCTGGATGGCTTCAAAATGGGGCATTCTTATCTTGATCATCCTCTACATTCATGCCGTGTAAAACTGGTCGACTCTCCTCTCGAAAACTGCGATGTGTTCACTAATGTCAACTATGGAATCACCGGTGCTCGACTCCGATTTTTAGACAAAACATTGAGGCGAAGTAATTATGAGGCTGTAATTTATGCTGCAGGCCCCTTCGCTTTCCGACCAGCTTACTGCCCTCCTAAACCAGAATATTAATTGATTTCCACCATGTACTATTATGTTTTGATCTTTTTACTGGTTTTATGCTTTCACAAGAGTATTGGGTATAAATTTTCCTTCTCTGTAAGCCAATTGTGCAACATTCTTCACATTGCAAGCAACATTTTGCTCATTTCATAATTGACATTCCTCCCTCCCTCTCCATAAGTTTGTACTGTGAAATCTCAAACTTCAACATAAACATGACCAAATTAGATGTGTCAGATCCATCTCACACGTCTCAAAATTTAGCCAGGATGTCATCGAAAACAAAACCAGTCAAAAAAACTCAAACTCTATTTATGTTTTATAAGATAACAAGAAGAAATGACCAGCTTGAAAGAAAAAATAAGAGTTTACCAGCATCTTAGAAATCTAATGGCATCGCAAACATCTTATTTATCTCATCCATAGCCTCCTTTGTGCACACAGTTTTCTCAAACAAGTCATTATCCCTTTTTGACGAAGAAGTTGGCAGGAAACTCTTAGGTTGATGGTGTGGTTCATCATCTGGAAGTATCAAGAACCTACTGTTATCTCTCTCCAGCTTAGGTGCTAATCCTTGCTTCTTTGATTTGCCTTTCCTTGCAAACTCAATTGGCCTTCCGAACATGCTATTAATATCATCCATAGCCTCCTTCAAGTTAATTGTTGGTTCTACAAGGCCATGATGACAAACATTTTCAACAGCTGATTCTTCTGAAATGGTGGAACCAACAAACTTGTATACAACTGTGTCCTCCCTACGGAGTCTTCCTTGAGGAGGCCTTTCAACATTTTGATCTCTAGAATATTCTGAAGTAACATCAGTAGGACTAGGAAACACAAAACCTTTAACGATTCCATCTTCAATAGTACATCCAGTCAAATTGTTAAAGTAACCCATATCTAATTTATCCAGCTCATGAACTCCCTCCATGACATCTTTGGTGTCGTCATCATCAATATATATCTGAAATGGATCCTCCATGGGCTGTTGACTCTCAAGTCTTGTGCTTTTAGGCATTGATGCGCCATTTGTCAAGGCTTGGTGAGAAGACCCAACAGCACTATCAGTGTTTTCGTCGATAAATACCTCAAAACCATTGTTTGATATCTGATCAACTTTTGGCTGGTTTCTACGTGAATGTTTCCCAACAAGAGAAGGCTCTAATGGCTCTCGAAACATGCTATTAATTGCATGTATGGCCTCCTTTGTATTAATAGTAGGTTCCACCAGACCATGATGTCGTGCATCTTCGACATCAGACTTCCCAACAATTGCATTACCAACAAATTTAACTACAACTGTGTCTTCACCAGTAAACTTTTGGCGTCTATCGGTTTCTATAGTGTCTCCAACATAACTTTTTAGACTAAGGTCACTCCTGAGTTCCTTCTGAAGAGCTGGACCACCATGAATAAGTTCATTCACTTGTGACTCTCTCTTGAATCCATGTGAAATGGCAACCTCATTTTTCTGATCTAAATGCCTGGGTCGTGCACTGGGTAACTGATCCCTGGTGATGACAGGATTGTTGTCACTTCCACTTAAATTCTCATTATTTTCCTTAATCTCATTTTTCTTCAAAGTGATGTTTTCAGCACCAAGAGAACATATTTTATTTTTTCCTTCCTGCCGCTGCAGAACAAATTCCTATTATCAGTTAATGGCTCATATAAACAAAAGGAATACATTTTTAGACAATTTGGCCATTGTAACCAACCTGTATCCTCTTACTCTTACGCTGCTCCATGCGATGAAGGAACTGCTCATATGACTTGTGTAACTCATCAAGTGGCTCGGCAAGGCTGTTCATTGAAGAATGAACAGAATTCTGTTAAGCAACATTTGAAACCACTTGTTTCCAGAACTGTCATTCATGCATTTAGTGGAAAATGACATAACCAACATAAACCAGGTCACACTATTCATGTAATTAAGCAAGGGGAAAGTGACTGTCACCTAGTTAAGTTGTTGCAATCAGAAAATGATTGAAAAAAAAATAGGATTCCATAATTTACCAGGATTAAAAGATTAGATAATTTGTTAGGACTCTGATAACAGGCCTGCGATTAAAAAGGATTAATAGTAAAGAAATCCATACAAGTAGAAAGGAAAGCCATACATATCTCTAACTCATGGAGGAAAAGGGAGAAAGAAAAAACATTAGGACCTGATGGCACTTCTCTTCTAAATAGCTCTATGCTGCTTTTGAATTTGAAAATATATTTTAAAAATCTAGTAGCTTCGCACAAGAAAGGTCAGATAATTTCCTCTGAAGCAAGTAAAGTGAATCAACTTAAGTTACCAAAAACTAAAGGTGCAAAGACATGCACCTGCACTAATACAGCTTGATCACGCCCCAAAGTTGGCCCTAGGAAAGAAACTGTTACCAGATATTCTAGAGTATCAAATATTCATAAAGGAGAAAGTGTGTACAAATAGGATAATCAATTCGGCTCATGGTATCATTTGGTTTTCACTCTAGGATTAAATTCTGCAATGCACTTTTGAAAGGATAATTAACCTTCACTGAGGAGTCATTTGGTACGAGGCATAAGGTATAAAAATTTCGGGATAAAATGTAGGAATAAAATATAGAACTATTTTATTTTGTATTTGGTTGGAGGTATTGGATAGTTCTTAGATTGTTTATCCCACCATTTATATTATAGTGATGGGATAAGTTATTTCATATAAAAAGTGGAATAATTTATCCCGATATAATTAATCTCGGAATAACTTGTTCCTGACCAATGACCCCAAGTTTGACAATATGAACAAAGTTTTCTAAAAGGGTTAATATATCTATTAATTATTTATTAATTATGTCGTGAATTTTTTCCTTGTATATTTGGGAAACTCGTAATCTCTACTGATGTACAAAACCCTTATCATAATAGATTTGAGAAAAGAGTATATTGTCCTATTAGAATTGGGAAAACCTTTTCCTTATAGGTTTAGGACTACTTGGGATCTATATAAAGGGGATGTAGTTGGGAATTCTAGAGTATGGCATAGAATCCATAATGTAATCCTAAGATACTTTAAAGCATTGTAAAACTTTTTTTTTTATAGTGAAAAAACTCTCTGTTTTTTGTGGGAATAGGCATGACCAAACATCTGTAAATTCTTGTATTATTTTTCTTCTCTATTTTCTTTGTTTATAATTGTGTGTTAGTTCTTCCACGATATTTTCGCAACAATTGGTATCAGAGTCAAGCTAGGGTTTATGCACAACAACTAATACCATTTGCCCATAATAATTGGTAGCAGAGCTAGGTTAGGATTTTCAAGAGATAATCAAGGATTAAGATGTCTCCATCATCGTCAAAAAAATATGAAATTAAAATTTTTGAGTTGAGGTCTAATTTTAGTCTATGGAAGATTAGAGTGAGATTATCCTTGGTGTTACAAGGGTTATGGAAGGCAGTTGAAGAAGATTTTTCAAATAAGTTGAAAAAATTAGAAAAAAAAATAGACTTTTTAAAGAGTTTATACAATCTTCGAGTATCTAGTATTCCATATTTGAGTGTAGTTGATAGCATTATGTATGCTATGGTTTGCATTTGTCCTGATATCTCACATATTGTTAGTAGATACATGGTATGTCATGGTAAAGAACATTGACAGGCAATGAAGTGAATCTTGAGATACTTGAAGGCCACTAGAGAGGGGTTTGATTTTTTTCAAAGACAAACTAAGTGAATCGGCAGTAGATTATATGAATTTGGGTTATGCAAGGGATTTGGATAAGGAAAGATCTTTGACATGTTACTGTTTAACTCTTTTTGGAAACAGCCTCTGGCAAAAATGCAAGGTAAGGCTGCGTACGATAGACCGTTATAGTCGAGCCCTTCCTCGGACCCTGCGCATAGCAAGAGTTTTAGTGCACCGAGTTTGTCCTTTTTGATAGTGCC
Organism: Solanum rostratum; assembly: GCA_029948455.1. Classification (NCBI taxonomy): domain Eukaryota; kingdom Viridiplantae; phylum Streptophyta; class Magnoliopsida; order Solanales; family Solanaceae; genus Solanum; species Solanum rostratum. Next base: position 36,325,226 of record CM057050.1, on the reverse strand, counting down.
ATCGGTTGGATGGCAACTTTGTAATATGGTGTTGCTCTCCCCACCACAGAGACTGAGTACATGAAATTAATGAGGTGGTAAAAGATGCTATGTGGCTTCAAGGTTTGGAACGGAAAAAACATGTGGTAGTTAGACATTATTTTATCTGAGATATCGTATCTAAAAGGGTTGTAGATGTGAAGAAAGTGTTGACACATGATAATCTAGGAGATATGATGATCGAGTCTTGACCAATATGTTTAAACATTGTCTAGACTTGATTAGTGTGTGTAGTGCTCAAGGAGTGTGATGCAGACAATCTATCCTAATGCAAGTACTAATGGCTTCTTCCATGGTTCGAACCCATAACCTATAAGTCAAACACTCGGAGATACCCCTAACCAAATGCAAATCAATGAAGAATCTTTTTCATTGAAATGTGATAACAATTTGGAATGTCGATTGAACAAAATGTGAAATGATCAATACACAACATTTTTCAACAGTTTTTCACTGCATTTTCATAAAAAAAGATTTGAATGCAAAAAGAATGTTTAAAAATATTCTTAAAACTAATAACTCAATTAATTTAAAATCACGACTAGCTATTAGTTACTTACTTCTGCACGCCCAAATGGTACATCTTCTCCGCAGCCTCAAACTTTTTGATCTTTTCATAATAAAGAGCATATGCTTGGTAAAACAGAGACTTTTTCAACCCAATACCATTTGACTCCATCGTTTTAAGTACCGATTTTGGGTCATGCACATAGTCCATCTATATGAACAAAAAAAAAATGCAACTGAGAGTATAGTTAACGACTCAAATGTAAAGCAAATCAAGGAAATTGTTCATATCTTTTAATTATTAATATTTGCAAGGCATAACTGATATATTTATTCAATAAATTCAAATAGGACTCCCCAGATTAAATAGTTTCATTACATTTTAGGAAAAGAATACACACAGGCCACATAGATTTCATTTGTAAAGCCCAGATAAAATAAAGTTACCATTAGAAAGAATGATCCATTTCAAAAACAAACAAAATAAAGTTACCAGTTGTAACCAGACTCGAAGATAACGCATATCATTAGCATAACGGCGATCGGTCTCAAAAGTCTGTGCACATTTCTGAAGAAATCTTGGAAGTTTCTCCTTAAGCAGCTGCGGAGGAAGTGACTCTTTCATTTTCTTTATTCCTCTATCAAACCCCAAAAAAGTAACAATAACCGGAAGTTAGAAAAATCAATTCAAGAGAACTTAGAGTTTTGTTTGAGGGCGGCTTACCGAAGCCAAGGGAGCAGAGGGTCTTTGCCGTTGTAGGATTTGATATCAGAAATCAAAGAAGAGAAGAGGTCATTGTACATTAAAGACATTGATTGGAAAGAGAAACCCCACTGGAAGTGCAAAGATACACAGACCTAATTTGAATTTTAGGGGCGCGCCGTGAGATCTTCGATATACTTTTATATTTCACTTTACCCCAAAAGTTCAAAATATAACATTTTCACTCCCTCCCTTTTTTCACTACCACAATTCCTCTTTTGAGTGCTTTTAATTTAGTAGGAAAAATTTACTCCCTCATTTAATTATGAAATTTTGACTTCATAAACTTATTAATAAAGTAATTATTATTATATTAAATTTATATTTTATCCTTATTAATTGATAATTCCTAAACATATATACTTACTACATTTTTTAAATTCATTTACTTAATGACAAAAAATTAATGGTGTGTTAGGCCAAAAAATTTTGTGCTACTTTGATTTGTCAAATATGAGAAGTAAAAGTATAATTCAAATTAAAAATATTTGACAACTAAATTCAAACAAAGAAAACATATGTTATTGTAATACCTCGTACCTTGGAAGATTGGACCAAGGCTCATAATTTTGCTTCCGAGAGAATTTTTGCAAGGACCCAGGCTACGTAAGGCTGAACCAAGGCTTGAAGTAACTCTTCGAAGAGTTTTGGGCCAGGGGTACCTTCCAACGGAACCTTCACAAGCCATGGAGGGCACCACTGGCCGTGAAATTAAGGGCTCGTGGATACTACCTCGTCATGAAAAGTGGGTTGCCTAACTGAGAGTGCACACCACAAGCTACTTCACGGGTCATGGTGCACATCATGCCATGTGAAGGGCTTTCATGGTGAGCCCATTGCCTTGAACCGGTGCCCCTTGCACTCCATGCATAGCACCACGAGTCGTGGTGCACTTTACGGCTCGTGAAGTGCTTCGCGGTGGTGCCTTGGGCAGTTTTGCAGATTCATTTTAGTAAGGGCAAGTTGGTCCTTTCTAAGTTCCTAAGCCCCTATACGATGTGTATTAACCCCTTTGCCCTCCCAAATCAGTTCCTAACACTCTTTGCATCCCATAACACTTAACCTCACTTGCACTCACTCAAAATCACTCTCCAATTATCATTTAAGCTCAATTCAAAGGATATTCAAGGAACTCTCAAGTTCAAGCTAGATTCATCTTCAAACCTTCAATTCAAGCCTAGGTATATGGGATTCATTCATGGTTCTTTTCTAACCATGAAGCCCAAACCTCATTTCATCTAAGTTTATTCACTTTAGTATGATCCAAATATGATTTTTATGATTTAGTTTTGAACTGTTGAAATTATGATATGGGTAATATTCAAATGATGTTTCAAACATTTTAAGCTTATTTCCATTGGCTCATATGATTTTCATGAGATTTGAATTTACATGACTTGATGAATTATGAATTCATGCATGGGTAACTTCAATTATGATTCAAACGCTCTTCTATTCATGGATTAGGCATGTTTTTATCTAATTATCATGTTTTGAGTTTGAATTTCATGTACCTATGTTTTACTCTCATTTTTCTCACATGATCATCCATGGACTAGGATTCTATATGAGAATTTGATTATGAACATAAGTCTAATTATGATTATGAACATGAATTGAGTATGGATCTATGAACATGAACATGATTTGGTCTTGAGATGATGGACATGAACATAAATTGAGAATGTGTACTAGTATGGCTTGATTTGCTTATTATATTGACCATGAATTCAATTATAACATGAAGGTAACATGATTATGAATGTAGTATGTTTTCAAGTACGATTGAATGTTCACTATTATGCATGGGCTAATGTGTATTGATGAGAATAGGTATACCCTTCCCTTTACACTATCATGAGTATGACTATGATTATGATTTGATGATGAGTATGTTATGAATGAGATGGGAGGATTTAGGACCTTTAGGTTGACTTGAGAAATGAATCAAATTCCTAAGAGGTGACCTAGGACTCTAACATGACCATGACAAGGGTGACTTAGGGCCATAAGGTGACCTAAGGCTCTACTTTGATTTATACATGGGAGACTTAAGGTTCCTTGAGGTTGACTTGAGAAATGACTTAAATTCTAACAGATGTGTTCTAAGACCCTAATCTAGTTGTGCATGGGAGGATTAAGGGACTGTAGAACCCGGACTTTGTAAGGCCTTAATGGTGCATGTAAATTGGTTCTGGAAAGTTTTTTACCAAGGTGACACCACAAGGGAACTTCTACAGGTTGTGTGACACCTCACTGGCCATGTGAAAGAGTCTTGAGGTGGCCCTTGGCCTTGTGTGTTGAGTGATTGAGCTCAAGTTGGAGTTTAAGACCAAGGCATCCCTCACTAAGCCCTTCACGGCTCGTGTAACACCACACTGGCCATGTGGTAGCTTGTGAGAGGAGCCTTAGGCTGGAAAGCTACATTTTTGGCTAAGGCACATCATACACGAACCCTCACACGGGTCGTGTGGCACCACACGAGTCATGTGGTGTCCCGTATGGGTGTTGGTCCAAAATTTTTTTAATTATGGAATCATTGTCTCAGAACTCGAATAGTGAAGATTTTCTCTAAGTGAGGTCACACGGACAACCATATGGTCTGTGTGACTCCACACGATCCGTGAGGGTCCCGTAACAACTTTTTAAACTCATTATATTAATGGCTTTCTTATAATTTTGGTTACTCCTAAGGGTCGTTTATGACTTTCTAACCTATCAAAAGACCTATACTCTTCTATTCTCATTTAAATTCAATTCATACACTTGGAATTTTCAAACTCTCATCAAAAGAACTCCTCTCAAGTGACCCATTGAAGGATTAGCTTGGAGCTTAAGTAAGGGTCATCTTCTTCAATCAATTTCTTCTTGATTCTTCTTATTAGCTAAGGTATGTGGGATTGATTCATGGTCCCTTTCAACCATGCAGACCCCAAACTCTTTTACTCTTGATTTTATGAAATTGAGATTACTTTAAACATGGGTCTTTTAGATTATTGTTTATTTAATTCAATTGAGATATGGAATGTGTTTGATTTGTTGTTTTTAAAGTGATTTAAGCCCTAAAATATTGAATTGAATTGATGTTATGAAGATTTGAATATGCATGTCCGCTTTAAAGGTTGATTTAAGCATGGGTAATCTGAATTGTGATTTAAATGTGAATTTACTTGTGGATTTACTTGAATTTCAATTTAATTTAAGTTTGAATTTCTATTGTTCATGTTATCTCTCTTATCATTCATGGCATATGCATACATGAATATTATTTTTCATGAAGTTTATGACGTGGATAAAGTCCCAATTATTATGATGTCAATGTTTTTAAGGAAAGTATGGGTATGACAAGAATGTAATCACATAATGTCTATGATATGGCTCTTTGAGCAAATGATGGGTGTTTTACACCAAATGTATAAGTATGAAGGAGCTATTCCTATGCATGAAAGTATGACATGAAATATGAGTTGGCTTTTTAGCTCAAGCATGCATGATTATCAAGCATTTTTGGCTTTTAAACCTAAGTATGCATTGTTACGATTTGACAAGACTTATGCCTCTTTCACAAGCACATATATATATATATATGTATTCTCGTCGGATGATGACTTAGCATCGAGCAGGCTTGTGTCGGGAGGGGGATATCCCCAAGGTGTACAACCCCGCATCTTACATGTACTAGTCCAACGCAGATGAAACATGATATGGCAGGGTCAAATCTGCACACATTTTTAAAAGTGTGTGAATTCTAGATTAAAGGGCTATATGTACGTCTAACGCTTCGGATGACCGAGTGTAAATAATTTTTAAGTCAAATTTAAGGAGAGTGTGACCTTAAATAAAGTGAAATAATTGAGGTGCTTGTGGGACTTAGGAAGCTAGTAGGTGAGTCACCTACGTGCTTAGCTTAAATAGGCTAGGTAAACGGAGACAAGGCCCAACACCGAATTTGTTCAAGTCCGATAAATAATAAACCCCGAGTTAAGGATGTCATTTGGACCCGTAGTTTAGCATCATAAAAGGACAAAATTTTCAGCCCAAGATGAATAGGAAAAGGGCCAAATTACAATCACAACCCAATTCACAACCCAATTCACAACTAGGGCCCAAACTAAGTGGGCCTAAGGGAGAAATATTTGCAACAAAGCCCATCCAATTGAAGCCCAATAAGGCCCAAGTGAAAAGGCCAAGTTGCTGCACCATAAGCTTAATAAAATAAAGCTTAAAACCCAAAAGAAAGTTGGCCAAAAGTGGCCTATAAAAGGGGTTACAAACCAGCAACTTTTAGTCATTTTCTCAAGCCAAAAATTCATATTTCTCTCCAAGTATCTTCTTGCTCTCTCTTCATTTTCTAAAGCAGCCAAGGCACACCCCTAGGGTTCTTGAAGAGAACCTAGTCCTTGAGGGCTAAGGTAAGTAAAAATACCTATGGTTTGGTGTAATCTTTCCTTGAAAAACATGAAGAGTATGTTGGTTGTATTGTGCAGGAATTTGGGACAACATGTGCTCCAAAAGATTGTGGTTCACTTTTCTTGTTAATTAAGAGACTTTTATCTTGTTGGTTGGCTGAATTATGAAGTAATATGTATGTTTTTAACAAGTCTTGGATATGTAATGATGTAAGAAGGCTGCTGGACCACTTTTATCTTCCGCAAAAATAAGTTCTTGAATGATATCTTTTAGTAAGAATTCATGGACTGAATATTGGGAATTGTTGTCTCATGTATTCCATCTACTTAGAGTCTGTTTTTGGACTATTTTAGAACTATAATTGTGTGTAAATATGCTGAGGACAGTTTGGTTGAGGTTGAAACGAATTTGGAATGGTTGACGTCGAAATTTAGCGGAAGGACGCAGTGTTGCGTTGTCTACTTGCGTGTTGTGTAGAGTTGTTGTATGTTGTACTGTATGAGTTGTTATAATGATGTTATGGGACTAAAAATAGCTGGATATGACATGTATATGGAAATGTGTATTAGAAAATACGATTAGGAGCGGAAATGTTGAAAGAATACTCTTTGGTTGCTGATTCCAAGCTTGCTGCCCGGATATTATTTTTGGGTGAAATTAGATTACCAAGATGTGTTTATTAGCTGCTAACACTAGTTTTATCACCTAATATGTGTTTGGAGGAAAAGGATACTACTCCGAGGTAATAACAACATAGTACAGCGAGGTATGTAAGGCTACTTGACTTCCTATTACTTGGCATGAAATCTAGAATCTTCCTTAGCACATAAAGGCATGTATAAACTCCGACATGGCTGCTAACTGTGTCTCCACTCTTTACCATGTTCATATGTTCCCATACATAGCCATTGTCAAACCTACATATGTACTTGAATACCAAAGATACATGAATTTCCTTTTACCAAACAAAGTCCATGTGTTGTTTAATCTCTTATACGGTTCATTAGTTGTGTATCTCTCTTTTCATTGTGGTATTATCTTGTATGGTTGTTCATATGTCACATGTCTATATTCCTACAGTTCTAAAGGTTATGACCACCAAAAGAACCATCTCAAAGTAAATAAAAGATAACTTACAGTTGCTTATGAATGGGTGGTAACCCAGGGGTGGAAGAATAACCTAATATGAGTCGATCCCATTTACGGGGGGTATCCCAGGGGGTGAAAGGAAAGCCTAGCATGGGTCAAACCCGTTACTGATTTACCACTGATCAGATGGTCATTTACATGATATATTGTGCACAGATTATACAGTAAAGAAAGATACAGTAATAAAAAGACATAAAGTACATGATTCCACAATATGACTAAAGGTGGTCTTTTTATCCTTACACACCAGCATGTGATTTCATCTGAGTTCTTATTTCATATACAGTATTTTCTGCCTTACATATTCAGTACATTACCTCGTACTGACGTCCCTTACGGGGGACCTGCATTTCATGCTGCAGGTACAGGAGCTACTAGATCTCTCCAGTAAGAGTACAGGAATTCCAGCTGTTGTTACTGAGCTCCAGGTTGCTTCGGAGCTTGTGTGTCTAGAGCTTGTATTTTGTATTGTATAGTTGGTCAGGAGGCGGGGCCTGTCCCGACTCATATGGTTATTGTTCCTTACCTAGAGGCTTTGTAGACTATGTAAATTAAAGTGTGGTCAAATAGCGTACTATAGACATCGTGGCTCCAACGGCCTAGTCTTATGCATTTACTTTTGGTTTGTTAATGCAGTTTACTTCCTTTTAACAGCATGTTGAATATGGAAACCTCTTAAATGTCCATAGCAGGTGCATAGTTATATGTTGGTTCTCCCAAGCTTTGTCGGCAACGGGTGCCAGTCTGCCTTAATGGGGCATAGGGCATGACAGAAGTGGTATTAGAGCGGGTCATCCTAGGGAGTCTACAAAGCCGTGTCTATGTAGAGTCTTGTTTATGGATGTGTTGTGCACCACATTTATAAGCAGGAGGCTACGTGGCATTTAGGAGTTGTCACTTTCTTTTCATTCTTTAGATCGTGCCATAGAGCCAAGTGTCGTAGGTTGATTGTTTCTAACCCCTAGATCGTTTTGTACAGCAAGTATGCCTGAAACAAGGAAAAGCAAAAGCAAAGGGAAGGAGGTGGAAGTGGTAGTTGGTACACCCAGTCGGGTGAGACGACGAGATGAGGCTCAAGATGAGTCTTTGTCACAAACATTTCCAACTCCTCCAGCTCCTGACGAACCAGGTAGTAGTGAAACTCCCCCAGAACCACCTACCGATGCTACCGTGCAGGATCTGAGAAATGCGGTCCAATTATTGACCCGCATAGTTTCTAGCTAAAGTCAAAGACAAGAAGGCCCAGTTATAGGTGCAGGTGGTGTGGATAGGGCAGCTAGCACGAGGATACGTGACTTCCTTAATTTGGACCCTCCATCTTTCACCGGGTCAGATCCTAATGAAGATCCACAAGACTTCATCGATCAGATCCAACGTACTTTGGATATTATGCATGTAAGCGGTACAGAAGCTGTGGAGCTGGCAACATATAGATTGAAGGGTGTGGCTATATTGTGGTATGAAGCTTGGAAGCAATCTAAGGGTATAAATGCACCTCCAACTACCTGGAAGGATCCTAATGAAGATCCACAAGACTTCATCGATCAAATCCAACGTACTTTGGATGTTATGTATGTAAGCGGTATAGAAGCTGTGGAGCTGGCAACATATAGATTGAAGGGTGTGGCTATATTGTGGTATGAAGCTTGGAAGCAATCTAAGGGTATAAATGCACCTCCAACTACCTGGAAGGAGTTCAAAGAGGCCTTTCTTGACCACTACTTGCCATTGGAGATCTGAGAGGCCCGTGCAAATCAGTTTTTGAATCTCCACCAAGGGGGTATGAGCGTGAGAGAGTATAGCCTCCAGTTTAACTCCTTGGCCAGGTATGCTCCTAATGTAGTTGCTACTATGGCAGATAGAGTTCATCGATATGTGGATAGGTTGGATACACATCTGGTAAGAGATTGTACCATTGCTTCATTGAATAAAGACATGGATATAGCAAGGATGCAAGCATTTGCACAGAAACTAGAGGATCAGAGGCAAAGGAGAAGGACACAAGAGATAAAAAGGGGGAAGTCCAAGAGGGCCAGATCTACAGGGCAGTTTTTGCCATCCCAAGGTGACTTTAGGCCCCGATTTCCTAGTAAACCACCTAGACCATCATCCTCATACTCTGCAGTCAGTGCTCCACCGCAACTTCTAGGGCCTAGAGGTAATCAGTTTGATCAAAGAAGTGAGGGACAAGGTGCACGGACAACAGGATATTCGGCAACCAACAGATTCCTCCTAGGCAGTCTTGCAAACAATGTGGGAGGAGTCATTTAGGTACATGTCGTGTTGGGACAGATGCTTGTTATTGGTGTGGTGTACCAGGGCATATGATGAGAGATTGCCCAAAAAGACGTATGGGTGATATAGCACAACCTACTGGGTCAGCTGTTGCATCATCATCTCAGTTCCTCCATTCGATAGGGGTCAACAAATGCCTGCAGGCCATGGTAGAGGTGATAGAGGAGCAGCTAGCTCCAGCGGAGCCCAGAATTGCACTTATGCTCTGGGGAGTCGGCAGAATTTAGAAGCTTCACCCGATGTGGTCACAGGTACATTGTCCATCTTTTTACATAATGTGTATGCATTAATTGACCCTGGTTCTACATTATCATATATCACTCCACTAGTGGCTGGGAAGCTTAAAAGAACACCTAAATTATTGAACAAGCCATTTGATGTGTCTACACCAACCGATGAATCTATTATAGCTAGAAGGGTCTATTATAACTGTGTTGTAACCGTTTGTGACCATAACACATTGGCGGACCTTGTTGAGTTAGATATGGTGGAATTTGATGTTATAATGGGTATGGATTGGTTAGCTTCTTGCTATGCTACTGTGGATTGCCGAACTAAGAGGGTGTATTTCCACTTTCCAAATGAGGCGGTCCTTGAATGGGAAGGTAATGATGGGGCACCAAAGGGTAAGTTTATATCCTATTTTAAGGCAAGGAAGATGATGTCAAAGGGATATATATATGTCATCTAGTTAGAGTAAGGGATATGCAAGCAGAATCACCAAGTCTCCAATCTGTTCTCGTAGTGAATGAATTTGCTGATGTGTTTCCCGAAGAGCTTCCAGGTTTACCTCCAGAACGAGAAATAGATTTTGGCATTGATTTACTTCCAAGCACTCAACCTATTTCTATCCCTCCATATAGAATGGCCCCGGCAAAATTACGTGAATTAAAAGAGCAATTAAAAGATTTTCTAGAGAAGGGTTTTATAAGACCTAGTGTGTCCCCTTGGGGTGCACCAGTGTTATTTGTACGTAAAAAGGAAGGCACCTTGAGAATGTGTATTGACTATCGACAATTGAATAGGGTGACAATTAAAAGCAAATACCCCCTCCCCAGGATTGATGATTTATTTGATCAGTTACAGGGTGCCAAACGCTTTTCAAAAGTTGATTTGAGGTCAGGTTATCACCAAGTGAGGATGAGGGAGAAAGATATACCCAAGACAGCCTTTAGGACACGCTATGGTCACTTTGAATTTCTTGTTATGTCATTTGGGCTGACAAATGCACCAGCAGTTTTTATGGACTTGATGAACAGGGTATTCAATCCATTCTTGGATGTCTTTGTGATAGTATTTATAGATGACATTTTGGTAAGATCAGAAGAGGACCATGCAAATCACTTACGACAGGTATTACAAGTTCTTCGTGATCGGTAATTGTATGCCAAGTTTTCCAAATGTGAATTTTGGTTAAAATCAGTGGCATTCTTGGGTCATATTGTATCCGATGAAGGAATAAAGGTTGATTCACAAAAGATAGAGGCGGTGAAGGAGTGGCCAAGACCAACAACACCCACAGAAGTTCGAAGCTTCCTAGGGTTGGCAGGTTATTACAGAAGATTTGTTGAAGGTTTTTCTTCTATTTCTGCACCTTTAACAAAGTTGACACATAAGGCGACCAAATTTCAATGGAATGATGCATGTGAAAGGAGCTTTCAAGAGTTAAAAAGCAGGCTAACTTCTACACCTGTATTAGTGCTTCCAGAAGGCACAGAGGGGTATGCGGTGTATTGTGATGCTTCGGGGGTCGGCTTATGGTCTGTACTGACATAACATGGTAGGGTAATTGCTTATGCCTCGAGAAAACTGCGGCCACATGAGAAAAACTACCTAACACATGACCTTGAGCTAGCAGCTGTTGTGTTTGCCTTAAAAAAATATGGCGCCATTAGTTGTATGGAGTTCATGTTGACATATATATACTAACCATAAGAGCCTACAGTACATATTTAAACAGAAAGACCTAAATTTAAGGCAGCGGAGGTGGCTGGAGCTAATAAAGGATTACGATGTTGATATACTATACCATCCAGGGAAAGCAAATGTGGTAGCCGATGCTTTGAGCCGCAAGGCAGTCGTGAATATTAATGATCAGACCGTGGTATGTCAAGGAGTCGCTAAGGATCTACATCAACTAGCCAATTTGGGGGTTCGCCTGATTGAAACTCCAAAGGAAGGGGTTATTGTGCATAATGCTGCGGAGTCTTCATTGGTAATAGAGGTAAGGGAAAAACAGTTCAAAGATCCTATTCTACGGTGACTTAAGGAGAAGGTGAGTCAAGGCACAATGAAGGGCTTTGAACTCACTCAAAATGGAGTACTTTACTGCCAAAATAGATTGTGCATTCCTAACATAAATTGACTAAGAAGGAGGATAATGGAGGAAGCCCATCATTCAAGATATTCTATCCATCCAGGATCAACTAAGATGTATCATGACCTAAAGGGAATGTTTTGGTGGGAAGGCATAAAAAAGCACCTTGCAGAATTTGTGTCTCACTGTCCGAATTACCAACAAGTTAAGGTAGAGCACCAAAAGCCGGGAGGTTATATGTAGTGTATAGAGCTTCCAACGTGGAAGTGGGATATGATTAATATGGATTTTGTTACTGGGTTGCCTCGCTCATTCCAGAAGTTTGACTCCATATGGGTGATAGTTGATAGACTCACAAAGTCAGCACACTTCTTACCGGTTAGGAGTGATTATACAGTTGAAGAGTATGCAAAGCTATACCTCAAAAAGATAGTTAGGCTACATGGGGTCCCGATATCCATTATATCTGATCAGGGAGCTCAATTCACCGCAAAGTTTTGGAAATCCTTCCAGAGGAGCTTAGGGGCACAAGTGAATTTAAGTACAACTTTCCACCCGCAGAAGGATGGCCAAGCAGAACACACCATTCAAACACTTGAAGATATGTTGCGGGCTTGTGCATTGGACTTCAAACGTAGTTGGGTGGACCATTTGCCACTTATTGAATTTGCCTATAATAATAGCTACCATTCAAGCATCAAGATGGCACCGTATGAAGCTTTGTATGGAAGGAAATGTAGGTCACCAATAGGATGGTTTGAAGTGGGTGAAACCACCTTGCTTGGACCAGATCTAGTCCAACAAGCCATGGAAAAAGTCAAGGTAATACGACAACAGCTAGGAACAACCCAAAGTCGTCACAGATCATATGCAGATGCTAGAAGAAGAGGACTGAAATTCTCAGTAGGAGATTGGGTATTCTTAAAGGTGTCCCCAATGAAAGGTGTTATGAGATTTGGAAAGAAAGGGAAACTAAGCCCACATTACATAGGGCCATATAAGATTATTAAAAGGTTTGGACAGGTTGCATATGAATTAGAGCTACCCCAGGAGCTTTCAATGGTTCATCTAGTTTTTCATGTCTCAATGCTTCGAAAATGCATAGGTGACCCATCTCGTATTACTCCTATTGAAGATATGCAGGTTATGTAAGATCTCACCTATGAAGAGGTACCTTTTGCTATCCTAGATCGCCAAGTTAGAAAGCTACGGAATAAAGAAATACCTTCAGTAAAAGTGCTTTGGAGGAACCAGTAGGTAGAAGAGATAATGTGGGAGGCGGAGGAAGCAATGAGGTCTAAATACCTTATTTATTTGAAGCTAAAGAGGAAGTCCGAGATTCAGAGTTGAGGGATTAGGAGGTACGTGAATATGAATTCTTATTATGTTTGAAAGTCTGTTTACACAAAAGTTCGAACTTGTTTAACCTATTCAATTATGCTTACATTCGGGGACGAATGTTCTTGGGGGGGGGAGGATGTGACACCTCACATCTTACATGTACTAGTCCAACGCAGATGAAACATGATATGGCAGGGTCAAATCCGCACACATTTTTAAAAGTGCGTGAATTCTAGATTAAAGGGCTATATGTACGTCTAACGCTTAGGATGACCGAGTGTAAATAATTTTTTAAGTCAAAATTAAGGAGAGTGTGACCTTAAATGAAGTGATATAATTGAGGTGCTTGTGGGACTTAGGAAGCTAGTAGGTGAGTCACCTACGTGCTTAGCTTAAATAGGCTAGGTAAACGGAGACAAGGCCCAACACCGAATTTGTTCAAGTCCGATAAAGAATAAACCCCGAGTTAAGGATGTCATTTGGGCCCGTGGTTTAGCATCATAAAAGGACAACATTTTCAGCCCAAGATGAATAGGAAAAGGGCCAAATTACAATCACAACCCAATTCACAACTAGGGCCCAAACTAAGTGGGCTTAAGGGAGAAATATTTGCAACAAAGCCCATCCAATTGAAGCCCAATAAGGCCCAAGTGAAAAGGCCAAGTTGCCGCACCATAAGATTAATAAAATAAGGATGAAAACCCAAAAGAAAGTCGCCAAAAGTGGCCTATAAAAGGGGTTACAAACCAGCAACTTTTAGTCATTTTCTCAAGCCAAAAATTCAGATTTCTCTCCAAGTTTCTTCTTGCTCTCTCTTCATTTTCTAAAGCAGCCAAGGCACACCCCTAGGGTTCTTGAAGAGAACCTAGTACTTGAGGGATAAGGTAAGTAAAAATACCTATGGTTTGGTGTAAATTTTCCATGAAAAACATGAAGAGTATGTTGGTTGTATTGTGCAGGAATTTTGGGACAGCATGTGCTCCAAAAGATTGTGGTTCACTTTTCTTGTTAATTAAGAGACTTTTATCTTGTTGATTGGCTGAATTATGAAGTAATATGTATGTTTTTAACAAGTCTTGGGTCTGTAATGATGTAAGAAGGCTGCTGGACCACTTTTATCTTTCGCAAAAATAAGTTCTTAAATGATATCTTAATTCCGCTTTTAGTAAGAGTTCGTGGACTGAATACTGGAAATTGTTGTCTCATGTTTTTCATCTACTTAGGGACTGTTTTTGGACTGTTTTAGGACTGTAATTGTGTGTAAATATGCTGAGGACAGTTTGGTTGAGGTTGAAACGGATTTGGAATGGTTGACGTCGAAATGTAGCGAAAGGACGCAGTGTTGCATTGTCTACTTGCGTGCTGTGTAGAGTTGTTGTATGTTGTAGTGTATGAGTTGTTGTAATGCTGTTATGGGACTAAAAATAGATGGATATGACATGTATATGGGAATGTGTATTAGAAAATACGATTAAGAGCGGAAATGTAGAAAGAATACTCTTTGGTTGCTAATTTCGAGCTTGCTGCCCGAATATTATTTTTGGGTGAAATTGGATTACCAAGATATGTTTATTAGCTGCTAACACTAGTTTTATCACCTAATATGTTGTAGATAAGTGTTTGGAGGAAAAGGATACTACTCCGAGGTAATAACAATATAGTACAACGAGGTATGTAAGGCTACTTGACTTCCTATTACTTGGCATGAAATCTAGAATCTTCCTTAGCAGATAAAGGCACGTACAAACTCCGACATGGCTGCTAACCGTGTCTCCACTCTTTACCATATTCATATGTTACCATACATAGCCATTGTCAAACCTGCATATGTACTTGAATACCAAAGATACGTGAATTCCTTTTTACCAAACAAAGTCCATATGTTGTTAATTCTCCTATACGGTTCATTAGTTGTGTATCTCTCTTTTCATTGTGGTATTATCTTGTATGGTTGTTCATATGTCACATGTCTATATTCCTACAGTTCTAAAGGTTATGACCACCAAAAGAACCATCTCAAAGTAAATAAAAGATAACTTACAGTTGCTTATGAATGGGTGGTAACCCAGGGGTGGAAGAATCACCTAGCATGGGTCGATCCCATTTTCGGGGAGTATCCCAGGGGTGAAAGGAAAGCCTAGCATGGGTCAAACCCGTTACTGATTTACCACGGATCAGCTGGTCATTTACATGATATATTGTGCACAGATTATACAGTAAAGAAAGATACAGTAATAAAAAGACTTAAAGTACATGATTCCACAGTATGACTAAAGGTGGTTTTTTTATCCTTACACACCAGCGTGTGATTTCATCTGAGTTCTTATTTCATATACAGTATTTTCTGCCTTACATATTCAGTACATTACCTCATACTGACGTCCCTTACGGGGGACCTGCATTTCATGCTCCAGGTACTGGAGCTACTAGATCTCCCCAGTAAGAGTACAGGAATTCCAGCTGTTGTTACTGAGCTCCAGGTTGCTTCGGAGCTTGTGTGTCTAGAGCTTGTATTTTGTATTGTATAGTTGGTCAGGAGGCGGGGTCTGTCCCGACTCACATGGATAGTGTTCCTTACCTAGAGGCTTTGTAGACTATGTAAATTAAAGTATGGTCAAATAGCGTACTATAGACATCGGGGCTCCAACGGCCTAGTCTTATGCATTTACTTTTGGTTTGTTAATGCAGTTTACTTCCTTTTAACAACATGTTGAATATGGAAACCTCTTAAATGTCCATAGAAGGTGCATAGTTATATGTTGGTTCTCCCGAGCCTTGTCGGCAACGGGTGCCAGTCCGCCTTAATGGGGCATAGGGCATGACACAAGGTCCTTTATATCAATCCTCAAATCCCATAACTATGTGCCAAGCATATATTCATGTTTATGCCCCTTTAAGGGATGATAAATGTTAATGGATCTACCTTTGGCAAGTAGGTCACCTCTTTATCTGTTGTGGGGAAGATGATTGAGTTCCAAGTTATAGCTCACTTGGTCTTATGTCGGTTAAGGTCTCATCCCCATTATATACAAAGTATTTTGACATTGATGCATCATGTATTCCATGGCATATTGATATATTACTCTTCTTGCTTATATACTTCTTTATATATATGTGCCCTTGTAATCTAACATGAATGCAGGTTTAATGAGTTTATATGCATTGCATGACAGCATACTTAGTACATTCAAACGTACTAACGCATACTTTTTGCCTACATGATCTAACCATATAAGGACTGGAGACTATATTCATCCACCTTCTGATGGTTAGTTTGGATTTGTGAAAGTTGTTGTGGTGAGTCCTATCATCCAATGATAAGCCACCATCCATCTACCTACTATGTTGCTTCCACTTATGTTTCATTTACATTGAGGGTGAGCCGGGGACATGTCTTGGCCCCTGTCTTATTCTATGACTTAGAAGAATTTTGAGGGTGAGCCCGGGACATGTCTTGGCTCCTGTCTTATTCTATGACTTAGAAGCATTATTGGACAACTTATAGACTCTTGTACGAATTTGTGATATGACTTGATACTTGTTTATGGAGACCACGATTTTGACTATCTATGGAATGTGGCCATTATGATAATATATTTGTAATAAGATATGGAAATATAGAAAGTCCTAAGTCCCATTCAACCCCCATAGCGTGAGTCATACTACCTGCCCCTAGGTTTTTATATGTTATGTGCTATATGGATCATGTTAATTCCTATCCCTATGATATCCCCATAGTGTAAGTCCTACTTTTCCATCCCTTAGAACTATGTGTTTACTACTTCATTTTGTGTTTCTGAGCTGATGATGTAAATGTAAATACTATGAGGCTTGTTTGGGGACTCTCAGGTTCCCATTCGCCATGTCACTCCTAGATCCTAGGTTCGGATCGTGACATTAAGGCCACGCAAGACCTTGAACCCACCTTGGTTGAGTTGAAAGCCTTAGTGAAAGATAGAAAGATAGAGGTTTTCTTACAAGGGGGAGATAGTGTACTTCGATATCA
The DNA here is from genome assembly GCA_029948455.1 of Solanum rostratum. Lineage (NCBI taxonomy): Eukaryota > Viridiplantae > Streptophyta > Magnoliopsida > Solanales > Solanaceae > Solanum > Solanum rostratum. The sequence continues at coordinate 36,308,399 of CM057050.1, read as the reverse complement.
TGAGAGGTTATGCATGCCCAATAATGGTGAATTGAAAAAGATGATCATGCAAGAATCCCATAACTCTTCATACTCCATTCATCCCGACACTACAAAGATGTATAGAGACTTGAGAGAGATTTATTAGTAGAATGGAATGAAGAAGGACATTGCTCAATTTCTGTCCAAGTGTGATAATTTCCAATAGGTCAAGGTTAAACATCAAAGTACGAGTGGCGTAGCATAAGACACTGACATTCCTACTTTGAAGTGGGAAGAGATCAACATGGACTTCATAGTGGTTTAACAAAGATCAAAAAACATTTTGACTCCATATGGGTGATAGTTGACAGCATGACAAAGTCGGCTCATTTCTTACCGGACAAGACTACATTCAATACCAAGGACTATGTCCGCTTGTATATTCGAGAGTTGGTAAGGTTGCATGGAATTTCATTATCCGTCATATCGAATTGTGGAGTTCAATTCACCTCTCACTTTTGAAGGTCTTTTCAAAAAAAACTTGGCACTAGGGTGAAGTTGAGTACTACTTTTCATCCCCAAACCGACAGACAAGCTGAAAGGACCATTCAAACATTAGAAGACACATTGAGAGCTTGTGTGTTGAAGTTTAAGGGAAGTTGTGATGAGCATTTTCCCCTTTTCGAGTTTGCCTACAACAATTGCTTTTATGCAAGTATTGGGATGACACCATCTGAGGTATTGTATGGTAGACTATATAGATCGCCTATCGGATGGTTCGAAGTTAGTAAGGTGGCATTAATAGGACCAAACTTGGTGATGAATACTGTGGAGAAAAACAAAAGCATAACAAAAAAATTACAAACAGCCCAAAGCCGACACAAGTGCTAATCCGATGTGAGAAGAAGGAAACTTGAGTTCCAAGATGTGATTGGGTCTACATAAAGGTGTCTTCGATAAAAGGTGTGATTCGGTTTGATAAGAAAGGAAAGTTGAGCCACATGTATGTGGGGTCCTATAAGGTGTTGAGAAGAGTGGAAAGAGTGACATATGAGTTGGATCTACCCAATGAGTTGCATTTGATTCTTGTAGTTTTCCATGTGTCGATGTTAAGGAAATTCATAGGTTATTCAAATTTAATAGTTCTTTTGCATGATATGAACATTAAAGAGGATTTGAGTTATAAATAAGTACCGGTTGAAATTCTAGACCGGCAAGTGAAAAGGCTAAGGAATAAAGAAGTTGCATCCGTCAAAGTACTTTGGAGAAACCAACAAGTTGAGGGTGCTACATGGGAAGTAGAAGCGGATATGATGAAGTGTTATCCACATTTATTCCACTCTACTCGAGCCTAAGGTACTAAGAAGTTCTTCTTAAAACCTCAAATTCCATGCATTTTAGTTTTTCATGATGTATGCATTTATTTCAATGTTTATGGATTGTTTTGAGACATCTTTTGAAAGTGAGTTTTGAAACTTTTGTGAAATGATGTCGTACTTATGTTCTTATATGCATACTGGGTTGTTAGCTGCTAGTTTACTTTTTAGAACCTGACTTTAAGTACATTCATGGGTGAATGTTCCCAAGGGGGAGATAATGTAATGACCCAAGTTTAGGAGCCTTGAGTGCCAAGAAGTTAGCCTGAAAATAACCTGAATTCAGGTTCACGAGGGCGACTTACGGCTTATAGGTGTACATATGGCACCTAGGATTTGTCCTTAAACATGATACTTCAGGAAGACAAAATGTTTCCAAGTGTATGGTAACCCACAGACCAAGTGATAGCCCTTAGGATATATTATAGTCTATAGATAGGGTTGTGAGTGAGACCATCAGACATGAAGAAAATTTAGAGTTTGCTGGAAGATGACCTACCCGTAGAAAATTTGGAGTTTGCTGGAAGATGACCTACCCGATGGCTTGTAGGACCATGCGCGACCCGTAGAATCCTTTCGTGAAATGGGACCAAGAAAATAAGAAAAATGGCTAAGTTTGGAAGGACTCTATGAGTCTAACCATGACCCCTAAGATGTTACATGGCCTATAGCAATGTTTCGTGATTTTGGATCCAGCAAAGTTAGTTTTAGGGATTTCATATGTGTTACCAGATGAACGAGACTTACGGCCCATGGATTGACCTACGACCCATAAATGAGGTTTCGTAGGTTGAATTCGACAACTTTAATGAGGAGCAGTTTTGTCATTTCCATTCTTTCTATTTTAAACTATACCATTTTGGGATCGAAAAAGGTCATAAATTAGCCTTAAAGACCGAAGACCCTACTCTTTCGGTCATTCTTCCAATTCCAACTTTTCTCTAAGGCAAACTCTCTCAAGAAAAAGACAAGGCAAGAATTAAGGTTTTCAAGGATCTTCCCAAGGCTTTAAGGTCCGATTCTCCCAAATTTTCCCAAGGTATGTGAGTTGATTTATGGGTGTCCTTCCATCCATAAGTTCCCTTTTAAGTATTTTACCTTTTCTTTAGGTTCCCTAAGTTATTGTGCATGTTTATGATGATTTCATGGTGTATTATGTTATTAATTGATATTTATGATTCTTATGATTATTTTACTAAGTATATGCATGTTTTGAATTATGGATGATGATCCCAATGATGGGTTTCGATAATGCTAAAGTGTGGGTGTTTTCGATGGTCCTTAAAGAGAGGAATTTCTATTTGTTTAGTGATTTATGATTGTTCCATTTAAAAAGTCTAGCCCACCTAGTTTTAAGTAAAGCTTTGCATGATTTATGATGAAATAATGCATTAAAGTTAAGTTTTAAGTAATGATTATCAAGGATATAAGCATGTTGACAATTGCCTAAAAGATGTTGTAAAAAGAGGTTCCCAAGATGAAAGGACAATTCTCACTTGGTTGTTCCTAAGTTTGAGCTACTCTGATGATTGCTACTTATGATTCTATGTTGTATTTTTAAAAGATTCTGTGGGATGGCTTAGCACCGAGTGGACTTGAGATTGGAATTCATTCTGTTTGTTGAGGCATGACCCATTAAAGTTAAATCTCAAAGTCCCTAACTTATGTGCCGCCATAGGAGCCTTTGTAGGCTCGGCTAGTGGATCTATGTAGGCAATTTATGTTATTAAGATGCATGCAAAGTCGACGGACTTCCACCTGACAAGTAGTCTCCTTATGCCAACATAGGGGAATACGTTGGATTTCATGTAGTAGCTCACATGGTCTTTAATGTCGGTTGAGGTCTACTCTCAAATGTTTATGACTCTATGATATATTCTCATTACATGTGCTTTCTCATGCATTGACTCTTATTCACATTGATCCATATTCCTTGTACATTCTTAAGCTCACTTATGCCTCTTTCATCTTATACATACTTATATGTCATATTATGAATGATGGCCTTAATATTTCATACATGCATTGCATCTCACATACTTAGTACATTCAAATGTACTAATGCATATTTTTCCTATATAATTTAACAATGTAGGGATAGGCACTCCTCCACCGGCTTATGGCTAGTACTCAACGTTCAAGACTAGCATTGTTATTTGTGGTGAGCCCTTAGTTTGGGACTCTATTGTTATTCCACTCTATTTTGTATTCATTTTCGAGACAGTGTATTTGTATAATTATATATTCTTTTCTATTTGATGGAAACTGATCGTTATCGGTTCGTTGTAATTACAATTCATTTGATAACCTTTTTAGTCGATGAAATTGTAAAACTATAGGATTCGTCAAAAAAGGGCATAATAGTGACTTTTTCTGTATAACAACATTATTAGTTACTCGGTGGACTTCTTCAACACATTTCCCGCTAAGCGATTTATATGAATAATTAGTTTTCCTTTCATGGAGTTTCTCCCTAATTCATATAATTCCATATTTCAAAAAAAAAATTCATTTTAACTAAAATAACTGGACAAAGTGCTATTTTGACCCAAGGCTTTGCTACTTCAGGTATTCATCATTGATGTAGTAGTTGGTATGCTTATGGACAATGAATGTTAGTTATCATACTGCTTCTTAATGTTGCTTCAATGCTTAGAAATGGCCCGTAGTATCTTTCCCTTTGTTTTTCTACAAATGTTTTTATTAAATACCTATGAATGCTTAAGATGCTTGAGATGGCGTGGGTGAGGTGCCTCCGGATATCTCATTCGTCGTATGATGACTAGGCTCGTAGGTTGAGTCGTTACACCTTTTTGTTGGTGAAGACTTCTTATGGTGTCGAAGATTATGCTAATGTCTACATTAACGAATTTATGAGATTGTATGGGTACCATTGTCTATTATATCGAATAGAGGTTCTCAATTTATTTCTCTTTTTTGAAAGTCATTCCAAAATGGGTTTGGTACGAATGTAAAGCTAAGTACCGCCGTTCATCCTCAAATAGAAGGACAAGCCGAAAGGATAATACAAACATTGGAAGATATGTTGAGGGCTTATGTGCTTGATTTCAAAGGAAGTTGGGATGATTACTTACCTCTTATTGGATTTTCTTATAACAATAGTTTCAATTCAAGTATCAATATGGCACTGTTTGAAGCATTATATGTTAGATGATATAGATTACCCGTGAGATGGTTTGAAGTTGGAGAGATGTCCTCGATTGGACCGGATATCATGGAGAGAGTACAAGTCATAAGGGAATGATTAAGGGCTTCCCAAAGTTATCGAAAATCATATGTTGATGTCAGGAGACGTGAACTGGAGTTTGATAAAGGTGATTAGGTGTATTTAAAGGTTTCACCAATGAAATGAGTAGTGCATTTTGGTAAGAAACGCAAACTGGATCCTAGGCATGTGAGACCTTATGAAATAGTGAAAAGAATTGGTAAAGTAGTCTATGAGCTAAATTTGCCTATGAAGTTGGCCATGGTTCATCCGATGTTTCACGTGTCAATGTTAAGAAAATGCATTCTTGATCCTAATTCTATTGTTCCGTTGAAAAATGTGACTATTGAGAAGGATTTGACTTATGAAGAGATACCTGTTGAGATTTTATATCGGCAAGTAAAGAAATTGAGAAATAAAAAGGTGGCATCCGTCAAAGTGTTATGGAGAAATTAACAAGTTGAGAGTGCTACATAGGAGGCCGAGGCAAACATGATGAGATGATATCCTTACTTTTTTCCTTCTATTCAAGTCTAAGTACCTAATATGATCTATTCTCCCAAATTCTCACGAATACTGTTTTTTATCATGTTGCATGCATGATGATCATGAAAATGCTTTTTAATGATGTTTGATGCATAAGTTTGATGATTTTATGAAAATGATGATTAAGTTGCATTTTTGCATATACGCTATGATGATGAGTATGTTTCTATTGTAGTCAAGCATATTTCTATCTCATTCGAGAATGAATGATCCAAAGGGGAAGATAATGTAACACCCTTCATGTTAGATGGCCTAAGAAATAAAAATTTGAGGCATTTTACGACAAATCTAGTCACATGAGTCAAACCACAGCTCGTGGATGGGAGTACGGACCCTAGGAGGGTCTCGTGGACTGAGCCTAGAAAAAGTAGGAATTTCTTGAGTTTCTGGAAATAGTCCATGATTAACAGGATGGACAGTCGATGTAACCATAACCCATCTAAGGTATTGTGGATAAACCCTTAAGATCTTGAAATTTTAATGTCTGGAACTACTCTATGAAGGGATTTATGACCCGTGATTTGAGAAGTGTAGACTCCAATAGCTCAAATCTTTGTGGCACAAGTTCTATGAGCCTAAGCACGAGATGTAGGTGGGACCACGGCCCTGGACGGTGTCTCGTGGATGACTCCAACAGATTTTAATGTAAGGCATTTTTGACATTTTTGATTCGTTTAACTCCTAAACTATGTCATTTTGGCCCTCCTAACTAACTTAACCGATCTAACTCCTATAAATCCTATTCCTAACTCATTCTAATTCATTCACTTTCATAATTTCCTCAAAGGCTCTCAAATATTTCTCTCTCTAAGACAAAGATTCTGTTGAAGCTAGAGTTTGAAGGTTTGGCTTAAGGATTTTTAGAATTTCATCTTCAAGTTTAAGGATTCTTACTTGAGGTATGTAGGACTTTATTCATGGATTAGTTTCATCTTATGAGTTTTTATGCTATGATTCCAAATTCATGGATTATGAATCCTAAATAATGATTATACTTATTTATTCATGCATTGTGAAGAATTACATGATTCCTATGATTTCCAAGTAAAAGTATATGGTCTCAAGTAAGTATAATTAGGGCTTGATGAATTGATGTGATACGAATTTCATTAAACTACATGATTTTAACTTATTTGCTTATGAACGTACACATGTCGCTAGTCTCAAATGATAAAGCCATGGTTTCCATGACTATGATTTCAAGTGTGTAAAAGTATATTTTAATGACAATAATGATGATATTATGATAATGATAATTATATGATGATAATGACGCTATGAGGATGAGGATGACTAAGACCCTAATGTTTCATGATGATGATGATAAGATGAGGGTTACACCCATACTTTATGAAAAGCTATGCAGATGGACTATTCCTATAACATGAGATGTTTTATGAAGCGGTGATGATTATTTTATAAGCTATGAAAGCATGATTTTAATAAAGCATGAATTATGCTAAAAGCTATGTATATGCATGATTTATGTATTCCATGGGATATGACTTAGCACCGAGAGGGCTTTGGTAGATTCTATAGTCCCATAACTACGTGTCACCTTAGAAATAATGTTCATGTTCTTATGCCTTAAAGCTATGCTAATAGATTCATGTAGCTTTTAACGGACACTCACCGTGCTAAGATAGAGCCTAAAGGATGGGGTCAATAATTGGTTCTCGTCGTGCTAAGATAGAGCCTATAGGGTGAGGATCGAGTCTACCTTGGCAAAGTAGACTCCTCTTTTGCGTAGTGTAGAGAGAACACCAAAATTGCATGTAATAGTCCACATGATCTTATGTGTTGGTTATGGTCTTATTCCCACATATATAAGTTAGGATTATGAAGGATTTTGACAATGCTTCTTCGCATGGCTTTAAACTTGCATTGCTCATACATATTCTGTCCTCATTTATTGTTTATGATTACGCATATTGATACTATGTTGCGATATTCTTTGATTCATGGCATACCTACATACTTAGTATATTCCACGTATACTTACTATATTCCACGTACTAACACATAATTCCTTGCTTACATAGTCTAACCATGTAGGGACGAATGATGAGGATCAGTATTCCACTTTGTGGCTAGCTTTGGAGTTGAGTTTTGAAGATTGTTGGTGAGCTCCCATATTTCAGAAACAAGCCCTTGTATGATGCTCTCTGTTGAGACTCTATGACTTTTCTTTGATGTGTATCTTGAGGGTGAGCTAGTAAGCCATGTGCTAGACCCCATCAAGATCTTATGATGTAGAGGGATGTTTTGAAAATTATAACATTGATGTAATATCCCCTAAGGGAAACTATGACTTCTATCATAATATGTTTCTCTTACTTATTCTCTTATGTTATGCTTATTTCACTTTATGTATGCTTATGATATGAACATTAGTCTTGGATGGGATGCATTCGGGTGTCACAATTATCATGTCACAACTAGGACCTAGGTATAGGTTTTGAAAAAATATCTATGATATTACATAAATTATCAAAACCCCGTGTTCCTACATAAAAAATACATGAAAATGTAGAGAAATATTTTGGACCTCATGGATTAAAGGAATCTATGAATGAATACCCACATACCTTGAGTGAAATCTAGCCTTAAATTTGAGAATGAGACTTAGAGTCCTCAGAACACTAGCTTGAGGAAGAAGATAAACTTCGGAGAGAAATCCTTAGGAGATTTTTTGATGTTGAGTAAATGAGAGGGATTGGGTGAAATTAGAAGTACAAAATTAGTTATAAGACTCAGAAATAGCTTAAAAACAACATAACTTTAATATTAAAATTATAGAAAATAATAAATATATCTCCGAAAATAATTGACGAACAGGTTCAATGGACACATTCGATTGTCCATTGAACCCTTTACAACACAATGACTTTTGTAGAAATTAAGGTACAATTGGGGACTCCGAATCTGAATCTATAATCTTGGTTCACAGACCGTAAAATAGTCTATGGACCATCTTATTGATTTGTAGAAAAAGTTATGAGACATGAAAATTTTAAATTCTTGGATTCGATTCACCATCATGATCTATAGCTCGTGGTTCCTTTGATTGATCATAGATATCCCTCATAGAATTTCTCTTTTCTTCTAGATAAATTTTTAAGTATTAATGGTGTTCTGCGGATCCATCTACGGTTCATACAAAAACTTTTGAGACTTATAAATTTTCAGAATTTGGAACCTTTATCATGAAACCATTTTATAGGTCATAGACACTTGTACAACCCATGCTGGTTCCATCAAAGACATCAATGTCAAATAGTTTCAAGACTTAATTTTATTCCATGACTGGTTCTATGATCTGTAGATGGAGTTGGTAGAATTAGTGCACTAGATTAGTTTTGTACTTTTGTTCTTTCTTTGTTTTGACTTTTCAACTTTCGAGGTATTACATTATCACTTAAATTATGCCAAGAAACTAACAAATCAAGTGACTCAACACATAGAATATGCATGATTTTCTTTGAGAAAAAAAGACAAGCTTCAACAAAATTGAAATGATCAATTTCTAAGTTAAAAATTATTGATTGATCCAAAATATTTATTTGTTCCGCATAAAACTTCATTTCAAATGGACTTTTGCATGTGGAGGCACAATAACATCTTGGCATTCAATGTATTAAACACTAGCAGCCACTTCTTTAAATCGTGCATAAATAATATTCATCTGTAAAAATAAGTCACGAGTGTGTTTGGTTGGAATCAATGACCCATCATACTCAGAAAACGTATGTTTTATTTTAGAATAATATTTTACCATCACGTATGAAAATAATTTTGCATGTGTAGTTCGATTGATGGGAGGATACAATCAAAAGAGATCAGACAAAGAATATTTCATAAATAAATCACATATACTCTTCAACACAATGTTGAGACAGACATTCGGAAGATCGATTGTTGAAGACTATTCATTAAGGAACTACCAATATCAACATTTGAGAAGTTAACATATAAAATTGAAATTTTTATGTTTGAGATATTAAGTAAAACTTTCATTGAGGGAGAAGAAGGGGGAGGAGTGAAATACGTGATGTGTGTTGTACTCTTTGCTTAGTCATATTTTGTCCATTGGTAAGATTTTTCATGAATCAACACTCAAAGAATATTATGAAATTTGGATTCTTTTTATTTTACTAGATTTTTTCCTACAAAATATTTTCTAGTAAGGTCTAATGATACACATTATCTATGGACATCCAAGAAAAGTATTATCAATTCAATGTATTTGATTAATGTCCATACAATGAATATTATCTTATACATGTATCAAGTCTTAGTAATTCAAGTACCAATCAAATGGAGTTTCTCAATTCTTGTATTTGAGAAGACACTTTGTAAACTATTAAGTAATCATTTTCATGTGAAGATGATAACCACAACACACTTGAAGACATTTTTAATAAGATGATCTCTGCATTAATTTTTGTCCTTTAATATATATTTCTTATAATGTATTACATATGTTTGACAATTTGCACTAAAATATTACTCAAGATTGAGATAAACATATACATACATACACACACACGCATTACTGATTATAATATAAATTTCATTTATAAATCCACAAGTTAAGCATACGTAAGCGCACACACATATTATTGAGGCAAAAGAAAAATAAATAATGTGTGTTTGAAACTCTAAAATTGTTAGTACTTGTAAAAAATCCATTTTTTGATGATGGATGCATTTTGAGTCGTTTTACTTTAAAAAGTTTAAAATTTATTATAACGCATGAGTTGGATTGTATTAAATAGTTATGATTTATGTTAGTTAAATAGATGTATAACTTACATTAATCCCATATTGTTAAGAGCTAATTACTTTCTATCCCTATTTTTTTTTTAAATTATAAAAATTTCTTAAAATTAATGAATTTCGGATACAACACTATATTGCTCGATACATAGCTAGATAATATATTACCTTATTGACTGTTGCATCATAAAAGAAAATGATATCAAAATAAATATCATTTTCACAAATTACGCAAAATAAATTGATAACAATCTCTCCCCAAATAGTACCAACTTTAAATAACTCAAATTTCAAAATTTCTTCTCCCAATTTATCCCAAATTATAATAAATCGAAAGGTCATTTTTGACATTTTTCAATACAATTAGTATTTTTCCCTTCCCCAAAATTGCTTTGAGTTATTTTTGGATAAGTTGAAAAGATGAATTTCAAAAACCTTTTAAAAAGTTGGTTTTTTTTCTAAAGAATGAGTTTTTAAAGGCTAAACGTTTGAAATTTTGAGTTTTGACATCATCTTGAGATTCAGGTGTCAGAATACGATATTGTTGATTCCATTAGCTCCAAAATGTGGAATTTGGTCTAGGAGAACTGACAAAACTAAATTTAGAGTTAAAACAAAGGTTTTAGATACAAAGTTGTATTTTCAGTTGAATTTAGATCATCCTCTGACATTAATCAACAATCAATGTTCGAAAGCTCTAATCAAAATTCTGACAGTTCCAGTGGTTCCAGATGGTGAAACTAGCGCTATAAATGGTCTTATCATGATTTTTGGAGTTTCTAAAGTCATTTTGGATATTTGATATTTTTACTAGTTTCTTCGAGCTTTATTAGGTTTCTAGTTAAGGAGACCTCGAAATCGATTTCAGATTTGTCCATTGAGTTCAGAATGTCATTTTTAGTAAAGATTTATATATGATTTAGGTGTATCGGGTTTCGAATAAACCTCAGGGGTCCATTTTGAGAATTTTCTTTAGTCAGAAAATCTGGTGCAGGAAGGAAAGTCCTCCACGTTCGCGACATAGGCCACTACATTCGCATAGGCTGGTCATCATTAAGCTCTACGTTCGCGGGCTCACCTCCGCGTTCATGCATGTGTTGAAACTATAGAGCTCCACATTCGCGGAGTGTTATATACCTGAAACAACTTTTAATGTCTTAAGTGACGAGTTTCATCTTCTTCTAACATTTTTGATATTCCAAGCTCGATTTCAGTCAGATTCTTCAAGGATTTTTAATTCAAGGCTATTAGGTAATGTTTTTCTAACTTAATTCCTCAATTCCCATTTATGAATTTCCTATTTTAACATGAAATTTGGGATTTTTAATTGGAGAAATTGGGGTTTCCATGGACATTGATTTTTCAATAGAAAAATGGTGATTGTGAGTTCATTCGAAATTATTTTTCAAAATGATTTACATTATTAGACTCCTTATTACTTGCCAAAATTTTTTATGTAAATTTTTTTAGATTTTGAGAACTTCTTTGTATGAGATTTTTGGACCATTTTCTCTTTTCACTTGAATCGCTTGATTTTAGTGTTACTAGCTTCATAATGTGATTCCAGTTCTATATTTGACTAGATTATGATGAATTGGAGTATTGTAAAAGGGGAAGAGGCTTGAATTTGAGTTGATTAAAATTTCAAATAAGGCAAGTGGACATTTAACCTTTTGTTGAGTATGATGGATCCATGTATTATTCTATATGTATGGGTTTCAGTGATTTGTGGCATGAAATGAGATAGAATTATAATATTATAGGCTTGATTGTGGGGTTTTGAATTGAATAATTGTAAATATTGTGAATTCTTGACTTGTAAATTAAACAGTGGAATTCTGAATATTGGTGAACTTATGAATTATCCTGTCTTTGGTTGATTTGGCTATCGATCGAAATAAGTGGGACCTAACCCTTGTTGAGTCTATTAAACTTAGTACTCCCTTCACCGTGAAACTTGGGGGGTTAGTGAACTATTCTAATGGATATGATTTGGGTAATGGGAAGGTGGATGACATGTATGACTTGAATTATGAGTTATTGTCCATTGTTGTTGACTCGGCCTTATGAGATAAAATTTTGAAAGGAGCTTGTGATGCTATTGTTGATAGTTTGAAAGTGTCCATGATGTTCTGATTGTTGAACTTCGTGTCATATTATATGGAGTTTTTTTGTTGAACTTATTTATGTGAAAATATTGAGCTTAAATGCGTATATTGAGATATAGTTGGAAATTTTCAAAGAAGTTACTGTGAAGTAAGAACTCAGTGATGAATTATCCTAAGCTATGATGGCTAAGGGTAACTAAATAAGTTGGACTATATTGTATTGTGATTATTATGTAATGTGTTAATGATGATTCACGTGTTGAAAGATAATGAAATGATCAATGAATTATTAATAAATTATGTAACATGGACATCTTCCTTATCTCTCTCTCTCTCTCTCACTCTCTCTATCTATCTATCTATCTATCTCTCTCTCTCTCTCTATATATATATATATGAAGGTGATTGTTGTACTATTGTGACATGAATTGCTTGATACTCCTTTTGTAATGAAAATTAGATGGAAAATGGTTCTGGCTATCTGATAATGAGATTGAGATTATGATTATATTATGAATTGATGCTCATTACTTGTGAATTGATAATGAAACATACTTGTGATATTTGAATTTGAAATTGATCTTGCTATATCCGAGTATAGTGAGCTATTGATAATAAATTTGTTGAGTACTATTGGTGGGTTAGAGAATTGTCTATAAGCTAGAAATGATCAATCATTATACCTTGTATATTGTGATATATGACTTGAACTGATGTATATGTTGTAATGTGGCCTCTTGCATGCGCTTCTCATTATTATGTCATATTGATATGTTCTTGATGTGCATTCTTGACAGAGTTCCACTGAGGAAACACTAAAAAAGAAATAGGGAACAAACCACACGGTCATGGCATGAAACATTGAAAAGAAATAGATAACAACGGGCCATATGGCCATGGCAAGAGACACTTAAAAGAAATAAGGAATGGGTCACATACTCGTAGCATGAAACACTAAAAAGAAATAGGGAATAGGCTACAAGGCTATGACATGAAACATTAATTATACAGGAAGGGACCTCATGAGCCAATGCAGGTACACAAACAGATAAATCCCTCATAGGTTCCAGAATGATTATATCAGTGAATGTGTATCATAGGATAGACATACACTATGGCTATTTAACATTACATCACATTGTTTACATTTCACAACATTCACTCCATTTTATATCATTCCTTTCTTGAAGTTGTTAAATGTACCATATGTAATATGTTGAATGCTTTGAATTTTGTACATTATTGAATTTGAACTATTGAAAGATCATGATATATATTGGTAAGTACATTGTGGAGATTGAATTATGAGATGATTATACATGTACTATATTCGTTGAGTATCTGAAACTATCTTGAGATATTTGTTGTATAACCGAGATGTAAATTGAGACATTCCTTGAATATCTAATCTATACCTTATGACAGTGTTAGAGATATTTGATGTTCTGTTCGTATATATGTGTGTGTGTGTGTGTGTGTTGTTGTTGCTGTTGTTGTGCTAGTACAAGTTTATAGTTCAGTGGTATGTGGATGGGTGGATAGGAGTACTTGTACTCTTTATTGCTTTACCTCTGGTTTAGTTTCCATTTGTTGAGTACCGTGTTGTTTGGTGTTCACCCCTTTTTGCATTTTTATAATGACCCTTCGGGTCATTCCTGTAATTCTGTGACTACTCTGTTGTGTTTAAGCCTCTGTTTGGCGACCTCGAACCTTTTTCGACTTATTGGAGTTGTTAAAATGGTTGTGGGTTGTTTTTGTTGAGAATTATGTGAGTTTGCGATTTAACGAGAAATTATAACTGCAAAAATGAGATTTCTATCAAGACCCTAGCAAATAGCCTCGAAATGAGATTCTAATGGTTCTATTAGCTCCGAAATAGTTGAATTAAGATAGGAGCATGTCCGGTGCAATTTTATTGTAGTTTGCAAATTTAGCATCTGGAACCAGTTAATAGTTGACTCAGTCAACACCCTTAGAAGTCGTGGCCCGAATGAGAATTTTGATAGCGATTAGCTCTGAAACATCAATTTTGTTCTAAGCGACCTTTCTGATATCGGGGACGTTCGGATGCGATTTGACCCCCTAGGGGCCTTTATTAAAAGTTGCAGATAAAGAAATGGGACCCTCATTTTATCGTGGGAAGCTCCGTTGAAATTTCAACTGCACTGTTGGATCTGGAACGTTACAATTTATATAGTGGCATAGTTTGAAAAAATCATAGTCCGAACCAGCCCAAAACAAGGAAAGAGAGATTGAAAGGTTAATGAAGGGGGTGACATGGAACCTTGTGGTGCCACCATGTGGCACAACCTAATGACGCCATGTGGCATGAGGTGACAACACCTTTTGTATACATGGCTGAAGCTTCTTGGAGACTTATATACATATATTTCTCTAACTTTATACAACAATTTTGAGAGTATTTCTTATTCGATTTGAGTGATTTAAAAGGCTACGTTGTATGAATTTTTGTGAGAAACATCAAGGTGGTGTCAGAATTTGATTTTGGTGCATATTTTGAGGTAAAATCTCTATTTTTTCGCTGGTTGCATATCAAAAATGCGTGAAAATTTACATTGTGATATCTCGATCATTTCTCAATGAATTTAAGTGAATGTTGTGTTTAAATTATTCTACGTTTCGAGAAGAACTTTGTTGTATGCTGGTTTTTATCGAATTTGGTTGATTTCTGTAAAATTTGACCAAGAAAGTTTTGAAAGAATATTTTCCAAGGAAAGAATTTAACTTCATTTTGGGGTCTTTTCTTGGTCTTCTGGGTTATTTGTAATGACCCTCCAGGTCATTTCTGTATTTCTGTGATTTCTCTATTGAATTGATCTTTTGTGTGGTGGCCTCGAACCTTTTACAGCCTCATGGGACTGTTAGGATGGTTATAAGGTATTTTGATTGAGAGTTGTATATGTTTGCAAGTTAGCGAGAAGTTAAAACTGCTACAATGAGAATTTTGATGAAACCCTAGTAAACGCCTCAGAATGGGATACTAATGGTTCTGTTAGTTCTGAAATGGCCAATTGGTGCTAGGAGGGTGGTTGGTCTGAGTATGGAGGGTTCTGATTTGATTTTTAGCCAAAAGTTGCAAAATGTGTTTAATCAGAAGCTAGAAAGTGTGCTTCAGTAAAACCTAGCTAAACACACTTAGAATTGAAAACTAATGGAGTGGTCAGCTCCAAAATATCGAAAACTATCTAAAATGACCATTTGCCAGTTCACGGGGTCATCCGGGTGCATTTTGACCCCCTCGATTCGTTTAGCTAATTTTAGCTGAAAAGAAGTGCGGTACTCATTTTTTCGTAGAAGGTTCCTTTGGGAAATCCGACTGCACCATTCGATTCAAAACATTAAAATCAGTGTGGTTACACTATTTATTTGCAAAATAAGGGACATCAAATGCCCTGGGGATGTTTAGACTTGAGCTGGTACAACACCAGTGGGCATTGCACTCCGTGTTTGCGGAGCCTATGACGCATTCACGGAAGCCAGCCTGGGCAAGGGCCTACATATGCAGAGAGGCACCCGTGTTAATAGAGAAGGGCAGTGGCCCATGCCTCTGCGTTTGTTAAGCTACTTCTGCATTTGCGGAGAAGGACCGTATGGCCTATAAATGTGCGTCAGCACATCGCGAACAACCATTGTTCAAAGGTTCCCAAGATCATAGAAAATCTGATTTAAGTCCTTTTTTTATCAATGAAAGGTCCACGTGACTCGAATTTCCACAAGAAACATTTTGGTGAAGCTAGATTCGAGATTGGATATGTATTTTGAGGTAAATGCTCTATTTTAGCTGCGTATTTTCTCAAAAGTTGTTAAATCTTTTCATGTTGATGTCGTAGCCAAATCTTGATGGAATTTAATAAAATTTGATCCTAAATAGTTCCTTCTGAGGAGAATGTTATGGTCTGCTGAGTGTCAGCTGAAATTATCCCATTTTTGAGAATTTTGAAAAAAAATATTTTTCCGGTAAAATTTATAATTTCGTTTTTGGGCTCTTTCTCAATCTTCTGGGATCCATTTTGGGCTAAACTTTTGGTTGTAGACTTGGGTTGCCGTGGGGAACATTATTTGGGATTTTGTTCGGAATTTAGACGTGGGTCCTATTTTTCCCATTTTAGGAGCTATTGGCATAATTCCACCCGTTTCTCACGTTTTTATAGCCAGTTTGACCTTGTTAACCTCATGAACTATATTTTAACAATAAAGAAGCATCGAGAAGCTAACAAAAGGGGAAATGCTCAACTAATTTGATGCGAAGTACAAGACTTCGATTGCCAAGTAGGCTAGGCTTTCTCTAACCCTAGACTGAGATGAAATGTTTGCATATTTGAGTTGGAATGTGTAGAAATGTTTTGTGAATGGGTTGAGCTATGTGATTTATGTTGTATATAATTGGAAATGAGTCTGCATATGTTATATATGGTGATATGGGACTATTGTTGTTGTATTGAGGATTGTGTTAGCTGTAGCTGCTATAGTGGCTGAACTCTTATATTGTTTGGCTATGAGAAGGGCCTGAAAGGGGCCAAATGGGATGAGAACATGTGGCAAATATGTAAACTAAGCTTGACTCTTGCATGTATGTGTGCTTAGCCTGAGATTACTTAAAAACACTTACTTTTGAGAGTGGCAAGTGATTACAAGCTACCTTGAGCACTGATTCTTGTATCTATACCTGTTTTGAGTACTTGTGGTTGCCTGGATTATGGTAGATTGCCTATTTAAAACACAATTCTATTCTTCCCTGTGACTTATATGATCCTGTATACCATTGTTTTCCGTATGTACTTGTCCTACTAGTTAGTGACTAGAGGAACACACTAGGTTCTAGGGATTGTTAGAGTTGCACTCTTATGGGAACCTTTCATTCTATGATACGAGAGGTTTTGCTACTTGACCACTAGAGGGTTGGACACGGGAGTGACCCTGGTAGCTAGGAGCAAGTTATATCTTGCGGGTTTCCCGGGGTTATCTGTGATAAGACACAATCCATGTGCGTTAGTCTTAGGAATTAGCACCCTATTTTAAGAAGGGAATTTTATTAGTGGGTCGACACATGATTGCTTAGGTGAAATCCTTGATAGCAGCTAGGCTGTGATATGATTCTTGATAGGTGACATCCTTTTGATTATCTAACCTTTCGGGCCTTAGCCTAGGTTATACCGATGCTGCCCGATGAATTGCTTTACAGAGAAAAAGGGAGTGGTAAGGACCGAATGTGAGCTAGTGCCCTGGGATAGGCATGTGTGCTGACTTGATGTGTACTTGTATGAACATGTATAGATTGTTGCTGCAAAGATGTGATTACCAGGAGATTGTGTATTGATTTTATGCCATACCGTGGCCTGATTCTGGTGTAGATAGGACTTTGCAGGATTTTGGTTGTCCCAGATACTTGTGAAGTACCGTGATTTTCTATATTTTGTCCAGATTCTCATGATTGGTGAGGTTATGGTATACTTGGCCCTTGTTGGTCATGATTTTACGATGATTGCAATATATACATACATACATACATACATACATATATACATATATATATGTATATATATATATATATACACACACATATATACATATATACACACACACACACACACACACACACACATATATATATATATATATATTCTGATGTACTGCTGATAGTTGTTGTTCACTGGTTCTCTCTATCTATGGGTATCTGTTGTATCTAAGAGAGGTGGAGAGGTGGTAGTTACGATTCTGTGGTTTGGATTGAGATTGTTGGATACCTAGGTTGTGAGTGTCGTCACCTATGTTTACTCTGGGCATGATATGATTGTTGTTGCCTATGTTCACTCTGGGCACAACACAACTTTGGAGTTCCAGATCTGGATATACTGGTTGAGAGAGTGACTATTTGATATATCATCCCAGATGACACTCCCCATCATCTTTTGAGCGGCGGTGGCCATGTCCATAGAGTTTGAGTCTTGGGTTACGCTCCTCGCCAACTTGAGACCTGGTGACAACGACTATCACACCTGGTGGTGGATGTAGATTCTTAGGACTGAGCACCTATTGATATTTTGGGTCAAGGACCCCATTGATATTCTGTGGGGCTGGGACTCATGATTGATACTTTGTGGGGCTGGGCCCCGTGATTGATATTCTGATGTTGAGACACTATTGATTATGCAAGAGGGATTCTTTCACCCATATGTCCTACCATTGTATTTATGGTCAGACCACTTAACCCTGGCTGTAGTCGGGTCAAAAGACTTGAGTTCGAGTCCTCAGATGATATTAGGGGTTTGAGTCCCCAAATGATATATTCGAGTCCTCAAATAATATTAAGGGCTTGAGTCCCCATATGATATTAGGGGTTTGAGTCCCCAGATTATATTAGGGGTTCGAGTCCCTAGGTAGTACTAGTTTATGGAGGGATCAAGGACCTAGTTATTGTGTGGCATTGAGGTTGAGGGCCTGATTGATTACCTGTGGATCCACTCACCTATTCACACCTTAATTGTGCATGGGTGTAACCTTTGGGATTATGGAGGCTCAGGGTGCGTTAAGGTTTAGATATTAGAGGCTTAAAAAGGCTTAAACCCAAGTACAACTGACCCTAGACCTTATGATGTAGAGCGTTGGCTCTGTGATGGTTCTGTGGGGGTTCAGTGATTACTTGTCGATTACATTGTGCGCGGGTGTACCTCCTGGGCTTATGGGGGCGTGGGTGACGTACATGCATAGTTACTAGGGCCTTGCACCTGTATACAACACTATGCCTCAGTTAGGAATAGTTGTGGTATGAGCCTACATGGTTTTTGTCAGTTGGTATCGATGTTCATCACTTGGGTTGGTTTAGTTCATCATTGTTCTTTATTTTAGTTGGTTCAGTATGGTTGAGGGTTTCCCGACATGCCTATGCCTTGATCTGGGTTTCTTTCGCTACACTGCTGTTATTTTTATATAATTTTTTTTATGGTTACTATTTCACTTGGTCGACTGATAATGCCTATTGGGTGCCTTTTTCTAGTATACACCCCTACTTCTGCATCCTTCCATAGTGCATGTTGAGGTATGGGTTGTGATAGGTAAGTTGGGGAACTTTGGGAGCACTCAGGAGACTTTTGGTGAGCACCAACAGTTCTGGCTTCTTCATAGTTTCCTTCGTGTTGTTGGCCATCTTTTGTATCTAAACATTGGCCTCATATAGTAGTGTTATGCATTTGTTGAGGAAATCTTATTTTGCATATTATTATGGTCATTGATATATGTATATGATTTTCCCTTATGTCTATTGTTGCACTGTACAGTACCCTTCTGATGTCGCCCAAGCTACACCTCCTTTTTGAAGGTTAAAGTAGTTGTTGTCAAGATATATATATATATCAAACCAAGGTTAGGGTCGAATTCCACAGGAAATATGGTAGACTCAGAGTAATTTCAAGCAAGTCGAGTGAATTAACCTACTTATCTCCCGAAAGGGAGGGGGGTTTGTAGTTTTCAGAAAGTAAACCTAAACTAGAACAAGTGTTGTGAAACCAGTGAAAAGAGTAACTAGGGTATTGAGTTCCCCATGATTCCCTAACTTGGTATTATCAGATAATTGTAATCTTTTCTAATGTGTTGCATGCAGAACGGTAAGTTAACTTTACCAAACCCTTTGATCAAGGCGAGAGGTAAATTTTACTACGTGATTTGATCCATTCCCGCAGTGTGACGTTACTAACCCTTACCTATTGTCCCAGTACAACCTCCCCTTGATCCAGTTTAGTTGATTAGACAAGAAGAATCAATCGAATTCTATTAATTAATCTCTTTTCGCATTCATTACTACCTTGATCCAGTCAGTAACAACTGGGCGAGTTTTAACGTTGGCCACCATTAAAAAGCAACCAAAACAAAGAGAATTAATTAATACATGTAAGCACACTATCCAAGAGTTACGAATTATCCGATTTTACCTTGTTAGTTCTTCATGGTCCCCACAACCCTAGTCGTGGATTTAGCTCTGCATAGTCATTTTAGATGCAAGTGTCATGATATGGAATAACATAATTAAGCACTTACAAAGATGAATTTAAGTACAACAAATTCTAAACTCTTCACAAGAAATCGCTAAGTTTTTGATTAAAATCACAAAGTTGTGTTCCAAGTGTTTCTAAGCACTTCCTTTGTTTCTGGTCGTTCTTCTTCGTTCCCTACTGAAAATAAACTAAAAACCCTATTTATAATAACTAAAATACAAGTCCAAAACAAAATAAAAAAACTGGATTCGACAGGTAACACGAGTAGGGTTATGGGTCGTACTAAGTTTTACGGCTTGTACCGGGGCTTTGTAATATTCACTCTTCAAAACTAGGCTGTACTTATACGAGACCTTTCTACGGTCCGTATTCAAACTTATGGCCCATATAAGGTTTCGTCTGATGACTTTCCAGAAAATCTCAAAATCTGATCCTCAAGGCACAAAACCTCATCCACGACTCGTATGAAATTCTACGGCTCGGCTGACAGTTCATGAATGCAACTTCAGAAAATAGGCCCTTCACTGGATCTCAACCACGACACAACTCTAGGCTCGTGGAAATTGTCACGGCCTATAGAGTGCTTCGTACATCAGCAAAAATGCAGCAACTGCAATGTTTAGCCCAAAATCTTGCCAAATCCTGTAATCCTAAAAAACAAACACAAAACACACATCAAACCTACTAACATCCCTTTGAGAACACACACAATTCCAAGTTTTACCCATAAAAAGTATTGTATTTTGACAGCACATCAACACCCACAACTTAAAATTACTACTTGTCCTCAAGTGACAGACTCAATCTGCATAAGTAGTATAATAACACACAAACCTCGATCTAATGGGACATATCATTTCTGAATCAAGCACAGTTACCCACACACCCATCAATGTATATCAGATGGCTATGAAACAAAAAAACGTAGATCCATACATGTAACAGAGCAACTATGACAAGCAAGGTAACCACAGATAAGCAATAATCACTAAAATAGCCTAAAATCAATAACACAGTGCAAGTGCACGCAGAAAAAGTAGTCCCATATCTCACTCATGATAGATTTTTCATATTCAACGCTTGGGACTATACAAAATCACTCACTTTCACAGCAGATATTCAAACACTATGCTCAATACCACATGTTTGCCTATATACTCATAATTATGACCTACGGCTACTTGGACTAGGATCATTATAGGATTTTCTTGGCTTGGCTTAGGGGACTTTGGTATGATATTTTGAGAACATAATGACTAATAGCCCTCCTTGACATTGCGTTATTCTATACTTTTGTCCTACCAACACTGTCATTTTCCAACTCATTCTCCCTTTCTCCTATTTCAAGCTTTTCTGGGTGCCTTACTCTCATTTTTATCTTAATGCCTTCTATTTTCACACTCTTTTCCTTTTTAGCTCATTCTTTAGGCATCAGTTCATTATTTTTGCACCCATATCACACTTTTATCCCCTTTTCCTATATCACTAGCTTCCACCACATTTTGTGTGATTACTTTTACATCAACCACCCTCAACTTAGGCTTTTTCCTGAGTTGAGGTGCACAATATCCAACCTATGAACCAGGGCAAATTTTGGTAGCCACCCTCAACTTAAGCTTTTTGCCTCAGTCAAGGTGCACAATATTCAAGGAAGGACCAGGGCCAATTTAAGGATTTCACATGTGACAAAGCTAGGTTACTTAGGTTTCTACTAAGAAAAGGGTACATGCAAGGCTCAAACATTGGGATCAAGGGTTTCATTACACATTTTGTTGGTCATTTAGGCTGATACGAACATTGACCTAAGATCTTTTCCTAACCAACTAACCTACAATCTAAGTTAGAGTCAAAGGGCAAGTTCTGAATTGAAACACCGTATAAGAATTAAGAAATCAAAGCTCACACATACATGACACTGATTACACTATCAATATAGACTCTCAGATCATGTTTTTCATCACAATTAGAGCTCACTTATCAGATTAAGCACTGTCAATCAATCAATATCGCATGGTTGCTATCAAGATTACCTAACAAAATTTTTGTGGGTATTATTTTGCACAAAAAAAACATGTGCCATAGATTTCAGCACTACGTGCTACTAATATTAGCTACACATCCTAAACGTGCCAGTTCAATAGAAAATAAATGTCCTTAAGGAAAGAATGCAGGCAAGAAAACCCCTTAGACTCAAAATTTGGGATAGTTATAGGCCATAGTTACTCTGACTTTATTGAGGCCTATAACTACCCACACCCCATAAAAAATAGTTTGCATTGTCCTCAATGCACACAATCTCATAGAATCAAAGTGTAGAGGTCAAAAAAAATACCTAGGTGCTTAAGCGCCAGTCTCTGGCTGAGTCTGACCACCTTCAACTTGCATGGAGGTCTCTTCAGTGGTGGGAGTATGTTCGGAGGGTCCAATACCCCTCATTCTCACTATCTCGTGCGTTTGTCAGGCCTCCTCATCCTGTATGAAGCGTAGTCACGCAAGCTCAAATTGTTGCTCCTCTGTTATCCCCGTCTCTCGCCTCGCAGCATTAGAATCACCAGTGAGGGGCCACTTCTCGAGGGAGGGAAGTGGTGTGTCCTTAGGAGCTAACAAATCCACAACCACATCAGTGGGATCGACTGGTGGAAGCACACTCGGTGCTACTACTTTGCCCTCATCTTGGAGGAGAGTTATTAGATCTCCATTTTAATTGCTATCAATTTTGTAGGTTGTGCTGAGCTGAGGCTTTGCTCTACTCACCTCTCAAACACATCAATGCGGTTGTGTATAGGTTTGAGTCTCTACTGAATAGTAGCCACACAGTGTGTCTGCTCCCTGACTCAACCTCTAAGATGGCCTAGCTAACCCAAGGTCAAATCTGTTGTAGTAACCGAGTCGATCAACTGGGACTCAATGTGTGCCTACCTCTGCGCTTGAACCTGAATAGATACTACTGACATGTATATCATACTGACGGGTGCTAACTGTGCGGGGATGGCCTCTGGTGTAGTAGTTGTAGTAGTGGGCCCCTTCTCTATATCAGCCTCGGTCGATAGGGACCCCTCAATAGTGGGAGAATCAGTGGTGGAAGAAGATGGAGGCTCAGAAGATGGCGTTGCGATGAATATCTCTGGCATCTGGACTAGAGGGTATGGTATTCACCTGAGGGCCATCGGATTCTCATCAGCGTTTCTTAGGCTAGCATCCAATGTCTTTTGAACCTCGATTAGAGAGTCCAAATGATGAAGAATCTCTACCCCCGCCGCCATACAGAGTCGATATATCAAGCAAAGAAAGGGGATGGAGGTGGACCTCTTCAGCGCTGCCTCATGAATCTACTCCACAATCAGGCGGGCCCAATCTACGTCATAACCATCAAAGAATGTTAGAAACCAATATCTGTAGTCTGACGTCAAGGTATTATCTGCATGTGTGGGCTAGATCCGTGATCTCACCATAGCCCACCAAAATTTACCAGTGAAGTTGAGGGATGCCTTCACTATGGGCACCAATGAAGTAGATACCCACTTAGGGTCCTGTCCCTACTCAGCCATGTGGTCGGCAACCCATCTCATCAAATTGACCTTGCAGGTCAGATCTCTCATTAGGGCCTTGTCTCGAGTCTTCCCCAGCCTGTGGTCGAACTCACCTATAGTCCTGGGGGCTGGTACTCTAGACCAAAAAGCATGCGAGAAATGGTGGCCTCCGATATGTCAACCTGTACACCCTTCACCCTCGTACGTAGGTCTGAGTGAGGGGTCACTTCCCCTTAGGGAGAAAATCTAGGACTATGGTGGTGTAGGATGCAAAGAACTCTCGAAACATCGATTGGAGTACTTCCCAAATGGTGCTACTAGCCATTGGAGTCTGTATCAAGCAATGGTGTCTTGGTGTCCGGGGACACTATCTAGCCCTGAGGTAATCATCTGAGGCTCTTTAAATATGGAATGGGCTGGTTGGCCCCGCTTATCTTATTGTACATCATCCCGGTTGATCCGCTGCATACCCTGCATATACCACCAGTTAGATAATGCATTTGGAGGTGAGGGTGGTGCTCAGGATGCTGATGAAGGCTAAGACTCTGATCCTCACCATATCCATACTCGGATCCCTCTCTAGAGAGAGTTATCTGTATCGTACTGTTGTCCCTGTCACCTCCCTTGTCAGACTGGGAAGGGCGGACCACGATGGCCTAAGTTTGGAGCTGCTCTATCTATCTAATAGCAACCCATGTCTTTGGTCGCTTGGTGGCCACATCAGCTGGACACCGAGGTCCTCTAGAGATTCGCTGGCCTTAGAAATGCCCTTAGTGGCCGAGGGCTCATCTATCAACTGCCTCTGCACCTTTTATCTCACTCTTCCTTGGTTCAGGGGCCATGGTATCTGAAATGCACACATTTAACATCACGATTAGCCCCACAAGTACAGGAATGAAAATAAAAAACTTATCAAAACTGATTACAGATGAATCTATGAAGGGACGTTTAGGGGCCATAGTTAGAACTACGGGCCATAAAAGCCCTTCGTAGATGGCAGGATACAGTCAACTTAGTTACTGGAACTACATCTACAAGACCATGTATGACTCGTGGAACATTCTACGGGCCGTAGACTAAGTTGTAGATGTAGATCCAGACTTGAACTTTTGTAGGCATCACCCTACAAAACCTATCTACAAGTCGTAGACTAAAGTAGGCTCGTAGAAGGTCTCGTCTGATGGATTCTCAAAAACCCCAAGCTACTGGATCTTCTCATGAGGGACAACTACAACTCATGGATTATTCCACGGGCAATAGAAGACCCTCGTAGTATGAAATTTCCAGTAACTTGGGTTTTCTAAGCCTATCAAACAGGACCCAAAACGAAATTAACAAACCACAATCAATAAATTCAGCACCGAAGCAAGAATCCTATGCACCTACATAATCCCAACAAATTACCCAATGCCCCAAATATGATAATTATACTACTTCATCAAATGCATGTTTATACATTCATACCACATTATGATAACCATTTGATAATTGAAATTATGCACACACGCGATCACATGCCATTTTTCACACACTAATTTTCATAAAATTCCAATGACATGTAACTACATGATTTTACCGCAACGACATTCAAACATGGCACAGCCATACACACATTCTAGCATTTACATCACTTGGAGCAACGACAACTACTCAATCAATGTTAAGCACATAATATATCACATACAAGGGCAATACCTAATTTAAACACACTAACATTGGAATACCATACCCATCAATAATTCTAACCTAATGATATCAATTTTAGTAATACAAGTAATTTAAAGCCAAGAATATACCGAATTGGATCACAAGATTGAAAAATTAAAGGAGAAATCCAAAATGACTGAAACCCTAGGTGCCGGAGTATTGGCAGAAAGTTTCTAGAAAAAGTGGACGGTGGCTGGATGGTGGTCAGAGTAGTAGGGTAGGAGAAGGGGTTGGGGTATTTTTGGGAAGTCTTTCAAAATGGGAGGTAAATTATTTTCCCCTCTTTTTATATGTTGACCAGGTCGGGTGGAAATTGGGCCTAGGCCCTACGAAACCCTGACTACGACCCGTATAATATTCTACGATTCGTAGACCCTGGTCTTGTAGAATGCCCAAAGCCCTAATATGGGAAATTGACTTCACAGACCCATCTACGTGATTTACATAGACATACGACTTGTAGATTGGGTTGTAGAAGCCCCCAACACTTAGACATATTTAGGAGATTTACCTGGGATCCACGAGCCTATTTTGGCTCGTAGTTTTATTTATGGGCAATGAAGTTGGATCGTGGACTAGAGTGCACACTATTTTTGTTCACTGAAAGTGTTTTACGAGTTGGTGTATGGGTCTTGGTATGAACCACAACCCATAGAATCGATCGTAGAAGAACTTCTTGTTACTTATTCAGCCCGAGATGGCTGACTTAGTCATGTACCTGCACAACTTTCATAAAACACAGTGTTACCCTATATGGCACAAGTGCAGAGTCCAAAAATTACAACCAAAATGCTAAAATTAAACTACCTACAAGTTCAAAAAGATTAAAAAAAAACTACTACCATTACATTAATAATCTT
Organism: Solanum rostratum; assembly: GCA_029948455.1. Taxonomy (NCBI): domain Eukaryota; kingdom Viridiplantae; phylum Streptophyta; class Magnoliopsida; order Solanales; family Solanaceae; genus Solanum; species Solanum rostratum. The sequence continues at coordinate 36,282,297 of CM057050.1, read as the reverse complement.
GGGTTGCCTCGTAAGTAGCGCCTGATTTATTGTCGCAGCACGACTTAGATAACTTGGTTACTCAGACTTTACCAAGTGCCCAAACTTCCATCTTCAAGTCATTGGGCCTCTTCATCGACCGACAAATTTTGAAGATGACTTCTTTATCATTACATCAAAACTTGAGGTTTCCAGATTCCATATCCACTAGCGCTCACCCCGTGTCTAGGAAGGGCCTTTCCAAGATGATTTGGACTTTGATGTTAATTTTGCAATCAAGGATCACAAAGTCTGCGGGTAATATGAATATCTCGACTTTGATAAGGATATCATATAATATCCCCATAGGATTCTTCATCGTTCCTTCATCCATTAACAATCATATGCTCGTAGAAGTAGGGGCTCCTAAGCCTAGCTTCTTGAATACCGTAGGGGGTATCAGATTTATGCTGGTGCCTAGATCACATAATGCCCTCGCAAACTCAACATCTCCAATGGTGCAGGGTATGGTGAATGCTTGGGGATCCTCTTGCTTCTTCACTAAGGTCCTTATTGCTATTGCACTGCAATGTTGAAGCTCTTGGGAGACCTCCTAGCTCACAGTCTGCTTCATTGTGACCAAGTCATTCATGAACTTTGCATACCCAGATATCTTCTCCAATGCCTCAATGAGAGGGATGTTAATAGAGAGTTGCTTCAGCATGGAGATGAAGTGTTAGAATTTACCTTCATCCTCCTTCTTTTTGAATCTTTGAAAGAAGGAGGAGGTTTAGGAATGAGTTTCAACTTTTGTGGCGTTACTCGAGCATAACTCACCCTATCCTTGCCATGAACATCTCCAGCTTCTATAACTTTGCGCTCAACCATCTCCTCACGAACATCATCTTCATCAACTGGCATCGAACGGTCAATGGTCTATTTTCCACCATGAGTCGTCATTTCCATACACTACCCTTCAATCTTTGGGTTCTAAACTGTGTTACACTAGCCGCTTGATTGCAATAGAATGAGACTCAATTTTCTAATTAATACTGGAGATGTCACATTTTATCCCCTTTAAGGTATCATCCTGAGAGTCAGCCTTCTTCAACAGTCGGTCGAATATCTCCTCAATTTGACAACCACTAGCACCAGAATCTCGATTATGTAGTGGCACATACAAACCATTTCTATAACCATCTTTGCGTCCCTAATCAACATCTCTATCCTGGTCTTTGTTCCTGTCATTGTATCCTTCTTGATTGTTGTCCCTAAAGACACTATTCCCGTTAAAGTTTTGACTTTGATTTCCTTGACCTTGATACCAATAGTCCTTATTGGAACCTTGGGCATTGGTTTGGAAACTCACAATCTGATCAGTGACGAAGCAAGTGTCCTTCTCATAGTAAGGCTCCTCGTACATGGGTGGTCGTGAAAGCTGATGAGCTAGTGCATTTACACGTTCTTGATTTTGCCATATTAATACTAATCCAAGCAATCTCTTGCATTATATCATCATTTATCTTTGCTTGTGGTGAACTAGTACTAACTGAGAACGAGCTCTTAGTTATTGAATTGTCTCTCATCCCCCATGCACGATTTGTCTTGACTACTTTCTCCAACCTTATAGTAATCACCAGAAATGGACGATCTAGAAATGAGCCTCCCATAGTGTCAGCAACTGCTTGGCTATTCTGGTTCGGGGCTTGATAAAAGATCTCCACAAGGCGTCATCCACAATCTTGTGGTCAGGGACACTTCCAGGCACTTTTTAAACCTCTCCCGTGTGGTGCTGATCGAATCACTAGGAAATTGCTCAAAGTTGTTGATTTAGTCCTTCAACCTCAGCTTCTTTGACCTCAGAAAGAACCTCTCTAAAAAGGCCTTTTGTAGTTCTGCTTAGCTGGTGATTGAACTCTATGGGAGCTTGGATAACCATAGCATTGTATCGTCTGTTAGAGATAATGGGAAGACAGGGAGCCCGACCGCGTCCATGGACAGGTTCTAGCTTCCCATCATACTCTTATAGATAAAGACAATGTTGTGTAGATGGTTATGCGGATCCTTTGATGGTAGGACCGCGAACAACCCATGATTTTTTAGTATTTGTAGTAACCCAATCGAAACAATGAACTTTATATCATTCGATAGTACAGGCAACACAATAGCTCCAGTGCTATCCATTGCCATAGGATCAAGTCAATATTGATTCCATATGTGCAGCGCAACATGAAGATCCTATTGTAGTGGGTTGACATCCTTAAGCAGAGGTGGGCTATTATCATCATTGTTCTAGTTTAAGCAACATTCACTACATCATTTACAGCATTGGTCGCATTGTTCAGAGCCATTCTTCTTAGTGTCTTTTGGATCTCAGGGTCAAACGGAGTCAAGGGTCTACCTCGACTTCAAGTGTTATGCATACACTATACCTGTACGCTGAAAAAAAATGAAATCAACGAAAAAATGTAAAATGAGGGAAATAAGGATTAATTACTGAATTACTCAAATCAAACCAATCTATTTATATTCCTCGGCAACGATGCTAAAATCTTGATATCACCCAAGTTACACCTCCTTTTTGAAGGTTAAAGTGATCATTGTCCAGATATATAACCTAACCAAGGTGAGTGTCAAATCCCACAGGAAATATGGTAGACTTAGAGTAATTTCAAGCAAGTCGTGTGAATAAACCTACTTATCTCTCAAGAAGAGTAACTAGGGTATTGTGTTCCCTTTGATTTCCTAACTTGGTATTATCAGATAATCGTAATCTTTTCTAGTGTGTTGCATGCAGAACGGTAAGTTAAGTTTACCAAATCCTTTGATCCAGCCGAAAGGTAAATTTCATTACGTGATTTGATCCATCCCCACAGTGTGATGTTATTAACCTTTACCTGTTGTCCCAGTATAACCTCCCTTGATCTAATTTGGTTGATTAGATGATAAGAAATCGATCAATCCTATTAATTAATCTTTTTTTCCTTTCATCGCTACCTTGATCTAATCAGTAATAACTTGGCGAGTTCTAATGTTGGCCACCATTAAAAAGTAATCAAAACAAAGAGAATTAATTAATACATGTAACACACTTTCCAAGAGTTACAAATTATTCAATTTTACCTTGTTAGTTCTTCATGGTTCTCACTACCCTAGTTGTGGACTTAGCGATGCATAGTCATTGTAGATGCAAGAAACATAATATGAAATAATATAATTAAGCACTTGAAATATGAATTTAAGAACAGGAAATCTCAAACTCTTCAAAAGAAATCACAAACTATTATTAAAATCACAAAGTTATGTTCCAAGTATTTCTAAGCACTTCTTTCTTTGTTTCTGGTCGTTCTCCTTCGTTCCCTACTGAAAATAAACTAAAAACCCTATTTAGAATAACTAAAATACATGTCCAAAATAAAATAGACAAACTAAATTTGGCAGGGAATATGGGTAGGGTTACGGGCCGTACTAAGTTTTACAACCCATATCGAGACTTCGTAATCTTCACTCTTAAAAACTGGGCTGCACTTCTATGAGACTTTTCTAGAGGCCGTATTCAGATGTATGGCCCGCATAGGATTTCGTCTAATGACTTTCTAGAAAATCCCAAAATTTGATCCTCAAGGCACGAAATCTCATCCATGGCTCATAAAAAATTCTATGGCTCGTCTGGCAATTAGTGAATGCAACTTCAGAAAATAGGTCCTTCACTAGATCTCAACCAAGACATAACTTTAGGCTCGTCTAAATTTCCACAGCCCGTAGAGTGCTTCGTACATCAAAAAAGTGAAGTAACTACAACACTTAACCCTAAATCTTGACAAATCCTATAATCCTAAAAATAAACGCAAAAATGCATCAAACCAACTAGCATCAATTTGAGAAGACAAAATTCTAAGTTTTAAGCATCAAAAGTGTTGTATTTTGACAGCACATCACCTTCTAGGTTCTAGGTAGGTTTCAACTACTTGTATCGTTGTGTTTTGTTTTTATTATTACTAGAGAGCTAGGAAGAGTACCCTTGGGTTGGTTTTCTAGCTTGCCAATAGGTGGAACCTGGCAGGTGTCATCATGACTAGGACCAGGTCGTGACAAGGTGGTATCAGAGCTTAAGGTTCACTGGTCTCAGCTATACAAATCTACTGTCTAGTAGAGTCCTATGGATAGGTGCGGAGACATCCGTGGCTAATCTCTAGGAGGCTATGGAATGTTTAGGAACCTTCTTATGTTGTTGATTCTTGTTCTGCATTTTCTCAATGGTTCTTTGATTTAAGAGAATTTGGCTCCATTTGTTCCTTCGCGTGGATGCCACATAAAGGTCAAACATTATGCAGGGTAGTGTTGTATCATCAATCTCTGATAAGGAGCATCCCTTGAGCCCATTGAGCGGAGGCAGGACACCCTCGAGTTTTTATAGCCGGATAGGAAGCCTGAACGAATTGAGGATGTGGGAGCCTCAAGGGCAGTCTTTGTGATTAGTTACTCAATTGGATGTGACTATGTATTGTATTATAAGGAAGTTTTTGAGGCAGGAATTCTGTGATACTTATATTTGTACGGTGGCTATTATTTTAATGTTATGTGGGCTAGGATGCTCCTGATAATGATATTGCAAGGGGGAATGGTTGTGACTGAGGTAAGGCTAAGCATTAGTGCTCTCTAGATATTCATATTCAATTATTTACCTATTGGTTTAACCTGTTAGGTTTTGTGATGTTGATGAGTATGTTATACCTAGTGGGATTCTAAATAGTTGTCGCCTATGTTACGATTATACTCTGTTGGTGGCTGAAAGTAAGCCAAGCCCTATGATGTGTATATACGACCTTTTATTGCTTGCCTACTGGAGTGGGTAGTTTGATACTAGCGTATATAGTATTCGAGAGGTCGGCTGACACTTATCGGGTATTGTTGCATTATCAACTGAACTACTGACCTCTCTGCCCTAGAGGTTTGTTACAATTGTTAGTTGGCTGGGATGGTGTTGTCTAGATTCCTAGCTATGCTTCTCTATGGAAACGTTGATCATTTTACCATATTGACCTGTACCTGGGTTATGGTTATACAGTGTTAGCTACATTGCTTAGTTTCTTGCTTGCTTGAGTATGGATTTCGAGCATCTTTCATCCTTGGTCAGGTTGAGGTAGCGGAAGGTCCCTTTTATTAGTGAGGGATTTGGTATGATGATTTTTCAGGATTGTGATGCGTGGGCTGTGCGGTATTGTTGGTTGCCCTTAGTTTTAATATTTCCCTGAGGGCATATTGTCTTTTTTGTGATGTGATTGATGATGTCATACCCTAGTTAGCTAGTTTGAGCTTACAGAGATGGGCCCATACAATATAGACTTGTTACAAGACACCTTAGCTAGGGTCTGGGGTGTTTAAGATGGACTGAGGACAACTTAGAGTTAGTACCTGGGGTTAAGCCAACCATGAACACTGATTTGTATAATTTGAGTTTTGGGACAGAGTAATTCTGAGGGTGTCACCCCTGAGAGGAGTCATGCAAGTCAGAAGGTTCCATATTTTTGTGATTTCTGTAATAAGTTAAGCTTCAGTGTGGTGGCCTTGGACCTTTTATGACCTAGTAGGACTGTTGGGATGGTTATAAGGAGTTTTAGTTGAGAATTATGCAAGTTTGCAACTTAGAGAGAAGTTTAAACTACTAAAGTGAAAATTTGAAAAAACCCTAGTAAACGTCCTCGGAATAGATTCTGAAGGTTCCATTAGGTCTAAAATTGCCAATTAGTGCTAGCAGAATGTTTGGTCCGAGCATGGAGGGTTTCAATTTGATTTTCAGCCGAAAGTTGCAAAATGAGTTAGACTCGAAGCTAAAAAGTGCATTTATATAAAAAGCTAGCTAAAAATGTTCAAAATGGAAAATTAATGGAGTGATCAGCTTCGGAATGTCAGAAATAGTCTAAAATGACCCTTCACTAGTTGTCGGGGTCATCCAGGTGCATTTTGACCCCTCTCGGTTCTTTTATCTAATTTTAGCCGGAAAGAAGTGGGGTACTCATTTTTGGTAGAAGGCTCTGTTAGGAAATCTGACTACACTATTAGATCCAGAACATTGAAATCAATGTGGTTACACTATTCGTTTGCAGAAAAAGGATATCGGATGCCCCGAGAAGGGCACGGGGTAATTTGGACTTGAGCTGGTGCAACACCAGTAGGCATTGCACTCTGCGTTTGCGGAGCGTGTGGGGCGTTTGCAGAGGCCAGCTGGGGCAAGGCACCATGTTCGCAGAAAGGCACCCATTTTTGTGGAGAAGGGGAGTGGCCCATGCTTCCGCGTTCACGGAGATACTTCCATGTTCGCGAAGAATGGTTGTGTGGCCTATAAATGTGCTTCACCACATGGCGGACAACCATTGTCCTAACGTTCCCAAGCACATAAAAAATCCAATTTATGTCTGTTTTGTATTGAATCAAAGGTCCACGTGACTCAAAATTCCACAAGGAACGTCATGGTGAAGCTGGATTCGAGATTAGATGCGTATTTCAAGGTAAATCCCTTGTTTTCACTGCGTATTTTCTCAGAAGTAGTGAAAACTTTCCATGTCGATATCGTAGGTGAATTTTCATGGATATTGAACAAAATTTGAACCTAAATTTTTCTACGTTCCGAGGAGGACGTTGTGGTATGTTAGGTGTTAGCTGAAATTGTCCCCATTTTGAGAATTTTGACCGAGAATGTTTGGAAAAGAATGTTTTTCCGATAAAGTTTTTAATTTTATTTTTGGGCTTTTTCTCGGTCTTCTAGGAATTGTTATGGGCCGGATTTTTGGATGTAGACTCAGGTTGTCATAGGGAATGTTTTTTGGGATTTTGTTTGAAATTTTTGAAATAGGTCCTATTTTTCCCGTTTTATCCATTTTTGTCCTAATTCCAATCATTTCTCAAGTTTTTACAGCCAATGTGACCGTGTTAACCTCGTAAACTGTATTTTTAATATCGAAGTAGCATCGGGAAGCTAACAGGAGGGGAAAGGCTCAGCTGGTTTGATGCGGAGTATGTGATATTAGTTGCCAGGTAAGCTAGGCTTTCTCTAACCCTCGACTGTGCTGAAATGTTTGCATATTTGAGTTGGAATGTGCAGAAATGTACTGTGAATGTGTTGACTTGTGCGATTTATCTTATATATAACTGGTTCTGGATATGCATATTTTATATATTATGATATGGGACTACAATTGTTGTATTAAGGGTTGTGTTAGTTGTAGTTGCTACAGTAGCTGCATTTTTATACTATTTGTCTATGAGAAGGGCCTGAAAGGGGTTCGATGGGTTGATAACATGTGACAGGTATGTACACTAAGCTTGACTCTTGCATGTATGTGTATTTGGTATGAGATTATAAAAACACTTACTTTTAAGAATGGCAAGTGATACATGCTACCTTGTGCACTGATTCTTGTATCTATACTTGTTTTGAGTACTTTCCTGGATTATGGTAGATTGCCTATTTAAAATACGATTTTGTTCTGCCTGTTGTCTTATATAATCCTGTATACCATTGTTATTTTTATGTAATTGTGCTACTGGTTAGTGACTAGAGGAACACACCAGGTTCTGGGGATGGTTATAGTTGCACTCTTATGCGAGCCTTACGTTCTGTGATATGAGAGGTGTTGCTACTGGGCCACTAGCAGGTTGGAAAAGGGAGTATAACCCTGGTAGCTAGGAGCAGGCTATATCCTGTGGGCTTCCCAGGGTTATCTTTGACGAGACACTAGCCATGTGGGTTAGTCCTAGGAACTAGCACCCTGTTTTAAGAAGAGCATATTATCAGTGGGCCAACATATAGTTGCTTGGGAGAAATCCCTGATATCAGCTAAGCTGTGATATGATTCTTGGTAGGTGACATCCTTTTGATTATCTAGCCTTTTGGGCCTTAGCCTAGTTTATAACAACACTGCCCATTGAGTTGCTTTACATAGAAAAAGGGCCTGGTAAAGGCCGAATGTGAGCTAGTTCCCTGGGACAGGCATGTATGCCGACTTGATATGTACCTGTATAAGCATGTATAGCATGTTGCTGCAGAGATGTGATGACCAGGAGATTGTGTATTAACCTTATGCTGTACTATGGCCTAATTATGGTGTAGATATAACTCTGCCGAGTTTTGGTTGTCCCAGATACTTATGATGTATTTCTGTGTTTTCTCCATGCACTGTTGATTGGTGAGGTTATGATATACTTGGCCCTTATTGGGCATGATTCTACTGTGATTGTGATATATATATGTATACACATACATATATATATATACACACACACACACTCTTATGTACTATTGATAGTTGTTGTGCACTGATTCTCTCCATCTAATGTTGGGGTATCTGATGTATCAAAGAAAGGTGGTAGTTATGGTTGTGTGGGTTGGAATAAGATTGTGACATACATAGGATGTGAGTGTCGTCTCCTACGTTCACTCTAGCATGATATGATTGTCATTGCCTACATTCGCTCTAGGCACGATACAACTTTAGAGTTCCGAATCCAGATAGACTGGTTGAGAGAGTGACTATCTGACATCTCATCCCAGATGACGCTCCCCATCATTATTTGAGCGACAGTAGCCATGTTTATAGAGTCTGAGTCCTAGGTGATGCTCCCCACCGACTTAAGACCTAGTGACCACGACTGTGATACTTGGTGGCGGATGCAGATTTGTTTTGCAACACTGCTGCAGTTTCTACATATTTCGGCTTTTTTTATATTCACTATTTCACTCGGTCAATCGATATTGTCTATCGGGTGCCTTTTTTGGTACTTCCCCTACTTCTACATCTTTCCATGGTGCAGGTCCAAGTATAGGTTGTGATAGCTGAGTTGGAAAACTTCGAGACCGCTTAGGAGACTTTTGGTGAGTACCAACAGCTCTGGCTTCTTTGCAGTCTCCTTTCCCTTGATGGTCATCATTTATATCAAGATATTGTACTACAGTAGTGTTATGCATTTGTAGAGGCACTTTAATTTTTCATATTATTATGGTCATTGATATATGTATATGATATGCCCTTCTGTGTGTTGTAGCTCTGTACAGTTGACTTCCAGGTAGGTTTCGACTACTTATATTATTGTTTTGGTTTTGATTATGACGAGAGAGCTAGGACAGTTACCCTGGGGTTGGGTCTCTGTCTTTCTTGTAGATAGGACCTAGTAGGTGCCATCATGATGAAGACTGGGTCGTGACATTGTTTTGGGCCAAATTTTATACTATAGACTCAGGGTGACATGGGACCCTTTTTGGAAATTTATTTGGGATTTTGAGTGTGAGCCCCATTTATTCCATTTTAGGCCCAATTAATATCATTTCACTCATTTTTCAAGATTTTAGAGCCAATGTGACCATGTTAACATTGTGAACTATATTTTCGATAGCATAGCAACATCATGAAGTGATTCAAAGGGGAAAAGCTTGGGCGGTTGACAACATATGCAAGGAATCATTTGCCAAGTAGGCTAGACTTCTCTACACTTTAGAATAAATTGAAATGCATACGTATCAGAGTTGGAATATGTAGTGACGTATTGTTTATGGGTGAAGTTGTGGAATATGTGTTGTATATAGCTGGATGTGATTTGTTTGTATTATATATATAATGATATGGGACGACAACTATTGTATTAAGGGTTATCTTAACTGTGGCTACTATATTAGCTGAGTTCTGGCACTATATGACTACGAGAGGGCCTGAAAGGGCTGGTTGGGGCTGCGTATGTGACAGGTATGTACACTGAGCTTGAATCTATCTTGTATGTGTGTGTAGTCTGAGGCTACCGAAATATACTAGCTCTTGAGGCTGACAAGTGATTACATGCAACCCTATGGATAGAATTTAGTATCGATATCAAATTCTAGGGGTTCTGGATAGTTGGTATATATATATATGTATGTATGTATGTATGTATGTATATATATATATATATATATATATATATATATATATATATATATATATATGTATGTATGTATGTATGTATGTATGATGCCTATGTGGTTGTCTATATCTGTTCTGAGTACTTATAGTAGAATTCTTGATTAAACATGATTCTATGTTGCCCTATGGTTTATATGATCCTATTTACTGTTGTTATTGTTTATGTACTTGTGCTACTAGCCAATGACTAGAGAAACACACCATGTTTTGGGAGCAATTATAGTTGTACTCCTACAGAAGTCTTGTGACCTGTGCTACCTAATGTCTTGCTACGAAGTCATTGCAAGGTTAGAGACGAGAGTGTGACCTTGTTAGTGAGGTATAGATTATATCCTACAACTTTCTGAGCTATCTATGATGACATCCTTCTAATTGTCTAGCCTCTTAGGCCTTAGCTTAGGTTACATTGATGCTACCTTATGAGTTGCTTTACATGGTGACAGGGCCTGGTAAGGGCCAAATATGGACTAAATGTCATAGGATAGGCTTATGCTCTGGCCTAACGCTTATCTGTAAGAGTATGTCGCCTAATACTACTGAGATATGTTGGTTGTAGGGGTGTTTATGAATTATGTGTTGTGCCATGGCTTGATTTTGGTATAGACATGACCCTGGGGTGGATCGTATGGGGTACTTATGTTATGATTGCCATTGTGTATGTTTACTCTAGGCACATAAGGCTGGCGAGGTTATGGTATACTTGACCTTAGTTGGGTATGACTCTATGTTGATTTGTGATATTTGCACTCTGATGTACTGCTGATAGTTGTTGTGCACTTTTTCTTTCCATTTGATGTTGGGTATCTATTATATTTGAAAGAGGTGGCGGTTACAGTTGTGTGAGGTGGCGGTTACAGTTGTGTGGGTTAGATTGAGATTATAGGATACCTAGGTTGTGATTGTCGTCGTCTGCGTTCACTTTGGGCATGATATGATTGTTGTCGCCTGTATTCACTCTAGGCACGGTATGACTTTGGAGTTTCAGATCCAGATAGACTAGTTGAGTGAGTTCTTGTTTTGATATCTCAAGTCCTAGATGATGTTCCCCATCACTATTCGAGCTCCAATGGTCACGTTCTAGTGTCTGGGGCTCGGGAGCCGTGCCCTCGAGGTCTGAGTTCGGTGACCACGACGATGATGCTAGGTAGCGAATTCTGATTTTGAGGATCGAGCACCTGTTGATGGTTAGATTGAGGGCCTCACTAGTTACATTCTGGGTTTGAGACACTAGTATTTGTTCAGAGAGAGATATGACACATCAATTGTTTTAGGTCTGAGACCCGATTGATTATGGGTCATGGACCTTGTTAGTTACATTTTGGGTCGAGGACCCTGCTGATTCCATCTTTGAGGGCTAGGCCTTGTGATTGATACGTTGAGTTGTGACACTGTTCTTTATGCTAGGGGGATTCTTTCTCCCACAGGGGATATGTCCCACTATTATGTATATATATTTGGATCTTGTGCCATGTTTCGGCACAGGGTCAGAGACCCAGTTGACATGTGATTATTGGGGGCGGAGTCCTGGTTGAGTACCTGTGAATCTACACACCTATTCACACCCTAATTGTATGTGGGTGTACCCTCTGGGCTTTATGGGGGCTCAGGGAACGTTCAACCTTAGATATCAGGGCCTTACACCTACATATGGCTAACCTGTGATTACGTGATATGGAGTGTTGGGTTCTATCGCGATTAGTTGATCAGATTGTGCACGGGTGCACCTTTCTGGGCTTGTGGTGGCCCAGTTGACATACAAACATCGGTATTAGGGCCTTGCGCTCGTGTATAGCGTGATGTCTCACTTGGGGATGATTGTATTATGGGCCTACTCAGTCTTCATCAGTCGTTATCATTGTTCATCCTTTGGGTTATTTTAGTTAGCCTAGTTCATCACCTTGGTTGGTTCAATTGTGGTTTGAGGGTTCCGGGCATGCTTATGCTTGATATAAGTTTGTTTTTCTACATTGTTGTAATTCTCTGTATACTTGAGATTTCTATATGTTACTATTTCAATTAGTCGGTTGATGATGCCTACTGGGTGCCTTTTTTTGGTACCTACCCCCCTATTTTTTGCATCTTTCCATGGTGCAGCTCTAGGCTCTAGTCGTAGGCAGTGAGTTTTGGGGGATTTGGGAGTGTGTAGGAGACTTCTTTCGGGTGAGCACCAACAGCTCGGACTTCATCACAGTCGCTTTCCTTTGATAGCTATCTTTTTCCTTTCATACATTGGCTTTGTATAGTAGAATTATGTATTTGTAGGAACACTCCTAGTTTATATATTATTATGATTATTGATATATATATATATATATGATATGTCCTTGTGTCTATTATAGCTCTGTACAGTTGACTTCTAGATTCTTGGGGGGTTGCAGTTATGTATATTGTTGTATTAGTTATGGTTATGACTAGGGGTCTAGGACAGGTACCTTGGGGTTAGGTAATTGGTTTTCCTGTAGTTGCGATCTAACGGGCACCATCATGACCGAAACCTGGTCGTGACAATTTTGTAGATTGTGAATCCGGTCCATCTTGATAGATTTTCCTAGTGTCGGGATCGAGCTTCGAGATTATCTCGAGAAGTACCTGCTTGTCTCTTCGGCAGACCCTCGAGGATTCTTCATTGTGTTACGTTCTATTCAAGAACTAGATATTGAGTCTTATATTTTCCTCAAGTGTTATTATTTAGAGGTTTGTACATGTGACACCAATTTTGGGATGGTTTAGTTTGGTTTCCTTTTGTGTATCTTATGTCTTAGACTGTTTTATCTTCTGCTCTTATTATTATATCAGATTGTTCAGGTCTAGGCTAACTCGCCGTGGTGGGATATGTGAGTGTCATCACACCCAGATTTTGGGTCGTGACACAAATCATGATAAATATTTTCTTGTTCATAATCTTCTTCCTTCATTTTTTCTTTTCAGTTCATCAATTATCAATGTTTTAATTTTCTTTTTAACTTTTTCATCTACAAATATCTTATACATATGGATAATGCTCTATTTTTTAGTATTATGATTTTTAATTAATTGAAGAAAGATCCATCTTCGACTTCAAAATATACTGTGAGAAAAGCCCAAGAAAAGAAAAAAAGAAGATCGAATTGTTGTTGGCTCTGATAAGCACTTCAAGTCGAGATCCATGGGTGGGGCCATTATTAAAGTGAAGAAAGCTACGGGAGTTGATACATAGCAAGAAAAAGAGTCTAGAAGAATTTCTTTATCTTTCTTGTTTTTTTTTTCTGCTTTTAGCAGACCATATTATTGAATTTGTTTTTCAATTTTTTGTGATACGTATAGGTTTAGGTTTTTCATGTATGTAGTTGTTTTTGTTTCTTAAATTAATATATAATGATTAATATTTTTTTTAACATTATGATACATTATAATTTCATCATGTACAATGCATCGTGTTTAAATATTAGTTTGATACATAAACACTAATATTTTTATAACAAAATAAGTTTATATCATTATGTAGTTATGTATATGACACGTCATTGACAGAATAACTGGTTGATTTTTTGTCACGCCCCGAGAGTGTACCCTGGGCGTGGCCGGCGCTCGAAGACTATTACTAGTCCCCAAGCGAACCACTTAGCTGCATCACGTCATTCAATCAAATAACTCTATTGAATAGCAGTAAAATATAAGTCTGGTGGACACTTCTTATGTCTAGTCTCACAGGAGTATATATATAAAATAAAGGCTAGTAGAAAGAACTAGCTCACAATCTCAACATCAAATGCTCGACCATAGTCTATGAAGCCTCTATCACTAATCATGTGGTGCCAATGACAAATCCATGGCTACCCAAATCAAAACAAAAGAAATAGTCCAGTCTAACTCTAAAGCATGATGAAATAAAAGAGTGAATCCTCCGGAGTAGGGGAGACTCACCAATCAGCTGCAATCTCGAATCCTCAACGAAGCGCCTGTCGACGATCCTTGGTACCTACCTTTGCATCATAAAATGATGCAGTCCAAAGGGGACATCAGTACTTGGAATGTACTGGTATGTAATATAGCTGAGTGAAACAAAAACCGGTAGATAAAATAGAAACAACATCAACTCAATATAAACATCATAATCACATCAAAACAGTCAATTGTCTATCTATGAAAAATAAAGAGTAGACGAGTGACACATCATTAACTCAGACTCATCAATAGTCTCAACTCATCTCAAACTCAACTCAGAGGAGCTCACCCCCTCTCACCTCATCTAGACTCGGAGTAAGGTACGGAACTTATGGGAGTTTCTCTTAACCGACAACAACCACTTATGAGCCAGTGATTGTACAACATCCCGCCGGTGTTGCCACAGTCGTTCTATACTTGCCAGGTAGAGAACGAATCACAAAGAAGTGCCATCATGGAGAGTCCAAAATGGAGATAGAAAACTCATTAAGTCCGCTATTGCTTTCAGGGACATAAACTCAAGAGGAAAACCTCTTCTACACTTGGCGACATAGTTTAATGGGTTCGAGTGGGACTCACTCTCACCCGTTTCGGTGCTCGATACTCCTCCCGACTCAATGCTCATAAAACCATCAATCCAATCAAACCAATCTCGTAGGGAGTTTAACCCCGTCAACGATCGGTATCTCATAGGGACTTTGGCCCTATCATCAATCAATCTCATCAGTGACTTAAGACTTAGAACCATCATTAGGAATCAAGTGGATAGACACATCGGTAGAGTTCGTTTATAGAGACTCGGAAGGCAATCACACTCTATCAACTCATCATCATTCTCTCATCACAATCACAATCACAATCAACGATCACAATCTCAACTCAAGGCTCTGGACTCAATCCTCAAGTTCATTATGCATGCTTTTCAAATTAATCATGTAGGGTTATGCAAATTCTCATAAAAATATTCAATTTAAGAAGACAATGTGTATGATGATCATCTACGTAGAAAACATGTAATTTCAAATATAATTTTCAAGAAAAACCATCAAAGTAATCATGCATTTAGACTCTTCAACCACCAACTCATCTATGACCTCTATGGAGCACATAAGAGAAAAATCCCATGTTTTAGTTTAGCCTTACATACCTGTGGTTCGGCTAACAATTGAATATGTCTAGGATCTCCTCTCGAATTTCCCACACAAGCTCTTCTCTCTTCTCCTCAAGCCCTAGCCTTGTTAGTTTTAGGGAATAGGACTAGAATGAGGATTTTAGACTCTTTTCACGTAGAAACATCGTTATTAGTCGTGTATTAGAGTTTGGGAGGGGTGGGAGATTGACCGGAATGCCCCTCGTAATTATTTAGAAATTCCCAGTCCGAAAAATATACGTTCCGCGACGCGGACCTATCGCGAACAGGGTATTTTTAGAAAAACGCTTTTGAACGAGTTTTCTCCATCCCGTCAAAAATTTTAAAAATCGTACAAGTACTTCTCCGCGACAGGTCCGCGACGCGCCTCTGTCGCGGACCGTCACTGTTTTCTGCTTTGGATCGAAAATTTATCTTTCGCTCGAGTCGCTCTAAAAATCGACCGAGACCACCTTCCCACTCAATTTTCCATGCTGATTCCAAATCCGGTCTCGGATTTGCCATACGAGCTTCGGAAGACGCGCTATGCGCATACCCTCATTCTAGGGGTATTTTGGTAATTTTACCGGGCGTTACATTTTTTCTATTTTTTATCATCAATCTTTTTTTTGATACGTATGAGTTCTGATCTTCATATCCAAACCTCTGTTTTTCATGCCTTTAGTTATTTATTAGATACATAAATATTACAAATTGTATAATCTATCATGTATCAGTTATTATTACTATATATCTACAGTTTTTAATTTTTGTTCAAACTTATTCAAATTAGAAGATTATTTGTGTATGCATATTACTCAAAATGATACACTTGATACATAAATTCTAGTATTCTATAGTTAAAGCATCGTGTATCAAGTTAATTGTTATGTACGTGATATATAATATAAATCGAGTTCAAGGATTTTCAAATTTTATTACTACCATCATATACGTATTAATTCACCATTATGTCATGTATCACACACATACAAATAATATTATTGAAATAATTGCATGTATAGTGTATTTTTTATATAATACAATATTTCTCAAACAAAGTAATATATACATAAATGGTAATATATCATGCTCTATTTGTTTTAGCATGATATAGACATTCGAATTTATACTAATTAAATATCTAATACTTTATGACTACCACACAATAATGTATCGATCTCAAATGTAACATCTTACGGGTAATAATTATTTATTTAATATATCTAGTAGAACTATAATACTTATCAATTTAAATAAAATGCATAAACAGTAATCTATCATGATAGATCTATCCATCTCCAAAAAACAATTTAAATTCAATGTATCATAATACTGAACGAAGGTATTATACGTTAATTTAAGAAACAAAAATAACTAGATATATTAAAAAAAGATATATCATTCACTGTGCCACATCCCTTAATTGTATCATCGTCAATATTAAAATATTAAATATAAATAATACAAGCGGAATCAAAAGAATATTTTAAATAAAATAAAAGCTTATTTATAAAAATTATTAAAAAAAATATTTCCAATTAGAATTTATACTCAAATATTTGTTTCTTATAATAAAAAAAAAATATTTACTACTATCATACTTTTACCGTAATTAATTTTAGTACAAGTTTATAATTTAGCTTCATTCTACAAGAGATAGCACAACATATTCTCAAGCGCATATGATTTTTTTATATACTCAAAATATACACGCTATTTTTCTATTTTTAATCAAGTCATTAATTTTAGCTGAAAATTTGGTGCAATAATAATAATCAAAATTAGAAACTACAACTTTTTTCTACTTTTAATGAGGAAATCAAGGAGAAGATAGTTGTAAATCAAATTTCATAAATGAAGTTAATTTAGGCATAGTTTTTGTACATTATAAAAATATGAGTAGGAAGGTGAAGGATTCCATATCTGAAAATTGGAGGGAGAAAGACGAAAATGAGAATTTTTGAAAATTTTCAAATGGTAGAAATTTTTAGATAATATGAAAAAAATGTTGTGTATTTATGTAATTTTTCCTAAGTAAATTTATTATTAGAAAAAAATAGCAAAGTTTTAATGTGATATAGCATGTCAATTAGGAGTGAAGGCAGTTTTTGTGGTGTTTAGTATTTTTTGAAAAAAATTGTTATAATTGACTGATTTTATGGTCTTAAAAGAAGCAAATTAAAAGTGATTTTATCAAACAACTTCTAAAACTGAATATTTGGAAATTAACTTAGCTTCATTGACATGATTTAAAACTAGTTCTTGTAACTTCAACCTTGGGTCGACTTAACTATACTCACCAATTAGCATGCAATAAATGTATCTTCTATATCTATATTTATGCAAATTTAAAAGCAACAAATCTTTAATTTGAAATTAGATTACTATAATACCTCCAACATCAAACGTCCAATTTAGGATATCTTTTATATTTGTTTATAAGATAAGTGTCAAAGCCACACTTGAACTATTCTTTTTTTCAAAAAAAAAAATTCATACCCAAGCTATTGGGAGCGAGTGTGAGTTTCATACATTAACCATCACTTGTTAGTTTGAGAAATACGCATCTCTCTTTTATTCAACTCTCACAATGGTGTCTGTACTACACTTTCTTTTCTTATTTAAAAGAAATGTCACATCACACTCCACATGAAGAAAAAAACTTACCTTATCAATAATTAAATAAATTGTTGTATTAGTTAAATTAGCTAAATATTAAAGTATCATTTAAAAATAATTATAAATAAAATATTAAAAAAAAATCTATCCCACTCCACCACTTCTCTCATGTAGAACAAATAATTTTACCCTATCCGCTTTTTTTTTTTTTTTGGTTCTTATTTTAAAAAAGGCTTAAGTCATTGATAGACATCTAAAATTGTCTGTATTTTTTACTAAGACACTTCAACTAAGACTGGTTCCTACTAAACGCCTCAACCAACCAAGATTTGAACCCCATAAATATTTCTTTCCGACCTGCATTTTGCCCCTTTCAAAATCTAATGTAAAAGGTTAACCCACGTGTAGCACACATGGTTGATATTGAATGGACGACTTGTCCAGTTTGTCTGCATTTATATAACATGCGCGTACTTTCACAATGCCAGGTAGGGAAAAAATACTTATGGGGTTCAAATCTTGGCTGGTTGAGGTATTCATTAGGAACTAGTCTTAGTTGAGGTGTCTACGTGAAAAATGCGAACAAATTGAGGTGTCTACGTGAAAAATGCAGACACGTTTTACTTGTCGCAAGATTTTTGTAAAAATAAAATTTTTATTTATTATTATATTCGATACACAAGTGGAAAAAAAATACTTTTTTAAAAATATGTATGCATTATAAAAAAAATAAAAAAGATAAAAATAAATTATTAATGGAGGGTTAGATGGGAGTGAGATATAATTTTATTTATTTTAAAAAATAAAACTAATATAAATTTTTTTTTGGAGAAGGAGTGGAGAAGAGGGTGAAGTTTGATTTTTTTAAAAATATTTCATAAAAGAAATTTTAATAAATAAAATGGTGAGAATTGTGGGGATGGGGGTGGTAGGGTACACGGGGTGTAAGGTGGAGTAGGTGAGAAATATATTTTATTTTTTTTAAAAAAATATTTACTTTTAAAGAAATAATTTTTTGGGCAGAGAATATTTGTACCCTAATCTTTATCTTTTATCTAATATTAATAGTTTATTTAATTTTTGTCGAGGTGAAAATTTTTATCCATATGACATGTCATGTGACAAATTTTTTCAAATAAAAGAGAGAGTGTATTAAACACACCACTGAAGAGTGTTTTCTCAAACTAATAAGTGATAGTTAGGAAAAGAACTCAAAAAAAAGGAGATAGTTTAGGTTTTTTTTTACTCTTATCTTTTTTATTTATTTATTTATATTATATTGAAAGTAGACATCTTTCACATTGAAGGGTTGTGACTTTTGTGACTTTTTCAAATAATTATGACTTTTTTGATGACTTGTGACTTTTTCGAAGAGTTGTGATTTTTTTAAAGGCTTGTGACTTTTTCAATAGGCATAACAAGTACGTTTTTTTACTACCCATCTATTGGTTATAAATGAGAGTTTCCTCACATTTTTAAACTATGAATTTTTTAAGTTACCTATTCTTCTTCTTTTTAAACACTCAATTTATTCAATTTAGTATATATTTATATTTTATTATATAGTATTAATTTTATTAATTTTTTTTAAATATTATATTAAAAGTAGACATTCTTTCACATTGAAGAGTTGTAATTTTTTCGAAGGAATGTGTGATTGTTTTTAAAAAAGTTGTGACTTTTTGATGAATTATGACCTTTTCAAAAGATTACCACTTTTTTAAAGAATTGTGACTTTTCTGCTAAGCCACATACAATAAGTACCTTTTGATACAACCATTTGTTGACTATTAAGTAGATGAGTTCCTTCACATTTTTAAACTACAATATTTTTTTAAAAAAATTTCTACTCTAATTCTTCTTTAAACACCCAATTTAATATATATTTTAATATTAATTTTTATTTAAATTATATTATATATAATATTAAAAACAAACATCATTTCATAATGAAGTGTTGTTGACTTTTTAGAAGAGTTATGACTTTTTTAACTAGATGTAACCTTTTCGAAGGATCGTGAATCTTATGATAAGGCACAATAGTCACTTGTTTATACTATACTTTATTGTCTATAAATAGAGTAATTTTCTCACATACTTAAACTATATATTTTCTAAGTTTTTTTTCTTCTTCTCTTCTTGAAAACTCAAGTGTGATTTGTAGTTGTTGAGTGAGTTCAAAGTTCGATGGAATTTGTACATTCTTTAACTTGAATGTTAACTTACTATAATATCCCTAACTAAAAATACTATGTTTAATATATCTTCTATATTTTATCTTTATATTTATTAATATTATATTAAAAGCAGGAACTCCAACAATACAAAAATAATTAAGCAATTAATTATAGGGGAGGGAGAAGAAGGTGTATTTAAGAGATATAATTAAGAGATTTTAAGAGTAACTTTTTTAATTTACATATCACAATTAATTTTAAAATGACAAAATGTTAAAAAAAAAAAAAAAGGGAGGGGGGAGGGGAGGACAAATAAATATAGTTGAAGGTCATCAAGAGACGTCACTTTATCTATATCTAATTTTATATTAAAAATAGATAGACATAAATATTTTTCACTATTGGTTTAACAATTTTTAGAATGCACACAATTAATAATCACAAGAAAGTTTATAACCCTTATTCATAGGAGCTACACTTTATTATTCTATTTATAATCATTTACTTATTTAATAAAATATTTATATTATTTTGAAAACAATGTATTATATGATTTGACATTCACGTGCGTCAAAACTTGTATTATAGAATAGTTGAATAAAATAAGCATTAGAAAATATTTAAAATAAATCTAATTTGGAAAAAAGAAATTGCTTAAAAGTTTTTACTACTCCGTAAGCAATGACTACATAAAAATGATATGCATATGACTTATTCTTGAAGTCAGTATTAGGATGGGGCTCAACATAAAGAATTGTGGAATGAATTAAGAATGGTTATGTTTAGGAACACTTGTCTTGGATAGGTTGAACATGAAATTCAATCCGTACATTGATTTTAGGTCTAATACTAGAAATAAAATAAACTATGAATCCATAGGGACAGATATACTTGCCACTGGCCAATTTTTTAATTTTTTTTTTAAAAGAATCTCCCAATCACTTAAAGAATCCCACCTTCAGTGTAAACAATCTATAAAATACCTGGATTTGGAAATTATTAACAATAAAATCTTAAATTAATTACTATTATCAAATCCATCAAGATCTCACTTGAAAGGCTAGTCTTGATCTAGTCAATTTCTTGCATGAAACATTATGCTTTGATGTAACAATTTTGAATTTGTCTTATCACCCGCTGTCAAGGAAAATAAAAGCATAGTATATACCCATGATTTCGTAAGACCTCATTCATTTGGTGAGGATATGGAAAAGAAAGTATGTTTTTTTTTAATTACTATTTTGCTACTTCTAAATTGAGTGTGTAAATATGTTTGGCCCTAAAGCCAAATTTCAGAAAGAGATAATTCTTTAGTTGGCATATAAATTTTAAAAAAAATTATTATATAATCAATACAATCCTACAAGTGAGGTCTCTAGAATGTAGGAAGTATACAGACCTTTTGAAGTAAGAATATAAATAATGCAAAATTTGAATGAAAAACTATAATATAAAATTAGAATAATAGAAGCTGACTGAAAAATTTATAAAAAAAAAAAGCTTCGCTAATGAAATTGAAATAGTTTGTACTGAATTTGATAAGTTGATATTGAAAATGTATTGATTTGTTGTAGTGCTTGACATTTAAAGGAGATTTTTAAAATCTTTTTTTGATAACATGACAATAAATTTTGAATAATGCAAAAGGTTTAACCATTTAAAATACTTTAGAATATTCAATAGTGAGAGAACAAAAATAGTGAAAGAAAAATATAATAACACTAATGTGAGTTAGTGATAATCGTCAGAATATACACGAGAAAACAAAATAGATAGTCACTTAAAAAAGGATATTATAATCAACTAATTACAAAACATGTTTTACATTCAAACATATAAAATTAATTATAAAATAAAAGGAGGAGGAAATGATTAAGCCCAAATAGTGGCCGAAGCAGCTATAGCCTTTTCCAGTAAGTCCTATTCAAGATTTCCAAAAGATGGTATGTAAGATAGTATGAAAAGATATAAATTTTATTGATTTAATCTTTATGTATTGATGTTACGATCCAAGCTAGATTTTAGGTGTGACAATGTAATTAGAATTCTTGAAAAAACTCCAATCTAGTCTATGAGCATATCAAGCATACATAAGATAAGAAAAACAACAAATATACAGAAAGAACATAAAAGGTTTAGGAGTTATAGCATAATAAGGAAAAGTAAAGACCACATAGACTCCTTTACATTAATTGTCTGAAAAAAAATTCTAAACATAGATGAGATGCTATGAAAGGTCCTAGCTAATTCGGCATCTAAAATGAATTAAAAAAGATAAAATTATTGATAGAAAAAGAAATCATAGCATGTCCTTGGATCATGATGACTCACCAACTTTAAGCTTCAATAGAATCTGATACTGGCCTCGAGAAGTAGGAGTGTGATCGTCAACCCCTATCTTATAATACAATGTGGGCAAGGAAAATATGCAATAGTATGTTTGAATGTACTACATATATGTAAGAAATGCAATGTATGAATCGTAAGTCATGATATGCAGTTGACCAGTTGTGATAACATGATAGATGAGTTCGTAAAATATAAGTAAAACATGAATATGATCAATGAATAATAAAATCATTATGGAAATTATAAGGGGATATAGAGCTAAAATAATCAAACATAAATCATGAAAGAACGTAACATATGTGTGGCATAGCTACCATAATCAACGATAAGACCAAACAAATTATTACATGGATTCAGTTATCTCCTCATACAATGAAAAAAGGAGAATATATTTGTCCAGGTAGACTTTAGCCGGCTAAGTGGGTATCATGAACATGTGCTATATATGGATCCACTAGTTAGGTCATATTGACAATAAATATACAGTTGTAACATATTTTATGGGACTAGATATTGCTACTAAGGACCCCGGCCTTAGATAGAATTCTCACCACAAAGTCGACTCGGTGCTAAGTCAAAAATCCCACAATATATTTATCATAATTATGAGTCATACTTGTCGTAAAATCATAAAATTTGTCATAAATCATAGTTCATACTTGTTATGGATCATAAAGATTAACATGTATAAAGGCAATCAATAGCTACCAATCTAATTCATAAAACTTGTTCATAGAATAGCTCATTTCATGTGATTCATATAATATCAGTATAAGCCTTCAATTATTACGAATTCTACCTCCATATAGACTGTCATTAGGGTCGTAGGACACCATATCATAAACTTCCTTGAAAGACTTGTAAATTCATAATCATGACTTGTAGTAAACAACTAGGGCAGAAGTATGGATTCATATATAATTGACTCAAAATCATGTAATTAGAAGATAACCATGTATAATCATGTAAAATGACATCAATTGAATCATAATTGAAAGAATTCATATAAAATTGCATGAACCCTAGATAGTTTGTAAGATAATTTCTTGGAAATTATTAAAATCATGTAATTAATAATAATTCGTGTATAATTAGATTCATAATCCTAATACAAAATATAATTCATGTAGTTGAATGAGGAATCATGAAAACCCATAAAATTCATACTTGAATTAGGTGAAAAAAGTGAAAAATTTATTTGGCCCCATGGATGAAGCAGATCCAAGGATGAATGCCTACATAGCTTGAGGAGAAATCTTGAGTATTAAGGGTGGAACTTAAAAATCCTAATCGATCTTCAATGGAGTTATGTAGGAGAAGAACATTGAAGGAATTTATGAAAATTGGAAGAATAATTGGGTTTGGGAAAATTTTAATGAATAAAAAATAGTTATAGGGCCAAAACGGTGTAGTTTAGGGATTAAGAGGATAGAAATTGACCAAAATAGCTTTCACTAATTTTTTTTGAACCATCTATGAATGGAGACTTGATGTTGCCCAAACTACACCTCCCTTTTGAAGGTATAAGCGGTTGTTGTCAAAATACATAACCTAACCAAGGTTAGGGTTAATCCCACAGAGAATATGGTCTAGAATTGGAGTAGTTACGGGCAGTTTGAACGAATTAACCTGCTTATCTCCCAAAGGGGAGGGGGGTGTAATTGCAGAACTAGAAGCAAGTGTTGTGGAATCAATGAGAGAAGTAATTAGGGTATTGTGTTCCCGATGAATTCCTAACTTAGTATAGCCAGATAATCGTAATCTTTTCTAATGTGTAGCATGCAGAATTGGAAACTTAAGTCTACAAAACCCATTGATCCAAGTGAGAGGTAAATTTTATTACGTAATTTGATCCATCCCCGCAGTGTGACATTACTAACCCTTACCTTTTGTTCCAATTCAACTGCCCCTTGATTGGGTTAGATTGATTAGACGAGAGGGATCACATCGAATCCTGTTTATTAATCTCTTTTCCTATTCATCACCAGCTTGATCTAGTCAGTAAGAATTAGGTGGTTTCTAACGTCGGCCACCATTAAAAAGCATTCATAACAAAGAGAATTAGTTAACACATGCATGTACACTTTCCAAAAATTACGGATCATCCAATTTTGCCTTGTTAGTTCTTCATGGTTCTCACAAACCTGGTTGTGCATTTAGATATGCATAATAATTGTAGATGAAAGAATTATGTTATGGTATAGCATAATCAAACACTTATAATGATAAATTTAAGAATAAGAAATCCAAAATTCTCCACAAGAAATCATAATGTAATAACCTCAATGCAAAAATCACAAAATATGAAGTCTCCAAAGTGTTTCTATCCTCTCTCGCGCATCTCCTCACTAAAAAGACCTAAAAACCTATTTAGATGTCGTAACCCCCCTCCCCCAAATGACTTAGTGGAATTTTCTAAGTCTAAGGCCCACATATGAGACCACTTATGGCCCATAAAGTATTCCACGACCCGAAAAGTGATTCCATGAATTGATGGTCCAAAAATTAACTTTTCAGTATCTTGAGTTACGAGTTATTAGACGGCTCGTAGAAGAGGTTTTGTGCCAAATTCCAGTAACTCAATTTTCAAGACCCCTTATTTATGAGAAGTAGTTTATGACCCGTAGAATATTCTACGGCCTATAGACGGGGTCTCGTAGACATAGTTGATAGTTATAAGAGGGGTATTTTTGTCTATTCCTATCCGTTCTAATTAAACCCTAGGACATTTTAGACTTAATTAAAGTCCTAAAACAAAACCCTAAGGATATTTTCACCATTCTTCATGCTTAGGGATTTCTTGAGGAACACTAGAAGAGGGAGAAGAGCGAGAGTTTCTATTCAAACACAAGGATCGACCGGAGATTGATTGTTTCTTCTATTTCCAGGTATGTAAGGTTAACCAAAACATGGATTCCATTCTTTCATGTGCCCCATATCCCGGATTGATGTTGATGTGAGTAAATTAAGTCTCCTATGAATGTTTCTTGAAGGTTTTTCTTAAATTCTAATGCATATCTATATAATTTCCATAAATTACCACTTTTATGCATTAAATACTTCCATTAGATGATATTTTACCTACTACATAACCCTAGTATGATTTCTTATTATTTTTACATATTTTACTTACATGAGCATGCATGAGCAAAATTTGGGCCTACAGAGTCTATGGAATCCCTAAATGCATTAATTCTACACTTGTTCTCCTAAATGCCATGAGCTAGAATGATGCATGATTGAGTCCTTATGAGTCAAGAACTTAACCGAAAAATAATGTAACTAAAAGGGTTGATGGTTGATATGACGAGTTGAGTTGATGAATGTCCAATGAGACTAGATGAATGAGTTAACCATAGGGTTGATGTCTTATGAGCATATTGAGTCTTGGGAGGAGTATTGAGTACCGAATCGAGTAAGAGTAAGTCCAACTCAAACTCAATAACTACATAATCGGCGTAAGAGAGGACTGAATCGTAAAACTGAACGTTTCTTGTTGTCCCAAAATGAGGAATTGATGTTACTGATTTTGGATCCATTGATGCGATGTCCTATACCCCCGACAAGGTATTGGATGGATATGGCAACAACATCACTTCATTTTATCATCACTGGCTCATAGGTGATGGTTGTCGATTAGAGAAACTCCCAATTAGTCGTTAATAGTTCTCTGAGTAGATGATACATAGATGATGGATGAGTAGTCATTGTCTAAATTGCATTTTTACTTTAGACTCTTGACATGATGATGAGTTCCCTTCTTCTTGAGTTTATGTTATTCTTCCTTTACATATTTCTTTCTACCATTTTACATACTCGTACACTCCACATACTGATATCCATTTGGGCCTGTATCTTTTTATGATGCAGAGTCACGTACTAGTGGTCATCAGCAGGCACCCCGATGAGGACTTATTTACTTTCAGCTATTGGTGAGCCCTCCCCTACTTTTGGAGGATATCATATTTTTATTCTAGCTTTGAGATTTAGACACATTTTTTTCTATTCAGAGGTAGCCATGGTCTGTCATTGACACCATTATTCAGATGCTTTAGATGCTTCATAGACTAGATTATTTTATTGTGATTGGATGTTATGTTGACTAGTTTCCTTTTATACTAGTCTTGCTTAGTTTATGGATGAGATATCTTGCCTTTGGCCTTTATTTATCATTTGACATTTCCTTTATTTACGTATTCTTATACACTGATGTCTTCCGTTATCAGAATGTGATTGAACGAATGTGATGAGGTCGTGTGGTTCGCTTGGGGGATAGCAATAGCCTTCAAGTGTCGTTCACACCAAGGGTACCCTACCAGGGCGTGACAAAGGTGGTATCAGAGCCACTCTTGTGTCAACCTTTTCAATGTGGGTCAGAGTTCAACTGAGTTTAGGTGAATCCTGGAGAGGCGGGGCAAACCTCAATTCTGAGTCTAGGCAAATCTCACACAATGGGGCAAACCTCAACGAGGACGCTAAGTCTATAAAGGGGTGTATGTAATAACCCATCTTGAGATGAGAAGTCCTACATCAACAAAACACAAGAGAGATAATGGGTATATAAGTAAAGGACTGGTCTATATACTGTGAGACGCCTTTTGGGGTGAGCCCAGAGGGACAAATCCTTGATGGGCTAGGCCCAAAAGAAGAAAATACTTCATAGTATTGGGGCAGGTCATTACAGAAATCATCTAAAGGGAGCTGCTTTGTCGATCACCTCTCTTGTCAGACTGAGGAGGTCGGATCACTATGGCCTGAGTTTGGGGTGAAATTGTTTATCTAGCTGATGCCTGTGTATGTGGTCACTTGACGCTCACATCTGGCTCTATGCTAAGATCCTCAATGGACCCACTAGCCTTAGGATCGACTAGGGTGTCCGAAGGCTCATCCCATAATCTAATTTCCATGGCCCGAATCTCACTCTTTCTAGATTTGGGAGCCATCGTACCTGATGAACTATGACTTGTTTGAAAAATAATTTATACCCAATGTTACAAAGGATTATTTGATGATGATTGAAAGTCCCTATGAATGACTTAAGTTTGTGAAATATTTTTCTTACCAAAAGTTATGGATTCTGGATTTTGAAAGGGCAATTTTCACATCTTGAATTATCGAAGGTATTAAATGAGCCAATCCACCAAATGATGTTTTTATGTATCAAAGTATATGAATGACTAGGTAATTTAGTATATTATTCTGTGTGATTTGACTTAGCACTGAATGAGACTTCAGGTAGGGTTCGGTAAGAGAATTCTAGTAGCAACCTTTTGCCTCATCAACTGTGTGATGCCACAAGAGTCTTTATAGGCTTGGCTAGTGGATCTATAAAAGCCTTAATGATAATTAAATGAATGAATGTTGAATGGAGTTATACCTGATAAGTAGCTACCTCTTCTAGTGTACGTGATTATATTGGATTTCATGTTATAGCTCACATGGTCTTATTATCACTTATAGTCCCATCCCACATATGTATGATCTAATTTAAGTACCTACATAACTTCAACTGTATTTATCTCATCCATTCTTCATTCATTATTATTATTATGATTCACTAACCTATGACTTAAGTATTTAAATTATTCATTGAACTCTATGGCCATCATTTACATAGCATGCCTATATATTTAGTATATTCAAAGTGCTAACGCATTTTTTAACCTACCTAATCTCACCATGTAGGGATTGACGCTCTTCCTCTTTTTACACGTGGCTAGCCATCAAATTGGTTAAAGACTAGTATATGTGAATCCTCTAGTTTTGGGAACAACATCCTATATATTTCAAGCTTAGGTTATAATAAGACATTGAGACTTCCTTTATTGTACTTTCCTCACTATTTTTATTGAGGGTGAGTTAGGGATATGTCTTAGGCCCTACTTAAGTCTAATGATAGAGGTATCGTTAGACATGTATAAGTTACTTGTGATCCACTGCTTGCTATTATGTAAGGCTTTCTCCTAGTCCCATGCCTCTAGTTTTCGCTTTATCTTATAAGGCAATACTTATGAAATGCTTGATGAATACTAAGAGGCTTATTCGGGATACCTTCACATTTCTCATTCTTCGTGTCACATCTAGGCCTCAAGCTTGGGTCATGACATCAATCCTCAGGATTTGTTCGGAACCCCATTTACATAATCATATATGCAACCCTACTAAATTCAATTTTTAGGACTTAACAGAATTGCCAGAAAACAAATCTGAGGTCTCCTTGACCCAAAATCTAATTAGTCACAGGCAGAGCAATTACTTAGAAGTACAGTTTGTGCTACAACCCTTTCTATCTGATAGTAAAGGATTTTGATTCTTGTGTAATACACACCATGTTAGTTTCTATTGGAACACAAGATTCTCCTTTTTAGTGGAAAAGATCCGCATCAATAATTCAAATTTTAGGTATGGATAATTTCTCAATATCTTGTTAGGCATTCAAACTATTAAAATACTCTCAAAACATCCAAAAATTATATCAAATCTTATTTTAAAGCTAACATCACCCCTCGAATCAAAAGAAATCGATGAAAAATCCAATTTGAGCACCGAACTCAAAACATTGACTAAAGTCAGACCTTTATCAAACATAACTCAAATTTCCAACTTAAGACCTCAAATTCATAAAACAACTCCATATCTTATTTCGACAATTCTCCAGACCAATTATCACACTTCAGAATTGATCAGATAAATGAAATTTCATTTCGAGACTCGAAATTTTAAAAGACTTCAAAAATCAAAACTAAGAAACTTAAGCCTTGAGAATTCAGAGCTTACAAAAAATCTCAACTTTTTACAAAATTTTCAGAATCACTCTCACAAATTGATCTGACGGGATTTAAAATGACTACTATGAGGGGTAAAATGATAATATTTTTTAAAAAAATATAAGAAATAATATTCGGGATCATCACACTTGCTAGGTATGATTCCTCTGTTCATTTAACTATATTATTATCCACATGCTTCCTATTCAATATAAGGAAGAAGCTTTTACCCATAAATAATATTGGTCTTACTTTATTTTGTAAACTAGAGAAATAGTTTTAGAAAGATGAGAAGTACTATATTATGTTTATATTGAGTTAATATAGTGAAAGAGAGAATTGAAACGAAAAATTATTCTAAGTATTCAACTAATTCACAATGCAAAACAGAGTATATATAATTATATATTGAAGGAAGGTGTTATTCTGATGAAGCTTTGGACTCTTCAATTAATTTGGAGTTGTTTGAGTTCCATGACCTTGTTGGACTGTTGTATTCTTGAGGTGACAAGTCAAGAAATATATTATCAGTGTAGATTATACTGCAGTGGACTTGAATTTCCTTAAAGAGAGCTTGAATATATTTTTATTCATTTTTATTTATTTTATTTTTAAATATAATTTGTTATATTTATAGTATATTATACTAACATAAAATATTTTAATTACACACACTAGTTCACATATACTGTCATGTATAAGTGCACTAAATGTATTTCACAATATGTATACAAACATGCATAAGTGGACTAAATGTTTACGCATAGTCATGTGACGCACGTGCGCACATATATAAACATTGACAGTTGTTTTGTTTGCAGGATCATTCCAAGGCCAAGTTATCTGATTGGAAAACCTTCATGCCGGGTTCTTTATAACTAGAACACTTCATTGAATCACCAGACTTTAAACCTTTGCTGCAACAACAACAGGTTCAACAAAAAATATTGATACTCCCTCTCATTCAATTTGCTTGTCTTACTTTTCAAAATTCTACATGACATGTTTAAAACAAGCTTAAAGAGCATTTTGATATCTTCTACCTAACTTCAGCCTAAGAACAAAAAATGTAGACATTACTTAGTTAAATTCTATATCAAGTCAATAGAGCACTAGAAACTGACTCAAAATATATCTGTAACACCCCAACTTCTTTTTTTTTCTAAAATTGAGCCGTCTTTCATATGATATACAATTTTAATTGATAATTCTTAATTGAGCATAGATGTCAAAGTTAATTCCTTAGAGTTGGAATAGAATTAGAGATGATAAAAGGATCTTTTACATCAAGTCGAGTTCAAAGAATTTCTACCGACTAAGTTTTTGTATGAGCTGATAGAAAGGTCAACTTCAAATTTCCATATGTCCTAAAGTATAATGAGTTAGGTGATACCTAATATGTCAAATTGAAGATCTTTGAATTATCTTTTCAACACATCTTATTTCGCCTTAATCAGAGTTTGGAGTATAAAGTTATGACTATTTTACTGGAGACCTGCAGAGCTGTCTGAAGAGCCGCGATAGCTCCGCGTCGCGGACCTATCGCGAACCCTTTCTGGATAAGCTAAGCGACGTCCCTTTATTTTATTTTGAGGGTACTTTTATCCTAAAACCTTTGGGAGTCTATTTCAAGTCCCAAAACGCATAAAACGTCATTTTTCATAATTAAAACCCTCTCCTTCACTCCTAAACATAAACACTCAAGAATCATCAAGAAAGTCATCAAATTAGGATTAACTTTCAAAATTCATCATCAAGGTGAGTTATTCTTCATAAGATTCAAGCTTCCCAACCTAAATTTCTTTATCTATTAATGAATCCATAATAGAATCTTCAATCATAACCTAAGGTTTCAAGAAAACGAATTCAAGAATCCCAAGAAAAGATTTATTGATTATTCTTTTCATAAATTAGGGTTCTTCATCAAGAACTCTAAAGATTCTAAGTCAAGAATTCAAGAATCAAAGAGAAGCTCTTCAAACAATATCTTTCCAAGTTCTTTCACTCTAAAAGAACTACCGAGATCGAGGATTTCCTCCAAGAAATGAGTATTCATCAAATTTCGATTATAATATCAACTTTCCAGGTATGTAAGGCTAAACTGAAACATGGGATTGTTCTCTCATGTGCCCCATAGAGGTTATAGATGAGTTGATGATTGAAGAGTCTATATGCATGAATACTTGAGGGTTTTCATTGAAAATCTGATTTGAAATTACATGTTTTCTATGTTGATGATCATCATACTAATTGTTTTCTTGAAGTTAATATTTTCATGAGATTTTGCATAATCCTACATGATTATTTGAAAAGCATGCACAATGAACTTAGGGGGATGAGTCTAGAGCCTTGACGATGATGATGTCTGTGATCTTATGATTGTGTTTCAAACTGATAAGAGTCTTGATGATGTTATTGATGAGAGTGATTTTCATGAGTCGTAAAGCTTGAAACTAAATTCTAAAAAGATGTTTCACGTCCATGAGTTGATGTTGATGATACGAGTTGATGTTGATGTTGAGGTACTATGTCCTTATGGGACTGATGATGATGTTATGTCCCTATGGGACTTGTGATGATGATGTTTTATGAGCATTTCAAGTTCTGGGAGAAGTATTGAGCACCGAAATGGGTGAGACTGAGTCCCACTTGAACTCATTAACTACGTGGCCCGGCGTAGGAAGAGAGGATTGAACCGCAATCCGGATGGCTCCTTTCTTGTCCCAAAAGAGGACTGAGATTTTTTTCTTGTGGATCCACTGAGGTTGATGTCCCTTACCTCGGGCAGGATACTGGATGGATGTGGCGATGGCATTGCTTCATTGTATCATCACTAGCTCATTGGTGATGGTTGTCAGTTAGAGAAACTCCCAATGAGGTCTTACTTCCAGTACTCTGATGTTGATGTTGATGTGATGGTATGAGTCGAGTTCCCTTGATTTGAGTCAAGTTTCCTTGAGTTGAGTTAAGTCAAGTTTCGTTGAGTTGTGTTGAGTTTCCTTGAGATGATTTTGATGTATTGATGACGTATTGATGAGATGTTGATGGGTCATTTATCTACTCTTTATTCTTTCTTTAGATAGACATTTGACATTCTGATGGAGTGTGACGTTGAGTTGATGTTATTCCTATACTATTCTACCGTTTTTGTTTCACTCAACTATTTTACATACGAGTATATTCCACGTACTAATGTCCCCTCCTGGGACTGCATCGTTTTATGATGCAGAGGCAGGTATTAGAGATCATTAACAGGCGTTACATTGAGGATCTATTCGCATTTAGCTGATCGGTGAGACCTCCTTGTTTTCGGAGGATTTCCATGTTCTTATCATCTAGTTTGAGTAGTACTTTATTTTCCTTGAGTTGGGTAACCATGGCCTGTCATGGTACCATCTAGATGTTTGAGTTAGAGGCTTCATAGACATTGAGTAGAGGATGTTATGTATTGTTGTTTTTCCAACTCCTTTTTATTGGAAATTAACTTTTCATATAAAGACTTGATTACTTTAATTATATCATAGTCTTTTCCTTGAGGATGTTCCTTCCGTTGTTGAGTATAAGCTGACAATGAGGCCAAGTGGTTCGCTCGGGGACTAGCAATAATCTTTGAGTGCCGGCCACGCCAAGGGTACCCTCTCGGGGCATGACAAACTTGGTATCAGAGCACAGAGTTCAAGTGTCCTAGGGAGTCTATGAAGTCATGTCTAATACAGTCCTTATTATTGGTGTGAAGCACGCCACATCCATTATTGGGAGGCTATAGGACATTAGGAAAAGTTTCCCTTCTTTCAGATTCTAAATCGTGCGAAAGAGCTATTTCCTAAGAAATTTACGATGATTGGTACATTGCTATAAACCTTTTGACTATGCCTCATCCATGAGGCGATAGAGACAGTAATGTTCAAACTCTTACAAATGAGATCCTCTGAGATAAAGTAATAAGAATGGTAGAGAGATTCCACCAGGCTTGAGAGAAACCGACTAGTGCGAAGTTGATTGACTAGAAAGAGTGCACTATTACTCATATGAATCGTGCATTTGAGTTAACTGTAGATGTACCCAGGCCCTCTTTTTTTGAAAACTTGCTTCCGACGTGACCCATGAGAGAGGAACTTATGCCACTAAAGAGTTTAATATTACCACCTTAGAGTGAGATGTGAGTTCTTATGAACCCTGAGTAGAATCTAATCATCCCAGAGCTAGAAGGATGATGATGGAAAGAAAGGCATGAGATAACAAGAGTGATGGCTGATTGAGCTTGTAGTTAGAGTTACATATTTATTAGGTAAGTAATGAGGTGGTGAGTCAATTGCCATAAGTTTGACGAAAAAGTACCTTATGATTTTCATGATGAGGTATAGAGGAAGAGTTGTTGTTAGAATGTGGTGGAGAGTGCTCAAACTAGAAGGGAGTTATGTTGATGTGTTATAGTATTCATACTATTGAGGGTGAAGTGTAGATGTTAAATAGAGGAAAAATAGTGCTTTCAATGTGATAGATCTAAATTAGTCTTATGATTTTAGTTGTGAGTCCATAAGACTCATCGACTTATGAGCTTAGTCAAATAAGAAGATATGATTGAATAGATGAGTGGTACTGAGTTATGAGGAAGAGATGTGTTGAGTGGATACTCGCTATGAGATTTTAGAGGGATTATGTTCCTTAAACTTTTACCTTATAGTTGTAAGTTGGCATTAGAGAGGTGTGTGATACACATGTTAGTGTTAGACCCTAAGCTTGAATTTTGAGGAGTAGTGTTAAAGAGGAGATAGCATCATGAGAGTGATAGTCTTAGTTGGAGATTTTCTCTAAGAGGCTTTCCATAGTGTATGTTCGAGATGAAGGCGTTGATTCATGAGGAAGTGATGATATGGGGAAGGTACAAGTGCCCCTTAGGTAAGATGAGTGAGACGAGGATAGCTCAATAGATAAAAAGAGGCTTGAGATATGTATCCATGATTGTGTAAAGATGTGTGAAGCTCTAAGTCATGACTGTTGTAAGAATCTAGATAGTATATTTGAGTTGTCGATGTGGAGTAGGTTGATGTAAGTAATCTTTGTCATCACGAGTAGCTAAGTTGATTTGGGGCTTATCAATAGAGGATGATGAGTTTTCCATGATAGACTAATTCTTATGCAATTAAATTTATGGGAGCACAGAAGTTGATTGTTAGCAGGCAAAAGAAGAGGTTAGATTGTAAGAGTTGTGAGAAGTGGTTATGTATGCCATAAGAGTAGAAAATGTAGAGATATTTCCATAGAGACTAGAAGGAGCTAAGTGTGATAGCGTTGAAAAGAGTCTGAGTGGCTAGTTATATGTATGTGACTATAGCATAATAGAAGAGTTAAAGATATTCTTGTGGATAGTGATTCCTTGATCGTCTGGAGGTGTATGTTTATAGCCTAGTAGAGGAAATCAATTTACAAACTTAGAGTAATGGCCTTGATAGCTAAGGGAGAGATCATGTAATGCCCGGTAAAATTACTAAAATACCCCTAGTGGAGGGGTAAGTGCGTAACACATCTTTCAATGCTCGTATGGAAAATCCAAGGCTAGATTTGTGATCAGCATGAAAAAATTGAGTGGAAAAATGTTCTGGGTCGATTTTTAGAGCGACCGGATCAAAAGACAATTTTTTGATCCGAACACCGAAATAGTGTCGATGCGCGCCAGAGGCGCGTCGCGCACCTGTAGTGGAGTGACACTTATAGTTTTTTCAAATTTTTTGACGGGATCAGAAAAACTCCTTCAGAAAATTTTCGAAGAAAAATACATTGGTGCGCGGTCAGTCCGCGTCACAGACTGGGTTATTCTGAACCTGGAAAATTTCTTAACTTTTTGAGGGGCATTCTGATCAATTCCCAACCCGTCCTAAACTTAATACACGATCAAATTGGGTCGTTTGAATTTACTAAGGGTCTAAAATCCCATTCTAAGTCCTTTTCTAAAAATTGAACAAGACTAGGGCTTGAGAGAAGAGGAGAAGAGCTTTAGGTGGAAGAATTCAAGAGAGAATGAGAGTTCTTAATTTTGATGATGATGTGATGCCATTTCCTTTTAAGGTTATAGATGCAGAGGAGGAGTTAGAGAAAATGTGAGGAGTCTAGTAGATAAGTAAAACCATATTAGTATCTCTCGAGGTAGGATTTCATGCGATCGAGGGTGTAACCTGCTATGATAGGCTTAAATATGTGGTTGCTATAAATGAGAGTGTATTAGAGTGATGAGGAAGAGCACTGTATTCTAAGTACAAGTTACTATGGAGTGAGAGTTCTTGATTCTGATGTCATCTTATGCATGCACTGACCTTCGGCTTGTTATGCTATTATTGATGGTATGATGTAGAGTATCAAGTTTTAGAGGTATAATCATGCTAATTCTGCATGGAGAGGTAGTAGTTTGGGAGTTTCATCAAAGGAGGAGATGATGAATTCCTCCACGTCCAAATAGTGATGTTGATAATAGTAGACTGAGAGTGAGGGTAGATGAGAAGGAGTAATGTATCCTCATTGTGATATTGATGTTAAACTTGTGTCATGGAGGGATAGAGATAGGGAGGAGGAAAGAGATGAGATCGTATGATGCACAATAGATAGGTAAGAGTTTATTGGTGTGACTTTGAGTGACAACTCATGGAATCGTGGTGGTAGAAGTGACAAGTAGCCTTGAAAAAATTTCTAAGACGTACTTAAAATGGTTAGGGTGATAGGCTTGAATGCGTGGTTGTTATTATGGGAGTATGGATGATAGACTATTGATGACTTCATAATAAGTGTTTCAAGTATAGAGCTGAGTATTGAGGATTAGCTTTGTATGAATATGATCATCTAAGGAATAGAACCTTGAGGCTTAGAACTAGACTTAAATGGAAGAAGAAGAGGTGGTTAGGTGGAGGTTTGAATAAGAGTTATAAGTTTGCATTAATGGGGTAGAGTGCCATGAAAAGAAGCACAATTGAGGTAGAGACTTGAACATGAGAGTGTCCTCAGAGTCTTGTTTATACGATGGTCCTATTCTCGATTAGTTGATGGCTTCCTTCCTGAGTTTGAAAGAGTGATTGTCGAGGTGTTCAAATAATTCAAATTGATTGAGTTTAGATGTTCCATTCGTGCTTGATGAAGAGAATGTAGGATGTAATTTCCTTACTCTTGATTTAAATTGAGTGTCTATTTCTGAGTTGATGTGTCAATTCCTGAGTCTGAATAGAGATGGTTTGAGATTGATTAGGAGTAAGAGTTAAATTGATTGAGTGAGATTTGAGAAGAGTTCTGATTCTTATTCGTGCCTTGATGTCTACCTTACCCACAATTCGAGGACGAATGATCCCAAGGGGGAGATAATGTAACACCCCAACTTTTTTTTTTCTAAAATTTAGCCATCTTTCATATGATAGACGATTTTAATTGATAATTCTTAATTGATCATAGATGTTAAAGTTAATTCCTTAGAGTGGGAATACAATTGGAGATGATAAAAGGATCTTTTACATCAAGTCAAGTCCAAAGAATTTCTACGACCAAGTTTTCGTATGAGCTAATAGAAGGGTCAACTTCAAATGTCCATATCTCCTAAAGTATAATGAGTTAGGTGATCCATAATATATCAAATTAAAAATCTTTGAATTAGCTTTCCCACACATCTTATTTCGCCTTAATCAGAGTTCCGAGTATAAAGTTATGACTATTTTACTGGAGACCTGCAGAGCAGTCTTAAGAGCCGCGACAGCTCCGTGTCGCGGACCTATCAGGTACCATTTCTGGATAAGCTAAGCGACGTCCCTTTATTTTATTTAGAGGGTACTTTTATGCTAATACCTTTGGGAATCTATTTAAGGTCCCAAAACACATGAAACGTCAGTTTTCATAATTAAAAACCCTCTCCTTCACTCCTAAACATAAACGCTCAAGAATCAACAAGAAAGTCATCAAGTTAGGATTAACTTTCAAAATTCATCATCAAGGTGAGTTATTCTTCATAAGCTTCAAGCTTCCCAACCTAAATTTCTTTATTTATTAATGAATCCCTAATAGAATCTTCAATCATAACCTAGGGTTTCAAGAAAACGAATTCAAGAATCCCAAGAAAGGATTTCTTGATTATTCTTTTCATGAATTAGGGTTCTTCATCAAGAACTCTAAAGATTCTAAGTCAAGAATTCAAGAATAAAAGAGAAGCTCTTCAAACAATGCTTTCCAAGTTCTTCCACTCTAAAAGAACTACCAAGATCGAGGATTTCCTCCAAGAAATGAGTATTCATCAAATTTTAATTATAATATCAACTTTCCAGGTATGTAAAGCTAAACTAAAATATGGGATTGTTCTCTCATGTGCCCCATAGAGGCCATAGATGAGTTGATGATTGAAGAGTCTATATGCATGAATACATGAGGGTTTTCATTGAAAATTTGATTTGAAATTACATGTTTTCTATGTTGATGATCATCATACTAATTGTTTTCTTGAAGTTAACATTTTTCATGAGATTTTGCATAATCCTACATGATTATTTGAAAAGCATGCATAATGAACTTAGGGGGATGAGTCTAGAGCCTTGAAGATGATGATGTCTGTGATCTTATGATTGTGTTTCATATTGATGAGAGTCTTGATGATGTTATTGATGAGAGTGATGTTCACGAGTCTTAAAACTTGAAATTGAATTCCAAAAGAATGTTTCGAGTCCATGAGTTGATGTTGATGATATGAGTTGATGTTGATGTTGATGTTAAGGTACTATGTCCTTATGGGACTGATGATGATATATTATGTCCCTATGGGACTGATGATGATGATGTTTTATGAGCATGTCGAGTTCTGGGAGGAGTATTGAGCACCAAAATGGGTGAGACTGAGTCTTACTTAGACCCATTAACTACGTGGCCCGCGTAGGAAGAGAGGATTGAACCGCAATACAGATGGCTCCTTTCTTGTCCCAAAAGAGGACTGAGGTTTTTTTTATGGATCCACTGAGGTTGATGTCCTTTAACCCAGGTAGAGTACTGGATAGATGTGGCAACGACATCACTTCGTTGTATCATCACTGACTCATAGGTGATGGTTGTCGGTTAGAAAAACTCCCAGTGAGGTCTTACTTGCTAGCACTCTGATGTTGATGTTGATGTGATGGTATGAGTCAAGTTCCCTTGAGTTGAGTCGAGTTTCCTTGAGTAGAGTTGAGTCGAGTTTCCTTGAGTTGAGTTGAGTAGAGTTTCCTTGAGATGAGTCTGATGTATTGATGATGTATTGATGAGATGTTGATGGGTCATTTTTCTACTCTTTATTCTTTCTTTAGATAGACATTTGACATTTTGATGGAGTATGACGTTGAGTTGATGTTATTCCTATACTATTCTACCTGTTTCTGTTTCACTCAGCTATTTACATACCAGTACATTCCACGTACTGATGCCCCCTTCTGGGACTGCATCATTTTATGATGCAGGGGCAGGTATTAAAGATCATCGACAGACGCTTCATTGAGGATCTATTCGCATTCAGCTGATCGGTGAGACCTCCTTATTTTAAGAGGATTTCCATGTTATTATCATCTAGCTTGAGTAGTACTTTATTTTCCTTGAGTTGGGTAACCATGGCCGGTCATGGTACCATCTAGATGTTTGAGTTAGAGGCTTCATAGACATTGAGCAGAGGATGTTATGTAATGTTGTTTTTCCAACTCCTTTTTATTGGAAATTAACTTTTCATATAAAGACTTGATTACTTTAATTATATCACAGTCTTTTCCTTGAGGATGTTCCTTCCGTTGTTGAGTATGAGGTGACAATGAGGCCAAGTGGTTCGCTCAGGGACTAGCAATAGTCTTTGAGTGCCGGCCACGCCAAGGGTACCCTCCCGGGGCGTGACAGTATCAGTAGTAAAGTTTCTAGCATTTGAGTTGTCGACAGCTCCGACAGACAATGAGCAAAGATTAAAAGAACTTGTTTCAGCGAGTGTAGGATTCTTGCCAGTAGCAATGTATTGAATAATGTCAGCATAGGCTTTTCCAAGCCGGCTGTGAGGTAGGCCCTCTGTTCTCTGATTGTCTCCTTGATCCTGAGGCAAAAAGATGGTCAGATAACATTCAAATTAGTTGGAGAGTGAAAGAATGATACACACAACTGAAGGTACAACAAAATGCTAACATACAATAGATGAAGTTGATGTGGTATCAAAAAACACTCACTTCTAGCATCATTTTTTCCTTTGCGAGAGCGTCCCTGCGTAATTATTACTTTCAGCCCAGTAATCGAAACCTCAGCTTCATCCCTCGTTTGATGTATCAACTCAGTATCAATTTTTATCCCACAAATTAATGAGGATATTTGCCCAAACATTTACGTAACACTGCCTATTTTCTGTTACAGTTATGCATGGACAAGCTTCCACTTTTTCTCAATCAACAAAAATGCCAAATACTCCCTTGGTCCGTTTTTACTTCTCCACTTCATTTGAATAAATGTTCGAGAATAATAGTCTGACCTCCTAAAATGTAACAAAATATGCATACTATGTAAACAATAATAAATTGAATTATTGTTTGTACATAACTTTCAAAGACCTCATAGCAGCCACATCTCACTTTGAGAATGAGTCCTTGTTAGCTGAAGGATTATCAATAAAGTAACACTAATAAGGCATCATTTGTTTGTACATAGTTTGCGCAACCAACTATAAATCCATCTTCAGTAGCGGAGTCATTCAAACTTTAATTCCTCCACCCATTTTATTGAGGAAAATGACTAAGGAAATTATGAATGAGCATAAAATTTTAGAGGTGGTATATATAGTGTGTACACAAGTATAAAATATAAAAGCTAGCACAATGATTTGATACTGACGGAGGCTCTTATCACCAAAAAGTCATTTTCATCTAAAATCTTCTCTATGATTTACTTTTGATTAGGTTAAAGCTATGAGAACCCAAAATATATGTAGACCCGGGAAAATAGAAAATTTCAAAGGGTTGATTGAAACCTCGGACAAAATTTTCAGATAGACCACTTGTAGTAGTAAAGCTAGAACAAAGGGTTGATTGAAAGGAGGAATCACAAATTGGAGTAGAAACTCAATGTTCATTTCTCGCTGTTTGTTTAGAGGGGAAAGTTGTAAATTACAATATGCATATTCAATCCAGAGAAAGGAGAGAGAAACAGCATTGGTGTAATAAATAGAGGCATGCTTTTGGCTCAGCAACTAATGCACCGTTCATTTGGAGACTGTGGCATTACACATGTATTTTTAGATATAGAATGAAAGACATGTATAATGAAAATGCTTGAAACGTCAAGTATATCCCTAAGTTGAAATTTATTGGCATTAAGCTGCCATGTTGAACAACTCTTTTCTATAATAGTAGAATCTATCTCAAATTTAAAAGATGGAGAAAATAGCTAGGAAGATATATTTGAATGAATTTTGCATAAGAGTTAGGGCGGTACTCAACTAATTTTATATAATATTTGATGGATATATAATGAATTCATTGTTACTTGAGAATTATAAATTAAGTATACATTAGTTTTAGGATCACATCAAAGAAGAACAAGGAGATGGAACATGGCTGTTGAGATGTCACTCACGTGGGACACAGAAAATGCTTGACGAAGAATACCTTTGGCACAGAAACAATTATTGATCCCTCCATTTTTATTCTTATTCACTCATGCATACGTTATAGGCTACATGAATTTAATCCTCTTTTAATTCCTCCTTAAATTAGAAGCATATTATTATTTTTAATAAATATATTCTTGTATATGTTTTAAGGCTGGATGTGACACTAAGGAATAAGTGGTGTATTTATTGGTATCGTTTTGTTTCAAAATAAGTGATGGTTTATATCATTAATGATGTTATTTCAATTTTGTCCTTCTAAATGCTGCGTTTTTCATGATTCAACTTGATTAATTATCAAAGCTAAATTATATTATATTCTTTCAATGAAAAAAAAAAGAAGGTACAATAAATTACAATTTTTTCATGTCAATATGATGAAAGAATACAAAAATATTAGTCAAAGATCATATTATGAAGAAAACTATAACAACTTTTTAAAGTATTTATTAAGAGTAGATTAATGAAAATTCACTTACTTTGGATGATTTATTAAGAGTAGATTAATGAAGATTAAGCCATGTAGCATGTATGCATTGTATTTATGTGTGATGATGGGGGATTTGATTAAATTGTTGGATTTGAGAAAAAGACAGACATGCCTCCTCATTCTCTAAGGATTATAGATCCGCATTAATAGCTTCACGAATTTCAGATATATCATTAAAGAAAAGGAAGAAGAGAAGAGGAGGCTAGTGTTTTAATTAACAAAAGAAAACATAGGTACTGTTGGGAGTTGACTTACAGGTTGGGTGCTTGGAAGTGAATCTTGCAGACCAAACTGTTTTTTTTAATAATATTCACAAGCCAATGGACCTACTTTTGCCCTTCGACTTTTGCAAGCCTGGCCCGTCAAAGGGTTTGTTTGGCAACGAGAAAAATATTTTATATATTCTTATCATTAAAATTTTTAGAAAAATAAGAAAATAATTATTTTAATAGAGGTAAAGAAAAAACAAATTAGACAAGTGATATTCCACAACTTCCTAAGCTCCATACCCCTGCCCTCTACCTTCACTTCTTATGTATATTTAAATGTAATACACTTTTTATTGATCACAAGAGCAAATAGCTTTAAGGTTTGTTTTTGTGTGCTTAAGATGTCAAGAAGCTCGTGTAATTCATATGGCAAAAGTAGAAAGCTTTATAACTATTATAGCTGCTCTTTCAATCTGTAAATCCCAAGGACAGTTCGCACGAACAAAGAATGTATTGCCTTTTCATTTCACAAGAAAATTAAAGGAAGAAAAAAAAATTTAGATCAAACTTGTGATGATAATTAATACTCCATACTGCATGGTTGTCTTGAAACCTTTTGGAAACTACGTTTGTGGTCTCATGATAACAAAACTTTTTGGCAAACCCTTTAAGCAATGTGTGACAATTTAACACATTTATATAGGTGGAGTGATTAGGTATAAGATTTGTTGTTTTATTTAACGCATTTACACCCTATT
Source organism: Solanum rostratum (assembly GCA_029948455.1). NCBI lineage: Eukaryota > Viridiplantae > Streptophyta > Magnoliopsida > Solanales > Solanaceae > Solanum > Solanum rostratum. Next base: position 36,240,347 of record CM057050.1, on the reverse strand, counting down.
GAGAATTGATGTTATTTCCATCGATTTCAGTCTGCTTCCTATGCGCACTTTCGATTTCGAGAGTTAAATATTTTAACTTTGGCATGAAATTTTTAAATTTTTTGAAATAAAATTTACATATTTGAAAACGACATAAAAGTATTATAAGCCACAATAATTGAAAATTCAAAATATTTGAAAGATATATAATTATGAAAAAAAAATTTATTTAAATCTCAAATTCGAAAGGTACCACATGAAGATGTACATATTACTTTTTAAAAAGAGAAAAATAACACTCTTTACAAAAGGGTGTTTCCGCCATTGCCTATCTCTTATGACCATACAACATGTACTAGAATTTGGAAGAGGAGAGGACTAATACAACATGTACGAGAACAATACAGATTTTATAGAGTGTTAATTCTGTCAGACATTGTTTTCTGATTCATTTAATTTTCCAATACGCGCAATATATATATATATAATCACACTTAGAGTCACTTCCTCCGTCCATCTTTATTTATTTTTATATTATTTTGGGATGCCTAATAATAGTTGTTTGGTTTATAAAATCAAGAAATAATTCTATACTTGTTTCATAATTTATCTCTATCATTAATTATAATTATTTTTCAATACATTGTATTTATTATATTAAAGGATGATTTGATAAAATTACTTTATCATTTACTATTTCTAATCTTTGTGCTAAGTCAACTGAAGATAACTAAAGATGGATGGAGATGAGGTATAACTTGGGTATTTGCAAGAGTAAGCTTATAAAAGCATATTCAGCATGTGCATTTGCGATTCTCAAATCTTACAATTTCAGATATATGATTGATCATTATTTCACACTATAATTCAAAGATGCTCTTGTATAAGATAAATGAAATATGCAACAGATCTTGCTCTAATTTCTGTACTTCTTGAAATACTTGAGATAGAGTCTGACTGAACTTAACATATATGATAGAAAAGACATAAGTTAGCTAGATGCCCGGCCGCCAAAGATCTCCACGAGCAAAGGGTTAAAAAGAATTTAATTGTTTATTCATTAGCATCAGTATTTTAATTTATAGAATTTGTCTGCACCTACCAACTATACATAAAGAATCTTCATCTTTCAAAGCAGCAAAGAAGATGATCACCATCCACTACGATTTTCTCAATTTATGTGCTAGTGTTTTATTCCAGACAAAACAATATCTGTAAATGGTGCTTTAGGATTAAAACCTGAAAACACATATAAATGTATATATTAAAAGTTTTTAAGGTTAAATTACCTTTTCAAAATAGAAAGCTAACCTTCTTTGTTAAACATATTAGTAAAAAAACGATGTATGTACTGCTACACAAAGAGAACAGAGTTATAGGCTTCTGATCTTAAACAAGCTTCAAAGGGTCTATTGTGAATCATGGACGTCAAAACTAAGAAGGCTACAATGTATAGACGAATAACTACAAGCAAAAAATATTTATTCAGGACTCTATGTTAGTTACTCCCTCTATTCATATTAAGTGAATCGTTGAGATTTTTTTTTTAGTTTTGAATAAGTGAATTTTTCAAATTTTGAAAGATTTGTCCGGGCTTTTTCCCCATATTTACCCTTTCATGGAATGGGATTCCTAACTACTTTACACTTTCTAAGAAAATAGCTAGTTTGCCCATCATCAAAAGGTAAATACTGATAAATAGTCTTTAAGTTTTATCCATAAATTTTTTTTATAAAAAAGGTATATTAATCCCTTCCTTTAAAACAGAATGACCCAATTTCCTTTTTAGTTCATTTAAAAAAGAATGATCCCTTTTTTTTTGAACACTTTAATTTCAATTTCCACATAGCATATTTAAGGTTACAAGATTAAAGAGCATTTGGTGCATTTGACATAACTTTAATTTAGGACCAACCACAATTTTTAACCTTCTTAAATTTCGTGTCAAATCAAACTAGATCATTCTTTTTTAAATGGAGAGAGTATATCCCAATAATTCACTTGATATAGATGAGAGAGGGAGTAATTTTTAAGACTAAATAAATCCCAATACCATTTTGCTTTTCCTACTTTATATTGAAAATATATTAAAATAGTCTTTGAAAACTATCTCGAAATAATATAAGTGAACATTAGACTTAACCTCAGCTTAGCCCTCTATATTCATCTAACTACTTTTCTAACACGTTTTTATACAAAATCATATACTACAACTTTTTAATTTCACTCTTTCTAAATTTTTCTCACTATTAATAATATTTGACATTTTAAATTTCGTGGACTGCAAATGCCATATAAAAAGGAACAACTATATATAGTGGTGATTAAAAACCTTATCACTATTGCAACTCTGAGTCAAATATTCAATTTAATATGCAGCAAAACATATCTGTTTCTTTAATTTAAAATTTTGGGCAACAATTAGATCATAAATATATATAATAAATGTGATGAAAAACATCTGGTTGAGTTGTGGATACACATGCAACTTGGTATGTTCTACAGGCTATTTATCTCCTTGGGATGTGGCATTTGCCATCTTCAATTGACTATAGTTTAACATCTAAGATTTTGTATAAATACACATATACATAAACATGCATAAATGATACATACACATAAACATTAGAGTCCACGTAAAAGTGCAAGTATTTATCACCACACATGTACATGTACTTTACGACATCATCCATGCAAATCACGCATGATTAAAAAAAGTCCACAAATGGGAGAGAGAATTGTTCTTTATATGCCTCTTCAAGAAATTTCATTCCTAATTCTAGCAACTTTTTCTTGCCCGAGAAATTCTTCTTACGAAAACAATCCTCAAGGAGATCTTTCTTATGGTTTTCAACATCTTTTGAAGAGCCACTATTAGGTTTTCTTGGGGGAGAAAAAAGGGCAAGATGAAAAGAGGAAGCAGTACAGAGGACTCAAAGACGAACCCCCCAAACCAAATTGAATTCGAAGAAGAAGAGGAGGACGAAGATGATCTCGAGACAGAAGAAAATAGCAAAGATCAAGGTAGAACAAGATCCAGCTCTAGCAACAGTACTGTAGAAGAGAATGGGAAAAAGACCAATTCAGGGAGTGTACGACAATATATACGTTCCAAAACTCCGAGGCTACGGTGGACGCCTGAGCTCCATCTTCGCTTTGTTCATGCTGTTGAAAGATTAGGAGGCCAAGATAGTAAGTATAGAAGAGTTGAGATTTTATTCAAACATCTTTATTATCTCAACTTTTTATTTGTAAGATAGAAGAATCTTCTACATTAAATAAAAGAATTGTATGTATACTCATTGATCAGATATTTGTTTACTCCAATAATCGCATAGATCTTTTGGATAGTGTAATTTTCTAGGTTCTAATAATTTTGTTTTATTTTTAGGAGCTACACCAAAATTGGTTCTTCAATTAATGAACATTAAAGGCCTCAGCATAGCGCATGTCAAGAGCCATCTTCAGGTATATATATTTTATGAAATTTACTCAGTTGCAATTAGAGCTTAATTTTGCTTGCCAAACTCATCTGTTTCTCTGAATGGAAACCATTTTAGATGTACAGAAGCAAGAAAAGTGACGACCCAAATCAAAGTAAGTTTTTCAATTTTTTTTTAATTTTATTTCATTGATTAGTTACGTGGTGCCAAAATTAGGGTTTCTGAAATAATTGTCTCATTAAAATTCCATATGTGTGCAGCGGTTTCAATGGACGGAAGGTTTCTACTTGAGAACGGAGATCATCATATTTTCAATCTTACTCAACTTCCTAGGCTACAAGGGTTTAACCAAACTTCTAGTTCGAGCTTGAGGTAAATTTAAATAATTTGTCAAATTTTTGCTAAACAAATTAATCTGGAATACAATGAAACTTGAATTTCATTTGCTTAATATATACTTTTTTTCATATGTATTATATTCCAGGTATGAGAACGCTTTATGGAATCGTCAAGTTAATTCTCTTTACAACCCTTATAACATGAATATCGGTGTTGGGTCCAGTATAAGTACAAGGCATGGGTTTGCAAGCCACATCAATGGCCGCTCATCATCACATGGACAATTATTTTCATGGAATAAAACCATTGATATTAAGAAAAACCAAAATCTACAGAATCAAAGATTTTGGCCAACTCAAAGTGGAACAAGCCCTGCAAAACAGAATCTCCTAGTCACATTACCCCTAGGTAGAAATAGAGATAAAGATGAGATAGTCACGGAATTCAACAGGAAATCAGAGCAAGAAATGATGACACAACTGCGGGCTAAAGAGAATTGTGTATCCTCAAGGGGAAAATGGTGGATAAATGAAGAAGTTGCAGGGACAACAATAAACACATCCTCAAATAAAAGAAATATTCAAGATTCAGAAATCAATCTTGATTTGAACCTTTCACTGAAAACAACAAGAGAGAATCATCCGAAAAGGTTGAAAGCTGAACAAGTTGGGGATCTTCTTACCCTTTCTTTGTTCTCATCAAGCTCTACTTCAGAGGGAAATCATGCAAAAAAGGCAAGTACCCTAGATCTGACTTTGTGAATGGAGACAATATTAATTCTGAGTGAGATTTTGAGGTACTTGTTTGATTAAATAGAATAGTAGCACCAGATCTTTGTCCTATGTATATGCTAGTACTATCATTTTGCAAGAAAAGGTAACGTTGTCCATTGCTTGGCTTGTTGTTATTCCCAATTTGAGGAAACCTAGGCAACCATTAATTAGTTTTATTTATCTCATCATTTTACTCATCAATGTTGTTGGGTAATGGGAACAAATGAAAATAAAATTAAATCCACCTAATTTTCTTGAAAACCTACTTCACTTGTCAGTTAGCAATGCAAATAATTATCTGGAGATTCTTTGATTTTATTTTCTCATTTTTTGGGAATCTCCATCCATGTCTTATATGTTTCAGTGCACAAATGGACATGGCTTAGGAATCAATTATAGAAGTGAAAATAAGAGTTAAACATGCAAATGGATGACATATATGATTCTTCCGTGAAGACTTTTGTGAAGTCTTCATCAAAGTCAGCCAATTTTAGAAATAATGCTAATTAATATTGTTGTTAGTTGAAATTCCAAATTGATTGATAGAATATATGTTGCCTCTCCAATAAGCAATGAATTGCATATATGGTTTTAGATAGAAGAGTCGATCAATTTATATTTATGTTTTTTGCACAACTCTATCGTGATTTCTTTTATGTTTAAGGGCATGAGTCATGGTTTGTTTCTTAAATTTTGCTCATTAGGATGGAATCATAACATCATGTTCATTTAATGTATATTTGTAACAGAAATTTGTTAGGAGTAGATAACATGATAGAGTTTGGAACCTCAACGAGTTATCTCCATGATATGACTAGCTAGTTATTTGTGAACTCTCTCATTTCTTGTAAAGTAAGTACATCTACTAGTATCAAGTGAATGATGTAGATCCTAACCTATTCATAACTTCACAAAAGAATATAAGAGGTGACTTTTCGGCGAAACCTCCTCCATCTGGATATATTTAAGATGACCTATGTACTTTAAGCCAAAATATTTAAGAGAAAAGAGATTGCTCTTTGACATGTCTAATGCCAAGATATTGCCAGCCACCATATTTCTTTCTCGGAAGCATCGTTGAAAAAGAAAGCTTCCATCTTTAGTGAGGTCCTTGATCTGTTTCTTTTACTTGCCAAGATGTGTTATTTTTTCCTTGATCAGTCTGACTCAACAGTACTAACTTGGTTGAGGTTATTCCAGATAAGGTAGCCATGGCCTCTGCATATTCAGCATATGCCATGAGCATGTGATCTCTGAGAATTCCACCACCTCCTCTATTGTCTTTGGAGCAGAATCATAAACTTATATATATTGAACTTTTTCAGAAGACTTGTACAACTTCCGCCTTCTACTAATTCTTTTCCAGATAGTCACTACCCCTTTTATACCCATTCTTCTATGAAGAAAAAAAGAGAGGAAAATGTTTCAGCAATTAGGAGCCTGCTAATAAATTCAGTCTCTCCCGTAAATGCAATACTAAGGCAATATTAGGTATTAATATTTCCTCACCGAAAAGTTTTAATCAGCCTTCCAATCATGATATTAATTTGTAAACCAATTAGTTTACCATATTGTAATAAATTACATATTATTACATTAAAAATACAAAATTGCACTCCTCAATATTAATTTCAAAATTCACTATTACATCTTATTTAACTCCTCATATTAGAATTACCGACGCCAATCAATTAAATCAAAATTTTTAAAAGATTTAATTAATCAACTAATTTAATCCTTTATTATCATACTTATTTCACATGACCGATATAAAATCTATCTGCAAGGTTTTCATGTGAAATCTTATAAGTAAACATAAAGGGGTGTTTTCTATCTAGAGACCGAGACATGGTTCGTTCTATCAACTAATTATTATTTCACTAATGTAATTTGTCATTATCCAATCTACTAGAATGCTATTCTCACCTTTTGATACATTGAAACAATAAATTAAATTACATAGATCATAATAATTATTTCAAGATTAAGAGTAAAAGCACATGCGATGGACTAAAGAATTTATTTATTAATATTCACAACATATCTCTAATTAATTCATTCAATACATACAAAATATACTAGCACAAGATGTTGAAATTTTAACTATTCCCATAACTAAGATCAAATTACATCTAATTTTGTGCTACAATCATCAAGGCCTATGTCCAACTTCATCTTTGATTGTGAATATTAATTTATATCTTATTAGAATCAACAATTTTAATCTTTTGTGTATGAGTCAAATTACTCCTCTATACACAAAATTGTCTACTATATAAGCAATGAACACACATATACACATAATGAATTATTTAAATAAAGACTTTACTATAACAATATAAATAGCCTTTATAAGAGATTAAACAAAATACAATTACTCCACTCCACAATTAATAGTATATCCTAACACCATCAACATTTAGCTTGAAAACACTATTAATTATAACTTTAATACAGTAAGTTATTGAATGAACTTTCAAGCGTTAGACAGCTAAAATCTAATATGTTATTCAATCAATTCACTTTTACGTGTTGATTTTTGAACAGAGTTTATATAGTATAAATTAGTTTTAGGATGATATGAACGAAGGGTAGATGAATTTAATCCATTTTTATTCTCATTCAGGTCATAGGGTAGATGAATTTAATTCCTTGTTATGTTAGAAGCATTTTGACACCCTCTGATTTCAACAACCTTCACTCAATCAACGGTTCACAGCATATTATACTCTTGTATTAGTTAAGTGACCCAAAGGAATAAGTGGGAATATTGATTTCTTCTTCCCAGTGACATATATATTTTTCTATGGTAGCAGTTGTGACTCACTCAAGTTTCTTGGAAGCATAATATGTGTCTATCATGTATATATATGATGTGGGTATGGATGATGATTATGGGGGAAATAATTACTAACTTTTTAACTTGTGGAAATTGCCTCCTTATTCTCTAAGGATGATACATCCACTTTAATAGCTTCACCAATTTGGGACATATGATACAAAAGAAGAGTAGGAGGAATTAGAAAATTACTCTTTTTCCATTTTTTAAATATACTTTTCTTTTTAATATTTTTTTTTAAAAAAATGATCCCTCTTCGTTTTTGGCAACACTGTTATTTCAATTTTTCACATAGGATATTTAAAAATACAAAATAATAGAATAATTGAGTACATTCGATATAACTTTAATTTAAAATTATAAAAATTCAAAATTCTTATTTATTTTTTTAAAGTTTGATTTGATAAAAAAACGGAGGGAGTAATTGACAAAAGAATTCATAGGTGTTGTTGGGAGTTGACTTTACAGGTTGGGTGCTGGAAGTGAATCTTGCAGACCAAACTGTATTTTAATAATATTCACAAGCCAATACACCTACTTTTGCCCTTCAACTTTTGCAAGCGCCTCAAAGTGTTTTCACATTCTTTTGGGTAACAACCATGCTCATTCTAATACAAGGTTGCTAATCACAATATATATATATATATATATATGAATAAATTTTAAATTAAGGAATAGGTTTTGTTATGGCAAGATTATATTTCTGTATTTGATGCATGCATGAAAAATATATTCGAATAACTAACCAAAAATATATTAATATTGGTTGATAAATTTGATTATAAACGGGTTATATATTAGTAATAAATTTTGAATCTATTGCCAACGACAAAACTATTGGTAAAAATGTAATTAGAATGATACTACATACTAAAAATATGCAAATAGGTTGGGTCTTTCTTGCTCAAGGCCCATGCTAATTATTCCTAATGTATCTCTCAATTTTATTAGACATCCCTGAAGAAATTACGTGTATATAATGTGGTAAAATGTTAATGAATAAACACGCTCAAGTGTATCTTGAGTAATCTAGCTAGAGCATATATTGCGATATTTTAATTTTGATGATGCTGAAAGTACGATTTTGGTAAAATTTTACTGAGCTCAACCCAAAAAAAAAAAAAAAAAAAGCAAATTCAGAAAGTATTTGTTGAAGTTGTTGGCATCAATTTTGCCGGCCAATGACTTGTTTGACTAATGTTTTCTTGCATATAGTAATATAATTAAGGTTGTAAACATCAACAGGAATTTGTTGATCCGTAAATTTTGGTGTATAGCTGATTAATTAACAAATATAGTTGATCAATAAAGTAAAAAATATGAGTAAGTTGGAGCCACGCTTTGTTGGAGGAGGGTGGAGTAGTATATGGAAATGGAATGATATAGCACTTCCTCCATTTAAAAAAGAGTGAGCTATTTTGATTTCACATGAAATTTAAGAAAATATTTAATTTCGTAATTTTAAATTAAAATTATGTTAAATATATCAAAATAACCTTTAAACTTATAATTTCAAACATGATACATGCAAAGCTGAAATTTAAATGTTTTAATTAAAAACATTTTTCATCTCTAAATAAAATAGTAGATCATATCTTTTTCTTTTGAATGGAGGGAGTATACTCTTTTTATATTGATCACAAGGGCAGATAGCTTTAAGGTTTTTCTCTTGGAGGATTGTCAAGAAGCTCGTGTAATTCATATGACAAAGCTTTATGTATGTTATAGCTTCTCTTTCAATCTGTATGTCTCTGTGACAGTTCGCACGAACAAAGAATGTATTGCCTTCTCCTATCACGAGAAAATTAAAGAAGAAAGAAAAAAATTTAGGTCAAACTTTTGATTATTATTAATAGTAACACTGCATGGTTGTATTGAAACCGAGCCATCAATATGGCTAGCCCTGTTGGGCTTTGGAGCTTATTTAAAAAATAGGGATACTTACATAAATAATATATTTTTTAACCTAATGAATTCTAGTATAATTTTAACTCTTATCAAATATAATTATACTTTTGTTACCAAAAATAGCACAGAGAAGGAGATCAAGAGAAGGAGAAAGAGAACCTTTCTCCTCCATTTCTCTTTATTACTCTTTCTCTTTCTCTCTCTTTTAAAAATTATTAATTAATTATTTTAATTTAAAATTTAATTTTAGATTGAATATTACGCAAATGATGTTCTTACTATTCTTTAAACTAGAAGATTTATTTTATGTAAATACATATATAATGCACTGACACAATTTTAATATATTAAAATTTAAACTAAGTTAAATAGTGTTTAAATATTTGAAATTCAGATATAATATTTTTTGACACTATTAATAAAAATAAATAAATAAAAACTACAATTGTAATACATTTTGAATTCAATACTTCATATGTATAGACATTTTATAATGCAAGTGGAGAATATAAGAATATATATTTAATATAATAATCATTTTAACATCATTAATAAGAGAAAATAATAAAAAATAACTATAATACGTTTTAAGTTCAGTAAATAATACATATTATAAGTATTATTTGTGAATTTTAAATATTTCAATATGATATAATTAATTTTATATTATTAGAAAATGTATTATATTTATTAACATAATAATAATTATAAAATTCATAACAATGTATAATATTAAAAATGATGAGTTGAATGGGGAGGGAGAAAGAGAGAGAAAACGGAATAAAAAAAAAAAAAGACGTCAGCCACATAAAAGAAAAGAAAAGAGAAGAAAGAGAAGAATTTTTTTTGTAAATTTATTGGTAAAATATGCTATAGACTGTAATTAAAAAAAAGTACTCTAAAAATTAAAGGGTAATATTTAATATATAATGTATTATTTAAATAAGTACTCCTAAAAAAAATAAGTTTCTTAACGCCGCCTAAATAAGCCTACTGCTTAAATAAGCTTTTTAACTCGGTTCGAATACGTCTATTGCTTTGTGGGGCTTTTACAATATGAGTTAGGTTGGCCCGTGGGATGAATTAAAAATAAAAATAAAATAGAATATTAAAAATAATAAGAGTCCAAACTTAAAATTCATTTAAAAATTTTAAATATTAAAATTTAGCTACAAATTATATTTTTATAATATGTAATAATAACATTAATACCATGTAATATTGTATTGTTGCTATTTGTTTTAATTTTCAAATTATAACATAACTTAAAAAATTATAAAAAAAAATATACTTTTAAAAAATGTGGGCTGACCCAGTGTAAGGATGTGCAAGTTAGAAAGACGGAGATGCAGAAGAAGTGGAACTGAAAATGTTGCAGGTCAAAAGTACGAGCTTCATTTATGGCTCGTGGTTCAAACTCCAGGTTGTAAATAGTGCTCACGGATGGGATTTGTAGGAATGAAAATTTGTCCGTATATAGGGACATTGTACGAAGGGTGTTTACTATCACGACCCAAACCTAGGGCTTAGATGCAACATGGTGAATGAGGAACTTTGAAGGTATCCCAAACAAGCCTCATAGCATACTTAAGCACATCCTTGGTTAGGAAGCGTGGACCAATCATCAACAAAGAGTACTAAGGGGATTAGAAGCTTTGGACGAACTCTATGGAACAAGGGACAAGGAATTCCCTCCTTTCAAACACAACAAGAAACTCTAAGGGAAGGGAGCAAGTGACACATTCTATGGGAAGTAGGGATTTCAGACATTTATCACTTTGTTAATATCATCATAAGCTACATCATATATGGGATAGTGACTAAGGAAAAATCTCCATAGATACATAAGCATCTCATAGGTCATACATATCATGTCATCCAACAATACCTCTAGTATAAGTGGGACGGGGGCTAAGACATGTCCCGGCTCATTCTCAAACGTAAATAAGAAAGTAGCAAAGTCTTAACATAAGCAAGATAGAAAATGGATGTTGTCCTCGGAATCTACTAAAAACACTGTTAAAAGAGACCTCATGAAGTAAAAGAGACCTCAATGGTAGGTCCCTAAAATGTACGTGGCTTTTTTGTAGAGAGCTCATGAGGTCGCCAAATAGAGACCTCACAAGGTCCCTAAATTTTTTTTTTTGGATTTTTTGAAAAAGAGACCTCATATAGTCGCTACTTTATCATTTATTTTTATTTTATATTTTATATTTTACTAAAGGAGACCTCATGAGGTCACAATCTTATAATTTATTTTTATTTTATATTTACAAAAAGAGATTTCATGAGGTCCCTATACTTTATTAAATTTATTTGAATTCATACAAAATAGAGACCTCATGAGGTCTCTTTTTCACAATATATATACAAGACAAAATGACCTCACGAGGTTTCTTTTTTGAAAAAAAAACTGGTAGCTTATTGCTACTTTTGCAACTTCTCACCTGTCATTTAATTCAATATATATTTTACGCAGCCAAATCAAACTCAGAGTTACTAACAATACAACAAAATACATTTTCTAAATATTCTCTTATCAACTCAATATGAAAATCAACTTAAAAGTGATTCATAATTGAACAAAAAAAAAAAAAACTAAAAGTCATAAATCACATAATAGGATTTCAAAGTTATCATACATTCACAAACCATATAACAAGTCTCATAATATAACTATAAAGTAAGAAATTTATATTAGTACAACTTTAAACTTCACTAATGTCACAGTGTGTTTGCCACATGATCCTCGTCATCTTCTTCACTACTAGACTCATCTATCAAATTCCTTTATTGACCATATACTGGAGGTTGAGTAGGTTGAGACTGAGAAAGTCCAGGAGGACAAGAGACATCACTAGGACAAGGGGAAATCCCTCCAGAAACAAGTAATGCATCTAATTGGGCCTTTACACCCGCATACTCTATGTCCCTTCGCCTTTCCCTAACCCGCGAAGCTTCTACTTGGCTAGATAACTCAACAATCTTCTTTTCCGTAGCCAAATTAGTCTTCCTTGATTCATCATCAAGAAAACTACCTAGGCCTTCTAGCTCAGAATGATATTCACGAAAGGTCTGTTATGGCATGCCATAAGCATACCCATATCTACTGACACCACCAACTGAGTCTAGCCAAATTCTCTCTGCTTGTTCTTAGCTAAGTGGCATGCCTTGATTATCTTCTGGATGAGTCTGACGAAAATCCTCTAAAGCTTGAAGATATCGATCCTGAATTGAACGGTAATAATATTAGATCAAAATATAAATTTAGAAAATAAAGTAAACTATTATTTTACAGTAGAAGCTTACATAGGTTTGTTGAGCTTGTGGCTCAACCCAAACATCTGGATCTTTAGAATTTTTCTTCTTCATTGTGTGTGTTGCCTTGAATACCTCAACCTGAGTTACCGGCCTCCCCAACTCCTTTTCCTACAAATGAAATTATTTAAATTCAAGAATAATTAAATATTAATACCTATAATATAAATGACACATACCAATTTTCTTCTTACGGTTCCTTGACTCTGAGCCCCGCTTGTGTGTAGAGAGTCACCCTTAGTAGATGCTCTAGCCTTCTTACTGGTCTCACTCATCTGTTTGAACCTTGGATCGCTCTCCCAATGGTTAAGTAGTTTTTCCCAATCCTCGGATAGAATCCATCTAGGATTTTTATTCTTTTTACAAGCTTTCTCAAATAAACTAGAGAGTAAATGTCCTGCTTTTTTATGAAAATTTGCACAAATTTGGGCCTCATGTTCTGGACGCCAAGCACACTTTTTCTGCAATGACAAGATAGCTTTTGTTAATAAGTATTGTTGAAGACAAGTATTTAAGTAGAGCTAAAGCAATAAATTTTAATATACCCTAAACTCCAAAAAGATTTGTCTCTTGAGATTGCCTGGCATCTTGCCCCAAATAGGATATGCATCTCCATAGTGATTTTTTATAATCTCAGAAATGATTCTCACAGCATCATCTGGATCAAAACTGTAATATAAAATTAAAACACTTTGGTTAAAATTAAGACAATTATGAGATGATTATAAACTAAAGATACTTTGTAAGAAAAAGTAAACCTCTCACGTATAGCCATCTGGCTCAATGACAAGTCTGTTATACCTGTCTGTCATGTCAACTTGTGCAGGAACTTGATCATTTGTAGCTGACTGGCCTGTGGTAGGAGTGTCGAGCTCAAAACTGTTGCCTTGAAGGAAAAGGCTTGACATCCCAAGTTGTGAAGTAGATGCTTATGAAGGATGTGAGTCTGTAGGGGTCCGAGTACTTGTGCGAGAGACACTAGATGACGATAGCTGAGCCTCTGGAGGTAAATAAGTGTACCCATGTGGGGTAGCATACCCCGACGTAGGCATCATCATAGGTGCTTGAGGGGCGGCTGAGTATATTCCAATAGTGGATGCATATAGGACGACGGAGGATGAATCTGTGGAGGCACTTGACTATTAGACTCAGTTTGCCTAGAATAGTGATGTATCGAGGTATCTCATGGTGGGAGAGATGGTGTGGAGTCTGATCTGATATGTATCCCCGTCAGTCATCTACTAACCATACAATTTCTCTTTTTTTGGAGGGGCATTATCAATACCTTTACCTTTATCAATACCTTTACCTTTATTTTTATCACCACCTTCCATCTGAGTAACAAAAACATTCAAGTCAAAACAAGGTTAGAAATTTACAAGAAGAAATATTTCTAAGCATCATAATAACATACTCAATGTATTCCCAATTAGAATTTAAAGCAGAGAAAACAGGCTAAAAGCAAAATAACAGACAACAAAGAGGCAAAGCTCATAATTGACAAATGGAGAAAAACTTAGATATCAAACTATCATTCACTTTTCTGTTTTCATAGGGAAAAGTCAATCTGTAAAAAAAATGAAACCAAGGAGCACAAGGAAAACTGGAGATGAAACCACACACAAGAAATATCATATACTTACTAGAGTTGGATCCTGTATAACTACTGGAAAGAAATGGAACCTAAGATAATTTACATGACTTAAGCCAAGGACCAACTCTTCTTAGTTTTTAATTTTCGGGGGTTGCTATATTTTTTCCATTACAGAAGACAATTCATTACAGAAAAGATCTCAATATGCTAAGTGATCATGAGAGGAAGCACAACTAGTTGGAAAGCAGATTTCTGTTCAGATGTGGATTTGGCAAGCAGTGTTTCAGGCTTCCATAAGTGGCTTTAATAACTTGAACCAATGATATGTTGTTTCTCGTTCTCTTCTGCTCTAAACTGCTCATTTCCCTTTAGGATGTTGTGCTTGCATAGTGGCGTGTCGTGTTCATCTTAAACCATTTCACGATGCAGGTGGAGTGGAAAAGATTATTACAGGGGAGAGCATGGAGTTCTGCCGAGGTAAGACATATACAACATTCCTAGCAACAAAAGTTGAGGTACTGGTAACTATCACATAATAATTCAGAAATACTACTTAAGTTTATCAGTATTCAACATGTGTCACATAATGCGGATCCTAACTGAAATAGTGAATCTTAATGAAGTTTACTTAGCACCACTGTGGTCAATACCCATAGCGCTAAAGGTTAAAACCAAAGATAACTGTCTACTTGAAAAACTACAATCTTGAAGTAAGGTTGTGAAATATGCCTATAATGAAACAACTCTATTCCAATGATAATTGGCTTTAAGATTTTTTTATACATGCAATTAACTTACTGCATCTTCAGGTAAAAGAATACGCTCAATGGCCAGGTATCCGCTGCTCGTCTCCTGCACTTGTTTTTCCCTCATACTTGAAGGTGTACACCTTTTACTAAAAATAGTCTCCCCCTCCCTCATAACAATGATAATTATTTGGATTACAGAATCTTTGGAACCTTAGTTTGTCTAAAAATGAACTTCTAGATAACACTCATCTCATCGACACCATTTAATCTACAATAAACCAAAAATAGTGTCCTCATCCTGATCCATCTATCATCTCAAACTCAAATTCCTTTGTGTAAGGAGTTACTTCAATAAAAATCATTTTTGATGATAACCTAGTAGTTACAGGCATTGGAGTAACAACGGTTTGAGCCATGGACATATGATAATAATAATCCGTTCTTTGATATTTCAATAATCACAATGGGTTTTGCAAGTGTGTACCAATTGCTTTTTCCTGAACACAATGTTATGTTTTTATTAGGTAGTAAAGAAACTGAAGTGAATTGAATTATCCTAAGATCATCTAGGGTGTTAAAAATTCACACACTTTGATTCTGAAAAAGAGGGTCGTTATGCTTGTCGATATTTATTTAGTTTCTTCATCCTTCTTTTGTGTTTAAGCAAAATGTAATATTCAGAAATGTCACGTCGAAGGAGAAACTCACAAAATTAGAGAAAGTGGCTCAATAACATAATCAATGTATTCCCAATTAGAAACTAAAGTAGAGAAAAATTCAATTATTCAATCAGAAGAAACATCCAAAGCATGGCAACAATGAAGCAGGCACTCTAACACCACAGAAACCATGAAAGATAACTGCTATATTAACATAATGTCATAGAACATTTCTTCACAAAATAACCATAAACGCCAAGGACATAAAAGGTGTAGTTCTAATAGCAAACTTGTGATACCAGTCACTTTAAGTGAGAAACTTACAACACCGTTGTAAGGTGAAATCACGTACACATTTTACTAATTAGATGCATACTAAGAATTAGATGAGGGTGAGAAGAGTAGTTTCTATTTCAGAGAATTAGTTTGGATTCATACCGGGGCGGTTGACTACTGAAGCAATTCATCTTGTTCGGAGATCAGTGGAGAAATATAGAGAAAGAAAGAAGAACCTTCATATTGTGTTTATTGATCTCGAGAAGGCCTATGAAAAAGTTTCAAGGGATGTCCTATGGAGGTGTCTAGAGGTGAAAGGTGTCCCAATGGCATATATCAGGGCGATTAAGGATATGTACGACGGAGCCAAAACTCGGGTAAGAACGGTGGGACGAGACTCAGAGTATTTTCCTGTTGAGATAGGACTCCATCAAGGATCTGTGTTGAGCCCTTTCCTATTTGCCCTAGTGATGGATGAGCTGACGCGATCTATCCAGGAGGAGGTTCCATGGTGTTTGCTATTTGCAGATGACATAGTACTGATTGATGAGACTCGGACTAAAATTAATGATAGGTTGGAGGCTTGGAGACACACCTTGGAGTCCAAGGGATTCAAACTGAGCAGGTTCAAAACGAAATATATGGAGTGCAAATTTAATGTTTGAGGGATGAAGCAGACATTGATGTAAGGATGGCTACTCAACCTATCCCCAAGAGGGAAAACTTTAAATATTTGGGGTCCATCATCCAGAGTAGTGGTGATATCGATGATGATGTCACACATCGTATTGGGGTAACTTGGACTAAATGGAGCTTGCCTCTGGAGTGTTGTGTGACAAGAAGATACCACCTAAACTCAAAGGTAAGTTTTACAGAATAGTGGTTAGACCATCTTTGTTGTATGGGGTGGAGTATTGGCCAATAAAAAATGCAGATGTTCAAAAAATGCATGTCGCAGAGATGAGGATGTTGAGATAGATGTGTGGTCAAACAAGGAGGGATAAGATTAGGAATGAAACCATTCGAGAGAAGCTAGAGGTGGCCCCGGTGGCTGATAAGATGAGGGACGCAAGACTGCGATGGTTTGGACATGTGCACAGACGGAGTACCGATGCACCTGTTAGGAAGTGTGAGAGGTTGGTTTTGGGAGTTACACGGAGAGGTAGAGGTAGACCGAAGAAGCATTGGGGGGATGTGATCAGACAAGATATGGCGAAACTGGATCTCACCGAGGACATGACCTTAGATAGAAAGGGAGTGAAGGTCGCGAATTAGAGTAGCAGACTAATTGGTAGGTAGGGTTAGGTGGATGTGTGGCCTCGAGGTATAGAGAGGCAGCAGGGGTAGGCGTGTTTTATGTCATTATCTGTTGTATGGGTGTTAAATTTATCGTATTTACATATTGACATGTGTTTTTCGTAAATAGTCGCTCTTTCTATTTCTCTTTATGTTCTCTTTCCTTCCCTTTGTCATATCTAGTTTATTCTGCTTATGGGTAGTTGAGACAAGGGTTCCCAGGGAACAACCTCTCTACTTCTATAAGGTAGTGGCAAGGTCTGTGTATATTCTACCCTCCCCAGACCCCACTTGTGGGATTCAACTGGGTATGTTGTTGTTGTTAGAGATGCATATTAAGAATTACAAGTGTCTAAAATTTTCCCTTCACTAATCCATCACATGATCTAGCAGCCAATTGGTAAAATCTGAAAAGCAAATAAAAAGCTAAGATTTATTTACAAGGGGAAAAAGAATGGCATTTTTCTAAATTGTTCCCTATACACTTTGCATCCATTTTTCTACCTCAGCGTTTTTTTTAATAGAACTCCAAAATTTGATCCCTGATTACTCGTTGTCTTCCATCAGCTTGACAGAGAGTTCAAGGCTATCATTGTTTTACTTGGAAGGTGTACAATGTGACCTATCAAAATGGAGGGTGAATAGGTTGGTCTAATAGACACCCTCTGGGGTGGTTCCAGATTGCTAGAACAGCTTCAGATTGCTAGAACAGCTTCAGAACTATCAAAATTCAATGCACCAACTCATATAGCAACTTGTAAAAGACACAAGTAACCTGATGTAAAAGACAACTAAACATCATAGTGTAGACCAAGTCCCTCGTAACAATGATAATTTTTCAGGATTACCAAATCATTGGAACCTTAGTTTGTCTAGAAATGAACTTCTAGACAAAATACCAGTTAGACAAAATACAGGATTACCATAGAGGAAGGAGGTACATCTTGGCTATTACCTCGATTCAAACCGGTTATTCAATAAGATTAATACTTGTGAGGATTGTAGGAGATTTTGTCTAGTCAACAACACGTGCCAGGCCTATACTTACAATGATTCCAGATGCTGGATTTGGTTTTCTAGTCTCAAGAATCTCTAGGAGAACTACACTGGTGGCTGCAACCTCTCCTATCCGTGTCAATCGGAGTGAAGTTTAACAATAAAACTACTCTGTTGCCACAAACTTGCCTCTAGAGATCCATGAAATGCGTACAAAAATGTCCAATTTCAGCAAGAAAGGAAAACTATACTCTAGGGATGGGAGATAATTTTGGACTAAACCACATACAAAGAGAATCTCAGCTCGCGTATCAACAACATTATCAATAACAAATAACAAATTGGCAATTGACTCACATTTAACCAGGTTCCTTCAATATGTCCTAATGATCTTAAGACATAAAAATCATTCCAGCAACACAAGGGAAATAACACTTGAAAATTATTTATTTACTGGACTTTCAATAAAGGCAGTCTTAACAATAGTTTTCTGTGACAACAAGTACTTGGACTAATTCGGTGTTGCGATACAAGAGCAAACTATCACCTCGAAAGAGAATGAATATTTATGTGAGCAAACATTGTTGAATTTACTGAAGTCCAATTATACCAAAAAGGTAACCAAAACGAGATTTTTGTGGAACATTGTTCACTGGGATAGAAGGCCACTCTCCTAGTACTACAAGCACTTCCTGAGGACATGGAATGCCCAATATTTTTGTCTAACATCAGCAGCCTTTAAGGGAATGGATCAACAGATATTCACAATGCCGCATATTTCTCAACAGGGCCATTCATAAATTATCTAACCTACAATTCAGAACTTCACCTGAACTCAAAACATATCACATGTAACTTGGAATCAGTTATCTATTCCAACTCTTTTTTTGGTTAAACGTTTTGGGATAAAGTTCAACAACATTAGCTTAGAAACCTCTCCTGCAATTATCACACTGAACTACTACATATTCCTCATAAATATTCATTCTCTGCCAGTTAGTTTTCTTCTACATTAGTCTGTGGTGATAGTAATAGCAGTAGTAAAGATGTAAGCACTCCAATAAACAAAAGAGCAAAAAGTGTCAAGAATGAAATTGCATCAGAAACAAAAATAAAAACGGAGAAATAACTCACTGTTAGGCAAGAGAGTCGAGGCGGAAGGCGAGGTAGCAGGAGGGGAGGTGGGGGGAGACGCGGACGAATTTCAATGGAGAGTACTGCAACGAGGGCAAGGGTTTTTTCCTGCAACGAGGGCGAGGGCGAGGGCGAGGGCGAGGGCGGGAAAGGAGAAAGAGACCAATTTTAACTTTAGCTATTTTTTTCATCTTAATAATCACTAATTTTTATTTCTAATTTTTTTTTATTTCAAGCATTAGTTTTTTATTTTTTTATTTTACTAAACATAAGAGACCTCACGAGGTCTTTTATTTTAAAATGTCATTGCCTAAATTTAACTTATAAAAGAGCACACTTCATGAAATTTTTAAAAATAAATTATTATTTTTTATTTTAATAAATAACGACCTCGTGAAGTTGCATTTTTTAGTCAAAGTCTTATATCATTATCTGATTGAATTTGACTAAAGAAAATGAGACCTCGTGAGGTCTCTTTACTAAAAAAAATTATAAAAACTATTAATGTGGATATCGACCTCATGAGGTCTCTTTTTAGTGACCTATTTTTTAGGTCTCTTTTTTAGGTTTCTTTTTACAGTTTTTTTATTCACCACAAGCAAAGTCTTCAAGAATTGTACTAGCCACGAAGAGGTGGATGGATAAGAGTTCTGGTCCTTGCATGGTTAGATCATGTAGGCAAAAAATATGTGTTAGTACTTGGAGTGTACCAAATATTCGGAGTGCAATGCAACAAGAGATCATAAGTCATAATAGACAAGATGCATAATCATATATGAAGCCAATAAACTCAATATGGCATGAAATGATCAACGCCTTAGTCAAAATATGCATGGTGTAAAGCCCGGTAAAATTACCAAAATAATCCTAGAGGAGAGATATGCACATAACGCGTCTTCCGATGCTCAGATGGGAAATCTGAAGCTGGATTCATGATCAGCACGAAAAATTGAGTGGGGGAAAGGTCTTGGTCGATTTTAAGAGCGACTGAGTCAAAAGATAATTTTTTTTGTTTCGAAATGAGAAACAATCAGAGTTCGCGACAGAGCCGCGTCGCGGACCCATCGCGAAGGCGCACTTATGTTTTTTCTAATTTTTTCGACGGGGCTGAAAAAAAACTCATTCAGGAAAAAAAATTCCAAAAATGAACTGGCCGCGAACAGTCCGCGTCGCAGACTGTGTTATTTTACAGCTGAGAAATTTCTAAAATTATGAGGGGCATGCTAGTCCATTCCTAACATCTTCTAAAACTCATATACGATTAATATAGGTCGTATTCGTGAAGAAAGGGTTCAAAACCCATTCTAAAATCCTCTTCCTAGCAAATTCACAAAGTTAGGGCTTGAGGAGGGTTGAGGTTGAAGAGTCAAGAGGAATTTCTACGAGGAAATTGTTGTTAGCAATCATCCCAGGTATGTAAGGCTAACCTAAAACATGGGATTGTTCTTCCATGTGCCCCCTTTGAGTAAATTGAGTCTATGATTGAAGATGATGAGTTATATGTGAAAATTCTTTATTATTCCACTGAGTTTTTACTTAATTCATGTATTCTTCTTAAGTTTATGATCATCACCAACTATTTTATTGCATAACTTGTTTTCATGAATGATTTTATAAAATTTTATGACTATTTCACTAAAGAATGCAAGAATGAGCTTAGGGGATGAGTCTAGAGCCTTGACGACGATGATGTTTGCGATGTTGTAATTGTGGTCTAAATTGATGAGAGTCTTGATGATGATGTTGATGAGAGTGATGTTCATGAGTCTTAAAACTTGAAATTAAATTCTAAAAGAATGTTTCGAGTCCATGATGTTGATGATGATGTTGATGTTGATGTACTAAGTCCCTATGCGACCGATGATGATGATGTTGATGTTGATGTACTATGTCCCTATCGGACCGATGATGATGATGTTTTTATGAGCATGTCGAGTTCTGGGAGGAGTATTGAGCATCGAAATGGGTGAGAGTGAGTCCCACTCGAACTCATCAACTACGTGGCCCGCATAAGAGAGAGGATCGAACCGCAATGTGGATGTTTCCTTGTCCCAAAAGAGGACTGATGTTATTTCTTGTGGACCCATTGATGGTGATGTCCTTTACCCCGAGCAGGGTACTGGATGGATGTGGCAATGACATCTCTTTGTTGTATCATCACCGGCTCATAGGTGATGGTTGTCGGTTAGAGAAACTCCCAGTTAGGTCCTATCTTGATAGAAATCTGATGTTGATGTGATGGTATGAGTCTTGATGGATGTTGATGCTTTATTATCTACTCATTATCTTTGTCCTAAACGGGCATGAGTCCTTTGAGTTGAGTCGAGTTTCTTTGAGATGAATCTGGCGTATTGATGATGTATTGATGAGATGTTGACGGGTCATTTGTCTACTATTTATTCTTGCTTTAGATAGACATTTTGACATTCTGATGGAGTATGATGTTGAGTTGATGTTATCCCTTTACCGTTCTATCTGTATTGTTACATTCGGCCATCTTACATACTGTACATTCCACGTACTGACACCACTCGGCGTTGCATCATTTCATGATGCAGATACAGGAGGTAGAGGACTTCAGCAGACGCTTCGTTAAGGTTCAAAGATTCTGAGTTCAGCTATCAGTGAGCCCTCCTTGCTATTCGGAGGAGCCTTTTTCGTTATCAGTTATTTCATTTTATTGAGTTGGGTAGCTATGACCTGTCATGGTACCTTCTTAGACTATCTAGTTGAGTTGAGTTAGAGGCTTCGTAAACATGAGTTGAGGTTTGATGTTGAGGTCTTTTTCTTCCTTTGAGTTGAGTTAGCATTTATATTTGCTCACTATCGATGTTGAGATTGAGTTTGCTTGGCCATTGGCCTTCTTGTTGATGTAGACTGAATGACGTAGCTCACTGCCTTACTCTATTATTTCTGCTATGCCCGATATTGAATGATTGTCCGGAGATTGAGTGGTTCGCTTGGGGAATAGCAATAGTCTCTAGGTGCCAGCCATGTCTAGGGTATCCTCCCGGTGCGTGACAAACTTGGTATTAGAGCACAGAGTTCAAGAGTCCTAGGGAGTCTATGAAGCCATGTCTAATAGAGTCTTGTTTATGTGTGTGTTGTGCACCACACTTCATAAATAGGAGGCTATATGACATTAGGAATGGTTACATTTCTTTAATATTCTGAGTTCATGCGGTAGAGCTTGACTCTATGAAACTCTCTTCTAATTCGCACATTGCGTGTTTGCAGATCATGCCTCCTAAACGCACTACTTCCCAGAGAGATGCCTCAGCCCCAACCGCTGAGAATTCCCCACTAGAGGTCCCTACCCAGCCTGAGACGAGGAGACGGGGTCGACCTGCCAGATCTACTAAGACCCCACAGGCACCACCTACTCAGTCAGCCTCCACTTCGGAAGCGGACTTCAGGGGAGCCATTGCTATGCTCATTTAGTTTGTGGCCTCCTAGAGTAATAGTCGAGGTCCCCAGGCCCTAGCTCCAGCTCCCAAGGGCCTACAGCTGCAACCAGGCTCAAAGATTTCCTGAGGATGAACCCGCCAATCAACACGAGGTCGAAGGTTGAGGAGGACCCATAAATTTTTATTGATGAGATGTGCAAAATTTTGAGGGCTATGCATGTTAATGAGGTTGAGGGAGATGAGCTGGTCTCTTATCAGCTTAAGGATGTTGCTAATGTCTGGTATAACCAATGGGAAGATGGTAAAGGTGAGGATGCTGAACTTGCTGAGTGGGAGGACTTTAAGAGTGCTTTCCTCGACCACTTCTTCCCCCAAGAGTTGAGGGAGGCAAAAGGTGGAGGAGTTTGTGAACCTAAATCAAAAGGGGTTGACTGTCAAAGAGTATAGCCTCAAGTCATTCAACTATCCCTGTATGCCCCCGAAGATGGTCCAGGATATGAGAGCGAGAATGAGAAAGTTCGTGTCTGGATTGGGGAGACATGTAAAAATAGAGTGTAAGGCAACATTGCTGATTCCAGGTGTGGATATCTCTAGACTTATGGTCTATGCCCAGCAAACTGAGGCGGATAAGAAGAAGGACAAAGAAGAGTAGCAGAGTAAGAAGGCCAAATCGGCAGGGCATGAGCCTAGCTAACACAAGCAGAATAAGGGTGATAGAACCTATTTTCAGAAGAGGTCTTCTAGCCATGCACCTTCGATGGCAAGTGGGCCTGTTCAACAAAACAGGTGTGATCAGAAATCTTATGGTCACCAAAATTTCACAGCTCAAGGTCCTCAGCCCCAAGTCAGTGTGACCCAAGGCGAGAGGAAAGCCACCTTGTGGAAGATATGGCAAACTTCACCTTGGTGCATGCCGTGAGGGCACAAATGCTTGTTATTTATGTGGACAGCCGGGCCATTTTCAGGGTGAGTGCCCTACGAGGAGATGGGGTGATAGAAGTAACAAAGCTTAGTCTTCTACAGTGCCCTCTGCGGGTGTTCATCAGAAGGCTATTACTGCGGGTGCAGGAGGTGGGACGAACCGTCTGTATGCGATGGGTCATCGACAGGACCAAGAGGTTGCATCAGATGTTGTAATGGGTATGCTTCGAGTCTTTTCTTTTTATTGTTAGGCAATGCTTGATCCGGGTGCCACCTTATCTTTTGTGACTCCCTATGTAGCCAATAAATTTGAGATGTTTCCAGAGTGTTTGCTTGAGCCTTACGTTGTTTCTACTCCTACTGGTGAGTCTATCCTTGCTAAGAGGGTCTATAAAGATTGTGTAGTATCCATCTATCATAGGGATACTTTGGCTAACTTGGTAGAGTTAGAAATGGTTGACTTTGATGTAATCCTTGGTACAGATTGGCTCCATGCCTGTTATGCCTCAATAGATTGTAGGACCTGAGTTGTCAAATTCCAATTTCCGAATGAACCGGTCCTAGAGTGGAAGGGAAATTCTGTTGCACCCAAGGGTAAGTTTATTTCCTACCTGAGGGCTAGAAAGCTCTAAAGGTTGTATTTACCACCTCATCCGAGTTAAATCTGATGATATTGAATCCCCTACTCTTGAGTCAGTTTCGATTGTGAATGAGTTTCCCGAGGTGTTCCCTGAGGATTTTCCTGGAGCCCCTCCTGATAGGGAGATCGAATTCGGGATTGATGTTCTTCTCAAAATGCAACCTATTTCATTTTCCTCATATAGGATGGCCCCCGCTGAGTTGAAGGAGTTGAAGGAGCAGTTGAAGGATTTGTTAGAGAAGGGCTTTATTAGGCTAAGTGTTTCCCCTTGGGGTGCTCCCGTCCTATTTGTACGAAAGAAGGATGGGTCTCTTAGAATGTGCATAGACTATAGGCAACTGAACAAGGTCACGATCAAGAATAAATATCCTCTCCCCATGATAGATAATCTGTTTGACCAACTTCAGGGTGCCTCATGCTTTTCAAAGATAGACCTCAAATCGGGTTACCATCAGTTGAAAGTGAGAGAATGTGATGTTCCAAAGACAAACTTTAGGACTACATATGGCCACTTTGCGTTCTTTGTCATGTCCTTTAGGTTGACGAATGCACCTGCAACTTTCATAGATTTGATGAATAGGGTGTTTAGGCCCTACCTTGGCATGTTTTTAATCGTGTTCATTGATGATATTTTGGTGTATTCGAGGGATGAGGAGGAGCATTCCAAACACCTTAGAATTGTCCTTCAGATGCTTAAGGACCATGAGTTGTATGTGAAGTTCTCGAAATGTGAGTTTTGGCTCAAGTTAGTGGCTTTTCTAGGCCATGTTGTTTCGGGTGATGGAATTCGATTAGATGCCTAGAAGATTGAAGCGGTTAAGAACTGGCCAAGACCAACCTCTCCAACTAACATAAGAAGTTTCTTGGGGTTGGCAGGCTACTACCGTAGATTTGTTAAGAGATTTTCTTCCCTATCCGCACTATTGACCAAGCTGACTCAGAAAAAGGTCAAGTTTCAGTGTTCTGAGGAATGTGAGAAGAGCTTCCAAGAGTTGAAGACTAGATTGACCGTCACACCTGTTTTGACTTTGCCCGATAGGACGTAAGACTTTGTGATATATTATGATGCATCAAGAGTTGGATTGGGATGTGTATTGATGTAGAGAGGGAAGGTGATAGCCTATGCTTCCAAACAACTTAAAGTTCATGAGAGGAACTATCCGACCCATAATCTTGAGTTGGCGGCGGTAGTGTTCGCACTTAAAATCTGGCGCCACTACTTATATGGAGTGCATGTGGACGTGTTCACTAACCACAAGAGCCTATAGTTTGTCTTCAGTCAGAGAGATCTTAACCTGCGATAGAGGAGATGGTTAGAGTTGCTCAAGGATTATGACATGAGCATCCTATACCACCCAGGTAAAGCTAACATTGTTGCTGATGCTCTTAGCAGATTATCAATGGGTCGTACAACCTATGTTGAGGAAGAGAAGAAGGAGCTAGTGAAGGAAGTGCATAGGTTGGCTCGACTTGGAGTACTACTCGAGGAGAATGAAGAGGGAGGAATCAATGTTTAGAATGGATCTGCATCATCCCTAGTAGCAGAGGTAAAAGAGAAGTAAGATCTAGATCCTATCATACTCCAGTTGAAGGAGGCCTTGTATGGGAGGAGGTGTAGGTCACCCATTGGGTGGTTTGAGGTTGGAGAAGCTGAGTTGATTGGGCCTGACCTTGTCCACCACTCCATGGAGAAGGTGAAAATTATTAGAGAGGTTGAAGACTGCACAAAGCTGTCAGAAATCTTACACCGATGTGAGAAGAAGAGCCCTGGAGTTCGAGGTGAGTGATTGGGTATACTTGAAGGTATCGACCATGAAGGGCGTCATGAGGTTTGGAAATAAGGGAAAATTAAGCCCTCATTATATCGGCCCTTATCAGATTCTGAGGAGAATTTGGAAACTTGCTAATGAGCTAGAGTTACCTTCTGAGTTAGACGGAATCCATCCGGTGTTCCATATCTCTAGGCTGAAGAAATGTTTAGGAGATCCTACCTTGGTAATCTTTGTAGAGAGCACTGGAGTCAAAGATAGCTTGTCCTATGAGGAAGTTCCCGTCCAAATCCAAGATCGACAGGTTCACAGTCTGAGAAACAAAGAGATAGCCTCCGTTAAAGTTTTGTGGGGAAACCAATTTGTTGAGGAAGCCACGTGGGAAGCTGAGGAAGAGATGAGAACTAAATACCCGCACCTACTTGTGCCTAATAATGAGAATATCGAAGGTAATATTCCTATTCTTACCTTAACTTGACGTTTCTATCTTGAGTTGATGTGTATATTTTGATGTTCTGAGTAGATGTTATTGAGGTCGATGAGGAGTTGAGGAGTCGAGTTGTTGAGTGAGTATCGAGATGAGTCTTAAGTCTATTCGTGTCATAATACCCCTTTCACTCATCTTTCGAGGACGAATGTTCCCAAGGGGGATGATGTAACGCCCAGTAAAATCACCAAAATACCCCTATAGGAGAGATATGCGCATAACGTGTTTTTTGATGTTTGGATGGGAAATCCGAGGCCGGATTCGTGATCAACACAAAAAATTGAGCAGGGAAAAGGTCTCGGTCGATTTTTAGAGCGGCCAAGTCAAAAAATAATTTTTTCGTTCTAAAATGAGAAACAGTGAGAGTTTGCGACAGAGCCGCATCGCGGACCCATCGGAGGTACACTTATGTTTTTTCTAATTTTTTCAACGGGGTTGAGAAAACTCGTTCAGAAATTTTTTTGCCAAAAATAAACTAGTCGCGACCAGTCCACGTCACGGATTGTATTATTTTATGTGGAGAAATTTTTAAAATTTCGAGGGGCATTCTAGTCCATTCCTAACACTTTTAAAACCCATATATGATTAATATAGGTCGTACTCGTGAAGAAAGGGTTCAAAACCCATTCTAAAATCCTTCCTAGCAAATTCACAAAGTTAGGGCTTGAGGAGAGTTGAGGTTGAAGAGTCAAGAGGAGGTTCCACGAGGAAATTGGTTGTAGCAATCATCCCAGGTGTGTAAGGCTAACCTAAAACATGAGATTGTTCTTCCATGTGCCCTCTTTGAGTAAATTGAGTCTATGATTGAAGATGATGAGTTATATGTGAAAATCCTTGATTATTCCACTGAGTTTTTACTTAATTCATGTATTCTTCTTAAATTGATGATCATCACCAACTATTTTACTGCATAACTTGTATAATAACCCAACTTAGAGGTTGGGGTTGAATTCCACAGGGAATCGTGGTTTACAAATGGAAGTGGTTCATTGGACTAACAATTGTAGGATATAGGGGTTTACAATAATTAAAGTAAGAATTCAACTATACAATGTCTAATTAACAAATTAATCAGTAAATTATGAAAGATGTTGGGAATGTGAAAATATGGGAATCGATCTACTACCTAGGTCTAAATATTTGACAAATTGAGTTCATAATGAGTAAATAGGCTAGGTTGTTTGTAACCCATGTTCAATTGTGACACACAAGTGTTTATTTTGATTCAATTAGGATATTATACGCGGACCGCCAAGGATGCTGGGCCTAAGAAGTCTCAACAAAATTCCTAATACCGTGGCCCTTGAATCCATAGTTATGGACTTCAATCGAAATCCCAGAAGGTTTCCAATCATTACATCTATTCCACACTCTAACCATTCTAATTAAAGCAATAATCATAGATCTAAATTAAACCCAAAATTTGCAACCTTGAAATTATAGATTAAACATATGAATGGATGTAAATTCACTCCAATCAACACAAATAAGTCAAAATATCAATGACTAAGCAAATACATTAAGAACACATATTAATAGCGCACACCCTACATAAGGGTTTTAGCCACATATGCTAGAAATTGAGAGATTTAATACCAAAATTAGCAGTTTGAGTCATGGATAAAAAGATTGAATAGAGAATAGTTGATCATCACCACCCAATCTCCTCAAGTTATTTTTTCCCAATGCTTGAAAACCCTATCAACCCTTTGTACTCCAAAGAAGGAATGTTCTATGTACTAATCTCTCTGTAAAACTAAGAATAATGATAAGATACAAAAAATGTCCTTTCTAATTTTCTTAAATAGTCTTGTAAAAGTGTGAGAGTTTGTGCTACGAATTGCCATTTGGCAGTCAAGGCCGACCATCGCTAAGCACTCTGGATATGCGCCAAACGTGCACTTGGCCGCTTTCTCTTGCATCTTCTTATGGCTTGTTCCTCTACATCATAGGGAGATGGTTCTTCACTCCCCTTATATAGTTCGATGATTCGCCAAAGTTCCTGTCTCATCGGCTTCTTGTCATGGTTTTGGGGCTTCGAATACTGCAACTTTAGGCGATCTCTACGTCGAATATGTTTGGGGACATCGATTTTGACTACTTTCCTGACTTGAGCTTCAACCATGGTTGCTGCAATGCTAGGTCGTCTTTCTGAGTGTTTGGAGGATCGCCAAATATGTAGGCAATACCATTTTTCTCTGCCTTTTTGACTCTTTCGCTCCCTTTCAAAGATTTGTCAAGTATTAACCATTTGTGCACTTTTTTAATTCCAATTCTTGACATAACACATGCAAATTGGTTAGAGATTTGAAATAATAGCACACTAAGGGCAATGTTTCTTTGCAAACTAGCCCTGATATGAGGCCAAATTATGGACTTATAGAGGGCTAAGTTTGGGTCTATGGACATTTGAGTCAAAATCATGCAAGTGAGTAGGATTCATAGAGAAAACATGCAATCAAATCAAATTAAATAATTAAGAAAGGAACCTACATTATATCATTAAGCCCTAATCATGTATACTTGGAAATTACATACTTTGGCTTGAGAATCATATACATCATGAAATTTATTATAATTCATGCATAATTAGTCACAGTTGTCATATAGGAATACTAATCCATGCATTAGGAATCATAGCTTAAAAATCCATACGAAGTCCTCATGAAATTTGATAGTAATTGCAAATGCTGAATTCAAAATCACTAATACAATGCTACAAGTACTTCAACTTGGGGCATTATTCGGAGGACAAGTATCTGAGGATCCCCATGAACTCCTTTGAAACATTATTGATGTTTGCTCATCGTTAAAGTATTCGGGTGTCACACAAGAAGCTATTAGACTGAGGCTTTTCCCTTTTTCTATAATGGGAGTGGTCATGAATTGGTTGCTGAGCTTCCCCGAGGTTCAATTGCATCATGGGAACAATTGTAAAACAAGTTCCTCAAGAGATTCTTCCTTACTTCATAAATTATCAAGCCGAGGAGGAGCATAGAGAATTATCGAAGGGTTGATGATGACCAATTACATGAAGCTTGGTAGAGATTTCAAAAACTTTTACTTCAGTGCCCAACTTATGGGATCCCTGATCATTTCCTTCTGTAATACTTCTATGTAAGTTTAAGTGTTGTAAAAAAGAATGTGGATGATTGGTTGGTTTGAGGAGGGCTTATAAAGAAAAGGTTTGCGATAACTACAGAGTTGCTGGATAAAGTAACCAAAATAAGCAAGGTATGGTACACCCATGAGGATTATGCTTCCTCTACAAAATAAGGACTATCTAAAGGGAAGTTGGCTGAAGAAAAGGAGCAAGATGAGGTCATAGGAAGAATGATGAAGCAGCTGAATCTTATAACACAATATGTGACTAAGGCACAAGAAATTAATACTGTACAAGCTACAGGTATCTTGCTTTATGAATATGAGACAAGTGTGAATGATCATGAAGAAGAGGTTTATTTCATTGGGAATCAAGTATTGGGTTCTCGATAGACCTTTCAATGATCACCAGGGAATCATTGTTGGAATGTTGGAAGTGGTTAAGCCGATGGTAGGTGTATGAACAAATCCGTGCACTATCGTGGTGAAACACAAGAGGGACTTACTTCATTCCAACAAGATGTCAAGTCAGACAAGCCACATTTTGTGGAGATGCTTTCTCGGATTTTAAACAAAGTGGATGTTTCTAATAATATATTGAATGAGATGAAATCAGGATTCTCCCAATTAAACCAAACAATGTCATCTCATGCAACTTTGATCAAAAGCTTGGAAGCTCGTTTAGAATTCCTCTTGGTCCAACTGCACAACCAAACAAGAAACAATAATCAAATATGCATGGATATCACTACTAGAAGTAGCGACACTCTTAAATCTAGCACCAGATCCAACACCACTTTATTGGGGAAATCAAGGAGAGTGGAAGAAAATATGAGAAGAAAATAAATAAGAGAAATATCATTCTTGGTAAATTGGAGAGAGCATGGTACCGAAGATGGGGGTAAATTAACTGAGGCCGAAGGAGAATTGGTTGAAAAATTGGCTAATCCTCAAAAGTTATCAATCAGAGCTGTAACTTTGTCTTAGAAGATGAAGAAGAGAGATGATGAAGCTAAGTTTCAAAAATTTCTGTCCATCTTCAATTCCTTGACAATTAATATTCCCTTAGTTGAGCTCTCAACAAATGAAAACATATGCACAATTCACAAAGAAGTTGATAACTAAAAAGAGATCCCTAGAGTATGAAATGATTAAAATTTCGCACAACTGTAGTGTTATTTTAACAAGACATGTGGCCGCAAAGAGAGATGATCTAGGTGCATTCACAATATCATGCGGTATCAGAACATGTGAGTTTTGTAGAGCCCTATGTGATTTGGGGGCTTGTCTAAATTTGATGCCTTTGATGATATTTGAACAACTTGGTGTGAACACCCTAGCCCCAATGACCATAAAGTTGCTTAAGGCCGACCGGTCAATAAAAAGACTAGTTGGAATATTATATGATGTCTTGGTGAAAGTAAATAAGTTCATATTTTCCAGCTGATTTCACAGTTCTAGATTGCGACGTGGATATTGATGTGCCTATTTTTTCGGGCTGACCATTTTTGGCCATAGATAGGGACTTGGTGGATGTTGAGAATGAGAACCTAAAATTTAGGGTGAATGATGAAGATGCAAGTTTCAATATCGGTAAAGCACTAAGAAGGCCTGATGATTTTTAAGTAAACGCCATTGTTGATGTGGTGGATAAAGATGTGCTTGATCTGGGAGAGATAGCTTACTCAAGAGTCGACTCAATTGCAAAAATTATGTTAAATTATTTTGAGACAGATGTGAATGATTGTGATGAAGTAGTGGCTGCATTGATGGGAGCTGGAAGTCACTCAAGAATACTATCCAAACATGACATAGATTTGAAGAACAGTGAGACGCAACCAGCGAAGTAATCTATTGGAACCACCAAAACTCGAGCTGAAAGAGTTACCAAGCCATTTGCAATATGCCTTTTTGGGTGAGAATGATTCATTTCCAGTGATTGTAGCAGCATGGCTACATGAAGAGTAAATTAAAGCTCTTGTCAAAGTGCTGAAGAAACATGTGAAATCTATTGGTTGGATGATCGCCAACATTGTGGGCGTTCCTTTGGGAATCTGCACCCACAAAATTAAATTGGTAGAGGGCTACTAACATAGTGTTGAGCATCAGCACCAGCTCAATCCGCCTATGCAACAGGTGGTTAAGAAGGAAATAATAAAATGGTTAGATGCCCGCGTGATATACCCGATTGTTGACAGCAATTGGGTAAGTCCAGTTCAATGTGTGCCAAAAAAGGGATGTATTACTGTGGTTCCAAATGAAAAGGTGCAGTTGATTTTGATAAGGCAGTCATTGGATGGTGAATTTGTATGGACTATTGAAAGCTGAACGACTCATCAGAAAGGATCACTTCTGTTATCCTTTATGGATCAAATGTTGGATAGATTAGCTGGGAGGTGGTGGTACTGCTTCCTTGACAGGTACTCTGGATATAATCTCTATCGCCCTTGAAGATCAAGATAAAACAAGTTTTACTTGACCTAATGGTACATTCACTCTCAAAAGAATGCCATTTGGGTTATGTAATTCCCCAACCACATTTCAAAGGTGTATGTTATCCATCTTTGCTGACATGGTTAAAGATTCCATAGAAGTGTTTATGAACAATTTCTCAGTAGTAGGTCATACTTTTGATCACTACTTAGGTCATTTGGAAAAGGTGATGCAGAGGTGTGTTGAAACAAACTTGGTGCTCAACTGAGAGAAATGTCACTTCATGAGTAAAGAGGGAATTATGTTAGGCCATAACATTTTAGGGAAATGACTACAAGTTGATCAAACCAGTATTGAGGTCATTGTAAAGCTTCCTCCACCGATTTCAGTCAAGGGCGTGAGAAGTTTCTTGGGGCATGCTGGATTTTATCAAAGTTTGATAAAAGATTTTTGCAAAAATCGCTAGCCTCACGTGCGAGTTGTTAGAAAAAGAACATTTTGCTTTCGATATTGCATGCTTTAAATCATTTGAAACTCTCAAACAAAACTGATTGAAGCTCTAGTGATAATCTCCCCAGATCGGTCTAAACCATTTGAGGCAATGTGTGATGCAAGTGGTATGACCCTTAGGGCAGTGCTAGGTCAATGAGTTGGGAAACCTTTTCACCAAATTTATTATGCTAGCAAGATATTGAATACAACCCACAAAATTATACAGTAAAAAGCAAGAGTTGTTAGTTGTAGTATATACATTTGAAAAATTCTAGGCAAATCTCCTAGGCACAAGGGTAGTAGTCCATACTGATCATGCAACACTTTACTATCTTATGGTGAAAAAGGAGCTAAATCAAAGATTATTCGATGGGTGTTGTTGTTGCAAGAGTTTGAATTTGAGATGAGAGATAGGAAAGGCTATGAGAATCAAGTGGCTGATAATTCATCAAGATTTGAATCACCAAGTTCTCATGCCAAGGAGGAGGATATCTCCAACAAGTTTCCTGATGAAGTAATGATGAGAGTGGCCACAATTGATACTCCTTGATATGCTTATTTTGCAAATTACTTGGTGTGTGGAATCATGCTAGATTTTTTCAACGCCCACCAAAAGAGGAGGTTTTTGCATGATGTGAAGAATTACTATCGAGACGAGCCTTATATCTTTAAAGAGTGCGCAGATAACATGATCCGAAGATGTGTCCTAGAGTCGCAATGGAGGCTATTATAGATGAATGTTATTCATCAGCTGTGGGGTGGCATCATGAGGGAATTATGGCTGCATCTAAGGTGCTGTAAAGTAGTTATTATTGGCTGACCTTGTATAAAGATGCTAATGAATTCACCAAGGCATGCCCAAAGTTTCACCTGAAAAGAAATATCTCAAGAAGACATGAATTTCCACTAACCCTAATTTTAGAATTAGAAATATTTGATGTGTGTGTGGAGGGGAAGGGGTGGATTTTATGGGGCCATTCACAAGTTCATTTGGTAACAAATATATCTTTTTAGTCATTGACTATGTCTCAAAGTGGGTCAAAGTAGTGGCCTTATCGACTGTTGATGGCAAGGGAATAGTGCAATTTTTGAAAAGAAATATCCTTACTCGCTTTGGTACTCCTCGAGCCATCATTATAGACGGGGGATCCCATTTTTGTAATAGAATGCTTGGGTCGTTGTTGAGTAAGTATTGGGTAAAGCACATGCTAACAACCCGATATCATCCACAAGAAAACGAGCAGGTAGATGTATCGAATAAAGAGATAAAAATGACTAGCAAAGACAGTGAATGAATGTGGGAGCGCTTGGGCAGCCAAGCTTGATGATGTGTTATGGGCCTTACTACTTACAAGGCTCTTATTGGAATGTTGACTTATCAACTTGTGCTCGGGAAGGCTTGCCACCTTCCCATTGAGCTTTATGGGCCCTCAAGAAACTCAGTTTCAAATCTTATGAGGCTCTAGAAGCCTGGCTTACCCAACTCCATCTACTTGATGAATTCAGGTTGAAATCCTATAAAAGTTCAGCATTGTACAAAGAGAAGATAAAAAGATAGCATGACCTAAGGATCCTTAAGAGAAAAACTACTGAGGGGGATCCAGTGATGCTCTATAATTTTGGAATACAATTGTTCCCCTTGAAGCTCAAATCAAAGTGGTCTGGACCTTTTAAGGTCACTGAAGTACTTGGAAAATGGGGTCATAGAAGTCAAAACTTACAAGAGGGAGAGATTTAAAGTGAATGTTCAGAGGCTTAAAAAGTACTACGGCAAACCATTGGAAGTCCAGGTGGTTAGTGTTATGTATGTGAATGATGCTAGAAATTGTAATGGACATTGTCGTGCATAAACTCATGCCCTTCTTGAGAGGGAACCTAAGTGTTAGTGGAATTATAATAATGTAAACTGATGGTTGCAGGTGGTGGAGTTAAGATTCAAAGCAAGAGGGAGAAGAGCGATCGTATGTCGAAGAATGGTGCACCGCCAATTGTGCTCGGCGAACTTGATTTTGATCGCCCCTTGAATTATCCCATGATGCGGGGGTTGCTATTAAATTTAGTGTTCCTATGTGCAAATCAGTGTACCACCTAGAACAAAGGGCGATATCCTGTTTGACCGCCTTTGAGTGTATTAACAGGCACCCTAAGTCACTGTCAATTTAGACGACCTCCACTGAAATTCAGTATAACACCAAATTAAAATGGTGATCATCACTGAGACCACATTTTTGGATGCCTAAAGGACTCTAAGTTGTAGAATTAGACAATCTCAATGGAAACTTGGCATGCTGCCGAGTGAAAATAGTGGTCTTAAATTTGCGCAGAAATATTGAAGTTGAGGAACTGCAAATTTAGGTGATCAGGTGATTACTCGGTGCATTGCTAAGCATGTTTGTCGATACATAGTTTCACCACATATTAATCCATGGGAAATGACTTAAATGAGGTTAAAAAAGGGTGACCTTGGGTACAATCAGCATACTGCTGAATATGCTCTACAGAAATGAATAGTGATGTGAAAGTCAAAGCGCCTTAAGTCTTCACAATTAATTCTATTAAAGTGCTTTTCCCTTTTCACTTTCCCATCCACCCTCTTCCTAAGAACCATCAACATACTTCCATAGGCTTTTCTTTTCTTTTCTTTATTTTCTTTTGGTATTAATATGAGTTCATGCTTCACTATCTTCATCACCTCCATTATCCGCGTATGGCGCTTTAGGTATGTCACTTGGTTTCATTTAAGTTAGGTGCTATCATGAAATTCAACTTGAAGGGTAACACTGTATGCTCGAATCTTGTTGAATCTCTTAGAACCTCATGAATTTTGGCATGTTAAGATTTCATACCTTTTGTTTGAGATTCATTTGAACTGAAATTTGTTGTGGTCATTAGTTGAAATGGTATGGTCTGTGTATTTCTGAATAAAGTTTGAGTAACCCATAGATATGATTATGTGACTTTGACTTGCCCGATGATGTATTAGGTCTAGATAAGGGTTGAAAGAGAGTTGGGTTTTAAAACCTTTATTGACTGGTTGTTGTGTCGGTGGAAAATGGTTGATAACTTTGGGATTTTTAGGTTGTCAGTATGAGTTAAAGGTGGTCGACTTGACCACCGAAGATAACTTGGCAATGAGCGTGATGACCACCAAATTCATTCATCAGTTCACCAATTAATCTCTGGCATCGTCGAAGGGAAAAGTGTATTCCTGTTGACTTACTGCTAACTTCAGCGATGGACACTTTTGACAACCCACCGAGCTTAGTGATACGCCGATTTCATTTGGTGGTCTAAAGAACCCTATTTGTCAAATAATTTCTTGAATCCCTACTATTACATAGATCTCTAATCCTGGTGTTTATCTATTCTTGACGGTTATATGCAGGTAATGTCTTCAATGATGAAAGATGTGATGTGATTTGGAAATAAAATAGGCAATCTTTACCCTATTGGCCTTTTGGGCCTCTTGTATTCTGAAAAGGAATACACATCCTCAGAAGGTTTCTAGGAAATGATATCTCCATGTCCAACTCAAGGCAAAAAAATACATCCATACATACATATGAAGGTTGAAGGTATTGCTTTAAGAACAAGTGTGAGACTATGGAGGATCTTCACAGTGAGAGAAGACTTTGCCCGACCAATTTGAGGCTAGGAGGGCAAAGAATAAAGCAAGAAGGAAAGAAAGTTTTCCAGGACACAAGGAGTCATCCCTGCAGCAATTCTAGAAGATCTAGTGTGACCCGCACAATTGAACACCCTTCAGTCCCAACATTAGTGCATGAAGTGTATCAGAGGGATTCTATAACTCTCTCAACTTTTTGAGTGTTGATTTTAATTATTCCATATTGAGGGCAATATTTCTTTTGTATGGAGTGGTGAGTTCTTTTTTATTCATATTGCCTATTGAGTTGTGAATTGGTAGTTCTAATGGTTGAAGTTTAATCAATCCCCTATTTTTTGATTTCTAAGTAATTTTAATTTTAAATAGGGTTGTAATCGAGTAGTAATTGTTTTTCTATTTTTTACTTTTTCTTGTTTTTTGAGTTGAATAGATGAATGATTACAAATGATGTCCTTGAAGTTTTGCAAACCCTGTACATATATGAAAAGCTATTCTAATGCATGAATATCGTGTATCTAGTCCTTAGTAATTCGAGTATCGATAATACATATCTTTGATTCAGATAGTGCCATGGATGAGGAGCATGTACTCACTCACTAATTAGCCTTTTCTTTGATAAATCAGTGCATGCATAGATTTGATACATCTTGAGTTGACTATGTGAGCGATTGAGCTATGATATACAATGATTGAAAGTTGCGAGTGTGTTGCCGTTCTTTGAATGTGAATCCATTTTGCCAATGTGGGATTAGGAATTTTGTTGAAAGACATGTTTTGCAATATCTAGAACTTGCCCAGGTTGTTCTGAGGAGTAATTTGGTTGATTCCAAATTGGGAAAGGACCTTAGGCCTTCTTTAGTTCTAGTGAGTCCATTTTGACCATATTGACATCCATTGATAATGAATTGAGTCCCTAGTGAAGCCCTTTGAGCCTTGATCCTTTCTTTGACAACCATGTAGCCTGACTCATGTTTGTGTTCTTTACCAATCCCTCCTTGAGCTTGAAATGAGGTAAGTTATGGCCAAAGGCCAAAGTTGGGGGTGTTAGTGGAAAGAAAGGGTGTCTCCCATGAAAGAGTCGAGGAAAGGCTAAAGAAAAGAAAGAAAAGTCAGGAGTCCTAGAAATGAATGAAAAGCTAGGAAAATGTTGAAAAAGATGTAAAAGTTGAACTGAAAAGAGTTGCTTGAAAAAGAGCGGACCCTCCAAAATTGTAAAAAAGAGTGCAAAGAGGAAAAACAATTAGGATGATAGATCAGAAGCAAATGAGATGTCAAAAGGAGTAGAAAAGAAGTGGACCAAAAGGAACTTTGAGCACGAAAAACATGTGTAGAGTTTAAGGAGGAATGAGCCACTACTATCCATATGCTACCTTACCCAACCTTAACCCTGCATAACAGTCCTAACAAAGTCCTTTGGGATGTTTTTCTGGAAGAAAGTCAAGTGAACTCCAATTAAGAATAAGGGCAAGCCTATGGGTTGAAGCCTACATGCTATTTCTCAATTGGGAGAGTGAGAGCTGAAGAGATCCTTTGAAAATAATGTTATAATCTTGTGTGTTCAGGGTCTTTTTTGGTGTAAGGGAAAATGGTGATGCCTTTAGGCAGTGATTAACAACAACATGAACAATTGTGAGCATAGTCATCTTTTGATTACTCCTTAGTCATCTCTTGAGGCTTCAGAATTATAAAATTATTTAGTTGAAGTTCGAGAGGGGATGACAAAAAAGTGGAAATATATGGGTTGCTTCTTGTGGCCTTGTTTGCAAGCTTTGGAATTGGATGGATTGATATTTGATTTCCTTGAGGTCAAGTAAAGACTTAAGTTGGGGGTATTGATTAGTCCATATTTTGGACTCATTTTGGGATAGTTTGCAAAGAAACATTGTCATTAGTATGCTATTATTTCAAATCTCTAATGAATATGCATGTACTATGCCATGAAACCAAATTAATAGCGCATAAATTGACAATACTTGACAAATCTAGGAAAGAGAGCAAAAGTGCCAAAAAGACAGGAAAAAGAGGTATTGTCTACATATTCGACGATCTACCAAACACTTAGAGAGACCACCTAACATTACAGCAACCAAGGTTAAATCCCAAGTCAGGAAAGTGGTCAGAATTAATGTCGTCAAACGTATTCGGGGACCATTGAATGCCTCAAGAGACCGCTTGAAGCTATAGTACTCAAAGCCCCAAAACCATGACAAGAATGCTATGAGATAGGAACTTTGGCTAATCACCAAACTATATCAGCGGAGTGAAGAACAATTGCCTAATGTTGAAGGGAAACAAGCCTTAAAAAAATGTAGAGGAAAGCGGTTAAGTGCACATTTTGGCACATCACCAAAGTGCTCGGCAATGGCTGGCCTTGATTGCCAAATGGCAATTCATAGCACAAACTCTCACACTTTTGCATGGACTATTTAAGCTAATTACAAAGGATATTATACATATCTTAACATTCTTCTTACACATCTGGATATTAGGTCCATGTCAACGCACGAAAAACCGTTGCTATAGACCCAACGATCGTTGCCATAGATATATGGCAACGGTTGACCAGTCGTTGCATCAGTTCGCATGGCTAAAGAACTATGGCAACGTTTTGTGCAACGGTTGTCAAAAAGCGTTGGAATAGACCATCCTATGGCGACGATGGAAATGGGGTGGCAATGACAACGCTTCATAGCCGTTGCCATAAACGTACAGACTATGGCAATGCTTTGTAGCCGTTGCCATATGCATTAAACTCTAATCTAACAGTACTTAGCATTTGTATTATAAAAGGAAATTACATTTGTAATGTTGAACTTTTTGTCTTCTAAAAATTAACGACAACACAAATTTATATATATATCCAACATGTACACAACAATATGCATATGCTTAACAATTAACTACTTATAATATATACACCGGTACATTTTTAATATATATACATATAACAAAATGTTAAAACCCAAAAGATAAGTAGTTTTACATGCTTCAATAAGTATTAAAGTATTTGATAGGAAAACAATTAGAATTTTCAGCAAAAAGTGAAAAATCATCTTAAGTAAGATCAAGATCATCATCGTCACTGCCTTTATCCCTTTCTTCATTTTCGACACCTACAAAAGAGAATAAATTGATAATGTGATTCATCATCTCATAAAAAGAAAAAAAATCATGAAATCAAAAGCTCAATGCTCATGATCAGTCAACAAAAACCCAAAAGCAGATGATGAATACGAATATTAGAGAGTGAGATAAATTAAACCACATTAACATTTACATGGAAACCCCCATTGAAGGTAACAACACCAGCCAAAGGAGGACAAAAGTCTAGTTGTATGTCATAGTGTATGTACTGTGTGGAAAAGTTCAGCAACAATAGAGAAAATCTCAAAATAGTAAACCAGCCTACCGAACTAGCATATAGAAATAGGACAAACAAAGAGGTCATGACAGACCAATCACTCAACCGCCACAAATCCTAAAGAAAATCAACAACCAAGTCAATAAATACAACCAAGGCATAACACACCAGCAGCAGGAGCGCAAGATAATCCTGAACTGCTTCCAAGCCAATAAGTCAATAATTCCAACCAGCAGCAGGATAACAAACCAACAGCAGGAGGTATAACACACAAGTCAATAATTCCAACCAAACAAGTACAAGTAACAATACCACATATCTACCAATGAACTGCTTCCTCAACTAGCAGCAGGAGTGCAAGATAATCCTCAAAAAATCAGGACAATACAACACATTCATCAAATTCCTCAATGAAACACAAGTTGGAAACCAAATCAACAACCAAGTCAATAATTCCAACCAAGGCATAACAGTTTTTGCCTCATCAAACAATGCCTTTAACAACCCTGTTAGACATTTGAGGACTTTAACAGTAAGTCCTGTTAAAGTAAGCAGTAAGCAGAAGCAGCCCTGTTACGACACAAGCAACAGGGCCAAAAGGTGTCTTTTGGACTTAACTTCACCGGATAGAACATTAATCAAGTGAATGTATCATCTGGTGCTGTGGAAACAAACATTTATAAGGTTATACGAAAAGAACCTCATCAGCACGACACCAACAACAGGGGGCAAGAGTACTACAGTAGAAAACAGAGTACTACAGTAACAGCAGGGGGGCAAGAGAATTCCCAAAATTATTTCCAGGGAGCTAATTCCCAAAATTATTTCCATAATTGAAAAGATTAGAAAAGTAGTAAATAAACACCTCTCATACACCTTACCAGTGATAGTCGTTAGATCAAATCCAAAAATAGGCTACCAGTCTTTAGACGAGTTTAGCTATAGACTTAGCTTAACAACTTATTCCTATGAATTTAGCTCAACTACTTCAATCACACAATCCAATTAAATCAGTTATCTTTGAGAATAACTGAAGGCTCAGAGTATCATCTCAAAAGCTAAGTCATCTGTAGAGAGAAAAAAAAGTAAAGGTAGAAGAAGAAGAAGAAGAAAGAAGAAAGAAGAAAGAAAAAAGAAGAAACAGAAGCAGAAGCAGAAGATGAAGCATAAAAAAGAGATTAGATTAAGTATGACCTTTATCATTACTGCCAGTAGATGGATGATTGATAAGTTGATTAGCAGCCTCTTCTCTCGATGAATGAACATTAAATCTTAGCATATTCGAATTAATTGTTAATCCTGGGTTAAGATTATGAAGTTGAGAAATAATGTTCATCGTAATATCTCGTTCCATGTTATCTTTTTGCGCTTCGAACTTTTCTTGCATTTTTTTTGAATCCTCTGTTCTAGCTCCTCCATTTTTTCTGCATCCTTTCATCATCTGCAACAGTACTTGACAAAGTTTCAGAATCTGCTGCTTTGCATTTCAAAAGAGTGTTGGTAACTCCACGTCCATACAACCTTACTCGACCAAGATGTTCAGGTGCCATAACTTTTGAATATGCATCAGTTGATTGGCTACCATCTTCACTTTCTTGAGTTTCTATCATTTCCATTTCAGCCTACAAATAAGATTTAAGAGCAAAGAAAAATAGTTAAAGTATATAAAAACTGATGTAATATTTAAGAAATGATTAAGAGCAACTTTGAACAAAAAAATTTCATACTATTATGTTGGTTGTATCCTCATATGAGTCCTTGTATACTTGGCCAGGTTTTCTTCTTCTAGTAGCCACAAAAAATTCTTTACTGGAAACACCATCCGGACTTTTCTTCTTTTTTTTTCTAGTTATACAAAAGTAGACATCAATATCTTCACATTATAGTATAAGTTTATAGTTAGATTACGAAAAAATATCAAACCTCATGGATTATGGCAAAACTTATTTTCCCAACAGTGTGCGGATACCTCAGCTTTTTGCGATTCTCCTTGTTAGTTTTTGACATATTCTGCAAAAAAATAAAGTTGATGTTTCAACCGTACTCACAAAAAAACAAATAACTGTCACTTAAAGTAATTATATAGAGAATAAAATGTATATGCTGAGAGATATTCACAAGATCAGATATACAATATTATCTTACCTCGGCTTCATCAGAATTCCAATATCAGAGGAGATCCTTAAATACAGATTCTGGAACATTTTTAGGTCTATTAGCCATTCGAATTTCGTTATTGTCATAGGGATAAAAGTATTTTTTCTTAATCCTACTCTTATACCCTCTCCAAGAAAGTTCAATTGCATTCAAAGCCCATTCCATCCCAACATTAGGAATGTTATATTTCTCCTATAAATTGTGCAATTGAGTTAGTGCAAAAAATAAGAAATAGTTTCAACTAACATTAAAAACATTGAGAATTTCTAACCTTGATATAGTTCCACATATCATCGTGCCTCTTTAACTTTTTTCAGCTAAGTATATTAAGAAGACAAAATGTCCCATTCCTTGCCAATGTGCCAAGGAAGCTACCCAATTCCTTTACCACCGCTTCAGTAGGACCAATAGGCTGGTGCAACTCATTTAGCATGATCAGTTTGCGCTCGTTACGTCCATGTACAACTGACATTTTTGTACCACCTCTTTTTCTTTTATTTGTGGAATGACCTATAATAATATGATCAATATATTTTATAGTTACATAGAAAATTTCTGTAATAACAAGAACTTAATTTTAAATACACTTGCCTTGCTCCTCAGATTGGCCATTTTCATCAAGATTGGTAGAATTCTGTACATGATCTTGTTGTATTTGTTCCTGAATTGCTTGAAATACAGGAGTGGTGGGATGTACCAACTCTTGTTCATGTACTGCTTGTGATGGGGGAATAGTGGAGATTGTTTGTGCCTCAGAAGAAGTAGAATTCATAGACATGTGCTATATTTGAGATCTAACTCGAATGTAGTCTAAGTTTTGCTTGAGCTTGTCATGGTTTTCATTTAAATTGTGGTTGTGAACATCGAGAACGCTGTTTGAGGTATGCTTTTGCTGGTGACTTGATATCTTTTTGTTTCGCAAAGATACAAGTGATCCAGGTAGAACATACTTTTTGTTGCTAATTCTCATGCTTCTTCTTGAACACTCTTCTTGACTCATAATGATTAACTCACTGTCTGTAGAAATGAAATAAGAATTAAACCTCATATGAAACTATAAAGCAAAAAAATAGTTAACTCCTAGCAAGCAAACTATTATAATACAGGCGGAAGACTCCAAATAGAATTGAACTTCATGATT
Organism: Solanum rostratum; assembly: GCA_029948455.1. NCBI lineage: Eukaryota > Viridiplantae > Streptophyta > Magnoliopsida > Solanales > Solanaceae > Solanum > Solanum rostratum. The sequence goes on along the minus strand of CM057050.1, from coordinate 36,197,509 downwards.
TTAATTTGTTCTATACAATTTATACTTATACTTAAAGTAGACAGAAAATAACAAATCAAAGACTCTAAAATAAAAGACTAATGACAGAAGGCAGAAGACTCTAAAATAAAAGATTGTACTCTCTCCCCCTTCATCTACCTTTATGACATTTCAGAATACTATAAAATTGTGTTTTGAGTAGTACTCTAGTATTGAACATTCATATATTTCCTATTGGATAACAACTTACTCTCCTTTTCTTATCATTCAATAAACATGGGACAGGGTAAACAAGGAGAAAAGAGCTGCCAGTGTCCTAGAGAACTGATCAATTGATGATCATGTTGTTAAAGTAGACAGAAAATGACAAATCAATGACTTGTTAATCCTATTAATATTGTGAGTTGGAGATAGATTTCTGGTTCTTTTGAATGATGAGTAGTCACATTCCCCTCTCATATAGCTTTATTCACTGTCTGTAGTCTAAAGTAAGCATATCGAAGTTTGTAAATAGACTTAAATTTTTTTGATTCAAACAAGCAAGAACAATACAATCTTATAACCAGATCTGTTGAATAATGACTAATTGTATGCTATGCATTCTTGTTGCAGAATGTTTACTCCTAACAAAATTGAATAAATATGATTGTAAGTGATATGGAAAGGGATCAACAATGTTATACATATCTCATAAATAGTGATAGCAATATATCAATTAGTCATTCCCTATGCCCTAGGCGACACACGTGCTACAATGGCCGGACAAAATTGAATGAGGTCTATTAGCTTTCAAAATGCTAAGTACTAGCAATTCCCCTAAAATCAATCCTTTATAAAAGAATATGATAAACAAAACACCATATAAATCTGAACAACTAGGTAATTGCAGCATGAAATGACTCATCATCCCAACAGCAAATAGAAGAACAATGACACAAATCCTTCAGAATAACGACATAAACTAGCACAAAATACTCCAAATAATGCACGAGGATTCAGGATTTTCAAACAAAACAAAATGATAGAAAGAAAGTTACCGAAGGTTTACCAGGGATAGAACATTGCCACACCATCAAATTAACAAACCCATCAGGACTAGTCTCCAGCTTTGAAATCAAAATCTGCTAATTCACCAAGAATGCATCTTCTTATCCTGATATACCTGAATCTACTAATATACTTGAATAAATGAAACATTAGCAGAAATAGAATATTCACTAATATACCTGAATAAATGAAACATTAGCAGAAACTAAATATTCACTAATATACCTGAATATTCACAAACCTAACAGAAGTAATTAGCATATCAAGTTATGTATTTGAAAGTGTCACTTAGCTCGATTCTTCGTAAATGAAACAGGACAACATTTTCGAAAGATGGGGGCAATTGGCAGAAACTGAAAATACTAAAAGATTAAAAAAGGACGTTATAGTCAAATAATGACTTTTGTGACTCATATTACCTTGACGAGTTTTTAAAACTATTCCTGAATAGTACATTTTCATTAAAAAATAGTCAGAGTCAAAGGTAGTTTTCTGATACAGTAAAAAACAAAAGGCAAATGAAAGTTTCTGCTAGTTCTGTTTCTGGGTACTGGGTACTTTTCCAGGAACAATTAGGAGTTCTTTGTTGTTCTATTGGTATGAAGAGGAGTTACAATTATCAAAATAAAAATAAAAGAAAAGTCATAATTTACTAGTGAAGCTGTGATGCTCTTTAATTTAGTGATTCATTGTCTTTCTTCAATTATATTTTAAAAATCCTGCAAAAAAAAATGTAGAATTTTGGATTAAAAATACAAATGAAATGATTGATAAGATATGAACAAGCAAGAGTATAAAATATGTTGTAACAGGCTATCCTCACTCACAAAATTGAAACTCTAAACGACAATGTGCATATATTTGAAAGAACTTCAGAATATCCTTGACTAATCGTCTTCCTCCATCCAGTCCCAATCAGTACCATCAAGCGCATCCTCCTCTTCCGATGTTTCTACAACTATGTCTTCTGAATGTTGTTCATTATATGGAAGATCATCAATATCAATGGTCACATCTTCTCTTGAGCATCTAAAGTCACCCTCATTAAATTTAGCTGAAGGACCATGTCATCATTAGACTCCCTCCAAAATGTTTCTCTTATATTAGGACAATTCTCTTCCTCAAGATCATACAAATCAACTGGCACTTTATTTATTGCATAATAAACATCCTTCTCAATTAGATCCGCGACATAAAAAACTTGATAAACTTGTGATGCCAACACAAAAGGATCATCTTTACTACATAACTTTTTGAAGTATACCCGGGTCAACCCATACTCATCAACTTCATTCTGAAACCAATCACATCTAAATAATACAACACTAAAACAACCATAATAATCAATCTCTATGATATCTTGAATAACTCCATAATAAACAACCTCTCCATCGATGGGATTTTGGTCCCTAACACTCACAAAACTATCAGTTGTCGCTGATAAAGTCACTCCACTATTTTGAGTCTTAATTGGAGCATCGCGACTTTTTGTATGAAAACGATATCTAATAATAAAGTATGCAGTATATCTCTTGGCTACCACATTAGGCCCTTTAGATAACCATCTTATACGATGAGGTACTTCAACATTTTGAACTTTCTCTTCAAACCAATTGTTGAATTCACGACTGTGGCTCCTTGCTCTTGCCCATGCATTAGATTGAATATGATTACCCACCAAAGTCTTATGTTCCCTACAATGACGTATATGACAAAATTTAATTATTAGACATTTATAAATGAATAATGCTTAAAATATATATAATTATTGTATAATTTATCTTACTCAATAAATTTTTCCACTTGGGCATCTCCCGTATTGAAAAGAGCATATCGATGTGCCTTATAACGTAATTGTGAATCCATTAAAAAAGTACAATCCTTTCTCTTCTCACGTCCAATTGGATGACCTATCCTAGGAAATATAGGTGAATGATTTTGATCAGATTCCTCATCCTCAATTTGATATCTACTAAATCTTATTTTCGCACCATTATGTAAGTATCTCGAAGAAAAAGTCAATTGCTCTCCACTTACAAAACCTTCTACCATTGATGCTTCTGGACAATACCGATTACGAACAAGCCCCTTCAAGTCACATAGCTCTCTCTTAATGGAATACATACCACGAAGATGAGTCGGGCCCCCAAGCCTAATCTCATTCACCAAATGAACACTTAAATATACCATTATATAAAAAAATGATGGATGAAAAATCATCTCAAGGTTGGATAATATTTCACCAATTTCAGACTCAAGTTTTACAAGATCTCTTTGCCTTATTACTTTACTACATATAGCTTTAAAGAAATTTCCTAACCTAATTAATGTCAATGCAACATTTTTAGGCAGGAATTTCCTAATAGCAATATGAAGTAGGTGATGCATCATAGAATGAGCATCATGACTCTTGTACCCACATATCTTCATCTCCTTCACATGCACACGATTTGAAATATTTGAGGCACATCCTTTAGGTAATTTGGCCTTTTTGAAGACGCTACAAAATAACTTTTTCTTTTCCGAATTCATAAAGAAAGAAGATTGACCAAAACTTACATTTCCATCATCATCTTCTATTGGATGTAGCTCCGTACGTATTCCCATTTCTTGTAAGTCATATCGAGAAGAAATATGGTCCTTTGACTTTCCATCTATCTCCAATAAAGTTCCAAGCAAACTATCATATATATTCTTCTCTATGTGCATCACATCAAGATTATGCCTCAATTTTTGTTATGTACCCAGTATGGCAATTCAAAAAAGATAGATCTTTTTTTCCACGGACTATTATTATCTCGAGGACTTTTTTTTCGCCCCTTTCCAAAAGTATTATTGAATCCACTAAGCTCTTCAAGCACTTCGATACCTGACAAAGTAGTAGGTGCGGGTCTATGTTCCTCTTTACCATCAAATGACTTCTTATCTTTTCGCAATGGATAATCATAAGGCAAAAATATTCGATGACCCAAGTAACACATTTTATGACTATGTTTGAGATACTAAGAGTATGTTTCATAATTATAACTAGGACATGCCAAATTTCCCTTAGTGCTCCATCTCGAAAGCATTGCTAATGCAGGAAAGTCACTAACAGTCCATATTAAGGCTGCTCGCATTTAGAATGTTTGCTTGGTCAACATCATATGTTTCTACCCCAGGTTCCCATAATTCCTTCAATTCTTCAATCAGTGGATGTAGGTACATATCTATATCATTTCCCGGAGATGTTGGACCTGGAATAATCATAGACAACATGATATACTCTGGCTTCATGCGAATCCATGGGGATAAATTATAATTCATCAACATAACAGGCCACGTGCTATGAGAAATGCTCATTGTTCAAAATGGATTGAAACCGTCACTTGAGAGTCCCAACCGAACATTACGAGGATCGTTAGAGAAGAGTGGGTGTAAACAATCAAAACTCTTCCATGCTTCCTCATCAGCAGGATGCCTTAAATTTCCATTATTGGGTCGTTCATTAGCATGCCATCTCATTGCAACAGCAGTTTTGTGACACATGAATAATCTCTGAAGCGTAGGCTTTAAAGGGAAGTACCTTAGAACCTTTGCAGGAATTTTAGAGTTTTTATTTGTTAAGGCACCATCAACACTCTTCCATCTGGAATACCCACAAATAGAGCAATTATCAACTTTTTCATTATGCTTCCAGAATAGCATGCAATCATTAGGGCATGCATGTATTTTTCATAATGAAGACCCAATTTTTCAATCATATTTCTAGCCTTGTTGAAAGACTCTGGTATCTACGCAAAGGGAAACGCCTCTTTTATCAACACTAGCAAGTCTGAAAATGCTACATTGCTCAACCCATGCAAGTATTTAAACAAGTATAACCGAATGGTGAAACTGAATTTACTGAAATTTTCACAACCCGGATATAGTTGTTGTTTTCCTTCCTGCTACAATTTACAAAAATTCTTTGCATCTTCCGATAGTCCCTCTCTTACTCCTTCCGCATCCCCTAATTCCGCCTCTACATTTATAAATGTTTCATGAAGTAGTCCATCAATATCATCATGTAAATTAGAACCTTCATCATTATTGATCTGCTGAGGTGTATTTCTCGATGAAGACCCTTCACCATGAAAAACCCATTTAGTGTAACCAGCACAAATCCATCAGCAACTAAGTGATCCTCGACCATATTTCTATAATGCCAATAGCGATTCATGCAATTTTTGCAAGGGCATAATATCTCATTTCCTTGAGAAGCTCGTTCAAATGCCTTATCGAGGAAATTGTTCACTCCATAAATATACTCATCATTCCATCTTAGACAGTTCATCCAATTTTTATCCTCGTTATCCATTAAAATTCTATATATAACAACCACATCATCAAGCAGATTACACATAATAAAAATAATGTACCATATAAGATAGAGTTATCCTTTTTGAGTCAATTAATTCAAAATTCTCAAATAAAATCTAAAGCAAGTATGGTAAGGAAATTTGGATAACCAATCTTTCAAAAGTTATGGAAAAATGGGAATAAACATTGAGAAAATAGACCAGCTATAGAACCAAAATAAATGTTGCATCATCAATATTTATAAACAACGATAAAATGAAAAGATATTCAAGGCTAAAAACATATATACAGCAGCACATAATTAAGATCAGTAATCAGTTTTGTGGTGCCTCTCTACCAATAGTGCAAGTAGTCTTGTGACCAGTAATCAGTTTTGTGGTTAACAATTGTCCTGCCTTTCTACCAATGGTGCAAGTAGTCTAATAAGCTCTTATATTTTCTGTTTTATGGAGAAAATTAAAGCCAGTGAGACTCTGCTAGCAGCTTGCAAACATATACCCTTTTTGGTGAGAATGTATCAGTTCTAACTCTAAGCAGGGGGCATTCATGTTATTAGCATTTTAGTTGTGCTACCAAAAGTTTTGTATACTCTACGAAGCTTTGTACCCAAAATATTCAACATCTTCTGAACTACTATAGTTTACGCAGTTACTTATATGTTATTTGTATTTACTAGGTGTATCCTTTTTACTGTCTAAAGCCAAAACAAGACCAAGCTAACATATTAAGGTTATCTATAATTTTAAACAAATACAGTATCATTTGATTTAGACATAAAAAGTTCACTTTGTCAATAATGATGTGATCTCTAATGGAAATAACAGACAATAAAGAGCACCTTAAATGTAAGTGTAGCCACATTGCACATATATATGATTAACCAAACTAGTAGACAGTAACATTTTTTTCTAGGCTCAAGCCTCTAAGTTCATAGACTCCTAGTCAAAGAAAAATCATCATCATACTAAATCCAAGACCCTCTTTTTCATTTCCCTATTACAACTAGTCATCTCGCTTCCTGCGTTTAATTTAATAATCCGTTATTATTACAATTCTCCTATCTTAAATAGCTTCAATCAGCTCGTTTTTAGAAAATTTTACATGTTTCTCTAATTGTTCATCTGTTAGAAGAACCTAATCATTAATAAATAAACCATATTTTATGTAGTGTACAATTTTATATAAGAATCTTTTAGTATAGACTTTCTAACCATTCAAAGCTAAAGAGAAGCAGAATCAACAAAAGAAGAAAGAAAATACAACCAGCATTCCACAACCCCACTCAAGCCCTAAAGGAGGGATCCCAATTCCTGAAATTTAAAGTCTAGAAACTGAAAGCGTTGGAAACAAGAAAAAAAGGAAACCCTTCTTCGCTAAAAACTAGAGATTAAGACTACCTGTCCCTTTTCAGCGACAATATAGAGGTCAGAAGCATTAGGATTATTGGAAATAGAGAGCTTCGAGATATCTAGGAATTCATAAGGATTAAAATCTAGGATAAGAATTCCTCTTTCTCTTCAAATTCCTTCAACTGCTCTCTCTTTTTGAGGCAGAATACAGGTCTCAATGGAGTTATCTCATCAGAGGGCGAAGCAGATACGTCTACTACCAATTGGGTAACACAATCTGAACTTACAAGCTTCTTCACCATTGTCAGTTCTAATGGTAACAGGAGAAGTAAACGTTTGTTTGTATTTTAATTAATTCATTCCAATACTCAATAATACCTGTTTGACCCAAAGAAATCGAATAAAAAATTAACAAAAAATCGTCATTCGAAACCCAAAATCTGGTAAAAGCCAAAACCCAACTGGATCTTTACCAGATGAACATGCACTTGCCTGATTGAAACAAATCAAAGAAATTTAGGGTTTTTGGGTTTTAAGTGAAGAGAGAAGATACTGAAAAATAAATTTTACAGGAATTTGGAGAAGGGATTTGAAGAAGACAACTATTTTGAGTAAGCGGACAACTATTTTGAAGAAGAAAATGATTTAGGAGTACCTTCTACCAACTTCTGGCAATTTCTTTGAAGAAGAACACAATTTAGCAGTAGCTTCGAGCAATTTTGAAGAAGAAACCTCAATGCATGTGCAGTAAAGATCAGAAGTGAGCTTTCACACTAGAGAAGAAGAAGAAAAGCGAGGGAGCTTTTGCATTAGAGAAACTTTGATTGATCTGGAGAAGAAGAGCAGAAATGAGGGAGGGAGTGTTTCGATCGATTAGGAGAAGAAGAAGAAAAGTGAGGGAGCTTTCGCGCTGGAGCTTTCGCGCTAGAGCTTTCGCGCTGGAGCTTTCGCGCTGGAGCAGATCTGGAGAAGAAGAGCGGAAATGAGGTAGGGAGTGTTGCTGAAATGAGGAAAAGTAATGTTTCTTTTTTTTTTTATTAAGAAAGAAATATAATAAATGATGGAGGGAGTGTAAATTAATTGGTGGAGGGAGTGTATATTAATTGGCGGAATAATAAAAATTGTGGAGGGAATTAAATAGCTGTAGCAATAGAAAGAGAACCGTTGCCATAATAATTTATGGCAACGGTTGTACAAACCCGTTGTAATAAGACCCCTATGGCAACGGTTATCTGAATAATTGCAACGCTTGTTTGGTAATAATCAGTGTACTTTCTGCAACACGTATAACCGTTGCCATAGAAGTTCTATCACAGAGAGAGTAGTACATAAAACAATTATTCTTTAGAGTACAAAGGGTTGATGTTTTCAAGCATTGGGAAGCAAACTTTGAGGAGATTGACTGGTGATTATCAATTATTCTATATTCAATCTTGTTACCCATGACTCCACCTGCTAATTTCAGTATTAAATCTCTAATTTCTAGTATGTGTGGCTAAAACCCCCATGTTGGGGGTATGCTGTTGATATAGGTTCTTGATTTATTTATTGGGTCTTTGGTATTTTAACTTATTTGTGTTGGTTTGAGTGAATTTACATCCATTACTATGTTTAATCAATAATTTCAAGGTTGCAAACTTGGAGTTTAGTTTAGGTTTCTGATTATTGTTTTAACCAAAATTATTAGAGTGTGGAATGGATGTAATGGCTAGAAACCTTTCGAGGTTTCAGTTGAAGTCCATAACTGTGTATTCAGTGGCCAAGGTTTCAGGGGTTTTGCTAATACTTCTTGTGCCTAACGTGTCCTTGACAGTCTGCGTACGATATCATAATTGAATCATATGAAATAGTTGTGTATCGTAATTGAACATGGGTTACAAGCAATCTAGCCTATTTACTCATTATCAACTCAATTAGTCAAATATTTGGACCTAGCTGGTAGATCGTTTTCCATATTTGCATATCCTCAAAATCTTTCCTAATTTGTTGATCAATCTGTTAATTAGATATTGTGTAGCTAAATCTTAAATTCAATTATTGTAAACCCCCATATCTTACAATTGCTTAGTCCAATGAACCACTTCAATTTGTGAATCACGATTCCCTGTACGATTCAACCCTAACCTCTAAGTTGGGTTATTATGCTGATGAGGACTCTCCCTGCTTCCTTTGAGTAGTAAGGTTGAGCGACATCAGCCCTAGTCTCCAATGATAAAGCTATGAATTTCTGTGTATATGATCTTAAGTGTGAAAAGCATGTTTTAAAAAATGATGATGATAATATTATAATAATGATGGCGCTATTAAAGCTATGATGATGTTATGATAAAGAGGGTGATGAAAGCCCAAATGTTATGACATGATGTTAAGGTGAGATTGTCTACCCACACTATGATGAAAATCAACTAGATGGCCTGTTCATATGACTTGATGTTTAATAAAAGACTATGATGATTATTTTGAAAGCTATGAAAGCATGATTTTAATAAAGTATGAACTCTGTTGAAATCTATGTGTTTATATACATATGCATGTTATGTATTTCGTGGGATATGACATAGCACCGAATGAGATTGGGATTGTGGACTCTACCTAAGGGCTTCTTAATGAAAAGCCTACCTCTATCATAACTACGTAACACCATAGGGATGATGATTATGTGCCTATATGGTATAATGTTAGTGGAGGCACAATAAGTTAAGCATCTGCCAAAATGGGAAGATTCCTATAAGGTTTCATGTTAAAGTTCTTGCTGAAATGGGAAGGATACCATATGGTGAGGTATAGTCTACCCTGGAAAAGTAGGCTACTCTTTCACTCAGTGTAGAGGGAACCTCGGGATTCCATATAATAGTCTGCATGGTCTTATATATTGGTTATGGTCCTATTCCTACATATGTATGTTAAGGATAAGAATAAATTTATGATGTTTTTTCTCATGATTTTAAATTATATGCTCATGCATATTGTGTCCATATCCCATTGATAATGATTCTGCATATTGATAGTATTGTGATATCGTTTGATTCATGGCATACTAACATACTTTGTACATTCTATGTTCTAACACATACTTTTTCTTTACATGATCTAACCATGTAAGGACAATAAGGAGATTATTCCATTTTGGCTTGCATTTGGATTTTGAGTTTGAAGACTTGTGGTGAGCTCCCATGCTTTGGGAACAAACCCGTATGATGCTTTTCTTTTTTCATGTTGACACTTTAGTATTTTTATTCTTATGATTTATATCTTGAGGATGAGCTAGTAAGCTATGTGCAAGATCCAGTCAAGTTCTATAAGGTAGAGGCATGAATCGGATCATGATGGATTTGATGTATTTTCCTTATGGAACAATGGCTCTCTTGCATATATACATTTCATCTTGATTATTCTCTTTTGTATGCTTGTTTTATCTTATGAAAGCTTATGATACGAACATGAGCCTTTGATGGAAGGTCTTCGAGTGTCACATTCGTCGTGTCACGGCTAGGCCCTAGGTCTCGATCACGACAAAAATGGTATCAGAGAACAAGGTTTGAAAGCATCCTAGGGAGTCTAACATGCCGCGTAAAATAAAGTCTTGTTCATTGATGTAAAGTGTGGCACATCCATGAATAGAAGGCTATGAGAACTTTTAAGAAAATCTATCTTTTTTGAACTCTATGTCGTACCTTTGAAACTTCCATATCCTAACGTTTGTCGCTTGGTGTTTTCAATTATGGCACCACGATGTTATCCATTGTCAAGGGGAAATGATGCTAATGCGGATCAAGCTCCCCAAGTCCCTTAAGCGGACTAAGTATCTAATGATGAGTTTAGAGCCATGACAACTATGTTAGTTCAAATCATGGCTTCTCCAGTAACTCCTACTCCGGCTTTAATCCCTTGGAATTCTATGGTTTAAAGGTGGATGAGGATTCCCAAGAATTCATTGATAAGGTGTAAAAGGTGGTGGATATTATGGGGGTATCTTCTGAATAAAAGGCTCAATTAGCATCTTATCAACTTAAAGGAGTGGCTCAAGATTGGTTCACTCAATGGAAGTCCAAGAGAGTTGAGAAATGTGCCATTGATTGGGAAATGTTTACGGTCGATTTTCTTGATCAATTCTTTTTTGTTGAGCTAAGGGAAGCTAAGGTGATGGAATTCTTGAACTTGAAGCAAAGTAGATTGATGTGAGGTAGTATGCCCTCAAGTACACCATGTTTTTCAAATTTGCTCCTTTCTTGGTGGCCGAATCTAGGGCCTGTATGAACAAATTCACTTTGGGTGTGTCTAACTTGGTAAAGATGGAATGCAAAGCCACCATACTCATCAAAGAAATGGATATCACTAGACTCATGCACGTGTCAAACAAGTGGAGAGAGAAGTTGCAAAAGGTGAGGTGCAATGAGTCCAAGAGGGCTCGTTATGATGGTGCATTTTCTTATGGTAAGTCCAGTGGTGGCCAGGTTCAACAAGGCCAAGGGGCCTCAAAAGGTGCTCCTCAAAGGTTTGAAAAAGAGAAAAGGGCCAATCCTAAGGCTCAAGGTTATGTTGGGAAAGGTGGTGCTATTCCTCCTAAGTATTTGAGGTGTGGTGAGAATCATGCAGGAAAATGTTTGAGAGGAACCAATGGTTGATTTTGATGTGGAAAGATGGGAAACAAGATTTCTGAACGTCCTAATGTTGCTAATAAAAGTAAGGAAGGGCATACCCAAGGCCAAGTGGCTCAAAGAGGGAAAGTGCAACAAGGTGCCCAAGCTCAAGATGGTGGTCCATATGGTAATCGATTCTTTGAGGCTCCCAACGTGGTTACTAGTATGTTGAAAGTCGTTGATCATGATGTATATGCTCTGCTTGACCCTGGTGCCAATATGTCTTTTTTTACTCTTTATGTTGCGATAAAGTTTGATGTGTCTCCAGAAGTCTTGTTAGAGCCTTATTCGATTTATACTCCTATTGGTGAGTCAATCCTAGCCAAGATAGTCTATAAAAGTTGTCCCATGTCATTCTTACATAAATTATTTCCATGTGATCTAGTTGAGCTTGATATGATAGATTTTGATGTCATTCTTGGTATGTATTGGTTGCATACATCCTATGCTTCCATTAATTATAGGAACCACAAGGTCATATTCCTAATTCCTAATGAGCCTATCCTTAAATGGAAGGGAACAAATTTTTCGTTCCAAGGGAAGCTTGTCTCCTATGTGAAAGCTATGAAAATGATCTCTAAATATTGTCCATATCATGTTGTCCGAGTCATGGATGTTGAATCCCATGTTCCTACTCTTGATTCGGTCCCCAAAGTAAATAAGTTCTCTAATGTCTTACCCGACACCCAGCCTAATCCCTCCATATCGAATGGGCCCGACAGAGTTGAATGAATTGAAGGAATAATTTTTAAGGATTTGCTCGATAAGGGGTTCATAAGGCCTAGTGTGTCACCATGGGGTGCTAATATATTGTTTGTAAGGAAGAAGGATAGTTCACTTCAGATGTGTGTGGATTATCGACAATTGAATAAAGTAACCATACAAAACAAGTATCCACTTCTAATAATCGATGACCTCTTTGATCAACTACAAGGTGCAAACCACTTTTCTAAGATTGATTTTTGGTCTAGATTTCACCAGTTGAGAGTGAAGATGACCTTCCAAAGATGACATTTAGAACTTAGTATGGTCATTTTGAATTTTCGGTTATATCATTTGGACCAATAATTTCCCTTAATGATTTCACTGGTTAGATGAACAAGATCTTCAAACTATATTTGGATATGGTTGTGGTGGTGCTCATAGATGGTATATTGGTCTATTCATGAGATGTGAAAGATCATGAAGATCAGTTAAGGATTATGTTGCAAACACTGAGAGATAGACAATTATTTGCCAAATTTAGCAAGTGTGGATTTTGCCTAAGAGAGGTAGCTTTCCCTGGTTGCATTATTTCGGGCGATGGTATTAGAGTTGATTGCAATGAGGAATTGGCCTAGGCCATTGTTTGCATCTAATATATTAGAAGCTTTTTAGGTTTTGCTAGATATTATAGAAGGTTTGTTGAGAGATTTTCCTCCACTGGTTCTCCTTTGACAAGGTTTACCCAAAGGAAGGTGAAATTCCAATGGTCTGATGAATGTAAAAAGAGTTTTCAAATGATGAAGAACCGTCTTACCTCAGCCACTATTTTGACATTGCCCAAAGGTTTAGATGATTTTATGGTGTATTGTGATGCCTTATATGTAGGTTTGGGTTTTGTGTTGATGCAATATAGAAAGGTCATGGCCTATGCTTCAAGGCAATTGAAAGTGCATAAAAAGAACTATTTGACGTATTATCTTGACTTGTTGGCTGTTGTATTTGCATTAAAGATCTAGCGACACTATCTCTATGGGGTACATGTTGATATATTCACCAACCACAAGTGTTTACAATATGTGTTTAGCAAAAGATATTTGAATTTAAGGCAAAGACGATGGTTGGAACTTTTAATGGATTATGACATGAGCGTGATGTATCACCCCTGTAAGGTGAATGTTGTAGCCGATGCATTGAGTAGAGTATCTATGGGCAGCATGACACACATTGATGATGAAAATAAAGAGTTGGCCAAAGAATTGCACCATTTGGCTTGTTTGGGTGTAAGGTTAGCTAGTTTGAGTTATGGTGGTGTGTTAGTACCTAATGGGGCAGAATCATCTTTGATTGAAGAAATTAAAGCAAAAAAAAAGAAAAACGTTGATCCTACCTTGGTTGAATTGAGGAAGTTGATGTTTGATAAAAAAGTGGAGGTCTTTTAAAAAGGGGGAGATGGAGTATTGCATGACCAAGGACAATTATGTGTACCTAATGTAGGTGGCTAAAGCTAGAAAATACTTGATGAAACCCATAATTCCAATTATTCTATTTATCCACCAAAATGTATAGGGATTTGAGGGAAGTGTATTGGTTGAATGACATGAAGAAAGATATAGCAAGGTGTGTGATGGAATGTCCAAATTATCAACAAGTGAAGGTAGAACATAAAAAACCAGGCGATTTGACTCAAGATATTGAGATATCGACATGGAAATGGGAGATAGTGAATATAGACGTTTTACAGGGTATCCAAGGACTAGGAAGCATTTTGACTCAATATGGGTGGTTGTGGATAGAATGATGAAAACAACCCACTTTTTGCTGGTAAAGACTTCTTATGATTATGCTAAGATTTATATCTAAGAATTTGAAATTACATGGTGTACCATTACTCATTATATCAGATAGAGGTGCTTAATTTACTTCTCATTTTTGGAAGTCATTCCAAAAGGTCCTTGGTACAAAAGTGAAGCACCGTATTTCATTCTCGATGGATGGACAAGCCGAATAATACAAATGTTATAGAATATGTTGAGGGATTGTGTGCTTGATTTTAAAGGATGTTAGGATGATCACTTACCTCTTTTTTGAATTTTCTTACAACAATATTTTTTATTCAAGTGTTGGTATGACTCCATTCGAAGCAATATACGTTAGATGGTGCAAATCATCGGTGGGGTAGTTCGATGTGGGAGAAATCTCCTTAATTGGACCAGATTTGATATTCGATGCTATAAAGAAGGTGAACATCATAAAGAAAAGGTTGAAGGCTACCCAAAGTCGTCAAAAGTCATATGCCGATGTGAGGAGAAGAGAGTCAGAGTTTAATAAAGGTAATTGGGTATATTTGAAGGTTTCCCCAATGAATGGAGTGATGCATTTTGGTAAGTAAAGAAAACTGAGACCTAGATACATGGGACCTTATGAGATGATAAAGAGAATTTGGAAGGTAACCTACGAATTTAGATTTGCCTTTGGAATCAACTATGATTCATCTGGTCTCCTATGTTTCCATGCTTAGGAAATGCTTTGGTGACCCTATTTCTATTGTTCTTTGAAAGAGGTGTGTATTGAGGAAGATCTGCTTCATGAAGAAGTACCAATTGAGATTTTTGACCAACAAATAAAGATGTTAAGAAATAAAGAGGTTGCATCCGTCAAAGTGTTATGTAGAAATCAACAAGTTGAGAGTGCTACTTGGGATGATGAAGCGGACGTGATAAAATAATATCGTTACCTCTTTCCTTCTACTCAAGCATAAGGTACATAATGTGATCTACGCCTTTGAAATTCTCATTATATGTATCTCATGTTAAGTTGCATGCATGGATGATCATGAAACTGTTTTTTGAATTATATTTGACGCATAAGTTTGATGATGTTATGAAAGTTATGGTTTAGTTGTATTTTTGCATTTATGCTATGATGATGACTATATTCCAACTCCATTCAAGCATAATTCTATCTCATTTGAGGACAAAAGATCCCTAGAAGGAGATTTCATAACATCTTTTATGTTTAAAGGCTTGGAAACTAAGAGTTAAGATTTTCGCTGACAGGTCAATTCTACGAGCCATTCTATGGCTAGTAGATGCATCTACTGGTCATAGGTGCACTAGTAGAAAGAGCCCAGTGAAATAAGTGAATTGAAGAAATTTTGAAAGTTGACTTACAAGTTATCAGACGGCTCAATAGGTCTCGTAGGAGGAGACCCTGAGGAACCAAAAATTTTCCTAAGACTGGGGTCTCATTTCGAAGGGTTATACAGCCCGTAAGTTCATCCACAAGCCATGCTGCATATTCGTGGATCAGAAAGTTGCAATTCTAGTAGCTCAACTTTCATGACACCCTGAACTATAAGGCATGATATGAGCCATAAGTGGATCCATGGCCCGTAAAAGGTGTTTCATAGACGACTTCGGCGGGTTCTTTAAGAAGGGTGTTTTGACTTTTCTAATCCACCTAAGTCCCAAACTATGTCATTTTGGCTACTCCAACTACCCTAAATGACTTAACCTTTATAAAGGCCTATTTCTAACTCATCCAAAGCTTTTTAATTTCCAAATTTCTCTCAAAGTTCTCAGTAATTCTTTTTCTAAGTCAAGGGTTCCATTTGAGTTAAAGCCTGAAGGTTTGACGAAGGCTTTCAAGATTTTCTTCTTCAATTCTAAGGATTCTACTTTAGGTATGTAGGCTACATTATGGATTAGTTTCATCCATAAGCCCATTCCAAAACCTTATTTTTTATTAAATTTCATGATGATTTCTTATGGGATTTTAAGCGTTGATTTCTAAAGCATGGATTATGATTCCCATATAATGACTATGACTAATTATGCATGAATTATGATGAATTTCATGATGTATATGATTTTTAAGCTAACGTATATGATTTCCAAATATGCATGATTAAGGTTTAATAATGTAATGTGGGTTCCTTTGTTAATGATTTAATTTGATTTAATTGCATATTTTCTCTATGCATCCTACTCACTTGCATGATTTTTACTTAAATGTCTATGGACCCATAGTTAGCCCTAGTCTCATATGATAAATCTATGAATTTCTATTCTTATAATCTTAAGTATGAAAAACATATTTTAAATAATGATGATGATGATATTATAATAATGATGACACTATGAAAGCTATGAAGATGCTATAATAAAGAGGTTGGTGAAAGCCCAAATGTTATGACGTGATGTTAAGGTGGTAGTGTCTACCCACACCATGATGAAAGAAAAATAGAGGGACTATTCTTATGACTTGATGTTTCATGAAAGACTATGATGATTATTTAAAAAGCTATGAAAGCATGATTTTAATGAAGTATGAACTATGTTAAAAGCTGTGCATATATATATATATATGTGCATGATTTATGTATTCCGTTGGATATAACTTAGCGCTAAATGAGATTAGGGGTGGGGAATCGACTTAAAGGGTCCTTAATGTAAAGCCTACATTTCCCATAACTGTGTGCCACCGTAGGGATGATGATTATATGCCTATATGGTACATTGTTAGTGGATCCACAATAAGTAGAGCATATGCCAAAATGGGAAGGTTCCCATAAGGTTTCATATAAAAACACTTGCCGAAATGGGAAGGGCCCCATAAGTTAAGGTATAGTCTACCTTGGAAAAGTAGGCTACTCTTTCACTAAGTGTAGAGGCAACATCGGGATTTCATGTAGTAGTCCGCATGATTTAATATGTCGGTTATGGCCCTATTCTGACATATGTATGTTAAGGATAAGATTAAGTTTATGATGCTTCTTTTCACGATTTTAAATTGCATGCTCATAAATATTTTATATTTATCCTATTGATTATGATTATGCATATTAATAGTATTATGACGTCCTTTGATCCATGCCATACCTACATATTTAGTACATTTTATATGCTAACACTTACTTCTTTGCCTATATGATCTAACCATATAGGGATGGACGATAAGGAGATTATTTCATTTTGTGACTAGCATTCAGATTCCGAGTTTGAAGACTTATTGGTGTGTTCCCATGCTTTGGGAACAAACCCTTATCATGTTTTTCTTTTTCATGTAAGACTTTAGTATTAAATTTCTTATGATGTATATCTTGAGGGTGAGATAGTAAGCTATATGCTAGACCCCAACAAGATCTATGACATAGAGGCATGAATTAGACCATCATGGATTTGATGTATTTTCCTTATGGAACCATGGCACTGTTGCTTATATACATTTTTGCTTGCTTATTATCTTGTGTATTCTTGTTTTACCTTATGAATGCTTATGATATGAACATGAGGCTTGGATGGGATGCCTTCGGGTGTCACGTTCTCTGTGTCATAGTTAGGCCCTAGGTCCGGGTCGTTGCAGTTGCACAAGTTGTGACTGAAGCTAGTTGTGCCGGGTCACCCACGAATCTTCTGGGACTATTATAGGGTGAAACCACATGTCCTGGCAAACATTCTTTCCCTGTTTGCCTTGTTCTTTGCCATCCTAGCCTCAAATTGGTCAAGCAAAATCTTCTCTCTAGCCTTCTCTACCTCACATTTGTGTGGATCCTCCATGAACGCATGCTTGTTCTTGAAAACATTACCCTTAACCTATATATATAGGTGAGAGTATACTTTTTCCTTGAGTTGGCCGTGTAGATTTTATTTCCTAGTGGCCATGTAAGGTTATAGGTCACCTCTTCCACTCGTTCAAGGAACTCAAAAGGCCAACATACCTAGGGCATAGATTACCCATTTTCTTCCCAAATTGCATCACACCCTTCATCATTGAAAACTTTAACTACACATGACCTGTCAAGAAAATCTAGCCAAATGGCAAGAGACAAAGGAGACATGAGGAAAACCAGAAAAGATTTCTAATATTTAGGAACATTTAGCCCGCTGAACTAATTCGGTGAGTCGCCAAATGCATTCAACAGTCAAAAATTACCATCATCGGATTTAGCTACAAGCAGATTGCAAGAAGTTATCACATTCAACGATAGATGACATTAATCTTCAATTCGTCAAAATACATTTAGTGGTTCAATAGTCCATCACTAAATGTGACAAAAACAACATTTAAAGGTATGCAAATATAGGTGATGTGTGCATCTTATCGGCATACCGCCGAGTCATCTTCGGTTGTCAAATTGTCCACCTCAAGCTTAGATTGGCAGCTTTGAATCCCCAAAATCCTCACGTATTTTTCAGGTTTATATCAACAAAGCAGAAGGAGTTTCACAACACAAGACAAATAACAAGCTATCATTCATGTCATTTGGTACGATTTGGGTCAAACGATAACTTACCCTTCAGAATGTCATATCCCAATCCATCATTGGGTATGTTAAAGTTGCTCAACCAAAACCATGGGTTACTCAAACTTCACCTGGAGATAAACAAAGTAAGGCTATTACGACTAGAATTAAAAGCATTTTCAACATTCACCTTTTTCACATTGTCAGTCAACTATAAATATCAAGGTGCCCTAATGGCTAAATATTTGCAAAGCAAGCATTCTAAAAGCACAATATATGGACCAAGTGTCAAACCCGCATTATGCAACACATAATCGTCCCTTTGAACTAATTTTTCATGAACGCACCAAGCTTAAAAGAGATGAAATTATATACCTGAAACGCCATGTGCTAACAGTGGAAGTAAAAAAGAGATTGTTGAAGTAGCTTACATGAATCCCAAAGAGAAAAATAAATATTAGAGAGAGATCTAAAGGGTTGTGTGGATGGTGTGCTCTAGAAGGAAGGTGGATGGGGAGATGAAAAGGAAAGACATTTAAAGAGCATTTAAGGGATGTGGTAGAGACATTTTGACTTCTGCATTACTATTCATTTTTGCAGAGTACGGTGGTGATAAGCCGATTATGCGCACGACTGCCTTTTCATATCTCATTTGAAGTTTATCTCATGGACGTCAAAGTAGGGTAGCTATGTATCGCCAATCATACTCGGGGATACGCCAAGTTGTCATCTTAATCGCCTAAATCTGCAGTACCTCAAATTCATGAGTCGTCCTTTAAGTATGGTCAAAGTCAAGGTCACCATCTCCACTCGGTGCCATGCTGAATTACAACTAGGGCCACTGAAATTAGCAACAACCTAAGGCTCCTCAAGTATCCAAAAGTTCAGTCTAATTAAGGATCCCCATTTCAACTCAGTGACACAACGACTAAGGAAGCCTATTGATGAGCGAAAAGGCAGGCAAACAAGTTATCACCCTTTTGGTTTAGAGATGCATCGGTTGAAACTTTGGACCGTCAATTAACGATCCACCAATCTTGATCACACCATTGCTTTCCTGCCTCATACATCAACCTAAAAACCTGAAACCATCAGCAACATTGCAAATCCACTAACACTGTGAGTTGCCTCCCAAAAAGTGTCTGAGTTTATGTTGTGGCATGATAATGTCCGTAAAGTTCAATTTTATTCACGTACATAATATTAATAACTCGGACATCTGGTGGTTTCCCATAGTACTTTTTTCGCCTCTGTCCATATTTCTTGAATCTTTCCCCATTATGGTTCTCAACATCCACCACACCATTTGAAAGTATGTTAGTGACCTTAAAGGTCCAAACTACTTTGACTTGAGTTTCCTAGGGAACAAATGAATCCTTGAATTGTAGAGCATCTCTGGATCTCCTTAAGAAAATTCTCTTTTAGGGATCTTTAGGTTGTGCCACTCTTTCATTTTTTGTTTATATAAAGTTGAGCTTTCATAAGTTTTCAACTTGAACTCATCTAGCAAATGGAGCTAGGTCAGTCGAGCTTCTAGAGCCTCATTATATTTGAAATTGAGTCTCTTTATAGCCCATAAGGCTCTGTGTTCTAACTCCACTGGTAAATGGAAAGCTTTGAAAAAGACCAACTGATATGGGGACATACCAATGGGGTCTTTGTAGGCCGTCTGGTAAGCCCCGAATGAATCATCCAACTTTCTTGCCCAGCAACTTTGATTCCTATTTACTGTCTTTGCAAGGATCATTTTTATCTCCCTATTCGACACCTCCACTTCATTGTCTTGAGGGTAGTAGAGAGTTGTTATCCTGTGCTTTACCCCATACTTGCTTAAGAATGACTGAAACATCATGTTCCAAATATGGGATCCACCGTCTGTAAATGACTGAAACATCATGTTCCAAATATGGGATCCACCGTCTGTAATGATGGCTAGAGGAGTGCAAAATCGAGTAAGAATATTTCTTTTCAAAAATTGCACCACTCCTTTGCAATCATTGGTTGGCAAGGCCACTGGTTTGACTAATTTTGAGACATAATCAACAACTAACAAGTTATATTTGTTGCCAAATGAACTTCTGAATAGCCCCATGAAATCCACTCCCCATACATCAAATACTTCCAATTCTAGAATTAGGGTTAATGGAAGTTCATGCCTTCTACAAATGTTTCACCAAAGTTGGCACATTGGACATGCCTTGGCGAACCCATGAGCGTGTCTATGAAGTGTTGGCCAATAGTAAGGACGTTGGAGTAGCGTAGAAGTAGTCCTTATTCCTCTATGATGGCCCCCAACTGCTAATGAGTGACACTCCTCTAAAATAGCCTCCATTGCAGACTCTGGTACACACCTTCGGATCATGTTGTCTGTGCATCCCTTGAAAAAATAGGGATCATCCCAATAGTATTGTTCACATCATGCAAAAAGTTTCTCATTTGGTAGGAAAATCTGGAATGATTCCACACACCAAATAGTTTGTCAAATCAACATACCAATGAGTAACCATTGTAGCTATTCTCATTACTGCTTCATTAGGAAACTTATCAGAGATATCCTTCTCTTCAACATTAGAGTTTGGTGGCTCAATCGATGGTCGGCCACCTGATTCTTGCAACCCTTCCTATCTTTCACCTCAAAGTCAAATTCTTGAGACATCAATACCTATCGTATAAGCCTTAGTTTGGCATCTTTTTTCACCATAAGATAGACTAGTACTGCGTTGTCAGTGTGAACAACCTTTATGCCTAGAATATACACACAAAACTTTTCAAAAGCATACATTATATCTAAGAGATCTTTCTCTATCATTGTATAATTCCCTTGGGCTGTGTTCAATGTCTTGCTAGCATAATGAATGGGATGGAAAGGATCCCCAATCCTTTATCCTAGCACATCCCCTAAGGCTACACCACTCTCGTCACATATTACCTCGGATGGCTTAGTCCAATCTGGGGAGATTATTCTTGGAGCTTCAATCAACTTCTCTTTGAGAGTTTCAAATGACTTCATACATGCTTTGTTGAAGGTAAAAGATGAGTATTTTTCTAATAGTTTTCACATGGGGCTGGTGGCTTTAGCAAAATCCCTTATGAACCTCTGATAGAAACTGGCATGCCCTAGGAAACTTCGCACATCTTTGATTGAGATAGGAGGTGGAAGGTTTGCTATTACATCTACCTTTGCTTGATCAACCTGCAAGCTTTTCCATGAAATCTTGTTGCCCAAAATGATTCCTTCTTTCACCATAAAATTACACTTCTCCCAATTGAGCACAAGGTTTGTCTCGACACACTACTGTAATTCCTTCTCTAGGTGACCCAAGCATTATTTGAAAGTGTCTTTTACTACCAAGAAGTCATCCATGAAGACTTCCATGGAATCCTCAACAATATTAGCGAAGATAGACATCATTGATGTTGCCAAATTTACATCTCTTTATTAGAGGATAAAGCGGTCGCTGTCAACAAATAGAACTTAACAAAGGTTAGGGTCGAACCTACTGGAAATACGTAGACTCAAGATAAATTAACCAACAAGCAATCCGAGTAGTTAATCAACTCCATTCCCCAAAGGGGGGAGTTTTGCAAAAATCAATGAGAAAAATAAACTAACTAACTATCACGAGAGAAATATCAATAAAGGAGAGAAACTAGGGTATTCAGTTCCCATGATTCCCCAACTCAGTATCACCAGATAACCTAAATCTTGTCTAGTGTTTAACATGTAGGAAGGTAATTTAATTTCACTAAGCCCTTTCGTCAAAGGTGAGAGGCGAATTTCACTATACGACTTAGCCCCTCTCCATAGTGTGCATTACTAACCATTACCAATAAGTCCCAGTACAACTTTCCCTTGACTCAGTTTGGTTGATTAGACAATAACTTATCAATCGATCCTGATAATTAATCTCTTTTCCTATACATTACTACCTTGGTCCACTCAGTAACACTAGGCAAGTTCTAATGTTGGCCACTATCAAGAAACATGAAAAATAAAGAGAGTTAATTAATACATACATATACACCTTCCAAGAATAGTGAATTATCCAGTTTTACTTTGTTAGTTCTTCATGCTTCCCATAATCCTAGTTGTTGATTTAGCTACTCATGCTTTGTGTAGATGAAATGATTATGAATTCAGAAGACATAATTAAACACATACACAACTGAATTAATAACAAGAAAATCCAATGCAATGAAAATCACAAGCTTGAAGATTAAATTAAACCACAAGTATTTTCAAACATTCTCTCACAATTTTCTCTCTAAGAATATTGAGTTCTTTGAGCACTAACATAAAACTAAGCTAAACCTACGTGAACAAGTGGTAACTTTTCAGAACTTTTGAAAAATAACCTAAAAGACCTATTTATAATAATTAAAATGATTCCTAAACAAATTAGGAAAACTAGTTGGTAAACGCCATGAAAGAACTTTACAATCCATATTGTCTTCTATGGCTCATAGTCGGGGGTCTCGTAATCAACTACTGGAATTTTGGACTTCACTTCTATGGCACCCCTTTATGACTCATAAAATGGTTTATGACCCATAAAGGGGGTTTCCTCTGATAATATTCCTGCAAGTCCACCTCTCTTATCCTCAGGGCACAAAAGGTATTCTACGACTTGTAAGCTGCTCCATGACTCATCCACATGTTCGTAGACTTCAACTTCTGCAAATATCCCCTAACTGGAATTCCTCAAGAAACCAATCTACGACTCATAGAATGCTCTACAACCTGTAGACTGTCTCGTATAGTAGCAAAAACCAGCAAATTCTGCAATATTTCCCAGTCGTAGAGACCCAAATTGATACTTTTTCTCAAGCAAAATGACCGACTAAGTCCTGTACCTAGATACTCTTCATAAAATACACTGTTACCCTATATGTGGCTACCCAATATCCAAAATTACAATCAAAACACAAGAAAATAAACTACCTATGAATAAAAAAACTGAAAATAAACCTATAATTATGCTATTACATAAAAAATCTTGGGTTGTCTCCCAAGTAGCGCCTCATTTATTGTCGCGATTTGACTTGGACACATTTGTTACTCAGTCTTCACCAATTGCGCAAACTTCACTCTTCAACTTATCAGGATGCTTTATGGACTGACGGATATCAAAGACAACAGTTCAATCTAAACCTAAGTTGACCAGCTTCCATATCCACTAGGGCTAGTCCAATGGCTAGGTTGGGTCTTTCCAAGATGATTGGGACGTCGAAGTCAACTTCACAATCTAGGATCATGAAGTCTGAAGGAATATGAACTTCTCAACTTTTACTAACACATCATATAGTATCCTCATAGGCTTCTTTTCTGTACGATCCGCCCTCAACAAATATATTAGTAGGAGTAGGGCCCCCAATCCAAGCTTCTTAAAGACTGCAAAGGGCATCAAATTGATACTAGCACCTAAATCACATAGTGTCCTCGTGAACTCCACATCTCAAATGGTGCAGGGTATGGTGAAAACAACTGGATCTTCTCTTTTCTGAACCAAGGACTTTGTAGTAACTGCACTGCAATGCTGAAACTCTTGAGAAAGCTCCTGATTCACAGTGCGCATTTTGGTGACTAAGTCCTTCATGTATTTCGCATAGCCTGGCATTTTCTCCAAAGCCTCGATGAGGGGGATGTTGATAGAAAGCTGTTTAGAAAGCAGGGGAAGTGCTTGAATTTGTCTTTCCCCTCCCTCTTTTTTAGTGTCTAAGGAAAGGGAGGAGGAGGCCTAGGGACAGGCTTAAACCTCTGTGGCACTTCAGCTGCTTCACTCACCCCATCCTAGCGATGACCATCTCCATCATCGGCATCCTTAACTATAACCATCTCTTACGAACATCTTCCTCTTCGACTACCGTAGGAGGATCAATGGTGCTCTTGCCACCCCGAGTAGTAACTGGCACACACTACCCATCATTCTTAGGATTTTGCACTGTATTACTAGGCAATGTACACTTTTGACGTTGATTCAACTGAGTTGAAATTTGATTGAATTGTTGTTCCAACTGTTTGATAGCCATAGAGTGAGACTCTATCTTTTGATTGACACTAGAGATCTCTGTTTTCATGCCAGTAAGGTCTTATCCTGTGTCTCAGCCTTCTTCAATAGGCGATCAAACATCTTCTAAATTCTGGAATTGCCTGTACCTGCGTCGAGGTTATGTGGTGGCACATAAGGACCATTCGTAAAGCCTTCTCTGCGACCCCAATCTTCATCTGGACCCCTGTTTCTATCATAATAACCACTACAATTGTCTCTGTAAGCTCCTTCTCTACCAAAGTTCTGACCTTGGTTTCCTTGACCTTGGCGCCAATAGTCCTGATTGGACCCTTGGGCGTTGGTCCAGAAACCCTCCGTCTAATCATTAACAAAGCATGCATCCTCCTCATAGTATGGATCCTCGTACATGGGTGCATGTTGAGGTTGATGAACCACTGCATTTACTCTCTCCTTGTTTTGCTTCATCATCACCTCCATGCCTGTGCAAATCTGAGCAAGTTGTTGCATGATCTCCTCATTGATTTTGACTTGCTCTGGACCCACACTGACTGCACATGAACTCTTCATGAAAGCTCTATTCCTCTGCCCCTAATGATTCATCTTGGCCACTCTTTCCATGTGTTCAACCATCCTTGCAAATGGTTGATCCAGAAACATGCCCCCCATGATAGTGTCAACACAAGCTTGACTGTTCTTATCAAGAGCATGGTAGAGAATCTCCAGCAAGGTGTCGTCAACTATCTTGTGGTCAGGGACGCTCCTCAAATATTTTGTAAACAGCACCCAAGTAGTACGTATAGAATCACCAAGAATTGCTTGAGGTTGTTAATCTGGTCCTTTAACTTGAACTTCTTCGATCTAGGGAAGTACCTCTCTAAAAAGGCCTTATGCAAGTCTACCCAGCTGGCTATTGAACTCTACAGGAGCTTAGATAGCCCTAATGCAACATTGCCCATAAGAGATAATGCGAAGACACGAAGTTCCACAACATCCATAGACAGATTATGTGTTCCCATTACACTCTTACAAACAAATGTAACATTGTGTAAGTGGCTTTGTGGATCCTCTTATGGTAAGCCCCCAAATAGCCCAAAGTTTTGCAGCATTTGAAGTAACCTACTCGAGACTGTGAACTTTGTGTTTGCCAGTAGTGGTGGAAACACAATAGCTCCAGTCGCATCTATAACAATGGGATTCAACTGGTACTGATTCCATTGGTAAGCATTGGCATTGAAGTCCTGAGGCTGTGGAATATCTTCCAAAGGAGGTGGGTTCTCATTCCCATCATCATCCTTATTGTTCTGATTCAAAGTTGCATTGGCCGCGTTGTTAGCTTTATCTTGGGCCATCCTTCTTATCGTTCTGTGCATCTTTGGTTCAAACGGAGTTAAGGGATTGCCTTGACTCTGAGTGCTGGCATACACTACTCGTATACCCTGCAAATAAACAATAACAACAAACAAAAGTAAAATAAAGGGAACTAAGGATTAAGACTTACAATACCAATAAATTTACTAAGTCTAGCCTTATTCCATGGCAACAGTGCAAAAATCTTGATGTCGCCCAAGTTACACTACCTTTTTAGAGGATAAAGCGATCGCTGTCAAGAAATAGAACCTAACAAAGGTTAGGGTCGAACACACAGGGAATATGTAGACTCCAGAAAAATTCACCAACAAACAGTCCGAGTAGTTAATCAACTCAATTCCCAAGGTGGCGGGGGTTGCAAAAATCTATGAGAAAAATAAACTAACTATCATGAGATAAAGATCAATAAAGGAGAGCAACTAAAATATTGTGTTCCCTTTGATTCCCCAACATAGCATCATCAGATAACCTAATTCTTGTCTAGTGTAGAGCATGTTGGAGAGTAATTTAAGTTCACCAAGCCCTTTGGACAAAGGTGAGACGCGAATTTCACTATGCGACTTGGCCCATCTACATAGTGTGCATTACTAACCATTACCTATAAATCCTAGTACAGCCTCCCCTTGGCCCGATTTGGATGATTAGATGAGAACACATCAAACGAATCTTGTTAATTAATCACTTTTCCTATTCATTACTACCTTGGTCCATCCAGTAACACTAGGTGGGTTCTAATGTTGGCCACCATCAGAAAACATGCAAAACGAAGAGAGTTAATTAATACATGCATATACACCTTCCAAGAATCATGAATTATCCAATTTTACTTTGTTAGTTTTTATGGTTCTCACAACCCTAGTTGGAATTAGCTACTCATGCTTTGTATAGATGAAGAGATTATGAATTTAGAAGACATAATTAAAACATTTACACA
Source organism: Solanum rostratum (assembly GCA_029948455.1). NCBI lineage: Eukaryota > Viridiplantae > Streptophyta > Magnoliopsida > Solanales > Solanaceae > Solanum > Solanum rostratum. Next base: position 36,170,891 of record CM057050.1, on the reverse strand, counting down.
TCTGAATTAAGAACAGGCAAATCCAATGTCAACGAAAATCAAAAGCTTGAAAATTGAATTTAACCACAAGTGTTTTCAAAGAGTCTTACACAATTTTCTCTCTAAGAATATTGAGTTCTCTGAGCACTAACCTAAAATTAAGCTAAACCTACATGAACTGGTGGTAACTTCTCAGAACTTTTGAAAAATAACCTAAAAGAACTATTTATAATAATAAAAAACAAGTCCTAAATAAATTAGGAAAACTGGTCGGCAAACTCCATGAAAGCACTTTACGACCCGTATTGTCTTCTATGACTCGTAATCGGGATCTCCTAATCAACTGCTGGAATCTTGGACTTTACTTCTAGACACCCCTTTATGACTCGTAAAATAGTTTACAATCCATAAAGGGGGTTTCCTCTGATAACTTTCCTACAAGTCTACCTCTCTGATCCTCAGGGCACGAAAGGTATTCGATGACTCATAAACTGTTTCACAACTCTTCTGCATGTTCATAGACTTCAACTTCAGCAAATATCCCTTCACTGGAATTCCTCACAAAACCAATCTACGACTCATAAAATACTCTACGACCCATAGACTGTCTCATACAACAGTAAAAACTAGCAACTTCTGCAATATTACCCCAAATCATGGCCAACTTGTAATCCTGCAAATCTAAACATAAAACCCACAAATATCGCATTGAGAACATGCAAAATCCTATGTTTAAGCATCAAAAGTGTTGTATTTTGGAAGCACATCAGTCATGCACTTCTGAAGAGTTACCATTGCATTGCATAACCCAAAGGGCATCCTTTTTAATAGTAAAGTACCATAGGGGAAAGTAAAGTGTGAGGCCCCACATGTTGGAATATGAAAAAATTTCTATGAAATAAAATCATGAAATTTTCTAAGTACTAATGGCTTTCATGAAGGGATCTACAACCTGTAAGTTGTTCCACCGGCCGTAGCTTGTGATCGTGGAATGGAGGGTGGATGGTGAAAAAATGGTTTTCTGAAGTTTGGAGTATGAGTTACCAGTATGGCTCATAATTTGGTTGACTAGCCAAAAGTCATGTTGTGGATGATGATTTATAGAAAGTTTCTAAGGGTCCAAATTATAACCAGACAAGACCCCTTTGCATGACTTGTGGAAAGGACCACGACCCATGATTAGGGTCTCGTGGTCCTATTTGATAGTTTTTAAGAAAGGACAATTATGACATTTCTTATTATCCTAAGGTTATGCTGCATCATTTAGGCCCCTAAATCAACCCTTCCCAGTGTTATATAACTCAAACTCACTCCATTCAAATCATTCTCAAAATACCCTTAAGTCCCACTCCCCCAAAATACTCCTAAGTTCCTCTAGACTTCCTAGAGAAGAATCCAAGATAGAGTTTCGGGTTCGCTTCATTCTCTCACAAGACTATAATCTCCAATCACATTAAGGTATGTCAGTTTTGATTTCCAGATACCTTTTCTACATAAAGCTCAACCATTCCCTTTCCCCATCTATTTACAAATCATGAAAACTTTTGAAAGTCTTATAAACTCTTTTATACGATGATATTATAAAGTATTTTATGATGTTTTATCCTTTTATACTATTATGCAATGCAATGCCATGTGAATTTTATGGTTTAAATGTGGGTTTGATGATGTGCTAGCCATGTTTTCTTATGCCTTTGGTTGGTTATTTTGAATAATGCTTAATTGATTCTATTTTACTCCTCTCATGTCATTTACTATTGGATTTTATGGTATCAAAATTATGTACATATACCAACCATAATTTGATAAAAAGATACATACCAAGTTTCTTATATAATAAACGTCTTATGGTGAGATATGTATGTCACACATGTTGAGATAAATAAGAGGACCAAAAAGTAATGAGCACATGAGCATGATATGAATGTTAAGAATGATGTAAAAGCTCTATCCTTGATGTTATAAGCTATGTCCTAATAAGCTACTATGAGAAGTAAATTATGATGTTTTGAGACTATGAGTAATATAATTATGATTCTGATTCAAGTATTATGTGGGATTGCAACCTAGCATAGAGAGGACCTTTGTAGTCTCCCGTTGTCACTAAACTATGTGCCACCACAGGTTCATGCTATTGATTTCCTATATGGGCTTGTATATACCGAAAAAGCAGTGCCTTAAGGTAAATATTATTAATGTCACCTACCAAAAGAGCTATGATGTAAGGTAAGGGGTATATGAAGTCACTTCCCAAAAAGGCCATGCCATAAGGTGCATTTTTAGTCTACCTTAAAAACGTAGTTTACCCCTTGTCCAATATTGAGTGAACATCAAAATTCCATGTAGTAGCTCGCTTGGTCTTACATGTAAGTTGTGGTCCTCTCCCACCTATGTGTGATATATCTTGTGACTTGATGATTTTGCATGTACATTTTGACCAAGCATCCATTATTCGAGACATATTGATCTTATATCCATTTATTATGATTATGTATATTGTTTACTTATGGCTTATGTTCTTTGTTGCATTGCACGCTGCATACTTAGTCCATTCCAAGTACTAATACATACTTTTTGCCTACATAATCTATCCATGTAGGGACCATAGCTCCTATTCATCCTCCTCCTCCACGTGGCTAAGAGGTTCGATTAAAGATTTGCTATTAGTGAGTCCTCTGCATTCAAGGACAATACCCTCTCATGTTCATGCATTATTAAGCCTTGACTATTTATGGATATTTAATTTGTTGAGGGTGAGGTCGGGAGATATCTTGGCCCCCGTTCCACTCTTTGTTAGAGGTGTTGTTAGATATGGATTGTATGTTATGAGCTCGACTCCCACTATATCTATTTATTATTGAAGACTTCCCTCTGTCCCTTCTATGCATTGATGCTTGTTGTATTATTGAGATGGAAGTCCTAGGTCCCTATTTCTCCCTATACCTTGACTCATACTTACCCGTCCCTAAGATATTATTTACTATGTCTTCATACTAATCATCTTCCCTATAACACCCCCGTAGCATAAGTCCAAAGTCTCGTTTCCCTAATATTTATGTGATTCTTGCTTATTATGCTTCCACATCCAAGGATGTACCATGTATACTTAAGAGGCTTGTTTGGGGTCCCTTCGAGTTCCCCATTCATCGTGTTGCATCTAGGCCCTAGGTTTGGGATATGATAAGCTTGGTATTAGAGCACTAGGTTGGTAAATGGTCTACTAAAATCCAACACACCACTTCAAGTAGAGTCTTAATCATGGTTGTGAAGCGCAACACAACTATTAATGAGAGGCTATGAGGCATTTTAGGAATGATTCACCTCTTCATATTCTATGTCGTGCTTTAGGAGTTAAATTAAGGCTTCCAATTCCTAATGGATGATCTTTTGCTATTTTAGATTCCTCAAAGAAGATCCACACAAAGAGCTCCCACTCCCAAGGGAGAACTTATCCCTCCGACTCCACAAGTTCCCCAAGGAGAAGAAGGGGTCACTCATGTCAAATACTAGAATGTGGTCATTTTATTGGCAAGGGTCATGGCCAACCAAGGAGTTTAAGCTCCTCATGCTCCTACCTTTGCATCAAGGCTGAGGGATTTCACAAGAATGAATTCTCCAGAGCTCTATGGCTCAAATGTTTAAGAAGACACCCAAGAATTCATTAACGAGGTGTACAAGGTCCTTGACACTATGGGGGTAAGCTCAGAGGAGAAAGCAAAACTAGCAGCCTATCAACTAAAGGGCCTTTCACATTTGTTGTTTGTTCAATAGAAGGGGGAGAGAGAGAATGGAGAGCCTATCTCTTAGGAAGAATTATAGTCTGACTTCCTTAACCATTTGTTTCCCATGGAGCTAAGGGAGGCAAAAATGACATCATTTACGAACCTTAAGCAAGGTTCCATGAGTATTAGGGAGTATTCCCTTAATTTTGATAACCTCATAAAGGATGCTCCTTACTTGGTCGCAGATCCTTGGGCAAGGATATACATGTTTGTGTCAGGAGTATCTGACTTGATCAATGAAGAATGCCGCACCGTTATGCTCATAAGAGATGTGGACTTGTCTCGGCCCATAACTTTTGCCGAGCAACTTAAATAATAAAAGCATAGAAAGAGGAGAAGTGGAGAGTCTAAGAGCGCTCAGGTAAATTTCAAGATGCTAAGGGTGGTCGTTTTCAATAAGGCCACAAATTCCAAGGTCAAGGGTCCTCTAATGTTCAAGGCCACAAATCATATCATGCAAAAGAGTTCATAGAGTGTTCATAAATATCTATAACTTGAAATAGATTTAGAAGAGGCGTGGTGGAGCCTATGGGAGAAAGGTTCCCAAAATCAAAACCCACGTGTTTTAGAGGAGAAACATCTAGTTTTGTGGTGAAGAACCAAAACCCTAGTTTGGCCTTCTTTCTAGAGCTCCTGAAGGAGGCTTAAGGGGGTTTGAGACCTAGAAATGTTAGGATGGAGGAGAATGTGTTGATTATCATTGTATGTACTAATAAGGGGTCATTTCAGGGGTAAAAAAACGCAATTTAGGCTTTAATAAATAAGAAATGTTGAAATCGCCCCTTTAAAAATCTGGCCGGACAGGATGAGACCCTTTTTACGGGCCGTAGTCCATTCTACAGGCCGTAGATAGGGGTTTCATCTGATAGAATTTTAGACTTTCAGAAATCCTTCTCTGGTTCACATTGTACGACATGGTTTACGACTCGTAAAATATTTTAGGGGTCGTCTGATAAGTCGAGATTGAATCACTGAAAGATCTAATTTCACCAAGTCTGCCACAGGTTCCATAAACCAACTTACGGGTCGTAAAATGGTTTATGGCTCATAAAACCCTTTGTAAAAGCTGACAGTCATACAATTTTCCAAAACTTATTTTCTTGCATTATAATACTCCTCAAAGGTGGGCTCTAACAATATCTCCCCTTTTCGGACATTCATCCCCAAATATGCTAAGGAAAGCTCTAAGGAACGGAATACATGCATCATATGACAAATGCAACATGAAAACCTTTAAACCATGTCACAAATAGTACTTACAATGCAACCTAAAAAATCACATAATCATGCATAAATAACATGAGAATGACATGCAAGGAGGAGAGGTTCTAAAATAGGAAGGAGTGTATACCTCAAGCTTGATTTGAATGGAAGAGATAGGGATATCTCTGTTACATATCGGCTTCGGCTTCCCAAGTGGCACTTTCAACATGTTGGTTCCTCCAAAGGACTTTGACAGAGGGCACATCCTTGTTACTCAAGTACTTCACTTATCTATCCAAAATTTCTACCGAGACTTCCTCATAGGTCAAGTTCTCTTCAACATTCACCTTTTCTAAGGTCACAACAGAACGAGGGTCCTTAACAAATTTTCTCAACATGGAGACATGGAAAATCGGGTGGTCCATACTCATTTCTATGGGAAACTCTAATTCATACGTAATTGTACCAACGTGTCTCAAGATTTGGTAAGGCACTACGTACCTAGGGATTAGTTTCCCTTTCTGTCCAAAGCGAACCACGCCCTTCATTGGTGAAACATCAAATTATACCCAATCATCAACTTCAAACTCAAGGTCTCTCCTTCTAGTGTCGGCATAGGACTTTCATCAACTTTGAGCTGCCTTCAATCTTTCCCTTATCATCCTCACCTTCTCCAAAACATCCATAACTAGATCTGGACCCAACAAAGCCATTTCTCCCACTTCAAACCAACCAAACAGAGATCTACAACGCCTCCCATAAAGGGTTTCAAAAGGAGCCATCCCAATACTAGAGTGATAGCTATTGTAGTAAGCAAACTCGATGAGCTGGTGCTCATCCCAACTTCCCGTAAACTCCAAGATGCAAGCCCTAAGCATATCCTCAAGAGTTTAGATAGTCCTCTTGGCTTGGCCATCCGTTTGTGGGTGAAAGCACGTGCTAAGCTTGCCTTTAGTGTGAAGGCCTTTTTGGAATGACCTCCAAAAGTCTGACATGAATTGGGCACCCCGATCCGAAATAGTGGCCAATCGAACCCCACGTAATCTCACCAACTCATGAATATATAACTTAGCGTAATCTTTAGCACTATAGGTTGCCTTAGTCGGTAGGAAGTGAGCTAACTTCATCATTCTATCAACAACAACCAAATGGAATCAAAATGCCTTCTAGTCTATGGAAACCTAATTACAAAATCCATGTTGATCTCTTCCTACTTCCAAGAAGGAATCTCTATGCGTTGGGCCAAACCACCTGACCTTTGATGTTTGACCTTGAATTATTGGCAAATATGTCAACCAACTATAAATTTGGCAATGTCTTTCTTCATACCACCCCACCAATACATTTCTCTCAAAATCTTTGTACATCTTTGTAGAACCGGTGTGAATAGAATAGGAGGAGTTATGGGCTTCTTTCAGAATATAATCTCTCAAGTCATTGGCATTGGGCACACACAACTGACCTCGGTACCAAAAAACACCATCTTCCCCTTGGGAGGAAACCTTTACCTTGCCATCTTTCACCAACGACTTAAACCAAAGCAGGGTCAAGATCTTGCTTCGATTTATCTTCTTCAACCAATGAGGACTTGGAACCATCTATCACCACCGAACCACCATTTTCGGCCTCATTCTATCTAACTACCAACCTAGCCAACGAATGGATGTCCCATGCCAACTTCTTCTTGCTATCATCAATGTGAGCCACACTAATCATGGACACCCGACTTAGGGCATCAACCACAACATTAGCTTTGCCCGGATGGTAATGCATACTCATGTCATAATCTTTAAGGCACACTAGCCACCTTATTTGCCTCAAATTTAAATCCCTCTAGGTGAACACATATTAGAGACTCCTATGGTCGGTGAATACATCTACATGAACCCCATACAAATATTGACGCCATATCTTTAAGGTAAATATCACGACCGCTAGTTCGAGATTATGGGTGGGGTAATTACGTTCATGCACCTTTAATTGCCTAGAGGCATAGGAAATTAATTTTCCATTTTACATAAATACACACCCTAATTCAATTATTGAAGCATCATAATACACAACGAATCCCTCTAACGCTTCCGGTAGAGCAAAAATGGGAACCGACATAAGCTTGTCCTTTAAAGTTTGGAAATTTCTTTCACATTGATTGGTCCATACAAACATTACATTCTTTTGGGTCAATTTTTTAAAAGGAGAAGCAATTGAGGAGAAACCATTCACAAACCTTCGGTAGTATTTGGCCAAACACAAGAAGCTCCTAATATCCGCTGGAGTCTAGGGTCTAGGCCAATTTCTTATTACCTCCATCTTTTTTCAAATCCACCTTAATCCCATCACCTGACACTACATGACCTAAGAATGTGATTTCTTTTAACCAAAACTCACATTTTTTAAACTTAGCCAAGAGTCTTTCTCCAATTAATGTTTGCAATGCACCCTTAAATAATTTGCATGCTCCTCTTCATTCTGGGAATAGGTCAACATGTCATCAATAAATACCACAACAAACATATCAAGGTAGGTTATAAAGACCCTATTCATAAGATCCATAAATATTTCCAAAGCATTGGCCAGGCCAAGGGAGATCACTATGAACTCAAAAGGCCCATACCTTGTCTGGAAGTCCGTCTTGGGAATATCACATTCCCGTACCCTGAATTGATGATACCAAGACCGAAGATCAACCTTTGAGAAGTGACTAGCCCCTTGCAGTTGATCAAATAGGTCATCAATCCTTGAAAATGGATACTTGTTCTTTATATTGACCTTCTGAGTTGCCGGTAGTCGATACACATTCTAAGGGAGCCATTTTTCTTCCTCACAAAAAACACCAGCGCACCTCAAGGGGACTTACTAGGCCTTGTGAATCCCTTCTCTAAAAAGTCTTTCAAATGCTCCTTTAATTGTTTCAACTATGCCAGGGCCATTTAGTAGGTAGGGATGGAAATGGGTTGAGTATCAGGGAGGAGATCTATATCAAATATTTATTAACCTTTTAGGAGAGACCCCAGAAAGTTCATCGGGAAGACATCAAGAAACTCATTGGTGATCAAAACCGATTCAATAGGAGGGACTTTAAACTTGACATCCCTAACATGCACAAGATGATTGATGCACCCTTTAGAAATTAACTTTTGACCCTTAAGATAACAGATGAATCTACCCTTGACCATAAAGTCATGACCTTTCTATTCAAGGATAGGTTCATTAAGGAATTGGAACCTAACCTTACAAGTCATACAATAAATAGTAGTATGATATGCATGTATCCAATCCTTCCAAAGAATGATGTCAAAATACTGACAAGGCAAAACTTTATGTGATATAGACACAAGACAACACCAATAGACTCTTTTAGCAAGAATAGACTCACCGACGGGGGTAGACACCTCAAAGGGTTCATACAATAATTTGGGACACACATGATTTAGTCGATTAGCAATAAATGGAGTAATGAAAGAAATAGTGACACCTCGATCCTATAAAGCATATACATAAAAAATGTGGATCTTTAATATAGCGGTGAACGCATTGGGCACCTCATCAACCCTTCGCCTCCATTGAAGAAAACAAAACACAATATGATGTGGAGCAACTCTTTGTTGACCGCTTTGTGCCCTTTGATCACCATGGGCACCATTTCCTTGTGGCCGACCATCCCTACCCTTGTTTGGATAATTCACAATCTTATGTCCCATTTTCCCACACCCAAAGCAAACATCAATATCTTTGTAGTATCTACCTCCATGATTCTTACCACACCTTTCACACCTAGGAGCAATTTCACCACTATTACAACCTTGAACCTTTAAGTTAGGAACCCTATCATTCGCAAACCTTTAGCCTTGGAATTCGGGCCATGACAAAAATGACCAACTTTAGCACCTTAGAATCCACCATCAAGTAGAGCCCTCTTGGACTCCCCCATTCTTCTCTTTCTAAGTTGAACACCCTCAAGTTGTTTAGTGTATGTCAGGAGTCGTGATATATCTATATCCATGATGAGCATGGCGACTGGCACTCTTCATTGATCAAGTCGGATACACCTGACATAAACTTGTGCATCCTTGCCCAAGGATCAGCAACCAAACGAGGAACAAACTTGGAGAAGTTGTTGAATTGAGGGAATAATCCCTCACACTTGTAGAACCTTGCCTAAGATTCATGAATTACGTCAACTTTGTTTCCCTTCACTCAATTGGAAAGAAGCGGTCAAGGAAGGAAACTTTAAATTCCTCCCATAGAATGGGCTCATCATCCGCCCTCTCCATCTTTTTCTCTGAAAATACCTCTATGATGGCCAAAACATTAAACACTTCATCGATGAATTCTTGGGGGTCTTTTTCTACCTTTGAGCCATAGAACTCTGAGAGATTCATCCTAATGAAATCCCTCACCCTTGACGCCAGTGTAGGAGCATGAGGATCTTGAACTACTTGATTGGCCATGGCCCTTGCCAAAAGGGTGACTATATTTTGGTACTCGGTGTTGGTGAGTCCTTCTTCTTCCGGTTGGAGAGGTTCACCCTCGCCGATAGGACCTCTTTATGCTATTCATCTCGGTGACATGATCTAAATGAGCAAAAAATTACCCATTATAGATTGGAAACCTTATTTAAAATCTGAGGCACGAAGTAGAGCATGAACAAGAGAACCATTTCCCAAAATGCCTCATAGCATCCCATTCATAGTTGTGGCGTGCTTCACAACCATGAACAAGAATCTACTCAATGCAGTGTGTTGGATTTTCGAGGACCATTTACAGACCTAGTGCTCTGATATAAAGCTTTGTCACTCCTCGAGCCAAGGGCCTAGACGAGACACGATGAATGGGGAACTAAAGGGAACCCAAACAAGCCTCAAAGAATGCATAGCACATCCTTGGTTTCGTTGCAGCATAATTGAGCAATAAATGTGTAGCATATAATTTCTAAAGGGAACGGGGCTTCGGACTCACGCTATAGGGATGTTGCAGGGGAGAGGATAAGCATGGATCATATAGTAGATATATCTAAAGAGGGGGTAAGTATGACTCACCCTTTGGAGGCAATTAGGGACATGGTACCCTCATCTCATCACTATCATCATACAACAAGCACATAAGGGAATGGGAACTAAGGGAAACCTCAACAAACACTACATGGCATAGTGAGTCGAGCAGAATAGTACACATTAATAATACTGTCCAACAACACCTATAGTTACGAATCGAACGAGGGCTAAAAATTCTCCCAGGATCACCCTCAAAATATAGTATCCAAAACTAGGTAGATCTAAGTAAAGGCATGAAAGTAAATAGTTGTCGTCCTTGGAAGTGGAGGACTCACCAACAACAAATCTTCACCTGAACTGACTAGCCATGTGGAGGTGGAGGAAGGAAAGGAACTCCGGTACCTACATGGTGAAATCATGTAGGCAAAAGTATGCGTTAGTACTTGCAATGTACTAAATATGTAGGGTGCAACGCACCAAGGAACATAAGCCATATGTAAACAATATGCATAATTGTAGCAAACAAATATAACTCTATATGTCATGAATGCTTAATGCCATAGTCAAATTATGCATGATAAATCATCAAATCATATGAAATATCATACATAAATAGGAAGGGACCATATTCAACATGGAAGACCAAGCGAGCTACTACTTGGAATCCCTAAGTTTACTCCACATTGGACTAGGAGGGGTCTATCTTGCAAGGGTAAAACAAACACTCAAATTACCGGAACACCACTTTTTTTGGAAATGCCTCATAATTATCTTACAGGAACACCACCTATTTCGGTCCACACATTTTATTAACCTTACGGGAACACTACCCATTTTCGTCAATCAGGCAACATAAGTTATATGGATCCATTAGCTAATTCACACACTTATGGTGGCATCAAAGTTATGGGACAATGGTTATATACCAAGGTTCGCTTGGTGCTAGGTCATAATCCCAAAGAATACTAAAATTATTCTTATTATCATAATATGAAAATCATCATAATATCCTCATAGTTCACATAGTATCTCATCAAAACCAAAGTTTTGTCATATAAAAGATAGGACATTATAACTTATCATAGCTTTCACAACATTCTCATAATTCATAGCATACATAATAGCCCTTCACAATTCAAGTCATTCATAAATCACATATCTTGACATAAGACCATTGTCAACATAAGAAGCTTGGTACATAATTTAGTAAAACATGGTCTATATACATAAATGTTCAAAATCATGTCAAATCATCATCTTTGGACATGAGGAAAATAACAAAATTCTTTTTTCAATTTATGTAAAAGTGCCCACCATAATATAGCAAAGCATAGTTAGAGCATCATTAAATCCTCATAGTAAATTATGTATTTCTGTAACATATCATTTCATAATGTGATACCACGACAAAATAACATAATTCTCATCATAATATCATTATAAGTTCCTTAAAGAAATCATATCATGCAAAAAAAGTTCATAATCTTCATAAATACCCATGACTTCAAATAGGTTAACAAGAGGAGTGATTGAGCACTTGGGAGGAAAGTTCCCACAATCAAAACCTCACATACCTTAGTGATTTCATGGAGAAAAATCTATTTTTGTGACGAAGAACCGAAACCCTAGTTTTGCCTTCTTGCTAGAGCTCTTGGAGGAGCCTTTAGAGAGTTTAAGACTTAGAAATATTTTGGGACGGAGGAGAATTATTTATTAGGGTTGTATATACTAATAAGGGATAATTTTAGGGTTTTAAATGACATAGTTTAGGTTTTAATAAATAAGAAATGTCAAAATTGCTCCTTTAAAAGTCTGGCTAGACAGGACTATGAGATCCCGTTTACGGGCTGTAGTCTATTGTATGGGCCGTAGATAGGGGTTTCATCAGATAGAATTTTGGACTTTCAGAAATCCTTCTTGGTTCACATTCTATGGCATTGTCTACGGCCCATAAAATATTTTACGGGACGTCTGATAAGTCGTAGATTGAATCCCTTAAAGATCCCAATTCCACGAGCCAACTTATATGCTATAAAATGGTTTACGGCTCATAAAACCCTTCATAAAAGCTGATAGTCCAAAAATGTTCCAAAATTTATTTCTTGCATTATCATACTCCTTGTAGGCGGGGTCTTACAATACCCTAACTAATGGTGTCTCTATGATGCTGTTGGGTTGTTTGAATTGTTTCCAAATGATCATGTTTAGCTTCATTCATATCTAATAATCTTGAATATCATAATTTTAAGTCCTTATGCATAAACCCACCATGTTTTAGACCTAGATTTATAATGAAGCATCTTATATTGATGAAAGGCTATGCTACAAGTTATTTAGTCATAAATATTATGAATGATTAAGAGCTACCAAGTATGTTATGATTCCATAGATTTGTTTTGAAAATTATGCGAGATTATGAATACCTTTTATGATGTTATAGTTTGATGAGGTACTCCTATTATGACATTATGATTTACAAGCCATGCATGTTATGATTAGAATTATGATTTATGTATTCCTTGGGATGTTGACTTAGCACCGACAATACATTAGAAGATTTTCATTATCTCTTAAATAAATTTACATCGTAGGTTTATGATTAACTAATGGATCTATATAACTCATATTGCATGATTCCCCAAAATTTGTATGTTCTCGTAAGGTCCATCTAGATTATTCACCAAAATGGTAAGTTCCAATAAGGTCCATATAAAACAATTATTGAAATGGGTAAGTTGTCGTAAGGTATATGCTATGCACTCTCTAAAATAGGTAGGTTTCCCATAAGGTGAGATATAGTTTACTTTGACAAGTAAACTACTTTTTTCCGATGGGGAGGCAACATCGGAATTCCAGGTACTAGCTTGTATGGTCTTAAGTGTTAGTTAAAATCTCTTTCCCAATATATATGCTAGGGTATGGACACGTGATTTACCATCCATGCACGTTTTAATTAACATATCTATCATTTATGTCATATTGAGCTCAGTGCCTTTGTATATGATTATGCATCTTGTCTATTATGGCTTATGATCTCTTGTTGCATTACATCCCGCACACTTAGTACATTCTAAGTACTAACGCATACTTTTGCCTTCATGATCCAACCATGTAGGGACCAAAGCTCTTTCCCATCTACCTTCTTATGGTATTACAACATGTGGAGATCTTTATTTTTGGTGAGTCCTCCACTTCAAGGGCAATGTCTATTTTTTATCTACCTATGTTAAGACATCGATACTTATACTATTTACTTTTAAAGGCGAGCCCGAAATATGTCTTGGCTCCTTCCACTCATGAATAGAGGCATTGTTGGATAATATGTTATGTATGACTCATGCAACAATTATGTATCTATGGAGAGTTTCCCATAGTCCCTATCCTATGTATGATGTAGCTTTGATTATGTTAGCAAGTGGTGAATTCCCTAAGTTCCTAATCCCCATTGATTGCTTCCCATGGTCCTTTCGCTTAGAATTAATTATTGCAAGTGAATGGTGGGAAATTCCTTATTCCTTGACCTATAGAGTCTGTCCTTATTCCCTAATACCCTTAGTACTATTTGATGAATATTAATCCATGATTCTTAACCAAGGATGTGCATATGGATTTTATGAAGCTTGTTTTTGGTACCTCTGGGTTCCCCATTCGCCATGTCACACCTAAGCCCCAGGCTTAAGTCATGACAGGCTTTGCATCAGAGCACTAGATTTATAAATGATCCTCAAAAATCTAATATACCGCATTGAGTAAAGTCTTGTTCATGGCTGTGAAGCACGCCACAACTATGAATAAAAGGCTATGAGGCATTTGGGAAATAACTTACTTCTTTACGATCTATGTCATGCTATAGAACTTGACTTAAGAATTCCTTTTTCTAATAATTGCCCTTTTTAGCTTCTAGATAATGCTATCAAGAAGGATGACGCCAAGGGACCCTACCCCCTAAAAGGATCAAGTCCCTTCATTCCCTCAAGCTCTCTAAGAAGAAAGGGTTACTCATGCTGAATATCAAAATGTTATAACATTATTGGAACAAGTCGTTGCAAACCAAGTTAACCAAGGGTCCCAAGCTCCTCACACTCCTACTCCAACTTCAAGGGTAAGGGAATTTACTTGAATCAACCCTCAGAAGTTTTATGGCTCTAAAGTGTAGGAAGATCCTCAAGAATTTATTGATGAGGTGTATAAGTTCCAAGCTATCATGGCAGTAAGTTTGGAGGTAAAAATAGAACTAGTGACCTATCTACTCAAAGGCCTTGTACAAATATGGTTCATCCAATGGAAGATGGAGAGGGTGGATGATGAGCCTATTCCTTAAGAGGAATTCAAAGTCGCCTTCTTTGACTGCTTCTTTCCTATGGAGCTAAAAGAGGCAAGGATGATAGAATTTATAAACCTCAAATAACGCTCCTTAAGTATGAGAGAGTATTCTCTCAAATTAAAAAAACTCTTAAAGTATTTTCTCACTTAGTTACGATCCCCTAGCAAGAAAGAACAAATTTATATTGGAAGTGTCTGACTTGGTCAATGAAGAATGTCGCATCGCCATGCTTATAGGGCAGATGGACATATCTAGGCTCATGAAATATGCCGAGCAAATTGAAGGACAGAAGCATATAAAGAGAAAGCTGGGGGGGGGAGGGTCCAAGAGGGCTTATTATGAAGATAGATTGTAAGGTGCTAAGACTGATGGAAGTGGTCTCTTTCAATAAGGCCACAAATTTAGAGACCAGGGCTCATAAAACCAAAGATTCACTAATTATAGGGATCCAAACCCAAAATGTCAAGGTGGTAATGGTGGACCAACACTTCCGAAATGTTCAAGGTTTGGGAAGAACCATGGTGGTAAGTGCTTTTGAGATGTGGGTACTTGATTCGAGTGTGGAAAGATGGGCCATAAGATTATGGATTGTCCAAATACTTCAAACAAGGGTAGAGATAGTTGTCCTCAAGGGCATAGTGTTCATGGAGGTCAAGGGGAGCAAGGAGGCCAACAAAGAAGTGCTCCACATCATAACCAGTTTTATGCTCTTCAAGGGAGCAAAGGGTGGATAAGACACCCAATGTTGTCACCAATTGTTAAAGGATTATGATTATGATGTATGTGCTTTATTTGATCCAGGTGCCACTTTATCTTTTATTAACCCATTCAGTGCTAGAAGGTTTGACATGAGTCCTAAAATGTATGTGAACACTTTGTTGTGTCTACTCCCCTTGGTGAGTCTATTATTACTAAAAGAGTCTATAGGGGTTTTCCCGTGTCCATATTTCATAAAGTCTTGCCTTGTGATTTTGTTGAACGTGACATAGTACATTTTGACATTTCTTGGGATGGATTGATTACATGTATATCATTCTTCTATTGACTGTAGAACTTGTAACATTAAGTTCCTGATGTCTTTCTTGATAAAATCCCTGGTGTTCCTCCCAAAATAGAAATAGATTTTGATATAGACCTCCTCCCCAGTACTCAATCTATCTTCATTCCTTCCTACCGTATAGCCCCGGTGGAATTGAAAGAGTCAAAGGATCAATTGAAGGACTTATTGGAGAAGGGTTTTGTAAGACCTTGTGAATCACCTTGGGAAGCACCGGTGTTGTTTGTGAGTAAGAAATATGACCCATTTAAAATGTGCATCGATTACCGACAACTCAACAAGGTCATCGTTAAGAACAAGTATCTCCTACCGAGGACAAATGATTTATTTGATCAATTGCAAAGGGCTAGTCACTTCTCAAATACAAATCTCCAATCCGGATACTATAAAATAAGGGTAAGGGAATGTGATATTCTAAAAATGCCTTCTGGACAAGGTACAAACACTTCGAATATTTGGTTATGTCATTTGGCCTAATTAATGCTTCAGCGATATTTATGGATCTCATGAATAGGGTCTTCAAACGATACATTTATATGTTTGTTGTGGTGTTCATTGATGGTATCTTGATTTATTCTAGGAATGAGGAAGAGCATGGGAGGCACTTGAGGTTACTGTTGCAAACCTTGAGAGAAGAGAAGTTGTTTCCCAAGTTTGGTAAATGTAAATTTATGTTGAAGGAGGTTGCATTCCTTGGGCATGTGGTATCAGGTGAAGGAATCAAAGTGGATCCTAAGAAAAAAAAGTGGTAAGAAATTATCCTTGTCCTTTGACTATCCAACGAATATTAGGTTTTCTTAGAAGCAAGATACGACTAGAGATTTATTGAAGGATTTTTTCCAATGGCATCCCTTTTAACAAAGTTGACACAAAAGAAGGCAGAATTTCTTTAGAATGATGAATGTGAAAGGATCTTTCGAACTTAAAAGAACAATCTTGCACTCCCTCTCCCTCCTATTCAGACTTTACCAGAAGGGTTAGAAGGATTTTTTTGTCTATTGTGATGCTTCAAGAATCAGTTTGAGGCTTGCGTTGATGCAAGATGGCAAGGCCATTGCCCATGCCTCTAGGAAACTAAAGGTGTATGAGCATAATTATTCTACACATGACCTTGAGCTACAGGTCATGGTATTTGCTTTGAAAATATGGCATCATTTTTTGTATGGGTTTCATGTAGATATCTTCACCGACCACAAGAGTTTTCAATATGTGTTCACCCAAAGAGATCTCAATTTGAGGCAAAGAAGGTGGTTAGAACTTCCTAAGAATTATGACATGAGTGTGCATTACCATATAAGAAGACAGTGATGCAATTGACGCACTAAGTAGCATATTCATGGAGAGTATAGCTGACGTTAATGATGGGGAGAAGAAGTTAGCAAAGAAAGTTCATCAATTGGCAATGTTAGGAGTTAGGTCAGATGAAGCCGAAGATGGAGGTATGGTGGATCAAGATAGTTCCAAATATTCTTTGGTTGAAGAGTTCAAATCCAAGCAAGACCTTAAACCTGCCTTGGTTAAGTTGAAGGAATTGGTAAAAGAGGGCAAGGTAGAGATTTCTTCCCAGGGAGATGGTGTCCATAGAAACCAAGGTAGTTTGTGTGTGCCAAATATTGATGGGTTGAGGGAATTGATCTTAAACGAGGCCCATAATTTATCCTACTCCATTCACTCCAATTCTACAAAGATGTATTGGGATTTAAAAGAAGTGTATTGGTGGGGTTGTATGAAAAGGGACATTGCAAAGCTCATGACCGAATGCCAAAATTGCCAACAAGTCAAAGCCGAACATCAATGGTTGGGTGGCCTAGCCCAAGACGTAGTTATTCCTAATTGAAAGTGGAAAGAGATCAACATAGATTTTGTGATTGGTGTGCCTAAAACTAAAAAGCATTTGGATTTTATTTGGGTTATTATAGATCAAGTGACAAATTTGGATCATCTCCTACAAGTTAAAGCAACTTATGGGGCCAAAGACTATGCTAAATTGTATATCCATGAGTTGGTTAGATTGCTTGGGGTTCCATTGTCCATTATTTTGGGTCGTGATGCCCAGTTTACCTCTCACTTTCGGAGATTATTCCAAAGAAGCCATAGTACTAAAGTCAAACTTAGAACAGTATTTCACCCACAAAGGGATAGTCAAGTTGAAAGAACCATTCAAAATGCTTGAGGATATGCTTAGAGCTTAGGTGTTAATTTAAAGGTAGTTAGGATGAGCATCCTACACTCATTGAGTTTTCTTACAACAATAGCTATCACTCTAGCATCGAGATGGCACTATCTGTGGCCTTGTACGGTAGGATTTGTAGATACCCGATTAGGTGGTTAAAAGTGGAAGAGATGGCTTTAATAGGTCTAGATTTGGTTTCGGAAGCATTGGAGAAGGTGAGGATGATACAGGAGAGATCAAAGATAGCTCAAAAGCAGCAAAAGTCTTATTCCATCATTAAGAGGAGAGACCTTGAGTTCAAGGTGGACGATTTGATGTATTTAAAGGTCTCATATGAAAGGTGTGGTTTGGTTTGACAAGAAGGGAAAGTTGAGCCCTGAGTATGTAGGGCATAGAAATTTAAGCTGTGTCGGCAAGGTTGCTTATGATTTGGAGTTGGCTATGGAGATGAGTATGGTACATCCAGTCTTTCATCTATTCATGTTGAGGAAGTGTGTAGGTCACCCAAGCTCTATTGTGCCTTTGGAGGTAGTAGGTGTTGAAGAGAACTTGACCTTTGATGAGATTGTGGTAAATTGGATGGCAAGTGAAGAGATTGAGGAACAAAGATATAGCATCCGTTAAGGTCAGTTAGAGAAATCAATGATCCAAAAGGCTACTTGGGAAGCGATAGCGGATACAAAGAATTGATATCCTTATCTTTTCCACTCTACTCACACCTAAGGTAATAAAATAATCATGTTTAAGGTACCAAGTAATGTATTTTAGCCCTTAATGTCATGTTGCATACATACATACTCATGGTACAATGTTTTGATGGTATTTGATGAATATGCTTAAAATTTCATGAAGTTGGTGTTAAAATTACATTAATGCATTTATGTTGGGATGGAAATTTTTCTAGTTACTCCTCTCAAGCATCTTCCCATCACATCGGGGACGAATATTCCCAAAGGGAAGATATTGTAACACCTCCAAAGTGCCTTAAGATACCTTAAAAATAGATTCCTTGCATTACACATATTTTGTATGGTTTTTGGCAAATCTGAGGATGTATTCTTGTTTTTGAGGCAAACTTGTGTGGGAAAGGGGTCTCATTTGATTTTAAGTTAGCCATACCAAAAAATAATTTTTTGGAAGTTTTCGCACTTTCTAGGAGAATTTATGACCTCTCCGTGTCATGGAGAGGGTTCCTTTTAGTGTAAAAATAAGCAAGACTCATCCTAGGGGCGAAAATGGGGAACACTTGAACTTTGCACGAAAATGAATTACGCCGGAACAAGTCCTCCTCGCGGTCCCAACTCACCACAGTACAATTTTTTGAAAATTTTAAGATTTGAGTAAAGAAAATTAGGACAAATCCATGAACCCTTATATACGAGAAAACTAAAGAATTCTGCCATTTTCAAGCATATTTAACTCTCTAAAACTCCTCAAATCCTCTCAAAACTCTCCAACTTATCTCTTCCAAATTCTCGCATGTTTCTTTGGTTTCATGACTATCCCATTGAGGACCAAGCTTCAAGGAGACTTCAAGATTCCCTTGTCTTCTTCAAGCACATTAAGGTTTCTGGGTTTCTTTATCCATGGTCCTTTTCACCCATTATTTTAGGTGACTTCAACATTCTCTTGTCTTTCATATAAATCAATTACTGAAATAGGTAATTTCTTGAAGGTACATGCTATGCACTCTTTGAAATGGGTAGGTTCTCATATGTTGAGATATAGTTTACCTTGGCTAGTAGACAACTTCTTTTCAGTGTGGAGGCAACATTGGAACTCCATGCGGTAGCTCACATTTCTTAATTGTTGGTTAAGGACTCCTTTCCCACATATGTATGCTATGTTATGAACTTATGCTTTACCTCCCATACACGTTTTAATTATCGCATTGATCCTTCATGTCATATTAAGCTTATTGACTTTTTATATGATTGTGCATCTTTTCTATTATGACTCATGATCTCATGTTGTATTGCATCCAACATACTTAGTACACTTCAAGTAATCATATATACTTTTGCCTACATGATCTAACTAAGTGGGGACCAGAGCTCTTTCTCGTCAACCTCCTCATGGCTAGTTCTACATGTGGAGATCTTTGCTTGTGGTGAGTCCTCCACTTCAAGGGAAGCATCCATTTTCTATCTACCTATGTTAAGACATTTCCACTTTTGTTATTCACTTTTGAGGGTGAGCACGAACATGTCTTGGCCCCATGCCACTCATGACTAGAGGTATTGTTGGATAATATGTAATGTATGACTCATGCGATACTTATGTATCTATAGAGAGTTTCCCTTAGTTCTTATCCCATGTATGATATTTCTTTGCTTATGTTAGAAGGTGATGAATTTCCCAAGTCCCTAATACTCATATAGTGCAACCCATGATTCTTTCCGTTAGAATTACTTGTTGCGAATGAATAGTGAAAAATTCCTTATTCCTTATCCCATAGAGTACGTCCTAAGTCCTTAATCCCCTTAGTACTATTTTTTGATGATTGATCCATGTTTCTCAACCGAGAAATGTTCATAGGGATTACATACGGCTTGTTTGGAGTACCCTTTGGTTCCCTATTCCCCTTGTCAAACCTAAGCCCTAGGATTAGGTTGTGATATTGAGTTTGTTTAGAACAATAGTTACCATTCTTGCATCGAGATGGCACCATTTCAGGCCTTATGTGGGAGGTGATGTTAATCCCTAGTTGGGTGGTTTAAAGTGGGAGAGATGGCTTTGATTAGTCCATATGTGGTTTTGGAAGCCTTAGAGAAGGTGAGGATTATAAGGGAGAGATTAAAGATGGCTCAAAGTTGGCAAAACTCTTATTCTGACATTAATAGGAAAGATCTTGAGTTCAAGATGGATGATGGGGTGTATTTAAAAGTCTCACTCATGAAGGGTGTAGTTCAGTTTGTCAAGAAGGGGAAGTTGATCCTTAGGTATCTAGGGTCTTATAGGATTTTGAGATGAGTTTGTAAGGTTCCTTATGAGTTTGAGTGGTCTATGGAGATGGGTATGGTTAATGCAGTCTTTCACATGTCCATGTTAAGGAAGTATGTAAGTGACCCAAGCTCCGTTATGCCTTTGGAGGTAGTAGGTGTTGATAAAAACTTAATGTATGAAGAGGTTCCAATTGAAATATCAGATAGGCAAGTGAAGAGATGAGGAACAAAGATATAGTATCCGTTAAGGTCCTTTCGAGGAATCAACAAGTTGAAAGTGATACTAGGGAAGCAAAAGCGTATATGAAGAAATGATGTTGATATTATGAAGTGTTGATGATTTACTAAAACCATGGTAATTGATGAGGGACCTGATCCCATGTATGTTGTGAACCTGAAAGCGATACTCGACAAACAACACACTAGTAGTTCTGTTATTGTTGGTATGTGTCTACCTATTCTGTTACCGTTGTCTAGCTAATGAAATTGATCCAAATACTGCTGATGATAGGTACGCATATCCAATCTTTCTTGAGGAGAAAGTTTGAGGGTTTCTACCACACACTGAGTGAGTGTTTTTGGTGAATCTCTCGAGTAGTACACTAGGAATATCAGAGTTGCTCTTGCTTTGTGTACTTCATTGTTCTTATTGAGAGCTTGCATTTTTTAATTCGAGTCCTATACTGGAAAAAGATCTGATAACCACCAGCAAGCTTTTGATCATCATTGTTGAGTTGTAATTAGAGTTAGCTATGGTGAGTTTTTGAAGTCTAAGTTGGCTAGTGTTAGTCGATTTAGTGGGTGGTTGAGTAGCTTCTTTGTCTTAAACATGTGGTAGAGTTATCACAGTGATGGGGAAGAGGTCTAGAGATTTCTCTTGATTTCAAGAGTTTGTAGTCGCATACTTTGCTCCTTTGATAATAATGGAGACGTAAAACTGCTTGTATGATTTTATTCTGCCGCCTTACTATTTTTGCTATTTTATCAATTGTTGTTCTATCGAGGGACCTAGTCCTTAGACACTTAGTGGACACATATGTTCCATGAATTAGTATTAGAGTAAGGACTCCCTAAAAGGTTAACACATAGAGGGGATCCTAATGAAGAAACGAAAACTCGACAAAATCTAGAAAATGGTCAGTCATCTACCAGACCTCCTCGCTTTAATGGGAAATTTTATAGCTGGTTGAAGACAATGAGCTATGAGACATTGTTCTTGATGGTCTTCATGTTCCACTCTAGAAGTGAAGGATGGAGAAATCACCCAAATAGTACCTAAGACTTGACAACAATACAACCGATGAGGACAAGAAGAAGATTGAAAAGAATTACAAACCTAAGAAGTTGTTGGTTTAATTTGGGGATTTAGGGCTGAAAAATACAACCAGATCTCAGCTAGTGAGTCAACAAAGTAGATTTAGGATTACTTACATACAACTCTTGAAGGTTATGAGCAAGTCAAGAAGTATAAGGTAGATATGTTCGCTACTCAGTATGAAAACTTTACCATGAAAAATGGGGAATCCATTTATGACGTCATGACTTGGAACTTGGGTCTTGCCATAACACGGCAAATGTGACACCTGAACGCATCCCATCTAACCATCGTATTCATATTATAAGTATACATATGGTAATATAAGCATAACATAAGAGAATAAGCAAGCATAACATATCTATATATAAATCATAGTTTTCCTTAGGAAAAATTACATCAATTATAATGTCCAAATCATGCCTCCACACCATAAGATCTTAGCGGGGACTAGAACATAGTTACTAGCTCACCCTCAAGATATACAACAAAAGAAAAGTCATAAAGTATCAACATAAGGAAAATATCATTATAGGAAAGGGGAATGTTCACAAAGCATGGGAACTCACCAACAAGTCTTGAAATGCCCAACTCCGAACCTAGCCATGAAATGGAAGTATAGTCTCATTGTTCATCTTTACATTGTTAGATCATGTAATCAAAGAAGTATGCGTTAGTACATGGAATGTACTAAGTACGTAGGCATTCCATGCAATAAGGAACATCATAATATAGTATCAATATGCATAATCATAGTCGATAGAGTAAGTACGCAACATGTATGAGCAATCCACATTTAAAACTATGAGTGGAAGAATTATCAAATCCTTTCATCTACCTAACATACATATGGGGGAATAAGACCAGAACTGACAATAAGACCACGCGGACTATTACATGGAACCCCAATGTTCACTCTATACTGAGCAATAGTTGAGTCTACTTTGCCAAGGCAGACTCAATCCTCACCCTATAGGATTTATCCTAGCACATTGAGAACTCATCATTTGATTCTACCCTTTAGGCTCTATCGTAGCATGGTGAGTTTCCACTAAAAGATATATGAATCCATTAGCACACCTTTAAGGCATATACACATGAACATCATTCCTACGGTGGCACATAGTTATGGGACAATAGAATCTACCAAAGCCCTCTTTGTGCTAAGTCATATCCCACAGAATACATAAATCATACATATACATAGACATCATCATAGTTCATACTTTATAAAAATGATACTTTCATGGATTATAAAATAGTCATCATAACTTCATGAAAACATCTCAAATTATAGGAATATTCCAACTACATAGCTTTCACTTAGTATGGGTATGCTCCCTATCTTCTCATCATCATTTCATAAACATTAGGGTCTTAATCACTATAACGACCCCCAGTGTAGGAGCCTAAGAATGCATAAAAAATTGGGTTAAAATGACCTGGAGTCAAGTTCACGAGGGTGACTTATAGCCAGCCCGTAGGTAGAGTTACAGCCCATAAGTTTGGCCCTTAAACATGAACTTTAGAAAAGGGAAAAAGTTTCCGGTGTGGGGTAGCCCACGGACCTAGTGACGACTTGTAGAAAGGATGACGGTTGCTAGATTAAGTTGTCGATGGGACTCTTAGACATGAATAGTTTTCTGGAAGTGGACCATGGATTAGCAACATGGCCTTTGAAAAAATATATGGCCTGTAGAATTTCTTCGTGCATAGGGTCCAAGAAAATGAAAAAAATGGCTAAGTGTGGAAGGACTTTACAAGTCCAATCATGAGCCATAGACAAAACGACAGCTTGTAAGATGGTTTGGAAATTTTGAGTTTAGCAAATCAGTTTTAGGGATTTTGGAAAAGATAACAGGATGGATAGGACCTATGGTCCGTGATTCAATCTGCGACGCATAAATGGGCTTTCGTAGGACTAATCCGGTAATTTTAATGAGGGATAGTTTTATCAATTCCAGTATTCCTATCCCTGAACTAAGTCATTTTGGTGAACTTTTGGACCTTAAATCAGACCCCACACCCTAAGGAACTCCCATTATCTTTATTCTTCCATCATAAATATTCCTAACGAAATATTCTCTCCAGAAAAGGGAAAGGCAAGGTTAAGGTTTCAAGGCTCTTCTCAAAGGCTTCAAGTTTGCTCTTCCCAAGTCTTCCAAGTTATATGAGTTTGATTTGTTGGTACCCTTCCACCCATAAAGTCATTTATATGGTATTTTACCTTTTTTTTAAGATCCATAAAGTTTATATGCATGCTTATGATGATTTCATGATGCTTTAGACTATCAAATGATATTAACAAAGTCTTATGATATTTAATATGCATATGCATGTATTTATATTATTAATGAATATCCCATTGATGAGTTTTATAATTGATAAGATGTTGACTGTTTTACATATTTCCAAAAGAGTAGATTCTCATGATTTATGTGATTTATGATTATTCTATTTAAAATCCTAGCCTACCCAGTTTAAAGCAAGGTTTTACATGATTTATGATGATGAATAGGACATTAAAGCAAAGTTTTACAGTAATGAGTTGTAAAAGATATAAGCGTGTGAAAATTTCCCTAAAGACGTTTAAGAAAGGTTCCCATGATGAAAGGACAAATTTCAATTGGTGGTTCCTAAGTTCGAGCTACTCCTATGATTGCGACTTACGATTCTAAGTGTCATAATTTGACTAAGTACATATTTTAAAGATTGGTGGGATGACTTGGCAGCATGTGGACTTGAAATTGGGATTTATTCTATTAGTTGAGGCATCGCCTATTAAAGATAAATCTCAATATCTGATGCGCTGTCAAAATACAAAACTTTTGATGCTTAAATATTAGAATTTTGTGCGTTCTTAATGTGATGTTAGAAGATTTGATGTGTTTTTGTGTTGGTTTTTCAAGATGGCTTGTATTGTTTTTGGGAAAAGTGTGTAGAAGTTTCTACATATAATGATCCACGAGACCTTTTACAGTCCGTAGAGTATTCTACAAGGTGTAAGGGGGTTTTGTGTATAATTCCAGTGAAGGGTGTATTTTTGAAGCTGAGTCTATGAACATGTACGTGAACCTTAGAAGACTTCATGAGCCATAGACTTAGTCTTGTACCTTGAGGATAAAAAGATGAGGACTTTCTAAATTTCCATCAGACAAGACCCTCTACGAGTTGTAGAGCCTTCTATGGGTTGTAGAGGGGTTTCATAGAAGACAAGTCCAGAATAAAAGCAACAGTTCACGAAAGCCCGACTACAAGTCGTAAACTGTTATATGGCTCGTAGAGTACCTCGTTGGGCTTACCAACCCAATTGTCCTATTTCATTTTGGATTTGTATTTTAAACACTATAAATAGGATTTTAGGTATCTTAAACATAAAGTAGAGAACTAACAGAGAAACATTAGAGTTTGAGAAGCACTTGTAAACTTTGATTTCGTCTTCTAATTTCAATCTTGTGATTCTTATTGAAGAGTTGGATTTCTTGTGCTTAATTCTTTTGTGTAAGTGCCCAATTATGTTATTCAAATTCATAAGTCTTGCATTTACACTAATCATACGTAGCTAAATCCACAACTAGGGTTGTGGAAACCATGAAGAACTAACAAGGTAAAACCAGATAATTCGTAATTCTTAAAAAATATGCATGCATGTATTGATTAATTCTCTTGACTTTGAATGCTTTCTAATGGAAGCCAACATTATAACCTGCCTACTGTTACCGAATGGACCAATGTAGTAATGAATAGAAAAAGAGATTAATTAACATAATTCGATCGATATTTCTCGTCTAATCAACAAAACTGGGCCAAGGGAAGGTTGTACTGGCACAATAGGTAAGTATTAGTGATGTCACATTGCGGGGATAGACCAAATCACGTAGTGAAATTCACCTCTTGTCTACACTAAAGGGTTTGGTGAACTTAACTTACCATTCTGCATGCTACACACTAGAAAAGAATTCGATTATCTAGTATTACTGTGTTAGGGAATCATGGGGAACACAATATCCTAGTTTCTCTTCATATAGGTTTAATACTTGTCTTAGCTTAGAAATACTTTTACTAGTTATTATAACCCCCCCCCCCATGGGGAGATAAGTTAGATAATAAACCCAGATTGCATTTGAATTCTTCTAAGTCTACCATATTCCATGTGGGATACGACCCTAACATTGTTTAAATTATATATGTTGACAACAATCGCTTTAGCCTAAAAAAGGAGGTGTAGCTTCGGCGACATCAAGATTATAGCGTTGTTGCTAGGGAATACAACTAGACTTGTCTAATTCAAAGCAATTTGAGAATTAATCCTTATTTCCCTCAGTTTATGATTTTTATTGTTTTTGTTTTCTTTCATGGTATAAGTGTAGTGTATACCCAATACGGGAAGTTAAGGCATTCCGTTGACTCCAATTGACCCATAGATCAGAATAGACTAAGAAGGATAGTCCAAGTTAATGCAAACAACACGACAAATGCACCTCTGAACCGGAATGGGAATGAGAATGCAAACAATGACAACCCACCTCCGCTTGAGGATATTTCTCCATAAGACTTCAATACCAAAGCTTATTAGTGGAATCAATATCGGATGAACCCTATGTTTCTGGAGGTTACTGGAGCTATTTTGTTACCACCACTACTGGTTGACAAAAATGGTTACAAATGGGGTGCTTCACATGCTGTGGAACCATGGGTTGCTCGCGGGCCTACTATTGGAGGATTCATATAGTCACATCACACTGTTGCATTTGTCTGTAAGAGTATGATGGGAACACAGAATTTGACTATGGATGTTGTGGGACTTTGTGTCTTCCTATTATTTCTGACAGGCAATGCAACACTATGGCTATTTGATCTTCTGCAAAGTTTGATCACCAGCTGGGCTGAATTGCAAAAGGCCTATTTAGAGAGGTACTTCCCAAGATCGAAGAAGCACAAGTTGAAAGACTCGATCCATAACTTTGAGCAACTTCTTGGTGACTCAATCAGTTTTACATGGGAACGGTTCACAAAGTTCTTGAGGAGTGTCCCGGAACTAAAAATTATTGATGATGCCTTGGTGGAGATCTCCTACCGTGCCTGGATGAGAATAGTCAAGCCTATGCTAATACAATTATGGGGGGCAAGTTCTTAGATCATCTATTTGCAAGGATCGTTTAAAGGATGGAAAGGGCGGTCAAGACCTATAATGCATGGGAGAACATATCATCACCAAAATCTTCGTGCGCTATCACTATTTGTTCAGAGAAGGCTAAAATAAATAAAGAGATTATGCAAGAGCTTTCCTGGATTCGTACATGCATAGAGGTAATAATGAAGCAGAATCAGGCATGAGTTAATACAGTCGCTCATGAGCCTCCGCGAGAACCCATGTATGATTATCCATACTATGAGGAGAAAATTTGCTTCTTTGCTGATAAGATGGGGGTTTTCAGACCAACACCTAAGGGTCCAATCAGGACTATTGGCACCAAGTTCAAGGAAACCAAGGTTGGAACTATAGTTCAGATGCAGCTTTGAGAGACAACCGTGGAAGTTACTATGACAAGAATCAGGGCCAAGATATAGATGCGGATCGGGGCAACAACGATGGCTACAAAAATGGTGCTTATGTTCCACCAACACAACCGCGACGCTGGTGCTACTAATTCTAGAGTGGAGGAGATGTTTGAGCGCCTGTTGAAGAAAGCTGAGACACATGATGAGACCCTGAGGGGAAAGAAATCTGACATCTCAAGCATAAATCAGAAAATCGAGACTTATTCTGTTGCTATCAAATAGCTTGAGCAATAGTTTAGTTAAGTGTCAACTTAACTCAATCAGTGTCAAAGAGGTACACTACCTATCAACACAGTTCAGAATCCAAAGAATGAAAGGTAGTGTAATAAGAAGAGTACTATTGATCCTCCCATACTGGTAGATAAGGATGATGTTCGAGAGAAGATACTTGTGGTCAAGGATGTAGATACTGGAGATAATCGTGGCAAGGATGGGGCGAATGATGCTGTAGAGGCACCATAGAAGCTAAAGCCCAATCCTAGGCCTCCTCCTCCCTTCCCTTAGAGAATTTAAAAGAAGGAGGAGGGAAAGTTCAAGCAAAGTTCAAGCACTTTCTCTCCATATTGAAACAACTCTTTATTAATATCCCTCTCCTTGAGGTATTGGAGAAGATTCCAGGGTATGCAAAGTACATGAAGGACCTGGTTACAAAGAAACGCACTATGAGCCAGAAGCTCTCCTAAGAGCTTCAACATTGTAGTGTAATTGCTATGTGGTCCTTGGTTCAAAAGTGAGAAAATCCCAGTGCATTTACCATACCCTGCACCATTGGATATGTGGAGTTCACAAGGGCATTGTGTGATCTCAGTGCCAACATAAATTTGATGCCTTTTGTGGTCTTCAAGAAGTTAGGATTGGGAGCCTCTACTCCGACAAACATGAAGTTGTTGATGGCTAACTGCATGATGAAGAAGCCTTTGGGGATACTTTATGATGTGCTTGTCAAAGTTAAGAAATTCATATTCCCCACAGACTTTGTAATCCTAGATTACGAAGTCGACTTCAAAATCCCAATCATCTTGGGAAGGCCATTCCTAGCCACTGGTCGAGCACTGGTGGATATATAAGTTGGTCAACTTGGGTTTAGATTGAACGATGAAGAAGTTGTCTCCAATATCTGTCAGTCAATAAAGAGGCCAGATGATCTGAGGAATGAGGTTTGGGCACTTAGTGAAGTCTGGGTAACCAAGTTCTCCAAGTCATGCCGCGACAATACATTAGGTGTTACTTGGGAGGCAACCCAAGGTTTTTTATGTAATAATTGTAGTTTTGTTTTGTTTTTAGCTTTTGGACTTGTAGGTAGTTAACTTTTTTGCATTTTGTTTTTAATTTTGGATATAGGGGTTGTCGCATATAGGGTAAAAGCTTGTTCTATCAAGAATGTGCAGGTACGTGACGAAGTCAGCCATCTTTGGCTTAAAAGGCATCACGAAATGCCTCTACGACTGGTTTTACGGGTTGTATATCTTTCTATGACCCATACACCATCTCGTAGACATTCCCAGTGAGCAAAAAGATTATGCACTTTAGTCCACAAACAATTTTTATGGTCCATAGATACAACTAAGGGTCGTGAATGGGGCTCGTGGACCCAGGTAAGTTTTCAGAGTTTTTGACTCAATGTTGGGGTTACTATGACCAACCTTACGAGTCATAATTAAATCTATGACTCGTAGATTGGTCTGTGAAACCCAGTCCTTAAAACTAGATGTTAGACCTTCTACAAATCCATGATTTACGAGCCATAAAACACTTTGCGGCCTGCAATCGTGGTTTCTTAGAGCCAAGGCCTATTCTTTTTGACCAACCCGGTCAAACTATATATACTGGGGTCAAAATATTTTGACCCTATTTCTTGCCCAAAATTACATACCAGACCCGGCCACTACAACACTTTTGGCTTTTAAGCACCCTGACTAAGTGTGGCCTAAACTATGAAAAAGTGTTGTCTTTGATCAAAGCCAACACTTTTTGGCTTTAGGCAACACTTTTGCAGGGGTGGCCTAAAGAAGCATTACCTTTGACTTTAGGCAACACTTTGTAGGTGTCGCCTAAACAGCTACACTTTAAAAGTGTTGCCCATGGGTTGCAAAAGCAACGCTTTGTAATAGCTATATAACAACACTTTTTCTACATACTACTACATTTTTAAGTGTTGCCTCTTCAGACTTATTGGCAACGCTTTCGAAGTGTAGCCATTTATAACATCTCTAAAACAACACTTTAAAATGTATCCTTTGCTAATATCCATGCCATAATTGATGTTCAATTTTGGAGTTTTGCAATATTGACTAAATCAAATTTATATGCCAAAATCTTCTTATTGAATTTTATATATATATATATATACTAATCACACTACGCATAATTTTGCTTATAAATAATTAAATGTATAGATATGCAATATACTTCAAATAATAATGTCTTACAAATTCTTATAAGAGTCTTTTAAAGATGTGCATACTCGCAATGAATTCCACAAAATCAAATGTATTTAAACTCAAAAAATAGTTCAAAAACTCTTCTTGTTCATTTCAATAAATCAAATTGACTTGTGGCCGCCATTCAAATTTGATCTCTCGCATATCCTACACATTAAAAAAATAAAACAATTAGAGAGTTGAACAATTAGAGGGTAGAAATGTTTAGAGTTCATTGAAATAACCAAAGAAGCATTGCACTTTCAAAAACATTGAAAAAAAATGCAAACAGTACACAAAAGTATTTCAACTGAATACAAGCACCTAGACAATAAATATTCAGCACTTCTAACCCATGAACATGCAATGTATAACTTACCCATTGGAAGGTACCAGCCCAAAGCACTGAAGGGATCTAATTCATCAGGGGACATTACTTTTCTCAATGCACTCATTTCGACAAAGGATTAACAACTTGAAAGAATTTCGCTACCTTGACAACACATCAAAGATTGAAACAGTTTGTAACTTTGACACTTGTTCAAGTTCTTCAACTCCATTTTCTGCTATAAGCAGAGGACAACAGAGGAAAGCATATGGGAAAATCTTGTTCAAGAGGTTAAAATTCCTCTGGATGTTTTGCAAGAGTTTAGGCAATTCAAGAAAAGGTTCATAAGATTTTTCTCTGCAGGTTGCTGAGGACTGCTCTACTCTCTGAGCACTGGCTTCCTCAGTTGTCAATTTCCAGTTCTGTATCTTCCTTTTTACATGGGTTTCCTTTTATCTCTTTTAAATTGTACTATAAACTATAGCTTTATGTAAATATATAGATGAACTACATCTCAATAGCTATTCTTTCCTTTTACTTTTACCATAATGCTGGAAACAAAACAACTACAGTTTATCTATAAAAGTAAGACTAAGGCGAGTTATCTGTTATTACCTACAACAACAACATACCCAGTGGAATTAAATCAGGGGACATTACTTTGCTCAATGCACTCATCTCAACCCATAGGCGGATTAGACATTAGTCTACAGAACATACCAGTTCTATGCTATATCACCATGAAGCCAGTTAGCACTCCTGTTGAATTTAACTAAAAATGCACTAGCCTAGCTTTTGACCAACACACAGGAAACAATTTAGATCCAGTTCTGGAAGATATCACACCATATCAACAACTGATTGGGAAGCTACTTTACTTAAATACAACAAGGCCATATATCAATTTTGGGATGCAAGTTTTAAGCCAATTAATGCAGCATCCAAAGATGTCTCATTGGAATAGGAATAGAACAGGAGAACAAAAAGAGCCAACCCTCACAGATTCTCAATCATATAAGATATAGTTTTTTAGGATAAAATACCTTTTGAGTTAACAATTGAAGCATGGGTTAATCCAGAAGAATGTAGAAGATTTTGACCTCTTTGAGCTTGTGCACTACTTGCATCAGCAGGTGAAGCAAGATTAGATCCGACGCACCCTGGTATATCTTGAACATTCAATCCTGGGTTGTTTTGCAACAATTGACTAAATAAATTTCGTATTTCCTCTCATTTCTTCCTTTAGAGAATTTAATTCATTGGCATGCTTTTGTTTAAGCTTGTTAATTTCCTCCTCCTTTTTAAGAGAACTTGTTGTCACTGATCTACCATAGCATCTGAGTCGACCAGGTTGCTCCTTTCCAAACACAGCCCTAAATGCATCATCTGGTGTTTCTCCAGTATTTTGGCGATTTTGAAGTTCAGCCTATCAAAAAAAATTGACATGGCACAGTTAAATTTAACTTACTATTGCAACTTGGGTATCAGCCTCAAGTTCTTTTCACTATAAATAACTTACTATTGCAACTTGGGTATCAGCCTGAAGTTCTTTTCCTTTCTTTGTACGAGTTGCAATAAACATTTCAGACTTTGATGGTTCCTCATTATTTTCTTTAGTTGCACGCTACAAATAACACGAATATGAAGCGTTACCTAAAACATCAACATGTTCTAGTAAAGTACCAAAAAGTAAAATTCAAATTTCACAATGTGTATGTTGAGTATTACCAATGCCACGCGCACTCTTGCAAAATTAATCGGTCCCATTCGATGCCTCCACTTTTGTTTTTTTCTGTTTTGGGAATTCATCTCAGAGATAGCCTGAATTTCAACAAAAAAGATATATTAATTTATAAATTAAAATAACAAAGAATAGAGATGACGCAAAATATATCGAAGAAAAGAATGCATTATTGTAGCCTGAGCTCTGAGCGTCAGAATTCGATTCCGTCAAATCCATCAGCTCCGAAATGCTGAATCTAGGCTAGGAGAACTTGCAGAACTTAATATGGCATTAAATTGGAGAGTTTAGGTCCATAAGTTCATTTTTAGTTCTTTAAAGTTGGAAATTTTGAGTTTTCTAGTCGTTTTGAGTTTTGAGCATCGAAATTCGATTCCGTCGAATCCATCAGCTCCGAAATGCTAAATCTAGGCTAGGAGAACTTGCAGAACTGAATTTGGCAATAAATTGGAGAGTTTAGGTGCATAAGTTCATTTTTAGTCTTTAAAGTTGAAAATTTTGAGTTTTCTAGTCGTTTTGAGTTCTGAGCGTCGGAATTCGATTCCGTCGAATCCATCAGCTCCGAAATGCTGAATCTAGGCTAGGAGAACTTGAAAAACTAAATTTGGCAATAAATTGGAGAGTTTAGGTCCATAAGTTCATTTTTAGTCTTTAAAGTTGAAAATTTTGAGTTTTCTAGTCGTTTTGAGTTCTGAGCGTCGGAATTCGATGAAAATCCAATCCCAAACATTTGATCATACTCTCTATTGTTTTATCCTATTATTCAAACCAAAGAAACAAACTAAATTAATTTTTTAAAAAAAAACATATCCAGTATCTTCTTCACAAGTTTAAGTTCAACAAAGACTTGAACTATAACAAAGTAAAGGAGCAGCAAGAGAAGTTCAATATGAGATCCAAAAAGAAATCTTCTTTCATCATGAATTCCAAATATCATGAAGAACAAATTCTATACATCACTCATACTCTCTAATGAAATCCAAAAGAACCAACCAAATTAAGTAAAAAGACACATCCACTATCCTCTCCACAAGCTCAAACTCAACATAGCTAGACCCAAAGACCTTTATCTTTTGAAACTAAAGAGCTTTAGTTCAGATCTGAAATGGATCAAGAATCCGACAATAAGGGGAAAATTGCAAGAATAAAACTTTAAACTACCTAAACTTAGGAGCAACTCTTCAAGGAGGTTCTTTAATCCTTTTCAATTTCTTCCTTCTGAAACAAGACATTCCAATCTTTTCCAGATCAAACAAGGTTTTAGTGTCTTGGGGACTGTCCCTTTTGGAAAAGAAAAGTTGAGATGAAGCGCACATATGACTATATTTTGAAAATGAATCAGTACTGAAATTGGCTTCCTTGTAAATGTTGTAACATCTAAAAAACTGAAATTGGTTTATGATGTGCCAAAATCTGGTTACTTGTTGTCTGACTATCTATGGTACCATGTTGTTGGATGTGATCCATTTTACTAAAAGTTTTGAGTCACTCTCTAGGATTTCCTGTGTGTAGCCTAGCTGCAAGCAGTAGGTTAGGCCAAACATTATAGATTCTATCTCAGCCACATTGTTAGTTCCTACCCCAATGGGAGCTGCAAAGGCAAAGATTAGACACCCATGCTGATTTCTAAGAATTCCACCGCCACCTATGGTTTTGGGATTTTTTATTGCATTTATATCAGTATTGAGTTTGACTAGCTTGTCTTGATGCTTGATCTAACAGGTGATAGTAATTTTGATATCATGAATGTATTTCTCCACCTTTTAAATAAAATCATTCAAGTTGTGAGGCTATTTGATATAAGGATATGTAGTGTTAAGTATCTTGGAGAAGTCTGGCCAGGTTAGGATTCTTTCTTCCACATTTAACACTGCACCTATCCTTACAAAGGTGCCAACAGATGAGAATAGGAGTAACCTGAATGATGATTCTATAAGACTCATTTCTAGGTTTGAAGGACCACTACCTTATCACAAGATTCTTAAGAGGAGTATAATCCTTTTTTATACCTATAAAGACAACAATGAAGCCCCATACCTTGATAGGAAAAGGACCTGAAAGTAAATATTTGATCAATGTTGTCTTGACCTGTTTGCTGATAGCAAATGCAATCTGATGGGTTGTAACCAAACTTGAGAATTTGTTCATTAGTAGGAAGCTTCCCCCTAAGAGTCCTCTTGAGATAAAAAGAACATTTGAAAGGAACCAGCTTGTGACAAGTAAGGGTGTTTATCGTAGAAACCTCCCTTTTTTCTCTAATTTGGTTCCAATCAGAAGATCAACTAAATTGACCATTAGAACTATGTTTCAAAATAGGTTGATTAGGCTGTAGAGGTTGGAACTGAAACTGATTAGCCAGAATAATGGGGATCATCTAAGGAGGAGCTACCTCATAGAGTCTACCAACATTCTACTGCCCATTAGTGATGAATGCAGAGACCTTAATTATATTAGGTCTAATATTATTATTTCTACGGTTAACAGAAACAGAGCACATAGGTGATTAGGAAATCTCTTCTCAAGTTAACAGAAACATAACACCTGTATGCGTCTATGTAATTAAGAAATCTATTAAGTTAACAGAAACAGAGCACCTGTATGCGTCTATGTAATTAAGAAATCGATCAAATTAGCAGAAATAGAGCACATAGCGAACTAAATAGATTCATTTAACATTTGGTTCAAAACTTTGCCACTACACTAAGAAAAGGATCCCTTTCAACACCTAAAAATAGTAAAATATAGCAGCACCAAACAGTAAGAAAAGGATCCCTCCAATTTTTTACCGTGATATCCCCATTAAGTTTTCTAAGCCTAATATATTCATCCAAATACACAAATCACGTCAAAATCACAAGAAAATCAAAACCCACAAGCAAAATGTGTAACCCCACACAATGAACCCAGATGCAATAATATTATCCCACTTTTAAAGATAGAAATTTCTACCTGGTAATATCTTTTCCAGCAAAACCCAATTTCTACCTGGTAATCTCTTTTCCAGAAAAATAGTTTGTATGTGATCTGCCCTAGAAAAAAATACTAACATTATGAGGGATTTTCATCGCAAAAAAATACCAAAATTATGAGGGTGGTGAATAGCCATGAATGGGGCTTAAAAACATCAAAAGATCATGAAAATTTTAAGAGTTATTTAGAAACCTTTCTTCAATTTACTTTTCATTAAATCACTACTTTGTGTGTTGATTAAAGAAATACCTGTAAATTGTAGTGAAACTTGAGATTTTAGATTTGGGGCAAAAGCATTCTGATGAAACTTGAAGCAATGTTTCGATTTGGGGCAAAAACAGAGAGTGAAGCTTGAGCTTACAGAGTGTGAAGCCTGAGCAGATTCTCTTCTTATTGGTACAGAGAGCGACTATTGAGCGTTCTTAGCAGAGAGAGCATACAATATACAACATGAATCTTCGTAGAGAGAGCATATAGCGAAGATGGAGCATTCTTAGCACAGAGAGAGAGCGTTCTTAGCAGAGAGAGCTGAATCTTATGGTTTTGTTGGAAGATTCAGCGATACAAAGAGCATATAGAGAGAGCGTTCTCAGCAGAGAGAGCTGAATCTTACAATTTTGTTGGAAGATTTAGCGATACAGAGACAGCGTTCTTAGGGTTAGAGCGTACAATTTTGTTAGAGAGAGCTAGAGTTTTGTTAGCAGAGAGAGTATACAGATTTATTTTGTTAGCAAAGAGAGTATACTAATAATGGTGGGAAAGTGAAATATGTTGAAGGGAATATAATATTTTTGGGAAATTTATAAGGCAACACTTATAAAGTATTGTTTTTACAATTATAAAAATAATACACTTTAAAAGTGTTGTCACATGTATAAATATGTGTTGTCAATTATAGGATCATATGCCAACGTATATAATATGATGCCTATACTATTAATGAGCACACATTACAAGTGTTGCTAATATTATTGTTGCCAAAAGGTAAAAATTAAGGCAACGCTTTAAAAGTGATGCCAAAAATATTTTAGACAACACTTTATAAATGTTGTCCAGATTTAGTGTGGCCTTAGGACTAAAATGTTGTAGTGGGCAACTACCTACCCACTCTTTTCTACTGCCAGTGAGGACCACCGTACCTATTTTCTGACCACTTTTTCTGGCAAGCCTTAGGGTTTCATCGTCCCATTCCTCCTTTAATTCCTACAATTTAATCACTTAATTTGGTAATTTTTTGGTCTTTAAAACAATAGTTATTTACCAATTATAATGTGATTAGGTTGAGTTTAAATTGATAAGTATGGTTAATTTAGACATAAATCCATGTGTGTAACAGATATGTTTGAAAATTGAAATGTATGGTTGCCTATATAGGAACACGTGTTTAGGAAAGAAATTGGTGTAGCTTCCTTACTTCATATTTTGAATGGTGTGTTTGACAACTATGTGATCACTCACCGTTTGAAATAAATTAATTATATATTTGAAATATTCGGTGCGTGAATGGTATGTGTTGTACTTTTGATGTTAATTCATTCAAACGGGGTCGGTAGGATTGGGAAAGCATTTTAAATGATTTTAACGGGGTAAATATGCAAATCATCATGATGGGGTGCTAGGTGTTTTGATATGAATCATGTGGGGTGTGTGCGTATTGCTTCGAAGCTCGTAGAGTAGGTTGAAAAAGTCATATTAGATCTGTATTAATGGACTTAGAAACTCAGATGACTGAGTTTTCTGGTCTATGAGGGTCTTTTATAGCTCATGGAACTTTTCACAAGCTGTAATTGTCCCTCGTATCAATTGTAGAAACCTAAAGTCGTAAACCATTTTATGGCTCATAAACAGGTCTCATGGATCCCTACCTGCAAAAGATTGACAAATTGGAATCATTTATGACACGTAGAAGGTTCTATGAGTCGTACTTGGTCTCGTAGATGTCATTCTAGTAAATAAAGAATTGTGTACCCTGTTTCTAGGAGAGCCTTCTATGGCTCATAGTTTTGACCATGGCCAGTAGAGGTGCTTTCATAGATCCCTCTGTAATCAAGTTTGATAAATCTTGCGTAAATGTATATGCTTCAAGTATTATGGCCCTAAAGCTGAGGCACAAGGAAATTAAAAACATGCAAAGGAGGCTTAGAGATGAGACCTCGGGGGAGGAAGAGACCCCATGATTAGTGGATTGATCGACAAGCTCCGCGTCCGACCTGACCCGGATTCTAATAGACCATAGACACGGTTTGCCACCAAACTTGGTAGACTCATACGCAGGCCATTGTTGTCTGCACTCCCAAGTTTGACGAGGGAGACAATAACAATAACAACTCCATTTAGATGACTCGTCCAAAGAGGAGTCAGACTTAGAGAAAGGATCCAGCAATGAGTCGAAGAAAAAGTCCTCGACCGCACCATCGGAGATATCACTATCACCTCCAGAATCTCTCACCAGTAGGTGTGTGTTGTAGGCATGCAGGGCATCTATACAGAGGGCATGCCAATTAATGAGCGAGGCAAGCCATCCCGCTCCATTTATGAGGAGTCCCAAGTAATCTCCTCCATCTTAGATAGTGTCCCCGGTCTCCAAGACACCATTAGTAGATATGAGCTCTAGTGGCTGACCAAATTACTAGGGAGGTACTCCCTGTCCATGGTATGGGAGTTCTACACTTCACATGCAACGACAGTTCTTAGCACTCTTCCCAAGGGGAAGAAGACCCTCACTTCGCCCAGACTGACGTAGATCAGAGTGAGGAGCCAACATGTGGACATCTCAGAGACCACCATCTGGCGCATATTGTTTGGGCCCAAGTTCCCAGCGCCTTGATCTGTAGCTTAGTTTGACCACAGAGTGGGGCAGAGTAGGGACATGAGTCTGATGAGAGACCAGAGCCGGGTTAATGAGATCGGTTGCCAGTTTGGTTGCTAAGCGGGGACCAGAGCTTGCATGGGTAGCCACTTATTCGGAGCCTATTAAGAAGGCTTCTCTCAATTTTTTCACCAAATTATGGTGGGCCGTTGTGAGGTCATGGATCTGTCCATTCTTGCAGATAATACATTGACATCGGAGCATAAAGTTCTTGTTGCCAATATCTATGCTGGCTATGAGATAGATTGGGCCTGCCTCATCGTAGGCGGCCTTGAAGAGGTCTACCTCCATCCCCTTTCCATGCTTGATCTACAGACTCATCCTAGAGTAGGGTGTGGAGAGTCTACACCAGTAGTAATCCCTGATCAAGGTCCAAGACACTTTGGATGCCAGCCTAATTAATGCTGAGGAGAAGCCGGTGGCACTCCGGCTAGCATCGCACCAACCAGCTCCCGTGCTAGAGATGTTTGCCCTAGAGCCACCTCCTGAGTTTCCACCTCCCACCAACACTACTGCTACCATAGAGGAGAGGCCTCCAAAGACTGGGGCAGATGGGAAGAAGGGGCCTACTACTCCTACTTCAGCACCACATGCCAGTTTTACATAGATAACACTTGTAGACTTAGTTTACATATTCGTAGCATCTATCTAGATCATGGCGCAGTGACTAGCCCACTGTGAGTCTCAGTTGACTCAGTTAGTTTAGCATATCAGGCCCTAGGTCCATCAGACAATTATGGAGTCCAAGGGACGCATACAGGGGTACACGGTCGCTACTATTAAGGACCTAGTTTCATCCATGGATGCTCGCATTGATGCCTTTGAGTTAAGGGTCCAGTAGAGCCTGAGTATGAACAACCAGCAGATTTGATGGCCCTACAGATAGAGATCCAGTGTCATTGGGGCGATATGACAGAAGCATTGGCGGCACCGGTGAAATTACCAAAGACTACACACTCTATGCCTGTGGTGGACTTATTTGCTCCTGAGGAGCTTACACAACCTTCCCACTAGAAGAGGCCCATTAGTGATGATTATCCAGATACAGTGCATTTGCATGCTAGGCTGACAGAGTAGGAGGAGCTAGAGCTTGTCTTGAGGCAGTCAACATAGGAGGAGGAGATACAGCAGGCTCGTGAGCTCGAGCAGGTGAGGGGTGTTGGTCCCTCCAAACATGGGTCTAATTCTGTGGAGGCCACTACGCAGGTGAAGGGTGGCTAGACTCAACTACAATCTAGCACTTAGGTGCCTAGGTATGTTCCTTTTAACCCTAGTACTTTATTTTCTATTTTTGTGTGCATTGAGTACAATGCACCTCTTTTTCGATGGAGTGTGGGTAATTGCGTCACCAAAGTTACACCTCTTTTTTGAGGATAAAGAATTCGTTGTTAGGAAAGAGAATTTAATAAAGGTTAGGGTTGAACCCAAATGAATACTATAAACTTAGTAGAATTCAATTGATGCAATTTGAGTTATTAACCAACTTATTTCCTCAAAAGGGAGTTTTGTGATAAAAAAGTAAAATAAATCCTAACTAACACAAGTATTTAACCAATATGGAGAGAAACTAGGGCATGGCATTCCCCATGATTCCCTAACTTAGTATCACTGGATAGCCTAGTTCTTTTCTAGTATGTAGCATGTAGGACTGTAAATTTAGATCACCAAACCCTTTGGCCCAGACAAGAGGAAAATTTCACTACGTGACTTGGCCCATCCCATAGTGTGACATTACTAACCCTTACCTATTGTCCCAATACAACTTCCCCTTGGCCCAGTTCGGTTGATAAGACGAGAACACATCAATTGAATTCTGATAATTAATCTATTTTTCTATTCATTACTACCTTGGTCCAGTCAGTAACACTAGGTGGGTTTTAATGTTCGCGACCACTAGAAAACATGCAAAACAAAAAGAGTTAATTAACACATGCATGCATGCTTTTCAAGAATTATGAATTATCTAGTTTTACCTTGTCAGTTCTTCATGGTTCCTACAACCCTACTTGTGGATTTAGCTACTCATGATTTGTGTAGATGCAAGATTTAT
This sequence comes from Solanum rostratum, assembly GCA_029948455.1. NCBI lineage: Eukaryota > Viridiplantae > Streptophyta > Magnoliopsida > Solanales > Solanaceae > Solanum > Solanum rostratum. The sequence continues at coordinate 36,131,179 of CM057050.1, read as the reverse complement.
GAATTTGAATAACATAATAGAGCACTTACACAGTTGAATAAGCACGAGTAAGTCCAAGCTTTAATGAGAATCACAAGATTGTAATTAGAAGAAATCTAAGTGTACAAGTGTTTCTGAAAACTCTCCAATGTTTTTCATTTTTTTTGTCAACTGTTCAAACTTTCCAAGAAAAATAACCTAAAAACCTATTTATAATATTTAAAATACCAGTCCTAAACAAAAGAGGATAACTGGGTCGGCACGCCTCACGAGCTGCTATATGAGCCATATTATGTTTCAAAGCTCATAATTGGGCTTCCGTAGATAGTTGCTGCAAAACTAGACTTGTAGTTTATGATACCCCTATACGGCCCATAAAAGATATTATGGCCAGTAGGGGGTTTTGTCTGATGAAACTTCAAAAAGTCCTTGTTCTCTGATCCACAAGGCACGAGACTTGATCTATGACTCATACAACATTTCATGACCCATCTGCTTATTTGTAGAACAAAGTTCAGAAAATCAACCCCTGACTGGAATTATACACAAAACCTTCTTCACTGCGCGTAGAAGGCTTTACGACCCGTAAAGGGTCTCGTGACTCCTCAAAATCAGCAACTTTTGCATATTCTTACGAAAATCAATGCAAACCCTGAAATCTTGCAAACCAAATGCAAAAACACATAAAACCAACTAACATCACATTGAGAACACATAAAATCTCAAGTTTTAAGCATAAAAGGTGTTATATTTTGACAACACATCAACACACTCAACTTAAGATTGTTTCTTATCCTCAAGCGACAGACTCAATCTAAAGCAATACAACGACACACAGACCTCATTCTAATTGCATATATCTCATCAATTTTAAGCACATATAGCCACACCACTTCTCAAAACATAATCAGATAGCTATCCAACAAACAACCACAGACTAATGCATGCGACAATACAACTATGACAACTGAGATACTATTAACAAGTCACAATTACTGATTAAGTCTAATGCTAACAATGGAACACAAGTGCCCTTAAAGAAAGAAGTCCTATATATCACTCTCAATGATGTTTTCCATGTACAATCTTGGGAGTATACAAAATCACTCACCCTCACAGAAGATATTCATATATCATGCTCAATACCATAGGTTTGCCCCAATTCTCATGACTAAGACCTTTGATTTTTTGGAATAGGATTACTGTAGGACTTTTCAAGCTTGTAATGTTGGCTCAGGGCTCTTTGGTGTGATATTTTGGGAATATATTGACTAAAGGCCCTCCTTGACACTGCGTTTTTCAACACGTTTTCCCTACCAAAACTTGTTACTTTCTTTCCATTCTCCCTTTTCTCCTATATCAAGCTTTTCTGGGTGCTTTCTTTTCATTTTTCAGCTTTTTGCCTTGCTTTTACACTTTATTTTCTTTTTAGCCCATAGCTAAGGCTTCATTTATTTTTCTTACACCCAATACTTGATTTTTCTCCTTTTCCTTGTATCACTAACTTCCCCCCTCATTTTTTTATTCACCCTTACACCAGCCACCCTCAACTTAGGCTTTTGCCCTGAGTTAAGGTGCATATTATCCATCCTCAGAACTAGGGGTACTTTTGGTAGCCACCCTCAGTTTAGGGTTTTTTCCTCAATCAAAGTGCACAATATTCAAGGAAGGACCACAACCAATTTCAGGATTTTCAACTAATAAGGCTAGGTCACTTAGGTTGTTTACAAAGAATAGGTACATGTCAGGCTCAAAGATTAGGATCAAGGGATATTCTGCAAATTTGATCGGTCATTCAGGCTAAGTGGACTTTTAAGAACAAAAGCCTAAGATATTTTCCTATTCCGACTAATCTACAGTCTAAATTAGAGTAATAGGGCATGTTTGAAATAAAACACAACATATGAATTTAGAAATTTAAGCTCACACTCACATGGCACTGATTACATAATAAAAAAAAGACTCTCAGATCATGCTTTTTATCTCAATTTATCCTCACTTATCGGAACAAGCACTATCAACTCACTTAAACATGCATGGTTGCTATCTAGACTAACTAATCAAAATTTGGTGGGTATTATTTTTCACACAATACACAAAAACATGCATATGCCGCATATATCAGTACTATATTCTACAAATACTACCTAAACATCCTACATACCGATTCAATATAAAATAAATATCTATAGGGAAAAAATACAAGGAAGAAAACCCCTAGGATAAAAAATTGGGGTTGTTAAGGAACAGGGCTACTCAGACTTCACAGAGACCCATAACTACCCACACTCCATTGAAAAAGGGTGCATTATCATCAATGCACACAATCAAAGCAAAATGAAGTTCTGGGGTCGAAAAAAACATACATGGGTGCCTAAGTTCTGGTCTCCACCTTAGATTGCCTACCAAGAAGTACTTGGTTTACTGTCGCGGCACAACATAGATCGCTTAAGTACTTAGACTTCCTCAAGCTCCCATTCCTCCACTGTCTTTATTTCCTCCACATTTTCGAGGTATGGCTTGACTTTTTGGCCATTTACCTTGAATGTTCCTTCATTCTTCTCTCTAACTCAATTTCTCCACTCACCTCCATAGCCATAGGATCAGCCGGTGTTGATTCCACTTATAAGCGTTGGCATTGAAGTCCTGTGGCTGTGGAACAATGTCCTCAAGAGGAGGTGTGTTATAATTATTGGCATTCTTTTTCTCATTCTTATTCAGAGTTGCATTAGCCACATCTTTGGCATGATATTGGGCCATTCTTCTTAGTTTTCTCTGGATCTCTAGTACAAATGGAGTCAACATACACTACACTTACACCCTAGAAAGAAACAAAAACACCAAAAAACTTAAAATGAGAGAAATAAGAATTAAGCCCGCAAATCACTTGAATTAAACAAGTCTACCCATATTCACTGGCAACAACGTGAAATATTGATGTTGCCCAAGTTACAGGTCCTTTTTTTTAGGATAAAGCAGTCATTGTCAAGAAATAGAACCTAACTAAGGTTAGGGTCGAACCCAAGGGAATACTGTAGACTTAGTAGAATTCAATTGATGCAATTTGAGTTATTAACCAACTTATTTCCCCAAAAGGGGGGGGGGCTATGATAAAAAATAAAAGTAATCTTAACTAACACAAGTGTTTAATCAATATGGAGAGAAACTAGAGTATTGTGTTCCCCATGATTCCCTAACTCAGTATAACTAGGTAACCTAATTTGTTTCTAGCATGTAGCATGTAGGATAGTAAGGTAAGTTCGCCAAACCCTTTGGCCTAGGCAAGAGGAAAATTTCACTACATAACTTAGCCGATCTCCATAGTATGACATTACTAATCCTTACCTATTGTGGTTGTACAACCTCCTCTTGGCCCAGTTTGGTTGATTAGATGAGAACACATTAATCGAATTTTGATGATTAATCTCTTTTACCTATTCATTACTACCTTTGTCCGGTCAGTAACACTAAGCCGCTTCTAATGTTGGCCACCAATAGAAAACATGAAAAATGAAGAGAGTTAACTATTACATACATGCACACTGTTCAAGAATTATAAATTATCCGATTTTTACCTTGTTAGTTTTTCATGATTCCCACAACCCTAGTTATGGATTTAACTACTCATGATATGTGTAGATACGAGACTTATGAATTTGAATAACATAATAGAGCACTTACGTCATTGAATTAAGCACACGTAAATCCAAGCTTCAATGAGAATCACCAGATTATAATAAGAAGAAATCAAAGTGTACAAGGGTTTCTCAAAACTTTCCAATATTTTTCTCTACTCTATCTCACTATGTTTTTGCCAACTGTTCGAGCTCTCCAGTAAAAATAACCTAAAAACCTATTTATAATATTTAAAATACATGTCCTAAACAAAATGGGATAACTAGGTCGGCACACCTCACGAGCTGCTTTACGAGTCATATTGGGTTTCATAGCTCATAATCAGGCTTCCGTAAATTGCTGTTGCAAAATTGAACTTGTGGTCTATGATACCTCTCTATGGCCCGTAAAAGGTTCTACAGCCCATAGGTGGTTTGGTGTGATAAAACTTTAGAAAGTCCTCGTTCTCTGATCTTCAAGGCACGAAACTTGATCTACGGCTCATAACACATTTCACAACCCATCTATATGTTCGTAGAACAAACTTTAGAAAACCATTCCCTCACTGGAATTGTACACGAAACCTTCTTCACGGCCCGTAGAATGCTCTATGGCTCGCAAAGGGTCTCGAAACTCCTCAAAATCAGTAGCTTCTGCTTATTCTTCCTAAAATCAATGCCAACCCTGAAATTCTACAACTCAAACATAAAAACACATAAAACTAACTAACATCGCGCTGAGAACATACATTATCTCTAGTTTTAAGCATCAAAAGTATTGTATTTATACATCACATCTGTAGTTATAGGCCTCAGTAAAGTTTGAGTAGCCTTGGCCTATAACTACCCCAATATTTTGAATCGTAGGGGTATTCTTGTATGTGTTCTTTTTCCCTGTGTATATTTCATTTTTGTTGAACCGACATGTTTAGGATGTTTAAGTAGTAGTTGTAGCATATAGTACTGATATCTATGGCATATATGTGTTTTTGTTCTTTTTTATGTAAAATGATACCCACTAAATTTTTGATTAATTAGTCTAGATAGCCACCATGTATATTTAATTGTGTTGATTGTGCATGTTATGACAAGTGAGGATAAAATTGAGATGAAAAGCATAATCTTAGAGTCTGTGTTGATAGTGTAATTAGTGACATATAAGTGTGAGCTTAATTTGCTAATTCATCTATTGTGTTTCACTTCAGATCTTGCCCTATTACTCTGATTATAACTGTAGGTTAGTTGGTTAGGAAAGCATATTAGGTCATTGTTCAAAACAATCCATTTAGACTAAAATAACTAACCAAATGTGTGAAATATCCCTTGATCCTAATGTTTGCGCCTGACGTAGACCTTTTCCTTGTAAAAAACTAAGTGACCTAGCCTTATTAGATTAAAAATCCTTAAATTGGCCCTGGTCCTCCCTTGAACATTGTGCACCTTGACTGAGGCAAAAAGCTTAAGTCGAGAGTGGCTACCAAAAGAGGCCCTGGTTCTAAGGCAGGATATGTGCTCCTCAACTTATGCCAAAAGCCTAAGTTGGGGGTGGTTGATGTAAGGGTGAAACACGAAATTGGAGGGGGGGGGGGAAGAAGTTAGTGATACATGGAAAAAGAGGAAATAATATGTACTTAGTGTAAGAAAAATGAGTGATGCCTTAGCTATGAATTAAAAAGAAAAATGAAGTGAAAATACAAGGCAAAAAGTTGAAAACAATAAACATAAGCACCAAGAAAAGCTTGAAATAGGATAAAGCGAGAATGGAGTGAAAAGTAGAAGTGTTGGTAGGGCGAAAGTGTAGAAAAAGATAGTGTCAAGGAGGAAATTAGTCATTATATTCCCAAAACATCATACCAAATCCCTCTGAGCCTGTGTTACAAGCTGGTAAAGTCCTAAAGTGATCCTAGTCCAAGTAGTCAAATGTCTAAGTCATGAGTATAGAGGCAAGCATATGGTATTGAGCTTGATATTTGAATGTCTTTTCTGAGAGTGAGTGATTTTGCATTCTCCCAAGATTATACATTAAAATATCACTGTGAGTGATATATGAGACTTCTTTTTGTGAGTGCACTTTCATCACATTCTTAATATTAGACTCAATCAATTATTGTGGCTTGTTGATGGTTACCTCGCTTGTCATAGTTGCATTATTGCATAGATTGATCTGTGTTGGTTTACTAGATAGCTATCTAATTATGTTTTGAAAAGTGGTGTAGGTATCAACGTGTAAGTTTAATGAGGTGTATCCCATTAGATTGATGTTTGTGTGTTGCTATGCTGCTTATATAGATTGAGTCTGTCCCTTGAGGACAAAAAACAATTTTAAGTTGAGGGTGTTGATGTGCTATCAAAATACAACACTTTTGATTCTTAAAACATGGAATTATGTGTGTTCCTAATGCGAGATTAGTAGGTTTGATATGTTTTTGTGTTTGATTTGCAGGATTTCAGGGTTGGCATTGTTTTTGGGTAAAGTGTGCAGAAGTTGCTGCAGATGATGATCCACGAGACCCTTTACGGGCCGTAAAGTATTCTACAAGCCATAAGAGAGGTTTAGTGTGTAATTCCAGTGAAGGGTGTATTTATGAAGTTAATTTTAGGACTATGCAGACGAGCCACAGAAGACTTTACGAGCCATAGACTTAGTCTTGTACCTTGAGGATTAGAAAATGAGGACTTTCTAAATTTCCATAAGACAAAACCCCCTACTGGCTGTAGAACCTTTTACAGACCGTAGAGTGGTGTCGTAGAAGATAAGTCCAAGTTAAAGCAACAATTAATGAAAGTCTGACTATAAGCCTTAAATTGTTATACAACCTATAGAGCACCTCGTAGAGCTTGCTGACGTAGTTGTCTTATTTCATTTTGGATTTGTATTTTAAACTCTATAAATTGGTTTTTAGGTTATTATTCTTAAAGAGAAAGTATAAAATGAAGAGAGAAACAATAGAGAGTTTGAGAAACACTTGTAAACTTTGATTTCATCTTCTAATTTCAATCTTGTGATTCTCATTGAATAGTTGGATTTCTTGTGTTTAATTCTTTTGTGTAATGGCTCAATTATGTTATTAAAATTCAGAAGTTTGACATTTTCACTGATCATGAGTAGCTAAATCCACAACTAGAATTGTGGGAACCATTAAGAACTAACAAGGTAAAACTGGATAATTCTTATTCGTGAAAAGTGTGCAGGTATGTATTGATTAATTCTCTTTATTTTGAATGCTTTCTAATGGTGGAAAGCATTAGAACCTGCCTAGTATTATTGACAGCACCAAGGCATTAATAAATAGGAAAAGAGATTAATTAACAGGATTCAATCAATGTTTCTCTTCTAATCATCAAACTGGGCCAAGGGGAGGTTGTACTGGAATAATAGGTAAGGGTTAGTAATATCACACTACGGGGATTGACCAAATTACATAGTGAAATTCGCCTCTCGCCTGAGTCAAAGGGTTTAGTGAACTTAACTTACCAGTCTGCATGCTACATATTGGGGACGAATTTGATTCTTTGGTATTACTGGGTTAGGGAATCATGGGGAACATAATACCCTAGTTTCTCTTCAGATTGGTTTAACACTTTTCTTAGCTTAGAATAACTTTTACTAGTTATTATAAACTCCCCCACCTTTGGGGAGATATGTTGGTTAATAAACATGAATTGCAAATGATATCTTCTAACTTTACCACATTCCCTGTGGGATTCGACCCTAACCTTGGTTAGATTATATATCTTGACAACGATCATTAAGCTTAAAATAGGAGGTGTAACTTGGATGACATTAATGTACCTAACTATGTGCCACCAAAGGAGCCCTTGTAGGCTAGGCTAGTGGATCTATGTAGGCCATTTATGTTATTAACATGCATGTGAAGTTGATGGAGTTTTACTTGAAAAGTGGTCTTCCCGAGCTAACGTAGGAGGTTATGTTAGATTCTATGTAGCAACTTACATGGTCTTATATGTAGGTTAAGGTCTTCTCCCACAAGTTTATGTAAGGACCCAGACATTGTATGACTTTAATGATACTTGAAATTTGGTTTTAAAAGTTTTTGACCAAGGTACACTTCATGGAATCCGCCATTGGCCGTGTAGATTAGCACGGGCTATGCGGAGGTGCCTTGAGGTGGCCCTTCGCCTTGTGTGTAGAGTATTGGAATTAATGTGGAGTTTAAAATTAAGGCACACACTACATGAACCCCACACGGTCCGTGTGAGGCTTCATTGGTCATGTGGTGGGCCGCGTGGAGGGCCTTGGCCTTGAAAATCCACATTTTGGTTAAGGCTTGTCACGCAGGAAACTCTCAAAGACAGTATATCTCTTCATAGTTCGTGAAGCCTTCTGTATAGGCGTTGGTGTGAAAGTTTTCTATGTATTGGATCATCATCTCGGAACCTTGTCAACAAAGAATCTTTTTCTAAGTATGGTATCACAAGGGGTCACACGGTCCGTGTGACCTCTCACAGACCATGAAGCCCTCCGTATGGTTGTTTGCGTGGAATTTTTTTATGTATGGAATTAATGTCTCGAACCTTTGTTAGTGGAAATTTTTCTAAGGTTGGCTTCACAAAAGGGTTCACAGTCGGTGTGACCTTGTATGGACAGTGAGACCTTTTCATGGGACCCCTGGCAACATTTTTCTATCCAGTCTAATGGTTTTTTTTAATTATGACTTCTCGTAAGGGACTTTTGTGACTTCCTATGTTATCCTAAGACATTGAAATGACTTATACTCTTCTTCCCGCATTAAAATTCATTCTCACACTTAGAATTATTTCAACTCACTCCTAAGAACTCCTCTCAAAGACTCTAGTGAAGGATTAGCTTCGGAATCAAGGAAGAGCTTAATTCCTCATCAAATTCTTCTTGTTTCTTCTTGGTGAACTTAGGTATGTGTGATTGATTCACGGTCCCTTTCAACCATGAAAACCTAAACTCTTTTCACTTGATTTTCATGAAATTAAGCTTACTTTAATTATGAATTTTTAAGATTATTGTTTATTTGATTCAATTGAAATATGGGCTACGTTTTACTATTGATTTTAAAGTGATTTAAGCTCTAGTATGTTGAATTGAATTCATATTATGAAGATGTTCATGTTCATGTCCCCCTTGATGTTTAATTTAAGCATGGATGACATAAATTGTTATTTAAACGTGAATTTACTTATGGATTTACTTGAATCTCATATTGTATTGTTGATTTAAGTTTAAATCTCTATTGCCTATGCTATTTTCATCTCATTCGTGGCATATGCATACATGAACTATGGTTTTTATGATGTTTATGACGTGGGCTAAGTCCCAATTACGAAGATGATTATGTGTTGATGAAAGTATGGGTATGAAAAGAATGTGATCACATAAATGTCTATGATTATGGCTCTTTGAGCATTTATGGGTGTTTACACCCACTATGTTTTTGGAGCACCGATTGAGGTTGGAGGCAGAGTGGCCTATTCCCATGGGTCCATACTCTTTTCTTAAGAAGGTGCTCAAAGGAGCTATTCTTACGCATGAAAGTATAAAATAAAGTATGTTTTTTCTACTTAGCCCAAGTATATAATGCGATTTAGCCTTTAAGCCTAAGTATGTTTTGACAAGACTTATGCCTCTTTTACAAGCACTTATACATATATGTATTCTTGTGGGATTATGACTTAGCATTGATGGGATTGGAAGCAGGGTGGGCTATCCCCAAGGGTTCATACTCCTTTCCCTTGAACTATGTGTCTAAATAGGTTATATATATGTTTATGCTCCTTTGTAAATGATGAATGATTATGGATATACCTTTGAAAAGTAGGTCACCTCTTTATCCATTGTGGGGTGGACGATGGAGTTTCAAGTTATAGTTAACTTGGCCTTATGTTGATTAAGGTCCCATCCCCTTATACGTAAAGTATTTTCACATTCATGCATCATGCAACTCGTGGCATATTGATTTATTACTATTCTCTTGGTTACATACTTTTTTCTATATATGTGCCCTTGTCATCTAACATTGAATGCAGGTTTAATGAGTTCATATGCACTGTATGGCTGCATACTTAGTACATTCAAAATGTATTACCACATACTTTTGCCTACATGATCTAACCATATAGGAATCAGAGACTATATTTATCCACTTTTTGACAACTAGGAGGATTTGAGATACTTATTGATATGAGTCCTATCTTCCAAGGACAAGCCACTATTCCTCTAACTATGTTGCTTCCGTTTATGTTATTTACTGTGAGGATGCACCCGGGACATGTCTTGGTACCCGTCCTATGTTATGACTAGAGGCATTGTTGGACATCTTGTATACTTTTATATGGATATATGCTATGTGTTGACAATTGGAGTTTATAATTGTGGTTATCTTTTGAATATGAAAATTATGGACTGATTATGCGTATTATGTTTTGGATTCAATTATGGTGTGAAAGATCATATGACCCATTTTGCCCCCATAGAATGAGTCATACTTACCCGCTCCTTAGTCATTAGATGTTATTTGTTATGTGATTCTATGTTAATCCCTATTCCCATGACATCACCATAGAGTGAGTCCTACTTTCCCGTCCCTTAAAACTATGTGTTACTTTTTCATATACGCTTCTGAACTGATGATGTGTGAATGGATGCTATATGACTTTTTTGGGGGACTCTCAGGTTCTTATTCACCATGTTACTCCTAGACCCTAGGTCTAGATTATGACAAGCTTGGTATCAGAGCACTAGTTTTATAAATGATCCTCAAAGTCTAACATACTGCGTCAAGTAGAGTCCTATTTATGGGTGTGAAGTGCACCATGCCTATGAGTGGGAGGCTATGATGGCGTTCTAGGATTGTCTCACTTCTTCATGTATTATGTCAAGCGTTGGACCGTGTATTATGGTTTCCTTATCCTGATGATGTCCTTGTTACATTATAGAAGATGCCACCACGAAGAGCTTCCCTACCAAGACCGGCCCCAGCTAATGAGGAAAAAGTCCCTCAAGGGCCTGTGGAGAGCCTATCACTAATGGTGAATATCATACTGCTATTGTTATGCTTATGCAAGGGGTGACTACTCAGACTAGATAGGCTAATCATCATCCCTGTGATCCCACTCTAGCTTCTATAGTGAGAGATTTTACACGGATGAATCCTCTGGAGTCTTATGGGTCAAAGGCTGATGAGGATGCTCAAGAGTTCATTGATGAGGTCACTGAGGTGTTGACTGTTATGGGGGTGACTTCTGAGGAGAAAGCTAAGTTAGTTGCTTATTAGTTGAAAGATGTGGCTCAAGTGTGGTACACTTAATGGTTGATGGAGAGGGTTTGTGTTAATATTGTTAATTGGGAAGAGTTCAAGTGTGCACTTCTGGATCGTTTCTTCCCTTTTGAACTTAGGGAAGCTAAGATGACAAAATTTATCAACCTCAAGCAAGGTGGTATGTGTGTGAGGGAATATGCCCTCAAGTTCACAAAGCTCTCCAAGTATGCTCCTATGCTAGTGGCTGACCTTTGTTCAAGAATGCACAAGTTTACTTCTGGGATCTGTACTTGATTATGAAAGAATGTCATACAGCCATGCTTATTTGGGATATGGATATCTCCATACTGATGACATATGCTGAACAGATCGACAAAGAAAAGCAGAAAGATAAGAGGGTGAATGATTCTAGGAGGGCCTATTATGATGAAGGGTTTCTCCAACTCCAGGAGTAGTGGTGGTTATGGTCGCTTCCAATAGGGCTAAGTTTCTAATGCAAGGTTTACCAAGGTGGCACTCTATGGAAGTCCTCACGATTTGTGTGAGGCTATATAGACCGTGTGGAGCCTCTTTGAAGTGTCTCTTGGCCTTTTGTGGGGTGTGAGGGACTTGCTGTGGAGTTTAAGACAAAGGCATGCCACACTTAGACCCCACACGGGCCGTGTGAGACCATACCAACTGTGTGGTGAACCGCATACGGTCCATACAAGGTGGTATGGTCCGTATGGCCCTCCTGTATGGGTTTTGAATTGAAATGTTTTCTAAGTATTGTATCACGCTCTCGAAAATTCATCTTGGATTTTTTTTAACTGATGTGGGACGGAGGAGGCTCACGGATCTTGTGGCTTGGTATGGACCGTACCATCCTTCGTATGGTTTCCCTCGTTGAAAACAATTTCAAGTATTTTGGACCTTCGTCAAGTGAGAATTTTCAAAGTGTCAAATCACGGACATGTATGCGGTCCCTATGACCTATCACGGGCCCTATGGTCCTCCATGAGACGAAAATTCTAATTTTTCTACTCGTTTCATTTATGGCATTTTCATAATTATGGTTTATCCTAAGAGCCTTTTGCGACCTTCTATGCCACCTAAAGACTTTTAAATGACATATACTTTATTCTTTCATTCAAATTCATTCCTGACACATAGAATTTTCTCAAGTCACTCTTAAGAATACTCTCTCAAATGACTTACGAATCTAAGCTTCGGAATCAAGGAAAGGCTCACCCTTCTTCAAATTTCTTCTTGAATCTCCTTCATTAGCTAAGTTATGTGGGAGAACCAAGAAGACCCAAACTCTTTTACACCCAATTTCATAACATTTTAGCTACTTTTAATTTGAGTTTTCAATATTATTATTTATTAAATTCAATTGAAGTATGGGCTACTCCTATTTGATGATCTAAGTTGATTTAAGCCCTAATATGAAGAATTGCATTGAAGTTATAAAGTTATGAATGTGCATGTCCCCTTTAAAGCTTTATTTGTGCATGGGTGATCCAAATTATGATTTAAATATGAATTTTACTTATGTCTTTACTTGAATTTCCTAATGTTTTGTTGATTTAAGTTTGAGTCTCTATCTTCCATGCTATTCTCATCTCATTCATAACATATGCATTCATGCGTATTTGGTTTTATGAAAATTATGAAGTGATTTAAGTCCAATTATGTTTATGTATATGATTTTGGTATGATATTCGTTTTGACAAGAATATGATCACATAAATGTCTATGTTATTGTCTCTTTCAGCATATTGGGTATTTTACCCCTCATTTGGATATTATGAATGGGCTATTCCTATGCATGAAAAGTATGATATGAATCATGATTTGGCATTTGAGCCAAGTAAGAATTATTATGAATGATGTGTGGCTTTTAAGCCCAATTATCCATTGAAGTGATTCGAAATGACTTGCATCTCTATTGAAATCATGTATACGTATATGTATTCTTGTGGGATGATGAATTAACACTGATGGATTGGGGGCCTCAAGGCAATCCCCAAGGTTCCTCTCCCTTTTCTTGAACTATGTGCCAAATATAGGTATATGTATATGGTAACCCTCACCGAAATCAAAGGCCCATAAGGTACGGATACAATATTGATATGATATGAGGAAACTGTGAAAATCCTATTCAAAATGAGAGACCCGTAAGGAAGGTCACTTCTCTGAAATGATAGCCCTGTAAGGAGAAGGGCGGTTTACCCTTGGCAAGTAAACCACCTCTTTTCCGGTGTGGGGATAACTAGGGATTCCAATTAATAACTTGCTTGGTGTTATATATGTCGGTTGAGGTCTCATCCCCTCTTATATAAGCATTTGTGCATTTCATGCATCATGGATTTCATGGCATATTGCTATACTACTCTTCTTTGGATATATATCTCTTTCTATATTATGTGACCTTGCCATCTAACATCTGATGCAGGTTTGGCAAGTCATATGCAATGCATGCCTGCATACTTAGTACATTCAAATGTACTAACACATACTTTTGCCTACACGATCTAACAATGTAGGGATCGAAGACTATTCTCATCCAATGTACGACGGTTAGCATAGATCTTGAGATTTGCTTGCTGTGGTAAGTCCCATCTTCCAAATCCAAACCACCATTTCTCTACCTTTAGAGCTTTTGTTTATGTTATTTACATTTGAGGGTCAGCCCAAGGTATGTCTTGGCCCCCGTCCTATCTTATGACTAGAGGCATTGTTGGACATCTTGTAAACTTCTTTATGTTTATATGCTAAGTATTGTATTTGGATATTATACTTATGGATTTGGCTACCTATAGGTGATTGTTATGAGGATTAGCAACGAGTATTATCACATGATTATATGTGATCTATGTGAAAGATCCTAAGTCTCGAATTCCCGTGTGAGTCATACTTACTTGCCCTTTAGTATTGTGTGCTATGCGTTATGTGGATCCATATTACTCCCTTTCCCTATGATATCCCCATAGAGTGAGTCCTACTTACTTGTCCCTTTGATCTATGTGTTTACTATTCCAATATGCTTTGAGCTGATGATGTGAATATGGATACTTTGAGGATTGTTTAGACACTCTTGGGTTCCTATTCACAATGTCACTCCTAGACCCTTGGTCCATGTCATGACAAAAGGTTCACTCTGGGAAGTGTGTATGGGGTTCAGAAGCTTTCTTTAGGTGTGGTGAGAAGGGTTACAAGCTTGGTGATTGCCCAAAGGCAACAAAGAAGGGTCAAATGGTTCAAGGTAATCAAGTCCAACCAAGAGATCCAAAAGGGGGTGCTCCCTGAAACTACAGGTTTTATACGTTGCATGCTCGACAAGAGGTGGAGCAAGCTTTGGATGTTGTGACTGGTTTATTAAAAGTTTTTGATTTTGATGTTTATGCTTTGCTTGATCCTAATGCAAATTTATCTTTTGTGACTCCTCTTTTGGATGTTAAGATTAGATTGAGACTTTAAATTTTGAGGGAACCCTTTTTGGTTTATACTCCCGTGTGTGAGTCTATTGTTGCCTGAAGAGTCTATCGGGGTTGCCTTATTTCTATTTTACATAAAGTCTTCCCATGTTATCTTGCTGAACTTGAGATGTTTGATTTTGATGTTATTCTCAGGATGGATTAGTTGCATGTTTCATCTGCCTCTATAGATTGCAGAACTCGGAAGGTCAAGTTTCAACTTCCGAAAGAGCCTGTTCTTGAATGGAAAGGTAGTAGCTCCGCTATTAAAGGTTGGTTTATTTCCTACTTTAGGACCGAAATATAATTTCTAAGGGGTGTATCTATCATATTGTGAGGGTTAGAGATGTGGAATCTGAGTCACCTCCTTTTGAATCGAGTCTGGTGGTGAATGAGTTTTCTGATGTATTTCCCAAAGATTTGCTTGGTATTCCTCCCGAAAGGGGAGTAGACTTTTGCATAGATCTCTCCCAGATACTCAACCAATCTCTATTCCTCCTTATCATATGGAACTGGCTGAATTGAAGGAGTTAAAAGATCAGTTGAAGGACATGTTGGAGAAAGGCTTCATTAGGCCAAGTATATCTCCATGGGGTGCTCCGGTGTTATTTGTAAGAAAGAAAGATGGGCCTCTTCAGATGTGCATTGATTACAACCAATTGAATAAGGCGACCATCAAGAATAAATATTTATTGCCAAGGATTGATGACTTGTTTGATCAACTTCAAAGGGCCATCCATTTCCAAAAGATTGAACTCCACTTTGGCTATCATCAATTGAAGGTTAGGGAGTGTGACACTACCAAAATTATTTTTGGAATATAGGCATCTTGAATTTGTGGTGATGTCATTTGGTTTGACTAATGCTCCGACCATGATTATAGATCTTATGAATCGGGTGTTCAACCCATTCCTTGATAGTTTTGTGGTTGTCTTCATCGACGATATCTTTATTTATTTTCGAAGTGAGTGGGAGCATATGGATAATTTGAGGTTGGTTCTTCAAACTTTGATAGAGAAGAAATTGTATGCTAAGTTTAGCAAATGTGAGTTTTTGTTGGGTGAAGTAGATTTTCTTGGTCATGTCATATCCAGTGATGGTAGTAAAGTTGACCAGAAGAAGACCCTAGCCACGAAGAAATTGCCTAGACCATTGACTCCTTCAGACATTCGAAGTTTTGTTTGGCTGGCTAGTTCTTATAGAAGGTTTGTTGAAGGTTTTTCATCTATTGCATCTCCATGACCAAGTTGACTCAGAAGAAGGCCAAGTTTGCATAGTTAGATGAATATGAGAAGATTTTTCAGACTTTGAAGATCAGCTTACATCAGCTCTTGTTCTGACTTTAAAAGATGACTTAGATCAATTTGTGGTATATTGTGATGCTTCTCAGATTAGGTTGGGTTGTGTTCTTATGCAACACGGTAAGTTGATAGTTTATGCATCAAGGAAATTGAAGGTGCATGAGAGTAATTACCTGACTCATGATCTGGAGTTAACAGCTGTGGTATTTGCTTTGAAGATTTGGAGACACTATTTATATGGGCTCCATGTTGATGTTTTCACCGATTACAAGAGTTTGCAATATGTTTCACTCAAAGGTATCCTAACTTAAGGCAAATGAGGAGGTTGGAACTCCTCAAGAATTGTGACATGAGTATACAATATCATTCCGGCAAGGCAAATATTGTAACCGATGCTCTTAGTAGGCTATCTATGGGATGTATAGCGATGTTGATGAAGGGAAGAGGGAGTTGGCAAAGGATGTTCACCATTTGGGTAGATTGGGTGGTAGTTTTGATGATTTTAATGATGTATGTATTCATGGTTTAAATGGGATAGAATTATTTATAGTTGTTGATGTTAAGGCTAAGCAAGATCTAGACCCGTCATTGGTTAAGTAGAAGAAGTTGGTTGCCAAAAAACAGATTGAGATTTTCTCCCCAGAGGGAGATGGTGTGCTTTGGTATCAAGGTCAGTTGTGTGTTCTGAATGTGGATGATCTTAGGAGGGTTATCATAAGTGAAGCTCATGACTCTCGTTATTTTATTCAGCTGTGATCTACTAATATGTATCGGGATTTGAGGGAAGTATATTGGTGGCATGATATGAAGAAAGATATAGTGAAGTTTCAATCTGAATATCCTAACTATCAACAACTGAAGGTATAACACCAAAGGCTTGGAAATTTTGCTCAATGTATTGAGATTCCTACTTGGAAGTGGGAAGATGTGAATATGGCTTTTGTGGTTAGTTTGCCTCAGACCAGAAGGCAATTTGATTCGATTTGGGTCATTGTTGATCGGATGACTAAATCAATTCATTTTCTACCGATCAAGACTACCTTTAGTTCCTACGATTATGAAAGGTTGTACATCCAAGAGTTGGTAAGGTTCCATGGTGTGCTTAGGTCTATCATATCGGATCATGGCACCCAATTTACTTCCCACTTTTGGAGGTCATTTCAAAAAGGACTTGGTACTAAGGTAAAGTTAAATACCACTTTCCATCCTCAAACTGATAAACAAGCCGAGAGGACAATATAAACATAAGAGGACATGTTGAGGGCTTGTATGCTGGAATTCAAGGGTAATTAGGATGATCATCTTTCACTCATTAAGTTTGCTTATAACAAAGGCTTTCATGCTAGCATAGGTATGGCATTGTTTGAGGCTTTGTATGGTAGGAGATGTAGATATCTTGTGGGGTGGTTTGAGTTGGGAGAGATGGCCTTGATTGGCCCGAATCTGGTGTTGGCGTCTATGGAGAAGGTGAAGTTCATTAGGAAGAGGTTGATGATGGCTCAAAGTCGCCAAAATTCTTCGGATATGAGGAAGAGAGATCTTGAATTTCATATTGACGATTGGGTGTATATGAAGGTCTCACCCGTGAAGGTTGTAATGTGCTTTTGTAAGAAAAGAAAGATGACTCCCCAGTATGTAGGTCCTTACGAGATTATTGAGAGGGTCGAAAATGTGGCTTATAGATTGGATTTGCCTCCGGATTTGAGTTCTGTTCACCTGATTTTCCATGTGTCTATGTAGAGGAAATCGATTGATGATCCTAGTACTATTGTACCTATGGAAGGGATTGAGGTAGAGTAGACCTTGTCTTATGAGGAAGTCCTGGTTGAGATCTTAGATAGGAAAGTGAAGAAGCTTCACAACAAGGATGTGGCTTAGATTAAGTTGCTTTGGAGAAATCAACATGGGGAGAGTGTTATATGTGAGGCAGAGTTGGACATAATGAAGCGATATCCCTATCTTTTCCAATCTACTAAAGTCTAAGGTATTAGGTTCTTCCTATCCTAATTGGTCCTAATTCTTTCACTCTTGAGTTTCATGTCATGACATGTATACATGTGCACAAAAATGATTTTTAAGATGTTTTGGAATGATTTGAATACGTTTTGATATGCGTTTTAATGACTTTATGATTTTCAAATGATGAAATATGCATTGTACCTTATGTTTTGATGTATCATGTCCTAAAGCAAGCCTTTCAAGTCTTGTTTTACCATATTCAAGGATGAATGTTTCCAAGGAGGAGATGATGTAAGGGCCCGGACATTATAGACCTTGATAGTGCTTGGAAGTTTGTTCCCGAATGTTTTTTAAACAAAGTGACACTTTATGGAAGCGTCCACGGGCTGTGTGGCTCACCACGGGCCGTGTGGAGGTGCCTTGAGGTGGCCCTTGGCCTTGTGTGTAGAGAGTTGGCATTAATGTGGAGTTCAAAACCAAGGCACACACAATATGAACCCCATACGGTTCGTGTGAGGCTTCACTGCCCGTGTGGTGGGCCGTGTGGAGGGCCATGGCCTTGAAAATACACATTTTGGCTAAGGCTTGTCACACATGTCTCACAAACTGTATACCTCTTCACGGTCCGTGAAGCCTTCTGTATAGGCATTGGTGTGAAGATTTTCTAAGTATGGGATCACCTCTCGGAACCTTGTAAACAAAGAATGTTTTTCTAAGTGTGGTATCATGAGAGGCCACACAGTCCGTGTGACCTTTCACGGGCCATAAAGCCCTCCATATGGGTGTTGGCGTAGAGTTTTTCTAAGTATGGAATTAACATCTCGGACCTTCATTAGTGGAAATTTTCTAAGGTTGGCTTCACGGAAGGGTTCACAGTCTCTGTGACCTTGTACAGACCGTGTGACCTTCTCATGGGACCCCTGGCAATATTTTTCTATCTGGTTTATTAATTGCATTTTCGTAATTATGGCTTCTCCTAAGGGACTTTTGTGACTTCCTATGCTATCCTAAGACATTCAAATGACCTATACTCTTCTTCCCTCATTTAAATTCATTCTCATACTTAGAATTATTTAAACTCACTCTTAAGAACTCCTCTCAAATACTCTAGTGAAGGCTTAGCTTGGGAATCAAGGAAGAGCTCCATTCTTTATCAAATTATTCTTGTTTTTTTCATGAACTTAGGTATGTGGGATTGATTCATGGTCCATTTCAACCATAAATACCTAAACTCTTTTCACTTGATTTTCATGAAATTACGCTTACTTTAATTGTGGGGATTTTAGGATTGTTGTTTATTTGATTCAATTGAGATATGAGCTATGTTTTATTGTTGATTTTAAAGTCATTTAAGCCCTATTATGTTTAATTGCTTTGATATTATGAAGATATGCATGTGCATGTCCTCTTTAATGTTTTATTGACGCATGGGTAACATAAATTTTGATTTAAATGTGAATTTACTTATGGATTTACTTGAATTTGATATTGCACTGTTGACTTAAGTTTGAATCTCTATTTTCCATGCTATTATCATTTCATTCATAGCATATGCATACATGAATTATGGTTTTCATGAAGTTTATGATGTGGGCTAAGTCCTAGTTACGATGATGATTATGTTTTTGATGAAAGTATGGGTATGACAAGAATATGATCACATAAATATCTATGATTATGGATCTTTGAGCAATTATAGGTATTTACACCACTATGTTTATGGAGCATCGATTGAGGTTGGCGGCAGGGTGGGCTATCCCCAAAGGTCGATACTCCTTTCTAATGAGGGTGCTCAAAGGAGCTATTCTTATGCATGAAAGGATAACATGAAGTATGTTTTGATTAATTCGCGAAAGTATGCATGTTTATGAAATGTGATTTGGCCTTTAAGCCTAAGTATTCATAATTATGGTTTGACAAGACTCATGCCTATTTTACAAGCACGTATACACATATGTATTCTTGTGGGTTGATGACCTAGCACCGATGGGATTGGAGGTAAGGTGGGCTATCCCCAAGGGTCCATACTCTTTTCTGAACTATGTGTCTAACATAGGTTATTATATATTTATGCCCTTTTATGGATACTGAATGATTGTGGATCTACCTTTGACAAGTAGGTCACCTCTTTTTCCATTGTGGGGTAGACAATAGAGTTTCAAATTATAGGTAACATATTCTTATGTCAGTTAAGCCCCCATCCCCTTATATGTAAAGTATTTTGCACATTCATATATCATGCAACTAATGGCATGTTTATATATTACTATTCTCTTGGTTATATACTTCTTTCTATATATGTGCCCTTTTTATCTAACATTGAATACAGGTTTAACGAGTTCATATGCATTGCATACCTGCATACTTAGTACATTAAAATATACTAACACATACTTTTGCCTACATGATCTAACCATGTAGGAATCGGAGATTATATTCATCCAATATTTGGCAGCTAATACTAATGCATACTTTTGCCTATATAATCTAACCATGTAGGAACCGGAGACTAGATTCATCCGGTACCGTTTGTCGGCTAGGCTGATGAGTCCTATCATCCAAGAACATGCCACCATTCCTCTACCTATTTGCTTTCGTTTATGTTATTTACTTTAAGGGTGAGCCCGAGATATGTCTTGGCCCCCGTCCTATCTTATGACTAGAGGCATTATTAGATATCTTGTAGACTCTTGTATAAATATAAGTTATGTGTTGACATTTAGAGTTTATGATTATGGTTATCTTTTGGATATGCTCATTATGGATTGATTATGAGTATTATACTATAGATTCATATTATGGTGTGAAAGATCCTAAGTCCTTCTTTGTCCCCATAGAGTGAGTCATACTTACCCGCTCCTTAGTCTTTACATGCTATTTGTTATTTGATTCCATGTTACTGACATCACCATAGCGTCAGTCCTACTTCCGTACCCCTTAGAACTATTTTTTACTATTTCATATATGATTCCGAACTGATGACTCTCGGGTTCCCATTCGCTATGTCACTCTTAGACCCTAGATCCGGGTCGTGACAATTTATGACTCTATGTTATGATTCCTTATATGTGATCTCTCATGTATATTTTGTCTGCTATATTCCTTGTGCATGCTTATGTTCACTGTATGTATTTTTTGTCTCATACGCACTTATATGTTATATATATAAAAGAATGATGGCAACAAAACTTCATGTATGCATTAAATCTCACATACTTAGTACATTCCAACGTTCTAACGCATATTTTCTCTACATAATTTAACCATGTAGGGACAGGTACTCCTCCACCGGCTCGTGGCTAGTATTTGGTGTTCGAGAGTAGCATATTTGTTTGTGGTAAGCCCACAGTTCGGGACTCAACCATTTTCCACTATATCTTGTATCTTATTTCGAGATGATGTATATGTGGCCCTTTTTCACTTCATTCCAACGTACTAATGCATATTTTCTCTGCATGATTTAACCATGTCGGGACAGGTACTCCTCCACCGGCTCGTGGCTAGTATTTGGTGTTCGAGAGTAGCACATTTGTTTGTTGTAAGCCCACAGTTTGGGACTCAACCATTTTCCACTATATCTTGTATCTTATTATGAGATGATGTATATGTGTCCCTTTTGAGGTGTTTACTCTCTGTGTTGTTAAGCACTAGATTCTTTTCTATTTGATGGAAATCGATCGTTACTAGTTTTTTCTATGCTATATGGACAAAAATATGTTAGTTATTCATTTCTTTTTAATGTTGCTTCATTGTAATAAAATGGCCATAGACCCTTTCCCATTTTACTTTCACATTTCTTTATGTTTAATGCCTATAAATACTTAAGATATTTAAGATAGCTTGGGTGTGGTCCACTCAGGTATCTCATTTGTCGTGTGATGACTAGGCCCCTGGGTTGGGCCGTTACAACTATGGTATCAGAGCATGAAGTTTTAAAGTTTTCCTCTGATGACCATGCATACCTTGTGGAGTAGTGTCTCATTCAAGGTTATGAAACGTGCCACTATCTCGATTGAGAGGTTATAAGACAGTTTAGGAAAGTTTTCCCTTCTTTCTCTTTCATGTCGTGCTTTTAGAGTTAGCTAAGGTATTCCTATAACAAAAGGTGATATTTTTCTTATTTCTAGATCATGCCGCCAAGAAAAGCTCCACACCAAAAAGGCACTCCCAAGCAATAAGTTTCTCCACTCCAATAAGATGATAGAGAGTCACATGTGGAGTTTTGAGGCGCCTTCACTTTGTTGGCCCAAGCATTGGCAAACCAAGCTAACCGGGAGAGAGTCGTTCCTCCCTAAGTGCCTACTGCAGCCACTAGAGTGGGTAACTTCATGCAGATGAACCCTTCAGTATTTCATGGTTCCAAGGCAGAGAAGGATCCTATGATTTCATTGAGAAAGCCAACAGGGTAGTTGCGTTTATAGGTATCCCTTCGGAGGAAAAAGAGGAGTCGGTGGCCTACCAACTCAAAGGGTCGGCCAAGATTCGGTATGAGAAATGTCTGGAGGAGAGAGGCCAAGAAGCGGGTCCCATTAGATGGGAAGAGTTCAAATGTACCTTCTTGGATTGGTTATTTCCAATTGAGCTTAGGGAGGCAGAGGGCCAAGATTTTATCAACCTCAAGCAAGGGACCATGAGTGTGAGGGAGTATACCCTCAAATTCACCAAGATTTCTAAGTATGATCCCTTCATGGTTGCAGATCCGAGGGCCTGCATGAAAAATTTCAACTCTGGCATCTCCAATTTGGTCTCCAAGGAATGTAAGACAGACATGCTACTCGAGAAGATGACGTCTCCCGCTTGATGACTTACGCAAAACAAATAGAGGAGAAGATGCTACGAGAGAAGGTAAGGGAGTCTAAAAAGGCTCTGATAGATGGTGAGAGCTATTCTCGCCAGAGGAGTAGTGGTCACAAATCCAAATGCAGCCAAAGGAAGGGTGGAAAATGGTCTACGAATAGTCCTCCCCGAACCACTAAAGTCAAGGTGTTGCTCCTAGCCACAAAGTCCAAGCTGCCCCTAGTGTAGAAGACTTCACAAGGAAGAATTCCTAGCTGGGCCCAATGCTTCTTCAAATGTAAGAACCCCTGCCACCATGTGAAAGATTGTAGAAGAGCCGTGCAAGGTCCCAAGGCCAAGGTGTGCAAGTTCAAGGCACCCAAAGGACCAACCAGTTCTATGCTCTTCATGATCGTCAAGAGGTTAAAGAGGCTCCAAATGTTTTCATCGGTATGTTGAGAGTTTTTTATTATGATGCATATGCCTTACTAGATCGGGGGGCTAACTTTTTATTTGAAACTCCATTTCTTGCTAAAAAATTTCATGCATGTCCTGAAGTCCTCCACGAACATTATGAAGTATGTAATCCTGTAGGAGAGTCCATTGATGCCTAAAGAGTCTATGGAAATTGTCCAATCTCTCTTTTGCACAAAGTGGTTTCTTGTGTCTTAGTTGAGCATTCCATGGTAGAGTTTGATGTGATTCTAGCAGTGGATTGGTTGAATGCCTCCTATGCTTCCATTGATTGTAGAACCAGTAAGTCAAGTTTTAATTCCCAAATGTGTCAATTCTTGAATAGGAGGGTAGTAACTCTTCATTTAGGGGTCGGTTCATTTCCTTCTTAAAAGCCTAAAAAATGATCTCTAAAAGGGTACATCTATCATGTAGTAATAGTCAAAGATGTCACTTCTAATGTTCCTTCCCGTGAGTCGGTCCTCGTTGTTAATGAGTTTCCTGATGTCTTTTCAAATAAATTACTGGTGTTCCTCCTAAAAGGGAAATAGATTTTAACATAGATTTCCTACTCGACACCTAACCTATCTCAATCCCTCCATATAGGATGGCTCCCGCGGAGTTGAAGGAGCTAAAGGAGAAATTGAAGGATTTTTTTGGATAAGGGTTTTATTGCCCCTAGTCGATCTCCGTGGGGGTGCTCCAGTGTTGTTTGTGAGAAAGAAAGATGGGTTACTCCGTATGTCCATAGACTATCTGAAACTCAACAACGTCACCATTAAGAACAAGTATCCGCTCATGAGAATAGATGATTTATTTGATCAATTGGAAGAAGTTATGAACTTCTCCAAGGTTGATTTGAGATCTAGGTATCACCAATCGAGGGTGAGAGAGGGTGACATTCCTAATACGGGTTTTAAGACTATGTATGGTCACTTCGAGTTTGTGGTGATGTCATTTGGCCTCACCAATGCACCGGCTTTATTCATGGACCTCATGAATGGGGTGTTCAAGCCCTACCTTGATATGTTCAACGTGGTGATGACATTCTAATTTACTCCCAGATGAGAAAGAACATATGGAGGACTTGAGGGTGGTATTTCAAACCCTAAGGGAGCAAAACTCTATGCAAACTTTGACAAGTGTGAGTTTTGGACATATAAGGTTGCCTTCTTTGGGCATGTAGTATCATGTGATCGTATCAAAGATGGTCCTAAGAAGACTGAACAATGAGAAATTAGCCAAGGCCATTGACTCCCGTAGACATAAGGAGTGTCTTGGGCTTAGTTGGTCGATATATAAAATTTATGCAATATTTCTCTTCTGTTTCATCCCCACTCACCAAGTTGACTCAAAAGAAAGCTAAGTTTGTGTGAACATGTGAGTGCGAGAAAATCTTCCAAACTTTGAAAGATCAACTAACGTCGACCCCAGTATTGACAATGCCAAAAGGAAATGATGGGTTTGTTGTTTATTATGATGCATAAAGAATAGGGTTAGGGTGTGTGCTAATACTAAATACTAAGGCGATTGCTTATGCTTCAAGAGAATTAAAAGTGCACGAGAAGAATTACCAGACTTATGATCTTGAGCTTGCGGCGGTAGTGTTTGCTTTGAAAATTTGGCCACATAACTTGTATGGGGTTCATATGGATGTCTTCACCGACCACAAGAGCCTCCAACATGTGTTTACCCAAAAATATCTCAATTTGATGCAACAGAGGTGGTTAGAACTACTCAAGGACTATGACATGAGCATGAAGTATCAACTGGGATAGGCCAACGTGATAGCCGATGCCCTTAGTAGATTTTCCATGCGTAGCGTGTCTCTCCTTGAAAATTATGCAAAAAGTGACCTGGCCAAAGATATTCATAGGCTTGCCAATTGGGAGTAAAATTGAATGAGTTTGAAAATAGTGGTACAATAGTGCTTCATGGGTCCGCAACTTTTTTGGTTGAGGAGGTTAAGGCTAAGCAAGACCTTGATCCTACCTTGTTTGAGTTGAAAGCCTTTGTAAAAGATGGAAAGGTAGAAGCTTTCTCACAAGGGGGAGATGGGCTACTTTCATATCAAAAGAGGTTATGCATGCCCAATGATAGTGAGTTGAGAAAGGTGATAATGCAAGAAGTTCATAACTCTTCATATTCCATCCATCCCAGCACTACAAAGATGTATAGAGACTTGATGGAGATCTATTGGTGGAATGGAATGAAGAAGGACATTGCCCAATTTGTGTCCAAGTATGCTAATTGCCAACAAATCAAGGTTGAACATCAAAGGTCGGGTGACCTAGCACAATACATTGATATTCATACTTGGAAGTGGGGAGAGATCAACATGGACTTCGTATTTTTTCCAAAGATCAAAAAGCATTTTGACTCCACATGGGTGATAGTTAACTATATGACAAAGTTGTCTCACTTCTTACTAGTCAAAACTTTATTTAGTGTCGAAGATTATGCCCACTTATATATTTGAGAGTTGGTAAGGTTGAATGGAGTTCCATTGTCCATCATATCAGATTGTAGAATCTAATTCACCTCTAACTTTTGGAAGTATTTCCAAAAAGGACTTGGTACAAAGATGATGTTGAGTACCATTTTTCATCCCCAAACCGATGAGCAAGCCGAGAGGACTATTCAAACCTTGGAGTACATATTGAGAGCTTTTTTTTGGAGCTTAAGGGAAGTTGGGATGAGCATTTGTCACTTATTGAGTTTGCCTACAAAAATAGCTTCAATGCAAGTATTAGGATGGCACCATTTGATGCATTGTATGGTAGATGGTGTTCCTATCGGGTGGTTTTAAATTGATAAGATGGCATTAATAGGATTGGACTTAGTAATGGACCCTACGGAGAAAATTAAAATCTTAAGGAAAAAATTGAAAATAGCCCAAAGTTGACAAAAGTCCTACTCCGATGTGAGTAGAAGGGAATTTGAGTTCCAAACTGGGGATTGGGTTTACTTGAAGGCATCTCCGATGAAAGTTATGATCCAGTTTTACAAAAAATGGAAATTGAGCCCTAGGCATATAGGGCCTTACAATGTGGTGAAAAGAGTAGGAAGGTGGCATATGAGTTGAAAATCTACCTAGTGAGATGCATTTAGTCCATCTAGGTTTTCATGTGTTGATGTTTAGGAAATTTATAGGTGATCCAAACTCCATGGTTCCCTTTCATGATGTGAACATTGAAGAGGATTTGAGTTATGAAGAGGTACCGGTTGAGATTCTAGACCGGCAAAATGAAGAGGGTGAGGAACAAGGAAGTTGCATCCGTCAAAGTACTTTGGAAAAATTAACAAGTTGTGGGTGCTACATGAGAAGCAGAAGCGGATATGATGAACGTGACCCGTATCTATTCCACTCTATTCAAGCGTAAAGTAATAAAAAATTCTTTCTAAAAACATTCTAATTCTTTGCATTTTATTTTTGGATGATGCGTGCACTTATTTCTATGTTAGTGGACTATTTTTCAGATATGTTTTAAGTATGGATTTTGAAATTTTCATGAAATGATGTTTGAGTTGCATTTTCGCATGCATACTAGGTTATTAGATATGATTTACTCCTTAGATCCTGCCTTTTATTACATTCACATATGAATGTTCCTAAGAGGGAGATATGTAACGACCCCTAGTTTGGGAGCCTAAGAGTGCAAAAAAAAGTTGGGTTAAAGGGACCTAGAGTAAAGTTCACGAGGATGACTTACGGCTCGTCGATGGAGTTACAGTCTGTAGGTTTGGCCCTTAAACATGCTTTAGAAAAGAATATAACTCTTCTTTAAGAAGGAAATTAGCCGACCCGTGAAAAAATATATGGCCTGTTGATATGCGGTCAAAATACAGAACTTTTGATCCTAAAAATTGGGATTTTGTGTGTTCTCAAGACGATGTTAGTAGGTTTGATGCGGTTTCATGTTTGTTTTGTAGGATTCCAAGGTTGGAACTATTTTTGGGCAAAGTGTGTAGAAGTTGCTAAGAGTGATGATATGGATGTCTTCACCACCCACAGGAGCCTCCAACATGTGTTTACCCAAAAGGATCGTAATTTGATGCAATGGAGGTGGTTAGAGCTACTTATGGACTATGACATGAGCATGCAGTATCACTCGAAAAAGGTCAATGTGATAGCCGATGCCCTTAGTAGAGTTTCCATGGGTAGCACATCTCGCCTTGAACATGATGCAAAAAGGGAGTTACCCAAAGATTTTGTGTATTGGGAGTAAAATTAAACGAGTCTGAAAATAGTGGTGAAATGGTGCTTCATGGGTATGCATTTTCTTTGGTTGTGGAGGTTAAGGCTAAGCAAGACCATGATCCTGCCATTGTTGAGTTGAAAGCCTTTGTAAAAGATGGAGAGGTAGAAGTTTTTTCACAAGGGGAGATGAGATACTTCGATGTCAAGAGAGGTTGTGTGTGCCCAATGACCGTGAGTTGAGAAAGGTGATATGGCAAGAAACTTTTAACTCTTTATATTCCATCCGTCTGGACACTACAAAGATGTATAGAGACTTTAGGGAGATCTATTAGTATAATGGAATGAAAAAGGACATCGCCCAATTTGT
This sequence comes from Solanum rostratum, assembly GCA_029948455.1. Classification (NCBI taxonomy): domain Eukaryota; kingdom Viridiplantae; phylum Streptophyta; class Magnoliopsida; order Solanales; family Solanaceae; genus Solanum; species Solanum rostratum. The sequence goes on along the minus strand of CM057050.1, from coordinate 36,103,821 downwards.
GCCCGAGTATGCTAATTGCCAACAAGTCAAGGTTGAACATCAAAGGTCGGGTGGCCTAGCACAAGACATTGATATTCGTACTTGGAAGTGGGAAGAGATCAACATGGAATTCATACTGAGTTTTCCAAAGTCCAAAAAAGCATTTGACTCCATATGGGTGATAGTTAACTGTATGACAAACTTGGCTCACTTCTTACCAGTCAAGACTATATTTGTTGCAGAAGATTATGCCTACTTATATATTTAATAGTTGGTGAGGTTGCATAGGGTTCCATTGTCTATCATATCGGATCGTGGCATACAATTCACCTCTGACGTTTGCAAGTCTTTCCCAAAAAGGACTTGGTACAAAGGTGAAGTTGAGTACCATTTTTCATCCCCAAATTGACAAGCAAGCTGAGAGGACTATTCCAACCTTGAAGGAGATGTTGAGAGCTTTTTGTTTGAATTTAAGGGAAGTTGGGATGAGCATTTGCAACTTATTGAGTTTTCCTACAAAAATAGCTTCTGTGCAAGTATTAGGATGGCAATATTTGAGGCGTTGTATGGTAGATGGTGTAGGTCATCCATCGGATAGTTTTGAAATTGGTGAGATGGCATTAATAGGACTGGACTTAGTAATGAACACTACGTAGAAAATTAAATCATAAGAAAAAAATTGCAAATTGCCCAAAGCTGACAAAAGTCCTACTCTGATGTAAGGAGAAGGGAATTTGAGTTCCAAGTCAGTGATTAGGTCACTTGAAGGCGTCTCCAATGAAAGGTATGATCCAGTTTGGTAAATGGGGAAATTGATTCCTAGGTATATAGGGCCTTACAAAGTGGTGAAAAGTGTGGGAAAGGTGGCATATGAGTTGAATCTACCTGTGGAGATGTATTTGATCCATCCGATTTTTCATGTGTCGGTGTTGAGGAAATTTATAGGTGATCCAAACTCCATAGTTACTTTACATGATGTGAACATTGAAGAGGATTTGAGTTATGAAGAGGTACGGGTTGAGATTCTAGAGCAACAAGTGAAAAGCTTAAGGAACAAAGAAGTTGCATCCGTCAAAGTACTTTGGAGTACTTAACAAATTGAGGGTGTTACATGGTAAGCGGAAGCAGATATGATGAAACACCATATCTATCCACTCTACCCAAGCCTAAGGTAATAAGAAGTTCTTCCTAAAACTTATAATTCCTTGCACTTTAGTTTTGCATGATGCATGCACTTATTTCTATATTTGTGGACTATTTCAGACATGTTTTTAGTGTGGATTTTGAAATTTTCATGAAGGGATGTTTGAGTTGCATTTTCCATACATACTGGGTTATTAGCTATAATTTCCTCCTTAAATCCTGCCTTTAATTACATTAGGGGATGAATGATCCCGAGATAGAGATATGTAACGACCCTAGTTTAGGAGCCTAAGAGTGCAAAAAAAGCTGGGTTGAAGTGACCTGGAGTCAAGTTCACGAGGGTGACATATGGGCCGTCAGTGGAGTTACAACTTGTAGGTTTGGCCCTTAAACATGCTTTAGGAAAGGGAAAAGTTTTCCAAGTGTGGGGTAACCCACGGACCCAATGACAACCTATAGAAAGGATGACAATTTGTAGATAGGGTCGAAGATGGGATTATCAAACATGAAGGAAATTTAGAGTTTTCTAGAAGTGGTCTATGAATTAACAGCACGACCCATGAGAGAATATATGGCTTGTTGATGTATGGTCAAAATACAACACTTTTGATGCTTAAAACTTTGAATTTTGTGTGTTCTAAATGCGATGTTAGAGAGTTTGATGTGTTTTCATGTTTGTTTTGCAGGATTTAAAGGTTGACACTATTTTTGGGCAAAATGTTCAGAAGTTGCTGAAAGTGATGATTCACGAGACCCTTTACGGGCCGTAGAGTATTCTATGAGCCGTAAAGGAGGTTTCATGTGCCATTCCAATGAGAGGTATATTTCTGAAGTTGAGTTTACGAACATGCAGATGAGCCGTAGAAGACTTTACGAGCCGTAGATTTGGTATCATACCTTGAGGACCAGATTTGCAAAAATTCCATCAGAAGAAACCCCTTATGGGCCGTAGAGGGGTGTAGTAGAAGACAGTTCCAGAATTGAAGCAACAATTCATGAAATCCCGATCACAAGCCATAAACTGCGATACAACCCGTAGAGTACCTCACAGAGTCTGACAACTCTGTTATCCTATTTCATTTTGGTTTTGTATTTTACATACTATAAATAGGTTTTTTAGGTTATTTTTTAGATGTGAGTCAGTAAAGAACAAAGACGAAACAAAGAGAAAAACATTAGAGAGTTTGAGTAACACTTGCAAAATATTATTTCATCTTTTAATCTTCTGATTCTCATTGAAGAGTTGGATTTCTTGTACTTAATTCTCTTGTGTAAGTGATCAAGTATGTTATTCAAATTTATAAGTCTTGCATTTACACTAATCATGAGTAACTAAATTTACAACTAGGATTGTGGGAACCATGAAAAACTAACAACGTAAAACTAAATAATTTGCAATTCTTGAAAAGTGTGCATGCATGTATTAATTAGTTCTCTACATTTTGAATGCTTTCTAATGGTGGCTACCATTAGAACCCGCCTAGTATTATAAACCGAACAAAGGTAGTAATGAATAGGAAAAGAGATTAAATAAAAGAATTTGACCGATGTTTCTTGTCTAATCAACTGAACTGAGCCAAAGGGAGGTTGTACTGGGACAATAGCTAAGGGTTATTAAAATCATATTATCGGAATGGACCAAATGACATAGTAAATTTCTCCTCTCGCCTGGGCCAAATGATATAGTGAACTTAACTTATCGTTCTGCATGCTATACACTGGAAAAGAGTTCGATTATCTGGTAATACTGAGTCAGGGAATCATGGGGAACACAATACCCTAGTTCCTCTTCATATTGGTTTAACACTTGCTTTAGTTTAAAATTACTTTTACTAGTTATTATAAAACCCCTCCCTTTGAGAGATAAGTTGGTTAATCACCCCAATTGCTATTAAATTCTTCTAAGTCTACCACATTCCCGATGGGATTTGACCCTAACCTTGGTTAAGTTATATATTTTAACAACGACCGCTTTAGCCTCAAAAAGGTGGTGTAGCTTGGGAGACATCAAGATTTTGGCGCTGTTGCCGAGGAATACGGCTAGACTTATCTAATTCACGTAATTGGGAATTAATCCTTATTTTCCTAGCACATTTTAAATTTTTTCTTGTTTTTATTTTCTTTCATGGTATAGGTGTAGTGTTGTAAGACCCGAACTTTGTACAGCCTCATTGGAGTTTGGAAATTTGGTTCCAGAAACAGTTAGACCAAGGTGATGCTTCATGAAAGCCTTCACGATCTGTGTAGTGCTATACAGACCGTGTGGAGCCTCCTTGGAGTGGCCCTTGGCCTTGTGTGGGGTGTGAGGGCCTTTGTGTGGAGTTTGAGATCGAGGCATACCACACTTGGACCCCACACGGTTCATGTAAGGCCATACATACAATGTGGTGGACTATGTGAGGGCCTTAGTGTGGAGTTTAAGACCAAGGCATATCGCACTTTCACCATACACGGTTCGTGTGTACGGATAGTGTGGTGGACCGTATGGTAGCCTTGGGCTTGAGACTCCACAGGTTTGAGGCGAAGGCAAGTGGTATGACCCCTCTCAAGGATCGTTTGGTGCTTCATGGTCCGTGAGGCCCTTCCGTATGGGTTCCAGAGTGAAACTTTTCTCAGTATTGGTTCACCATCTCGGCGCTTCATCATGGAGAAACTTTCTAAGTGGAGTGGGACAGAGAAACCACACAGACTGTGTGGCTTGGTACGGCCCATACCACCTTCCATATGGATGCCTACGTTAAATTTTTCTAAGTATGGGATTACTTTTTTGGACCTTCGTCAGGAAGAATTTTTCTAAGTGTCGGATCACAGACTATGTATATGGTTCGTACGGCCTATCACAGACTGTACCACCCTTCCCAGTGACTTTAACTTCAATTTTTCTACTTGTTTAATTAATGATATTTTCGTAGTTATGGTTTATCTTAAGGGTCTTTTGTGACTTTCTATACTACGTAAAGACTTTCAAATGACCTATACTTTATTCCTTCATTCAAATTCATTCCTCACACTTAGAATTCTCTCAAGTCACTCTTAAGAACTTTCTCAAAGAACTCTTGTGAATCTAAGCTTGGGAATCAAAGCTTGGGAATCAAGGGAAAAATCATTCTTCTTCAATTCTTTTTTGAATCTTCTTCATTAGCTAAGGTATGTGGGATTGATTCTTTGTCCCTTTTAACCAAGAAGACCCAAACCCTTTTCACTTTAATTTCATGAAATTTTAGTTACTTTAAATATGGTTTTAAGTATTATTGATTATTAAATTTAATTGAAGTGTGGGCTATTCTTATAGATGATTTAAAGTTGATTTGAGCCCTAATATATTAAATTACATTATCATTATGAATATTTGAATATGCATTGTCCCTTTAAAGTTTTATTCAAGTATAGGTAATCTCAATTGTGATTTCAATTTTGATTTTACATATGGGATTGCTTCAATTTCTTATTATATTGTTGATTTCAGATTGGATCTCAATTACCTATGCTATTATCATATCATTCATAACATATGCATTCATGTAGATTGGATTTTATGAAAATTATAAAGTGGGTTAGCCCAATTATATTCATGTATATGATTTTGATAAGATTATGGTTATGACAAAAATGTGATCACATAAATATCTATGATATGACTCTTTCAGCATTTTGGGTGCTTGCACCATTCTGTATATGTGAATGAGCTATTCCTATTCATGGAAGCATGATTATGAAATGTCATTTGGCATTTAAGGCCAAGAATAATTTATTATTAATGAAGAATAGTTTTTAAGCCCAAGTGTGGATTGGAATGATTTGAAAAGACTCATCTCTTTTGAAATCATGTATATGTATAAGTATTTTTGTGGAATGTTTGACTTAGCACCGATGGATTGGGGGCGTCAGGCTATCCCCAAGGGTCCTCTCCCTTTTCTTGAACTATTTGCCGGCATAGGAATATGTATATGGTAACCTTCACCGATATGGGAGGCCCGTAAGGTGCGATTACAACATTGATATGATATGATAAAATTGTGAAAGTCCTATCCGAAATGGGAGGCCCATAAGGAAGGTCACTTCTCCGAAATGAGAGGACCGTAGGGAGAAGCGTGGTTTACCTTTGGCAAGTAGACCACCTCTTTTCCGATGTGGGGATAACATCGGGATTCCAAGTAATAACTCGCTTGGTCTTATATGTCAGTTTAGGTCTCATCCCCTCTTATATAAGCATTTATTTTTCATTTCATGAATCAATGGCTTAATGGAATCTTGTATACTATATCTCTTGCTATATATCTCTTTCTATAGTATGCGCCCTTGCCATCTAATATTGAATGCAAGTTTGATAAGTCATATGCATCGCATACCCGCATACTTAGTACATTCAAACGTAGTAACACATATGTTTACCTGTATGATCCAACCATGTAGGGACTGAGGATTGCCTTCATCCACCATATGATGGTTAGCTTGGGTATTGAGCTTTGCTTGTTATGGTGAGTCCAATCTTCTAGGGAAATGCCATCATTCCTCTACCTATGGTGCTTTTGTTTATGTTATTTACTTTGAGGGTAAGCCTAACACATGTTTTGGCCCCCATCCTGACCTATAACTAGAGGCATTGTTGGACTTCTTTCAGACCCTTTTACGTTGATATGCCAAGTGTTATGTTTGGACATTATGTTTAAGGATATGGTTGTATATTGGATATTGTCATGTGGATTGGCTATGGGCATTATGAAGTGAATACATGATATGATGTGAAAGATCCTAAGTCCCAAATTACCCCATAGAGTGGTTCATACTTACCCACACCTTAGTCTCAATGTGCTATATGTTACGTATACCAATGTCAATCCATTTCCCTATGATATCCCCATAGCATAAGTCCTAATTTCCCATCCCTTAGAACTATGTGTTTATTATTCGCATATGTTTCTGAATTGATGATGTGAATATGGATACTTTGAGGATTTTATGGGGGCTCTTGGGTCCCTATTCTCCATGTCACTCCTAAACCCTAGGTCCGAGTCATGACAAACTTGGAATCAGAGCACTAGGTTTGTAAATGATCCTCGGAGTACAACATGCTGCGTCGAGTAGAGTCCTATTCATGGGTGTGAAAAGCACCACGCCTATGAGTGGAAGTCTATGATGGCATTCTATAAATTGTCTCACTACTTCATGTCATATGTCATTCCTTTGACTGTATTATAGTTCCCTAATCCTGATGATGTCTTTGCTACATTACAGAAGATGCCTCCACGAAGAGCACCCCTACAAAGATCGGCCCTGTCTTGTGAGAACCATGTTGCCCTAGAGCCTATAAAAGAGCCTATCTATAATCATGAATTCCATATGGCCTTTTCTATGCTTTCCCAAGTGGTGACTACTCAGACTAGGCAGGCTAATTTTCCTCGGGATTCCACTCTGGCCTCTGTGTGAGAGATTTCACCCAGATGAATCCTCTAGAGTTCTATGGGTCAAACACTAATGAGGATGCTCAAGAGTTCATTGATGAGGATGCTCAAGAGATCACTGATGAGCTTACTAAGGTGTTGACTATTATGGCAGTCACTTCTGAGGAGAAAGCTAAGTTGGTTGCTTATCAGTTGAAAGATGTGGATCAAGTATGGTACACTTCATGGTTGATGGAGCGGGTTTGTGGTAATGTTGGTAATTTGGAAGAATTCAAGTTTGCATTTTTGGATTGCTTCTACACACTTGAGCTTAGGGAAGCCGAGATGACTGAGTTTATCAACCTCAGATAGGGTAGTATGAGTGTGAGGGACTATGCCCTCAAGTTCACAAAGCTCTCCAAGTATGCTTCGATTCTTGTCGCTAACCCCCGTGCAAGAATGCATAAGTTCATTTTTGGTATTTCTAACTTGGTTGTGAAGGAATGTTTATGGTTGTGCTTATCTGGGATAGGGACATCTCCAGGTTCATGACATATGCTGAACAGATTGAGGGAGAAAAGCTCAAGGAGAAGAAGGTGCATGATTCTAAGAGGGCCCTTTGTGATCGTGGGTTCTCTAACTCAAATGGTGGTGGTTATGATCGTTTCTAATAGGGCCAATGTTCTAATGCTCGGTTTACTAATGCTATGGTGAATCCTCCTAGTGCATTACTTGGAGGTGGGCCAATGCCTCCCCCATGTGCTACTTGTGGGAAGAATCACTCCGGTACTTGTTGGAGGAATGAGGGTGCATGCTACGGGTGTGGTCATAAGAACCACAAGATTTCTTATTCTCCTAAGGTTGCATAAAAAGGTCAAGGTCCAGTGGCTCAAGATGCTCAGCACCAAAAAAGAGCTCCCCAAGGTGTTGCCCCAAGAAACAATAGGTTCTATGCTTTCCATGCCTTACAGGAAGTGGAGGAAGCTCCGGTTGTTGTAACCAGTATGTTGAAAGTCTTTGATATTGATGTTTATGCTTTTCCTGATCCGGATGCCAATTTATCATTTTTCACTCCCCTATTGGCTAATAAGTTTTATTTGAGTCCTAAAATTCTAAAGGGGGCCCTTTACTTTTTGTACTCCAGGTGAATCCATTGTTTATTATATATTTTATCCGGCTTGTCCTATTTTTATTTTGCATAAAGTCTTTCTGTGCGATCTTGTGGAGTTTGAGATGTTTGATTTTGATATGATTCTCGGAATGGATTGGTTGCATGTTGCATATGCCTCTATAGATTGTAGAACCCGGAAAGCCAAGTTCAAACTTTCGGATGAGCTCCTTCTTGAATGGAAGGGTAGCCATTATTAAGGTCAGTTTATTTCCTACCTTAAGGCCCAAAAGATGATCTCGAAGGGGTGTATGCATCACATAGTGATGTTAAAAGATGTGGAGTCCGAGTAACCTACTCTTGAAGTAGTTCTAATGGTGAATTAAGTTTTTGATGTGTTTTTCGAAGACTTCCCCGGTATTCCTCCCAAAAGAGAAGTGGACTTTGGCATACACCTTCTCTCGGATATTTAACCCATCTTTATTCCTCCTTATCATATGAAACCGACTAAGTTGAAGGAGTTGAAGGATCAATTGATGTATTTGTTGGAGAAGGGCTTCACTAGGCCAAGTATATCTGCATGGGGTGCTCCGGTGTTATTTGTAAGAAAGAAAGATAGATATTTTTTTATGTGCATTGATTATAGGCAATTGAATAATGTAACCATCAAGAATAAGTACCTTGTGCCAAAGATTGACGATTTGTTTGACTAACTTTAAGGAGCCATCCGTTTTTCAAAAATTTACCTTCGTTCCAATTATAATTAGTTGAAGGTTAAGGAATTTAATATTCCCTAGATGGCTTTTCAAACTAGGTATGGGAACTTTGAAGTTTTGGTGATGTCATTTGGTTTGACTACTGCTCCGAACACATTTATAGATCTTATAAATTGGATGTTCAAGCCTTTTCTTGATAGGTTTTTGGTTGTCTTCATTGACGATATTCTTATTTATTCCTGAAGTGAGCGGGAGCATATGGATGCCTTGAGGTTGGTTCTTCAGACTTTGAAAGAGAAGAAGTTATATGCTAAGTTTAGCATATGTGAGTTTTGGTTGGATGAGGTAGCTTTTCTTGGTCATGTGGTGTCAAGTGATGGCATTAAGGTTGACCTGAAGAAGACCGAGGCCATGAAGAATTGGCCTACACCATTGACTCCTTTGGATATTCGAAGTTTTCTTGGGTTAGCTAGTTATTATAGAAGATTCATGGAAGGGTTCTCATCCATTACATCTCCATTGACCAAGTTGACTCAAAAGAAGGCTAAGTTTGTATGGTCGGATGAGTGTGAGAAGAGTTTTCAGACGTTGAAGGATCGGCTTACATCGGTGCCTATTTTGACTTTACTGGATGGCTTAGATGGGTTTGTGGTTTATTTTGATGCTTCTCGAATTTGGTTGGGTTGTGTACTTATGCAACATGGTAAGGTGATAACCTATGATCAAGGCAATTGAAGGTGCATGAGCGTAACTACCTAACTCATGATGTTGAGTTATTGGTGGTGGTGTTTTCTTTGAAGATTTGGAGACACTATTTTTATGGGGTGCATGTTGATATTTTCATTAATAACAATAGTTTTCAATATATGTTCACTCAAAGGGATCTTAACTTGGGACAAAAAAGATAGTTAGAACTCCTAAAGGACTATAACATGAGTGTATAATATCATCCCGGCACCGCAAATTCTATAGTCGATTCTCTTAGTAGGCTATATATGGGAAGTGTGGCTCATGTTGATGAAGGGGAGAAAGGGTTAGCAAAAGATGTTCACCGTTTGGTTATGCTGGGTGTTAGGGTGGATGGCTCTAATGATGGTGGTGTTCATGTTCAGAATATGGCAAATCTTTTGTGGTTGTTGATATAAAGGCTAAGCAAGACCTAGATCCATCATTGGTTAAGTTGAAAAAATTGGTTGCCAAAAAGAAGATAGAGGTTTTCTCCTAAGGGGGAGATGGTGTGCTTTGATATCAAGATCAATTATATGTTCCAAATGTGGAAGATCTTAGGAGGGTGATCATGAGGGAAACCCATAACTCTCATTATTCTATTCATTTGGGATCTACTATGCAGTATCGGAATTTGAGTGAGGTGTATCAGTGGCATGGTATAAAGAACATATAGCTAAGTTTGTATCCAAATGCCCAAATTGTCAACAAGTGAAGGTAGAGTACCTAAGGCCCGATAGTTTGGCTCATGATATTGAGATTCTTACTTATAAGTGGGAAGATGTGAACATGAATTTTGTGGTTGGTTTCCTTTGGACCCAAAAGCAATTTGACTCCATTTGGGTTATCATTGACCAGATGACTAAGTTGGCTCATTTCTTACAGGTCATGACTACCTTTAGTGCCAAAGATTATACAAGGTTGTACATCCAAGAGTTGATAAGGTTATATGGTTTGCCTAGGGCTATCATATCGGATCGCGGCACTTAATTTACTTCTCACTTTTGGAGGTTGTTTCAAAGAGCACTTCTTACTAAGATGAAGTTGAGCACCAGCATTTATCTTAAAACTGATGGACAAGCCAAGAAGACAATTCAAACTTTAGAGGACATGTTGCGAGCTTGTGTATTGGAATTCAAATGTAATTGGGATGACCATCTTTCACTCGTTGAGTTTGAGTTTAATAATAGCTTTCATGCTAGCATTGGTATAGCACCATTTGAGGCTTTATATGATTGGAGATGTGGATCTCTATTAGGGTTGTTTGAGTTAGATGAGATGGGTTTGATTGGCCTTGATTTTGTGTTGGAGGATATAGAGAAGGTGAAGTTAATCAGGGAGAGGTTGAAGATTGTCTAAAGTCTGCAAAAGTCCTACTCGGATGTTAGGAAGAGGGATCTTGAGTTTTATGTTGGTGATTGGGTGTATGTGAAAGTCTCACCTATGAAGAGTGTAATGCATTTTGGAAAGAAAGAAAAGTTGATTCCCTGGTATGTAGGTGCTTATGAGATTGTTGAGAAAATTGGGAATGTAGCTGATAGGTTGGATTTGCCTCCATATTTGTGTTCTATTCACCTGGTCTTCCATGTGTCTATGTTGAGGCAGTTAGATGGTGATCCTAGTACTGTTGTGCCTTTGTAAGGTATTGAGGTTGAGGAGAACTTGTCTTATGAGGAAGTTCTGGTTGAGATATTCGATAGGAAAGTAAAGTGGCTTCGTAACAAGGATGTGGGTTCAGTTAAGGTGCTTTGGAGAAATCCACATGTGCTACATGGAAAGTGCTACATGGAAGGCGAGTTAGACATGATGAAATGATATCCCTATCTTTTCCAATCTACTCAAGCCTAAGATATTAGGTTCTTCCTTCTCCATTCGGTCCTAATTCTTTCACTCTTGACATGCATACATGGACACAAAATTGATTTTTATGATGTTTGAATTATTTAAATAGGTTTAGAAATGTGTGTTAATGACTTTATGATTTTCAAGTGATGAAATATGCATTATGTCTTATGTTTTGATGATACATGTCCTAAGTCAAGCCTATCAAGCCTTGTTCTAGCACATTTGAGGACAAATATTCCCAAGGGGGAGATGATATAAGGACTTGAACTTTGTACGACCTTATTGGAGCTTGGAAATTTTGTTTAGAAAATGTTGTAGACTAAGGTGACGGTTCATGGAAGCCTTCAAGGTCTGTGTAGTGCTATACGGACTGTGTGAAGCCTCCTTGAAGTGGACCTTGGCATTATGTGGGGTGTAAGGGCCTTATTCTGGAGTTGGAGACCAAGCATACCAAACATGGACCCCACACAGTCTATGTATGGCCATATAGACAATGTGGTGGACTGTATGGTAGCCTTGTGCTTGAAACTCCATAGTTTTGAGCCCAAGAAAAATGGTACGACCCCTCTCACAGACTGTTTGGTGCTTCACGATCCGTGAGGCACTTCCATATGGGTTCTAGAGTGAAAATCTTCTAAGTATTGGATCACTATCTCAGAACTTCATTGTGGAGAAAGTTTTTAAGTGGAGAGGGGCGGAGGAGGCACACGGACCGTGTGGCTTGGTACGGTCCATACAACCTTTCATATGGATGCCTACGTTGAATTTTCCTAAGTATGGGATTACTGTCTCGGACCTTAGTCAGGAAGAATTTTTCTAAGTGTTAGATCACGGACCATGACTATGGTCCGTATGACCTATCACGGACTATACCACCCTTCCCTAAGACTTTAACTTCAATTTCTCTTCTCGTTTCATTAATGGCTTTTTCGTAATTATGGTTTATCATAAGGGTCTTTTGTGACTTTCTATGCTACCTAAACACTTTCAAATGACCTATACTTTATTACTTCATTCAAATTCATTCCTCACACTTAGAATTCTCCCAAGTTACTCTTAAGAACTCTTCCAAAGGACATTCGTGAATCTAAGCTTGGGAATCAAGGGGAAGCTCATTCTTCTTTAAATTTCTTCTTGAATCTTCTTCATTAGCTAAGGTATGTGGGATTGATTCTTTGTACCTTTAAACCAAGAAGACCCGAACCCTTTTCACTTGAATTTCATGAAATTTTACTAACTTTAAATATAGGTTTTGAGTATTATTGATTACTAAATTTAACTGAAGTGCGGGCTATGCTTTATTGATGATTTAAAGTTGATTTGAGCCTTAATATATTGAATTACATTATCATTATGAATATTTGAATATGCATTGTCCCTTTAAAGTTTTATTTAAGCATAGGTACTCTCAATTGTGTTTTGAATTTTGATTTTACATATGGGTTTGCTTCAATTTCCTATTATATTATTGATTTTAGATTGAATCTCAATTACCTATGCTATTCTCACATCATTCATAGCATATGCATTCATGTACATTGGATTTTATGAAAATTATAAAGTGGGTTAAGCCCAATTATGTTTATGTATATGATTTTTATAAGATTATGTTTATGACAAGAATGTGATCACATAAATGTCTATGCTATGGCTCTTTTAGCATTTTGGGTGCTTGCACCATTCCGTATATGTGAATGAGCTATTCCTATGTCTGAGAAACATGATTATGAAATGTGATTTGGTATTTGAGCCCACATATGAGTTATTATGAACGAAGTTTTGCTTTTAAGCCCACGTGTGCATCGAAATAATTTTATAAGGCTTGCCTCTCTTTTGAAATCATGTATAAGTATAAGTATTGATTTTTATTTTGCACCGATGAATGGGGGGCATCAAGGCTATACCAAAGGGTCCTCTCCCTTTCCTTTAACTATGTACCAGCATAAATATATGTATATGGTAACTCTCATCGAAATGGGAGGCCCATAAGGTGTTGTTACAACATTCATATGATATGATAATATTGTGAAAAATCCTATCTGAAATAAGAGGCCTATAAAGAAGGCCTCTTCTACAAAATGGGAGGCCCGTAAGGAGAAATGTGGTTTACCTTTGGCAAGTAGACCACCTCTTTTCCAATGTAGGGATAACATTGGAATTACAAGTAATAACTTGCTTGGTCTTATATGCCGGTTGAGCTCTCATCCCCTCTTATATAAGCTTTTATTTTGCATTTCATGCATTATTGGCATCATGGCCTCTTGTACATTATATCTCTTTCTATAGTATTTGCCCATTTCATCTAACATTGAATGCAGGTTTGATAAATCATATGCATTGCATCCCCGCATACTTAGTACATTCAAATATAGTAACACATACTTTTGCCTACATGATCTAACCATGTAGGGACCGAGGACCACTTTCACCTATCGTACGCTGGTTAGCTTTGATCTTGAGCTTCGCTTGTTGTGGTGAGTCCTATCTTCCAAGGACAAGCCACCATTGCTCTACCTATGGTGGTTTTGTCTATGATATGTACTTTGAGGGTCAGCCCAGGAAATGTCTTGGCCCCTGTCCTATCCTATGACTATTGACATTGTTGGATGCCTTATAGACTCTGTAATGTCGATATGCCAAGTGTTGTTTTTGGAGATTATGTTTATGGATATGGCTATATATTGGATATTGTTATGTGGATTGGCTATGGGCATTATGATGTGAAAGATCCTATGTCCCAAATTGCCCCCATAGAGTAAGTCATTCTTACCCGCCCCTTAGTTTTTATGTGTTATGTATTACATAGATCCATGTCAACCCCTTCCCTATAACCTCTCCATAGTGAGCGTCCTACTTTCCCATCCCTTAGAACCATGTTTTTTAATATTCGCACATTCTTCCGAACTGATGATGTGAGTATAGATACTTTGAGGTTTGTATGGGGACTCTAGGGTCCCCATTCGCTATATCACTCCTAGACCCTAGGTCTGGGTCGTGACAAGCTTGGTATCAGAGCACTAGGTTTGCAATAATCCTTGGGGTCCAACATGCTGCGTCGAGTAGAGTCCTATTCATGGGTGTGAAGTGCACCATGCCTATGAGTGGGAGTCTATGATGGCATTCTATAAATCATCTCACTTCTTCATGTCTTATGTCGTGCCTTGGACTGTATGTATAGTTCCCTGATCCTGATGATGTCCTTGCTACATTACCAAAGAAGCCTCCACGAAGAGCTCTCCTAGCAAGACTGGCCCCGGCTTGTAAGGACCAAGTTCTGCAAGAGCCTATCTCTAATGGTGAATTTGGTACGGCCTTTTCTATTCTTGCCCAGGTGGTGACTACTTAGAGTAGGAAGGCTAATCTTTCTCGGGATACCACTCCGGCCTATAGGCTGAAAGATTTCACCTGGATAAATCCTCTAGAGTTTAATGGGTCAAAGACTGCTGAGGATGCTCAAGAGTTCATTAATAAGCTTACTAAGGTGTTGACTATTACGGGAGTCACTTCGGAGGAGAAAGCTGAGTTGGCTCCCTATCAGTTGAAAGATGTGGCTCAAGTTTGGTACACTCAATTGTTGATGGAGAGGGTTTGTGGTAATGTTGTCAATTGGGAAGAGTTCAAGTTCGCATTTCTAGATCACTTCTTCCAACTGGATCTTAGAGAAGCTACGATGACTGAGTTTATCAACCTCAGACAAGGTAGTATGAGTGTGAGGGACTATGTCCTCAAGTTCATAAAACTTTCCAATTAACCTCCTATGCTTGTGGTTGACCCCATTCAAGAATGCACAAGTTCATTCCTGGAATCTCTGACGGTTGTGAAAGAATGTCGTATGGCTATGCTGATTCAGAACAAGGACATCTCCAAGCTCATGATATATGCCGACTAGTTTGAGGCTAGAAAAGCTCAAGGAGAAGAGGGTGCATGACTCTAAGAGGGCCCGTTATGATGGTGGGTTCTCCAACTCCAAGGGTGGTGGTTATGGTCGTTCCCAATAAGGCCAAGCTTCTAATGCTCGGTTTGTTGTTGCTAAGGTGCCTCCTCCTAGGGCACAAGTTTGTGGTTGGCTAATGTCTCCCCTGTGTGCTACTTATGGGAAAAATCACTTAGGTACTTATTGGAGGAATGTGGGTGCATGCTCTGGGTATGGTGATAAGAACCACGAGTTTTTTGAATTTCCTAAGGATGCTCAAAAGGGTCAAGGTCAAGTGGCTAAAGGTGCTCAGGACCAACATAGAGATCCCCAAGGTGTTGCCTCTGAAAAAACAAGTTTTATGCTTTGCATGTCCGACAAGAAGTGGAGGATGTTCTAATTGTTGTGATCGGTATGTTGAAAGTCTTTGAATTTGACATTTATGCTTTGCTTGATCCGAGTGCCAATTTATCTTTTGTGACTCCCCTGTTGGTTGTTAACTTTGGTTTGGGTCCTGAAATTCTAAGGGAGCCTTTTTTGGTTTATACTGCCGTGGGTGAATCTATTTATGCTTATAGAGTTTTTTTGGGGTTGTCCTATTTTTGTTTTGCATAAAGTCTTCCAGTGTTATCTTGTGGAGCTTAAGATATTTGATTTGATATGATTCTCGGGATCGATTGGGTGCATGCTTCATATGCCTCTATAGATTGTAGAACCCGAAAAGTCAAGTTCCAACTTCCATATGAGTCCATTCTTGAATAGAAAGGTAGTGACTTCGCTACTAAAGGTCAGTTTATTTCCAACCTCAAGGCTCAAAAGATGATCTCAATGGGGTGTATCTATCACATAGTGAAGGTTAAATATGTGAAGTTCCAGTCACCTGCTCTTGAAGCGGTTCCGGTGGTGAATGAGTTTTAGGACGTGTTTTTCGAAGACTTGCCTGGTATTCCTCTAGAAAGGGAAGTATTCTTTGGCATAGACCTTCTCTTAGATACTCAACCTATGTCTATTCCTCCTTATGATATGGCACCAGCTGAGTTGAAGGAGTTGAAGGATCAATAAAAGGATTTGTTGGAGAAGGGCTTTATTAGGCCATTTGTATCTCCGTGGAGTGCTCCGGTGTTATTTGTAAGAAAGAAAAAGGGATCTCTTTGGATATGCATTGATTATAGGAAATTGAATAAGGTAACCATCAAGAATAAGTACCCATTGCCAAGGATTGACGACTTGTTTGACCAACTTCAAGAAGCTACCCATTTCTAAAAGATTGACCTTCTTTCCGGTTATCATCAGTTGAAGGTTAGGGAGTGTGATATTCCCAAGACGGCTTTTAGAACTAGGTATGGGAACTTTGAATTAGGAGTGATGTCATTAGGTTTGACTAATGCTCTCACTGTGTTTATGGATCTTATCAATCGGGTGTTCAAGCCTTTCCATAATAGTTTTGTGGTTGTCTTCAATGATGACATCCTTATTTCTTGCCAAAGTGAGCGGAAGCATATGGATCAATTGAGGTTGGTTCTTCAGACTTTGAGAGAGAAGAAGTTGTATCCTAAGTTTAGCAAATGCGAGTTTTGGTTGGGCGAGGTAGCTTTTCTTTGTTATGTGGTGTCCGGTGATAGTATTAAGGTTGATTTAAAGAAGACCGAGGCCATGAAGAATTGGCCTAGACCATTGACTCCTTTAAATATTTAGAATTTTCTTGGGTTGGTTGGTTATTATAGAAGATTCGTGGAAGGGTTATCATCCATTGCATGTGTATTCACCAAGTTGACTCAAAAAAGGCTAACTTTGTATGCTCGGATGAGTATGAGAAGAGTTCTCAGACTTTGAAGGATTGGCTTATATCGTCTCCTGTTTTGACTTTACAGGATGTCTTAGATGGGTTTGTGGTGTATATTGATGCTTCTCGTATTGGTTTTGGTTGTGTTCTTATGCAATATGGTAAGGTGATAGCTTATGCATCGAGGCAATTGAAGGTGCATGAGCGCAATTACCCGACTCATGATCTTGAGTTAGCGGTGGTGGTGTTTGCTTTGATGATTTTAAGACATTATTTATATGGGGCATGTTGATGTTTTCACCGATCATAAGAGTTTACAATATGTGTTCACTTAAAGGTATCTTAACTCGAGGCAAACGGGGACATGGTGTGCTTCGGTATCAAGATCGATTGTGTGTTCCCGGTGCGGATAATCTTTGGAGGGTGATCATGATGTAAGCCTATAACTCTCATTATTCTATTCATTCGGGATCTACTAAAACGTATCAAGATTCGACAGAGATGCATTGGTGGCATGGTATGAAGAAGAATATAACTAAGTATGTTTCTGAATGCCCAAATTGTTAATAACTGAAGGTAGAGCACGAAAGGCCCAGTGGTTTTGCTCAAGATATTGAGATTGGTACTTGGAAATGGGATGTTATGAACATGGATTTTGTGGTTTGTTTGCAATGGACCTAAAGGAAATTTGACTCCATTTGGGTTATCATTATCGAATGACTAAGTCGACTCATTTCCTTCTGGTCAAGACTACCTTTAGCATCAAAGATTATGCAAGGTTGTACATCCAAGAGTTGGTGAGGTTGCATGGTGTCCCTAGGTCTATCATATCGAATCGTGGCACCCAATTTACTTCTGACTTTTGGAGTTTGTTTCAAAGAGGAATTGGTACTAAGGTGAAGTTTAGCATCGCCTTTCATTATCAAACTGATAGACAAACCAAAAGGACAATTCAAACTTTGGAGGACATGGTGAGGGCTTGTGTGTTGGAATTCAAAGGGAATTGGGATGACCTTCTTTCACTCGTTGAGTTTGCTTATAGTAATAGCTTTCATGATAGCATTGGTATGGCATTGTTTGAGGCTTTGAATGGTAAGAGATCCAGATCTTTGGCAGGGTAGTTTGAGTTAGGTGAGATGTCTTTGATTGGGTCAGATTTTATACTGGAGCTACGGAGAAGATAAAGTTGATTAGGGAGAGGTTGAAGACGTCCTAAAGTCGCCAAAAGTCCTATTTAGATGTTAGGAAGAGGGATCTTGAGTTTCATATTGGTAATTTGGTGTATACGAAAGTCTCACCTATGAAGGGTGTAATACATTTTGGAAAGAAGGGCAAATTGAGCACCTAGTATGAAGGTGCTTATGAGATTGTTAAGTGAATTGGGTAGCTTATTGGTTGGATTTGCCTCCAGATTTGAGTTCTATTCTCCTTGAATTCCATGTGCTTAGATTGAGAAGGTTGTTTAGTACTATAGTGCCTTTGGAAGTAGTTGAGGTTGAGGAGAACTTATTTTATGAGGAAGTCCTAATTGAGATTTTGGATAGGCAAGTGAAGGTGCTTCGTAAGAAGGATGTGGCTTCGGTCAAGGTGCATTGGAGAAATCAACATGTGGAGAGTGCTTCATCGGGGGCGGAGGTTGACATGATGAAATGATATCCTCATCTTATCCAATCTACTCAAGCCTAAGGTATTAGGTTCTTCCTTTTCCTATTGGCCCTAATACTTTCACTATTGAATTTCATGACATGACAAGCATACATGTGCACGAAAATTGATTTTATGATGTTTGACTGATTTGAATGCATTTTGAAATGAGTTTTAATAGCTTTATGATTTTCAAGTGATGAAATATGCATTATGTCTTATGTTTTGATGAATCATGTCCTAAGTCAAGCCTTGTTCTAGCATATTCGAGGATGAATGTTCCCAAGGGGGAGATGATATAAGGACCTGGACTTTGTATGGCCTTATTGGAGCTTCGGAATTTTTTTGGAAAAGATTTAGACCAAGGTGATGCTTCATGGATTCCTTCACGATCCATGTAGTACTACACGAACAATGTGGAGCCTCGTTGAAGTGGCCCTTGGCCTTGTGTGGGGTGTGAGGGCCTTAATGTGAAGTTTGAGAACAAGGCATACCACACTTAGACCAGACACGGTCTGTGTGAAGCCATATGGACCGTGTGGTAGACTGTATGGTAGCCTTGGGCTAGGGACTCTACTGTTTTAAGCCCAAGGCAAGTGGTACGGCCCCTCTCCTGGACAGTTTGGCGCTTCACGGCCCATGAGGACCTTCCGTATGGGTTTTAGAGTGAAATTTTTCTAAGTATTAGATCACCGTCTTGGAATTTCGTCGTGGATAAATTTTATAAGTGGAGTGGGATGGAGGAGGCACACGGACTGTGTGGCTTGGTACGATCCATACCACCTTCCGTATGGACGCCTATGTTGAATTTTTCTAAGTATGGTATCATTATTTCGGACCTTCATCGGGAAGAAGTTTTCTGAGTTTCGGATCACGGACCATGTGTACGGACCGTATGACCTATTAAGGACCGCACCACCCTTCCATGAGACTTTGACTTCAATTTTTTGACTCGTTTAATTAATGGCATTTTCATGATTATGGCTTATCCTAAGGGTCTTTTGTGACTTTCTATGCTACCAAAAGACTTTGAAATGACATATACTTTTTTCCTTCATTCAAATTCATTCCTCACACTTAGAATTCTCTCAAGTCACTCTTAAGAACGCTCTCTCAAACGACTCATGTGAATCTAAGCTTGGAAATCAAAGAAAAAGTCATTCTTCTTCAAAACTTTTCTTGAATCTTCTTTATTAGCTAAGGTATGTAGGATTGATTCTTTATCCCTTTCAACCAAGAAGACCCAATCCCTTTTCACTTGAATTTCATAAAATTTTGTTTACTTTGAATATGGGTTTTGAGTATTATTGATTATTAAATTTAATTGAAGTGTGGGCTATACTTTATTGATGATTTTAAGTTGAGTGGAGCCCTAATATGCTTTCAAGGATGGCATAGAGTGGGTGACTAGGTTGTTCAATGCTATTATGAAGACTGTCAAGATGCCGAATGGATCGAAGAGGAGTACAATGGTCCCACTGTACAAGAACAAGGGTGATATACCCACTGTACAAGAACAAGGGTGATATTCAAAACTGTATTAATTACAGGGGTATCAAGTTGTTAAGTCGCACTATGAAGGTATATGAGAGAGTGATGGAGATGAGGGTGAGAAAAGTAGTGTCTATCTCAGAGAATCAGTTTGGATTCATGCCAGGGCAGTCGACTACTGAAGCAATTCACCTTATTCTAAGATTAGTGGAAAAATATAGGGAAAGAAAGAAGGACCTTCATATGGTGTTCATCGATCTAGAGAAGGCCTACGACAAAGTCCCGAAGGATGTCCTATGGAGGTGTTTAGAGGTGAAAAGTGTCCCAATGGCGTATATTAGGGTGTAAAGGACATGTACGCCGGAGCCAAAACTTGGGTGAGAATGGTGGGAGGTGACTCAAAATATTTTCCTATTAAGATGGGACTTCATCAAGGATCTGTGTTGAGCCCTTTTCTGTTTGCTTTGGTGATGGATGAGCTGACGAGATCTCTCCAGGAGGAGGTTCCATGGTGTATGCTATTTGCAGATGACATAGTACTACTTGATGAGACCCAAACCAAAGTTAATGATAGGTTAGAGTTTTGAAGACACGCCTTGGAGTCCAAAGGATTCAAACTAAGCAGGACCAAAACAAAATACTTGGGGTGCAAATTCAGTGTTGCAAGGGATGA
This sequence comes from Solanum rostratum, assembly GCA_029948455.1. NCBI lineage: Eukaryota > Viridiplantae > Streptophyta > Magnoliopsida > Solanales > Solanaceae > Solanum > Solanum rostratum. Next base: position 36,083,419 of record CM057050.1, on the reverse strand, counting down.
AGCAAACATTGATATGAGGCTTGCCACTCACCCTATCCCAAAGAGGGAAAGCATTAAGTATCTAGGGTCCATTATCTAGAGTAATGGGGATAGCGATGATGATGTCATACACCATATTGGGGCAGCATGGACAAAATGGAAATTTGCATTGGGAGTATTGTGTGATGAGAAGATACCAACTAAACTCAAAGGTAAGTTTTACAGAATGGCTGTTAGACTATCTTTGTTGTATGGGGTGGAGTGTTGGCCGATAAAGAACGCATATGTTCAGAAGATGCAGGTCGAAGAGATGAGAATGTTGAGATGGATGTGTGGTCACACCAGGAGTGATAAGATAAGGAATGAGACCATTCGGGAGAAGCTAGAGGTGGCCCTTGTAGCTGACAAGTTGAGGGAAACGAGACTGCATTGGTTTGGACATGTGCAAAGAAGGAGTATCGATGCTCCTGTTAGGAGATGTGAAAGGCTGGATTTATGAGTTATACGGAGGGGTAGAGGTAGACCGAAGAGGTATTGGGGGGAGGTGATCAGACAATACATGGTGAAACTTGATCTCACCGAGAACATGACCCTAGATAGGATAGAGTGGAGTTCACATATTAGAGTAGCAGGATAATATGTTAGATAGGTAGGAGTTGTATTTTGTCGTCTCTATCTGTAAATTGTTTTGTATTTAATTGCTATCATACTTTTCATTATTAATCATTTGTTTGTTTACTTTCTCTCTCTCTTCCTTTCCTGTTTTACATATCTAGCTTTTTCTACTTATGGATTTTGTGATGAGGGTCCCCAGGAAACAACCTCTCTTCCTCTATGAGGTAGTGGCAAGGTCTGCGTACATTCTACCCTTCCCAGACCCCACTTGTGGGATTCCACTGGGTATGTCGTTATTGTTGTTGTTGTATGAATATTTGAATATGCATTGTCCCTTTAAAGCTTGATTTAAGTATTGGTAATCTCAATTGTAATTTGAATGTTGATTTTACATATTGGTTTACTTCAATTTCCTATTATATTGTTGATTTTAGATTGAATCTCAACTACCCATGCTATTCTCACATGATTTATAGCATATGCATTGATGCAAAATGGATTTTATGAAAATTATGAAGTGAGTTAAGCCCAATTATGTTTATACATATGATTTTGATAAGATTATGGTTAAGATAAGAATATGATCACATATGGCATGGCTCTTAGAGCATTTTGGGTGCTTGCACCATTCTGTATATGTGAATGAGTTATTCCTATGTATGAGAAGCATGATTATGAAATGTGATTTGGCATTTGAGCCCAAGTATGTGTTATTATGACTGAAGTTTGGCTTTTAAGCCCAAGTGTGCATTGAATTGATTCGATAAGACTTGCATCTCTTTTGAATCATATATACTCTTAAGTATTCTTGTAGGATGCTTGACTTCGCACCGATGGATTGGGGGCATCAGGGCTATCCCAAGCATCCTCTCCCTTTCCTTGACTTTATACCAGTATAGGTATATGTATATGGTAACACTCATTGAAATGGAAGGCCCGTAAGGTGCAGTTACAACATTGATATGATGTGGTAAAATTGTGAAAATCCTATCTGAAAGGGAAGGCCTATTAGGAAGGTCACTTCTCTGAAATGGGAGACCCGTATGGAGAAGTGTGGTTTACCTTTGGCAAGTTGGCCACCTTTTTTCCGGTGTGGGTATAACATGGAGATTCCAAGTAATAGGTTGTTTGGTCTTATATGTCAGTTGAGGTCTCATCCCCTCTTATATAAGCATTTATTTTGCATTTCATGCATCATTGACTTCATTGCATCTTGTATACTATATCTCTTGCTATAAATCTCTTTCTATGATATGTGCCTTTGTCATCTAATATGGAATCCAGGTTTGATAAGTCATATGCATTGCATTCCTACATACTTAGTACATTCAAATGTACTAACACACATTTTGCTTACATGATCTAACCATGTAGGTCCGAGGACTACCTTCATCCACCGTACGACTATTAGCGTTGATCTTGAGTTATGCTTGTTGTGGTGAGTCCTATCTTCCTAGGAAAAGCCACCATTCCTCTACCTATGGTGCTTTTGTTTATGTTATTTACTTTAAGGGTGAGCTTGAGACATGTCTTGGTCCCCGTCTTATCCTATGACTAGAGCCATTTGTTGGACATCTTGTAGACTCTTTTATGTTTATATGCTAAGTGTTGTGTTTGGAGATTTTATTTATGGATATGGTTGTATATTGGATATTGTCATGTGGATTGGCTATGGGCATTATGATATGAATACATGTTATGATGTGAAAGATCCTAAGTCCCGAATTGCCCTTATAGAATGAGTCATACTTCCCCACCCCTTAATATCTATGTGCTATGTGTTATGTGGATCCTTGTTAATCCCTTTCCCTATGACATCCACATAGCGTGAGTCCTACTTTACCGTACTTTAGAACTATATGTTTATTATTCCCACACGTTTCTGAATTGACGATGTGAATATGGATGCTTTGAGGCTTGTATAGGGACTCTCAGTTCCATATTCGTCATGTCACTCCTAGATCCTAGGTCCGAGTTGTGACAAGTGTATTCCCAACAAACGAAGTCGAGGCATACCTTTGACTTCATTTGACCTAGAGATCCCAAGAAGACTAAGAAGAATGGCCATAGATAATGCAAACAATTCAGCAAATGCAATTCTGAACAAAAATGAGAACGAGAATGCAAATAATGACAACCCACCTCTTCTTTAGGACATTGCTCCACAACCACAGGACTTCAATGCCGAAGCTTATTAGTGGAACCAATATTTGTTGAACCCTATGGCTATAGAGGTTACTGAGCTATTGTGTCACAACCTTACTGGCTGACACAAAGCTGTGGTTTCAAGTGGGTTGCTTCAGATACTGCAAAACTGTGGGTTGTTTGCGATCCTACCGTTATAGGATCTGCATAGTCATCTACACAATGTTGCATTCATCTGCAAGAGTGTGATGGGAACACATAATATATCTATGGATGTTGTGGGGCTCCATGCCTTCCCATTAGCTCTGACAGGCAATGAAGTGTTATGGCTATCAAAGCCCCCGCAAATTTTGATCACCAGTTGGGCTACGTTACCGAAGGCCTTTTTGGAGAGGTATTCCCGAGATCGAAGAAGCTCAAGTTGAAAGATCAAATCAATAACTTTGAGCAACTTTGTGGTGACTCAATCAATACTACATAGGAGCGATTCACAAAGTTCTTGACGAGTGTCGCAGACCACAAAATTGTTGATGATGTCTTGGTGGAGATCTTATACCATGCCCTGGATGAGAATAGTCAAGTCTGTGTTGGTACCATTATGAGGGGCATGTTCTTAGATCAACCATTTTGCAAGGATTGTTGAAAGGATGGAAAGGATATTTAAGACAAATTGTGCATAGCAACAAAGAGACAGATCATCTACCAAAAGTTCTTGTGCTGTTAGTATTGATTTAGATCAAGCTTAATTAAACAAGGAGATTATGCAAGAGCTTGCCCGAATCCGTACAGGTATGGAGGTGATGATGAAACAAAATTAGGAACGAGTCAATGTAGTTGTTCATCTGCCTTCGCGAGCACCCATGTATAATGATTCCTATTATGATGATGACACTTGCTTCATTGCTAATTAGACAGGGGGTTTCTGGACCAATGCCCAAGGGTCCAATCAGGACTGTTAGCGCCAAGTTCAAGGAAACCAAGGTCAGAACTATAATCGAGATGGAGCCTTTGGAGAAAACTATGGAGGTAACTATGACAGAAATCAACGCTAAGACAGAGATATAGATTGGGACTGGAGAGATGGCTACAAAAATGGTCCTTATGTGTCACCACACAATCGCAACATCGGTGCTACTAGTTCCACAGTTGAGGAGATACTTGACCGCCTATTGAAGAAAGCTGAGACAGAGGATGAGACTGAGGGGGATGAAATCTGATATCTCCAGCAAAAATTAGAGAATTTAGTCTGATTCAGTTGCTATCAAATAGCTTGAGCAATAGCTTGGTCAAGTGTCAACTCAACTCAACAAGCGTATGAGAGGTACATTGCCTAGCAACACAATTTAAAACTCACAGAATAAAGGGCAGTGCATGGCAGTTACTACTCATGGTGGCAAAAGTACTATTGATCCTCCCATGCTAGTAGATGAGGATGATGTTCGAAAGGAGATAGTTGAGGTCAAGGATGGAGGTACCAGAGATAATCGTGGCAAAGATGGGGTGAGTGATGCTACAAAGGTTCCATAGAAGCTAAAGCTCATTCCTAGGCCTCCTCCTCCCTTCTCTCGAAGAATTATAAAAAAAAGAGGAGGAGGGAAAGTTCAAGCACTTTCTCTCAATGCTGAAACAACTCTTCATCAACATCCCTTTCATTGAGGCGTTGGAGAAGATTCTAGGGTAGCAAAGTTCATGAAGGACCTGGTTACAAAGAAGTGCACTGTGGGTCAAAAGATCTCCTAAGAGCTTCAATAATATAGTGCAATTTCTACAAGGTCCTTGGTAAAAAAAGGAGAAGATCCTGGTACTTTTACCATACCTTGCACTATTGGAGATGTGGAGTTTGGAAGGGGATTGTGTGATCTTGCTTCCAGCATAAATCTAATGCCCTTTGCGGTCTTCAAGAAGCTAGGATTGGGGACCTTGACTCCGACGAGGATGTAGTTATTTATGACTTATTGCACGGTGAAGAAGCATGTGGGGATACTTTATGATGTGCTTATCAAAGTGGATAAATTCATATTTCCTGCAGACTTTATGGTCCTGGACTGCAAGGTTGACTTCGAAGTCCCTATCATCTTGGGGAGGCCCTTCATAGCCACCGGATGCACCTTGGTAGACATGGAGAGGATCCAACTCAAGTTTAGGTTGGGAAAAGATGAGATCGTGTTCAACGTCTGCAAACATGCAAAGAAAGAGGATAATTTGAGTGTGGTCTCTGTTAGCGAGTGTGTTGATGATGATGAGCTGGAGGTACTAATCAAGGTGAGATTGGGTGTCAACCCTATGGAAGTTGTATTAATTAACTTTGATAGTGATGGGATCCCAAACTATGAGACGATAGTGCACACATTGGGGGTATCTTATGCCCCTAGGCACCAAACTAATTTGGAGTTAGAGTTAGAAAATCGAGAGTCACCGCCTACCAAGCCATCTATAGAGGAGCCACCGGTGATAGAATTGAAGGCTCTTCCAGCCCATTTGAGATACACATTTCTGAGCACGAGCAACACCTTGCGAGTTATAGTTATTGTGGACCTAAACACCGAACAAGTGAATGCCCTTGTCATGGTTCTTAAATAGTTCAAGTAGGTAATTGGGTGGATGATATGGTCCCAAATTCTAACAACGAGTTGATTCCCATACGGCCAGTCACTAGATGGAGAGTGTGCATGAACCATAGGAAGCTAAATGCGTCGATCGAAAAAGACCACTTCCCTATGTCGTTCATGCATCAAATGCTAGACCAATTGGCTGGAAAGGGTTGGTACTATTTTCTGGATGTGTATTCAGGCTACAATCAGAACATTATTGCTCCGGAAGATCAGGAGAAGACAACGTTCATATGTCCCTATAACACCTTCACATTAAAGAGGATGTCATTCGGGTTGTGCAACGCTCCAGCAACATTCCAAAGATGCATGATGTCCATCTTCTCAAACATGGTGGAGGGCACTATTGAAGTCTTCAGGGAAGACTTTAGTATGGTTGGTGACTCATTCGAGGATTGCTTGAAATACTTGCATGTTGTGCTGAGAAGGTGTGAGAAATGCCATCTAGTGCTAAATTGGGAAAAGTGTCACTTCATGGTAAAGGAGGGCATTTTGTTGGGGCACAAAATCTCCATCAAAGGAATCGAGGTTGATAGAGCTAAAGTGGAAGTGATTGAGAAGCTTCCCCCACCCATCTTTGTGAAGGGCATGAGGAGCTTCCTAGGGTATCCAGGGTTCTACCGGCATTTCATAAAAGACTTCTCTAAAATTGCACATCCATTGTCAAGTTACTTGAGAAGGATGTTAAGTTTGTGGTTAATGATGTATGCCTAAAAGCCTTTGAAGGATTGAAGCAGAAACTGATTTCAGCCCCCATCATTGTAGCTCTAGATTGGTCAGCCCTTTGAAATTATGTGTGATGCAAGCAGGGTTGTGCTAGGTGTAGTATTGGGATAGCGCTAAGAGAAGATATTACATCCCATATACTATGCTAGCAAAGCCCTAAATATAGCCTACAGGAAGTGCATTGTCACGGAATAGGAACTACTTGCGGTGGTCTATGCGTTCAAAAAATTTAGGTCATATCTATTGGGGACCAAAGTTGTGGTGCACAAAGACAACTCAGCACTACGGTACGTGATGACAAAGAAGGATGCAAAACCAAGGTTGATGATATGGGTACATCTTTTTCAAGAATTTGATTTTGATGTCATCAATAGAAAAGGGACCAAAAATATGGTTATAGATCACCTATCCAGGTTAGAAGATGGAGCCATGGAAAAGTTTGATGATGGATTGGAGATCAACGACTCATTCTCGGATGAGAGAGTGTTGGCAGAATCCCATGATGTGATACAATGGTTTGCACACTAATTACTTGGTTAGGTATATTGTGCCGCCTGACCTGAACACCAACTTGTGCTGCAAGTTCATGTCTGATGTGAGAAACCTCTTTTGTGATGATCCATAATGTTCCATGTATGCGCAAAAGGGATTATTCATCTCTGTGTTCCTGAGATCTAAATGATGAGTATCCTCGAGGCATGTCACTCATCGCTGGTAGGTAGGTATCATAGTAGAGTTCGACAACACATAAGATTTTGCAATGTGGTTGCTCTTGCCTACCATCCATCAAGATACTCACTACTACACAAAATATGATAGGTGCCATAGAGAAGGTGGTGTTGTCTGCAAGCATGAGCTCTCTTTAAACCCCATTATGGTGATTGAATTATGTGATGTTTAGGGAGTAGACTTCATGAGCCCCTTTGTTAGATCGCATGGAAACAAATACATCTTGGTTACTGTGGATTACGTATCATAATGGGTGGAGGTAGTTTCTCTCCCCAACATTGAAGCCAAAAGTGTCACAACATTTCTAAAAAGGAACATTTTCTCAAGGTTTGGTACCCCTCGGGCGATCATTAGCGACGGAGGTTCTCACTTCTGCAATAGATTATTCAAGTCCCTACTTGAAAAATATAGGGTAAAGCATCAGGTGGCAACCCCTTACCATCCTTAAACAAGGGGGTAAGTGGAGGAATCTAATAGGAAAATTAAACAGATTGTGTCCAAGACGGTGAATGCAAACTGGACAGATTGGACGCAGAAGCTTGATGACGCATTATGGGCATACTGGACAGCATTCAAGACCACTATAGGCAAGTTGCCCTACCAACTTGTCTTTGGGAAGGCATGTCATTTGCCGATGGAGCTTGAGCATGAGGCAATGTGGGCACTGAAGAAGTTTAATCTAGACTGGAATGATGCAGCAAACTCTAGGCTGAGCCAATTCAATGAGCTTGATGAATTTTGTTTGAAGGCATATGAGAGCTCAACCTTATACAATTAATGGATAAAGCTGTAACATGATCGACACATAGAAAATCTCCAGTTTGCACAAGGGGACTTAGTGCTACTATATTACTCCAGGCTAAAGTTGTTCCCTAGGAAACTCAAATCCAGATGGTTAGGACCCTTTAGAGTAGCACATATCTTTGATGAAGTCTGAGTACTCAAGTTGTCTATATCGTGCTGTGACAATAAATCAAGCACTACATGGGAGGCAATCCATGGTAGAGACTGGCAGTTAGGCACCCAAGTATGTATTTTTTACCTCGATTCTTTACTTTGTATTTTTGGTGTGCATTGAGGACAATGCAACTCTTTTTTGATAGGGTGTAGGAAGTTATAGGCCTCAGTGAAGTCTGAGTAGCCTTGGTCTATAACTACCCAAAATTTTGAATCTTATGGGTTTTCTTGCATGTGTTCTTTTTTCTCATAGATATTTAATTTCTGTTAAACTAACATGTTTAGAATTTTTAGGTAGTATTGGTAGCATATAGTACTGATATTTATGGCATAGATGTGTTTTTGTGCTTTTTTTTGAAAAATAATACCCACCAAATTTTTTATTAGTTAGTCTAAATTGCAACCACGCATGTTACACTGTGACAACAGTGCTTGTTCTGATAAGTGAGGATAAAATTGCAATGAGAAACATGATCTGAGAGTCTGTGTTGATAGTATAATCAATTCCATGTAAGTGTGAGTTTAATTTGCTAAATTCACGTATTATGTTTTCATTCAGAACTTGCCTTGTTACTATGATTTAGACTATAGGTTACCTGGTTGGCAAATGATCTTAGGCCGTTGTTGATAATAGTCTACTTAGCCTAAATAACCAACCAAATGTGTGAAACATCCTTTGATCATAATGTTTGAGCCTGGCATGTACCTTTTCTTGGTAAAACCCCAAGTGACCTAGCCTGATTAGATGTAAACTCCTAAAATTGACCCTGGTCCTTCCTTGAACATTGTGCACCTTGACTGAGGCAAAAAGTCTAAGTTGAGGGTGGCTACCAAATGTAGCCCTGGTTCAGAGGTTGGATAATATGCACCTCAACTTAGGCCAAAAGCGTAAGTCGAGGGTGTCTACTGTAAGGGTGAAACACAAAATGAAGGAGGAAAGTTAGTGATACATAGAAAAGGAAGAAAAAATTTGTACTGGAAGCGAGAAAAATAAGTGATGCTTTAGCTATGAATTAAAATAAAAATGAGGTGTAAATACAAGGCAAAGAGTTGAAAAATGAAAGAAATCACCCAAAGAATCTTGAAATGGGAGAAAGGGAAAATAGAATGAAAAGTAGCATTGTTGGTAGGGCAAAAGTGTAGAAAAATATAGTGTCAAGGAGGGCCTTTAGTCACTATGTCCTAAAACATCATATCAAAGCCCCCTGAGCCTATATTATAAGCCGGTACAGTCCTAAAGTGATCCTGGTCCAAGTAGCAAAAGGACTTAGTCATGAGTATAGGGGCAAATATATGGTATTGAGCATGATATATGAATGTCTTTCTTAAGACTGAACGATTTTGCATAGTCCCAAGGTTATATATGAAAACATAATTGTGAGTGAGATATAAGACTTCTTTCTTTGAGATTACTGCATTCCATTATTAACGTTAGACTCATTCAATGATGGTGGCTTGTTGATGATTACCTCACTTGTCATAGTTCCACTGTCGCATGCATTGAGCTGTGTTGGTTTCCTAGATAGCTATTTGATTGTGTTTTGAAAGTGGTGTAGGTAATTGTGCTTAATTTTGATGAGATGTATGCCATTAGATTGAGGTCTGTGTGTTACTGTGCTTTTTATGTAGATTGAGTCTGTCGCTTGAGGACAAGTAATAATTTAAAGTTAAGGGTGTTGATGTGCTGTCAAAATAAATCACTTTTGATGCTTAAGACTTGGAATTTTTTGTGTTCTCAATGCGATGTTAGTAGGTTTGATGTGTTTTCATGTGTGTTTTGCAGGATTTCAAGGTTGGCACTATGTTTGTGCAAAGTGTGTATAAGTTGCTAAAAGCGATGATTCACGAGACCCTTTACAGGCCGTAGAGTATTCTACGTGCTGAAAAAGAGGTTTTGTGTGCAATTCCAGTGAGAGGTGTATGAAGTTGAGTCTATGAACATGAAGATAAGCTATAGAAGACTTTACGAGCTGTAGACTTGGTATCGTACCTTGAGGATTAGAAGGTGGGAACTTGTAGAAATTCCATCAAACAAAACCCCCACGGGTTGTTGAATGTTTTATGGCCATAGAGGGGTGTCGTAAAAAATAGTTCCAGAATTGAAGCAATAGGTAAGGGTTAGCAATGTCACACTGCGGGGATGGACCAAATTATGTAGTGAAATTTGCCTCTCGGCTGGGCTAAAGGATTTGGTGAACTTAACTTACCGTTTTGCATGTTACACACTAGAAAAGAGTTTGATTATCAGGTAATTATTGGTTTAACACTTGTTTTAGTTTAGAATTACTTTTACTAGTTATTGTAAACACCCCACCCCCTTCAGGAGAATAGTTGGTTAATCACCCCGAATCGCAACAGAATTCTTCTAAGTCTACCATATCCCCTGTGAGATTCGACTCTATCCTTGGTTAGGTTATATATCTTGACAACAACCATTTTAGCCTAAAAAAGAAGGTGTAGCTTGGGCGAGATCACCTGTAGAATCCCTTCATGGATAGGGTCCAAATAATGGGGAAAATGGATAAGTATGGAAGGACTCTATGAGTCCAAATGGTTTCGTAGATTTGAGTTCAGCAAATCAGTTTCAAGGATTTTGGAAAATTTAACAGGACGGATAAGACCTACAGTCCATGGTGCAATCTATGGCCTGTAAATGGGCTTTCGTAAGACCAATCTGGTAGTTTTAGTGAGAAGTACTTTGGTCAATTTTGCAATTCCTATAACTAAACAAAGTTAATTTGGTGAATTTTAGGACCTTAAATCTGATCCCAAACCCTAAGGAACTTCTGTTCTCTTCATTCTCTCCAGTTCCTAAATATTCCTAAGGCAATACTCTTTCTAGAAAAGGGCAAGGCCAGGTTAGGGTTTCAGTGCTCTTCTCAAAGGCTTCAAGTTTATTATTCACAAGTCTTCCAAGGTATGTGAGTTTGATTTGTGGGTATCCTTCCACTCATAAAGTCTTATATATGGTATTTTACCTTTTCATTAAGTTCAATCAAGTTAATATGCAATATTATAATGATTTCCTAAAATTTTAGTCTATTAAATGATATTAATGAAGTGTTATGATACTTTAATGAGCATATGCATGTATTTATGTTATTGATAATGACCCCAATGATGAGTTTTATTGTTGATAAGAGGTGGGTTGTTTTGCATGTTTCCCAAATAGCATATTCTCATGATTTATGTGATATATGATTTTTCTATTTAAAAGCCTAGACCACCTAGTTTCAAACAAGGTTTTACATGATTTATGATGATCAATAGGGCATCGAAGCTAAGCTTCAAAGTAGTGATTTGTCAAAGATATAAGCATGTTGACACTTTCCTTAAAGGTGTTTAAGAAAGGTCCCCAACATGAGAGGACAATTCTCACTTGGTAGTTCCTAAGTTCGTCTGCTCCTATGATTGCTACTTATGATTCTAAGTTTCATAATTTGACTAAGTACATGTTTTAAAGAATCTATGGGATAACTTAGCACTGAGTGAACTTGAGATTAGGATTCATTCTGTTAGTTGAGGCATGACCAATTAAAGATAAATCTCGATGTCCCTACCATGTGCCACCATAGGAGCCCTTGTAGGTTAGGCTAATGGATCCACCTAGGCCATTTATGTTATTAAGATGCATGCAAAGTTGAAGGAGTTCCACCTGAAGAGCAGTCTCCCCGTGCCAATGTAGAGGCTTATATTGGATTCCATGTAGTATCTCACATGGTCTTATATGTCAGTTAAGGTCTTCTCCCACAAGTTTATGACTCTATGTTATGATTCTCTATATGTGATCTCTCATGCATGTTTTTTCTTCCATGTTGAGTTATATTCCTTAAGCAAGCTTAAGCTCACTTTATGTACTTTTCATCTCTTATGCACTTATATGTTATATATATAAATGATGGCATTACAACTCCAAGAACGCATTGCATCTTACATACTTGGTATATTCTAATGTACTAATGCATATTTTTCCGACATGATTTAATCATGTAATGACAGGTACTCCTCCATGGGCTTGTGGCTAGTTTTTGGCGTTCGAGACTAGCACTTTTATTTGTGATGAGCCCTTAGTTCGAGAGTCTACTATTTTTCACTCTATCTTGTATTTTATTTTGAGATGACATATACGTGGCTCTTTTGAGGATTTTACTTTCTGTGTTGTTAAACGTCAGTCTTTTCTATATGATAGAAACTAACTGTTACCAGTTCCGTCTGGTTATATATTAGTTGGTATGCTATATAGACAAAAATATGTTAGTTATTCATGCTTTTTTTAATGTTTCTTCATTATCATAAAAAGCCCATAGAGCCTTCCCCGTTATACTTTCGCATTTCTTTATGTTTAATGCCTATGGATGCTTAAAATATTTAAAATGGCTTGGGTGAGGTGGCCTTGGGTATTTCAATCGCCCTGTGGCGACAAGGCCCCTAGGTCGCGTCGCTATTATCACCCTCATCATTATTATCATAATATTGTCATTAAAACATGTTATCCATACTTAAGATCATATTTATGAAAAAAAAATAGTTTTATCATAGGAAACTAGGGCCATGTATGTGTTCATAAAAATTGACTCAAAATCATGCAATTTGATGAAAATCATAGAGGAAACCTGCAATTGAAATCAAATTGAATCATTACTAGAGGGAGCCACATCAATTCAACAAGCCCTAATCATCACACACTTAAAATCATATACTTTTACATGAAAATCATAGAAATCATGTAATCCTTCATAATTTGTGCATAGATAAGTATGTCATCATGTTGGAATCATAATCCAATCATTTGGAATTGAATCATAAAAGAAAATAAGAAATTATCATGAAACTTTGAAAAAGAGAACATTGAGTTGGGCTTCATGGATAAAACTAGTCCATGAATGAAACGGTATATATCTCAAGTAAGAACCTTAGGAATTCAGAATAGAAAAACCTTTAAATCCTTAGCAAAGTTTGGAATCCTAACTTTAATGGATCGGAGTCCATGTCCAGAGAGAGAAATATTTGAGAGCCCTAGAAAGAATTATGTAACTGAATGAGATATGATGAGTTAGGAATAGGATTTATAGGGTTTGAGTCGATTAAGTCAGTTAAAAAAGCCAAAACGACATAGTTTAGGAGTTAAATGAATTAGAAATATCCAAAAAGTCCTTCATTAAAAGCTGACAGAGCCATTCACAAGATCCCGTCCACGATATGTCTTTCCAACTAGGGCTTGTGCTTTGGCTTTGTAGAACTCATGTTAAAAAGGTTGAGCCACTGATAATTGCATTTTCCATACCATGAATAAATAGTGCGGTCTGTGGTACAATATACGGATCATAAATCCCTTTGTGCAACCTTCTCAAACTTAGAATATTTTCAAGTACTTCAGGGCTTCTTTCACGACCCTTGGGATGGGCCGTGGTTCCATATAAGGTATGTACTATTAATTGTGGAATAACTTCTAAAAACCCAAGATTTTTCCCACTTTCTTTACTTAGGCCCATGAGACTCTCTTACAGCTCGTGGTCTCATCTACGAGCCGTAGATTGGCTCATTTACCCTGCCAATCATAAAATTCCTCGACTTTTCATTTTCCAAGCAATTCAACATTTAGGGTGTTACAATATCTTCCCCTTGAGATCATTTATTCTCAAATGAGATAGAAGCAACATTGAGTAGGATATGTACATAGCCATTAAACCATCATGAATGCAATTATGGAACATAAACATCATTTTCGTAAAATCATTACACTTATGTATTAAACATCATTTAAAAATAGTTTTCATGATCATGCATGCATGCAATGTGACAAGGAAACATACATTCGTTCAAATTTGGGAGAATGGATCACATTTAGGTACCTTAGGATTGAATAGAGGGAAAGAGATAGGGATATGATTTCATCATTTCCACCTCGGCTTCCAAAGTAGCATCATTCTCAACTTGTTTGTTTCTCCAAAGCATTTTTATCGATGCCACTTCTTTATTCCTCAATCTCTTTTCTTGACGGTCTAAACTCGAAACTGACACTTCTTCTAGGTTAAATTCTTCTCAATAGGCACACCCTTCAATGGAACAATGGAATTAGGATCACCCATGTATTTTCATAACATCGACACATGAATCACCGGATAAGCCATAGCTAACTCCATAGGTAAATGATGTCGCTCAACCCGATTACTCAAAAGCAAAAAGGGTGGTAATCATCAACATATTACCAAACTTTAGAGGTCAGGGTCGAATCCCATAGGGAACAATGTATCGGTGAATGGGCGGAGCAAGGATTATGGTTACAAGATTTTGACTCGACAAGCGAGTACCAAGCAAGGGTTCTAACTAAATTTGGGGCGGAAAACTAAACTAACAACTACTCCTACAAACAAATAGGAAAGGATTGATCAAGCAAGGAGAAAGGATATGGAATATGGGAATCAAACAAAACTCAATCGACCCATCACACTTAGCATCAAATTGACCCTATGGGTAGGCTAGGTTGCTTGTAATCAACCCGACCAAAGGAATGATGTATCGTAAGACAGAACTACACTTCTCATGTGGGATGCTCAAAGACACACCTAGCTTAAACACTATGAAGCAAAACACCCAAGACCTTAGCCGTTGAGTCCCTTTATAGGATCTCAACTCAAAAACCCATGACTATCATGCAAAAGCTTCCCCCTCAACTATACCCGCTAGAGCAACAATTGAAGGAATAAGCTAGAATTAAGTACCTACCTTAAATTAATGTTAAATAAGAAGATATACAAGAATCCATAAATCAATTCAAGCAATTAAAGAAATTCGGGGAAAACCCTCTTGACTTTGCTAGTAAATCATCAACTAAGCATGAAAACAAGAGAAATAATCAAGACTCATATATAAATCAATAACGAAGCTTCAATTAAATTTACAAATTTAACATTCAAGAACAAGGAAAGAAAGAGCGAGTGAAAATTAATACAAGTAAAGCCCACACTCTTCAATCTACGTATTAATTTGTAGAAAACTTGCTCTAAATCCTCACCCTAAACTAAATCTACACTAAGGGGTGTTCTACTTCTTCTTTTATAAATTAATTGTCCAAGTATGAAGAATAAGGGTTAGGAGTGCGTCTGTATTGTGATTTTGGGACTAAAAATGGTGAATTTCCAAAATTGTCCCGATGCTAATCATTGCAACATTCCGTGATAGCGCTTAGCATTCCTTCATCGTAGAGGTTGTGGCTCTTTAAGCTTCGCCATTACTCTTGGGACTAACGTGTTTGCGCTTCTCTACATGTTAAAATTCTGGGGTACGGGCTTGAAGGCTGCATTCACGGAGTGCATCTGCTGTCAGGTACTATTTTGTGCGTTTAAGATCCTTTTGCTCCTTTATCAGCAAAGCCAAATCAAAGCCATAAGTACCTGTGTAATCGCCATTCAAAGCACAATTAACCACAAGTTATAAGTTTAACAACACAAAATCATAAGAAAAGAGCAAGAAATGAGTGCAAGTCATGCACTCATGCAAAACAAAACCAAACTTGGTAGGCTAGCAATTTAAGCACACAATCTCAATTCACTTTTACAACAATCAAGTAATGATTATGACAATGGTTGGTACTAACAATGAGCACAAGTATGTGGATGCCTATCAAGTAACGTCCTCTCATTTCAAAAGCATCTTTTTTCACTTCAAAGCACAATTTCTAGGGATGCCCAAATGACAACACAAATTCTCAAGGAGTGACTCAAACTCCTAGTTAACTAACAAGTTCCACTTGACTCAAACTTAGAGAAGCATCCACATCACCAATCCATGTCAATTTGGATGTCCTCACAAAAATAAAGAAAGTTTTCAAAACTCACACAAGTATTTACATTGAACAAAGGACAAGGACTCAAACACTCACACTCAACAAAAGAACATCTTGGGTATGCAAATGCCACAACATATGCTTGCCTTATTTTCAATCAACATTGGCCCAATTTCATTTGGTTGGAAATCCCAAAGGGCTTTTTAGGCTTGTAATGTAGGCTAAGGGATAGGGTTGGATACATTTTGGACAACAGTGACTAACCCTCCTTAAGCCCCACACAACATTTGTAATTTTCAACTTTTCCACCTTTTCTTTTCTACATCACACACCAATGCACATTTAACCCTTTTTTTTAATTTAGGTGGCTCACTTGCAACCATTTTTGAATACCTAGGAGAATTCTTTTCACTCATGCACTTTCTCTTAATTTTCTTTTCTTTTTAAAAGCACTCTTTTATTTTTTTCATTCCTCCGTTCATTTTTTTCTTGTTCTTTTCCTTTTCACAAGCCCCAAGTGGTATACACCCTTCCTTTTTCTCCTACATCACCCCCAACTTAGGCTTAAAGCCTCATCTGTCACAAGCATACGAAACTTAAGGAGGGATAAGGGTTCAAAAGAGGGATATCTTTTCAGAAAGATTCAAGGCTTGTAATTAAAGTTGCCAACGGAAAGGATTAGGCTCAAAAGGGACACTAGGGATTAAATCAATTCATTTGGTGGCTATTTAGGCTAAATGGACTCAATTAAAATCAAAGAATGCCTAAGATAATTTTTTCCCAACCAAAGTTTATCAAGACCAACAAGGCAACTTCAAGGTGACACAAGTACATACAAGGAACAAAAAAAAACTCACAACACACATGACATGCAAATTAAACAAGAAAAGATCAATTTAACTCTCAAGTAAGGTACAAGGGACTCATTTTTCAAATATATCTATCTAATAAGTAAGAGTCGCAGAAAAGGTTTAAAGTGTTCTCACAAAATCATCCCAAAACCATTTTCTTTCAAAAATTGGAGGGGTACATATTTTCACAATCCAAAAAACTAGTAAATATGCTAGTACCAAACAAGTTACAATCCCCAAGTATAGCTCCAACTAGAATAAATGGCTACTCAGTCTTCACCAAAAGACTCGATTTCATACACACGCTCACACACCAATCGACAATTTTCCCTTAAGAAAGTCAGCACTCAATCCAAGGGGTGCCATCGATTATTCATACCATTAAAAGAAAAATAAGAAGTTATCAAATCTACTAATATAGTAAGCCTAAACACAACATATAAAATCCCATGAAGGGCGTGCCATAGTTAAAATAAGCAATCAAAAGTTTTTCAAATCATAGGGGCACCCCCAACTACAATTGTATTGTGACCTCACAATACTACCAAAAAGTAAAAGAAGAGAAGAAGGACTCGCTGAGATGATCACTTGGCACTCTCACCCAAATCTCCTCACCACAGTTGATTTCCAAGGCATTAACATAGAGTTCGGTTGTCGTGGTGTGTTTTACTCCAATTAGCTCCTTAACATAACACATTGAATACAGGAGCTTTAGTCTTCTTCCCTTACCTCTAGTAGGTTTAAGCTCAACAAGTGTGTGTTGTGCAGATCCGTCTTCACCCGGTTAGACCTACTATCAAGATCACATGACAAGAGCATCTTATTTATAAAGTCATGGATTTAGGACAGAGAATCAACTAAATATAGTTTGGATCAAGTAGTGAAATGTTGTTACTTTTGTTTGGTAACATATTGCATTCTGCATTCGCGGTCACTATAGTGCGTTTGCAGAGTTCTGGGCATACCAAGCCTTCGCATTTGCAGAAGGTTGAAGGTTTCCAGAACAAGACTATTGCAGTACAGTAGTCGCGTTCGTGGATAGCAACAGTCACCAGCTTTACATTTTAGATTTTATAGAGGCATTTTGTCAAAAACATGATAGACATGCATTCTCAACTTTGTTTTAACAAAAATCACCCCTAAATCAACCTCTAAAAACATTCAATCACTACCAAAAACAACAAAAAACAGGCTAGCATTAAAATTCACTTTGTTTTTCGACATTGAGGCCTAGAAATCTATTTCCAAAACATTAAAGTGGGAGACACAGCAATGGGAAGCTAAACCTTAGAAAACAACAATAGATACAAACATCAAGGCGTTCAACCTCATGGCTATGAGACAATAGATTTAGCAAAGAAACTAATCCATGACATGAAATTTCCTAGTTGCACAGATTAACAATTATGAACACGAACGGAGCTGTATTGAGGTAGTCATACCTTGGGATGAGTGACCAAACATGATCAAGAAAAGACAAGTTGAGATGCTCCTTGAAGACATGTGAGTTTCAAGTTATAAAGGAATTATTTACCTCACACGTAATTTTTATTCCATGCCCATGATCTCTTTTCTCTGAATGTGTCAGAAAAAGTCACCAATGCCTTGTCGTTTCATTTTGGGCACCCTTGCAGCATACCACTTTCATGGAAGTCAAGCCCTATCGTGTCGTATTGCCGAATCAACGCCCTCCGTATTCATGGAACAAGACCGCATTTGCAAAAGTTGACTGAATGCAAGAAATGGGCTGATTTTCTGCAACTTTGGGCGATCCCTGGCACAAAAAGGCGATTCTCCCTTGTGCAATGGGTGATGTCTGGCCCAAAGTGCGGTCAAAATGACCCAATTTCATCCTTTTGCTATTTTTGTTGGTATTTTCACCCATTTCTTCAACTCCAATCATCTTGGCACCTCAAAATTTTCAAAGACTTGAAAATTGTGAAGGTTAGCCAAAAATCAAAAAAAAATTAAGAAGATATTCTAAAAATTCAAAAATGCAAGAAATTATTCAAATATAAAGAAAATCGGATTCACCACCCATTTGTGTTTCCACTTTGAGGCAATGAATCTCCTCCCCATTTTTAAGATAATTAACCATTTGAACTCATGACGAAAGTGATAAGAGACCATCAACATTTTCCACCGATATTTCCAGCTTAAGGACTTGAATTGTCTACCCATCTTGACATCAACTTTCCTCTTGGGTTCCTTGGGTAGACATGGGAGTGTCAAGAGGTCTTCTACAATTATAGCTTTGCACTTCATGACCTCCAAGTAAGCAACACTTCCAACTTCAAATGAACCAAAGTTCCTATTGCAGATTTGCATGGCTTGCTCTTGAACCTGTAGTATCATTTCCTCAATTTTGGCTTCTTGGACGATTATTTGGCTTGAAGAGATGCATAGGCCCAATTTCTCTTCCATATCACGCTCTTCTCCTTCTGTTTGAGACTCCAACTCATAGTTGGCCACCTTTGAGTTGGGGAAGTCACTCATTTTATTACTTAGCCTCAAGCCGACCTCCAAAACACCAACTTTCCATTTAAACTGGTCCAACTCATAACCTCTAGCAACAAGCAAGCTCTTGATATCATCCTTCATGTTGAGAAATTGGTGCCTGTGGGCTACTTCTTTGGCAAGTCTAAAATTCAAGTGGTGAGCTAATATTTACACACAACACTCTTATCTCTACTCTCTTTTTCAACACCATTTTGTTCAACAAAAAGTGCAATACTCTGAAGGAGATAGAAAAAAGGGCTTACATTTCTCAAGCAAGCGTTCATCACAATTAGCCATACAACAAAACGAAAACAAAAAGAAATACTCACTAATCAAATCAACAAGAGTAGACTACAAGTCCTAAGTCAACCCAATACGCCTATTTGTTTCCTAGCAATGACACCATTTTTTATGTCGCTCAACCTGACTACTCAAACACAGAATGGGCAATCGTCATTAGCATATTAGCCAACTTTAGAGGCCAGGGTCGAATCCCATGGGGAACAATG
Source organism: Solanum rostratum (assembly GCA_029948455.1). Taxonomy (NCBI): domain Eukaryota; kingdom Viridiplantae; phylum Streptophyta; class Magnoliopsida; order Solanales; family Solanaceae; genus Solanum; species Solanum rostratum. Next base: position 36,064,014 of record CM057050.1, on the reverse strand, counting down.
TGAGGGCGAATGGGGAGAGCAAGGACCTATGGCTACTAGATTTTGACTCGACAAGCGAGTACCAAGCCAAGGTTCTAACTAAATTTGGGGGGGGGGGGGGAACTAAACTAACAACTACTCTTACAAACAAATGGGCAAGGATACGGGATATGGGAATCAAAAGAAAATCAATCGACCCATTACTATATGTAGGCTAGGTTTCATGTAATCACCTCGGCTAAGAGAATGATGTATCGCAAGAGCCAACTATGACTTCTCACGCTGGGTGGTCAAAGACATGCCTGGCTTGAATACCAAGAAGCAAAACACCCAAAACCTTAGTCGTTGAGTCCCTTTTGAGGATGTCAACTCAAAAATCCATGACTATCATGCAAAATCTTCCCCATCAACTACACTCGCTAGAGCAACAATTGAAGGATTATGCTAGAATTAAGTACCTACCTCAAATTTATGTTAAATAAGAATATATACAAGAACCCATAAATCAATTCAAATAATTAAAGCAATTTAGTAGAAACCCTCTTGACATTGCAAGTAAATCATCAACTATGCATGAACACAAGAGAAATAATCAAGACCCATGTATAAATCAATAACCAAGCCTCAATTCAACAGCAACAACAACATACCCAGTTGAATCCGACAAGCGAGGTCTAGGAAAGGTATAATGTATGCAGACCTTACCACTACCTCATAGAAGTAGATACGCTATTTCCTGGGAATCCTCGTCTCAAAAACTCATAAGCAAAATAAACTAGATATGACAAAAAGAAAAGGAAAGGGAACAGAAAGAGAGGTTATTAACGAAAGGCACATGTCAATATGTAAATATGATAGAATTAACGCACATACGACAGGTAATGACAACACATGATATAAAACATGCCTACTCCTATTATCTTACTATACTTCAAGGTCAGACATCCACCTAACACTACCAACCAATTAGCCTTCTACTCTAATTTGCGACCTTCATTTCTTTCTAAGGTCATGTCCTCGGTGAGATCCAGTTTCGTCATATCTTGTCTGATCACCTCTCCCAATACTTCTTCAGTCTATCTCTACCCTTCTGTGTATCTCCTAAAACCAGCCTCTCGCAACTCCTAACAGGAGTATTTGTATTCTGTCTCTGCACATGTCCAAACCATCACAGTCTCGCTTCTTTCATCTTATCAGCCACTGGGGTAAACTCTAGGTTCTCTCAAATGGTCTCATTCCTAATCTTATTCCTCCTTGTGTGACAACACATCCATTTCAACATCATCATCTCTGTGATATGTATCTTCTGAAGATGTGCATTTTTATTGGCCAACACTCCACCCCATACAACAAAGATGGTCAAACCACCATTCTATAAAGCATACCTTTGAGTTTAGGTGGTAACTCCATTTAGTCCATGCTACCCCAAAACGATGTGTGATATCATCATCGATATCCCAACTACTCTTGATAATGGACCGTAGATACTTAAGTTTTCCCTCTTAGGGATAGGTTGAGTGGCAAGCCCCACTTCAATGCCTGCTTCATCCCTCGCAACACTGAATTTGCACTACAAGTACTTTGTTTTGGTCCTGCTCAGTTTGAATCCTTTAGACTCCAAGGCGTATCTCCAAGCGTCCAACTTACTATAAACTTTAGTCTGAGGCTCATCAATTAGCACTATGTCATCTGCAAATAGCATACACCATGGAACCTCCTCCTGGATAGATCACGTCAGCTCATCCATCATTAAGGTAAACAGGATAGGGCTCAACACAAATCCTTGATGGAGTCCCATCTCAAAAGGAAAATAATCTGAGTCTCCTCCCACTGTTCTTACCTGAGTTTCAGCTCCATCGTACATGTCCATAATTGCTCTAATATATGCTATTGGGACACCTTTCACCTCTATAGACCTCCATAGTGCATTCCTTGTAAATTTGTCATTGGCCTTCTTGAGATCAATGATGACCATATGAAGGTTTTTCTTTTTTTCCCTGTATTTCTCCACTAACCTCCGAACAAGATGAATTGCTTTAATAGTCGATCACCCCGGCAAGAATCCAAACTGATTCTCCGAAATAGACACTACTCTTCTCACCCTCACCTCCACCACTCTCTCTCATACCTTCTTACTGTGACTTAACAACTTGATACCCCTATAATTGTTATAGTTTTGAATATCCCTTTTGTTCATGTACAATGGAACCATTGTACTCCTTCTCCATTGATCAAGCATCTTGGTAGTCTTCATAATAGCATTGGACAGTCTAGTCAACCACTCTATATCATCCTTGACCAAGTTCTTCCAAAAATCTACTGGAATCTCATCAGGTCTGACTGTCTTCCCTCTCTTCATCCTACTAATAGCCCTTCTAACCTCTTCAACTCTGAACCTCCTGCAATAACCTAAATCATGATGACTTTCAGAGTGTGCCAACTCACCCAACTCAATATTTCGATCTCCTTTTTCATTTAAGAGTTTATGAAAGTAATCTTGACACCTTAGTTTAATGGAAGTATCATCCACCAACACCTCACCCTCCTCTTCCTTGATGCACTTTAATTGGTCCAAATTGCGAGCTTTCCTTTCTCTCTTTTTAGTGAGCCTATACAATCTCGTGTCCCCTACCTTTATCACTTAGCTCCTCATATAGGCGCTCAAACATTGTTGTCTTAGCACTCGTCATCGCCATCTTTGCTTCTCACTTAGCTGACTTATATGTCTCCTTCAGCACTTGTTTTTCATCTTCATCCCTACACTCCAACCACTTCATGTAAGCAAACTTCGTATCTTTCACTTTGGCCTGAACTTCCTCATTCCACCACCAATCACCCTGACATCCACCAAAGGTCCCTCTAAAAACCCCTAGTACCTCGGTAGCTACCTTTTTAATGCAACCAACAGTATTGTCCCACATATTGTTCACATTTCCACCACTATTCCAAGCCTCTTCATTTCTCAATTTTTCATCCATCTCTAGAGAGAGGGTAGGAGTAAGGCATCCCTATCTAATCCTTGGTTGGGCATAAATAACCTTCTTCTTCTTCTTTTCTCCCTTGATATCTAAATCCAAGTCTATGTTGAGTGAAACTATTTTCACTCAGAATAACTTTGCAATTCCCACATAGACTTCTATTGCTCTTCTAGAGAAGTAGGTAATGAGTCTTAGCTACCGTACTATGGAATGTAATTAAGTGATCTTCCCTCTTTGGGAAACATGTGTTAGCAATAACTAACTCAAAGGCTTTTGCAAAATTCAAGAGAGACGTCCCATGTCCATTCCTCTCCCCAAAACCAAAGCCTCCATGAACATTTTCAAACCCGCTAGTGGTTGCCTCGATATGCCCATTAAAGTCACCCCCAATGAGGATTTTTTCTGTCTCTGATATACCTCACACAATATCATCCAGATCTTCCCAAAAGAGCCTTTTAACTTCCTCATCTAGGCCTACTTGGGGCGCATAAGTACTAACTATGTTTACTACATGCCTACCAACCATGAGTTTGATAAGCATCATCCTATCATTAACCCTCCTAACCTCAACCACATAATCCCTAAGGTCCTCATTTACTAGGATACCCACACCATTTCTATCCCTAGAACCACTCGAGTACCATATCTTAAACCCATCCACGTCCCGAGCTTTGGTACCTACCCATCTGGTCTCCTAAACACAAGCTATATTGATATGTCTCCTCTTAAGATATTTTATTAGCTTTATGGATTTAGCATTCAAGAACAAGGAAAGAAAGAGTGAGTGCAAGATAATACAAGTGAATCCCACACTCTTCAATCCACTCAATAATTTGTAGAAAACTTGCTTTTAATCCTTACCCTAAACGAAATCTAAACTAAGGTGTGTTCTTATTCTTCTTCTTCTTCTTCAATGAATTGATTGTCCAAGTATAAAGAATGAGGGGTAGGAGTGCACTTATATTGTTATTTTGGGACTAAAACTGCAAAATTCCAAAACTGTCCCGACACTAGTCACTGCAACATTCTGCGATCACACTCAGTATTCCGCGATCATGGAGGTTGTGGCTCCTCAAGCTCCGCCTTCGTGCCTGGGACTAGCATGTTTACACTTTTCTGAATGTTACAACTCGCGATAGTGGGCTTGAAGAGCGCATTCACGGAGGGCATCTGCTGCTAGGTACTATTTTGTGTGTTTTCAGCTCCTTTTGGCTCCACTTCAACTCCAATCTTCAGGTATTCTTAGCAAAGCCAAATCTAAGCCATAAGTACATGTAGAAACACCATTCAAAGCACAATTAGCCTCAAGTTATTAGCCTAACAACACAAAATCATAAGAAAAGATCAAGAAATGAGTGCAAGTTATGCACTCATCAGTAAATCCAACTCATAAGCTACCTTTCTAATTACTTTCACTATCTCATAAAGTCTTATATATCTAGGACTCAATTTTCCCTACTTAGCAAAATGCATTACTCTTTTTATTGGTGAAACCTTCAAATACATACAATCACCTTCCTCAAACTCAAGATCCCTCCTTCTAACATCGATATATGACTTTCAATGGCTATGGTGCAGCGTTTAACTTTTCTCTTATGACCTTCGCTTTCTCCATAGCATCAATTACCAAATACAGTCCAATCAAGGATATCTCTCTAACTTCGAACCATCCACCAGTGATCTACACCGTCTACCATAGAAGGCTTCAAACGGTGACATATTGATACTTCCATAAGAGGTAAATGTTTATCCCAACCTCCTTTGGAATCAAGCACACACAACCTCGACATATCCTCCAACATTTAGGTTGTCCTTTCGGCTTGTCCATCTGTTTGAGGATGAATATGGTACTTAGCTACACCTGTGTGCCAAGTCCTTTTTGGAAAGACTTCCAAAAGTGAGAAGTGAATAGAGTAGCTCTATTCGATATAATAGACAACAGTACCTCATGTAAACTTACCATTTTTTAAATGTAGACCCTGCATAATCTTCAATATCATAAGAAGTCTTCACCGGCAAAATGTGGGTTGTTTTCGCCATGCTATCGACAACCACCCATATTGATCCATATTGCCTCCTCGTCTTTGGCAAACCCGTAATGAAGTCCATATTCACTTCTTTGTATTTTGACATAGGTATCTCAATATCTTGGTCTAACCCACCCGGTCTTTGGTGTTCTACCTTCTTTTGTTGACAATTTGCATACCTTCATACCATTCCACCAAATACACCTCTCTCAGATCTCTATTATTTTGATGGATCTCGGGTGAATATTCTTTGAGTATCTTTTCCTTTAGCCCATTAGCATTAGCACACACAACTGCCCTTGGTAATGAAGCACTCCATCTCCCATTTGTGACAAAACATCAACCTTCTTATCAACTACTAACTTCTTCAATTCAACCAAAGTAGAATTCATATCTTGTTTTACTTTCACTTCATCTATCAAAGATGATTCAGCGGGTTACATAGGCACCACACCGACTCGGCCATATTTCTCGTAAAATTTTCATCCGTTTTTATAATAAAAACTAGGGCAAAATTTTGAGAGGATGTCAGAATTCTTTATAAGATGACTTTCTCCAATACGCTAGAGTCAGAGTGATGTTGAAGTTGCAACTGGGGAAATATTTTGAGGTTATCTCAAAAAATCAATCAAAAACTGCTAGAAAGTTAAGACTCCTTCTGCATTCTAAACTGGGGGGAAGAATTTTTTCGGAGGGCCCAGATGTCTATCAAAATACAACACTTTTGATGCTTAAAACTTGAAATTTTGTCTGTTCTCGAAGCGATCTTAGTAAATTTGATGTATTTTTATGTTTGTTTTGTCGGATTAAAGAGTTGGCATTATTTTCGACTAAGTGTGTAGAAATGGAAGTATTTGTTGTTCTACGATACCCTTTATGGCCTGTGGAAGTTTTCACGAGCTGTAGAGTAGTTTTCGTAGCAAAATCTAGTGAAGGGGAGATTTTGTGAAGTTGAGTCTACGAACATGCAGATGAGCGGTAAAATGTTATACGAGTTGTTGACATGGTGTCGTATCCTGAGAATAAGAAAGTGAAGATTTGCTGAAAAGTCATCTAATGAAACCCTCTACAGGCCGTAAAACTTTATACGGCCTGTAGATAGGTCTTGTAGAAGTCAACTCCAGATTTGCAGATGGAATCCACAAAGCCCTGATTACGGGTCTTAGGACTTTATACGGCTCGTAAAGACGCCCGTAGTATTTGCAGACCCAGTTCTCCTATTTTTATTTGGCTTTGTATTTTAAATACTATAAATAGGTTTTTTAGGTTATTTTATGTAACAAAACAATAGAGAGTCAGAAGGAACTACTGAGAAATATTGTGAAACACATGGGAAATAATATTTTGTGTTCTTAATTCATACTTGTGATTTTCATTGAAGATCTTGGATTTTTTGTTCTTAATGTCATTGTGCAAGTGCTTAATTGTGCTATTCAATTTCATGGTTCTTACATCTATACTAAATCTGAGTAGCTAAATCTACAACTAGGGTTGTGGGAACCATGAAGAACTACAAGGTGAAATCAGATGATTCATAATTCTTGAAAAGTATGCATGCATGTATTAATTTATTCTCTTCATTTTGATTGCTTTTTTATGGTGGCAAGCATTAGAACTCGGCTAGTGTCACTGACTAGATCAAGGTAGTAATAAATTGGAAAAAAGATTAATTAACAAGATCTGATTGATGTTTCTTATCTAATCAATCAAACTGGAACAATAGGTAAGGGTTAGTAATATCACGCTGTGGGGATGGATCAAATCACGTAGTAAAATTTATCTCTCGCCTGGATCAAAGGGTTTGGTAAACTTAACTTACCGTTTTGTATGCTACACACTAGAAAAGAAATTTTATTATCTAGTAATACCAAGTTAGGGAATTATAAGGAACACAATACTCTAGTTACTTTTCTTGCTGATTTCAAATACTTATCTTAGTCTAGGATTTCTTTCTATAGTTTTATAGCCCCCCCCCCTCCCCAGCCTTTGGGGAGATAAGGGGGTTAATCAACTCGAATTGCTTGAAATTACTCTAAGGTTATCATATTCCCCTTGGGCTCGATCCTACCCTTAGTTAGATTATATATCTTGACAAAGACCGCTTTAACCTTGAAAAAGGAGGTATAGCTTGGGCAACATCAGGCCCTCAAAAATTCTATCAAACCCCCATTTCAAGGCGAATTCAAAGTGCAAATCAGATGGAAAGGCAAAAGGAACATGAATCAGATGACTTCTATTTTTACTCATTTTCTGAATTCACTCTCGTTATTCTATTCATTTCCTAAATGTTTTCTTATTACTCTATTGTGATTTACAACATATTTTCTTAATGTTACAGATAAGATCCCCTCACACAATAACAAAGATTACGAGATTTCATTCGGGCCAATACAAGTTGAATAACTTTATCCTCCAACTTATCATTTGTTATGTCATTTATTTTAATAAGTTAATTTTGTTAGTACTTAGATTTAAACTCCATAGGTATCATCGCTAGGATTGAAGGAAATTTTTAAAAGATTGTATCAAATTTTGAAGAATCAAGCCAAATGTTCACAAGAAAAAAGACACAAGTTAATCTTTTCGAGATGTTACTACTTATGCTAAGGAGTTCCAGTGCCAAGAACTCAATTTGACAATCTATCTATTATTTTTATTCTATATTGATAAATCTAGTCCTTCGTTATTTCAATTTTCTTGCCTTTTGGTAGCAAGTCTTATGTTCTCTACAAATTTTATTAAGTTTAAAAAAATATGAAGCGTCACTTCCTTTAACATGACATGTTAAAATCATTGTTAAAGCGTCACTTTCTATAAGGTGACATGTTAAAATTATTATTGGAGCATCACTTCCTTCAATGTGACATGTTAAATTATTACTGTAGCATCACTTCCTTCAAAGTGATACGTTAAATTATTATTGGAGAGTCACTTCCTTCAACATGCACATTCATTATTGTTGAAGCGTCACTTCCTTAAACGTGAAATGTTGAATTATTATTGGAGTGTCACTTCCTTCAACATGATATGCTAAATTATTATTGGCGTATCACTTCCCTCAACATGGCACGTTAAATTATTAATGGAATGTCACCTCCTTCAATGTGATACGTTAAGTTATTGAAGCGTCACTTTCTTCAACGTTACACATTAAATTGTAATTGAAGTGTCACTTCCTTCAACCTGACATGTTGTATTATTATTAGGGCGTCACTTCCTTAAATGTGACATGTTAAATTATTATTGGAGTGGCACTTCTTTCAGCATGACACTTTAAAATATTATTGGATCATCATCTTCTTCAGTATGATATGTTAAATTAGGTTTGTACAAATTATATTTGTATCTATGATTCATTTCCCACTAACAAGTTTTTTTAAGATTTTATAATATTACAAGTGTGGACTACGTCAAAAAGGACTCAACACAACGTGAAATTTTTTCTTAGCAGCAAACTAGGACATAGTCTGAAGAGGAATGTCAAACTCTTTGGACACGAGCCGACGAGTAACTTCCACCACAATCTAATCACACCCCTATCAGAAGGTATGTGGGTGGGTCAGTTGACTTTAGTTTCGCATCTGATAAAATTTTAACTCTCACTGGAGGCAACCTTTTCATCTGAGTGACAAGCCATCAAGAGCTTTGAAAATTATATCCATGTAAGTTCTTACTTATGAGTGTGAAATGCACCACATTCATGATTAAGATATTGCAAGCCTTTTTTTCATACTCAATCTATTTGTCACTCTTCCCGAACCAAAGGTTATCTTAGCATAAGAGATGTTCTTTTCAACCAATAGAGTTGAACTACAAGCAGCATGATTCATAAGTCCAAGCATATTTAGGTGGGACCAATATTGAAAACTCAATTGTGATCCATGATTATTCTTAACCTTATTCCTAAGCATTTCAATTTTTGCATAATCCGATATTGGAATTGCTTTTGAATTCTTTCAAAGTAGTGCGTAAAATCAAACTTCATGAACTACAAGTGGCCTTAATTCTCATGTAACCTGATAACGTAGGAAACCTAATACCAAGGTTCGACCATAATTCCTTAAAATTCCTTACACTCACCATTTCAATACGATGAATTAGGGACAAATAAAATTGGATTCGTCAACTTCCTTTGCCTTGGATCTCTTTTATTGATCCAAGCCAAACGAGGGGAAGCTATTGACATCCAATTTTCACCTTCCAAAATATAAATTATTTATCAAGTTTCTTTAATTTTTAAATTTGAAATAATCATCTTTGGAAAATTTGAAAAAATATTTAAGTTATTTTAATGTTAATCTTTCAATTGTTGATTATATATGTATAATTACATATTTTTTTATGTATTTTATAATTACGTATTTTAATTGTTACTTTTAATAATTATTCAAAAATCATTACAAAACGATTTTACTTTATTTGTTTTATCTTTATTCTAGTATAATTATAACTTATTTTAGGGATAATGATTTCACTTTTTGAATTAAGAAGCTTTGTAATTAATTTATGATAATTTGTCTTGTGATCGAATTAATTAATCAATCTAATTTGGCTACTTTTAAACTTTAATTAGCTATGATTGCAATTTCAAGTGGCTAAATTCCAAATTAAATTCTCCACCACCTTAACTCTTTTTAGGACTAATTTATGACCGTTTTCATAATAAATTTTCGACCTAAACCTCCCTTTACCCGGCCTAATTTCTCTTCTTTCAGCATAATACATACATACTTATACAACATACAACAAACCCGCCCCCTTTTCTTGTTCCCACTCAAGAGTGTCCTTTTTTCCTTCTTCTTCGTACAGCCTCACGCGAACCAGCAGCGATAGCAAATACGACATCATATGATGCCCAGTAGCCCAGAGTTTTGCATCATCGCGTACCCTCGTCCTCGAACAAGCCAAGTGTCTCCATTTCGCCCCTCATCCATCCTTCCCTTGAATCAAATGGACAAGATGGATTCGCCCATTTGAAATCGGTACAAGTTTGTGCAATTTCCGGCTATTAGGAGTGTTTGGATAAGGATCTGGGTTCAAAAGTGGAATATTCTTCAAGATGCCAATTTACTGGTCACGAAAGCTAAAAAATCAGTTGTATATGGCATGTGTACACTAATATACAGCTGAGATGCATGGGTAATAATAGCTCATATACAACCAAATACTTGATCTTAACGGTTGAAGATGGTGCTGAAAAGCCAAAATTCAAAGTTATATATATACTGATATACAGTTTATATATGCAGCAGTGATACAGAGGCAAAATAGGCCAAAGCCCAAAATTCTGAACTCTTTCTTTTATTATTTATTTATCTATTCGTATTTCTTTGGATGCTAACATTTATTTATTTGATAATCTTAATTAAATTCAGAAAAATATTCCATTTGTACTATTTTTTTAAATCATTATTTTAAATGATGATTTCCTATTTTTTTTTTAGTAGATTTAGTCATGTTTCGGCAAAGTTAATTTCATTTAAATACTTTAAAAGTGGTCAAGTTATTCTTCTATTTCAAAACCATTTGTATTTTAATTAGTTTGAAATTGAGCTCATTTAAATTATTAATAATAATTATTGATCTCCTTTTTTTCCAAAAAATATAATTTTACTTTAAATATTAATTAGTTAGTTATTTGATAAAAATTACCTTTTCTTTTAAAGTACTTTAGTTAGAATTTTTACAAGCTCAAATTATTTTGAATTCTAAGTCAGTATTATTTAAAGTTAGATTTTTTTTTACTTTCTTCAAAAATCATTTAGTTTATTTTACTTGGATAATTTTTAAGTTTTATTGAGGGTTAAATCATTTTAAAATAGTTAGTCAAATTAAGTTTTAAATCATCAGATAACTACATGTTAGCAACTATTTTTAAGTGTTAATACCTTCTTAAAATAGTAATAGGAACCCTTACCCATTTTCTCTGAAATTTTAGAACTCTTTCTGTTAGAGTTTTAAGTTTTCTTAATTTCTTTAAAAAGAATTAAGTGGCAATTCTTCTGTCATTTTCAGAAAAATTGATTTTTTTAAAAAAAATAATTAAAGCTTAAACTGATTTTTCCTTAAAAAATCATTTTTACAATTAATAGGATAATTCCTTTCATGTACTTTCAATTGCTTTGAGGCATAGGCAATGACTTTTTCATGTTGCATCAACACACAACCCAAGCATGTATGTGAGGCATTACAATACACAACTAAACCATATGGACTTTCGGGCAATGCCAAAATGGGAGTTGAAGTAAGGCGATCCTTCAACATTTGGAAATTCTTCTCACATTTATTAGACCATTGAAATTTTGCCTTCTTTTGAATCAACTTAGTCAAAGGAAAGACAACGGAAGAAAATCCTTCAACAAATCTTCTCTAATATCCGGCCAAACTCAAAAAGCTCCTAATCTCAAATAGAGACAATGGTCTAGGCCAATTCTTCACTGCCTTCATCTTCTTTGGATCTACTCTAATACCATCACCCGAAATAATATGTCTAAGAAATGCCACCTCGCTTATCCAAAACTCACACTTACTAAACATGGCAAAGAGTTGTCTATCTCTCAAGGTTTGCAACATGACCCTCAAATGATCCTCATGATCCTTTGCATCCTACGAACAAACCAATATATCATATATGAACACCACTACAAACATATCCAAATACAGCTTGAAGATTCTACATCAAATCCATGAAAGTGGCGGGGCATTTATTAGTCCAAATGACATAATTAAGAACACAAAATGACCATATCGAGTTTTAAACGTCGTCTTTGGAATGTCTTCTTCTTTCACCCTCAATTGATGATATCTGGAGCGAAGATCAATCTTAGAGAAATAGCTTGCACCTTGTAATTGATTAGATAGGTCATCTATCCTCGGAAGTAGTAGATACTTATTTTTGATAGTCACCTTATATCTATAATCCACACATATCCAAAGTGAATCATCCTTCTTCCTTAAAAGTAATAGGGGAGCATCCCATGGTGACACAATAGGCCTTATGAATCTTTTGTCAAGTAAGTCCTTTAATATTTCTTCAATTCTTTCAACTCTGTCGGGGACATTCAATATGGAGGTATAGAAATAGGTTGAGTGTTGGGTAAGAAATCAATACCAAAATCAATTTTCCTCATGGGAGGAATGCTAGGCAAATCATCAGGGAAGACATCGAGAAGCTCATTAACTATAGAGGCCAAATCAAGAGTAGGAACATTGGACTAAACATCCATGACTCGGACAATAAGATATAAACAACCTCTGGAAATCATTTTCATAGCTTCCACATAAGAAACAAACTTTTCTTTGAATGTCGAATTAGTTCCCTCCCAATCAAGAGTACGCTCATTAGGAACTTGGAATGGGACCCTACGAGTTCTACAATCGATGGAGACCTATGATGCATGCAACTAATCCATACCAAGAATCACATCAAAATCGGTCATATAAGGTTCAACAAGATCACATGGGAAGACTAAAAGAAAGACCAACATGAGACATTTCTATAGACTTTCTTGACTAGGATTGACTCACCAATCGGAGTATAAACCAAATAAGACTTTAAGAGACACATCAAACTTTATGGAGAGGTAAGGAGTAATAAAAGACATATTAGCACTGGGATCAAGCAAAGCATACACATCATGATCAAAGACTCTTAACATACTTATAACCATATTGAGGGACTCCTCAACCTCTTGCCTATCATGCAATGCATAAAATCTATTACTACGTGGACCACCACAACTTGTGCACCTTGTTGTACTTGCCCTTTTTGAACCATTTGACCTTCTGGATGCCCTTCTTTACCCTTGTTAGCAATATTAGGACACTCGATAATCTTGTGCCCCATCTTTCTACAACCAAAACAAGCATTGGAGCCTTACAAGCATTCACCAACATGGTTCCTCCTACACTTGGGACATCTAGGAGGAATTTCACCATCATTCATAACCTCACCATGATCCTTATGATTAAACCCCTTTTCTTTTCCATACCCTTGAGAAGCACCCTTGGACGACCCTTGGCTTTGTTGGAAACAGTGATTACTAGACTTAGCAAGAGAAAATCCACCATCATAACGAGCCCTCTTGGTCTGCCTCGTCCTTATCTTTTAGAGTTTCTCACTCTCCACTTGTTTGGCATATGTCATGATTCATGAAATATCCGTCTCCTTGATGAGCATCGAGGCCTTACACTTCATTTTCACCAAATCAGACACAGCTAAGGTGAATTTGTTCATGCAGGCCCTAGATTCGACTACCAAGGAAGGAGCATACTTAGACAACTTTGTAAATATGAGGACATATTCCCTGACACTCATGGAACCTTGCCTCAAATTCATGAACTCTATTACTTTACCTTCCCTTAGTTCAAGTGGAAAGAAACAAGGAAAGGGAGAAGAAGACTTGGGTGTTGGGCCTCTTCATCATTAGGTAGGCTGAGATGATTGCCAACCTCTACATCCTTATCAATGCTTGTGCAGTCCCATCCCTCTGCTTCAGGACCAACTCTGCTAATGGTCTACCACTTCTGGTTCTAATTGCATTCACTTGCTTGGGTTTGGGGTCTATGTTCCCTGGCAAGCCTCCTTGAGGTCTAACATTAACGATGCTTGCAAACTTCCCCAACTGCTTTTCCAGGTTCTGGAGGCTCTGCTTATTTTGACGAATTTTGTCATCCTACCTTTGCTGATTAGCCAAGATCTGCCTCAGCACCTCACTATCACTTATGTAGTTTGGAGTGGCTTGCTTTGTGGGCTGCTGCATCAATTGATTATAGAATGAATTGCCACCTTGTGGCCTATGCTAAGGGGGGCCTTGACTCTACTGATTTCCACCCTAAGAGAAGCTTGACTGGTTTCTCCAGTTTGGGTTATAAGTGTTCCCAAAACCTTGGTGACCACTTCTGTTGGCATTTCCCACAAAGTTCATAGCCTTTGGATTTTCTCTGCGAAATTCTGTACTATGGTCTCCTCACACATCGCACCAATTACTCTACTACTATTGGACCATATTCACTAGAGCTGGTTGTTGGCCCAAAGACAAGTTGTTGAAGTGAGTTGTCATCATATTCTGTATTGCTGACACTTGGGCTTGCAAGGCAGTCAGGGCATCCACCTCCTACATGCCTGCCTGCTTCTGAACCACTGGTCTGCTAGATCCTCCATTTCGCTCAGGATTTCCTTGCGCAATGCGATTCAGAAGAACATATGACTCGTCATATGTCTTCTCCAAAGCCTGTCCACCAGTAGCATAATCAAGAAGAATCTTGGTGTTGGGTTCTAAACCTTCAAGGAAAGTATGGATCAACACCTCATTAGCTTGACAATGATGGGAACAATTAATGAGGAGAGTTTTAAACCTGTCCCAAGCTTGGTATAAATTTTCCCTAGGCCTTTGCCTGAAGCTCAAAGTCTCACTCCTAATCTTGGCTATTTTGCCACATGAGAAAAATCTTTTCAGGAACTTTCTAGCCATCTCTTCCCATGAAGTGATTGATTTGGGTGGCTCAATTTTTAGCCACCTTCGTGCTTTCCTCAGTAGTGAAAAGGGGAACAAGGTCATCCTCACGTAATCTCTTTTCACCCTGTGGGGATAAAAGTATGAGCAATCTCCAAGAAGTTCTAAAGATGAACCTGAGGGTCCTCATGTGGCAATCCAGTAAATTGCCCGGTGGAGTGTAGCAACTGAACCATGTTCAGTTTGAGCTCCCAGCGACCATTGGGCTCTAGCTTGAATACAACTAGTGATATTGGTGGTGTGTGGAATTTCCATATCCCGAACTGGTCTAGGCACTGCTGTTGGTGCAGGATTCTATTCAGCCATCTTTTCTCTAACTGGCTCGACCACTTTTTTATTATCCTCTTGGTCTTCCTATTCGATTAGTTCAATCAGTGGAATTGGGTACAAAACACTTGCCCTCCTTTTCAATTGGCAAAAGCAAGAGTTTGGTTCCTCTAGTGTAACAAATTGAATACCTGCAAAAATATCACGACTAAGATCAAGCGCAGTTAACGTAACAAAATAAAACACATTAGAAAATTAACTAACTTCTAAATTTGAATCCCCGACAATGGCGCCAAAAACTTGTTTCTCCCCAGCACACACAAGTGTGCGTGATCTTAACAAGTAATATAGTTGTCTTTATTGGGGCCGGATGTCAAACCCAAGGGATTTAAACTAGAGTTTAATTACCGATCCAAAGTTATATGGTAAGTGTATTCTCGTAGAAAATGATGAAAAGGTTTAGTTGAAATTGAAATAACTAATTTATAACTACTATGGTCAGCTGGTTTGTAGTGAATTATCAGATTAAGTACAATTTCGGGATTGTAACCTTTTTGGAACACATTCTAGACTCAATGCTTGCACCTATGTCTGGGTTTCCTAATCATTGATTCACAAGGTTGAAAATACCTAAGCAAGGTTGCACATCTCTACCGGCCTACCCTTACTGACAACCTAACTACATTTTTGAGCGGGGATAGATATGATCAATGTAGATGTTTTAATGTTATCTTCCAGTATTTGAATCAAGCTGGGTGTATGAGTAGTTGTCACGGGTCTCACATACACACCTCAACCTAGTTTCCTAACTGACCAAGCTCCCTATATTACTGTGCTCTATTCATTCTAACATCTCTAAATCTAGAAAGAACAACTAATTTACCCCATGGTTGATGAGGCTATGAAGTATAGATAAAAGTAACATAGGAATAATTCAGTGGAAACCCTTTCATAACATGCAAAAGTCAAGTACTAGAACATTGTCTATGGCTACAATCCTAGAATATGGGAAGATTAGCTAATTATAATTGTCTTACACATCAATAAAAAGCTAAGCAACATTCAACAATGGAAAATTATTGGTAAAAACAAACCAAAGTAACCCTAGAATGAAGTTCTCAGTCGTATCTCCTTGTTCTCCGTAAAACCCCAGTATGAAAACTAATGTTCTAAGTTGAATATAACCTAAAAATCTCGTATCTCATTTTTTTCCCTTGCGCCTTCAATGTTGGCAACTCAGACTAGGCTGCTTTGAGTATATTTCTGTATTTAATGCTGACTGGGACAATTTCTCTAATTTGTGTACAAGTTCCCGATGCAGACTTTAGCCATTTTCTTGCTTCGCACCTTTTTCTCCAAGATTTCAGTTTGCACAACTTTTTCCCAAGGTCTGCGAATATTGCTAGTCCCCGAGCGAACCACTTGGCCTCATCGTCACCTCATACTCAACAACAGAAGGAACATTCTCAAGGAAAAGACTATAATGTAATTAAATAATCAAGTCTTTACATAAAAGTTAATTTCCAATAAAAGAGAGTTGGAAAAATACAATGCATAATATCCTCTACTCAATGTCTATGAAGCCTCTACCTCTAACATTTAGATGGTATCACTATAGGCCATGGTTACCAAACTCAAGGAAAATAAAGTACTAACTCAAGCTAGATGATAATAATATGGAAATCCTCCGAAAACAAGGAGGTCTCACCGATCAGCTGAATACAAATAGATACTCAACGAAATGCCCGTCAATGGTCTATAATATCTACCTCTGCATCATAAATGATGTAATCCTAGAAAGGGACATTAGTACATGGAATGTACTGGCATATAAAATAGCTAAATGAAATAGAAACGGGTAGAATAATATAGGCATAACATCAACTCAACATCATACTCCATCAGAATGTCAATTGTCTATCTAAAGCAAGAATAAAGAGTAGACAAATGACTCATAAGCATCTCATCTCAACATCATGAATACATCAGACTCATCTTAAGGAAACTCAACTCAACTCAACTCGAAGGACCAATCCCCATCTAGGACAAGGATAAAGTGTAGACGATAAATCATCAACATCCATCAAGACTCATACCATCACATCAACATCAGAGTTCTATCAATGAGGAACCTAACTGGAGTTTCTCTAACCGACAAACACCACCTATGCGCCTGTGATGATACACCAAAGCAATGTCATTGTCACATCCATCCAGTACCTTGCCCGGGGTAAAGGACATCACCATCAGTGGATCCACAATAAAACATCAGTCCTCTTTTGGAAAAAAGGAAACATCCATTTTACGGTTCAATCCTCTCCTACGCGGACCACGTAGTTAATAAGTTCGAGTAGGACTCACTCTCACCTATTTCAGTTCTCAATAATCCTCCCAGAACTCGACATACTCATAAAACATCATCATCAAGATTTGTCATCATCAATCCCATAGGGACATGGTATATCAACATCAACTCGTCTCATCAATATCAACTCATGGACTCAAAACATCCTTTTAAAATTAAGTTTCAAGCTTTTTAAGACTCAAAGAATATCATTTTCATCAACATTATCATCAACACTCTCAATATTCAGACAACAATCACAAACATCAAGTGCATCATCATCGTCAACGCTTTAGACTCATCCCCTAAGTTTATTCTTGCAATCTTTAACAAAATAATATATAGAGTTTTATGGAATAACTTATAATGAATCATTTCTGCAGTAAATCAACTTTTTTTGTGATGATCATCAACATACGAAAATACATATGATTAAATATAGTTTCTGAGAAGATATTCAATATCAATTCATGAAACATGTATGAGGACTCACGGAAACTAAACTCCTCTACGACCATCTATGGGACACATGAGAGGACAATCTCATACTTTTAGTTTAGCCTTACATACTTGGAAAGTTGATATTACAATCAAAATTTGATGAATACTCTTTTTCTTGGAGAAAATCCTGGATCTCGGTAGTTCTTTTAGAGTAGAAGAACTTGGAAAGACATTGTTTGAAGGGCTTCTCTTTGATTCATGAATGCTTGACTTCGAATCTTTAGAGTTCTTGATGAAGAACCCTAATTTGTGAAAAGAAGAATAAAAATATCCTTTCTCGAGATTCTTGAATTCGTTTCTTGAAACTCTAGGTTATGATTTAAGATTCTATTAGGATAAAGAAATTTAGGTTGGGTAGCTTAAAATTTATGAAGAATAACTCACCTTAATGATGAATCTTGAAAGTTAATCCTAAGTTGATGACTTTCTTGATGATTTTTAACCGTTTATGTTTAAGAGTGAAGGAGAGGGTCTTAATTATGAAAACTGACATTATGCTTTTTGGGACCTTAAATAGACCTTCAAAGATTTTAGGATAACAATACCCTCAAAATAAAATAAAATGACATCATTTAGCTTATCCAGAAAGGATTCGCGATAGGTCCGCGATGCGGTGTCATCGCGGATCTTCAGACAGCTGTGCAGGTCATTAGTAAAATAGTCATAACTTTCTATGCCAAACTCTGATTAAGGAAAAATAAGATGCGTTGGAAAGCTAATTCAAAGATCTTTAATTGGATATATTACGGGTCACCTAACTCATTATACTTTAGGAAATATGGTCATTTGAAGTTGATCCCTTCTATCAACTCATACGAAAACTTAGTCGGTAGAAATTCTTTGGACTTGACTTGATGTAAAATATCCTTTATAACTCTAAATCACATCTAATATAATTTATATACTTAGGAATTGATCCTAACATGTATATACAATCTAAAACTCATTGGTCTATCTAACTTTAAGAAAATTTCATATTAGAACTGCAACCTTTTAGCATCTCCAATTCTAGTCCCACACTAAGAAATTAATTTTAATATCTATGCTCAATTAAGAATTATCAATTAAAATCGTATATCATATGAAGGATGGCTCAATTTTAGTTAAAACAAAGTTGGGATGTTACACTATCTTCCCAAGTCATTCGTCCTCGAATGATGAGTAAAGGTAGAGATCAAGGCACGAATAAGAATTAGAACTCCTCTTAAAACTCACTCAATCAATCAAACTTTCGACTCCTCATCAATCTTAACCATCTCTATTCAGACCCAGGAATTGACACATCAACTCAAACAGACAAATCGGTTCAGATCAAGATTAGAGATATCATCTTAGACATTCTCACTATCAGGCATGAATGGTACGTTAGAACTCAATCGATTTGAATCATTTGAACACCTCGACAATCAGTCTTTCGAACTCAAGAAGGAAGCCATCAACTCAAATCGAGAATGGGACCATTGTATAAACAATACTCATAGGACACTCTCATTCTCAAGTCCCCACCTCAATTATGCTCCTTTTCATAGCACTCTACCCTATCAATACAAACTCATAACTCTTAATCAAACCTCCACCTAACCACCTCTTCTTCTTCAATTCAAGCATAGTTCTAAGCCTCAAGGTGCTATTCCTAAGATGATCATATTCATACAAAGCTAATCCTCAATACTCAACTCTATACTCGAAACCCTTATTATAAAGTCTTAAATAGTCTATCATCCATACTCGCACAATAACAAACATGCATTCGAGCCTATCACCCTAACCACTTTAACTATGTCTTAGAATTTTTCAAGCCTACTTGTCACTTCTACCTCCACTATGCAATGAGCTCTCACTCAAAGTCACACCAACATACTCTTACCTATCTATTGCGCATCATACAATCTCATGTCTTTCCTCCTCCCCATCTCTATCCCTACATGACACAAGTTTAACACCAATATCACAATGAGGATACATTCACTCCTCCTCATCTACCCTCACTCTCAGTCTACTATTATCAACATCACTATTTGGACGTGGAGGAACTCAACATCTTCACCTTTGACGAAACCCCCAAACTACTACCTCTCCATGAAAAATAAGAACGATTATACCTCTAAAACTTAATACTCTACATTATCCCATCAACAATGGCATAACAAGCCGAAGGTCAGTGCGCACGTAAGATGACATCAGAATCAAGAACTCTCACTCCACAGTAACCTGTACTTTGAGAATACTGCTCGTCCTCATCACTCTAATACATTCGCATAATAGCAACCACACATTTAAGCCTACCATAGCAGCTTACACCCTCGATTGCATGAACTCTTACAATGGGAAATACTAATATGGTTTTACCTATCTATTAGACTCCGCACGATTTCTCTAACTCCTCCTCCTCATCTATAACCTAAAAAGGAAATGGCATCACATCTTCATCAAAATTAAGAAGTCTCATTCTCTCTTGAATTCTTCCATCTAAAGCTCTTCCTCTCTTGTCGCAAGCCCTAGTCTTGTTCAATTGTTAGAAAATGACATAGAACGGGGGTTTAGACCCTCTTTACGTTTGAACGACCTAATTTGATCATGTATTAAGTTTAGGAGGGGATGAAAATTGACCGGAATGCCCCTCATAAAGTTTAGAAATTTTCATGTTCGAATAACCTAGTCTGCGACATGGACTAATCACGCACCAACGTATTTTTCTCCAAAAATTTTCAAACAGGTTTTTCCAATCCCGTCAAAAAATTTGAAAAAAAATGTAAGCATCACTCCGCTACAAGTTCGCGATGCGCCTCTGTTGTGCACCGACATTGTTTTAGTGTTTGGATCGAAAAATTACCTTTTGATCTAGTCACTCTAAAAATCGACCGAGATCATTTTTCTCATTTAATTTTTCATGCTGATCACAAATCTGGCCTCGGATTTGCTGTATGAGCATTGGAACATGCGTTACATATATACCCCTCATTTAGGGGTAATTTGGTAATTTTATCAGGCGCTACATCATCTGTCCCTTAGCTCTCAAGACCATTACTCTAAATTTGTAAATCAATTTCCTCGACTAGGCTATAAGCATATACCTCCACACGGTCAAGGAATCACTATCCACAAGAATATCTTAAACTCTTCTGTTATACTATAGTCGCATACATATAACTAGTCACTCGGACTCTTTTCAACTCTATCACTCTTAGCGCCTTCCAGTCTCTATGGAAATCTCTTTATATTTGATATTCCTATGGCGTACATAACCACTTACCACAACTCTCACAACCTAACCTCTTCTTTTGCCTGCTAGCACTAAACTTTTATGCTCCTATAAATTTAATTGCATAAGAATTAGTCTATCATGGAAAACTTGTAGTCATCTATTGATAAGCCCCAAATCAATTTAGCTACTCATTATGATTAAGATTACTTACATCAGCCTACTTCACATTGACAACTCAAATACACTATCTAGATTCTTATAGTAGTCATAACTTAGAGCTTCACACATCTTTACACAATCATGGATACATATCTCAAGCCTCTTCTTATCTATTGAGCTATCCTTGTCTTACTCTTCTTACCTAAGGGGAACTTGTACCTTGCCCATAGCATCACTTCCTCACTAATCAATACCTTCAGGAATATACACTATGGAAAGCCTCTTAGAGAAAATCTCCAACTAAGACTATCATTCTCACGATGTTGTCTTCTCTTTAACACTACTCCTCAATTTTAGCTTAGGGTCTAGCACTAACATGTACATCACACAGCTCTCAAATGCTAACTTACAACTACTAGGTAAAAATTTAGAGAGCATAAGCCCACTAATATCTTATAACGAGTATTCAATCAACACATCCCTTCCTCACAACTCAATACCACTCACCTATTCAATCATAACTTCTTATCTGACTAAGCTCATAACTCGATGAGTCTCATGAAGTCACAATTAAAAATCATAAGCCTAATTTAGATTTATCACATTAAAAACACTCTTTTCCCTTATTCAACATCTACACTTCACCCTCAATAGTAAGAATACTACAACACATCAACATAACTTCCTTTTAGTTTGAGCATGTTCTACCACATTCTGACAATAATTGTTCCTCTATACCTCATCATGAAAATCATAGGGTACTCACGACTCTTTCATCAAACCTATGGCAATCTAGTCAACATATCATTACTTGCCTAATAAATACATAACTCTAACTACAAGCCTCAATCAGCCATCACTCTTGCTATCTCGTCCCTTTCTTTCCATCACCATCCTTCTAACTCTCGGATGATTCAATTATACTCAGGATTTATAAGACCTCACATCTCACTCTTAGGTGGTAACATTAAACTCTTTAGAGACATAGGTTCCTCTCTCATGGGTCACGTCAAAAGCAAGTTTTGAAAAAAAAAAGGTCTGCGTACATCTAGAGATAACTCAAATGCACGATTAATACGAGTAAGAGTGCACTATTTCTAGTAAATCAACTTTGTACAATAATCAGCTTCTCTCAAGCCTGATGCGGTCTCTCCACCATTCTGACTACTATATTGCAGAGGATCTTATCTGTAAGAGTTATAAAATTATTGTCTTTATCGCCTCGTGGATGAGGCATAGTCGAAAGATTTTGAGCAATGCATGAATCATCGTAGATTTCTTAGGAAATAGCTCTATTGCACGATTCAGAATTTGAAAGAAGGGAAACTTTTCCTAATGTCCTATAGCCTCCCTATTATGGATGTGGCACGCTTCACACCAATAATAAAGACTCTGCTAGATATGGTTTCATAGACTACCTAGGTCCCTTGAACTCTATGTTCTGATACCAAGTTTGTCATGCCCCATGAGGGTACTCTTGGGGTGGCTGGCAGTCAGAGACTATTGCTAGTCCCCGATGAACCACTTGGCTTCATCATCACCTCATACTCAATAGCGGAAGGAACATTCTTATAGGAAAAGACTGTAATGTAATTAAAGTAATCAAGTCTTTATATGAACGTTAATTTCCAATAAAGACGAGTTGAAAAAGAATAATACATAGCATCCCTACTAAATGTCTATGAAGCCTCTATCTCTAAAATCTAGATGGTACCACGATAGGACATGGTTACCCAACTCAAGAAAAATAAAGTACTAACTCAAGCAAGATGATAATAATATGGTAATCCTCAAAAAACAAGGAGATCTCACCAATCAGCTGAATGTGAATAGATCCTTAACGAAGCGCCTGTCAATGGTCTTTATTATCTGCCTCTGCATCAGAAAATGATGCAATCCCAGAAAGGGACATCAGTACGTGGAATGTATGGGTATGTAAAATAGCTGAATAAAACTGAAACAGATAGAATAATATAAGCATAACATCAACTCAACATCATACTCCATCAGAATGTCAATCGTCTATCTAAAGCAAGAATAAAGAGTAGACAAATGACTCATCAACATCTCATCTCAACATCATCAATACATCAAAATCATCTCAAGGAAACTCGACTCAACTCAACTCGAAGGACCAATGCCCATCTAGGACAAGGATAAAGTGTAGATAGTAAATTATCAACATCCATCAAGACTCAAACCATCACATCAACATCAGAATTCTATCAGTGAGAAACCTAACTGGGAGTTTCTCTAACCGAAAACCACCACCTATGAGCTGGTGATAATATAACAAAGCGATGTCGTTACCACATCCATCCAGTACCTTGCCCAGGGTAAAGGACATCACCATCAGTGGATCCACATTAAATAACATCAGTCCTCTTTTGGGACAAAGGAAACATCTGTTTTACAGTTCGATCCTCTCCTACGCGGGCCACATAGTTAATGAGTTTGAGTGGGGCTCACTTTCACCCATTACAATGCTCAATACTCCCAGAACTTGACATGCTCATAAAACATCATCATCAATATTTCTTATCATCAGTCACATAGGGACATAGTACATACACATCAACTCGTCATATCAATATCAACTCATCTCATCAACATCAACTCATAGACTCAAAACATCCTTTTTAGAATTAAGTTTCAAGCTTATTAATATTAAAAGAACATCATTGTCATCAACATCATCATCGATACTCTCAACATTCAGACCACAATCACAAACATCAAGTACATCATCTTCGTCAAGGCTCTAGATTCGTCCCCTAAGTTCATTCTTACAATCTTCAACAAAATAACATATAGTGTTTTATGAAATAACTTATAATTAATCATTTATGCAGTAAATCAAATTTATGATGATCATCAATTTAAGAAAAATACATGAATTTAGAAGAATCTTAATGGAATACTTAAGGATTTTCACATATAACTCATCATCTTCAATCATAGACTCAATTTACTCAAAGGGAGCACATGGAAGAACAATCCCATGCTTTAGGTTAGCCTTACATACCTGGAAAGTTGATATTACAATCAAAATTTGATGAAAACTCATTTTCTTGGAGAAAATCCTCGATCTCGGTAGTTCTTTTAGAGTGGAAGAACTTGGAAAGACATTGTTTAAAGGGCTTCTCATTGATTCTTGAATTCTTGACTTAGAATCTTTAGAGTCTTGATAAAGAACCCTAATTCGTGAAAAGAGAAATCAAGAAATCCTTTCTCAGGATTCTTGAATTCGTTTTCTTGAAACCCTAGGTTATGATTTAAGATTCTATTAGGGATTCATGAATAGATAAAGAAATTTAGGTTGGGTAGCTTAAAATTTATGAAGAATAACTCACCTTACTGATGAATCTTGAAAGTTAATCCTAACTTGATGACTTTCTTGATGATTCTTGAGGGTTTATGATTAGGAGTGAAGGAGAAGGTTTAAATTATGAAAACTGACTATTTATGTGTTTTGGGACCTTAAATTGACCCCCAAATGTTTTAGGATGAAAGTACCCTCAAAATAAAATAAAATGATGTCATTTAGCTTATCTAGAAATGATTTGCGATTGGTTTGCGACTCTCAGCTGTCGCGGATTTTCATACAGCTCTGAAGGTCCTTAGTAAAATAGTCATAACTTTCTACTCTGAACTCTGATTAAGAAAAAATAAGATGCATTGGAAAGCTAATTCAAAGATCTTTAATTTAATATATTATTGGTCGCCTAACATATTATACATTAGGAGATATGGTCATTTGAAGTTGACTATTCCATCAACTTATACGGAAACTTAGTCAGTAGAAATTCTTTGGACTTGACTTGATGTAAAAGATCCTTTAGAACTCTAAATCATATCTAATATACTTTAAATACTTTGGAATTGATCCTAGTATGTATATACAACCTAAAACTCATTGGTCCATCTCACTTTAATAAAATCTTACCTTAGAATTGTGACCTTTTATCATCTCCAATTCTAATCCCATACTAAGAAATTAATTTTAACATCTATGCTCAATTAAGAATTATCAATTAAAATCATATATCATATGAAGGATGGCTCAATTTTAGTTAAAACACAGTTTGGGTGTTACAGCGACACACGTTTTTGCACTTTTACTGAACTGACTGATTTCTTCACTTAGCTTTGTAGTTGTGTTCTTTCTGAAACTCTGGATTTGAGTTCGGGCTTGCATAATCTGTTCAAAAACATGCAAAAAACACAACCAACAAGCACACATGACAAAGGATTAGCAAAATACGCTAAATTACACTGAAAACACTTAAACTATATGTATTCATCCTCTAACTAAGCTCTTTGTATGGGTAATTTTTTCTAGTTTGGCATATAAATACACCTAAGATCAAGAAATTATCCTGGAAAGCGACCTTAAATGTCTCCCAATCAATAGAACTTTCCTCAACTCTTTCGGACTTCCATTACGTGAATCAAACTTGGGCAATTTCCTTAAGTTGATAAGTCACCAATTTGGACTTCTCTTCAGAAAATATCCCCATGATCTCTACCACCTTGTAGACCTTGTCGATGAACTCTTATAGATCCTCATCCACTTTGAAACCATAGAACTTTGAGGATTCATTCTAGAAAAATCTCTTATCCATGAAGCCGGGGCCGGAGTCTTGGGAGAAGAAACAACTTGAGCCTACATAGTGGTAGTGGCTCTAAACTCATCAATAGTAACATGGTCGGTGTGAGGTCCTAGAGAAACTTGGTCTTCATTAGCATTATCTTCCCTAGGCTATGGAGCACATCGTGGAGTTCTCAAAATATGAGAGGAAAAGAATTAGGGAATGAAAGTCTTCAAGATATGACATAGATCACAAAAGAAGTAAAGATTTCCTAAATAGTCTCTCGCTCATGAATGTTGCATGCTTCACACCAATGAAAAAGACTCTACTAGACACAGCATGTGGACTCCCTTGGTTCTTTCAAACCTCGTGCTCTGAGGACTCTCTAGGTTCTTTTAAACCTCGTGCTACCACTTTTTTCATGACCCATACCTAAGGCCTAGCCTTGAGACAGTGAATGTGACACTCGAAGGCATCCCATCCAAGCCTCCTATTCGTATCATAAGCATACATAACGTAAAATAAGCATAACATAAGAGAGTGAGGAAGGAGAACATGTCCATAAAGAAATCACAATTTCTCTTAGAGGAAATAACTTCAATCATAATGTCCAAATCATGCCTCTACATCATAAGATTTCGGAACGGACTAGAACATGACTTACTAGCTCACCCTCAAGATATACATCAAAAGAGAAGTCATAAAGGAAAACATCATCATAGGAAAAGGACTTGTTCCCAAAGCATGGGAGCCCACCAACAAGTCTTTAAATACTCAACTCTGAAATTAGCCATGAAATGGAAGTGTAGTCTCGTCGTTTGTCCCTACATAGCTAGATCATGTACGCAAAGAAGTATGCATTAGTACATGAAATATACTAAGTATGTAGGTATGCCATGCATTAAGAAATACCACAACATAGTATAAATATGAATAATCATAATAAATAGAGTAAGGACACAATATGTATGAGCAATGCACGTTTAAAACTATGAATGGAAGCATCATCAAAACCTTTCATCTACCTGACATTACATATGTGGGAATAAGACCATAACTGACAATAAGACCAAGCGGGGACTATTACATGGAATTCGATATTCCCTTTACACTGAGCAAAGGAGGAGTCTACTTTGCCAAGGTAGACTCGGTCCTCACCTTATAGGCTCTATCCTAGCATAGTGAGAACCCATCACTGACCTTACTCTTTAGAATCTATCCTAGTATAGTGAGTGTTGATTAAAAGCTATATGGATCCATTAGCACACCTTTAAGGCATATAAACATGACCATCATTCCTATGGTGAAACGTAGTTTTGGTACAATGGAAATTGCCAAAGCTCACTCAATGTTAAGTCACATCCCACGTAATACATAAATCATGCATATACATAAACATCATATAATTCACACTTTATCAAAATCATACTTCCATGGCTTGTAAAATAATTATCATAACTTCATGAAAACATCTCAAATTTTAGAAATAGTCCATCCACATAGCTTTCACTCAGCGTGGTCCATCTTATCATCATCATTGCATAAAAATTAGGGTCTTAATCATCCTTACCATTATATCATCATTATCATCATCACATCATCATCATTGCCATTAAATCATGCTTTCTATACTTAAGATCATATTTATGAAACCGTAGCTTTATCATAAGAAACTAGGTCCATGTTTGGGTTCATCAACGATTGACTCAAAATCATGCAATTTGATGAAAATATTAGAGGAAACATGCAATTGAAATCAAATTGAATTATTAGTAAAGGAATCCACATCACATCAACAAGTTATAATCATCACACACTTGAAATCATATACTTTTACGTGAAAATCATAGAAATTATGTAATCC
Source organism: Solanum rostratum (assembly GCA_029948455.1). NCBI lineage: Eukaryota > Viridiplantae > Streptophyta > Magnoliopsida > Solanales > Solanaceae > Solanum > Solanum rostratum. Next base: position 36,036,583 of record CM057050.1, on the reverse strand, counting down.
TTTCTAATTCGTTCCTAGATAAGTATAATCATCATATAGAAATCATAATCCAATCATTTGAAATCGAATCATAAAAGTCCATAAGAAATCATTATGAAACTTTGAGAAAAGGGAGAATTGAGTTGGATTTCATGATGAAACTAATCCATGAATGAAACCTACATACCTCAAGTGAGAACTTTACAAATTTGGAGTAAAGAAATCTTGAAATCCTTAGCAAATCTTGGAACCCTAACTTCAATGGATTCCTTGTCTAGAGAGAGAAATATTTGAGAGCCCTTGAGAGAATTATGAGAGTGAATGAGATATAATGAGTTAGAAATAGGATTTTTAGGGTTTGAGACTGTTAAGTTAGTTAGAAAATCTAAAACAATGTATTTATGAGTTAAATGAATAGGAAATATCTAAAAAGCCCTTCACTACGAGATAATGGATCCATTCACGATACCCCGTCCACGATCCATCTTTCCAACTACAGTTTGTGCTTTGGTTTCGTAGAATTCATATTACAGAAGTTGAGCCACTAAAAATTGCACCTTTCGTGCCACGAACAAACAGTGTGGTTCATGGTAAAATATATAGACCATAAATCTCTTCATGCAACCTTTTGAGATTTAGAAAATATTCAAGTTATTTAGGGCTTCTTTAATAACCCTTGGGACGGGTTGTGGTTCCATGTACAGTCTATCCTATTAATCTTTGAATAACTTCTAGAAACCAAAGATTTTCCAACTTTCTAGATTTAGTCCTTAAGACCTTCCTACGGTCCATGGTCTCATTCACAAGCTGTAGATTGGCTCGTTCACCCTGCCAATCTAAGAATTCCCCAACTTTACATTTTTCAAGTCATTCAACATGTAGGGTGTTACACATGATATATGTACCAGGTTTTGATCCATTATCAATGAAGTTCAATGCTTGGGTGAACCTATGCATCCCAGCAAGCAAGTTAGGAAGATCCTTAGAATTTTTCCTAAGTCTTGTGTGAGCATGGTTGATACAATTACTGAGGCCAAGGACCTAAGGTGGTACCTATGGATGCATTGATTGGTAATCTACAAACTCATGAGTTAAATAGAGCATTGATGCTACTAAGAAAGACAAATCATTAGCCTTGAAGGTGACAAAATATGAAGAAGATAATCAGATGGCATACCTCACTAAAAGGTTTCAAAAAATTATGAGGAAACATGGATGTTTTAAGAAGAAGGGAAATTCTAGTAGAGTTGCTACTGCTAATGATCTGTGTCATAAATGAGGAAAACCAGGACATTTTATCAAAGATTGTCAAATGCATAGGATGGAATATAAAGATTTTTTCAATGTTGGTGGCAACAAAGACAAGTCAAGGAAATAATCATTCTTTTATTTTGTTGTTATTATTGCCTAGTGTTGCTTGGAATAGATATTATTACTTAAGTCTTTTCTTAAATCATTGAAAATGGTGTTAAATTGATCCATGTTTGTCTGCGGAAGTCCTTAGTATTTGTTATATTGCTATGGCTCTGAGTATATCATGGCTAATTGTGGAAAAGGTGTTATTGGTTGTTTGGGTATTAGCGTAATCATGTGTAAAAACAATCTTCCCATCTGATTGCTTTAGGCATGCATTGGGTTATTGGAATCACTATGGGTTTAAATAAATGCTTTGCTTGTGGTTGGTTGGTTTGATTATTGGATTGTTGATTTTATTGGTGGTATGTAATCTGAGTAACATTGAGTTCCTTAATCGAATGATTATGCCCGATGATGAATTACTGACAATTTTCTTAAGGGCTTAATCAATAATTCGGTAGTTGTAACTTGAACTACCTAAAGAACTCTGAGTATTTGGGGTGGCGAGGAGGGGGGGGGGGGATTAAGGCTATTAGGTTATGTATAAATGTGTGAAACATTGTATATAAAAGTTACTAGGAATCATTTGTGTTTGAATATTGGTCAAGGCTAGATGTTGGTTGTTTGGCGAGGAAAGCGACCTCGTTGACTTGGTTAGTAAGTCGCTCTTTAGGGTGCCAGCTCACCTTTCTAAGCCTTCTCAAGCCTATAAGTTATTGTATCACATAGTGAGCTATTGTAGCATTTCCAAGTTTATTCGGCGACTCGCCCAATGCCTCTTGACCTTGCCAAATTTGCTTAACTTTTTCTGAAACTTTTCTGGATAGTTTTGGTGCGGTCCTGTGTTCTCGCCGATTCGATTTATGGATCACCTAATTGGTCTAAAGCTTTTAGAGTTGTCCCAATCTGAACCAAAAAGTTTTGGAATGGATCGAGGAGTAGGACTTTGCTAGCCAGACCACTTCGGCGACTCGCAAACTCATTTAGCGAGATACAAATAGAGTTTTTTCCTATGTAATTTTTTCCTCCATTTTTATTTGATTTTGACTAACACTTCACCCAGTTGTCTCATATGGTGTGTTGATTCACAAGCATGGCTAGACCTAAGTAGCCATTGCATAGATTGATTGATGTACACCTCTAAGTCTTCGATAATGTGGGGATTTAGACATGTCCCAAACTCACCCTCAAATGTGTATAAAGTGTAATAAAAGTAACATAGTCTAAAAATATAAATCTAGATAATAGTTTATTGTCCCCGAACTAGAGGACTCAACAATAAAGCAAAGTTTTAATCTAAAGTCAACCATGGGTGTGAGGAGGATAATCACCAGATATTACATGGTGACATCATGCAGGAAAAATATACATTAGTACTATGAAATACACTAAGTATCTGGGATGCAATGCAACAAGGAAATCATGTATCATATAGGCAATATGCATAACCATAACAAGGAATTAAAGCTCAATATGATGAATAATAAATGCATCTTTTAAACATGCTTGAAGGAACATAAACATCATATCATATCATATACATAGCATGTGGGTGGAGACCATAACCGACACTAAGAACATGTGAACTACTACGTGAAATTTCGATGTTACCTCCACACCGAAGAAGGAGGTGTCTACTTGCCAAGGTAGAACTCTACCCTACAAAGTTGCGTTTCTCTTTCTGCAGCGAAATCCAGTGTTGACTGTCATCATTCTCCTTCAATAGTGATGTTGTTCGTTACCTCTGTGGTTTTCCGACGAAATCTTTTAGCTTTCAAGACCAGATCAGTGGTTGTTGGTTTTGTCCCCAAGAGACCCTCTGATCAACACCTATCAACGGCGCATGCATAGTGTAGAGGTTCTGGGATGCTTCCGATCAACACCTGCCAGTCAAATTTCGGCGTGAAATTTCTGGCCAGAACAGAATCCAAAAAATCTAGCGACAACTTTCCGGTGACATTTATTTCAAGAATCAACCCAGGTTCCATCGTTCCTCCCCTTTTCTACTTCTTGACTATACTAATTCATTTGTTGTTCTGGATTGAATAGTGTATTGTTCTAGACTCTTGCTCAATTTTTTGTGTGACTACTGTTGTAGCTCTTGAATCTTGTTTAGATTTTTATTAGGAAATTATTTTAAGTTTCTTATTGTCTACTATTTTTTCTAAATTTACTCTTTGTTACTTTGATTTTTTTTATACATTTGGTTACTCCATTAGTATATCTTACATTCTACTATTTTATAGTAGTGGGTTGTTTTATTAGTTTAATATTTTATTATAGTTTGCTTATTTGACTACTTTGTTTTTGTGTTATTCGGTTGACTATTTGTGAGTGCTTAGTGAGATTAATTCGTAGTTGGTGGCGTCCGAATCTGATGGTGGAGTAGGGTCATGTCGTCAGTTGGGGTCGGGGGTAAGACGTAGGGGTGGTAAGAAGGGAACAGGCTTATCTAAAGTAAGGGTAGGATCGTGGAATATAGATACACTTACAGGGAAATCCATAAAGCTAGTAAAGTGTCTTAAGAGGGGATAAATTAATATAGCGCGTGTTCAGGAGACTAGATGGTTAGGGACCAAAGCTCGGGATGTAGACAGGTTCAATCTATGGTACTCGAGGGGTTCTAGGGACAGAAATGGTGTACGTATACTAGAAGATGAGGACCTTAGGGAATATGTGGTGGAGGTTAGGAGGTTTAACGATAGGATGATGTCTATTAAACTGGTGGTGGGTAAGCACGTAGTGACTGTAGTTAGTGCCTATGCACCTCAAGTGGGTCTAGACAGGAAGTTAAGAGGCTCTTTTGGGAAGATTTGGATGAGGTGGTGAGAGGCATACTAGTGACGGAAAAACTTTTCATTGGGGGAGACTTTAATGGACATATTGGGGCTACCAGTAGCGGGTTTGAAGATGTCCATGGAGGCTTTGGTTTTAGGGAAAGGAATGGAGGTGGGACGTCTCTCTTGGATTTTGCCAAATCCTTTGAGTTAGTTATTGCTAACTCATGTTTCCAGAATAGGGAAAGTCACTTAATAACCTTTTAGAGTGCGGTAGCTAAAACTCAAATTGATTACCTACTTCTCCGGAAGAGTGATAGAAGCCTTTGTAAGAATTGTAAAGTTATTCCGAGTGAAAGTATTTCCACTCAACATAGGCTTCTAGTGATGGACTTAGAGATTAAGAGAGAAAAGAAGAGGAAGATTGTTTACGCCTAACCGAAGATTAGGTCGGGGGGCCTGACTCCTGCCCTCTCTCATGAGATAGAAGAAAAGCTGAGAAACTTAGAGGCTTGGAGTAGTGGCGGAGATGTGAATAATATGTGGGACAAGACTGCTGGTTGCATTAGAAAGGTTGCTTTTGAGGTACTAGGGGTTTCGAAAAGAACCTTTGGTGGACGTCAGGGAGATTGGTGGTGGAATGAAGAAGTTCAAGACAATGTAAAAGCTAAGAAGGTGGACTACGCGATGTTGTTGGAGTGTAGGGATGAGGATGAAAAACAAAGGCTTAAAGGAGATTTATAAGACGGCTAAGTCAGAAGCAAGGATGGCAGTGACGAGTGCTAAGACAGCAGCGTTTGAGTGCCTATATGAGGAGCTAAGTGATAAAGGCGCGGACAAGCGAATGTACAGGCTTGCTAAAGAGAGAGAAAGGAAACCTCGTGACTTGGATGAAGTGAAGTGCATCAAGGATGAGGAGGACGAGGTGCTAGTGGATGTGACTTCCATTAAACAAAGGTGGCAAGCATACTTTCATAAGCTCTTAAACGAAAAAGGAGATAGAGATATTAAGCTGGGCAAGTTGGCACATTTTGAAAGTCATCGAGATTTGGTTATTGCAGGCGGTTCAAAGTTAAAGAGGTTAGAAGGGCTATTAGTAGGATGAAAGAGGGAAGGCGATCGGACCAGATGAGATTCCGGTAGATTTTTGGAAGAACATGGATAGAGATGGCATAGAGTGGCTGACTAGATTGTTCAATGCTATCATGAAGACGATCAAGATTCCAGATGAATGGAGGAGGAGTACAATGATTCCACTATATAAGAACAAGGGTGATATTCAAAACTGTAATAATTACAGGGGTATCAAGTTTTTGAGCCATACTATGAAGGTATGGGAGAGAGTGGTGGAGATGAGGGTGAGAAAAGTTGTGTCTATTTCAGAAAACCAATTTGAATTCATGCCAGGACGGTCGACTACTGAAGCGATTCATCTTGTTTGGAGATTAGTGGAGAAATATAGGGAAAGTAAGAAGGACCTTCATATGGTGTTCATTGATCTTAAGAAGGCCTATAACAAAGTCCCAAGAGATGTCCTATTGAGGTGTTTAGAGGTGAAAGGTGTCCCAATGGCATATATTATAGTGATAAAGGACATGTATGATGGAGCCAAAACTTGGGTAAGAACGGTAGGAGGAGACTTAGAATATTTTCCTGTTAAGATGGGACTTCATCAAGGATCTGTGTTGAGCCCTTTCTTATTTGCGTTGGTGATGGATGAGCTGACGCGATCTATCCAGGAGGAAGTCCCATGGTGTATGCTATTTGCAGATGACATAGTACCGATTGATGAGACCCGAACCAGAGTTAATGATAGGTTGGAGGTGTGGAGACACGCTTTAGAGTCCAAAGGATTTAAACTGAGCAGGACCAAAACAGAATACTTGGAGTGCAAATTCAGTGTTACGAGGGATGAAACAAACATTGATGTGAGACTTGCGACTCACCCTATCCCCAAGAAGGAAAGCTTTAAGTATCTGGGGTCCATCATCCAGGGTAATGGGAATATCGACGATGATGTCATACATCGTATTGGGGCGGCTTGGACAAAATGGAGGCTAGCCTCTGGAGTATTATGTGATAAGAAGATATCACCTAAACTCAAAGGTAAGTTCTACAGAATAGTGGTTAGACCATCTTTGTTGTATCGGGTGGAGTGTTGGCTAATAAAAAATGTACATGTTCAGAAGATGCAGGTCGTAGAAATGAGGATGTTAAGATGGATGTTTGGTCACACCAGGAGTGATAAGATTATGAACCAGGCCATTCGGGAGAAGCTAGAGGTGGCCCCTGTAGCTGATAAGATGAGGGAAGCGAGACTGCGATGGTTCGGACATGTGCAGAGAAGGAGTACCAATGTCCTGTTAGAAGGTGTGAGACGCTAGATTTGGGAGCTACACGGAGGGGTAGAGGTAGACCAAAAAAGTATTGGGGGGAGGTGATTAGACATGATATGGTGAAACTTGATCTCATCGAGGACATGACCTTAGGTAGGAAGGAGTGGAGGTCGAGAATTAGAGTAGCAGTCTAATAGGGTAGATAGGAAGGATTTGTTAATTTTCTGCCTTTTATATGCTATTTATCTGCCTTTATATGTTAATTCTCCTATGTTTACTTATTATCATGTGCTTTTCGTTATTAATTGCTCTTCCCCTGCACTTTCTCATTCTCTTTCTTGTCTGTTTATCATATCTAGCTTATTTTGCTGATGGGTTCTTGTGACGAGGGTTCCCAGGAAACAACCTCTCTACCTCTATGTGGTAGTGGTAAGGTCTGTGTACATCTTACCCTCCCCAGACCTCACTTGTGGATTTCACTGGGTATGTTGTTGTTGTTGTTGTAGTGATTCAAGTATGTGAGAATTACCCTTTCACATAGAGAATCAATCATATGGGGTGAGAAAACCTTTCACCAATACTTACATATAATTCAAAAGGACTCTCGTATGCATAATCGATAAACTTCATAAACACGTTATCGGATCCTTTGACATAAAATTCACGCTTTCATGGAAAATATCATAAATTAGGTGGGTTCAATTTCAAACCTTTTATAAATCTGTGTTTCAATAAGATAATGCATGAACACCATGAAATTTGTAACTTTAAATCACAATCCATTCAACCCACCATGCTTCTAAAAAGCCCTAATTTAACTTGATAAATCAATAATACTATGTAATTGAGAGTCAATATACATCAAAATAGGTAAGTAAAGGTTAAATAACTCATAATCTACGCATTTAAAGAAGTGACATAGAAATCCATGAAAATCCCATATGTTACATTAAGGGAAATTTGCAGAGGAAATATGGGTTCATGTATGAAAACGACCCATGAATGAACCCTACATACCTTGATCAGGAAGCCTGAGAAAAGGATTGATGTTGAAGAGGAAAGCTTGAGAAAAACCTACCTATGCTTCCTTTTCTTTTTGAGAGAGTTCTTGCCTTAGAAATATTTGGGAAGTTTGTGAAGAGTGAATGAGAGTATTGGGGAGGGATTGGTCTGATATGAATAGTATAGGGCTTAAACCAATGTAGTATTGGACTTGTGATGTCACCTAAGCTACACCTCCTTTTTGAAGATTAAAGCGGTTGCTGTCAAGTTATATAACCTAACCGAGGTTAGAGTCGATCCCACAAGGAATATGGTAGACTTAGAGTAATTTCAATTTATTCGACTTAATTAACCTACTTATCTCCCCAAAAGGGGGGAGGCCTTCTGAAATTGAAAAAAGAAATCCTAGACTAAGACAAGTGTGTGAAACTAGTGAGAAAAGTTACTAGGATATTGTGTTTCCCATGATTCCCTAACTTAGTCTTATCAGATAACGCATTCTTTTCCAATGTATGGGATGCAGAACGGTAAGTTAAGTTTATCAAACCATTTGATCCAGGCGAGAGGTAAATTTCACTACGTGATTTGATCTATCCCCACAGTGTAATGTTACTAACTCTTACCTATTGTGCCAGTACAACCTCCCCTTGATCTACTTTGGTTGATTTGACGAGAAAACATCAATCAAATATTATTAATTAATCTCTTTGTCTCTTCATTACTACCTTGATCTAGTCAGTAACACTAGGTGAGTTCTAACGTTAGCCACTATTACAAAGCAATCAAAATAAAGAAAATTTATTAATACATGCATGCACACTTTCCAAGAATTATGAATTATCTGGTTCTACCTTATTAGTTCTTCATGCTTCCCACAACCCTAGTCTTGGATTCATCTATTCATATTCATTGTCGATGCCAGAATCATGACAGAGTATAACATAATTAAGCACTTACATGGATGAAACTAAGAACAAGAAATCCAAACTCTTCTATGGAAATCACAATGTATGGATTAAGATCACAAAATATAGTTCCAAGTGTTTTTCCCAATGTTCCTCACATTCTTTCCTTGTTGTCGACTATTTGCCTATTGAACTTAACCTAAAAACCCTATTTATAATATTTAAAATACAAAATCAAATTAAAATAGGAGAATTGGATTCGGAAGGCACTACGAGCATCTCTACCGCCGTACTAAGTTCTACGGTCCATAATCGGGGCTTTGTGGACTTCATCTTCAATTCTAGGTTCAGCTTCTATGAGACCTTCGAACGGGCCATTTTCAGAGTTATGACCCGTGTAGAGTTTTTTTCGATGAATTTTCATCAACTTCCCACTTTCTTATCATCATGGTACAAAACCTTATCAACAACTCGTGCTTCATGCTACAACTCGTTTGCTAGTTCGTAGATTCAGCCTCAGAAAATCACCCCTTTAGTAGATTTTTCTACAAAAACAACTCTATTGCTCTTGAAAACATCCACGACCTGTAGAGGGCTTCATAGAATAGCAAAAGAGTTTAATATCTGCACACAGTCCAAAATCATGCCAAATCCTGTAATTCTGAAAAACAAACATAAATACATATCAAACCCACTAATATCTCTTTGTGAAGACATAAGATTCCAAGTTTAAAGCATCAAAAGTGTTGTAATTTGACAGCACATCAACACCCTCAACATAAAATTATTGCTTGTCCTTAATCGATGGACTCAATCTACGTAAGCAGTACAATAACAGACAAACCTCAATCTAATGGCACACATCATCTCAAACTCAAGCACAGATATCCATACCACTCATAAATATATATCAGATAGCTATCAAACAAACCAATACAGATCAATACATGTGACAGTGAAACTATAACAAGCAAGGTAACCACAAATAAGCTGCAATCACTGAATTAGTATAGAATTAAAAATGCAATGCAAGTGCCCTCACATAAAGAAATCATATATCCCACTCGTGATGATATTTTTAGATTCAATGGGACTAAACAAAATGACTCGCTCTGACAAAAGATATTCAAACACCATGTTCAATACCATATGCTTGCCCCTATACTCATGACAATGACCTTCGACTACTTGGACTAGGATCACTATAGGACTTTCTTGGCTTGTAACGTAGGCTTAGGGGGTTTTTGGATGATGTTTTTGGAACATATGAATAAAGGACCTACTTGACACTGCTTTATTCTACACTTTTGCCCTGCCAACAATGTCATTTTTCAACTCATTCTCCCTTTCTCCCATTTCATGCTTTTCTAGGTATCTTACTCACATTTTTAGCTCTTGACCTTTAATTTTCACATCATTTTTCTTCTTAGCTTCATTGATTAGGCATCTACTCATTTTCTTGCACCTAGAGCACATATTTACCCCTTTTTCCATGTATCACTAGCTGTCACCCCATTTTATGTGATTACCCTTACACCAGCCACCCTCAACTTATGCTTTTGGCTTGAGTCGAGGTGAACAATATCGAACTTATAAACTAGAGGCACTTTTGGTAGCCACTCTCAACTTAAGCTTTTTGCCTTAGTCAAGGTGCACAATATTCAAAGAAGGACCAGGGCCGATTCCAGGATTTTACATCTAACAAGGCTAAGTAACTTAGGTTCCTTCAAAAAAAAGGGTCAATGCAAGACTCAAACATTGGGATCGAGGGATACATTACACATTTGGTTAGTTATTAAGCTAAGTGGACTAATATGAACAATGGCCTAAGATCCTTTCCTAACCAACTAACCTACAGTCTTAAGTCAAAGTAACAAGGCAAGTTCTGAATTGAAACAAAATTTAAGAATATAGCAAAGAAAGCTCACAAACACATGCCACTGATTACAGTATCAACAAAGACTCTCAGATTATGCTTTTAATCGTAATTCACCATCACTTATCAAAACAAGCATTATCAAAGAATCAAACATGTGTGGTTGCTATGAAGGCTGACTAACAAAATTTCTAGTGGTTATTATTTTTTACTTAAAAACTAACATATGCCATAGACTTTAGTACAATATGCTACTTATACTACCTACACATCCTAAACACGCCGATTCAATAGAAAGTAAATATCCTTGGGGGAAAACAACACAGGTAAGAAAACCCCTTAGATTCAAAATTTGGGATAGTTATAGGTCAAAGTTACTCAGACATCACTGATGCCTATAACTACCCACACCCCCATCCAAAAGCTTCGCATTGTCCTCAATGCACAAAATAAAGCACAGGGGTCAAAAAACATACCTAGGCTCCTAAACATCGGTGTCTGGCTGAGTCTGACTACCCTCAACCTATCTGGTGGTCTCCACAAGAGCAGGATCATGTACGAAAAGTCTAGCACCCCTCGCTCTCTCTACCTTACGTGGTCGCCTCGTCTCCTCATCTTGTATCTATCGTAGCTAGGCAAGCTCAAACTGCTGCTCCTCTATCAACCCCACCTCTAATCTCGTCGTTTTAGGATCATCAATATAGGGCCTCTTCTCGAGGGAAGGGAGTGGTGTCTTATCTAGAGCAAATAAATCTACCATCACCTCGGTGGGATCAGTCGGTGCGAGCATAACTGGTACTGCTAGTGCTGCTCTCAGCCTAGAGCTGCTGGATCTCTATCTGAATGGCCGTCATGTCTGCGGGCTGTCCTAAGCTGAGGCTCTACTATAATTGCCTCTTGAATGCATCAATATGGCTATCCACGATTGTAAGTCTCTCCTAAATATCATCCACCATGAATGCTTGCATCCGAGCCTCAGCCTCTGAGATGTCCTGGCAGACCCAAGGCTAAATCTGCTACAGTAACTGAGTTAGCTGGGACTCAGTCAGGGTCTGCCTCTGCACCATGGCCTAAATTGATGCCACTGACATATAAACCATGTCGGCGGATGCTGCTGGTGCGGGCACAACCTTTAGGGAAGTATTAGAAGTAGTGGGACCCCTCTCCATATGAGTCTTTATCTGTGGGGCCTCTTAGCATGGAGAGGAAGTGTTCGAATATTCCTTCCTCCTCCCTTTTTTTGAGTCTCCGAGGGAAGGGAGGAGAGGCCTAAGGATGGGCTTAAACCTCTGTGGCGCTTCAGCTTCTTCAATTATCCCATCCTTGCGATGACCGTCTCCTTTATCTGTATCCTTAGTTGTAACCATCTACTCACGAACATCTTCCTCTTCGACCGGCATAAGAGGATTAATAGTGCTCTTGCCACCTTGAGTAGTAACCGCCATACGCTACCCATCATTCTTAGAATTTTGCACTATATTACTAGGCAATGTACCCTTTTGATGTTGATTCAACTTAGTCGACACTTAACCAAACTGTTGTTCCAACTGTTTGAAAGCCACATAGTAAGACTATCTTTTGATTGATACTAGAGATCTCTTTCTTCATGCCACTTAAGGTCTCATCCTGTGTCTAAGCCTTCTTCAATAGGCAATCAAACATCTTCTCAATTCTGGAATTTCCTGCACCTGCATCGCCGTTGTGTGCTTGCACATAAAGATCATTCCTGAAGCCTTCTGTGCGACCCCAATCTGCATCCGGACGCCTGTTTATATCATAGTAACTATCGCGGTTGTTTCTGTAAGCTCCTTCTCTACCAAAGTTCCGACCTTTGTATCCTTGACCTTGGCGCCAATAGTCCTGATTTGACCTTTGGGAATTGGTCCAGAAACCCCCCAACTGATCATTAACGAAACATGTGTCTTCCTCATAATATGGCTCCTCACACATGGGTGCACGTGGAGGTTGATGAACCACTACATTTACTCTCTCTTGGTTTTGCTTCATTATCACCTCCATGCTTGTGCAAATCTAAGCAACTTATTGCATATCTCCTCATTGATTATGGCTTACTGTGGTCCCACACTGACTGCACATGAACTCTTTATGGAAACTCTATCTCTCTGGCTCCACGCATGATTCATCTTGACAACTCTTTCCATGCATTCAACAATCCTTGCAAAGGGTTGATTTAGAAACATACCCCCATGATAGTGTCAACATAAGCTTGAATATTCTTATCAAGAGCACGGTAGAAAATCTCCACCAAGGCATCATCAACTATCTTATGGTCAGGGACGCTCCTCAGACATTTTGTAAACCACTCCTAAGTAGTTCTTATGGAATCACCAGGAAGTTGCTCGAAGTTGTTGATCTAGTCCGTTAACTTGAGATTTTTCGATCTAGGGAAGTACCTCTCCAAAAAGGCCTTCTGCAAGTCTTCCCAGCTGGCGATTGAACTCTTCGGGAACTTAGATAGCCATATTGCGGCATTGCCCATGAGAGACAATGGGAAGACACGAAGTCCTATAGCATCCATAGACAGATTTTGTGTTCCCATCACACTCTTAAAAACAAATGCGACATTGTGTAAGTGCCTATGTGGATCCTCTGATGGTAAGCCCGCAAATAGCCTACGGTTCTGTAGCATCTGAAGTAACTCACTCGAGACTGTGAACTTTATGTCATACAATAGTGGTGGCAACACAATAGCTCCAGTCACCTCCATAGTTATGGAACTCAACTGGTACTGATTCCACCGGTAAGCATTGGGGTTGAAGTCCTAAGGCAGTGGAATATCCTCCTAAGGAGGTGAGTGCTCATTCCCATCAGCATCATTACTGTTCCGATTCAAAGTTGCATTATTGGCGTTATCTTCTGGCATCCTTCTTATCATAATGTGGATCTCTAGATCAAATGGAGTTAATGGATTGCCTTGACTTCGAGTATTGGGCCTACACTACTCGTACACCCTGCAAATAAACAAAAACGATAAATAAAAGTAAAATAAAGGGAACTAAGGATTAACACCCGAACTACTAATGAATTTACAATTCTAGCCATATTCTCCGGCAATGGCACCAAAATCTTGACGTCGCCCAAGTTACACTTCCTTTTTGGAGGATAAAGCGGTCTCTGTCAAGAAATAGAACCCAACCAAGGTCAGGGTTGAACCCAAAGGGAATACATAGACTCAAGACAAGTTCACCAACATGTAATTCGAGTAGTTAATCAACTCAATTCCCTAAAGGGGGGTTTTGAAAAAATCAATGAGAAAAATAAACTAACTATCACGAGAGAAAGATGAATAAAGGAGAGCAACTAGGGTATCGTATTCCCCATGATTCGCCAACTCAGTATCACCGAATAACCTAATTCTTGTCTAGTGTATAACATGTAGGATGGTAATTTAAGTTCACCAAGCTCTTTGACCGTGAATTTCACTATGCAACTTGGCCCATCTCTTTAATGTGCATTACTAGCCATTACCTATAAGCCCAGTACAACCTCCCTTTGTCTCTGTTTGGTTGATTAGACAATAAACACATCAATCGAAGCATGTTAATTAATCTCTTTTACTATTCATTACTACCTTGGTCCAGTCAGTAACACTAGGTGGATACTTATGTTGGCTACCATCAAAAAACATGCAAAACAAAGAGAGTTAATTTTTACATGCATATATGCCTTCCAAGAATCGTGAATTATCCGGTTTTACTTTGTTAGTTCTTCATTGTTCCCATAACCTTAGTTGTGAATTTAGCTACTCATGCTTTATGTAAATGAACAGATTATGAATTTAGAAGACATAATTAAAAACTTACACAACTGAATTAAGAACAAGCAAATCCAATGTCAATGAAAATCATAAGCTTGAAGGTTGAATTAAACCACAAGTGTTTTTAAAGAATATCTCATAATTATCTCTCTAAGAATATTCAGTTCTCTGAGTACTAACCTAAAACTAAGCTAAACTTACGTGAACTGGTTAGAACTTGTGAAAAATAACCTACAAGACCTATTTATAATAATTAAAATTCAAATTCTAAACAACTTAGGAGAACTGGTTGGCACACTCTACGATATCACTTTATGGTCCGTATTGAAGTTCACGATCCATAATCGGGGTCTTATATATTGTTGCTGGAAAACTGAACTTCTCCTTTTCGACACCCCTTTACAATTCGTAAAATGGTTTATGACCCTTAAAAGAGGTTTCGTCTAATGAACTTCAAAAAATCGTCATTTTATGATCCTCAGGATACGAAACCTCTTCTATGACTCGTACATTAATTTACGGCTCATCTGCATGTTCATAGAAGTAACTTCAAAAACTTGGCCCATCACTAGAATTCCTCACGAAACCACCTTACAGCTCACAGAATAGTCTACGGCCCATAAGATGCCTCGTATAACAGCAAATCTACAAAAACTTTGTAGATTCCCCAAAATCTTTGGCCAACTTGTAATTTTGCAAACATAGACACAAAAAACACATAAAAACAACAAAACTCGAATCGAGAACACGCAAAATCCCAAGTTTTAAGTTTCAAAATTGTTGTATTTTTGCAGCACATCACTAACACTTAGAAAACGTTTTACCTTTAGGAGCCCAATTATGAATCACCCTACAATTCCTAAACTAAAGGATGGGTCGTAGTCCCTATTCGTGAACTAGTTTGACACTTAGAAATCTTTCCTTAATTCAAGTTCAAAATTACGACCCCATTTTATAACTCGTAAAGGAGTATAAGATTCTTCCTATTTGTTCGTAAACGTAACACATTATACGTTAAAAAGTTTTAAAAATTCAAAATTTGTAGAAAAATTTACACTGACTGGTTTTACGAGCCCATTTATGACTCGTGGTCTGAACCATAGGTTATAGACAGTCTCGTGGTTAAGATGAGTGCCTGGGAGGGATTCTAGAAACTGGAAGTCCAAACCACGAAGGGCTTTTACGCGTTGTACTGTGAATGACAACCTATAAATATAGGTCATAGATGAGGTCTAAGAATTTGAAGATTTGGCTTAGTCTTACGAATGGGATTTATGAACTGTGGTCCTATTTAAAGATCGTGGATATTGGTCAAAGACTGGGGGCTAAGGAAAGGAAATTTTTCTATGTATGGGTCATAGTACGAGGGGAGCTCATGACCTATAAATAGAACTAAAGGTCATAGAAATGGATTTATAAGTAAGATTTAGAGACTTATTCATAGACAAAATTTCAACATGATGAAACCTAGGTTCCACAAGTTGTAAATAAATCTACGACTCATAGAACCTGCCTGTAGATGGGTCCGACAGAATCTTAATGAAGGGATTTTTGAACATTTCCTATTTTTTGTACTCCTAAACTACTCTTTTTTTACCTTAGTAACTACCCTAATCACCTCAGACCCAATAAAACTACCCTCAAAAAACTCTCAAACTCATTCACTCTCAAATTTTCTCAAAAACTTGTTTTCTTCTAAAGATTCTTCCTCAAGGTACCTAAAGATTTATCTGTGGAATACTTTTATCCCTGGAGCCCAAGTTCAAACTCACTTTTTTTCCAAGTTCCAGCAAAGGAGATGTCACCCAAGCTACACCTCATTTTTTAGGCTAAAGCGGTCATTGTCAAGATATATAATCAAACCAAGGTTAGGGTCGAACCCACAAGGAATATGGTGGACTTAGAAGAATTCAATGCAATCATCTCCCTAAAGGGGAGGGGGTAGGGGTTATGACAACTATAAAAAGTAATCCTAAGCTAAGACAACGGTTAAACCAGTCGGAAGAGGAACTAGGGTATTGTGTCCTACATGGTTCTCTAACTTAGTATCACCATATAATCGAATTTGTTTTCCAGTGTGTAGCATGTAGAACGGTAAATTAACTTCACCAAACCCTTTGACTCAGGCGAGAGGCAAATTTCACTATGCGATTTGGTCCATCCCCACTGTGTGACATTACTAACCCTTACCTATTGTTCTAGTATAACCTCCCCTTGGCCTAGTTCGGTTGATTAGACAAGAAACATCAATCAAATCATGTTAATAATCTCTTTTCCTATTCATTACTACCTTGGTCTAGTTAGTAGCACTAGGTAGGTTCTAATGGGTTCCACCATTAGAAAGCATTGATATGAAGAAAATCAATTAATATATGCATGCACACCTTTCAAAAATCAAATTATCTGGTTTTACTTTGTTAGTTCTTCATGGTTCCCACAACCCTAGTTGTGGATTTACCTAATCATGATCAGTTAAAATGCAAGACATATGAATTTGAATAATGTGATTAAGCACTTACACAAGAGAATTAAGCACAAGAAATCCAAACCCTTCAATGAGGATCACAAGATTGAAATTGAAAGATGAAAGAAAGTTTTACAAGTGTTTCTCAACCTATTTCATGTTTCCCTACTACTTCTAACTTGCAGTTTATCGTTCTCGCCTATTCCTTCTAAAAAATAACTAAAACACCTATTGATAGTGTTTAAAATACAAAATCAAAGCAGAATAGAATAAACTGGGTTGGCACACTCTACGGTAGCTTCTACGGGTCGTATAACATTTTACGGCCCGTAAACGGGCTCTCGTGGATTGCTTCTTCAAAATTGGGGATGACTTCTACAACCTATATAAAGTTCTATGGCGCATAGGGGGTTTTATCTGATGACTTTTAAGCAACTCCCCACTTTCTGATCCTCAGGGCATGACACGAAGTCTGCTGCTCGTAAAGACTTGTAGGTTCGTCAACATGTTCATAGACTTAACTTCAAAAATTCTCCCTTCACTGGAATTTCACACGAAACCATATTTACGGCTCGTAAAAGTATCTACGACCCATAAAGTCCTTGTGGAACCTCTGCTTCAATAAATTCTGCACACTTAGCCCAAAAATAGTGCCAACCCTGTAATCCTACAAAGCAAACATAGAAACACGTCAAATCTACTAACATCGCATTGAGAACACACAAAAATTCTATGTTTTAAGTATCAAAAGTGATGTGTTTTGATAGCACATCAACACTCTCAACTTAAAATTGTTACTTGTCCTCAAGCAACGAACTCAATCTACATAAGCAGTACAATAATATACATACCTTAATCTAGTGTGGCATACATCACATCAAACTCAAGCATAGATACCCAGACCACTTTCGAAACACATCAGATAGCTATCCAGCAAACCAACACAAATCAATGCATGTGCCAATGCAACTATGACAAGCGAGGTAACTATCAACAAGCCACAGTTACTAAATTAGTCAAATATTATTAGTGTGCTGCAAATGCCCTCACAGAAAGAAGTCCCATATCTCACTCTCAATGATGTTTTCATGTATAATCTTGGGACTATGCAAAATCACTGACTCTCAGAAAAGACATCCAAATATCATATCAATACCATATGCTTGCCCCTATACTCATGACTATGACCTTTGGCTACTTGGACTAGGATCTCTTTAGGACTTTTACTGGCTTGTAATGTAGGCTTAGGGGGCTTTGGTATGATGTTTTGGGAACATAGTGACTAAAGACCCTCCTTCAAGGAAAACCCTAAGATTCAAAATTTGGGATATTTATAGGTCAAGGCTACTCAAACTTCACCGAGGCCTATAACGACCCACACCCCATTGAAAACGAGGTGCATTGTCCTCAATACAACAACAACAATAACATACCCAGTTGAATCCCACAAGTGGGGTCTGGGGAGGGTAGAAATGTACTTAGACCTTCCCACTACCTCGTAAGAAGTAGAGAGGTTGTTTCTTGTGAACCCTCGACTCAACAACACATAAGTAGAATAACTAGATATTGCAAAAGGAACAAAAGGGGAAATAAAACTAAAAAAATCAAAAAAAGGGGCAACTATCTACGAAAAGCACATGTCAATATGTAAATACGATAAATCAACACACATTCGATAAACATCAATCCCTCCTACCCTTACTACCTCACTAAACCTTTAGATCACCAATCCACCTAACCCTACCAACCAATCAGTCTACGACTCTAATTCGCGACCTCCACTCCTTCCTATCTAAGGTCATGTCCTCGGTTAGATCCAGATTCGCCATATCTTGTCTAATAACCTCCCCCCTCAATGCACACCAAAAATGCAAAATAAAGTACCGGGGTCAAAAGAAATATACTTGGGCACCTAAGCGCCAGTCTCTACCTTGGGTTGCCTCAAAAGCAGTGCCTGATTTATTGTCGTGGTATGCAATAGACAACTTGAGTACTCAGACTTTACCAAGTGTCCATGCTTCCACTATTTTAATGTCTTCCACATTGCCAAGGTACGGCTTGACTCTTTGGCCATTCACTTTGAATGTTTTACGATTTACTTTGTCCAACTCGATGTCCCCATGATCGAAGACATGTGCAACCCTGAAGGGTCCCAACCATCTGGACTTGAGTTTCCCGAAGAACAACTTTAGCTTGGAGTTGTATAGCAACACTAAGTGCCCTGTTGCAAATTGGTGATTCTTTATGCGAGGATCATGTTGCAGCTTCATCTTTTGTTTGTATAGGGCTGAGCTCTCATACAACCACAAACAAAATTCATCAAGCTCATTGAGTTGGCTCAACCTAGAGTTTGTTGCATCATTTTAGTCTAGATTCAACTTCTTCAGCGCCCACATCACTTTAGTATCAAGTTCCACCAGCAAATGATAGGCTTTCCTAAAGACACGTTGGTAAGAAGGCATATTTATAGGAATCTTGAATGTTGTCTGATATGCCCATAATGCATCATCAAGCTTCCACTACCAATCTGTCTGGTTTGCATTCACAGTTTTGATAAAATCTATTTAACTTCCTTACTAGACACTTCCACTTTACCGATTGTTTGAGAATCGTAAGGGGTTGCCACCCGATGCTTTACCCCATATTTTTCAAGTAGGGCCTTGAACAATCTTTTACAAAAGTGAGAGTCTCGGTCACTAATGATTGCCCGAGGGATACCGAACCTTGAGAAGATGATTCTTTTCAGAAATGTTGTGATGTTTTTGCTTTCATTGTTTGGGACAACAATTGCCTCCACCCATTTTGATACATAGTACACCAACGAAGATGTACTTGTTTCCATGCGAGCTGAAAAAGTGACCCATGAAGTCTATTCCCCATACATCAAATAATTCAATCACCATAATGGGGTTTAGAGTGAGCTTGTTCTTGTGGGAAACTCCACCTTCTCTCTACATCTATCACATGCTTTAGCTTAGTCATGAGCATCTTTGTGGATAGTTAGCCCATGTAGCCACACCGCAAGATCTTATGTGTTGTCTAGACTCACCTATGATTCCTACCCACTAGGGACGAATGACATGCCTCTAGGATACTCATCTTCTCAACCTAAGGAACACAATTACGAATAATCCCATCTACGCATACACGAAACAAGTATAGGTCATCTCAAAAGATTTTATTTCACATCAATGATGAACTTGCGGTGCCGGTGGGTATTCAAGTCTGGAGGCACAAGATCATTAACCAAATAGTTTGCATAGTTTGTAAACCATGGTATCAAATTATGAGATGCTACCAACACTCTCTCATCTGGGAATGAGTCGTTGATTTTTAATCCATAGCAAAATTTTACCATGGCTCCATCCTCTAATTTAGAGATGTGATCTACAACCTGATTTTTGGTCCCTTTTTTGTCGATGAAATCACTGTTGAATTCTTCAAGAAGGAGTACCCATCGAATCAACCTTGATTGTGTATCCTTCTTTGCCATCAAATACCTTAGTGAAGAGTGATCCGTGTGTACTGTGATTTTGGTCCCCAATAGGTATGATGTGAATTTTTCAAACGCAAAAGACCACCGCGAGTAGTTCCTACTCAATGACAGTGTAGTTCTTATGTGCTGCAGTTAGGGCTTTTCTAGTGTAGTGTATGGGATGTAATATCTTATCTTGGAAATGTCCCAATACTACACCAAGCGCAACCCTGCTTGCACCACACATGATTTGAAAGGGCTTCGACCAGTCCGGAGCTCCAATGATAGGAACTAAAATCTATTTCTCCTTCGATCATTCAAAGGTTCCAGTCATGCATCATCAAAAATGAACTTAGCATCCTTCTCAAGCAACTTGCACAATGGGTGCGTAATTTTAGAGAATTACTTTATGAAGCACCAGTAGAACCCTGCATGCCCTAGGAAGCTCCTCACACCTTTCACAAAGATAGGTGAGGGAAGCTTCTCAATCACCTCCACTTTGGCTCTATCAACCTTGATTCCTTTCATGGAGATTTTTTGCCCCAACATAATGCCCTCTTTCACCATGAAGTGACACTTTTCCCAGTTCAGCACCAAATGACACTTTTCACACCTTCTGAGCACAGCATGCAAGTGTTTCAAACAATCCTCGAATGAATCATCGACCATGCTAAATTCCTCCATGAAGACCTCAATAGTGTCTTCCACCATGTCATAGAAGATGTACATCATGCATCTTTGGAATGTTGTTGGTGCATTGCAAAACCTGAATGGCATCCTCTTGAATACGAAGGTGCTATAGGGGCATCTGAATGTTTTCTTTTCCTAATCCTCCAGAGCAATGGTGATCTGGTAGTAGCCTGAATAACCATCCAAAAAGCAGTACCAGCCCTTTCCTGCAAATCGGTCTAACATTTAGTCCATGAACGGCATAGGGAAGTTGTCTTTTTTTGTTGACGCATTGAGTTTCCTGTAGTCCATGCACACTCTCCACCAGTGACTGACCACATGGGAATAAACTCATTGCTAGCATAGGGGACCACAGAGATACCTCCCTTCTTCAGAACACACTAAACCGGGTTCACCCATTCACTGTTGGTGATTGGATAGATCACCCCTGTGTCCAACCACTTGATGATTTTCTTGCGCATGACCTCTTGCATAAAGGGGTTGAAACGCCTTTGGTGCTCAATACTCGACTTTTAGTCCTTGAGCAATTGGATTTTATGAGTACATACCCCAGAGGGATACCAATGATATATGCAATCATCCATCCAATGGTCCTTTTGAACTGCTTAAGTACCGCTACAAGAGCATTCACTTGTTCGTCATTCAGGTCCGCAACGACTATGACATACAAGGTGCTGTTGACATCCATAAATACATACCTCAAATGAGATGGAAGAGCCTTCAACTCTAGCATCGGTGTCTCCTCTATGGATGGTTTGCTTGAAGGTGACTCTCAATTCTGTAAGTCCAGCTCCAACTTTATTTGGCGCCTAGGGGCGTAAGATACCCCTAAAACCTTCATTGTATCCTCATATTTTGTGATACCATCATGCTCAAAATTCATCAATACAGCTCCCAGAGGGTCAACGCCAAGTCTCTCCTCAAGTGTTACCTCTAGCTCTACATCATCAACACTCTCAATAACAACGACTACCCTCAAATTATCCCCTTTCTTTACATGTTGAAAAATGTTGAAGATGACCTAATCTTTCCCAAATTTGAGCATGATTTGGCCCCTCTCCATGTCCACCAAGGTACGTCTAGTGGCTAAGAAGGGCCTCCCCAGGATGATAGGGACTTTGAAGTCAACCTCACAGTGTAGGATCACAAAATATGTAGGGAATATGAATGTATTCACTTTAACAAGCACATCGTAACGTATCCCTGGCAACGATGCCAAAATCTTGATATTGCCTAAGCTAAACCTTTTTTTAAAGTAAAGTAGTTGTTGTCAAGATATATAACCTAACCAAGGTTGGGGTCGAACCCACAGGGAATATAGTAGACGTAGAAGAATTCAATG
Source organism: Solanum rostratum (assembly GCA_029948455.1). Classification (NCBI taxonomy): domain Eukaryota; kingdom Viridiplantae; phylum Streptophyta; class Magnoliopsida; order Solanales; family Solanaceae; genus Solanum; species Solanum rostratum. The sequence continues at coordinate 36,014,603 of CM057050.1, read as the reverse complement.
TAATTCGCGTTGATTTACCAACTTATCTCCCAAGAAGGGGGGGAGGGGTTATGACAACTATAAAAAGTAATCCTAATCTAAGACAAGTGTTAAACTAGTATGAAGAGGAACTAGGGTATTGTGTTCCACACGGTTCCCTAACTCAGTATTGTCAGATAATCAATCTTTTTCAGTGTGTAGCATGCAGAATGGTAAGTTAAGATCACCAAACCCTTTGGCTCAGGCGAGAGGGGAATTTCACTATGCAATTTGGTCCATCACTGCAGTGTGACATTAATAACCCTTACCTATTGTTCCAGTACAATCTCCCCTTGGCCTAGTTTGGTTAATTAGACGAGAAACATCAATCGACTCCTGTTAATTAATCTCTTTTCTTATTCATTACTACTTTCATCTAGTCAGTAACACTAGGCGGGTTCTAATGTTGGCCACCATTAGAAAGCATTCAATACGAAGAGAATTAATTAATACATGCATTCATACTTTTCAAGAATTATGAATTATCTGATTTTACTTTGTTAGTTCTTCATGGTTCCCACAACCCTAGTTGTGGATTTAGCTACTCATAATCAATGTAAATGCAAGACTTATGAATTTGAATAACATAATTGAACACTTACACAAGAGAATCAAGCACAAGAAATCCAAACTTTTCAATGAGGATCACAGGATTTAAATTGAATGATGAAAGAAAGTTTTACAAGTGTTTCTCCACCTCTTTTACGTTTCTCTATTGTTTTTGACTTGTTGTCTATTGTTCTCTCCTATTCCTTCTGAAAAATAATCTAAAAATCCTATTTATAGTGTTTAAAATACAAAACCAATATAGAATAGGATAACTGGGTTGGCACACTCTATGACAACTTCTACGGGCCGTATATCATTTTATGGCTCGTAAACGGACTTTCATGGATATCTTCTTAAAACTAGGGGTGACTTCTACAACACCCCTCTATGACCCGTATAATGTTCTACGGCTTATAGGGGTTTAGTTTGATGACTTTTCAGCAACTCCCCATTTTTGATCCTCAGGGCATGACACCAAGTCTACGGCTCGTATAGTATTCTATGGCTCATCTGCATGTTCATAGCCTTAATTCCAGAAATTCACCCTTCACTGGAATTTCACATGGAACCATCTTTACGGCTCGTAAAAGTATCTACAACCCGTAAAGGGTCTCGTGGAACCTCTGCTTCAGTAAATTCTACCCACTAAGCCCAAAAATAGTGTCAACCTACTAACATCGCATTGTAACACACAAAATTCCAAGTTTTAAGCATCAAAAGTGTTGTATTTTTCCAGCGCATCAATGGATTTTATGGATTTCCTTGATTTCTCTTAGAATGCTTGAATTATGATTAGACATAATTAAATTACCCTATATAGGATTTCAAGCGTATGATGATTATGGCTTATGAAATTAATATGGGTTCACCTAATTATGATTAAATTTGATTAATGATTTTCATCCAACTTCATGATTCTAACTTCAATTGTTCATGAACTCATATTTTGTCCTGATTCCTATGTTAATCTATGTTTTCATGAATGGGATTCCAAGTACGAAAGTATGTCTATGATCATGATTATGAGGGTGACCTAAGATCCAAATGTTATGCTATGATTTACAATATAGGGAGTATACCAACACTTTATGCAAGTCATATAGATAGACTATTCTTATGATATGAAATAATGTATGAGGCTATGATACATAATTTACAACCTATGAGTGTACGATTTTGATAAATCATGAACTATAATGATGTCTATGTATATTGCATGATTATGTATTGCTTTGGATTTGACTTAACACCAAATGAGCTTGAGCGAGAGGGAATATCTCCAAGGGTCCTTATATAAATCCTCATTTTTCATAACTATATGCCATCATGGGATTATAACTATGTGCCTATAAGGTACTAAGTTAGTGGATTCATAAACTTAGGATACTCACTATGCTGGGGTCAATCCTATAGGGTGGGTCCACACACACGTGACACTTACTATGCTGGGATAGATCCCATGGGTTGGGGTACAGTCTACCTTGGAAAGTATGCTTCTCTTTCTCTAGTATAGAGGGAACATTGGGATTCTATGTAATAGTCCACATAGCCTTATTGTTGATTATAGTCCTATTTCTGCATATGTATGTCTCCTAGGTTATAAAATATTTTATAATGCTTCTATTCATGATTTTAAAGAATGATACCTTGTCCTTATTCCTTTGCTATATCTATGCAAATTACCATTATGTTATGATGTTTCTTGATACATTGCATACTTACATACCTAGTACATCCAATGTACTAACACATACTCTTTTCCTACATGATCTAATCATGTAAGGACGGACGATGATGGACCTACTCATCCTTATTATTTCTAGATTTGGATATGATAACTTGAGGGTTATTGGTGAGCTTGAGGATTATTGGTGAGTTCCTATGCTTTAGGGATGAGCCTTGGCTACTTCTTACTTTTATGTTGCTATGATGAGATTTTTGTACTTTCTTTCCTTTTATTGAGGGTGATCTAGTAGTATGTTTTAGACCTCGCCAAGATTTTACAATGTAGAAGCATGATTCGACATGATGATAATGGTCTAATCACATTATTAGGGAGCTTTTAGCTTTACTTTTAGTTTTTTTTAACATTATGTTTCAGCTCACTTACTTATGTCATTGCTTTATTACCTTATGTATGCTTATATTATGCTAAGAGGCTTGGATGAGGCATCTTCGGGTTCCACATTCATTGTGTCATGGCTAGGCCTTAGGTTCGGGTTATGAAAAACTTGGTATAAAGCACAAGGTTTAAAAGCATCGTAGGGATTCCAACATGTCGTGTCTAGTAGAGTCCAGTTCACAGGTATAAAACACTCCAAATCGATGAATAGGAGGGTGTGAGATGTCTAGGAAAGCATCACTTCTTTATGATTTATGTCGTGCCCTAAGTTGTGATCTAAGTCTCTTCCCCCTAACACTTGTCCTTTGAAATTTTCAGAGAATGACTCTAAGACGTGTACCATTTTCAAGAGGAGTCAATGCTAATAAGGGCCAAGCTCCTCTCGCTCCTCAAGCTCCGTAAGATCCTCTAGGCACCAAGTGACTGATGAGGAGTTTAGGGCTACTATTACTATGTTGGCTCAAGGTGTGTCTATTCAAGCCAACCAAGTCATTACTTCTCCAAATTCTCCAACTCTGGCTTCTAGGGAAAGAGACTCTAGAAGGATTAATACTCTGGAGTTCTATGGTTCTAAAGTGGACGAAGATTCACAAGATTTTATTGATGAGATATATAAAATGGTGGAGATTGTGAATGTGACATCTAAAGAGAAGGCTGAGTTGGCGGCTTACCTACTCAAGGGAGTTGCTTAAGTTTGGTCCACACAATGAAAGTCTGAAAGCGTTTATGAAGGTCCCATTGGATGGGAGGTGTCCAAAGCTATTTTATTTTGTCATTCATCTTGAATTAGGGGAAGCTAAGGTAATGGAATTCATGAATCTCAAGCAAGGTGGTATGAGTGTGAGGGGGTACACCCTCAAGCTCACAAAATTGTCCAAATATGCTCCTTCCTTGGTGGCCAATCCTAGAGCCTATATGAACAATTTTATTTTGGGTGTCCCTGACTTGGTGAAGATATAGTGCAAAACCATGATGATCATAAAGAGATGGATATTTCTTGGCTCATGACTAATGTTGAGCAATTGAGAGTTAGAAGCTTCAAAAGATGATGATAACGAAGTCTAAGAGGGCTCATTTTGAATGTGGGTTTTCAAAAGCTAAATCCAGTAGTGGTTGCCATTTTCAACAAGGCCAAGGGTCACCTATGGGTGCTACTCCAAGGTTTGATAAAGATAGGGTACCTACCCCTAAGTCTAACGTTGATGGTTCTATGGCTTGTGCTACTCTCCCTAAGTGTGAGAGGAATCATGAAGGTGATTGCTTGAGAGGCTTAGGTGCTTGTATTAAATTTGGAAAGATGGAACACAAGAATTTTAAGTGCCCTAGTGAGGCTAACAAAGTAAGAGAGGGTGTCCTAAAGGCCAAGCTATTCAAACAAGGCAAGTGCAGAAAGCTTCCCAAGCTCAACAAGGAGGTGGTCCACGTGGTAATAAATTTTATGCTTTTCATACTAGGTAAGAGGAGGAGGAGTCTTCCAATAGGGTTACGAGTATGTTAAATGTCTTTAATCTTGATGTATATGTTTTACTTGACCCTGGTGCAAATATGTGTTTTTTCACTCCTTACCTTGTTATAAAGTTTGATGTCTCCTGATGTCTTGATATATCCATATTCGGTCTATGCTTCTATTGGTGAGTCAGTCCTAGCCAAGAAAGTCTATAGAAACTACCCTTGTCAGTCTTGTGTAGAGTCTTTCTATGTGATCTTGCTGAACTTGACATGACCTTTTTTGATGTTATTCTTGGTATGGATTGATTCCATACATCATATGTTTTCATTGATTATAGAACTCGTAGGTCAAATTTCAAGTCCCTAATAAGTCTATCCTTGAGCGGAAGGGAACCAATTTGATGTTCAAAGGTAAGTTCATTTCATATGTAAAGGCTAGGAAGATGATTTCAAAGAGGTGCATATATCATGTTGTCCGGGTTAAGGATGTTGAGTCCGAAATTCCTACTCTTGATTCGATCCCTATAGTTAATGAATTACCCGATGAATTGCTCGATATTCCTTGCCAAAGGGAAATTGATTTTGTTATTGATCTTCTACACTGTAAGGACCCGTAAGTTAGGAAGTCAAAAAGTACAAAATAAGTGGAACTAGAAATGTGTAGGCCAAAGGTATCACTCTTATTTATGACTCGTGTTTCAAACCCCGGACCGAGGGCTGGTGGATGGGGGCATCCTAAATGGAAATTGACAACGTATATGGGGCAATGTATGAGGGGTGTTTACGGTTCATAAATGGAACTATAGATCATAAAGAGGGTTTGTGATTTAGGGTGTGGGGGTTGATTAGAATTTGGGTTTCTGAACTTGAAATATGAACAAATAGAATGACTCGTAGTTCTATTTACAAGCCGTAGAATGGTTTTGTAGATAGGGTCCTGAAGATTGAAAAATTTTCTACATATGGAGAAAACCACAAAAGGGTTCTACGACCTGTAGATCATTCTATAAGTTATAGAATGAGGTCATAAGCTAGGTTCTAGAGCTAGATTTAGAAGATCAAAAATCAAATAGGATGAAACCCCCTTAACTATAGCCCATACACCATTTTACGACATAAAAATGGGGGTCTTGGTTTCGTTAGATAGTTTTAATTAAGGGTGCTTTGACCTTTCCCCATCCCTAAGTTTTAAACTACATCATTTTTAGGACCCAAATCTATCCATTATCAACCCCAAAACCTCCCAATCACTCTCATTCTCTCCATTCCAAATTCCCTAAACCTTCTACGGCTTGAATTTTCCAAAGGCAAGGCAAGAAGGGCTAGGGTTTCCAAGGGTTTTCTTCTCCAAATCTTTAATACTTTCCTTAAGGTCTTCAATCAGGTATGTGAATTGATTTGTGGATACCTTTCATCCACAAAGTCCAAAAAAATCCCTTTTACCTTTTCTTTAAGTTCTTAAAATTTATGAGTTCTGTGAGTATGATAATGGGTTTCGAGGAATGTACAATGGAGGTGTCTAGAGATGAAAGGTATTCCAATGGTGTATATTAGGGTGATAAAGGATATGTATGATAGAGCCAAAATTTGAGTAAGGGTGGTGAGAGGAGGCTCAGAGTACTTTCCTTTTAAGATGGAAACTCCTCTAGAGTATTTTCCTGTTGAGATGGGACTTCATCAAAGATCAGTGCTAAGCCCTTTTTCTTGTGCCTTGTTGATGGATAAGCTGATACGATCTATTTAGGAGGAATTTCAATGGTATATGTTATTTTTAGATGACATAGTACAAATTGATAAGAGTTGAAATAAATTTAATGATCGGTTGGAGGTTCGGAGACATACTTTAGAATCAAAAGAGTTCAAATTGAGAAGGACCAAAACAGAATACTTGGATTGTAAATTCAGTGTTGCGAGGGATAAGCGGGCATTGAAGTGAATCTTTCCACTCAACGTATTTCCATGAAAGAAATCTTTGAATATCTTTGGTCCGTTATCAATGGTAATGGTGATATCGATGATGATGTGACACATCATATTAGGGCAGCATTGACAAAGTGGAGGCTTGCCTCTGAAGTATTATGTGCTAAGAAGATACTACCTAAAATTAAAGGTAAGTTTTACAGAATGGTGGTTAGACCATCGTTACTATATGGGGTAGAGTGATAGCCAATCAAAAATTCACATATCCAAAAGGTGCAGGTTGCAAATATGAGTATGTTAAGATAGATATGTGGACATACCAGGGGTGACAAGATTAGGAATGAGACCATTCGAGAGAACTTAGGGATGGGCTACGTGGTAAACAAGATAAGGGAAGTGATATTGTGATGGTTTGGATATGTGTAGAGAAGAAGTGTCGTTGCTCCTGTAGGACATACGAGAGGTTAGATTTAGGGATTATGCAGAGGGGTAGAAGGTTGGATTTAGGGGTTACACAGAGGGGTGGAGATAGACCTAAAAATTATTTAGGAGAGGTGATTAGAAGAGATATGATGAAACTTTATCTCACCAAGGACATACCCTTAGATAAAAAGGAGTGGAGGTCGCATATTAGGGTAGAAGGTTAATAGGCTAGTAGGGGTAGTATGATGTCAGGCCTCGTGATATAGCAGGATATTAGGATTAGTCATGTTTTTATATTTTGTGTTGTCCATCTTATATTTGTTGCTTTTATTGTATCTATACTTATATCTTTTGCTTTTATTGTATTTATATATTATTATTTGCTTTTTACTATAGTAATTTTTTCCTCATATCTAGTACCTTCTGCTTTTGCGGCTTGATATTTTTGAGATGAGAGTCTTCCAAAAACAACCTCTCTATCTCTATGAGATAGTGATAAGGTCTCCCAAGATCCCACTTATAAGAATCCACTAGGTATGTTATTATTGATGTTTTTGTTTATAGAACGATTTAAATGATGTTTTAATCATGTATTTTCAGTTATTTTGACTCTAATGATACAATTACGGGTATGCAAAAATTGAACCGACCAATAAACCAAACCGATAAAAATGTTATTGGTTTATTGTTATTGGATTATTAGGTTATCCAGTTTTTAATGGTTTTCAGAAAAGAGATTATTGGGTTATCAGTTCGATATTGGTTTTTACTACTGTATTATATGGTAAATCGATAACCCAAAAAGACTATAATAATTTACTATTTTATCTCTTCGTAAATATTAAATATTAGTAATTTAATAGTAATAGGACACTATATCAATACTTTACATATTTTAATCTTTACAATATTTGAGTGATTAGTTATTCACTTTAGTATTTTAGTTGTTAATTAACAAATTATAGCTTTTGCAAGTTTTTAAATATAGTCTTCGTACTCTATCTGTTTTTTATTAATGCAAATTCTCATTATCATTCTTATCGGATAAACCGAACCGTTAAGGACTTAAATCGAAAAACGAAAAACTGATAAAAATTATTTTATTGGTTTAACATATTTAAAAATCAAAAATTGATAAATCCAACTGATAATGTATAAAATCAAACCGAACAAACCGATGCACACCCCTAGATGCAATGTGACAATGTACTATATATTCCTATAGTTTTCAAGTTGAATTTCACGATTACACTGTTTGTGGTTTTTGAATAACGATGTGGGTTGTTTAGACTTGGTTTTAAATTAATGGGCTACACCATGATATTGCTTAATACTTTTGGATCGAGTATTTCACAGTTTATTGCATAAGCCCACTAAATTTAAGATTAGTTCCTACATGCTGCTAATGATAAGGGTCTTAATGTATTTATGAAAGTTATGATGGTCATGAAAGTTGTAAGCATGATAAGAATTCCTTTGATGATTCTTACGATGGACCCTCAATGTTGAGTGGATCCCAAGTTAATAAGCTACCCTATGAAATTAAAAGTATGTTTCCAAGTTTACAAATCTTTATGTATATGCCTATGTTACAGGTATTCTATGGGACTTGACTTTGCGCTGAATGAGGCATTGAGGTAGAAATTGGTAAGGGATCCTTAGTAGCAATCTCTTGTCTTATAAACTATGTGCTACCATGTCATGATCCAAGCCTAGGGTTGAGGTGTAACATGGTGACCTGGAAATCACCAAACAACCCTCATAGCATAGTTAAGCACGTCATTGGTTAGGAAGTGCGGGATAAGCATTACAAATCAATACTAAAGGGTAGGGAAAGTAAGACACAATATATGGGATAAGGGACATTGGACTTGCCACCACACAAGCACAACAAGAAATTCTAATGGAAGGGATCTCGGGACTCAAGCTATAGGGATGGAGGACATGGGAATCACCATCAGACATTCAACAACAAACTAGACTAAAGGGTGAGATCATAGGACTTAAGTTATGGGAGTAGGGACTTAGGAATTTCACCGTCTCATCGACATATCATACAACATCAAAATAAGATAGGGCATAATATTAGCCTCCATAACCATCAAACATAACAAGGCTCATACATAATGTTTCATGATGTCCAACAATGCCTCTAAGTCATAGAAAGGGATGGGGCTCAAGTCATGTCCCGGGCTAACTCTCAAAGTAAATGACATAAGATAATCATATCATAGCATAGGTAGACAGAAGCTGGGTCTTGTCCTTGGAATAAAGGATTCACGATAAGCAAACTTCCACATATCTAATCTAGCCGTGAAGCGGTGGATGAGAAAAGTCTCTAGTCCCCACATGGTTATATCATGTAGGCAAAAAGTATGTGTTAGTACATTTGAATGTACTAAGTACATGGGCATACAATGCATATGGACATCATAACCTGCATTTTAATGTTAGAGGACAAGGGCACATATATATATAGAAATAAATATATAGGAAAGGATGTCATTATAATATGCCTTAAATCCATTATGCATAAATTCCATAATACATGAACATAGTAGGGATGAGACCTCAACTGACATATAAAACCACGCGAGTTGTTACATTGAATTTCAATGTTGCCTCTACATCAGAGTGAGAGTGATCTACTTGCCAAAGGTATACCATACCTCTCCTTGTAGGAACACCACATATTTCGGAGGGGTACCTTACCTCATGAGAATGTCACCCATTTCGGAGAGGATTTTACATGCACATAATTATCCATAAAATGGCATACACATAAACCTATGTTGGTAAGTAGTTATGAGAAACGTAGGCTTTACTTAAGGACCCCTTAGGCGAAGCCCCCACCCCCAATCTCATTTGATGCTATGTCCTCATCCCACGGGAATACGTATATATACATATGCTTGAAAATAGAATCATATTTCTTTCAAATCATAATCATGCGTACTTGGGCTTAAGAACCAAATCATACTTCATAATTATGCATACTTGGACTTAAAAGTCAAATCATACTTCAATTTATGATTACATACACAGGAATAGCTCATTCATACTTGAACTTTATGGTGTATGCACACCCATAATTTCTTAAATCCATATCATAGACATTATGTGATCACATGTCATGTCAGAATCATACTTGTCTTGAAATCACAGTCATAATCACAATTGAGTATCAACCCACATCATAAATCTCATGAAACACCTTGTTCTTGCATATTTATGCCATGAGAAATGAGAGAATAGCATGATTACTTGAAATTCATACTTAAAAACATCATAATAGGATGAAATCATACTTAATCCATAAAAAGAATCAATAATTGAAAGATACTTAAAATTACCCATGCATAAATTCAGCATAAAAAGAAAAATACATATTCAACTATAATAAAATTCATGTAAATCGACATAATAAGACTTAAATTATGTTAAAATCATCAATTGAAACCAAATAATAACTTAATTTCTTCAATTTGAAAGTAAATCACAAAACCCACTTGCGAATCATGCTTAGAAATCATGAAATAGGAGAAATAAATTTTTGGGCTTCATGATTGGAAGGTAATCATGAAAGAATCCACACATGCCTGGAAGAATTTGAGAAGATGAAGATGGAATAGACTTGAGCTTGAACCACCCTTGAATCCCCTAGCTTAAATATTCAAAGCTTGGCTTGAATGGAGTTTTAGGAACTTGAATTCTAGAGATTGAGTGTTAGAAATTTGAAAATGAAGTGTGTTGAATGACTAAGGAATGATTTGGGGGTCTTTAGAGAGGCATAAAAATCATAAAATCTCCTGGAAATGAACTAAATTACCAAATAGCCCTTAATAAAACGTAATCATAAAATTAGTCGGGCACCTGCACGATAGGTTTCACGCTCTATAAAGCACTTTACGGTCTGTGGTGGCCTCCGTGAATAGGACCCAAGATACGAGACGATGCGTTTCCCTGATGAAATTGGCCAAGGGTCACCATCATGGTTTGAGGTGCTCTTCACGGGCCGTGATGGTGCCTAAGTGGTACCCTTGGGCAATATAGTGGTGATCAAACAAGGGGCTCCTTCCATGAGCCCTTTCACAGCCAGTGGTAAGGTCCACGAGCTGTGAAAGGCTCCGTGGAGGGCCACTTAACCTGGAAAGTATGTAACAAGGTTGGGCAGCCTAGGCATAAACCAAGGTCCACTCCATGGCCACCTCCACGGCTCATGAAGGTGACCTTGAAAGGACACCTTGGTTAAAAACATTGGAAATGAAAAAATTCAAGCATTGCTAAGGATTGTGAAAACTAGGGCCCTTATATACAATAGTAGCCCTTATAGCTAAGGCTAGATGATCCATAATAGCATAGTTAAACTATGATATGCATGCATAAGTTGAAAGAGTTACACTCGGCAAGTGGTCTCTTTATGCTAACATACAGGATTATGTTGGATTACATGTAGTGGCTCACATGGTCTTAAATTCCAGCTATGTTCTCCTCCTATAAAGCTATGTATTTGATATTTATATACTTTAAATGTTCTTCCATATGATGCATTAATCATTTACTTTATATTGAGCTATACTTCTTGACTTTGTCTATGCATCTTTTGAATGATGGCATTTCAATCTCATGAATGATGGCACTACAATTTCATGTGTGCATTGCATCTCACATACTTAGTATATTCCAATATACTAATGCATATTTTGCCTACATAGTATCACCGTGGAGGGACCGTTACTCCTCTTCCTTCACTAGCACATGGCTAGCCTTCAATGTTCAAGACTAGTAGACTTTGTGAGCCCTCTAGTTCAGGGACTACACCTCTTTCTTCATGTCATTTGTATTTAAGACATTTACTTATTTTGAGTAGTATTATGAAGACTTTTAGTTTCTATGCTATTTTCTTATGACTCTTATACTTGAGGGAATCTTTGGGTATGCATAACACCTCCCAAAGTATCTTAGAATGCCTTCATGATAGATGTTTTGCATAATTCATCATCCATATTATTTTTGGTAAATCTGAGATTAGATTCTTGATTGGGGAAAAATTATGTGGGAAAAGGGTCCTGTTTGATTTGTGGATCAACCATATTAAAAAAATAGTTTTTTGCAAGTTATTAAATTTTCTAGAGGAATCTGTGACCTCTCTGCATCATAGAGAGGACTTATCCCAGGGTCAAATCAGGAGAAAATCAAACTTTGCATGAAAATATACCATCTCTAACAAGTCCGCATCATGTTATGATTCCCCCGTGGTACAAACTTTTCCGAAAAATTCTAGATCTAAGTAAGGGAAATTCGGACAAATATTTGAACCCTTATAGAGGGGAAATTAATGAAATTATCTCTCATTTTGAACCTATTCGACGCACCAATACTCCTAAAATTCTCTCAAACCTCCCAAGACTCCTCTACCAAATTCTTTCAAAAATTCTAGGGTTTCAAGACTCCTCCATTAAAGGCCAAGCTTCAAGGTGATCTTGAAGCTTCTTCAAGTTTCTCCTACCTTTCTCAAGACCATTAAGATATGTGTATTTCTTCATCTATCGGTTCTTCCACCTATGGAGTCCAAAATCCTTTCTAACTCAATCCTTTAATTTCAAGGTTTATTTCATTATAGGTACTTCCTATTCCTACCTATATGCATGATTCATGATAGAAATTGTTATTTGTTGGTTTGAAATGCATGAACTCCTTTTAAATGTTGATACCATGAAATATATTAAGGTACTTGAGCTATGTATGCTATTTTACTACGAATGGCTTTGAAGATTTTATGGGTATGAGATAGTTTTCATGATTGCCTAACTAAGGTCTTACAATAGTTATGATGGGTTGTTTGAATGGTTACAAGTGATCATGTTTTACCTCATTTATGCACATTTCTCTTGAAATTTATGTTTTTAAGTCCCTATGCATAGATTTACCATTATTTGGAACTAAGACTATATGATGAAGCATCTCATGTATAATGAAAGCTTTTACTTCATATTATGTAAGTCATGAATATTATGAATGATTAAGGACTACTAAGTATGTTATGAATCCATGGAAATTCTATGAAAATTATGCAAGATTATTAATCACTTTTATGATGTCATGATACACCCTCTTGTGAAAGGAAATGCTCACTTGGAGGGGTTACGAATTTTAATGAGCTACTCTTATTATGAAATTATGATTGACAAGTTTATGCATATTATGATTATGCCTACGTTTATGTATTCCATAGGACCAGACTTAGCCCCGAATGAGGCTTAAGGTGGGAGCTTGACCTAAGGGGTCCTTATATAAAGTTTTAGTCTCATAACTGCGTGCCACCGTAGGATTATGTTTAAGCTAGTGGATCCACATACCGATCCATGTTCATGTAATACCTACCGAAATAGGCAATGCCTACAAGGTGAATGTATAGTCTACCTCGGAAAGTAGACTACTCTTTTTTCAGTATAAAGGCAACATCGAGATTCCATATGGTAACTCACATGATCTTCATGTCGATCAAGATCTCCTCCCATAAGTGTATGTTAAGTTATGAATTATGCTTCTCCTTCCATGCATGTTTTGATTAACGCATTGATCCTTCAGTTCATATTGAGCATATTGTCTTCGTTTTGATTATGCATCTTGTCTATTATGGCTCATGATTTCCTTGATGCATTGCATCCCGCATACTTAGTATATTCAAACAAATAACTCATACATTTTTCCTACATGATCTAACCATGTAGGGCCTAGAGCTCTTCCCCCATCCACCTCCTCATGGCTAGTTCAATTTATGAAGGTCTTGTCCTTTGTGTGTCCTTTGTTTCTAGGGAAAGATCCACCTTCTATCTAGCTTTTTTATGACAAGACTTTTCTACATATGCTATTTTAGTTTTGAGGGTGAGCCCGGGACATGTCCTGGCCCCGATTCCTTCTATGACTAGAAGTATTGCTGGATATCATGTTATGTACATATTATGTGATATTTTTGTATCTATGGTGAGTTTTCCTTAGTCCTTATTACATGTTTTATTGTTTCTTATGATATTGTTGGCAAGATGGTGAAATTCCTAAGCCCCCACTTCCCATAAAATATGTCCAATGTCATATTTTCTTAGAATTATTGTATTGTGATTGCATGATGGTAATTCCCTATCCTCTTAACCCATAGCGTGAGTCCGAAGTCCCTAATCCCTAGACTATTTGATGATGTTTAAATTATGTTCTCATGCAAATAAGGTGCTCACGTACGCTATGAGGCTTGTTTAGGGTGCATTCGCATTCCTCATTCTCCATGTCACACCTAGGACCTAGGCTGGGGTCGTGACAAGCTTACTATTAGAGAACTAGGTTTGTAAATGATCCTCAAAAACGTAACATACCATGTCGAATAGAGTCTGGTTCATGGTTTTAAAGTGCATCACAACTATGAATAGGAGGCTATGAGGTGTTTAGGAAATGACTCACTCCTTTATGTTCTATGTCGTGCCTTAGAACTTTTCTTAAGACTTCTTATTTTAAACAATTCCTCTTTGTACTTCTAGATAATATTGTCAAGAAGAATGCCACCAAGAGTCCATATTCTTGAGGAGGATCAAGTGACTCTAGCCGCACAACCTTCCCAAGAAAAAGGGGTTACTCATGTCGAATATTGGAATGTTATCACATTGTTGGCATAAGTTGTAGTCAACCAAGTTAACCAAGCGGCCCAAGATCCTCATGCTACTCCTCCGGCCTAAAGGGTCAGGGACTTCACTAGGATGAATCTGTCAGAGTTCCACGGCTCTAAATTGAAGAAAGACCCCCCAAGAATTTATTGATGAGGTGTACAAGGTTCTAGCTATCATGAGGGTAATCTTGGAGAAGAAAGTAGAACTAGCAGCCTACCAACTCAAAGACCTTTCAAAAATATGGTTCACCCAATGAAAGATGGAGAGGGAGGATTATGATCTTATTCCTTGGGAGGAATTCAAACCACCTTCCTTGACTGTTTTTTTTCTAATTGTGCTAAGGGAAGCAAAGATGATGGAATTCATGAATCTCAAACAAGGCTCCATGAGTGTGAGGGAGTATTCTCTCACATTCAAGAATCTCTCAAAGTAAGTACCTTACTTGGTTGCCGATCCCCAACAAAAATGACCAAGTTTGTGTCGAGAGTGTTTGACTGGTTCAATGAAGAGTGTCGTACTAGGGGAGGTAGACATATCTCGAATGAAATATGTCGAACAAATTGAGGGAGAAAAGATGTCATGACCCAAGCCTAAGGCCTAGACGTGACAAGGTGAACGGGAACCTGAAGGGATCCCCAACAAGCCTCTTAAGCATGCGTAGCACATCCTTGGTTTTGCATAATCATAAAAGAGTGATAAACATATAGCACATAATTTCTAAGGGTATCGAGGATTTGAACTCGCGCTATGGGGATGTTATAAGGAATAGGATAAGCATGAATCACATAGCAAATAAGTCTAAGGGGTAGGTAAGTATGACTCACACTATGGGGGCATTTACGGACTTAGGAATTCCACCACATCAACAACATTTAAAAAGCATAGAAGGGAAAAGGGACTATAGGAAGTCTTTCATAATAACATGAACATAACATGAGTCAAGCTCAATGCATAAACATCCATATCAGACAACACCTCTAGTACGAGTGGGACGGGGGCCATGACATCTCACAGGCTCACCCTCAAAATATAGAGATCCAAAATAGATATGTCTTAACAAAGCATGAAAGTAAGTGGATGTTGTCCCCGAAATGAAGGACTCACCAATAGTAGTCTTCAAAGGATCCGGCTAGCCCTGTGGAGAAGGAGGATGGATTGGAGCTCTGGTCCCTTCATGGTTAGATCACATAGGCAGGCATTAGTACTTAGAATATACTAAGTATGCGAGGTGCAATACAACAAGGGACATAAGTCATAGTAATCAAGATGCATAATCATGAACAATAGACATAGGTTGAACATGATTTGCATGATAATATGTTTTAATGTAAAACATGCATGAAAACAATCAAACTTGCATAACATATCATACATATGTGGGAGGAGATCCTAACCAACATATATGACCAAGCGAGCTACTACTTGGAATCCCAATTTTCACTCCACACCGAATAAAGGAGTAGTCTACTTGCCAAGGTAAACCAAGCATGACCCCACAAAGTGGGTGACTTGTCGTACTTGGATCCACTAGTAAATCCCATTTAGGGAAAATAATATAACCCTATGGTGGCATATAATTAACAGACTGAGGCTTTGTATAAGGACCCCTTGTGTCGATCCCCCACCTTAAGCCTCTTTCGATACTAGGTCTAGTTCCACAGAATACTTGAAAAAATCATAAATTTAATCATAACTTGATGACTTGTAAAAAGGGACATGTTAAAATAGAATGAGTATCTCATTTTTATACTTGACCGCTCGTAAAGTCTTGTAGGCTCGTCTGCATATTCATAGACTTAACTTCATAAATTCTCCCTTCACTGGAATTTCACATGAAACCATCTTTACGGCTCGTAAAAGTATCTACGACCCATAAAGGGCCTCGTGGAACCTCTACTTCAATAAATTCTGCACACTTAGCCCAAAAATAGTGCCAACCCTGTAATGCTACAAAGCAAACATAGAAACACGTCAAATCTACTAACATCGCATTGAAAACGCACAAAAATTCTAAGTTTTAAGTATCAAAAGTGATGTATTTTGAAAGCACATCAACACCCTCAACTTAAAATTGTTGCTTGTCCTCAAGCAACGAACTCAATCTACATAAGCAGTACAATAACACACATACCTTAATATAGTGTGGCATACATCACATCAAACTCAAGCATAGATACCCACACTACTTTCAAAACACATCAGATAGCTATCCAGCAAACCAACACAAATCAATGCATGTGAGAATGCAACTATGACAAGCGAGGTAACTATCAACAAGCCACAATTACTAAATTAGTCTAATATTAACAGTGTGTTGCAAATGCCCTCACAGAAAGAAGTCCTATATCTCACTCTCAATGATGTTTTCATGTATAATCTTGGGACTATGCAAAATTACTAACTCTCACAAAAGACATTCAAATATCATGATCAATACCATATGCTTCCCCCTATACTTATGACTATGACCTTTGGCTACTTAGACTAGAATCTCTTTAGGACTTTTATTGGCTTGTAATGTAGGCTTAGGGGACTCTGGTATGATGTTTTGGGAACATAGTGACTAAAGACCCTCCTTGACATTGCATTTTTCTACAATTTTGCCCTACTAACACTGTTACTTTTCATCTCATTCTCCCTTTCTCCTATTTCAAGCTTTTCTGGGTGCTTTATTTTCTTATTTTCAAGTGTTTGCCTTGTGTTTGCACAACATCTTTATTTTTAGTTCTTTGCAAATGCATCACTCATTTTTCTTGCACCTAGTACAGATTTTTTCCTCCTTTTCCATGCATCTCTAACTTCTCCCCCTCATTTTATGTTTACCTTTACACCAACCACCCTCAACTTAGGCGTTTGGCCTTAGTCGAGGTGCACAATATCCAACCTAGGAACCAAGGCCACTTTTGGTAGCCACCCTCAACTTAGGATTTTTGGCTAAGTCAAGGTGCACAATGTTCAAGGAAGGACCAGAGCCAGTTTTAGGATTTAACACTAATAAGGTTAGGTCACTTAGGTTTTTATAAAGAAAAGGTACATGTAAGGCTCAAACATTAGGATCAAGGGACTTTTCACATATTTGGTTGGTTACTTAGGCTAAGTGGACTGTTATGGATAATGGCCTAAGATCCTTTTCTAACCAACTAACCTACAGTCGAAATCAGAGTAACAGGGAAAGTTCTGAATTTATACACAATACATTAATTTGGAAAAGTAAGCTTCCACTCATATGGCACTGATTACACTATCAACACAGACTCTCAGATCATGCTTTTTATCTCAATTTCATCCTCACATATTAGAACAAGCACTGTCAACACAATTAAACATGCATGGATGCTATCTGGACTTAACTAACCAAAATTGGTGGGTATCACTTTTCACAAAAAAAGCAAATAAACACATATATGCCAAGATATCAGTACTATATGCTACCAATACTACCTACAGATCCTAAACATGTCGGTATAACAACAATAAAATATCAATGGGGAAAAAGAACATAGGCAAGGAAAACCCTAGGATTCAAAATTTGGGATAGTTATAGGTCAAGGCTACGCAAACTTCACTGAGGCCTATAAGTACCCACACCCCATTGAAAAAGAGGTGCATTGTCCTCAATACAACAACAACAACAATAATAACATACCCAGTTGAATCCCACAAGTGAGGTCTGGGGAGGGTAGAAATGCACGCAGACCTTCCCACTACCTCATAAGAAGTAGAGAGGTTGTTTCTTGTGAACCCTCGACTCAACAACACGTAAGTAGAATAACTAGATATTGCAAAGGGAACAAAAGGGGAAATAAAACTAAAAAAATCGAAAAAAAGGGGCAACTATCTACGAAAACCACATGTCAATATGTAAATACGATAAATCAACACACATTTCATAAACATCAATCCCTCCTACCCTTACTACCTCACTAAACCTCCAGATCAACCATCCGCCTAACCCAATCAGCCTACTATTCTAATTCGCGACCTCCACCCCTTCCTATCTAAGGTCATGTCCTTGGTTAGATCCAGATCCGCCATATCTTGTCTAATCACCTCCCCCCTTAATGCACACCAAAAATGCAAAATAAAGTACCGGGGTCAATAGAAATATACTTGCGCACCTAAGCGCCAGTCTCTACCTTGGGTTGCCTCCAAGCAGTGCCTGATTTATTGTTGCGGTATGCAATAGACAACTTGAGTACTCAGACTTTACCAAGTGTCCATGCTTCTACTATTTTTATGTCTTCCACATTGCCAAGGTACGGCTTGACTCTTTGGTTATTCACTTTGAATGTTTTACCATTTACTTTGTCCAACTCGATTTCCCCATGATCGAAGACATGTGCTACCCTGAAGGGTCCCAAACATCTGGACTTGAGTTTCCTGAAGAACAACTTTAGCTTGGAGTTATATAGCAGCACTAAGTGCCCTGTTGCAAATTGGCGATTCTTTATGCGACGATCATGTTGCAGCTTCATCTTTTGTTTGTATAGGGCTGAGCTCTCATACAACCTCAAACAAAATTCATCAAGCTCATTGAGTTGGCTCAACCTAGAGTTTGTTGCATCATTTTAGTCTAGATTCAACTTCTTCAGCGCCCACATTGCTTTATTATCAAGTTCCACCAGCAAATGACAGGCTTTCCCAAAGACACGTTGGTAAGAAGGCGTGCTTATAGGAATCTTGAATGTTGTCTGATATGCCTATAATGCATCATCAAGCTTCCACTACCAATCTGTCTAGTTTGCATTCACAGTTTTGATAAAATCTATTTGACTTCCTTAGTAGATACCTCCACTTTACCGATTGTTTGAGAACCGTAAGGGGTTGCCACTCGATGCTTTACCCCATATTTTTCAAGTAGGGCCTCGAATAATCTATTACAAAAGTGAGAGCCTTGGTCACTAATGATTGCCCGAGGGGTGCCGAACCTTGAGAAGATGATCCTTTTCAGAAACGTTGTGATGTTTTTGCTTTCATTGTTGGGGACAGCAACTGCCTCCACACATTTTGATACATAGTACACCAGCGAAGATGTACTTGTTGCTATGCGAGCTGAAAAAGTGACCCATGAAGTCTATTCCCCATATATCAAATAATTCAATCACCATAATAGGGTTTAGAGTGAGCTTGTGCTTGTGGGAAACTCCACCTTCTCTCTACATCTATCACATGCTTTAGCTTAGTCATGAGCATCTTTGTGGATAGTTGGCCCATAGTAGCCACACCGCAAGATCTTATGTGTTGTCTAGACTCAACTATGATTCCCACCCACTAGGGACAAATGACATGCCTCTAAGATATTCATCCTCTCAACCTGAGGAGCACAATTACGAATAATCCCATCTATGCATACACGAAACAAGTATAGGTCATCTTAAAAGATTTTTTTTCACATCAGTCATGAACTTGCGGTGCCGGTGGGTATTCAAGTCTGGAGGCACAATATCATTAACCAAATAGTTTGTAAACCAAGGTATCAAATCATGAGATGCTACCAACACTCTCTCATCTGGGAATGAGTTGTTGATCTCCAATCCATAGTCAAATTTTGCCATGGCTCCATCCTCTAATCTAGAGATGTAATCTGCAACCTGATTTTTGGTCCTTATGTATCCTTCTCTGCCATCAAATACCTTAGTGAAGAGTGATCCATGTGTACTGTGATTTTGGTCCGAAATAGGTATGATGTGAATTTCTCAAACACAAAAGACCACCGCAAGTAGTTCTTACTCAATGACAGTGTAGTTCTTATGTGCTGAATTTAGGGCTTTGCTAGTGTAGTATATGGGATGTAATATCTTCTCTTGGAAATGTCCCAATACTACACCAAGTGCAACCCTGCTTGCACTACACATGATTTGAAAGGGCTTCGACCAGTCTGGAGCTCCAATAATAGGAGCTAAAATCGGTTTCTTCTTCAATCATTCCAAGGTTCCAGTCATGCATCATCAAAAACGAACTTAGCATCCTTCTCAAGCAACTTGCACAATGGGTGCGTAATATTAGAGAAGTACTTTATGAAGCACCAGTAGAACCCTACATGCCGTAGGAAGCTCCTCACACCTTTCACAGAGATAGGTGAGGAAAGCTTCTCAATCGCCTCCACTTTGGCTCTATCAACCTTGATTCCTTTGATGGAGATTTTGTGGCCCAACATAATTCCCTCTTTCACCATGAAGTGACACTTTTCCCAGTTCAACACCAAATGACAATCTTCACACCTTTTGAGCACTGCATGCAAGTGTTTCAAACAATCCTCGAATGAGTCACCAACCATGATAAAGTCCTCCATGAAGACCTCAATAGTGTCTTCCACCATGTCATAGAAGATGTACATCATGCATCTTTGGAATGTTGTTGGTGCATTGCAAAACCTGAATGGCATTCTCTTGAATACGAAGGTGCCATAGGGGCATGTGAATGTTGTCTTTTCCTAATCCTCCAGAGCAATGGTTATCAGGTTGTAGCCTGAATAACCATCCAAAAAGTAGTACCATCCCTTTCCAGCAAATCGGTCTAACATTTAGTCCATGAACGACATAGGGAAGTTGTCTTTTTGTGTTGACGCATTGAGTTTCCTGTAGTCCATGCACACTCTCCACCACTGATTGACCAGATGGGAATAAACTCATTGCTAGTATAGGGGACCACAGAGATACCTCCCTTCTTCAGAACACACTAAACCGGGTTCACCCATTCACTGTCGGTGATTGGATAGATTACCCCTATGTCCAACCACTTGATGATTTCCTTGCGCATGACCTCTTGCATAGGGGGGTTAAGATGCCTTTGGTGCTCAATACTCGACTTGTAGTCCTTGAGCAATTGGATTTTATGAGTACATACCCCCGGAGGGATACCAATGATATCTGCAAACATCCATTCAATGGTCCTTTTGAACTACTTAAGTACCGCTACAAGAGCATTCACTTGTTCGTCGTTCAGGTCCGCAACAACTATGACTTACAAGGTGCTGTTGAAATCCATAAATACATACCTCAGATGAGATGGAAGAGCCTTCAACTCTAGCATCGGTGGCTCCTCTATGGACGGTTTGCTTGGAGGTGACTCTCAATTCTGTAAGTCCAGCTCCAACTTTATTTGGTGCCTAGGGGCGTAAGATATACCTAAAACCTTCATTGTCTCCTCATAGTTTGGGATACCATCATGCTCAAAATTCATCAATACAGCTCCCAGAGGGTCAACGCCAAGTCTCTCCTCAAGTGGTACCTCTGGCTCTACATCATCAACACTTTCGATAACAACGACTACCCACAAATTATCCCCTTTCTTTACATGTTGAAAAACGTTGAAGATGACCTAATCTTTCCCAAATCTGAGCTTGAGTTGGCCCCTCTTCATGTCCACCAAGGTACGTTTAGTGGCTAAGAAGGGCCTCCCTAGGATGATAGGGACTTTGAAGTCAACCTCACAGCGTAGGATCACAAAATTTATATGGAATATGAATTTATTCACTTTAACAAGCACATCTTAACGTATCCCTGGCAACGATACCAAAATCTTGATGTTGCCTAAGTTAAACCTTTATTTAAAGTAAAGTAGTTGTTGTCAATATAACCAAGGTTAGGGTCGAACCCACAGGGAATATGGTAGACGTAGAAGAATTCAATGTAATTCGCGTTGATTAACCAACTTATCTCCCAAGAAGGGGGGGGGGGGTTATGACAACTATAAAAAGTAATCCTAATCTAAGACGTGTTAAACTAGTATGAAGAGGAACTAGGGTATTGTGTTCCACACGGTTCCCTAACTCAGTATTGCCAGATAATCAAATTCTTTTCTAGTGTGTAGCATGCAGAATGGTAAGTTAAGCTCATCAAACCCTTTGGCCCAGGCGATAGGGGAATTTCACTACACAATTTGGTCCATCACTGCAGTGTGACATCACTAACCCTTACTTATTGTTCCAGTACAATCTCCCTTTGGCCTAGTTTGGTTGATTAGACGAGAAACATCAATCGAATTCTATTAATTAATCTCTTTTCTTATTTATTACTACCTTCGTCTAGTCAGTAACACTAGGCAGGTTCTAATGTTGGCTACCATTAGAAAGCATTCAATACAAAGAGAATTAATTAATAAATGCATTCATACTTTTCAAGAATTATGAATTATCCGATTTTACTTTGCTAGTTCTTCATGGTTCCACAACCCTAGTTGTAGACTTTAGCTACTCATAATCAATGTAAATGCAAGACTTATGAATTTGAATAACATAATTGAACACTTACACAAGAGAATCAAGCACAAGAAATCCAAACTTTTCAATTAGGATCACAAGATTTAAATTGAATGATGAAAGAAAGTTTTACAAGTGTTTCTCCACCTCTTTCACGTTTCTCTATTGTTTTTGACTTGTTGTCTATTGTTCTCTCCTATTCCTTCTGAAAAATAATCTAAAAATCCTACTTATAGTGTTTAAAATACAAAACCAAAATAGAATAGGATAACTGGGACAGCATACTCTATGACAACTTCTACGGGCTGTATATCATTTTATGGCCCGTAAACGGACTTTCATGGATATCTTCTTAAACTAGGGCTGACTTCTACAGCACCCCTTTATGACCCATATAATGTTCTACGGCTGATAGGGGTTTAGTCTGATGACTTTTTAGCAACTCCCCACTTTTTGATCCTCAGGGCACGACACCAAGTCTACGGCTCGTATAGTATTCTACGACTCATCTGCATGTTCGTAGACTTAATTCTAGAAATTCACCCTTCACTAGAATTTCACATGGAACCATCTTTACGGCTCGTAAAAGTATCTATGACCCATAAAGGGTCTCGTGGAACCTCTGCTTCAGTAAATTCTACCCACTAAGCCCAAAAATAGTGTCAGCCCTGTAATCCTTCAAAACAAACATAAAAAAACATCAAATCTACTAACATCGCATTGTAACACATAAAATTTCAAGTTTTAAGCATCAAAATTGTTGTATTTTTCCAGTGCATCAATGGATTTTATGGATTTCTTTGATTTCTCTTAGAATGCTTGAATTATGATTAGACATAATTAAATTACCCTATATAGGATTTCAAGCGTAAGATGATTATGGCTTACGAAATAAATATGGCTTCGCCTAATTATAATTAAATTTGATTAATGATTCTTATCCTACTTCATGATTCTAACTTCAATTGTTCATGAACCCATATTTTGTCCTGATTCCTATGTTAATCTATGTTTTCATGAATGAGATTCCAAGTATGAAAGTATGTCTATGATCATGATTATGAGGGTGACCTAAGATCCAAATGTTATGCTATGATTTACAATATAGGGAGTACACCAACACTTTATGCAAGTCATATAGATAGACTATTCTTATGATATGAAATAATGTATGAGGCTATGATGCATAATTTACAAGATATGATAGTACGATTCTGATAAATCGTGATCTATAATGATGTCTATGTATATTGCATGATTATGTATTGCATTGGATTTGACTTAACACCAAATCAGCTTAAGCGAGAGGAAATATCTCCAAGGGTCCTTATATAAATCTTCATTTCTCATAACTATGCCATCATGGGATTATAATTATGTGCCTATAAGGTACTAAGTTAGTGGATCCATAAACTTAGGATACTCACCATGCTGGGGTTATTCCTATAGGATGGGTCTACACACAAGTGACACTTACTATGTTGGGATAGATCTCATAGTTTGGGGTACAGTCTACCTTGGCAAGTATACTTCTCTTTCTCCAGTGTAGAGGGAACATTGGGATTCCATGTAATAGTCCACATAGTTTTATTGTTGATTATGGTCCTATTTCCGCATATGTATGTCTCCTAGGTTATAAAATGTTTTATAATGCTTCTACTCATGATTTTAAAGAATGATACCTTTTCCTTATTCCTTTGCTATATCTATGCAAATTACCATTATGTTATGATGTTTCTTGATACATTGCATACTTACATACCTAGTACATCGAATGTACTAACACATACTCTTTTCCTACGTGATCTAATCATGTAACGACAGACGATGATGAACCTACTCATCCTAATTATTTCTAGAGTTGGATATGATAACTTGAGGATTATTGGTGAGTTCCTATGCTTTATGGATGAGCCTTGGCTTCTTCTTACTTTTATGTTGCTATGATGAGATTTTTGTACTTTCTTTCCTTTTGGTTAGGGTGATCTAGTAGTATGTTTTAGACCTCGCCAAGATTTTACAATGTCCAAGCATGATTCAACATGATGATAATGGTCTAATCACATTATTAGGAAGCTTTTAGCTTTACTTTTATTTTTTTTAAAATTATGTTTCAGCTTGCTTACTTTTGTCATTGCTTTATTACCTTATGTATGCTTATATTATGCTAAGAGGCTTGGTTGGGGCATCTTCGGGTTCCACATTCATTATGTCATGGCTAGGCCTTAGGTTCGGGTTATGAAAAACTTAGTATAAAGAACAAGGTTTAAAAGCATCCTAGGGAGTCCAACATGTCGTGTCTAGTAGTGTCTAGTTCATAGGTGAAAAACACTTCAAATCCATGAATAGGAGGTTGTGAGATGTCTAGGAAACCATCACTTCTTTATGATTTATGTCGTGCCCTAATTTGTGATCTAAGTCTCTTCCCCCTAACATTTGTCCATTGAAATTTTCAGAGAATGCCTCTAAGACATGTACCATTATCAAGAGGAGTCAATGCTAATAAGGGCCAAGCTCCTCTCGCTCCGTAAGATCCTCTAGCCACCAAGTGACTGATGAGGAGTTTAGGGCCACTATTACTATGTTGGCTCAAGGTGTGTCTACTAAAGCCAACCAAGTCATTGCTTCTCCAAATTGTCCAACTCTGGCTTCTAGGGTAAGAGACTCTAGAAGGATTAATACTCTGGAGTTCTATGGTTCTAAAGGGGACGAAGATTCACAAGAATTTATTGATGAGATATACAAAGTGGTGGAGATTGTGGATATGACATCTAAAGAGAAGGCCGAGTTGGCGGCTTACCAACTCAAGGGAGTTGCTTAAGTTTGGTCCACACAATAAAAGTCTGAAAGAGTTTATGAAGGTCCCATTGGATGGGAGGTGTCCAAAGCTGCTTTATTTTGTCATTCATCTTGAATTAGGGGAAGCTAAGGTAATGGAATTCATGAATCTCAAGCAAACTAGTATGAGTGTGAGGGGGTACACCCTCAAGCTCACAAAATTGTCCAAGTATGCTCCTTTCTTGGTGGCCAATCCTAGAGCCTATATGAACAATTTTATTTTGGGTGTTCCTAACTTTGTGAAGATATAGTGCAAAACCATGATGCTCATAAAGAGATGGTTATTTCTTGGCTCATGACTAATGTTGAGCAATTGAGAGTTAGAAGCTTCAAAAGTTGATGATAACGAAGTCCAAGAGGGCTCATTTTGAATGTGGGTTTTCAAAAGCTAAATCCAGTTGTGGTGGCCATTTTTAACAACGCCAAGGGTCACCCATGGGTGCTACTCCAAGGTTTGATAGAGATAGGGTACCTACCCCTAAGTCTAAAGTTGATGGTTCTAAGGCTAGTGCTACTCTCCCTAAGTGTGAGAGGAATCATGAAGGTGATTGCTTGAGAGGCTTAGGTGCTTGTATTAAATCTGGAAAGATGGAACACAAGAATTTTAAGTGCCCTGGAGAGGCTAACAAAGTAAGAGAGGGTGTCCTAAAGGCCAAGCTATTCAAACAAGGCAAGTGCAGAAAGGTGCCCAAGCTCAACAAGGAGGTGGTCCACATGATAATAAGTTTTATGCTTTGCATACTAGGCAAGAGAAGGAGGAGTCTTCCAATGTGGTTAAGAGTATGTTAAATGTCTTTAATCTTGATGTATATGCTTTACTTGACCCCGGTGCAAGTATGTCTTTTTCACTCCTTACCTTCTTATAATGTTTGATGTGTCTCCCGATGTCTTGATATATCCATATTCGGTCTATGCTCCTATTGGTGAGTCAGTCCTAGCCAAGAAAGTCTATAGAAACTACCCCTTGTCAGTCTTGCGTAGAGTCTTTCTATGTGATCTTGTTGAACTTGACATGACCTTTTTTTGATGTTATTCTTGGTATGGATTGATTCTATACATCATATGTTTTTATTGATTATAGAACTCGTAGGGTCAAATTCCAAGTGCCTAATAAGTCTATCCTTGAGTGGAAGGGAACCAATTCGATGATCAGAGGTAAGTTCATTTCATATGTAAAGGCTAGGAAAATGATTTCAAAGAGGTGCATATATCATGTTGTACGGGTTAAGGATGTTGAGTCCGAAATTCCTACTCTTGATTCGGTCCTTATAGTTAATGAATTACCTGATGAATTGCTTGATATTCCTTGCCAAAGGGAAATTGATTTTGTTATTAATCTTCTACCCTGTAAGGACCCATAAGTTAGGAAGTCAAAAAGTACAAAATAAGTGGAACTAGAAATGTTCAGGCCAAAGGTATGACTCTTATATATGACTCGTGTTTCAAACCCCGGACTGAGGACTGGTGGATGGGGGCATCCTAGATTGAAATTGACAAAGTATAAGGGGCAATGTATGAGGGGTGTTTACGATTCATAAATGAAACTATGGATCATAAAGAGGGTTTGTGATTTTGGGTGTGGGGGTTGATGAGAATTTGGGTTTCTGAACTTGAAGTATGAACAAATAGGATGACTCGTAGTTCTATTTACAAGTCGTAGAATGGTTTTGTAGATAGGGTCCTGAAGATTGAAAAAATTTCTATATATGGAGAAAACCACAAAAGGGTTCTATGACCCGTAGATCATTCTATAAGTTATAGAATGAGGTCATAAGCTAGGTTCTAGAGCTAGATTTAGAAGATAAAAAATTAAATAAGATGAAACCCCCGTAACTATAGCCCGTAAACCATTTTACGACATAAAAATGGGGGTCATGGTTTCTTCAGATAGTTTTAATTAAGGGTACTTTGACCTTTCCCCATCCCTAAGTTTTAAACTACATCATTTTTAGGACCCAAATCTATCCATTATCAACCCCAAAACCTCCCAATCACTCTCATTCTCTCCACTCCAAATTCCCTAAACCTTCTATGGCTTGAATTCTCCAAAGGCAAGGCAAGAAGGGCTAGGGTTTCCAAGGGTTTTCTTCCCCAAATCTTTAATACTTTCCTTAAGGTCTTAAATCAGTTATGTAAGTTGATTTGTGGATACTTTTCATCCACAAAGTCCAAAAAACTTCCCTTTTACCTTTTCTTAAGTTCTTAAAATTTATGAGTTATGTGAGTATGATAATGGGCTTCGAGGAATATACTATGTAGGTGTCTAGAAATGAGAGATGTTCCAATGGTATATATTAGGGTGATAAAGGACATGTATGATAGAGCAAAAATATGAGTAAGGGTGGTGAGAGGAGGCTCAGAGTACTTTCCTATGAAGATAGGAACTCCTCTAGAGTATTTTCCTGTCGAGATGGGACTTCATCAAAGATCAGTGCTAAGCCCTTTTTCTTGTGCCTTGTTGATGGATGAGCTGATACGATCTATTTAGAAGGAATTTCAATGGTATATGTTATTTTTAGATGACATAGTACAAATTGATAAGACTTGAAATAAATTTAATGATAGGTTGGAGGTTCAGGGACATTCTTTGGAATCAAAAGAGTTCAAATTGAGAAGGACCAAAACAGAATACTTGGATTGTAAATTCAGTGTTGCGAGGGATAAGCGGGCATTGAAGTGAATCTTTCCACTCAACGTATTTCCATGAAAGAAAGCTTTGAATATCTTTGGTCCATTATCAATGGTAATGGTAATATCGATGATGATGTGGCACATCATATTAGGGCAACATTGATGAAGCGGAGGCTTGCCTCTGAAGTATTATGTGCTAAGAAGGTACCACCTAAAATTAAAGGTAAGTTTTACAGAATGGTGGTTAGACCATCATTACTATATGGGGTAGAGTGCTAGCCAATCAAAAATTCACATATCCAAAAGGTGCAGGTTGCAAATATGAGTATGTTAAGATAGATGCGTGGACATACCAGGGGTGACAAGATTAGGAATGAGACCATCCGAGAGAACTTAGGGATGGGTTATGTGGTAAACAAGATAAGGGAAGTGAGACTGTGATGGTTTGGATATGTGTAGAGAAGAAGCATCGATGCTCCTGTTAGGACATACGAGAGGTTAGATTTAGGAGTTACGCAGAGGGTTGGAAGGATATATTTAGGGGTTACGCAGAGGGGTGGAGATAGACCTAAGAATTATTTAGGGGAGGTGATTAGACAGGATATATGATGAAACTTTATCTCACCGAGGACATGCCCTTAGATAAAAAGGAATGGAGGTCGCATATTAGGGTAGAAGGTTAATAGACTAGTAGGGATAGTATGATGTCAGGCCTCGTGATATAGTAGGATATTAGGATTAGTCATGTTTTTATATTTTGTGTTGTCCATCTTATATTTGTTGCTTTTATTGTATCTATACTTATCTCTTTTCCTTTTATTGTATTTATATATTATTATTTGCTTTTTACTATAGTAATTTTTTCCTCATATCTAGTACCTTTTGCTTTTGAGGTTTGATATTTTTGAGATGAGAGTCTTCCAAAAACAACCTCTCTATCTCTATGAGGTAGTGGTAAGGTCTCCCAAGATCCCACTTATGGGAATCCACTAGGTATGTTATTATTGATGTTTTTGTTTATAGAACGATTTAAATGATGTTTTAATCATGTATTTTTAATTATTTTGACTCTAATGATGCAATTAGGGGTGTGCGAAAATTGAACCGACCATTAAACCAAACCGATAAAAATGTTATTGATTTATTGTTATTGGATTATTAGGTTAACCAGTTTTTAATGGTTTTCAGAAAAGAGATTATTGGGTTATCGGTTCGATATTAGTTTTTACTACTATATTATATGGTAAATCGATAACCCAATAAGACTATAATAAGTTACTATTTTATCTCTTCATAAATATTAAATATTAGTAATTTAATAGTAATAGGACACTATATCAATACTTTACATATTTTAATCTTTACAATATTTAAGTGATTAGTTATTCAATTTAGTATTTTAGTTGTTAATTAACAAATTATAGCTTTTGCAAGTTTGTAAATATAGTCTTCGTACTCTATCTGCTTTTTATTATTGCAAATTCTCATTATCATTCTTATTGGATAAACTGAACCATTAAGGACTTAAATCGATAAACCAAAAACTGATAAAAATTATTTTATTGGTTTAGCATATTTAAAAATCAAAAATTCATAAATCGAACTAATAATGTATAAAATCAAATCAAACAAACCGATGCATATCCTTAGATGCAATATGATAATGTACTATAAATTCCTATAGTTTTCAAGTTGAATTTCACGATTACACTGTCTGTGGTTTTTAAATAATGATGTGGGTTGTTTAGACTTGGTTTTAAATAAATAGGCTACACCATGATATTACTTAATACTTATGAATCGAGTATTTTACAGTTTATTGCATAAGCCCACTAAATATAAGATTAGTTCCTACATGATGCTAATGATAAGGGTCTTAATGTATTTTATGAAAGTTGTAAGCATGATAAGAATTCCTTTAATGATTCTTAAGATGGACCCTCAATGTTGAGTGGATCCCAAGTTAATAAGCTACCCTATGAAATTAAAAGTATGTTTCCAAGTTTACAAATGTTTATGTATATGCCTATGTTACAGGTATTCTGTAGGACTTGACTTTGCGCTGAATAAGGCATGGAGGTAGAATTTGGTAAGGGAACCGTAGTAGCAATCTCTTGTCTTATTAACTATGTGCTACCACGTCATGATCCAAGCCTAGGGTTGAGGTGTAACATGGTGACCAGGAAATCACCAAACAAGCCTCATAGCATAGTTAAGCACGTCATTGGTTAGGAAGCGCGGGATAAGCATTACAAATCAATACTAAGGAGTAGGGAAAGTAGGACGCAATCTATGGGATAAGGACATTGGACTTGCCACCATACAAGCACAACAAGAAATTCTAATGAAAGGGATCTCGGGAGTCAAGCTATGGGGATGGAGGACATGGGAATCAC
Organism: Solanum rostratum; assembly: GCA_029948455.1. NCBI lineage: Eukaryota > Viridiplantae > Streptophyta > Magnoliopsida > Solanales > Solanaceae > Solanum > Solanum rostratum. The sequence goes on along the minus strand of CM057050.1, from coordinate 35,984,399 downwards.
CATCATACATTCAACAACAAACTAGACTAAAGGGTGAGATCATAGGACTTAAGCTATGGGAGTAGGGACTTAGGAATTTCACCATCTCATCGACATATCATACAACATCAAAATAGGATAGGGCATAATATTAGCCTGCATAACCATCAAACATAACAAGGCTCATACATAAAGTTTCATGATGTCCAACAATGCCTCTAAGTCATAGAAAGGGACGGGGCCCAAGTCATGTCCTGGGCTAACTCTCAAAGTAAATGACATAAGATAATCATATCACAGCATAGGTAGACAGAAGGTGGGTCTTGTCCTTGGAATAAAGGATTCACCATAAGCAAACTTCCACATATCTAATCTAGCCGTGAAGCGGTGGATGAGGAAAGTCTCCGGTCCCCACATGGTTATATCATGTAGGAAAAAGGTATGTGTTAGTACATTTGAATGTACTAAGTACATGGGCATACAATGCATATGGGCATCATAACCTGCATTTTAATGTTAGAGGACAAGGGCACATATATATATATAGAAATAAATATATAGGAAAAGATGCCATTATAATATGCCTTAAATCCATTATGCATAAATGCCATAATACATGAACATAGCAGGGATGAGACCTCAACTGACATATAAAACCACGTGAGTTGTTACATTGAATTTCAACGTTGCCTCTACATCAGAGAAAGAGTGATCTATTTGCCAAAGGTATACCATACCTCTCCTTGTAAGAACACCACCTATTTCGGAGGGGTACCTTACCTCATGAGAATGTCACCCATTTAGGAGAGGATTTTACATGCACATAATTATCCATAAAATGGCATACACATAAACCTACATTGGTAAGTAGTTATGAGAAACGTAGGCTTTACTTAAGGACCCCTTGGGTCAAGCCCCCACCCCCAATCTCATTTGATGCTAAGTCTTCATCCCACGGGAATACGTATACATACATATGCTTGAACATAGAATCATATGTCTTTCAAATCATAATCATGCGTACTTAGGCTTATGAACCAAATCATACTTCATAATTATGCATACTTGGGCTTAAAAGTCAAATCATACTTCAATTCATGATTACATACACATGAATAGCTCATTCATACTTGAACTTGATGGTGTATACACACCCATAATTTCTTAAATCCATATCATAGACATTATGTGATCACATGTCATTTAAGAACCATACTTGCCTTGAAATCACAGTCATAATCACAATTGAGTATCAACCCACATCATAAATCTCATGAAAAACCTTGTTCATGCATGTTTATGCCATGAGAAATGAGAGAATAGCATGATTACTTGAAATTCATACTTAAAACATCATAATAGGATGAAATCATACTTAATCAATAAAATAAATCAACAATTGAAAATACTTGAAATTACCCATGCATAAATTCAGCATAAAAAGAAAAATACATGTTCAAATATCATAAAATTCATGTAAATTGACATAATAAGACTTAAATTATGTTAAAATCATCAATTGAAACCAAACAATAACTTAATTTCTTCAATTTGTAAGTAAATCACAAAACCCACTTGCGAATCATGCTTAGAAATCATGAAATAGGAGAAATAAATTTTTGGGCTTCATGATTGGAAGGTAATCATGAATCAATCCACACATCCCTGGAAGAATTTGGGAAGATGAAGATGGAATAGACTTGAGCTTGAACCACCCTTGAATCCCCTAGCTTAAATATTCAAAGCTTGGCTTGAATGGAGTTTTAGGAACTTGAATTCTAGAGTTTATGTGTTGGAAATTTGAAAATGAAGTGTGTTGAATAACTAAGGGATGATTTGAGGGTCTTTAGATAGGCATAAAAATCATAAAAGCTCCTGGAAATGAACTAAATTACCAAATAGCCCTTAATAAAACGTAATCATAATTTAGTCGGGCACCTGCACGATAGGCTTCACAGTCTATGAAGCACTTTACGGTCTGTGGTGGCCTCCGTGAATAGGACCCAAGATTCGAGACGATGCATCTCCCTGATGAAATTGGCCAAGGGTCACCATCACGGTTTGTGGTGCTCTTCACGGGCCGTGATGGTGCCTAAGTGGTACCCTTGGGCTAAATAGTGGTGATCAAACAAGGGGCTCCTTCCACAAGCCCTTTCACGGCCAGTGGTAAGGTCCACGAGCTTTGAAAGGCTACGTAGAAGGCTACTTAACCTGGAAAGTATGGAACAAGGTTGGGAAGCCTAGGCATAAACCAAGGTCCACTCCATGGTCACCTCCACGGCTCGTGAAGGTGACCTTGAAAGGACACCTTGGTTAAAAACATTAAAAATAAAAAAAATTCAAGCATTCCTAAGGATTTTGAAAACTAGGGTCCTTACATACAAGAGTAGCCCTTTTAGGCTAAGGATAGATGATCCATAATAGCAAAGTTAAACTATGATATGCATGCATAAGTTGAAAGAGTTACACTCGAAAAGTGGTCTCTTTATGCTAACATACAGGATTATGTTGGATTACATGTAGTGGCTCACATGGTCTTAAATTCCAGCTACGTTCTCCTCCCATAAAGCTATGTATTTGATGTTTATATACTTTAAATGTGCTTCCATATGATGCATTAATCATTTACTTTATATTGAGCTATACTTCTTGACTTTTTCTATGCATGTTTTGAATGATGGCATTACAATCTCATGAATGATGGCATTACAATTTCATGTATGCATTGCATCTCACATACTTAGTATATTCCACTATACTAATGCATATTTTGCCTACATAGTGTCACCGTGTAGGGACCGTTACTCCTCTTCCTTCACTAGCACATGGCTAGCCTTCAACGTTCAAGACTAGTAGACTTGGTGAGCCCTCTAGTTTAGGGACTACACCTCTTTCTTCATGCCATTTGTATTCAAGACATCTACTTATTTTGAGTTGTATTATGATGACTTTTAGTTTCTATGTTGTTTTCTTATGACTCTTATACTTGAGGGAATCTTTGGGTATGCATAACACCTCCCAAAGTACCTTAGAATGCCCTCATGGTAGATGTTTTGCATAATTCATCATCCATGTTCTTTTTGGTAAATCTGAGACTGGATTCTTGATTGGGGAAAATTTATGTGGGAGAAGGGTCATGTTTGATTTGTGGATCAACAATATTAAAAAAATAATTTTTTGCAAGTTATTAAATTTTCTAGAGGAATCTGTGACCTCTCTGCATCATAGAGAGGGTTCATTTCAGTGTAAAAATTATTGGAACTTATCTCAGGGTCAAATCAGGAGAAAATCAAACTTTACATGAAAATAAATCATCTCTAACAAGTCCGCATCATGTTATGTTTTCCCCATGGTACAAACTTTTCCGAAAAATTCTAGTTCTAAGTAAGGGAAATTCGGACAAATCTTTGAACCCTTATAGAGGGAAATTCATGAAATTATCTCTCATTTTGAACCTATTCGACGCACCAATACTCCTAAAATTCTCTCAAACCTCCCAAGACTCCTCTACCAAATTCTTCCAAAAATTCTAGGGTTTCAAGAATCCTTCATTAAAGGCCAAGCTTCAAGGTGATCCTAAAGCTTCTTCAAGTTTCTCCTACCTTTCTCAAGATCATTAAGATATGTGTATTTCTTCATCCATTGGTTCTTCCACCAATGGAGTCCAAAATCCTTCCCAACTCAATCCTTTAATTGAAAGGTTTATTTCATTATAGGTACTTCCTATTCCTACCTATATGCATGATTCATGATGGAAATTGTTATTTATTGATTTGAAATGCATGAACTCCATTTAAATGTTGATACCATGAAATATATTCAGGTACTTGAGCTATGTATGCTATTTTACTATGAAGGGCTTTGAAGATTTATGGGTATGAGATAGTTTTCATGATTGCCTAACTAAGGTCTTACAATAGTTATGATGGGTTGTTTGAATGGTTACAAGTGATCATGTTTTACCTCATCCATGCACATTTCTCTTGAAATTTATGTTTTTAAGTCCCTATGCATAGACTTACCATGTTTTGGAACTAAGACTATATGATGAAGCATCTTATGTATAATGAAAGGTTTTACTTCATATTATGTAAGTCATGAATATTATGAATGATTAAGGACTACTAAGTATGTTATGAATCCATGGAAATTCTATGAAAATTATGCAAGATTATTAATCACTTTTATGATGTCATGATACACCCTCTTGTGAAGGGATATGCTCACTTGGAGGGATTACGAATTTTAATGAGCTACTCTTATTATGAAATTATGATTGACAAGTTTATGTATATTATGATTATGCCTATTTTATTTATTCCATAGGACCAGACTTAGCACCGAATGAGGCTTAAGGTGGGAGCTTGACCTAAGGGGTCCTTATATAAAGTTTTAGTCTCATAACTACGTGCCACTATAGGATTATGTTTAAGCTAGTGGATCCACATATTTATCCATGTTCATGTAATACCTACCGAAATAGGCAATGCCTACAAGGTGAAGGTATAGTCTACCTTGGAAAGTAGACTACTCTTTTTCAGTATAAAGGCAACATCGAGATTCCATATAGTAACTCACATGATCTTCGTGTTGATCAAGATCTCCTCCCACAAGTTTATGTTACGTTATGAAATTATGCTTCTCCTTCCATGCATGTTTTGATTAACGCATTGATCCTTCAGTTCATATTGAACATATTGTCTTCGCTATGATTATGCATCTTGTCTATTATGGCTCATGATTTCCTTGCTGCATTGCATCCCGCATACTTAGTATATTCAAAGTAATAACTCATACATTTTGCCTACAAGATCTAACCATGTAGGGACTGGAGCTCTTCCCCCATCCACCTCCTCATGGCTAGTTCAGTTTATGAAGGTCTTGTCCTTTCTTAGTCCTTTGTTTCTAGGGAAAGATCCACCTTCTATCTATCTTGTTTATGATAATACTTTGCTACATTTGCTATTTTACTTTTGAGGGTTAGCCCTGGACATGTCCTGGCCCCAATTCCATCTATGACTAGAAGTATTGTTGGATATCATGTTATGTACATATTATGTGATATTTTTGTATCTATGGTGAGTTTTCCTTAGTCCTTATTACATGCTTTGTTGTTTCTTATGATATTGTTGGCAAGATGGTGAAATTCCTAAGCCCCCACTTCCCATAAAATATGTCCAATGTCATATTTTCTTAAAATTATTATATTCTGATTGCATGATGGTCATTCCCTATCCCCTTAACCCATAGTGTGAGTCCTAAGTCCCTAATCCCTAGACTATTTGATGATGTTTGAACTACGTTCTCATGCAAATAAGGTGCTTACGTATGCTATGAGGCTTGTTTAGGGTGCCTTTGCATTCCTCATTCGTCATGTCACAACTAGGACCTAGGCTTGGGTCGTGACAAGCTTAGTATCAGAGAACTAGGTTTGTAAATAATCCTCAAAAATGTAACATACCATGACGAATAGAGTTTTGTTCATGGTTTTAAAGTGCATCACAACTATGAATAGGAGGCTATGAGGTGTTTAGGAAATAACTCACTACTTTATGTTCTATGTCGTGCCTTAGAACTTTTCTTAAGACTTCCTATTTTTAACAATTCCTCTTTGCACTTCTAGATAATATTGTCAAGAAGAATGCCACCAAGAGTCCCTATTCTTGAGGAGGACAAAGCCACTCTAGCCACACAACCTTCCCAAGAAAAAGGGGTTACTCATGTCGAATATTGGAATGTTATCACATTGTTGGCATAAGTTGTAGTCAACCAAGTTAACCAAGCGGCCCAAGATCCTCATGCTACTCCTCCGTCCTAAAGGGTCAGGGACTTCACTAGGATGAATCTGTCAGAGTTCCACGGCTCTAAATTGAAGAAAGACCCCCCAAGAATTTATTGATGAGGTGTACAAGGTTCTAGCTATCATGGGGGTAATCTTGGAGAAGAAAGTAGAACTAGCAGCCTACCAACTCAAAGACCTTTCAAAAATATGGTTCACCCAATGAAAGATGGAGAGAAAGGATTATGATCTTATTCCTTGGGAGGAATTCAAAGCCACCTTCCTTGACTGTTTTTTTTTTCTAATTGTGCTAAGGGAAGCAAAGATGATGGAATTCATGAATCTCAAACAAGGCTCCATGAGTGTGAGGGAGTATTCTCTCACATCCAAGAATCTCTCAAAGTAAGTACCTTACTTGGTTGCCGATCCCCAACAAAAATGACCAAGTTTGTGTCGAGAGTGTTTGACTGGTTCAATGAAGAGTGTCATACTAGGGGAGATAGACATATCTCGAATGAAATATATCGAATAAATTGAGGGAGAAAAGATTTTATGACCCAAGCCTATGGCCTAGACGTGACATGGTGAATGGGAACCTGAAGGGATCCCCAACAAGCCTCTTAAGCATGCGTAGCACATCTTTGGTTTTGCATAATCATAAAAGAGTAATAAACATATAGCACATAATTTCTAAGGGTAACGGGGACTTGAACTCACGCTATGGGGATGTTATAAAGAATAGGATAAGCATGAATCACATAGCAAATAAGTCTAAGGGGCAGGTAAGTATGACTCACACTATGGGGGCATTTATGGACTTAGGAATTCCACCACATCAACAACATATAAAAAGCATAGAAGGGAAAAGGGACTAAGGGAAATCTTTCATAATAACATGATCATAATATGAGTCAAGCTCAATGCATAAACATCCATATCAGACAACACCTCTAGTACGAGTGGGACGGGGGCCATGACATCTCACAGGCTCACCCTCAAAATATAGAGATCCAAAATAGATATGTCTTAACAAAGCATGAAAGTAAGTGGATGTTGTCCCCGAAATAGAGGACTCACCAATAGTGGTCTTCAAAGGATCCGGCTAGCCCCGTGGAGGAGGAGGATGGATTAGAGCTCTGGTCCCTTCATGGTTAGATCACATAGGCAGCATTAGTACTTGGAATATACTAAGTATGCGGGGTGCAATACAACAAGTGACATAAGTCATAGTAATCAAGATGCATAATCATAAACAATAGACATAGGTTGAACATGATTTGCATGATAAATGTTTTAATGTAAAACATGCATGAAAACAATTCAACTTGCATAACATATCATACATATGTGGGAGGAGATCCTAACCAACATATATGACCAAGCGAGCTATTATTTGGAATCCCGATTTTCACTCCACACTGAATAAAGGAGTAGTCTACTTGCCAAGTAAAAACAAGCATGACCCCACAAGGTGGGTGAGTTGTCGTACTTGGATCCACTAGTAAATCCCATTTAGGGAAAATAATATAACCCTATAGTGGCATATTAATTGACAGACTGAGACTTTGTATAAGGACCCCTTGTGTCAATCCCCCACCTTAAGCCTCTTTCGATACTGGGTCTAGTTCCACAGAATACTTGAAAAAATCATAAATTTAATCATAACTTGATGACTTGTAAAAAGGGACATGTTAAAATGGAATGAGTATCTTCTTTTTATACTTGACCGCTACACGAGGAATATACCTTGTACTAGAGGGTAAAAACATTGCATGAACTTGACCCTTTCTAATAGGCATTGCATTACACATGAGAGTAGAGTTGTAATATGCTTGACCCCTTCTAGTGAGCTTTAGTTAGTACATGTGGGTAGAATAGTTAACATGCTTGACCCCATCATGTAGACATTATTCACTCACAAGAGAGTAGAATATATTATAAGGAAATATTTTGCTTACATATCATAGGAACTTTTCATGAGCTCAATGCATACTTAGGAGCCCATAATATATCATAACATGCCATGGAATAATCTATCATCAACATGAGAATCTTTGTCATGTAAATTTAGTCAAACATGGTGGGTATATGTACATGTGATTAAAATCATGCATTTCAAGAGTATAAGACAAGAGAGGAGCAAAAACAATTCTTTTAAAGTTATGTAAATCAACCCACCATCATTGTAATAAAACCCTCATTTTTGGATATCATGAAATCCAACTAAAATCCACAAGTTCTTTCATAGCTTTTCCTAGCATCATAGAGTACATAACTTTAATATAATAAAATCCATCACAATGTCAAACCCCAATGATATTTAAGCATAATAAGATTATTACTTGAAGAACTCAAACGGACATCATGTGTTCAATCCATAATAAAATCACCATATGCAAAAGTTCATAAATACCCACAAAAGCCCGTAGATTTCATATAGTTGGAGAAGAAGAATGATTAGACTTGTGGGAAGTAAGGTTCCCACAATCAAACCCACATACCTTATTGATAGGAGCTGTAAAACCTTTGAAAATGATAAGAAATTTGGAACCATAACTTGTACCTTTTTGCTTGAAGCCTTGACGAAACTTGAGAATGTTTTATGACTTATGGGATTTTAGAATAAGGAGGAAATGAGAGGAGTTAGGGTTAAAAAGCTGATAAAGGTCTCATTGAAGATCGAAACGACGTAGTATAGGCATTAGACAACAAGAAAGGTCAAATTTTCCCCTTTTAAAAACTGGCCGAACAGGTCCACGAGACCCCGTTTACTAGTCGTAGACCATTCTATGGGATGTAGATGAGGTTTCGTCTGATAGACTCTCAAAGACTCCCTTCTCTGATTCTGTCTTTATGATATGGTCTACAACTTGTAAAAGGTTTTACGGATCATCTGATAAGTCGTAGATCAAACTCCTGAAAGATCCCAACTTTTTATCTAGCTTGCCCAGGTTCTACGAACCCACATATGGGTCGTACTTCATCTTGTGAGCTGTAAACCCCTTCGTAAAAATTGACAATTCAAGTTTTCTAAAGCTTACTTTCTTGAACCTTTCATACTCCCTACACGTGGGGTCTCACAATATCTCCCCCTTGGGAACATTCATCCCCGAATGTGCTAAGGCAAGCTCTAAGGACTGGATTCATGCACCACATGCCAATGCACCATATACAAAAATACAACACATGTACTATTTAGAATCTTTAATCCATGTTTCAAATAGCATTTATAATGTATCCTCAAAATAAATAAACATGCATAAATGTCATGAGAATGGTATGCAAGGAAAGGAGATCCTAAGATAGGAAAATCTATTACGTCAAGCTTGATTAGAATGAAAAAGATAAGGATATCACTTCTTCATATCGGCTTTGGCTTCCCATTTGGCACTTTCAAATTCCTCCAAAGGACTTTGACGGACCACATCTTTATTTCTTAACCTCTTTACTTTCCTATCTAATATCTCCAATGGGAATTTCTCATAGGTTAAGTTTTCCTCTACAACACCCACAACATCCAAAGGCACTATAGCACTTGGGTTACCTACATACTTCCTCAACATGGACACATGGAAGACTAGATAAACCATACTCATCTCTGTAGGCAACTCTAATTCATAAGCAACTTTACCAATTCTCCACACAATTCTATAAGGCCCTACAAACTTGAGCTCAACTTTACCTTCTTGCCAAATCGGAGCACATCCTTCATGGGTAAGACCTTCAAGTACACCCAATCACCAACATCAAACTCAAGATCTCTCCTTCTTGTGTAGGAGTAGGACTTTTGCCTACTTTGAGCTTTCTTCAATCTCTTCTTTATCGACCTTACTTTTCCAAGCCTCCATGACCAAATCTGGTCCTATTAAGGCATTTCCCCCCGCATTAAACCACCTAACCGGGGACCTACATCGCCTACCATAAAGTGTTTTGAAGGGTGTCAATCCAATGCTAGAGTGATAGCTATTGTTGTAAGCAAACTCAATGAGGGGGAAGATGTTCATCCCAACTACCCTTGAACTACAAAATAAAAGCCCTAAGCATATCCTCAAGAGTTTGAATTATCGTTTTGGCTTGACCGTATGTTTGAGGATGAAAGGCCGTACTAAGCTTGACTTTGGTACCAAGTACCTTTTCGAAGGATCTCCAAAAGTGAGAAGTGAATTGAGCACCACGATCTAAAATAATAGACAATGGTACCCCATGCAGCTTGACCAACTCATGGATATATATCTTGCCATAATCTTTGGCACCATAAGTGGTTTTAACTGGTAGAAAGTGTGCCAATTTTGTCATTCTATCGACCAAAACCCAAATAGAATCAAAGTGCTTTCTAGTCTTTTATAACCCAATCACAAAGTCCATGTTAATCCCTTCCCACTTCCAAGTAGGAATTTCTACATCTTGGGCTAACCACGCGGTCTTTGATCTTCGGTTTTGACTTGTTGGAAATTGTGACAACTGGCTACGAACTTGGCAATATCTCTCTTTATACCACCCCATTAATACACCTCCCTCTAGTCTCTATACATCTTTGTAGAACTGAGATGAATAGAGTAGGGCGAATTTTGTGCCTCTTGCAAAATCAAATCCCTTAATCCATCAACATTAGGAACACATAACCTACCTTGGTATCTAAGGACACCATCTCCACCTTAGGACAAAACCTCCACGTTACCATCCTTCACCGAAGTCTTTAATTCAAGCAAGGTGGGATTAAGGTCTTGTTTGGACTTGACCTCTTCAATTAATGAAGATTTAGAACCATCAATGACTTCCACTCCTCCCTTTTAAACTTCATTCAACCTAACACCCAACCTAGCCAACCAGTGAACTTCTCTAACCAATTCCTACTTAGTGCATCGGCCATGACATAAGCCTTGTCAAGATGATTGTGTACACTTATATCATAATCCTTAAGGAGCTCTAACCGCCTTCTTTGCCTCAAATTAAGATCCCTTTGTGTGAACACACATGGGAGACTCTTATGGTCGATGAATACGTCTACATGAATCCTACATAAATAATGATGCCAAATTTTCAAAGAAAACTCCATAGCTACTAACTAGAGATTATGGGTGGGATAATTACGTTCATGAACCTTTAGTTGTCGAGAGGATATGCTCACTTTGCATCAATATACACTCCAAACAAACCCTTGAAGCAACATAATAAATCACATATCCTTCTAACCTTTCCGGTAGGGACAAAAAAGGAGCAGGTGTAAGCTTGTCCTTCAAAGTTTGAAAACTCTTTTTACATTCATCGCTCCAAAAAAAATTTGCCTTCTTTTGAGTCAATTTTGTCAAAGTTGAAGCAATTTAGGAAAAATCATTCACAAACCTCTGGTAATACCCTGCTAAGCCTAAGAAACTCCTAATATTCGTTGGAGTCAAAGGCCTAAGCCAATTTCTTATCACTTCCGTCTTCTTAAGGTCCACTTTAATTCCATCACCCAATAACAAATGCCCTAAGTATGCCACTCCTTTCAACCAAAATTCACATTTATCGAATTTAGCGAACAACCTCTCATCTGTCAAAGTTCACAACACTATCTTCAAATGTTTCACATGCTCTTCTTCACCCCGGGAGTAAACCAAAACATCATCAATGAATACCACAACAAACATGTCAAGGTAAGGCTTAAAGACCCTATGCATGAGGTCCATAAATATCTCCAGATCATTAGTCAAATCGAAGGACATAACCACGAACTCAAAATTCCCATATCTTGTCCAGAAAGTCATCTTGGAAACATCACACTCCCTTACCCTAATTTGGTGGTACCCAGACTGAATATCAATCTTAGTAAAATGACTCTCCAATTGTAGTTGATCAAATAGGTCATCTATCCTTGGAAAGGGATATTTTTTCTATATCTTGACCTTATTGAGTTGCTGGTAGTCAATGCACATTCTAAGTGAGCCGTATTTCTTCTTTACAAACAACATAGATGCACACCAAAGGGACTCACTAAGCCTTTTAACTCTACTAGGGCTATACGATAAGGAGAACGGAAATGGGTTGAGTATCGGGAGGAGATCAATATCGAAATCTATCTCCCTTTCGAGAGAGACATCAAAGTTTATCGGGGAAGACATCAATAAACTCATTTCCAACTGAAACTGAGTCGATGGGATGGACTTTAGACTCAATATCCGGAACACTAATAAGATGGTAAATGCAACCCTTGGAAATCAATTTCCAGGCCTTAAGACAAGAAATAAACCTATCCTTAACCGCCAAATTGTGAACTTCCCACTCAAAGATTGGCTCATTAGGAAATTGAAACTTAACCCTATGAGTCCTACAATCAATGGAACCATGATATACATGTAACCAATTCACACCAAGAATAATATCGAAATATGTCATGTCGAGCTCAACAAAATCACAAGGAGACACTTTATGAAATATGGACACGGGGCAACCTCTATAGACTCTCCTAGCAATAATGGACTCACTAATGGGGGTAGAGACTTCAAAGGGTTCACACAACAATTCGGGACACACATGAAGCTTGTTAGAAACAAAAAGAGTAATGAAGGAAAGAGTAGCACCCATATCCATTAAAGCATACACATCATAATCATAAACCTTTAACATATCGGTAATAACATCGGACACCTCTTTCACTCCTTGTCTCCCTTGGAGGTCATAAAACAAATTGTGATGTAAAGCACCCCCTTGTTGGCCTCCTTGTACCCTATGATCAACATGAGAACTTTGTCCTTGAGGAGGGCCATCTTTACACTTGTTTTTTGTGTAGGGATAATAAACAACCTTGTGACCCACTTTTCTACACCCGAAGTGAGTATTCGAATCTGTCAAGCATTTACCACCATGATTTCTCCCACATCTTGGTAACCTTAGAAAAGTCATCCCACTATTGCCACCTTGAGACTTAGGGTTAGGCACCCTATCAATAGAAAATCTTTTTTTTTTTAGAATAGGAGGATCGTTGGCCTTGGAATTTCTGACGTTGTTGGAAACGTCCACCCTTCGCACCATGGAAACCGCCATCATACTGAGCCCTCTTGGACTTCCCACTCCTTCTCTTCCTAAGATTCTCCCCTTCAAGTCGCTCGGCATAAGTTATAACCCGAGACAAGTCCATATTACCCACAAGTATAGTGGTGCGACACACTTCATTCACTAAGTCAGATACTCCCAACACAAACTTGTTCATCCTTGCCCTAGAGTTGGGAACCAAGTGAGGAATATATTTTGAAAGATTATTAAACTTAAAGGAATACTCTCTCACGCTCATGGAGCCTTGCTTGAGATTTATGAATTCCATTATCTTTGCTTATCTCAATTCAATAGGGAAGAATCAATTGAGGAAGACGACCTTAAATTCCTCTCATGGGATGGGACCATCATTCTCCCTCTCTAGCTTCCATTGGGTAAACCAAATTTATGGAACTCCTTTCATTCGATAGGCTGCAAGTTCCACCTTATCCTCCGAACTCACCCCCATGATAGAAAGCACTTTGTATATCTCATCAATGAATTCTTGGGGTCCTCTTCCATCATGGAGCCATGAAACTCCGAAGGGTTCATCCCTGTAAAATCCCTCACTCTTAAAGTCGGGGTGGGAGCATGAAGAGCTTGGGATCCTTGGTTTATTTGGTTGGTCATGGCTAGTGCCAACATAGAAATAATATTTCGGTACTCGACGTACGTGACCCCTTCTTCTTGAGGAGCTCGTGGAACTAGATGGGTCGCACCCTCCTCGGGTGTGAGACCTCTTTGTTCCATTCTCCTTGGCGGCATGATCTAAAAGAGAAAAAGACCACCCATTAGGGAAAGGAAACATTATTTAAATCTAAATCACAACATAGATCATGAAGAAGTGAACCATTTCTTAAAATGCCTCAGAGCCTCATATTCATAGTTGTGGCGCGCTTCACAGCCACGAACAAGACTCTACTTGATGTAGTATGTTGGATTTTTGAGGGTCATTAACAAATCTGGCTCTGATACCAAGCTTGTCACGACCCAAGCCTAGGGCCTAGACGTTACACAGTGAATGGGCACTCGAAAGGTTCCAAAACAAGCCGCTTAAGCATGCGTAGCACATCCTTGGTTTTGCGGAAGCATAAAAGAGTAATAAACATATAACACGTAATTTCTAAGGGAAACAGGTCTTTAGACTCACGCTATGAGGATGTTATAGGGAAGAGCATAAGCATGAAGCACATAACAAATAAGTCTAAGGGGCAGGTAGGTATGACTTACGCTATAGGGGCATTTACGGACCTAGGACTTCCATCACATCAATAACATACATAAAGCATAGAAGGGAAAAGGGACTAAGGGATGTTTCTCATAATAACATGAACATAATATGAGTCAAGCTCGATGCATAAATATCTATATCCAACAATATCTCTAGTATGAGTGGAATGGGGGCCAAGACATCTCCCAGGCTCACCCTTATAAGATAGAAATCCAGAATAGACACATCTTAACAAAGCATGAAAGTAGTGGATGTTGTCTCGGAAATGGAGGACTCACCAATAGTAGTCTTCAAAGGATGCAGCTAGCCACGTGGAGGTGGAGGATAGATAGGAGCTCCGCTCTCTATATGGTTAGATCATATAGGCAAAAGTATGTGTTAGTACTTGGAATGTAATAAGTATGTGGAGTACATTGCAACAAGGGACACAAGTCATAGTAATTAAGATGCATACTCATAAACAATAGACGTAGGTTGAATATGATTTCCATAATAAATGCTTTAATGTAAAACATGCATGGAAACAATAAAACTTGCATAATATACCATACATATGTTGGAGGAGACCCTAACCAACATATAAATCCAAGCGAGCTACTACTTGGAATCCCGATGTTCACTCCACAATGAATAAAGGAGTGGTCTACTTGTCAAGGTAAACCAAGCATAACTTCACAAGGTGGGTAACTTGTCCTAGTTGGATCCACTAGTAAAGCTCATTTAGGGAAAATAATATAAGCCTATGGTGGCACATATTTAAGAGACCAAGACTTTATATAAGGGCCCCGTGGGTCGAGCCCCCACCTTAAGCCTCTTTCAGTACTAGGTCTAGTCACATGAAATACTTAAAAAATCATAAATTTAATCATAACTCAAATGGCATATAAAAAGGAATATTTTAACATAGCATGCATAGCTCATTCATATACTTGACCTCTACACATGTGGCATATACCTTGAACAAGAGGGTAAAAACATTGCATAAACTTGACCCCTTCTAGTAGATACTGCATTACATATGAGGGTAGAGTTATAATATGCTTGACCCCTTCTAGTGAGCTTTAGTTGGTATATGTGGTTAAAACATTTACCATGCTTGACCCCATTATATAGACATCATTCACTCACAAGAGGGTAGAATATAGTATAAGGGCTCAATATTTTACGTAGAAATCATAGGAACTTTTCATGAATTCAATGCATAATTAGGAACCCATAATTTATCATAACATGATTGTCTTGTAATCATACAACAATCTTTCATCAACATAAGAATCTTTTTCATCAACATAAGAATCTTTGTCATGTAAATTTTGTCAAACATGGTGGGTATAAGTACATGTGCTTAAAATCATGCATTTCAAGAGTATAAAACAAGAGATGAGTAATATAAATTCATTTTGAAGTTATTCAAATCAACCCACCTTCATTGTAGTAAAACCCTCATTTTTTGGGTATCATGAAATCCAACTAAAAATCCACAAGTTCTTTCGTAGCTTTTCCTAGCATCATAGAGTACGTAACTTTCATATCATAAAATTCATCACAATGTCAAACCGTAAGGATATTTAAGCATAATAAAATCATTACTTGAAGAACTCAAATAGACATCATGTGTACAATGTATAATAACATCACCATATGCAAGAGTTCATAAAGACCCATAAAACTCCATAGATTTCATGAAGTTGGAGAAGAAGAATGGTTGGATTTGTGGGAAGGAAGGTTCCCACAATCGAAACCCCCATACCTTAGTGATAGGAGCTAGAAAAACCTTGGAAAATGATGGCAAATTTGGAACCCTAGCTTGCACCTTCTTGCTTGAAGTCTTGAGGAAACTTGAGAGTGTTTTAGGACTTAGGGGATTTTGGAATGAGGAGGAAATGAGAGGAGTTAGGGTTAAAAGGCTGATAAGGGGCACTTTGAAGGTCAAAATGACGTAGTGTAGGCATTAGATAACAAGAAAGGTCGAATATTCCCCTTCTTAAAACTGGCTAGATAGGTCTACGAGACCCCTTTTATGGGTTGTAGACTATTCCATGGGCTGTAGAATGGGTTTCGTCTAATAGACTCTCAGAGACCCCTTTCTCTGTTTCTACCCTTACGATACGGTCTAAGACTCGTAGAAGGTTTTATGGGTCATCTGATTAGTCGTAGATCAAACTCCTGAAAGATCCCAATTTTTCATTAAGTCTGCCCAGGTTCTACAAACCCACGTACGGGTTGTACTTCATCTTATGAGTCATAAACCTCTTCGTAAAAACTGATAGTTCACATTTTCCAAAGCTTACTTTCGTGCACATTTCATACTCCCTATAGGTGGAGTATTATAGAAGCTTAATGGGGGAGTCCAAGAGGGCTTGTTATGAAGATGGGTTCCAAGGTGTTAAGGGTAAAGGAGATGGAGGCTTTAAACAAGGCCACAAGTTCAAGGCCAATGTTCATCAAATGCTCCAAATCAAAGGTACTTCCATGAAAGGGTACCAAACCCTAAGGCTCAAGGTCGGTGAAATTCCTATGCTCCAGCTCAAATCTGCTTTTGATGTTATTGGCGAGATGGTGAAATTCCTCAGCCCCTACTTCCCATAAAATGCGTCCCATGTCCCCTTTTCTTAGAATTATCATGTTGTGATTGAATGATGAAAATTTCCCTGTCCCATTTTCCCATAAAATGCATCCTAAGTTTCTAAACCCCTAGACTACTTTATGATGATTTAATTACATTGTCATGCCAATGAAATTCTTATGTATGCAACGAGGCTTGTTAGGAATCCTTCGGTTTACTCATTTTCCATGTCGCACCTAGGCCTTAGGCTTGGGTTATGGTAGTATGTCTTAGCCTCCACCAAGTCATTTTATGTAGATGGTATGTTTTGACAATATGTTTAAAGCTTGGATCTTACTTTTATGGATTTTCATGAATGAACATTTCCCTAGTCCTATTCCCCCACTTTCAAATTCTAGTTTTATCATTATTGAATTCCTAATCATTTCTAAGAGGCTTAGGTGAAGTGCCTTTGGGTTCCTCATTCGTCGTGTTATGACTAGGCCCTAGGATCAGGTCATGACAAGCCTAGTATTAGAGTATGAGGTTCTTAAATATTCCTTGAATGTCAAATATACTGCATCGAATAGCGTCTTGTTCATGGTTGTGAAGTGCACCATAATCATAAATAAGAAGCTATGAGGCGTTCAGGAAAACTTTCGCTTCTTCATGACTTTTATTGTGCCTTTAGAGTTGCCTAAGGTTTTCCCCTATCTAACAATGTTCTCTTTGCCATTTTCTAGATGGTACTATTGAAAAGAGCCCCCCACAAACAAATGTAATTGAAGATCAAGCCCTTTTTGTACCACAAGAGGAGGGAGTCACACATACAAAGTTTCGTGCAGCCTTTACTATGTTGGCCTAAGTCTTAGTGATGAGTGGTAAATTTGCACTCATCTAGGGCTTGAATTGAGCATAAAAAGTGTCCTTGATGCCCTATTTTGTGCTATAAACTGACATAAATTGTTGTTTTGCAGCAAGGTGAAGATTGAGGAGCACTTAGAACACGAACATTTAAAATTAAGTAAAGAAAATGAGCTGACAAGGAAGTATTAGAAAGTTCGCATCTCAAAAGGATACTTGGCGAGTCACCAAAGTACTCCAAACCTCTCCAAATGATCATCCAACAAGAAGCAAGTCAACTAGAAAAAGGGCGTGTTACAAAAGTGTTTTGGCGAATCACTGACTTTGTTGGCAATTTTGACATAGCCCGCAAAATAGTTCATTAACTTATCCTGGAGTCACTGGTTAAAGGGTATACTCAAGATCATAATTGTGCATCACTAACCAAGTTAGTGAGCTTGACTGAGCTCACCAAAGTTCCACTTCAAGTCCAGTCAAGAGGAGCAGTTGCTGAGCTAGAGGAATAGTATGTGAATCACTAACTTGATCGGTGAACTCGATTAATGTCGTCGATTGGGTTTTTGAGGAAGATATTCTATACTTTTTTGTGTAGTGTAGAAATATCTCAATGGCTGGCAAAATAAAGAGTTTTGAAAATCTTTTTTAGAGTACCAATTTTAGTTTTTAGAGAGTAGTACATTGTTCTAGAGTGAGGAGTACAATTATAATTTTTGTGTGGAAGAACTTTTTCTTTCTTGGGAAGAGAGTAAAAGTTTCGCTAATCTTGTATGTATTTCTTTAGATTTCTTGTGCTAGAAGAAAAATTGAATAGAAGGAAATATATTTGGTAAATTACTCATGTTATATTTGGTGATTAGTTGAAAACCCCAATACGTCTAGGGGATAATATAGACTATTCTGGATTAATTGGTTCTTGGGTTCTCAATTTTACTTGATTTATTGATGAATTCTTATGCATTTATTGTTTAGCAATGTTTTTATGTATGGATTAAGGTTGCAAACTCAGTCCTAGCTTAGGATCTTCATGTATGCTTGAAAGGGTTGCATGAAGTGAGGTTAAATGATGAATAGCCATTAATGTGTTGAATTAATGAAATTTTCTTAGAGATTTGAGAATTTTTGCTAATGTTGAGCTGTTATGTATTGAACCATAGTAGCTTAAGAAAGTTATCTTAAGTGTGAGAGAACCTTGATCAAATGTTAGACCCACCTGCCCCACCCATGTAGATCCATCATCGTTTGAGTATTTTCAAACACTCATGTCGATTACTACTTGTGTGTTTATTTAACTTCCCTAGAATATTTATTAAACTCTCTTGATTTTTGTTGTTATTACTTAGTTGTAATGATAATTCCTCCTAGAATTTACTTTCAGACTATTCCTTATTTTTACGTGTTGTTTACTCATTCTATGAAAGATTAAATCACCAATGTTACTTCTTGAATTGAATTCTAACCTGAGCATTTCTCTTTGGTTTGACCCTGACTCCAAGTTAGGTAATATACTTTTGATGACCATGAACACTTGAAACGTAAAAAGTCTGTGCTGATTCGTTAGGCAAAGTCCTCATCTAAATGGCACAATTATCAAGGAAATGACATTAGATGTCTTTGAAGGAGTGCTTTGGTGACTTAGTTTTTAGTAGTTGGATTTTTTTTATTGTTCTTGCTAATTATTCGGTGAAGACATGAGCCTAGTTGGAAGTATGGTTGGTTTGAATGAAGGTAGCATGATAACATTACTAACCTTTATGACATTGCAAATGACAATAAGGCTAGACTAAATATGGTGGGGAATGTTGGTGCAATACGCTTGCCACCAGCCGAAAGAAATGCAGTGTTTCATATCACCGGAACCATTTTACAACTATTGCAAATAAATGGTGTCTTCGGTGGGCAACCAAATGAGGACCCTTATGACCATATAAGGAACTTTTGGGATGTGTATAGTTCGTTCACATGCAAGAATGTATCCCCAAGAGTCCATTCGTCTTTAGTTTTTCTCATTTTCGTTGACTAGTGAAGCTTCAAAATCATTGGCCAAAATTTCAGCCGAATCAATCACTTTGTAGGATGAGCTGAGAGATGATTTTATTGATAAATTCTTTCCCCCATCAAAGATGCTAAAGTTAAGGGATAGCATTCAAAACTTCAAAAGAGTATAGGAAGAATGGATTCATGAGACTTGGATTTATTTGCTAAAATTCTTGTTGCAATGCCCAAACTATGGAGTGCCTGACCATTTGCTTCTCCAATATTTCTATAGAAGTCTTGATTTGGTTAGCATTGCTAATAATTTGGTTCATGGTGATTTAATGAAGCAAACATTTGCTAGAGCAATTGAGTTGTTGGATGAAATGACAAAGATTAATAGAGCTTGGTATATGAGTAATGATATAGTTGCTCCTCTCACCTTGGGGTTGACAAAAGGTCAAACAGAAAAGAACCAAGAACAAGAAGATAATATAGAAAACAATGATGACGCAGCTTGACCCCTTAACAAAGCATATTATAGGGATTTCTAATGCGGTTAATGCTATTGGAACAAATGAAAACATACCATAGAGGTTGCAGTGTATGCCAAAGATATTTAGTTCTTATGTCAAATGGGTGCATATGACCCAAATTTTCCAAGGCAAAATGCCAACCAAGGTTAGAATCAAGGTGGTGAGTAGAGAGAGTGAGGTTTCAATTGGAGGGAGAGAGAGGTGGAAAGAGAGAGTTATGTACCCCTACATGAGTGTACAAAGGTTGGAAATCCTAAGGCCGATCCGAAACACTATCAAAACGAGGACATGTTGGCTCAAATTTTGAACAAAGTGGAAGGTTCTGGCAAGGTACTCAAGGAGATGAAGGGGGACTTCTCAACATTGAACCAAGTGGTCACATCATATTCAGCTGCTATTAAACACATCGAGTCTCAAATGAGACAAATCTCCTCTCAGCTGAACCAAAGACCATGAGGAGGTCTCCCAAGTGACACCGTTGCAAATTCGAAGAAATACCAGCTCATGTTGATGTTTAAAAGATTCTTAGCTATGTCATGTTGCGACATCAACTAAGACGCTTCTTGGGAGGCAACTCAACTTTAATTTCTAATTTTTGATATTTTTTGTGTTATTGGTAGTTTATGGGTGTTGAATGTTGAGTTTGTGAGTTGAAGGAAAATATGTGAAGTGATGAACGAAATTTCGAGCTAGAATGAAGTTTTGTGATTCGCCAACATAGTTGGCGGGAGCATAGGATATCGCTGAATTTCAAGAAAACATTTGCACAGGGATTGCTGTTAAAAGTTGAAAAGATAGATATATCGTTATTCAGCCTGTGAGGTAAGTCAAGCTCGCAAAGTCCATCTTTCCCCAAAGCCTAGCTCAAATTATACGATGGAGGTAAGCTTTGACACTCGCTGAATCATTCAGTGATGTAATTTAACTCGCAAAATAAATTCTGGTGTGAATTGAAAAGTCTTCTAAAATACGTTATTCTTTAATCTTCTTGAAATTCCACTGCTCTCTTTATTTTCTCTCACTACCCCATACATCCCTGCACTTTCTTTATGTAGTTTTCTCAAGATTTTACCTTGTTTTTTAGCGTGTCCACTCTGATTGCACATAATCTACTTGTTTTAAAGCTTTATTAAAAGGTATGTCCTCTTGTGTTTTGATTTTCAATCCATTTTTCATGTGTTTTTGGGCAACTAGTGATGAATGCCATATAGGTACTAGTTCTTGCTTGTTTTTCAGCTTAAGATGCTATATTTGTGCTTGTATGCTCGAGTGGATTCTGATTAGTACCCTAGTTATGGTGACTTTTGAGTTTAGTTGTTTTTATGGATTGTGTGATCTAGAAGCTATGGGTATTGTTCATAAGTGTTTAATTTGTTGGAAATGAGTTGAAATCATGCTTTGATGTGTTGGATTGTGTTAGGATACCCCATACTTAGTTTTGATTTTGAACTGATTTAAATGAATGAAAATAGTCTAAATTTGATGTTTAGGCTAATTATCGAACCTTTGTGGGTAAAGTCTGAGTAACCCAATACATGTGATTGATAGTTTGCTTGATGACAGATTAATTATGATTTTCTTAAGGTTTCATTGTCAATCAAACACACACATCTTGTTTTCCGATGAATTCTGAGTAATGGGAAGCTTGGAGTAGTGGGTATGGTATGTACATGCTCATAATGTTGTTTTAGCACTATTTTTGGGTGTTCGTAGTGTGAAAATTGGTTTTAAATTTTGTTGGTACATGTTTTGTATCAAGGGTGTATTTGGCGAGCTCCTTCGAGTTTCCCAAAGTGGTCAGCGAATCACATTTCATGGTGATAAGCTCGCCTGTTTTACAGATCCCAAATGGTTCTAAAGGGGACTTTTTGGCGAGTTACTGATGTCTCGCTGAGTTGGTTTGGCGACTCACCAAACCTGACTCCACCTTGCATAGTCGACCCTCTATTTTTCCATAACCATTTGGTTAGCTCGTTTGAGCTCGCCAAAAGCACTTTGCGACTCGCAAATCCTTTGCAAGCACCAAAAGCCTACAATTTTGAATGTGAATTTAGGCTTTGATTTTGATTCCAATTTTGATTCTCTTGTGCCTAATGTGGTTTTCAATGATTAATAAAGGCATGGCATGACCTAAACAATAGGTTTGACATAGTATATTGGTGGATAAGGATAAGCCACCAAAGGAATTCATCACCCTTGATGTTTATCTGGGAACCTAGTCAAAGGCCATCTCATCTACGTAAACATGCCAGGATAGAAGCTGCGGATGAAGGGTAGAGAAATAGGAAATTAGTGGAACATATAAACTCTAGCAGTAATGAAGAAGGGTCCCTTGATTCGCAATGGACAAACTTCGAAGAAGAACAAGTGGGGTCCAAATCCCCAGTGCATGAGCTCACGGCTTTGGAGCTGATACAGAAATGTCGTTGGATTCAGGCAAGGACTAAGACGGCACATGACCCACTCCTATAGACTCCTCAAACCATCCAGGCATCTAAGAAGATTGACAAGTACATATCCATGACCTGTACATAAAGTGAAGAGTAATGTTTTTAAGAACAAGTGGGTGCCCATAGACAACCTTCACAAAGCAATGTATGAGAATGCTAGAGAGAAGAACTTGTCTAACCAATTCAAACCCCGGAAGGAGAAGAACAAGGCAAGCAGGGAAAGAAAGTTCGTCGGGGGGAGGCACACAAAGATGTCAGAGTTGAAGAATAGGGTGAGGATTACCTGAGGCCCGAGATAGATGAGGAGGACTTTGAAGATCCAGATCTAGAGGAGGTTTCCATTACTAAGGTTCTTTCGAGTACAAATAATCCATTGTTGCAAATGACTTTGGAAGCTATCTTTTGAGGATATTCACCAGCCATCTACCGAGAGCAGGCTACCTTCCACTACTACATAGGAGGTTACTCCTATTTCTCCATGGAAAATTGATACCCCAGCTTTGGATACTCTAGCATCTAACCCATCTCCCTCATCCTTGTCTACACAGAGGCTCTTTTATCATGATGTTGTCTTGTTTTATCCCTTTCTTTTTGTCTTAGTTATGGTGCATTGAGGATACTGCTCATTATTTTATTTGGGTAATGGTTAGCACCTAACCATTTTTATTTGGGTTGTATATATTGATAGTTTTTTGTATAGCTGTTTTTGTTATTTCATCTGGGTTGTGTACATTGCACTTTGGTTTTTGTTTAGATATAGTTTTATTTTGTTCTATATTGTTAGCTTGTTAATATTGTTTCTATGGTTTGAATGGATTGACATCTTTGAGTACCTTTTGACTGTTGATATTGATCAATATCAATGTCTCTAATTATACATTTGACACACATTTGCTTGGGATGATCTAATGAAATGTTAAGTGTTGCATAGTTCATGTGTGGACTCATATCTTGTTATGACTAGATTGAAACCAACTTGGAATTTTGCAATGATCATTGAACTTGAGAAAACTCAATTAGTTAGAATAATATCGGATAGTTGTGTTGGAAATCCATGTGTGGTGAGTTCTTCTACTTATAAAGTTCTTTGATGGTACTCAAACTTTTCTCGGTTGGTCCAATTGATTGACATCGGTGAATAAATGAGAGGATCTTAGGCATTTCTTTGAGTGTCCACCATTAATTTCTTAGACCCCGTGACTACCTTCTTTTGATTGCCTATGTGAGTGTGAGCTTTGCTTGGCACCATTAGAGCCATACCTTTCCTTTTTGTGGAACTGAACCAAAATGAATCGCTGGCCATTTTTACCTTCCCATGTTCTTCTTGGTGTTTTGACTTGGTGGAATAATCTAACTGTAGGCGAAAAGCCTAAGTTGGGGGTATGGTATACAAGAGGCAAAGGCCGGTTGTGATGAAGTGGTTTCATGAGGGGAGAGTTTAGGCCCTAATTGATTATGAACATATCATGCTGCCTAGTTTGGAATCTGCATACCCCTCTTAAAAAAGAATTGAGTTTGATGTTTGATTTCAGTTTTAGATTGTAAATATATTAGAAATTGTGTTTGTTAGTGAATAAAAGGGAGGGAATATCTTGTTTAGGTTGATAAGATGAGAAGAATCGAATTTAAGTGTGGTCCAAGTTTGATGTGGTGTATTGTGCTGAAAAATGGTTTAAATCTAGGTCATACACCAAGAAGATTCATTCCTATCCCAAAATGCTACCTTACCTTGAACTCAACCCCATTACAAGCCTATTAGCCCATTGTGATCTTTCATATGTCGGTTGATATATTAGTCGAAAAATAAGGACAAGTTTATGAGCCGATTTGGGCATGTTTTTTTTATTTTCAGAGTTTGAGTGTTGTATGATTCCCAATCTTAATATAGCATTGCTTTGTGAGAATGGAATCTTCTTTGAGGCGAGGGCAATCGAGCATAATTGTTCAGCATGGTTTTGCCTTTGGGTGAGCCTTTGTGAGTGAAACCTCTGAACGGTATGTTCTAGTTATTGCTTGAAGCTTGAAGTGCATATGTGAGTGGTTGCACCGTAAATAAACTTTGTGCCATGGCAAATTGAGTGTCAGTTAGTATATTTCATAGACTTAGTCTTTGAACTAGCTGACATTTGATTTACTTGAGGACAAGTGAAGAGTTAAGTTAAGGCTGTTGATGAGTGGTGAATTTGCACTCATCTAGGGCTGAATTGAGCATAAAAAGTGTCCTTGATGCCCTATTTTGTGCTATAAACTGACATAAATTGTTGTTTTTGCAGCAAGATAAAGATTAAGGAGCACTTGGAACACAAACATACAAAAATAGGTCGAAAATGAGCTAACAAGGAAGTATTAGACATTGAGTATTGCAAAAAAACCTTCACGAGTTGGCAAAGGACCCCAGACCTCGCTAAATGATCATCTAACAAAAAGCAAGTCCATTGGAAAAAATGTGAGCTATAGAAGTGATTTCACAAATCGCCGACTTTGTTGGCAAGTGCAACCTAGCTCGCATAATTGGTCATTAACTTAGCCTGGAGTCTCTAGTTAAAAGGTGAATCAAGCTCCAAATGTTTCATCACCAACCAGGTTGGCGAGTTTAACTGAGCTCGCCAAAGTTCCACTTCAAGTCAAGTCAAGAGGACTAACATCACCGATTGTATTTTGAGGAAAATATTATGTACTTCTTGTGTGGAGTATAAATAGCTTAATGGATGGCAAAAGAAAGAGTTTTCTTTAGAGTTCCAGTTTTAATTTTTGGAGAGTAGTACATTATTCTAGTGTGAGGAGTACACTTCAAATTTTTGTATGGAGGAACTTTTCCTTGCTTGGGTAGAGAGTAAGGGTTTTGCTTATCCTGTATGGATTTTCTTTGGATTACTTATGCTAGAGGCAAAATTGAATGGAAGGAAATCTGTTTAGTAAATTACCCATGTTATATATGATGATTAGTTGAATACCCCAATACGTCTAGGGGGATAATGTAGACTATTCTGGAGTAATGGTTGTTCGACACTTGATTTTACTTGAGTTATTGATGAAGTCTTACAAGTTTTGTTGTTTAGCCTTGTTTTTATGTATGGATTTAGGTTGAAAACTTAGTCCTAGCTTAGGATCTTCATGTATGCTTGAGAGGGTTGCATGGAGTGAGGTTAAATGATGAATAGCCATTAATGTGTTGAATTAATAAAATTTTCTTTGAGATTTTGGAGTTTTTGCTAAGGTTAAGGTTTTATGTATTGAACACATAGTAGCTTGAGAAAGTTATTGTGGAAAGTTGATATTGAGTTTGAGAGAACCTTGATCAAATGTTAGACCTATCTTCCCTTACCATGTAGATTCATCATCTTTTGAGTATTTGCAAACACCCATGCCAATTACTACTTGTGTGTCTATTTATCTTTACTTAAACTCTCTTGATTTTCTTTGTTATTGCTTAGTTGTAGTCATAATTTAAGGTTAAACCTATGAGATGTATGAAAACTGCAAGAAAATAGTTCTGAAAATTTTTGGATTGTGAGTTGTTTTGAGGGATCTTACTAGATGTAAGTAGTTCCATAGATCGTTAGTGGTGCTCGTAAGTTGAAGGTCAGACTAGGTGAAGATGATAATTTTTTAAGTGAGATTTACGACTTATTAGACGACCCTTAAAGTGACTGATGAGTTGTAAGTCTAGTCATGGAATGTGAATCCGAGAAAAGAGAGTCGGAAAACCATTACCTACAGCCCGTAGAATGCACCACGGCCCGTAAATAGGGTCTCGTGGTCCCGTCAAGTAGTATTTTAAAAGGGGAAAATTCAACCTTTACTGTTGTCTAACGCCTATACTTTGTCGTTTTGTCCATCAAAAGACCCCTTATCAGCCCGCATAACCCTAATCCACTCCATTCTTCTCATTCACAAAATACTCTAAGTCCCAAGATACTCTCAAGGTCTTCAAAGGGAAGCTGCAAGTTAGAGTTCCGAGTTTTCATCATTTTTACAAGGTTTTTCCGACTCCTATCAATAAGGTATGTGAGTTTTGATTGTGGAGACCTTTCCTTTAACAGCTTAGTCCTTCCTTTTCTCCTTTATGATTTCCCAAGTTATGAAATTACATGGTGACTTTATGAACCCTTTTATATGATGATAATACAAAGCATTTTGTGATGATACACCTTTGTATTTGATTATGCGTTGAAATTCCATGTGAAAGTTATGGTTTATGTGAGGGTTTGATGATGCCCTAACCAAGTTTTACTATGTTGTGGTGGGTATTTTGAATAATGAATGGGTGATTCTAATATGTAACTCTCATGTCATGTGCTCATGATTTGCATGATTTTAAAGTTTGTACATGAACCCTCCCCCAATGATTTGAATAAAGATGTATACCAATCTTCTATGAATGTGAAGGCCTTATGGCAAGTTATGTGAAATCACGAATGATATGAATTAAAGGACTATTATGCATGTTATAAAATGTGAAAATATTGTGAAAGTTATGAAGCCCTATATTGATGTTAAGAAGCTTCGGTTTGGATAAGATACTCTATGAGAATATTATGACGTTATGATGTTTTGTATGTCTTGGCTATAAGTATGATTTGAATATTCCTTGGGATTGTGACCTTGCACCGAGAGGACCTTGGTAGATAACCATTGTCCCATAACTATGTTGTCACCATATTTTTATGAAATAGCTAATAGATCCATATAGCTTAAGTTGCATGACTGACCAAAACGATAGTGTTCTCGTACGGCATATGTCAATCAAATACCAAAAAGGGTGGTGTTCCTGTAAGGTTGATAAGATATGTATACCAAAAGGGGTAGTATTCCCGTAAGGTAATTATAAAGCACTTTTCGAAATAGGGGAGTTCCTATAAGGTGTGTGTTTGGTTTATCCTAGCAAGGTAGAGCACTCTTAGTTTGGTGTGGAGTGAATGTCGGGATTACAAGTTGTAGCTCGCTTGGTCTTACATGTTGGTTATGGTCCCATCCCATATATATATGTTATGTTATACGACTTGATGATTCCTCATGCATATTTGACCATGGCATTGAGCATGCATGATATATTGAGCTAATATCCATCGATTATGATTATGCATATTGTTTAATTATGGCTTATGTTCCTTGTTGAATTTGCACCCCGTATACTTATTACATTCCAAGTACTAATGCATACTTTTTGCCGACATAATCTAACCATGTAAGTGATGGAACTCCTTTCCATCCTCCTCATCCACGTGGCTAGCAAGCTCGAGTGAAGATTTGCTATTGGTGAGTCCTCCACCTCTGGGGACAATATCTATTTATTTTTAAAATTTGATAAGACTTATCTATTTTTAGATACTATTTTTTAGGGTGGTCCTGGAGATGTCTGGGTCCCAATCCTATTCATGACTAAAGGTGTTGTTGGATATTGTTGGATATGTATGATTGAGCTTGACTCACTATTCTATGAAATTATTGAAGATTTCCCTTAGTCCTCTTTCCCTTATGTTCTTGTTGTATAATGATGGTGATGAAAAAAAAGTCCCAAGTACCGACTACTCCCCATAGCATGAGTCATGCTTACCCGCCCCTTAGACTTTATTTGCTATGTGATTCACGTTAACCCACTTCCCTACAACATCCCCATAGCATACATCCATAGCCCCATTCCCTTAGAAATTATGTGTTACTTGCTTATTGTTCATTCATGCTTCCGTGAAACCAAGGATGTCCTATGCATGCTTAAGAAGGCTTGCTTGGAGTCCCTTCGGGTTCCCCATTCGTCGTGTCACATCTAGGCCATAGGCTTGGGTCGTGATAGATAATTCCCCCTAGAATTTACTTTTATATTATTGTTTCATTTATTTTTACGTGTTGTTTACTCATACTACCAAAGATTAAAGAACCAATGTTACGTCTTCACTTTAATTCTAACCTGAGCATTTCTTTTATGGTTCGACCCCGACTCCAAGTTGGGTAATATACTTTTAACGACCACGATCACTTGAAATTGTGAAAAGTATGTATTGATGCATTATGGAAAATCCTCATCACATGGCCAATGAAGCCAACCAGGAGGTTTTTTTTCCTCCCTAAGCCCCTACACCGGCAACTAGAGTTCAAGATTTCATGAGAGTGAACCAACCTGAATTTCATGGTTCCAAAGTTGAAGAGGACTCAGTGGAATTTATAGATGAAGTGTATAGAATTGTGGTTTTTATGGATGTTCCACCTGAATAGAATGTCGAGCCTCTGGTCTACCAACTCAAGGGTGTGGCTAAGGTTTGGTATGGCCAATGGGTTGAGGAAAGAGGTGTGGTAGTAGGCCAAATCAAATGGGAAGAATTCAAAGGTATAATAGTTCATAAACTTGAAACAAGGCCACATGAGTGTGAGGGAGTACTCCCTTGAGTTCACTAAGTTCTCCAAATATGCACCATTCATGATGGTTGACCCAATGGCTAGAATGAGCAAGTTCATCTCCAAGGTATTGAAATTAGTTTCCATAGAGTGTAAGAACACCATGTTTGTGAAAGAGATGAAAATTTCCCACCTCATGAGTTATGAGGGACAAATTGAGAAGAAGAAATTGAGAGAGCATGCTAAGTAGTCCAAGAGGGTTCGAGTTGAAAGTGGTGGATTCTCCCACTTAAGAGTTGGTGGCTATGATAGATATCATGGTGGCCAAAAGCAAATGGGACAAAGTTCAACCAATTCCCCTCATACTAGGTTCAACATAGATAAGAGGTCTAACCCCAAGCCACAAGGAGGTCGGGGTGCTCAAGCCTCCCCGAATTGCGCCAAGTACGGAAGACACCACAAAAGGGAATGTTTGACCAGCTCCAACGCATGCTTCAAATGTGGTAAGCCCGATCATCATGCCAAGGAGTGTAGAAGTGGCTGCGCTAAACCCAAGGTCAAGGTGGAAAAAATCAAGGTACTCCAAGGGCCAAGAAATTTGATGGTTTGCATGCCCGCCAAGAAGTAGAAGAGACCCCGAATGTTGTTACTCGTATGTTGAAAGTTTATGAATTTGGTGTATATGCATTATTAGATTCGGGAGTCACTTTGTCTTTTATAACCCCATTTCTTGCAAATAGATTCAATATGTGCTAAATTGAGCCTTTTGAGGTTTGTACTCCTATAGATGATTCAGTTGCTGCAAAAAGATTCTATAGGGGTTGTCCCATGTCTATTTTGCATAAAGTTGTCCCTTGTGATTTGGTAGAGCTTTCCATTGTTGATTTTGATATTATACTCTATATGGATTGGTCGCATACTTCTTATGCTTCTATAGGTTAACTCGTAGAGTCAAATTCCAATTCCCAAAGGAGCCCATTATTAAGTGGAAGGGTAGTAGCTCTACATGTAGAGGTTGATTTTTCTCCTTTCTTAAATCTCATAAGATGATCTACAAGGGGTGTATTTACCACCTAGTAAGGGTTAGGGATGTCACTTTTGAAGTTCCATCTCTTGAGTCAGTCGTCGTTGTCAATGACTTTCTCGATGTCTTTTTAGAAGAGTTACCTTGAATTCCTCTCAAAAGAGAAATAGACTTCGGTATACACTTCTTACTCGATACTCAACCTATCTCCATTTTTTCCTACCGGATGAGTTAAAAGAACTACAGGATCAATTGAAGAATTTTTTGGAGAAGGGATTCATTCGATCAAGTAGGTCTCGATGGGATGTTCTGATGTTATTTATGAGAAAGAAGGGTCACTCCGAATGTGCATAGATTACCTGCAACTCAATAAGGTCACCATCAAGAACAAGTATCCCTTTTTTAGGATAAATGACTTATTTGATCAATTGCAAGGGGAAAGATACTTCTCCAAGATTAACTTACGGTCTGGGTATCATCAATTACGGGTGAAGGAGTATGACTTTCAAAAATAGCTTTCTGGATAAGGTATGGGAATTTCAAGTTAGTATTGATGTCTTTTGGCCTAACCAATGCACCGGCGATATTTATGGATCTCACGAATAGGGTACTCAAACCCTATCTTGATATGTTAGTGGCATTTATCAATGATATTTTGGTTATTCCTGGAGTGAAGAGGAGCACAAGGAGCATTTGAGGGTGGTCTTGCAAACATTGAGGGATGAAAAGCTATTTTCCAAATTTAGCAAATGTGAATTTTGGTTGAATAAAGTTGCATTCCTTAAACATGTAGTGTCAGGTGATAGAATTAAAGCTGACCCTAAGAATATGGGAGCGGTGAGAAATTGGACTAGACCATTGACTCATTCAGACATTAGGAGTTTCTTTGGAATAGCTAAGTATTGTAGGAGGTTTATTGAAGGGTTCTCCTCCATTTCATTACTATTGACAAGGTTTGCTCAAATAAAGTAAAGTTTGTGTGGATAGATGAGTGTGATAAAAGCTTTTAAACCTTGAAGAATCGATTGACTTCGGCTCTAATCTTGACCTTACCAGAGGGAATCAAAAGATTTGTTGTTTATTATGATTCCTCATGGGTTGGTTTGGGTTGTGTATTGATGCAACATGTGAAGGTGATTTCCTACGCTTCAAGGCAATTGAAGGTGCATGAAAACAACTACCCAACATTTGTGTCATTACTTGTATGGGGTTCATATTAATGTCTTCACTGATCATAAGAGTCTCCAACATATGTTCACTCAAAGGGAATTCAACCTAAGACAATGAAGGTGGTTAGAACATCTCAAGAATAATGATATGTGCATTAAATATCACCTAGGTAAGGCTAATGTGGTAGCCGATGCACCTAGTAAAGTGTCAATGGGTAGTGTGGCTCACATTGAAGATGGGAAGAAGGAGTTGATCAAAGAAGTCCACCGTTTGGCTTGCTTGGGTGTGAGACTAAGTGGTTCAAATAATGGTGGTGTAGTAGTTTTGTATGGTTCCTAATCTTCATTGGTGGTTGATGTCAAAGAAAAGAAATACCTTGATCCTACCTCGGTTGAATTGATGACATTGGTGAAAGAAGGCAAAGAGTAGAGGTTTTCTCACAAGGAGGAGATAGTGTGCTTAGGTATCAAGGTAGACTATGTGTTGGATGTCAATGGGTTAAGAAGTTTCATTTTAAAGAAAGCTCATAATTCCTCCTACTCTATTTATCCCGATTCGACTAAGATGTATAGAGACTTAAGGGAAATATATTGGTGGAACAGAATGAAGAAGGACATAGTAAAGTCTGTGGCTGAGTGCCCTAATTGTCAACAAGTTAAGGTTGAACATTAAAGGCTCGGCCTATCTCAAGACATTGAGATCCCCATCCCCACTTGGAAGTGGCAAAAAATCAATGTGGATTTGTAGTTTCTTTGCATAAGACTAAGGGGCATTTTGACTCCACATGGGTTATTGTGGATGGAATGACAAAGTTGGCTCATTTATTATTGGTCAAGGCAACATATAGTGCCAAAGATTATGCAAGTTGTATATCCGAGAGTTGGTGATGTTGTGGGGGGTTCCATTTTCGATTATCTCATATCATGGAGCTCAATTCATTTCTCACTTTTGGAAATCATTTCAAAATAGTATTGGTACTAAGATAAAGTTGAGTACCGCTTTCCATCCTCAAACTGATGGACAAATCAAAAGAACGATTCAAACACTTGAAGATATGTTGAGGGCTTGTGTGTTGGAATTCAAAGGAAGTTGGGATAATCATCTACCTCTTATTGAGTTCTCCTAAAACAATAGCTTTCACTCAAATACTGAAATGGCACTGTTTGAAGCCTTATATAGTAGATGACATAGGCCACTAATTGGATGGTTTAAGCTTCAACTTTTTTTACAACTTCCCCCTCCGCCATACCCCACCCCCTACCCCAAATATTAAAAAAACATAAAAAAAATTATCCTCGCCCAATAAAAAGTTAATTTACGTTTTAGAAAATTTATAAAAAGTTACTAACCCCTACCCACCCCAACTCCTCCCAATAAAAAATTAATTTACTTTATGTATGAGTCACTTTTACTTATATTACCAATTTTTAGATGGGTGATATGAGCTTTATCTATTTTTATCAATCTTAAATGGGTTGGGTACCCAACACATTTAAAATAGATAAATCTTGATAGGTACCCAAATAACTTACCCATTTTGCCACCCCTAGTCTGGAAGAAACCATGAAAGGGTTCTACGACCAACAGATTATTTTACAAGTCGTAGAATGAGGTTGTAGACTGGGTTTCAAAGACATTTTTAGAAGATCAAAAATGAAACAGGACAAAACCCCTTACTACAACTCGTTAACCATTTTATGACTCATAAACAAGGGTCGTGGTTTGGGTCTGGCAATTTAATGAAGGGTTTCGACCCTTTCCCGTATCCTAAGTTTATAACGAAGTCATTTAAGGACCTAAATCTACCCATTATCAGCCCCAAACCCTCACAACAACTATCATTCTCTCCATTTCAAATTCCATAAACTTTCAAAGGCAAGGCAAGAAGTGCTATAGTTTCCAAGGGTTTTCTTCTTCGAATTTTTAAGCCTTTTCTTAAGGTCTTCAATCATGTATGTGAGTTGATTTATGGATCCCTTTCATCCACAAAGTCCAACAAACTTCTTTTTCACCTTTTCTTTAAGTTTTTGAAATTTATGAGTTCTGTGCGCATGATTTAAATAATGTTTTAATGATATATTTTCTATTATGTTGACTCTAATGATGCAATGTGATGATGTACTATGAATTTTGTTAGTTTTCAAGTTGAATTGCATGATTACATCATCTAGGTTTTTGAATGATGATGTGGGTTGTTTAGACTTGGTTTTAAAGTGATGAGTTTCACCATGATATTACTTAATATTTTTGAATCATGTGTTTTAAGGTTTATTGCATAAGCCCACTAAGTTTAAGATAAGTTCCTACATGATGATAATGATAAGGGCCTTAATATATGTAATGAAAGTTATGATTGTCATAAAAGTTGTAAGCATGATAAGAAGCCCTTTAATGATATTTAAGATGGACCCACAATGTGAAAGGTCAAGTCTCACTTAAGTAGATCCCAAGTTAATGAGCTACTCCTATAGCATTAAAAGTATGTTTCAAAATTTACAAATGTTTATGTATATGCCTATGTTACAAGTATTTCGTAGGACTTGACTTAGCAACAAACGAGGCATTGAGGTCAGGTTTGGTAAGGGAACCGCAGTAGCAACCTCTTGTCTCATTAACTATATTTACCATAGGAGCCCATGTAGGCTAAGGCTAGTGGATCCACAATAAAAATGTTAAACTAAGATATGCATTCATAAGCTGGTGGAGTTCCACTCAGCAAGTGGTCATCCCATGTCAATGTAGGAGGTTATGTTGGATTTCATGTAGCAGTTCCGACGTACTAATACATATTTTGCCTACATGATATCACCATGTAGGGACTGATGCTCATTCTCCACTAGCATGTGGCTAGCCTCTGGCGTTCAAGATTAGTAGTTTTTGTGAGCTCTCTAGTTCGGGGACTGCACCTCTTTCTTCATGCCATTTGTATTTGAGACATTTACTTATTTTGGATTGTATTATAGAGACTTTTACTTTCTATGTTATTTTCTTCTAACTTCTATACATGAGGGGAACTTTGGGTATGTCTTAGCCCCCCACATCATTTATGTAGATAGTATATTTGGACAATGTGTTGAAAGCTTGGATGTTACTTTTATGGATTATCATGAATGAACAATCCCTTAGCTCTATTCTCCCACTTTCAAATTCCACTTTAATCATTGTTGAATGCCTGATGATTGTTAAGAGGCTTGGGTGAGGTGCCTTTGGGTTCCTCATTCACTGTGTAACGACTAGGCCCTAGGCTCGGATCATTACATAAGCAATACTAAACCTATCTCCATATCGAATGGCCTCAGTGGAGTTGAAAGAATTGAAAGAAAAATTGAGGGATTTGCTTGACAAAGGGTTTGTAAGACCTACTGAGTCGTCATGGGGTTCTCCCATATTGTCTGTGAGAAATAAAGATGGTTCACTTTGGATGTGTGTTTATTATCGGCATTGAATAAAGTGATTATTAAAAATAAGTATCCACTTCCAAGGATTGATGACCTATTTGATCAACTACAGGGTGCAAGGTACTTATCCAAAATTGATCTTCGGTCTGGTATCACTAATTGAGGGTGAAGAAGGATGACATTCCAAAGATAACATTTAGAACCCGGAATGGGCATTTCGAATTTTCGGCTATGTTATTTAGACAAACAAATGCTCTCGCAACTTTCATGGACTTGATAAATAGGGTTTTTAAACCGTACTTGTCATGTTCGTGGTTGTTTTCATAGATGTCATATTAGTCTATTTGCGGGAATTGAATGAGCAAGAGGATCACTTATTGGATTGTATTATAAACATTGAGAGATAGATAACTTTTTGACAAGTTTAGTAAGTGCAAATTTTTGTTAAGGAAGGTGGCTTTTCTTGGCCATATTGTTTTGGGTGATGATATCAGGGTTGATCCAAAGAAGATAGATGTGATGAAGAATTGACCTAGACAATTAACTCCTTTTGACATTAGAAGCATTTTGGGTTCGGTCAGATACTATAGAAGATTTGTAAAAGGATTTTCTTCCATTGCCTCTCCTTTGACTAAGTTGACCCAGAAGTTGGAATTTCAATGGTCCGATAAATGTGAGAAAATTTTCAAAACGTCAAAGTATCGTCTCACTTCAACCCCTATTTTGACATTAACCGAACATTTGGATGATTTTATTGTGTATTGTGATACCTCAAATATAGGGTTGGGTTGTGTTTTGATGCAACATGGGAAAGTCATTGCCTATGCCTCAAGACAATTAAAGGAGTATGAATGAAAGTACCCAATTTATAATCTTGAATTGGTATGTGTGGTATTTGCATTGAAGATTTCGTGACATTATCTCTATGGGGTGCATGTTGATATATTTTCTAACCACAAGTTCATGAGATATGTGTTTAGACAAAGGAATTCAAACCTAAGGCAAAGGAGGTGGTTGGAACTTCTAAAGGATTATGACATGAGTATGATGTATAACCCTGGTAAGGAGATTGTAGTGGTCGATGCACTTAGTAGAGTATTTATGGGCAGCATTACACATGTTGAAGATGGTAAGAAAGAATTAGCCAAAGAAGTACACCATTTGGCTAGGTTAGGTGTGAGGTTAAATGGCTTGATCAATGGTATTGTGCATGTGCAAAATGGAGAGGAATCGTCTTAGATAGTGGAGGTGGAAGTAAAGAAAGACATGGATCCTACCTTGGTTGAGTTGAAGAAGTTGATGGTTGATAAGAAGATTGAGGTTTTCCCACAAGGGGGAGATAGAGTACTTCGTTACCAAGGGCGGTTATGTGTTTCAAATGTTTATGGTCTAAAGTAGAAGATACTAGAAGAAGCTCAAAACTCTCGGTATTCTATTCATTTCGGATCCACCAAAATGTATAAAGATTTTAGGGAAGTGTATGGATGGAATTGCATGAAGAAGGACATAGCAATGTGTGACTAGATGTTCCAATTGTCAACAAGTGATGATTGAACACCAAAGACCAGGTGGTTTAGCGTAATATATTGAGATTCCCACTTGAAATGAGAAGAGGTGAATATGGAATTTATTACGGGCTTGCCTAAGGGTCGATAACAATATGAATCTATATGGGTGGCTGTTGATAGAATGATGAAATCAACCTATTTCTTACCAGTGAAGATTTCTATAATGTCAAGTATTATGCTAAGGTTTATATCCAGGACTTGGTGAGATTGCATGGGATTCCGTTATCTATAATATGGGACTGTGGTACTCGATGGACTTCTCATTTTTGAAAGTCATTTAAAAGGGAACTTGGTACTAAGGTGAAGCTAAGTACCACTTTCAACCCATAAACTGATAGGCAAGCCAAAAGAATAATTCAAACATTGGAAGATATGTTGAGGGCGTGTGCGATGTCGCTCAACCTGATTACTCAAAGGCATAAGGGGCGGCCGTCATTAGCATAATAACCCAACTTTAAAGGTTGGGATCAATCCCATATGGAATCGTTGTTCAAGGTGGAAGTGACTCGTTGGACCAAGTAATTGTAGGATCTAGGGGATTGCAATAATCAAACAGAATTCAGCTAACAAGTTCTATTTAATGAACTAAATAGCTATTAAGGTAAGATGTTGGGAATGTGCAAATATAGGAATCAATCTACCAAATGGGTCTAGATACTTGACTACCTGAGTTGATATTGAATGAATAGGCTAGGTTATTTGTAACCCAAATCACCTATAATACATGAATGTTTCGTATGAATCAGCTAATATATCACACGTAGACCATCGAGGACACGGTTGGCCGAAGAAGTCATAGCAATACCCCTATTACATTGGCCATTGAATCCATGAATATGGATGTCAACTAAAACCCCATAAGATTTCTGGCAATTATATCCGTTTCGCACTCTAATAGTTCCAGCTAAGGTAACAATCAGAGATCTAAAACAAAACCCCAAGTTTGCAACCTTGAAATTTAACATTAAACTTAGGAACAGACATAAATTCACCCAAATCAACTACAAACAAGTCAAGATATCACAGACCCAATAAATAAATTAAAGATCCATAAAAAAGCACACTCCCAACATAGGGGTTTTAGCCATACATGCTAGAAATTACAGATTGTATACCATACATAGCATCATAAGTCATGGGTAACAAGATTGAGTATAAATCGGTTGATTATCACCAGCTAATCTTCTCCAATTTGATGCTCAAAATCTTTAAAATCCTAACCTCCCTTGTACTCTAAGAGGAAAGTTCTATCTACTACTAATAAAAGACTAATTTATCTGATAAGGAAAGAACAGATCATGTACAATGTCTTTTCTAAAATTGCTTATATACTCTTTGCAAATGTGTGAAAGTTTGTGCTGCGAAATGTCCTTCAGTGGTCAAGGCCGACCATCACCGAGCACTCCAAAGATGCACTAAATATGAGCTTGACCATTTTCCTAGGCATCTTCATAAGGCTTGTTCCCCTGCAACATTAGGCGATGACTCTTTGCTCCGCCTATCCAATTTGGTGATGCGTCAAAATATTCTTCATATCGCGATTCTGTCAGTGTTTTGGCACTTTGGGTGTTGCAACTTTAGGTGGCCACTTGTGCACTTCAGCGTATCACCGATTATGATTTGCGACATCAATTTTGACCATACTCTTGACTTAACATGGAACCTTGGTTACTGCATAGTTAGGCAATCTCCATGAGCGTTCGGCAGATCGCCAAGGATGTTAGCGGCACTGCCTCTCTGATTTTTCATTCTCTTTCCAAGATTCCACCAAGTCTTTCCCTTTTTCATACTTTTAACTCCATTTCCTATCATGGCACATGCATATTTATTAGTAGTTAGAATTATTAGCACACTAAGGGTAATTTTTCCTCGCTATTTAACCCCAAAATGAGTGTGAAATACGGACTCATCAATGTGTGCTTGATTCCAAGGGTGGTTGGGATGATCACCTACCCCTTATTGAATTTGCTTATAAGAACAGTTTTCACTCAAGCATTGATATAGCACTGTTTAAAGCCTAATACAGTTGATAATGTAGGTCACCGATGGGATGGTTTGAAGTTGGGGAGATGACCTTGATAGGACGGATTTGGTACTAGATGTTATGAAAAAGGTGTAACAACCCCCAGTTTAGGAGCCCATGAGTGTAAAAATGTTTGGCCTAATAATGACCTGGAGTCATTGTACGAGGTCGACTTACAGCCCGTCAGCCGATCCTTAAACATGATACTTTAGAAAGGAGAAAGTTTCCAAGTGCAGGGTGACCCACACACCTCTTTGAAAGCCCATAGAAAAGTTTATAGACCATAGGTAGGTTCGTAGATAGAGGGCCTTGACTTGAAGAAAATTGGAGTTTTCAGGAAGGTGAACCATGAATTACTAGCATGGCCCGTAGATGCATGTACAACACGTAGAATCCTTTCATGGATGGGATCTAAGAAAATAAGAAAAATGGCTAAGTGTGGAAGGACCCTACGTGTCCAACCATGAGACGTAGATAAAAGGATGGCCCATAAGATAGTTTCATGGTTTTGAGTCCAACAAAATCAATTTTGAGATTTCAGAAAAGTTACCAAACGAACGAGACGTACGGCCCATGGTTTGACCGACGGCCCATAAATGGGGTTTCATAGGTTAAATCCGGCAATTTTAATGAGGGGCAATTTGGTCGATTTCATCATTCATATTCCTAAACTATGTCATTTTTAAGGCAAAAGGGACCCTAAACCAGCCTTAAAGCTCTAGGTCCCTCATTCTTCCACTCTAAGTTTTCCTAAGGCTAAACTCTCTATAGAAAAGGGCAAGCAAGCTAGGGTTACCAAGGTTCATATCAAAGGCTTCCAAATTCTTTCTTCCTAAGGTTCCTAAGGTATATGAGTTGATTTATGGGTACCCTTCCCCCCATGAAGTTCCTTTTTAGGTATTTCACATTTTCTTTAAGTTTCTTTAAGATATTATGCATGCTTATGATGATTTCATGATGTTTTAAGCTATTAAATAGGCTTAACTCATAAACAGACACCTAAACTTGTCCTCATTTTTCACTTAGAAACCTAAACTAAGATAAGTTCCTAATAGACGCCTCAACTGCTAAGATTTGATCCCATTAAACACTTGTATCCTACTTGGCACACTCCATAGTCCTTTTTCATGTTAATTATACTATTTTTTTAATTTTTCAGCCAAAAATAAATAGTTGCGGTCCAAAAAAAAATTTCATAAAAGTAGGTTCTCAAAGTTCTCAGTTAACCATGTGCAAAAATTTTTTATTTAAAATTGCAATAATTTTTTTAGCACATAGTTAACGGAGAATTTTGAGAACCTGCTTTTATGAAAAAAAAATTTGGATAACTGAGAATTTTGAGAACCTACTGGACTGCAACTATTTATTTTTAGCTGAAAATAAAAAAACAGTACAATTAACATGAAAAAGGAGTGTAGAGAGTGCCAAGTAGGATAAAAGTGTTTAATGGGATCAAAGTTTAGCAGTTGAGGTGTCTATTAGGAACTTGTCTTAGTTTAGGTGTCGAAGTGAAAATGAGGACAAGTTTAGGTGTTTGTTTATGAGTTACGCCTATTAAATACTATTCATGATATCATATTGATGTTTTACTAAGTATATGCATGTTTTGAGCTATTGATGATGACCCCAATGATGAGTTTTGATAATGATGAAGTGTGGGCATTTTCATTGGTCCTTAAAAGAGAAATTTCCTCATGTTTTATATGATTTAAGATTATTTCGTTTAAAAATCCTAGCCCACCCAGTTTTCAAATAAAGCTTTGCATGATTTATGATGATGATTAGGGCATTAAAGTTAAGTTTTAAAGTGATGATTTTTCAAAGATATAAAGCATGTTGACAATTGCCCTTAAAATGTTTAAGAAAGGTCCCAAGATGAAAGTACAATTCTCACTTGGTGGTTCCTAACGTTCGAGCTACTCCTATGATTTCTACTTATGATTCTAAGTTATATTTTAAAGAATCTGTGGGATAACTTAGCACTATGAGGAATTGATATATGCATTCATTCCGTTAGTTGAGGCATAACCCATTAAAGATAAATCTCAAGTCCTTAACTATATGCCACCATAGGAGCCCTTCTAGGCTAGGCTAGTGCATCCACGTAGGCCATTTATGTTATTAACATGCATACAAAGTTAACGGAGTTCCACCCAGCAAGTGGTCTCCCCGTGACAATGTAGGGGATTATGTTGGATTTCATTTAGTAGCTCACATGGTTTTATATGTTGGTTAAGGTCTACTCCCACGAGTTTATGATCCTATGATATTTTTCTATTACATATGATTTCCTCATGCATTGACTCTTATTCATATTGAGCCATATTCCTTGTGCATGCTTAAGCTCACTCTATGTATCTTTCATCTCATACATACTTATGTGTTATATTTATGAATGATGGAATTACAATATCATACACGTATGGCATCTCACATACTTAGTACATTCCAATGTAGTATCACATATTTTGCCTGCATGATTTAACCATGTAGGGACAGGCACTTTACTATCGGCTCGTGGCTACTATTCAGCGTTCAAGACTAGAACCTTTTGTAAGGACCCATATTTTTCCTAGTGACATTGCCCAAATGTCCTAAAATTCTCCCTAATGAACTGCCAGGCATCACTCCAAGGAGGAGTTTACACGGGCCATGTGAAGCGACACGGACCGTGTGGCCTCCTACGGAAGTGACACTTAGGCCAGTTCACGGTTGGGACAAACTTGGGACAAAGGGAGTATTGGCCAAGTGAAGACACATGGGTGTTCACACGGTCTGTGTGATTCCACACGGTCCAAGTGACGCTACACGGTCCGTGTGGCCTTCAGTGTGACTTACTATGTGGAAATTTTTCTAAGTACAAAATTACAGTCTCGTAACTTTATCGTGCGAAAATTATTTCAAGTACCGTTACACGATCGGCATCACGGCCTGTGTGGTGTCACACGGACCGTGTAGTTGTCCGTGTGGTATCGCTTGGCTTTGAAGACTTTTCCTCCATGAGAATCTAGGGGGGGATCACGGCCATTATTCACGGTCTGTGTGATGTCTCACGGACCGTGTAGTGAGCTGTGTGACCCTGACAAAAAAACTTTAGGTCCGTTTCATTAATGGCATTTATATAATTCCGATATGTTTTAATTAAGAATTATGACTTTTTACCCATTCTAAACCCTTAATTCAGCTGAAAACCCTTCCCCTTTTCACTCTTTCACCTAAATCACTCTATCTCTCTCAAGATCACCTCTCTATTCTTTCCAAATCTCCTCTCTCAAGGATCAAGCTAAGGTCCCAATTAGAGTCCATTCAAGCCAAACTTTTGCTCCTCGAATCAAGGTGTGTGAGATTGATTCTTGGTTTCTTTCAATCAAGAAAACCCAAAAATCTTTCAATCTATTTTCATGAATTTTAGATACTTCAAATATGGAATTTCATGATTTGATTTTATTAAATCAAATTAGTGTAAAGGTTGTATTTTACCTATTATTTCAATCCATTTTGGACTACTATTATGATGATTTACATTGGGTTATGAAGTTCAGATTATGCATGTCCCCTTTAAAATTGATTTATGCATGGGTGATTATTACTATGATACAGATGTTGATTTAATTATGGATTTCCTTGATTTCATTTTTATTTGGTTGAGTTTAACTTGAATCTATGTGA
Organism: Solanum rostratum; assembly: GCA_029948455.1. NCBI lineage: Eukaryota > Viridiplantae > Streptophyta > Magnoliopsida > Solanales > Solanaceae > Solanum > Solanum rostratum. The sequence goes on along the minus strand of CM057050.1, from coordinate 35,942,848 downwards.
CCCATGCTATTCCTATATCATGCATTGTATTGCATTCATGAGCATTGATATGTATAAATTATGAAGTGGGTTAAACTCAATTATGTTTTATGAAATGATTATGAAATGATTTTGGTAAGGCATTGGCTATGAAAAAAAGGTGATCACTGATATGTCTATAACTGAGGCTGATAGAGCAAAATATGTGCTTACACCGTCACATATATACGCATGAGTTGTTCCTTGCATGAGCATCTACAAGCATGAACTCAGATTTGGCATTTGAGCCCAAAGGTACATTGAATGGTTTAAATAAAACACTTAAATTCTGAAAGCACGTACATGCATGAATATTCAAGTGGGATATTAAGGACTTAGCACCGATGAACTGGGAGTGCGAGGGCTATCCCCAAGGGCCCTCCCCTTTCCTTAAACTATGTGCCAACTAGGAACATTCACTATTACTGAAATGATCGAGTCGTAAGGAATTGTTATACGCATATAATAACCTGATCCAAATGATACAGGCAGCAAATCCTTCCAAAATGGTATGTCCGTAAGGAGGGTGACCATCCCCAAAATGGTGAGTCCGTAAGGTGTGATGTAGATTACCTTTAGCAAGTAATATTCGCTCTATCGATGGGAGGTCCCAATCGTTCTAATTCATGTAATAGCTCACATGAGTTTGTTATGTCGGTTATAGTCCGTTCCCATTATATATATATATATATATATATGAGCATTACTACATTTCATGCATCACAACATACATGGCATCTAGTGTATGTGTGTGTGTGTCTATATATATATATATATATATATATATTAGCATTGAAATGCAGGTTTGGTAAGTCATATGCATTGCATGTCGGCATACTTAGTACATTCAAACGTACTAAAGCATACTCTATGCCTACATGATTTTACCATATATGGGCCAAGCACTTTGAATACAAACAGGAGAACGAATAGTCTCTAATCTCAAGGTCGAAATGGTGAGTCCCGTCCTCCAGGAATGAGCCAACTACTTTTTTTAATGTTCTTGTTATTGTTCTTACTTATTGAGGGTGAGCTCGGGATTTGTCTTGGCCCCCATTCTTGACTAGAGGCATTGTTGGATACTGTGTAACCTTTCTGGGATCATTTCATCTTGACTAAAATTTTGTCTATGTATTATGCAAATGATTTATGAGAAAACTCCTTTAGCTACCGTTTATGTATATATGTATGTATGTATGCTAGATGTTATCCTTAAACCAATGATGTAGATATTGATATCTGAGGCTTGTTTGGGGGCTCTCGGGTCCCCAATCGACGTATCATATCTAGACCCCAACCCCGAGTCGTGACAAAAGATGGTATCAGAGCCCTAGGTTTATAAATGGTTCTCGGAGTCCAACATGCCATGTTGAGTAGAGTCCTATTCATGGGTGTGAAGTGCACCATACCTATGAGTGGGAGGATACGAAGACGTTTTAGGAATTTTCTCATTTCTTCATGCCTTATGTCGTGCTATGATTAGTATATGTAGCTTCATTGCCTAACGGTGTCATTGATCCATTTTGGAAGATACCTCGTGGGAGACCCCATCTACCATGATCGGCTCCGGCAAACGAGGATCAAGCTCCCCATGAGCCTATGGAGGAGCCCATCTCAAATGGTGAATTTTGCACCGCTTTCACCATGCTTGCTCGGGTGGTGACTAGTCTATTAAAGGTCAGTTTATTTCATACCTCAAGGCGTGGAAAATGATTTCTAAGGGGTGCATTTATCATATTGTGAGTGCCAAGGATATGGAGTCCGAGGTGCCTACTCTTGAGTCGGTCCCTGTGGTGAATGAGTTTCCGAATGTGTTCTTGAACTCTTACCGGGCATTCCTCCGGAAAGAGAGGTAAACTTCGGCATAGATCTTCTTCCAGATACTCAGCCCATTTCTATTCCTCCTTATCGCATGGCACTGGCATAGTTGAAAGAATTAAAAGAGTAGTTAAGGGATCTATTGGAGAAAGGCTTCATTCGGCCTAGTATATCACCGTGGGGAGCCCTCATGTTGTTTGTAAGAAAAAAGAATGGATCTCTCCGGATGTGTATTGACTACTGAAAGTTGAATAAGGTGACCTTCAAGAATAAGTACTCGTTGCCCAGGATTGATGACTTGTTTGATCAGCTTCAAGGGGCTACTCATTTCTCAAAGACTGATCTTCGTTCCAGGTATTACAGAAGGTTTGTTGAAGGGTTCTTATCTATTGAATCTCCATTGACCAAGTTGACCCAAAAGTAGGCTAAGTTTGTATGGTCGGATGAGTGCAAGAAGAGTTTTCAAGCTTTGAAGGATCAGCTTACATTGTCTCCCGTCTTGACTTTACCCAATGGCTTGGACGGATTTGTGGTGTATTGTGGTGCCTCACGGATTAGATTGGGTTTTGCGCTTATGCAGAATGGTAAAGTGATAGAGTACGCATCAAGGCAATCAAAGGTGCATGAACACAATTACCCCTCGCACGACCTTGAATTAGCAGCGGTAGTTTTTGCTTTAAAGATTTGGAAACATTATTTATACGGGATTCATGTTGATGTATTCACCGATCACAAGAATTTGCAGTATTTTTTCACCCATAGAGATCTCAATTTGAGGCAAATAAGGTGGTTGGAACTCCTAAAAGATTACGACATGAGTGTTCTATACGACCCCGGCAAAGCCAATGTTGTGGCTGACGCTCTCAGCAGGTTGTCTATGGGGAGTGTGGCGCATGTTGAGGAAGAAAGAAAGGAGTTGGCAAGGGATGTTCACCGTTTAGCTAGGTTGGGTGTCAGGTTGGCTGATTCAAGCAATGGTGGTATTCGTGTTCAAAGTGGAGCAGAATCCTCCGTAGTGAGTAATGTAAAGGCTAAGCAAGATTTGGACCCGTTGTTACTTGAATTGAAGTGGTTGGTTGCTGAAAAGGAGATCGAAGTGTTCTCCCAAGGGGGAGATGGTGTACTTCGATACCAAGATCGGCTTTGTGTCCCGAATGTGGGTGACCTCAGAAGGTTGCTTATGAGTGAGGCTCATAACTCTCATTACTCTATTCACCCAAGGTCTACAAAAATGTATTGGGATTTGAAAGAATTGTATTGGTGGCATGGTACGAAGTAAGATATCATGAAGTTTGCATCTAAATGCCCGAGTTGTCAACAGGTGAAGGTAAAACACCAAAGGTCTAGGGGCTTGGCTCAAGACATAGAGATTCCCATGTGGAAATGGGAAGATGTGAACATTGACTTCATAGTTGGGTTGCCTCGTACCCGAAGGCAATTTGATTCCATTTGGGTTATCGTGGATCGGATAATGAAGTCGGCTCATTTTCTACCAGTTAAAACTACTTTCGGTGTCGAAGATTATGCAAGTTTGTATATCCAAGAGTTGGTGAGGTTGCATGATGCACCTAGGTCTATCATATAGGATAGAGGTACCCAATTTACTTCCCCCTTTTGGAGGTCTTTTAAGAAGGGACTTGGGACTAAGATTAAATTGAGCACAGCTTTTCACCCTCAAACCGATGCCAGGCGGAGAGAACTATTCAAACCATGGAGGACATGTTAAGGGCTTGTGTGTTGGATTTTAAGGGAAATAGAGATGACCATCTTTCACTCATTAAGTCTGCTTATGATAATAGCTTTCACGCTAGCATTGGTATGGCGTCGTTTGAAGCCTTGTATGGGAGAAGGTGTAAGTCACCGGTGGGGTGGATTGAGTTGGGAGAGATGGCCCTATTGGCCCGAATTCGATAATAGATACCATGGAGAAGGTGAAGGTGATTAGGGAGAGATTGAAAGCGGCCCAAAGTCGTCAAAATTCCTATTCGGATGTTAGGAGGAGGGATCTTGAATTTCATGTTGGTGATTGGGTATATGTGAAGGTTTCGCCAATGGAGGGTGTGATGCGTTTTGGGAAGAAGGACAAGCTATGCCCCCAATATGTTGGCCCTTATGATATTGTTGAGTGAATTGAAGGTGTGGCTTATAAGTTGGAGTTACCTCCGGATTTGAGTTACATTCATCCGGTCTTTCATGTGTCTATGTTGAGGAAGCTAATTGGTTATCCTAGCACCGTTGTGTCTTTGGAAGGGATTAAGGTTGAACAAAAACTATCCTATGAGGAGATGCCAGTGGAAATCTTGGATAGGGAAGTAAAGCGGCTTCTAACAAGGATGTAGCTTCAGTGAAGATGTTGTGGAGGAATCAACAAGTGGAGAGTGCTACGTAGGAGGCGGAGCTGGATATAGTGAAATGATACCCTCATCTTTTCCAATCTACTCAAGCCTAAGGTACTAGGAATCTTCCTTGTCTAATAGTGCCAATTCTTGCTTTCTAAAGTCTCGTGACATAACATGCATACATGTGCACTAAAAGGATTTTTATAATTGTATTGAGTAACTAGAATACCATTTTTGATATGAGCCTAAAGGTCTTGTACAAAGGTTTTTCATAATGCTTTTGGTGATGAATTATGCATTGTATCTTGTGTTGGATGTTTCATGCTCTAATTCTAGCCTTTCGCCTAAGCGCCCCATAAGTTAAAAGCTAGCCCCTTATTCTTAGACATTCGGGGACGAATGTTCCCAAGGGGGAGATGATGTAAGGACCCATATTTTTCCTAGTGGCATTACCCAAAAGTCCTGAAATTCTCATCAGCGAACTGCCAGACATCACTCCACGAAGGAGCCTATACGGGCCGTGTGAAGCTACACGGACCGTGTGGCCTCCCGTGGAAGTGACACTTAGGCCAGTTCACGGTTGGAACAAACTTGGGACAAAGGGAAAATTGACCAAGTGAAGGCACACGGGCGTTCACATGGTCTGTGTGACGCCACACGGTCTGTGTGGCCTTCCGTGTGACTTACTATGTGGAAATTGTTCTAAGTACAAAATTAACGTCTCGTAACTTTATCGTGCTAAAATTATTTCAAGTACCGTTACATGGACAACATCACAGCCCGTGTGGTGCCACACGGACCGTGTAGTTGTCCGTGTGGTATCACTTAGCTTTGAAGACTTCTCCACTATGAGAATCAAAGTGGGGGATCACGGCCACTGTTCATGGTCCGTGTGATGTCTCACGGACTGTGTAGTGAGTAGTGTGACCCTGGCGGACCAAATTTAGGTTCATTTCATTAATGGCATTTATGTATTTCCGATTTTTTTAATTAAGAATTATGATTTTTTACCTATTCTAAACTCTTAATTCAGCTGAAAACCTTTTTCTTCTTCACTCTTTCACCTAAATCACTCTACCTCTCTCAAGATCACCTCTCTATTCTTTCCAATTCTCCTCTCTCATGGATCAAGAAAGGGTCCCAATTTGGAGTCTATTCAAGCCAAACTCCTGCTCCTAGAATCAAGGTATGTGGGATTGATTCTTAGTTCCTTTCAACCAAGAAGACCCAAAACTCTATCAATCTATTTTCATGAATTTTAGTTACTTCAAATATGGAATTTCATGATTTGATTTTATCAAATCTAATTAGTATATGGGCTGTATTTTACCTATTATTTCAATCCATTTTGGACTACTATTATGATGATTTACATTGGGTCATGAAGTTCAGATTATGCATGTCCCCTTTAAAATAATTTATGAATGGGTGACTATTACTATGATTTAGATGTTGATTTAATTATGGATTTCCTTGATTTCATTTTTATATGGCTGAGCTTAACTTGAATCTATGTTACCTATGCTATCCTCATTTGATGCATTGCATTGCATTCATGAGCATTGACATGTGTAAATTATGAAGTGGGTTAAACCCAATTATATTTTATGAAATGATTATGGAATGATTTTGGTAAGGCATTGGCTATGACAAAAAGGTGATCACCGGTATATCTATAATTGAGGCTCATTGAGTAAAATGGGTGCTTGCACCATCACGTATATACGCATGAGCATCTACAAGCATGAACTAAGATTTAGCATTTTAGCCCAAAGTTGCATTGAATGGTTTTGAAGTAAACACTTAAATTCTGAAAGCACGTACATGCATGAATATTCAAGTGGGATGTTAATGACATAGCACTAATGGACTGGGAGTGTGAGGGCATCCCCAAGGGCCCTCCCTTTCCTTGAACGATGTGCCAACATTGGAATGTTCACCATTACCGAAATGACCGAGTCATAAGGAATGGTTATACGTATATAATAACCTGATCCAAATGATACAGGCAGCAAATCCTTTCCAAATGGTGTGTCCATAAGAAGGGTGACTATCCCCGAAATGGTGAGTCCGAAAGGTGTGATGTACATTACCTTTGGCAAGTAATCTTCTCCCTACCGTGGGAAGTTCCAATCGGTCTACTTCATGTAATAGCTTGCATGAGTTTGATATGTCGGTTATATTCCATCCCCATTATATATATATATGAGGATTAACATTTCATGCATCACAACTTTCATGGCATCTTGTATATATATATCTATCTATTGAATATATAATTCTTCTATCTTATGTGTGTTGCCACTTAACATTGAAATGTAGGTTTGGTAAGTTATATGCATTGCATGCCCGCATACTTAGTACATTCAAACGTACTAATGCATACTCTATACCTACATGATTTTACCATGTAGGGGCTGAACACTTTGAATACCAACAGGAGAACGAATAGTCTAATCTCAAGGTCGAAGTGGTGAGTCCCGTCCTCTCAGAATGAGCCAATTACTTTTCTTTATGTTCTTCTTATCGTTGTTACCTATTGAGGGTAAGCCCGGGATTTGTTCTAGCCCCCGTTCTTGACTAGAGGCATTGTTGGATACTGTGTAACCCATCTAGGATCCTTTCATTTTGACTTAAGTTTTGTCTATGTATTGTGCGAATGATTTATGAGAAAACTCCTTTGGCTACTGTTTATATATATATATATATATGTATGTATGTATACTAGATGCTATCCTTAAACCAATGATGTGGATATTGATATCTGAGGCTTGTTTGGGGGCTTTCGGGTCTCCAATCGTCGTGTCACATCTAGACCCCAACCCCAGGTCGTGACACTTTTGTTTGTGGAGAGACCTTAGTTCAGGACTCTACCATTTTCGTTCTAGCTTGTATTTATTTTTTAGATGATGTATTTATGGCCCTTTTGTGGTACTTTCTATGTTGCAATTATGGAGTGTTTTCTATTTTATGGAAACTGTCTGTTACCAATTCCGTCCATCGATGTATTAGACGGTATTCTTGTAGACAATGTATGTTGCTTAACCATGTTGCTTTTGAATGTTGCTTCATTGCTCTAAAAAGGTCCATAGTCCCTTTTCCTTACTTTTTCTACAAATGCTTTAATTCAATGCCTATGAATGCTTGAGATGACTTTGGTGAGGCACCCTTGGTTACTTCATTTTCCCTATGATGATAAGCCCCCTACGTTAGGTCACTACAAAAAGTAAGGGTCATAAGGGAAAAGTTGAAGGCTGGCCAAGGTCGTCAAAAGCCATATGTCGATGCTAGAAGAAGGGACTTTGAGATTGATGAAGGTTGTTGGGTATATCTAAAAGCTTCTCCTATGAAAGGTGTAATGCATTCTGTCAAGAAGGATAAATTGGGTCCTTTATATGTGGGACCTTATAATATCGTAAGGTGAAATTTGAAAGGTAGCCTATGAGTTAGATTTACCAATGGAGTTAGCTAGGTTTCATCCGGGGTTTCATGTGCCGATATTAAGATAATTCATAGGTGAACCAAATTACATAGCTCTATTGAAGGATGAGACCATTGAGGAGAACTTGCTTATGAAGAGGTACTAGTTGAGATATTAGATTGACAAGTGACGAGATTGAGGAAACAAGAAAGTTGCATCGGTAAAGGTATCATGAAGGAACTAACAAGTCGGGAGTTCTACTTGGGAAGTGGAGGCAGACATGATGGATTGATACCCTTACCTCTTTCCTTCTATTCAAGCCTAAGGTACCTAAGAACAAACTATTCTTCTGAATTCTCACGTATTCATTTTCCATGTCATATTGTGTGCATAGATGATCATGAGACTGTAATTAAATGATACTTGATACATAGGTTTGATGATTTTATGAAATTGATGTTTTAAGTTGCATTTTACGTTCATGATGGTTGTTGGTTATGTTTCTACTCTATTCAATCTTTCTTTTGCCTCATTCGAGGACTAATGATCCCAAGGGAGAGATATTGTAACATCCCGTGCATTAAAAAGTTAGGAAAATCAAAAGGTTGTGGGAAATTTGAGACTGGCTAATAATATGAGTCCATCTACGGCTCGTGGTCTGAATCACGAATTGTAGAAAGGCCTCATGGTTAAGGTAAGTGCCTAGGATGGATTTTGGAAACTAGAAGTCGAGACCATGAAGGTTTTTTAAAAGTCGTATTGTGAATGAAGACCTATAGATATAGGTCATAGATGAGGTCTGGGACTTTGAAGATTGGTCAAGTGTGGACTGGACTTATGAGTAGGGTTTACGAATCATGGTTCTGCTTACGGATCGTGGATATGGGTTATAGAGTGAGCCTAAGGAAAGGAAACTTTTCTAAGTATGGGGTCATGGTATGAAGGGAGTTCACAATCTGTAAATGGAACTATAAGTCATTGAAAGGGCTTCGTAAGTGAGATTCAGAGACCAAAAATTTCAATAAGACAAAACCTAGGTTCTATGAGTCATAAATGGATCAACTTCTTATAGAACCTGTGAGATCCGACAGATTTTTAATGGAGGACTTTTTGGACATTTCCTATCCTTAAGACTCTTGAACTATGTTGTTTTTTTACCCTAATAACTACCTTAACCGCCCCAGACCCAATAAAACTACCCTCAAACATTCTTAAACTCATTCACTCTCAAATTTATCTCAAAAACTCATGTTTTCTCTCTCTAGGGGGATTCAACATTGAAGCACAGGGTTCCAAGCTTTGTCAAGGGAGATTACACTCGATTCTTTTCTTTCTTCTAAAGCTTCTTCCTCAAGGTATATAGGAATTCATCCATAGACTACTTTAATTCATGGAATCCAAATTCAAACTCACTATTCTTCCAAGTTCAATCATGGGTTTTATGATTTCTCTTTAAATGCTTGAATTATTTTTCCTACATGACTAAATTACTCTAGTATATATGAATTATGATGGTTTACATCAATTTCATGGTTTCCAAGAGATTTCATGTGTATGACGATTATGGCTTATGAAATTAATATGGGTTCACCTAATTATGATTCAATTTGATTTCAATTAAATTGATATTACATGATTTTCATCCAATTTTATGATTTTAACTTAAATTATTCATGCACCATATTCTTCTCTAATTCCTATGTTAAGTTATTGTTTCATGAATGAGATTCCAAGTATGAAAGCATGTCTATGATCATGATTATGAGAGTGGCCTAAGACCCTAATGTTATGCTATGATTTACAAGATAAGGAGTATACCTACACTTTATGTAAGTCATGTAGATGGACTATTCTTATGATTTGAAAGGACTTACAAGATTATGATACCTACTTCCCAAGCTATGAAAGAGTGATTTCGATGAATTATGAACTATAATGATGTCTATGTATATTGCATAATTATGTATTTCATGGTATTTTACTTAGCACCAAATATGCTTGAGCGAGGGAACTATCTCCAAGGAATCTTGTATAAATCCTCATGTCTCATAACTAGGTGTTGTTGTAGGATTATGATTAGGTGCCTATAAGGTATTAAGCTAGTGGATCCACAAACTTAGGATACTCCCCGTGTTGGGATTAAGCCCATAGGGTGGGGTCCACACATACATGACACTCATCATGCTAGGATAGATCCCATAGGGTGGGGTCTAGTCTGCCTTGACAAGTAAGCTCCTCTTTCTTTGGTGTAGAGGGAACATTGGCAATCCATTGTCACAATCAAAGCCTAGGGCCTAGGCGTAACACGGTGAATATGGAACCCGAAGGGACTCCAAACAAGTCTTTTAAGCATACATGGAACATCCTTGGTTGTGGAAGGAAAAATTAAACTAGCACATAATTTTAGGGGAAATGGGACTTTAGACTTACCCTATTGGGATGTTTTAGGGAAGGGGATTAGCATGGATTACATAGCAAATAAAGTCTAAAGGGCGGGTAAGTATGACTCACGTTATGGGAGAAATAGGGACTTAGGACTTTTATCTCAATAATACAACAAACATTCAAAACATAAGAGGGAATAAAGGACTAGAGGAAGTCTTTTATAATACATAGACATAATAGGAGTCAAGCTCATAATGTACAAATCCATATATCAAACAACACCTCTAAAATGAACGGAATGGGGGAAAGACATCTCCCAAGCTCTCCTTCAAAGGCTAAATATTCAGAAATGGACAAGTCTTAATAAGCATGAAAGTAAATGGTTATTATCGCTGGAATGGAAGACTCAGCGCAAACAATCTTCAACTAAACTATCTAGCCACGTGGAGGCGGAGGATAAATAGGAGCTCCGGTCCTTACATGGTCAAATCATGTTGGCAAATAGTATGCGTTATTACTTGAATGTACTAAGCAAGCGGGGTGAAAATGCAACAAGTAATATAATCCATAATCAACAATATGGATAATCATAAAAAATGGGCACAAGCTCAATATGTCATGAATGGTAGATGCTTAGTTGAAATATGCATGAAGAATCATCAAGTCGAGATATATCGTACATAGGTGGAAGAATATCATAACAACATATAAGACTAAGCGAGCTACAACTTGGAGTTTTGATGTTCACTCCACACCAAACAAGGAGTGGTCTACTTTGTCAAGGTTAACCGAACACTCACCTTACGACATAACCTTTTCGAAAAGTGCCCACATACCCCTTACCATATGCCATGGCCTTTTTTGTAGGCGTCATCATTCACCTTGACATTGCTTTTCTGGTAGATATAAGACCATATAGGGATCTGATAGCATGAAGCTATAATGGCACATAGTTTAGGGATAATAGAATACTACCAAGGTCCTCTCGGCGCTAGGTCACAATCTCACATATACTTGAATTATAGTCATAGTCATGTTAATCATAATCTCAAACATCATAATTTAGTTCTACGAGTAGCTCATTAAGTCATAGCTTATAACATCAAGGTAGAGCTTCACATAATTCTTGTTATTCATATCATGCTCATGAGCTCATAGCATACTTGTTGGACCTCTTATTAGTCTCAACATGCGTGACATATATATCTTACCATAAGGCATTCATTACATAAGGAACTTGACATGTCACATATTCAAATCATGGTGGGCACGTGTACAAAATTTTAAAACTATGAAATGTATGAGTAAATGACATGAGAGGAGCAAAAATAGAGTCACTTGAGCATTATTCAAAATAACCCACCCAAAGCATAATAAGACTTGGCTAGAGTATCATCAAACCCTCATAAAATAATCCATCAACTTCACATGGCATATCAATGAAATATAATGTATAAGGTAGAATACCATAAATTATTTCACAAAATCATCATATAAAAGAGTTCATAAAACATCCATAAATTTTCATAACTTGAAAATAGATGGGAAAGAGGAATAGTTGAGCTTTGTGGGGGAAAGGTCTCCACAAATCAAAACCCACATACTTTGGTGTGATTTGGTGTAGGAAAGTCTGATTTGAAAGTGGAGGAACCGAAATCCTAGCTTGCACCTTACACTTGAACACCTTGAGGGAGCTTGAGAATATTTATTAGGGGTTTTGACTTAGGGTATTTGAGAATGATTTGAAGTGGAGTAGTTTAGGGTTGTTTTAAGGATGAAAAGGGGTCTTTGGGGGTTAAAATGACGGGGTATAAGCTCATAATAATAGGAAAGGTCAAAATTTCCCCTTATACAAATTCACCAGACAGGACCACGAGACCCCGATTACAGGCCGTGGTCCAGTCTAAGAGTCGTGGAAGAGGGGGTTCTCATCTGGTAACATTTTGGAGCCTCAAAGATTTTTCTTTAAATCTCATCCCATGACAAGACTTACGGCTTGTAAGTCAAGGTACGAGCCATCTGGTATTTCATACTCCCAACTTCAAAAATCAATATTTTTACCAAGTTACGGCCCGTGGGATTACTTATAGCCCGTAATCCCTTCGTGATCCCACTTACACTTAGAAAAAAATTCAGATTCATTTCATAGGCACTTTTACACCTTCCAACATGTGGGGACTTACAATATCTCCCCCTTGGGAATATTCGTCCTCGAATTTGCTAACAATAAGCTCTAAGGAATAGAATACATGCATCACATGCAAAATACGAAATGTACATCATGAAAAAAAATTCAAACCATGCAAACAATATTTACAATGCAACCTCAAAATCAAACAACCATGCATAGATGACAAGAAAATGACATGAAAGAATGGGGAGGTTCTCAAGTAGATAAAATCTTAGTACCTCAAGCTTGATCATAATGGAAGAGATAGGGGCACACTTTTTCATATCGACTTTGGCTTCCGAAGTAGCACTCTCAACTTGTTGGTTCCTCCAAAGAACTTTGATGAATGTTACATCTTTATTTCTTAACTTTTTCACTTGCCTATCAAAGATTTCCACTAGAACTTCCTCATAAGTGAAATTCTCTTCAACATTAATCACCTCTAAGGTCACAATGGAATTTGGGTCTCCAACACACGTCCTTAACATAGACATGGAAGACTGGATGAACCATGCTCAACTCCATGGGAAAGTCTAATTTGTATGCAACTTTACCAACACGTCTCAAGATCCGGTATACATAGGGCTCAATTTTCCCTTCTTGCCAAATCATACAACACCCTTCATAAGTGAAATCTTTGAGTATATCAAATCATTAAATTTGAATTCAAGGCCTTTTCTTCTAGTGTCGACATAGGACTTTTGCCGACTTTGAGCCGTTTTCAGTTTCCCTTATCATCTTCACCTTCTCCAAAGCTTCCATAACCAAGTCTGGACCTAACAAAGCCATCTCACCCACTTCAAACCACCCAACTGGGGATCTACAATATCTGCCATATAGAGCTTCAAAGGGAGTCATTCTGATGCTAGAGTGATAGCTATTGTTATGAGAAAACTCCACAAGTGTAAGACGATCATCACAACTACTCTTAAACTCCAAGACACAAGAGCTAAGCATATATTCAAGAGTTTGAATGGTTCCATTGTCTTGACCATCCACTTATGCGTGAATTTACCATTCTAAGCTTGACTTTAGTACCAAGGCCTCTTTGAAAGAACCTCCAAAAGTACAAATTAAACTGAGCACCATGATCTGAGATAATAGATAATGTGACCTCGTTCAACCTAACCAACTCATGAATGTACAACTTGACATAATCTTTGGCCCCATAAGTTGTCTTAACCAGTAGGACGTGGGCCGACTTGGTCATTCTATCAATAGTAACCCAAATAGAATCAAAATGCCTCCTAGTCTTTGGTAAACCAATCACAAAATCCATATTGATTTCTTCCCACTTCCAAGTAGGAATCTCTATATCTTGGGCTAGGGGCACCCGGCCTTTGATGTACGGCTTTGACTTGTTGGCAATTATGACAATCAGCTACAAACTTAGCAATATCTCTTTTTATACCACCCCACCAACACACTTTTCTCAAATATCTATACATCTTTGTATAAACGGGGTGAATGGAATAAGAAGAATTATGAGCCTCATTCAAGATAGGTTGGTCAAGCCATCGACATCGGGCACACATAACCTACCTTGGTATCTAAGGACACCATCTCCCCCCGGGAGAAAACCTCCACCTTGCCATCCTTTACCAGAGCTTTCAATTCTAACAATGCAGGGTCAAGGTATTGTTTGGTTTTGACCTTTTCCATCAAGGAAGACTTAGAATGATTTGCAACCACCACTCTTCCATTTTCGGTCTCATCCAACCTAACTCCTAATCTAGCCAACCAATGAACTTCTCTTTCCAATTCCTACTTACCATCATCAATACAAGTCGTACTCTCCATGGACACTCTACTTAGAGCAGCAACCATAACATTAGCCTTGCCCAGATGATAATGCACACTCATGTCATAATCTTTAAGAAGTTCCAACCACCTCCTTTGCATTAAATTTAGATCTCTGTGGGTGAACACGTAGTTGAGGCTCTTATGGTTGGTAAACATATCTACATGAACCCCAAATAAATAATAATGTCATATCAAGGCAAATGCCACAACTGCTAATTCAAGATCATGGGTGGGGTAGTTATGCTCATGCACCTTTAGTTTCTTAGAAGCATAGGCAATGACTTTGCCACTTTGCATCAATACACACCCCAAACAAATTCTTGAAGCATCACAATACACTATAAATCCTTTTAACCCTTCTGGTAGAGCAAAAATAGGAGCGAATGTAAGCTTATCTTTCAACGTTTGGAGTCTTCTTTCACATTCATCGATCCATACCAATTTGGCCTTCTTTTGTATCAGAATTGAAGAAAGCCCTCAACAAATCTCTGGTAGTATCCCGCCAAGCCCAAGAAACTCCTAATATCCATTGGAGTCAAGGGCCTAGGCCAATTTCTTACCACCTCCATCTTTTCAGATCCACTTTAATCCCTTCATCCGATGCCACGTGACCTAAGAATGCAACTTCCTTCAACAAAAATTCACATTTGGCAAATTTGGCAAATAACCTTTCGTCCCTCAATGTTTGCAACACTACCCTCAAATGTTTCACATGTTCTTCTTCACTCTGGGAATAAATAAAAATATTGTCAATGAATACCACCACAAACATGTTGAGGTAGGGTTTAAAGACCCTATTCAAAAGATCCATTAATATTGTCGGAGTATTAGTTAGGCTAAAAGATATTACCATAAACTCAAATGTCCATATCTTGTTCGGAAGGCCATTTTGGGAATATCACACTACCTTGCCCTCAATTGATGATACCCAGATCAAAGGTCAATCTTTAAGAAGTGACTAGCCCCTTGTAGTTGATCAAATAGGTCATCCATTCTTGGAAAAGGGTATTTTCTCTTCATGGTGATCTTATTGAGTTACCAGTAATTGATGCACATTATAAGTGAGCAATCTTTCTTCCTTAAAAATAACATCAGCGAACCCCAAGGAGACTTGGTAAGCCTAATAAAACCCTTCTTTAATAGGTCCTTCAATTGATCCTTCAACTCTGTTTGGGCCATGTGGTAAGGGGGGATAGATATAGGTTGTGTATCAGGGAGGAGCTTTATACCAAAATCTATCTCCCTTTTGGGAAGGACACCGGGAAGCTCATCGAGAAAAATATCAAGAAACTCATTAACAACTAGAACTGACTCAATAGGAGGGAATTTAGACTCAACATCGCTAACCTTTACAAGATAGTATATAAAACCCTTAGAAATTAACTCCCGAGCCTTAAAAGAAAAGATGAACCTACCCTTAACCATCGAATCATGACCTAACCACTTAAGGGCGGGCTCATGAGGAAATTAGAACCTAATCTTATGGGTTCTACAATCAATAGAGGCATGATATGCATGTAACCAATCCATTCCAAGAGTAATATCAAGATCTACCATGTCAAGTTCAACAAAATCACAAGGCAAGACTTTATGCAATATGGATATTGGGACCCCCCTATAGACTCTTTTAGAAACAATAGACTCACCAATGGGGGTAGATACTTCAAGGGTTCACACAACAACATGGGACACACATGAAGTTTATTAGCAATAATAAAGGTAATGAATGAGAGAGTGGAACCCGGATCCAATAAAGCATATATAAGATTGTAGATCATTAACATACTGGTAATAGCATGGGGCGCCTTATCCAACCCTTACCTCCTTGAAGAGCATAAAAGTGATTATGACGTGGAGCACCTCCTTGTTGGCCACCTTGTGTCCTTTGGTCACCATGAGCACTTTGTCCTTGAGGACGACCATCTCTACCCTTGTTTGGACAATCCGCAATCTTGTGACCCATCTTTCCACACCCGAAGCAAGCATCCATGTTCCTTAAACATGCACCACTATGATTCCTTACACATTTTAAGCACCTTGGAAGAGTCTTCCCACCATTGCACCTCAATCTCTAGGGTTGGGCATTGATGTGCTGCCAAAATACAACACTTTTGATGCTTAAAACTTAGGATTTTGTGTGTTCTCAATGTGACTTTGGTTGTTTTTATATGTTTTTATGTCTATCTTTGCAGGATTATAGATTAGCCAATGATTTTGGGGAAAGTTACAAAGTTGCTACAGATTTGCTATTATACGAGACATCTCACGGGTCGTATACCCTTCTACGAGCCATAAGGTGGTTTCATGAGGAATTCCAGTGAGGGGCGAAGTTTCTGAAGTTACTTCTATAAACATGCAGCCGAGCCATAAATTAATGTACGAGTCGTGGAAGAGGTTTCATACCCTGGGGGTCAGAAAATGAAGACTTCCAGAAATTCATCAAATGAAACCCCCTTTACGAGTTATAAACCATTTTACGAGTCGTAAAGGGGTGTCATAAAGGAGAAGTCTAGTTTTCTAGCAACAATGTACGAGATCCCGATTATGGGTCGTGAACTTCAATACGGGCTATAAAGTGTTGTCGTAGAGTGTGCCGACCAGTTCTCCTAAGTTTTTTAGGATATGAATTTTAATTATCATAAATAGGCCTTTTAGGTTATTTTACATAAGTTCTCACCAGTTCACGTAAGTCTAGCTTAGTTTTAGGTTAGTGCTCAGAGAACTCAATATTTTTTAGAGAGAAAATTGTGAGAGAGTCTTTAAAAACACTTGTGGTTTAATTGAATCTTCAAACTTGTGATGTTCATAGATAATGGATTTGATTGTTCTTAATTCGGTTGTCTAAGTGTTTAATTATGTCTTCTAAATTCATAATCTCTTCATCTATACAAAGCATGAGTAGTTAAGTCAACAACTAGGGTTGTGGGAACCATGAAGAACTAACAAAGTAAAATCGGATAATTCACGATTTTTAGAAGTTGTATATGCATGTATTAATTAACTCTCTTCGTTTTGCATGTTTTTGTATGGTGGCCAACATTAGAACCCGCCTAGTGTTACTGACTGGACCAAGGTAGTAATGAATAGGAAAAGAGATTGATTAATAGGATTCGATTGATGTGTTCTCATCTAATCGACCAAATTAAGCCAAGGGGAGATTGTATTAGGACTTATAGGTAATGGTTAGTAATGCATACTATGGAGATGGGCCATGTCGCATAAAGAAATTCGCCTCTCACCTTTGACAAAAGGGCTTGGTGAACTTAAATTACCGTCCTGCATGATATACACTAGACAAGAATTAGGTTATCTGATGATACTGAGTTGGGGAATACAATATCCTAGTTACTCTCCTTTAATTATCTTTCTCTCGTGATAGTTTATTTTTCTTATTGATTTTTGAAACACCCGCCCCATTGGGGAATTGAGTTGATTAACTACTCGAATTGCATGTTGGTGAATTTGTTTTGAGTTTACGTATTCCCTATGGGTTCGACCCTAACCTTGCTTAGGTTCTATTTCTTAATAACGACCACTTTATCCTCTTAAAAGGAGGTGTAACTTGGGTGACATCAAGATTTTGGCGTTGTTGCCAGGGAATATGGCTAGACTTAGTGAATTCATTAGTAATTTGAGGGTTAATCCTTATTTCCCACATTTTATGTTTTGTTTTTGTTTTTGTTTTTGTTTTTGCTCTTTTTTTTCTTATTAATATGACACCCTCTAAGAAATATAGGATGATTATAGTATTGGGGTGGGAGGGGTTGTACATAATTTTTTGAATCTCAATGTGTACTTCTTGAAAATATTAGAAAATC
This sequence comes from Solanum rostratum, assembly GCA_029948455.1. Classification (NCBI taxonomy): domain Eukaryota; kingdom Viridiplantae; phylum Streptophyta; class Magnoliopsida; order Solanales; family Solanaceae; genus Solanum; species Solanum rostratum. The sequence goes on along the minus strand of CM057050.1, from coordinate 35,925,076 downwards.
TCGACTTAGACAACTATGTGCTTTTGTCAGATGTTCATCAATTTGGCATGAATGTCCACATTTTAAGTAGTGAGTTGAGCATAAAAGTTGATATATTTGATGCTCGACAAGCTAGTTATGAATTGTGTGAGGAAGAAAAATGCTTATAAGCCAACTTGAATAGTTAAAATTGGAGGGTCAACTTCTTGTTCATACTATTATTTATGTTGTCATTGTTGAGAAAAGTACACGAGAGTTATGTGAAAAAGTAGATAATATTATCTTTAAAAACTCTAGTGTGTGTAAACATGAGGATGCAAATAATAATATAATTCATGAATTAGGATGCTTTGGACCTCATTCCAATTATTTTTCTACATTATATTTAGATGATGAGGTATGAATCAAATCATCTGAGCATATAGACAAATGTAAGGAGGAGGAAAATATAGTTATATTCTTGAATTTATTGGATACAAATCAAAAAATTACATTCCTCATTTAAAGGCCAAGAAGTACAACATGCGATCTCTATTGTTTGCTTCCCTTATTTTTATACCACCACCCTTTGAGCATAATAGAAAATTGGAAAATAAATTAGGGGTACAATTCATATGTTCAAGGTGGAAGAAGTGGAAGGTCTCCACCTAGTAGTGTAACTTTTTATTTTCTTTTTTTTATAGTCTTTTTATCTTTGTTTTGTATCAATTTTATTTTTGAAGATTTAGGAGAAGTTTGAGTATCCAAATTTGAAACTTAGGAGGCAACCCAAGGAACACTAGCGCTTAGGCGCCCAGGTATATTCTTTTGACCCCCTACGATCTATTTTATTTTAATTTTGTGCATTGGGGATAATTCACATCTTTTTCGATGGGATGTGGGCAGTTATGGGCCTCAGTGAAGGCTGAGTAGCTTATGGTCCATAACTACCCCAATTTTTTATCCCGGAGTTTTCTTACTTGTGTTCTTTTTCGTGATGGATATTTAATTTCTGTTGAATCGATATGTTTAGGATGTTTAGATAATATGTAACATATAATACCAATACTTGTGGCAGATAGCATAATTTTGTGTTTTGTTTGAAAAAATGGTACCCACCAAAAATTCTGATTAGTAGTTAGATAATAACCATGCATGTTTAGGTGTTTGACAATATCTGTTTTGATAAGTAAGGGTAAATTGAGATAAGAAGCATGATCTGAGAGTCTTTCATTGATAATGTATGCAGTGCCATGTGAGTGTGAGCTTTATTTGATAAATTCATGTGTTTTGTGCTAATTCAAAACTTGTCTAGTTACTCTAAGTTAAATTGTAGATTAGTTGGATTAGAAAAGGATCTTAGGCCATTGTTCTTAAATAGGCCACTTTAGCCTGAAAATAACCAACCAAATAAATGATATATCTCTTGTTCCTAATGTTTGAGCTTAACATATACCTATTCTTTCAAAACACCTAATTAACCCAGTCTTATCTAGTGAAAAATTCTGAATTTCGCTTTAGACCTTCCTTGAACATTGTTTACCTTGAGTGAGGCAAAAAACCCTAAGTTGAAGGTGGCTACCAAAAGTGACCGTAGTTTTGAGGATGGATAGTATGCACCTCAACACGGGCCAAAAGCCTAAGTTAAGGGTGGCTAGTGTAAGGGTAAAGCACAAAAATAAGGGAGGTAAGTTAGGAATACAAAGAAAAAGGAGAAAAATCACGTACTGGGTGCAAGAGAAATGAAAATGCCTTAATTGAGATCTAAAAAGTCAAATAAAGTGTAAAAATAGGGCAAAAAGTTGAAAACTAAAAAAAAGCACCCAGAAGAGTTTGAAAGAGGAAAAAGGGAGAATAAGGTGAGAATAACAGAGTTAGTAGCGCGAAAGTGTAGAAAAAAGAAGTTTCAAGGAGGGCCTTTAGTCACCATTTTTCCAAAATATCATACCAAAGCCCCCTGAGCCTATGTACAAGCCTTGAAAGTCCTAGAGTGATCCTGGTCCAATTAGTTGAAGGTCTGAGTCGTGAGTATAGGGGAAAGCGAATGGTATTAGTCATTATGCATGAATATCTGGTGTGAGAGTGAGTGAGTGAGTTTGCACAATCCCAATGCTAAAACATGGAAATATCATATTAGCACTAGACTTTTTCAATCATCCTGGATTGTGGATAATACATTGCATGTCATAGTTGTGTTATCACATGCACCCATTTGCATTGGTTTGCTAAATAGCTATCTAATCCCATTTTGAAGAGTTGGAGTGGGTATTTGAGTCGGAGATGTATGTGATGTATGCCATTGAGTAGAGGTCTGTGTGGACTGTATTATCTATATAGATTGAGTCTATCGCTTGAGTACAAACAACTATTTTAAGTTGAGGGTGTTGAGGTGCTACCAAAATACAACACTTTTGATGCTTAAAACTTAGGATTTTGTGTGTTCTCAATGCGACTTTAGTTGTTATTATGTATTTTTGTGCCTATGTTTGCAGGATTATAGGTTGGCCAATGATTTTGTGGAAAGTAACAAAGTTGGTGCAGATTTACTGTTACACGAGACACCTCACGGGCCGTAGACCCTTTTATGAGCCATAAGGTGGTTTTGTGAGAAATTCCAGTGAGGGGCCAAGTTTCTGAAATTACTTCTACAAACATGCAGACGAGCCGTAAATTAATGTACGAGTCGTAGAAGAGGTTTCATGCCATGAGGGTCAGAAAATGAAGACTTTCTGAAGTTCATCAAACGTATCCCCTTTTATGGGTCGTAAACCATGTTACGAGTCGTAAAGGGATTTCGCAAAGGAGAAGTCCCGTTTTCCAGCAACAATGTCGAGACCCCGATTATGGACTGTGAACTTCAATACAAGCCTTAAACTTCTATCATAGAGTGTGCCGACAAGTTCTCCTAAGTTGTTTAGGATTTGAATTTTAATTATCATAAATAGGTCTTTTAGGTTCTTTTTAATAATGTCTCACTAGTTCACGTAAGTTTAGCTTAGTTTTAGGTTAGTGCTCAGAGAACTCAATATTCTTAGAGAGGAAATTGTAAGAGAGTCTTTGAAAACACTTGTGGTTTAATTCAATCTTCAAGCTTGTGATTTTCATTGACATTGGATTTGCTTGTTCTTAATTCAGTTGTGTAAGTGTTTAATTATGTCTTCTAAATTCATAATCTCTTCATCTACACAAAGAATGAGTAGTTAAATTCTCAACTAGGGTTGTGGGAACCATGAAGAAATAACAAAGTAAAACTAGATAATTTATTATTCTTGGAATGTGTATATACATGTACTAATTAACTCTCTTCATTTTGCATGTTTTCTGATGACGGCCAACATTAGAACCCGTCCAGTATTACTGACTGGACCAAGGTAGTAATGAATAGGAAAAGAGATTAATTAATAGGATTCGATTGATGTGTTCTCGTCTAATCAACCAAACTAAGCCAAGGGGAGGTTGTATTGGGACTTATAGGTAATGGTTAGTAATGCACACTATGGAGATGGGCAAAGTAGCATAGTGAAATTTGCCTCTCACCTTTGACCAAAGGGCTTGGTGAACTTAAATTACTGTCCTACATGTTATAAACTAAACAAGAATTAGGTTATCCGGTGATACTGGGTTGGGGAATACAATACCCTGGTTTCTCTCCTTTATTGATATATCTCTCATGATAGTTAGTTTATTTTTCTCATTAATTTTCACAAACACCCCCCTTGGGGAATTGAGTTGATAAACTACTCGGATTGCATGTTGGTGAATTTGTGTTAAGTCTACGTATTCCCTGTGGGTTCGACCCTAACGTTGGTTAGGTTCTATTTCTTGACATCGATCGATTTATCCTTTAAAAAGGTGTAACTTGGACAACATCAGGCACCCTATCATTAACAAACCTTTAGCCTTAAGCATTAGAGGACCCTTGACCTTAAAATTTGTGGCCTTGTTGGAATTGGCCACTTTTGGCACGTTTAAATCCACCATCATAACAAGCCCTCTTGGACTCACCGCTCCTCCTCTTCCTAAGATTCTCCTTTTCGAGTTACTCGGCATAAGTCATGAGCCGAGACAAGTCCATATCTCCTATGAGCATAGTGGTGTGGCATTCTTCACTGATCAAGTCGGACACTCCCGACACAAACTTGTGAATCCTTGCGCTAGGGTCGGTGACCAAGTGAGAAGCATACTTTGAGAGGTTGTTGAACTTTAGGGTATACTCCCTAACATCATAGAACCTTTCTTGAGGTTCATAAACTCCACCATCTTTATGTCCCTTAGATCCATGGGAAAGAAATGGTTAAGGAAGGCAACCTTGAATTCTTCCCAAGAAATAAGCTCTTCATTCACTCTCTCGCTCTTCCATTGAACACACCATAATTGAGCAAGGCCCTTTAGTTGATAGGCCCCAAGTTCCACTTTCTCCTCCGAATTTACTCCCATGATATCAAGAACTTTGTACACCTCATCGATGAATTCTTCGGGGTCTTCTTCAACTTTGGAGCCATAGAACTCCGGAGGATTCATCCTTGTGAAATCCCTCACCATTGAGGCGGGGGTAGGAGCATGAAGAGCTTCAACTCCTTGGTTGGCCACGGGCTTGCCAATAGGATGACCATATTTCGGTATTCAACACAAGTGACCCATTTTTCTCCTTGGGGAAATTGTAGAGTTGGGGAGGATGGTTCACCCCCAGGAGTGGGAGCTCTTTGTGCCACTCATCTTTGAGGCATGATCTAAAAAAGCAAAAGACCATCCATTAGAATAAGGGAAAACCTAACTTAAGTTTAAAGCAAGACATAGAATATGAAGAAGTGAATCATTCCTGAAACACCTCAAAGCCTCTTATTCATAGTTGTGGCACACTTCACAACCATGAACAAGACTTTACTTGATACAGTGTGTTGGATTTCCAAGGACCATTTACAAACCTAGTGCTCTGATACCAAGCTTTCTCATGACCCAAGCCTACGGCCTAGGCATAACACCGTGAATGGGGAACCCGAAAGGGACCCCAAACAAGTCTCTTAAGCATACATGACACATCCTTGGATGCAGAAGCAAAAATTAAAAACTAGCACATAATTCTAGGGGAAACGGGACTTTGGACCTGCTATAGGGATGTTGTAGGGAAAGGGATTAGCATGGATCACATAGAAAATAAAGTCTAAGGGGCGGGTAAGTATGACTCGTGCTATGAGGGAAATAGGGACTTAGGACTTCCATCTCAACAATACAACAAGCATTTAACATATAAAAGGGAATAAGGGAATAAGGGAAGTCTTCAATAATACATAGACATAATAGGAGTCAAGCTCATATCGTACAAATCCATATATCCAACAACATCTCTAATATGAATGGTACGAGGGTCAAGACATCTCCTGGGTTCACCTCAAAAGTTAAATATTCAGAAATAGACAAGTCTTAATAAGCATGAAAGTAAATAGTTATTGTCCCCAGAATGGAGGACTCGCCACAAGCAATCTTCAATTGAATTGTCTAGCCACGTGGAGGAGGAAGATCAATAGGAGCTTCGGTCCCTAAATGGTTGGATCATATAGGCAAAAATGTATGTGTTAGTACTTGGAATATACTAAGTATGTGGGGTGAAAATGCAATAAGGAACATAAGCCATAATTAAACAATATGGATAATCGTAAACAATGGGCACAAGCTCAATATATCATGAATGGTAGATGCTTAGTTGAAATATGCATGAAGAATCATCAAGTCAAGATATATCATACATAAGTGGGAGAGTACCATAACCGACATATAAGACCAAACGAGCTACTACTTGGAATTCTGATGTTCACTCCACACCAAACAAGGAGTGGTCTACTTTGCCAAGGTAAACCAAACACCCACCTTACTACATAGCCTTTTCGAGAAGTGCCCATATATCCCTTACCATAGGGCATGACCTTTTCAGTAGGCGTCATCATTCATCTTTACCTTACGGCATTGCCTTTTCGGTAGATACAAGCCCATATGGGAAATTGATAGCATGAAGCTATGATGGCATATATTTTAGGGACAATAAGGTACTACCAAGGTCCTCTCAGTGCTAGGTCACAATCCCACATAATACTTGAATCATAGTCTTAGTCATGTTAAACATAATCTCAAACATTATAATTTAGTTCTAGGAGTAGCTCATTAAATCATAGCTTATAACATTAAGGTAGAGCTTTACATAATTCTTGTTACTCATATCATGCTCATGAGCTCATAACATACTTGTTGGCCCTCTTATTAGTCTCAACATGCGTGACACACATATCTTGCCATAAGGCATTCATTACATAAGGAACTTGGCATGTAACATATTCAAATCATGGTGGGCACATGTACAAAATTTTAAAACTATGAAATTCATGAGTAAATAACATGAGAGGAGCAAAAATAAAGTCATTTGAGTATTATTCAAAATAGCTTACCAAAAGTATAATAAGACTTGGCTAGAGTATCATCAAACCCTCATAAAAATATTCATCAATTTCACATGACATTTCAATGAAATATAATGTACAATGTAGACTAACATAAATTATTTCACAAAATTATCATATAAAAGAGTTGATAAAACATCCATAAATTTTCATAATTTGAAAATATATAAAGAAGAGGAATAGTTGAGCTTTGTGGGGGAAAAGGTTTCATAAATAAAAACCCATATATTATGGTGTGATTTGTTGAAGAAAAATCTGATTTGAAAGTGGAGGAACCGAAATCCTAGCTTGCACCTTACACTTGAACACCTTGAGGGAGCTTGAGAATATTTGGAAAGGGTTTAGACTTATGGTATTTGAGAATGAGTTTAGCTAGAGTAGTTTAGGGTTGTTTTAAGGCTGAAAAGGGGTCATTTAGGGGTTGAAATGACGGGGTATAGGCATATAATAATAGGAAAGGTCAAAATTTCACCTTATAAAAATTCACCGGACAAGACCACGAAACCGCGATTACGAGCCGTGGTCCAGTCTACGGGTCATAGAAAGGGAGGAGGTTTCTCTTCTGGTAACATTTTGGACCCTCAAAGATTTTTCTCTAAATCTCATCCCACGATAGGACTTACGACTCAATTTCTGGCTATAGACTCGGGATGATGTAAGGATTATGTACGGGGGTTGGTTTGGTGTTTCGAGCACAAGCCCCACTTTTCCCGTTTTAATTACATCTATTGTACCTTCTCCCGTTCTTGAGATATTATAGCCAAAACAGCCATATTGATATTGTGACTCATGTTTTGACAGCTAAAACGACATAGGGAAGCTATCAGGAGGGGAAAAGCTCACGTGGACTGATTTGGAGTGCATGAATTTGCCTTCTAGGCAGGGTAGGCTTCTCTTTCCCCTAGACTGAGCTAAAACTTATATTGTATATCTACATATATTTGGGAATCATTGAATTAGAGGTTATACATGCTAACTGAGATTGTGGTCAGTGTTAGATGTGGTAGTAGTATTATCTGTTGTAATAACTGATTTCGGTATCATTTGGGGTTGTATATGAATTTGTTAAAGGATAAAGGTAAATGTATACCACGTGATTGACATGTATGCCTACTTATTCCCTAATTGTTTGTTGAACATGTTGAGGCACAGTGATGTGGTTCTCTTGACATACCATGCTCATGGCTATCTAGGTGGTGGATTATGGTTCTATTGGTAGAGTGTGTGTTGTATCCTGGGAGTTAACTAGATCGTTTGTTGTTTAGTTGGATACTTGTTGTTTGATCAGTTGGGCTACCTATTGTTACTCTAGGTAATTGTTATACTCATCAATGGTATGTCTAGTGTTATACTCGGTACTTATGATACTTCTAGATATCTGCATTTTGTTGGGCCTTAGCCCAGGCTTAAGCTAGTGCTGCCCTAGACTTGCATCGTTTAGAGCCTATACTATTACATATACATACGGTGTGACTTGAGGGGATCAGTTTACTATTCCTAGGTTCAAGACCTAGTTGACTATTCTTGGTTTGAGGCTCAATTGATATTCCTTGTTTGAGGCCCAATTGATTTTCCTTAGGTTTAAGGCCCTATTGATTGTATTAGGGGGATTCTTTCTCCCGCGGGGGATACGTCCCACCATTATGTATATTGTTAGACCATCTGGCCCTGGTTGACTGCCCTGGTCGGAGGCTAGGTCAGGAAGGGATTTCGAGGCCCTATTGATATTATAGGGGTTTGAGGCCCTAGGTGAAAATTGGGGGTTCGAGGCCCCGAGTGACAGTTAGGGGTTCGAGTCCCCAAGTGACAGTTAGGGGTTCGAGGCCCCATGTGATACTATATCCTAACTGGTTGTGATCTCATACCATCTGGTATTGACCCATTTACCTTCTACCTATTTACACCCTAATTGTGCGGAGGTGTACCTCCTGGTCTTATGGGGGATCAAGGGGCATTTAGGCTTAGACATTAGGGCCTTATACCCATGTACAATTGACCCTTATCACGATGATATGGAGATTTGGGCTCATTGATGGTTCTATGGGATTCTGTGATAGTTCTGAGGGATTCTGTAATAATTTGTTCTACATTATGCGCACCTTTTGGGCTTATGGGGCCCCAATTGGCATACATGCATAAATACTAGGTTCATGCACCTGCGTACAACACTATACCTTAGTTGGGGGCAGTTTTAGTGTTAGCCTACATAGTCTTCGTCAGTCGGTATCGATGGTCACCACTTGGGATGGTTTAGTTTATTATTGTTCTTCACTTCGGTTAGTTCAGTTGTGGTTGAGCATTCCTGACATGCCTTTGCCTTGATCTGGGTTTGTTTTGCTACACTACTGTAATTTCTACATATTTGGGCTTTATTCATGTTCAGTATTTCACTCGGTCGACCGATGATGCCTACTGGGTGCCTCTTCTGGTACTCACCCCTATTTACTGCATCTACTTGTGATGCAGGTCCATATGTGAGCCGTGATTGCTGATCTAGGGACATCGTAGACACTTCAAGAGACATTGATGAGCATCGACATCTTTGGACATTCAGCAGTCTCATTTTGTCTAGTGGGTCATCTTTTGTATTCAGACACTGGCCTTGTATATGTAGTTTGGGTTTATACGTGTAGATGGCTATTCTGGTTATGTATGTAGATATATATATATTTTAATTTGAGTCTATAGTAGCTCTGTACAGGTGACTTTAAGGTCCTGGGTAGGTTGTGTATGTTGTACTTATATGTTATTGGTATCTTTATCACTATTGATTCAGGATAGGTGATGTGGACATTTGGTTGGCTTATCGGTAGGTAGGATCTAACAGGCGCCATCATGACTTGAGAGGTCAGGTCGTGATCCCAACTTCAGAAATTAATATTTTTACCAAGTTTGGCCATTGTTCCACGAGCACAATTTATGGCCCGTGGGATTACTTACAGCCCTAATCCCCTTCATGATCCATTTACACTCATAAAAGATTTCTAGATTTCACTTCTTAGGCACTTTTACACCTTCCAACATGTGGGGTCTTACATCCATGTAATAGTTCGCATGGTCTTATTGTCGGTTATGGTCCTATTCCCACATATGTATGTATGCTAGGTTATAAAATGTTTTATGATGCTTTCATTTATGATCTTAAAGATGCATGAATCATTCACATCTTATCCTTATTCCTTTGTTATATCGATGCATATTGCTATTATGTTATGATTTTTCTTGATGTATTGGACACCTACGCACTTGTACATTCCAATGTACTATTGCATACTCTTTGCCTGCATAATCTAGCCATGTAGGGATTGACGACAATGCACCTACATATCCTTACTGTGGCTAGAGTTGGATACGACATCTTAAGGATTGTTGGTGAGTTCCATGCTTCTAGGACGAGTCTTGGCTTCTTCTTACTTTTATATTGCTATGATGAGACTTTTGTACTTTCTTTCCTTTTGTTGAGGATGAGCTAGTAGTATGTTCTAGATTCCACTGACATTTTACTATGTAGAGGCATGATTGGATATGATGTAATCCCATTATTGGGAAGACTTTTAGCTTCACTTTTAGTTTGTTCTTAAGACTATGTTTTCGCTTGCTTACTTATGTCATCGCTTAATTACCTCATGTATGCTTATATTATGACAAGAGACTTGAACAGAGCACCTTCGGGTTCCACATTCATCATGTCACAGCTAGGCCCTAGGTTCGGGTCGTAAAAGAACATCTCTATTCAGAAAATCAAAATTTGATCAACCTAGTCCACTCATCCAGGAACACATTGTATGATTTGTACTTCCTTTTACGAACTGTAATTACCCCTCGTAGTCTAACCATATACTTGGCCAAAATTTCACCCTCTTAGACTAAATCCACGAGCCTTGTCTACAACTCGTGGTTTGAACACGAATAAATGAAGCTCGTGCATTGTCCTTGCAAATTTTCAGATTCTCCTTTTTTCCCTACATTTTCATACTTCCTCACTTGCAGAGCCTTACACTTAAGATCCCAATGATGGGTGGCTTAAGACCTCAAAGGTGACTTAAGATCCTAAATGATACTCTAAATTGAGGAATGAATTGTAATGATGAAAAGCTTGTACCCACATTACTCAATTTTATAAAAATGAGCTAATCTATGCATATGATTTCCATGAATTGGAATGGTTGATTTGAATGGTCTTTCCTATATGACAAGCTTATGAATTATGACTATGATATGTATTCTATGAATTTGACTTAGCACCGAATGAGGCTTGAGGTGGGGAGTCGACCTAAGGGGTTCCTAGTATAAGCTTCTAATCTCATAACTACGTGCACTGTATGTCTTTGTTTACCAATATGATTTGCTAGTGGATCTCATGACACCCACTTGGAGGGGTAGAGTTCTACCTTTGCAAGTAGAGTCCTCTTTTTTCGATGTGGGGGTAACACCGGGATTTCAATTGTAGCTTGCATGATCTTTTTATCGGTTATGGTTATTTCCCATATACGTATGTACTTTGCAACACTTGACTATATCTATAAAACACTTACATGCTTACTTATGCTTTTATACTCCATACTATATCATACTCTTTACTTGGTCTTTGCACTACATGTTTTACCTTACATTGCATTACCTACATACTTACTATATTTAAACATACTAGTACATACTTCTTTGCCTACGTTAATATCATAATATAGGGACGGGCGATCATTCCACCCCTCATTTTCGTGGCTAGTTCCGGCATACACTTTGGAGATTGTCGATAAGTCCTCATGCTTGGAGGACAAATCTACTGCACTTTAGCTTTATCTTCTTGTAATGTGAGATACTTGAAGCTATTTTTTTGTACTTACCTTTTAAGAGTGAGTTAGGGACATGTCTTAGCTCCCTCTTGTATTAGACTATGTAGAGGCATATTGGATGTAATGTGTGGAGTTTATGTTGTCTATCTTTGACCTTTTATACCCTTTGTCATTGAGTTGCTGACTCAGACTTATTTCTGCTACTTTTAAAGTTTAAACTGTCTATACATTACCCATGAATGCTTATACTATGCTAAGGGGCTTGATTGCGATTTCTTCGAAAATACTAATTGTCGTGTCACACCTAGGGCCTAATTTAGGCCATGACAGAAGTATAACTTCCTTCCTTATAAGTAATGAGCACACCTCCACCACCTTCGCGTTGATCATCCACAACTCCATAATCTTTTTCATCTTCTCAAAATGTCATGTTAATGACACCCTTTAGTGTTCCTCAATGTCATACTATAAATAGAGGTATTGAGAATGATGTTGGACGTGAAAGAAAGAAGATTATATTTGTAGATTATATTTTTTATTCTTCTTTTTGTCTTCATTTTATATTATTCTTTGTTCTTGATTTTACATTATGATATGCACTGTACAGAAAATTTTATAAAGATATAACCAAATATAACTTTACCTTTAATTTATTAAGCATAAAAAAAGAAATAAAATTTAATTTTTATGGTCAAATAGATAAAGAAAGAAGAGCATGACGTGAGAATGAAGATGAGGTGGAGAGAAAGAAATAAAGATCCACAAAGAAGAGCATGACATGAGAATGAGGACGAGGTGGAGAGAAAGAAATAGAGACCCACCAACTTGGATTTTGTTGTAGTAATGAGACTATTTCATTTTTAATCAAATGTATCTTTGAGACCCACCAACTTGGATTTTGTTGCAGTAATGAGACTTTCATTTTTAATCCAATGCCTCTTTGATATAGTGAAAATCTTGTAAGGAGTGTCATCCCTTTATAAACACTACCGTGTTATGATTCAAATATAGTCGAATTTTAATATGAACACCGTACATCAAGTAAATAATTTTTTTTAAAAACAAATATCAAAGAGAGCGTGGAAAAAAAAAGGAAAATATGAGCAGCCAATCAAAATCACGCACAAGATGATCATGCGTCGCCCCACCGTTATTTGGACAATGTATTGTCGCGTTTGGTTTTGTTTGCTTTAAATATCCTTCCTGTTCCCTCGGCATATGCTCCCCGAATCTCTCCTTATCCCCTCTCTTTTCCCTTATAATAAAAATTCTCAATCCAAATTCAAAACCCGCTGGACTGCTTACGATCTTCCCTCTCTTTCTTTCTCTAATGGCGTCCACGACGCCACTGCTTCAGCAGCATAACAAACTTTTTTTCACTTTCACCTCTAAATATACCAACTCACTTTTCTTCTTCAGCTCTTATAACTCTTCTCTTAGTTATGCAACGAAGTCTCTAGCCTCTACATCTTCGTCTCTGTTTTCATCGCCATTTCAGTCCTCGCGTCCTTTAGTTCGCCTTACGCGTGTTTCCACCGCGCCTGTAGAGTACGTGCCACCAGCACCTGACTTCGATTTTCACAAAGAAATCGCCAGGTTAAAAGATTTGAAATCGAAGCTTGATACTTGTACTAATTTGAAGGACAGAATCAGAGTGATTGACTCTGATAGTCGTGTTAATTCCTTTTTCTATTCGCATAAGAATTCGTTTTCTAGGGTTTTGGAGACTTTGCATTTGGATAAGCATGAAGTATTTTTGCTTAAATGCGTGGTTGCTGCCGGGCAACAACATATTTTTGGTGATGTTTGTACAGAGTTTGACGCCACAAGAAGTTCATTGAAGAGTGCTTTCTATGCTTTGGCGGAGATGATTGAGAATTGGGATGTACATGATGGTATCCGTCGCCCTGGTGCTAATCTTTACGGCCTTGGAGCTGAAGATTTTGAGGCGTTGAGGTCAATGTTGAAAATTATTGAAGAGGTTGAGCGGTTCTATGATTGCATTGGAGGAATAATAGGGTTAGTTCTCTATGTCTTACTCCCGTTGGACTTTCTACTGTTAAGTTGTTAATTTCAACAAGCTGAAACTTGGACGCTGACATACAATTTTGTATCCTGACTTTTGAGATCCTTCACTAGGGTATGATAGGTGAATGCCTGAGCAATGACATTAAGTACAATGAAAGGAGGTAACAAGTTGCATTTTCCTAGTGATTACGGGCTTTGTAAACTGAAATTGGTTGTTTGAAGCTTGTAAATGAACAATTTAAGTTACTTCCATTATGATTATGAAGGGGGGGGGGGGGGGGGGAGGGGGGAACCAAGAGGATCTTTGCTTCAAATCCTAGTGGAGGAAAAAAGACTAGGTTATTTCTTCCAGTCTACCTGAATCTTGGTGGATCACATGCCCTGTGCTGGTGGGAGGTAGGCGTGCAAGCTGGCCTAGACACCATTGTCATTTAAGAACTTAAAACCTCTTTATCTATTGTTATGCAATTAAGAAGATGGTACTTATTATTAATGAGCATATGGAGCACATTTCTGCTCAAACTTGCCTAATACTTTTGCAGAATTTCATTTAACATTATCAAACATGTTGCTGTCCAATTCAGTTATTTCAAAGTGTCTAAATAATATAACGGGAAGTTCACCAAATGTTCAAAAGTAAAGTCCTTTTACTAGGTGGTTCAGTTACTGATTTTTGTGGACAAACTTTAGATAGCATAAATTGTATGAGGCTACTTAAGTACCCTCAGCTTTCTGGATTACGAAGAGCTTAGTGCTTGTTTTTCCAGTAAATGTTAGTTTCCTTATGCTATTTTCGCTTCGTCTCATTTAATGTTTGCTGAGCTTTCATATTCTGATAAGCTGCTTAAAGACCTCCAATTTTCTGATATCAAGAGTTGAGTGTTCTCTTTTTCCTGTAAATGCTGGTATCCTTATGCTGTATCCCCTTCATTTCATCTAATACTATAGAAATTGCCCTCGCTTCACGTAGGTTTAAAAGTTAATCACTATTTATTTATCCAATGATATTCAGGAAAGAAAAAATAGCTATAAATGAGAAAAAACCATAATTGTGATCATAAAAATAATGACACGTTTCTTTTTCATCTTGATTGTATTTGGTTCCTATGATATAAAATTTTTTTTTGAAAGACATATCTATGTTTATCATCAATAAAATGGCTAAATTAGCATGTTATTATATTTTTTATGTCATCTCTTTTGATTATTGACCATATGATTGATGGGAAAAAAGTTAAAAAGGGAAAAAGTATATATTGATTAAAAAGAAGGAGAAAATGAAAATGAATATTCAATAATTCCATAGAAGATAATTATTTATAGGTTGATTAAGTCATGGGAATAGGTAGAAGGAAGTTGAGGAGATATTTTATTTAAGTAGAGAATACAAATAGATGAAGGTCTTTTGCAACTCATGAGATATAATTAGATATGGTAAATATAATTAATTTTTAATTATTAAATAAGTAATTGATTTATAAAAAAATAAAAGAAAAAATCAAAAATAAGATGAAAGATAATTAGTTTTCTAGGCCATAAAGAGATATCACATTACTTTGTTTATATCTAACTTTATATATGTAAGTTGTGCATTGTGAAAGAATTTTTTTTTAAAATAAGATGAAAGATAGTTAATTCTCAAGGCCATAAAGAGACATCACATTACTTTGTTTATATCTAACTTTATATATATAAATTGTGCATCGTGAAATTTTGAGAATAAAGGACAGAAATGAGAAAATATGTATAGTACTCTCTATGTGTTAAGTAAATGAATCAATACATGGTCATTACAAATAAGGACAAAGAGGTTTTATTTTCAGGTCTTAATCAGAGACCGTTACTATTAAAAAAAGGAACTCCTTTTGAAAAAATAGGTGGAACAAAGAAATCACAAAAGGAAAAAGTAAAACTATTTACAATTTCAATTTTTCGCAAGAGAAGGAAGCAGGTCATATAATAATTTTCGCAAATGATGATTCAGAAAAATATATTTTGAAAAAGAATTAATGGAAAAAAAAGTAATAGAAATTAAATCGGAACAAGTATAAATTGTATTTGTCTTTTAAAATTAATGAAAACAAAAATCAAACTTGATTCACCCAATGCAAAACAAAGAAAAATGCAGTCTATATCAATTATCAGCAAAAAAGTTAATGAATTTTTGTATGCAACTTATTAAATAATAAAAACAAAAAAGAATTGACTTATCCAATGCGAAAATTAGGGAATATCAAAGCGTAGTTCAAAATTGGTGATTTGAGTGTAGTTTAAAGGGGTACAAAGAAATGACCAAGGATACTGATATTCCGAGCATGCGTAGATTGTTAATGCTTCTTGATGATACTCGTGAGATCCATGAGAAATTGGGGCAGGTTCATGCCTTTTCGGTTCTCGACTTTCATCAGTAAGCATGGAAAATGAATTTTAAATCCAAGTGTTACAATCAAGTCAAACCCAAATGTTACTTATCATTCATATTAATTTAATTATTAATAAAACAGAAGGACACAACCTTTTGAAAGGTTACTTAATATTAATATTCTTCTTTCTGAAATATTTAAATAAATTTAGGAAAAAGGAAATATGTGTAGTTGTCTCAGAGGTGCCACATCACTTTGAACATTCTCTTATATATATATATATATGTGTGTGTGTACACACACACACCACACACACACACACACACACACATATATACACACACACACACACACACACAAACATATATATATACATATACATATATGATTTTCTCTGCCTTTATACTCTTCAATCTTTTGCCGAACAAGCAAGTTTTTAGTATTCAACTTTATAAGTTTCCCTTTATGCTTTGTACACGAGGATCTTTAGAAAATCATAAAAAATGATTTTCTTTTATTTAGTTTCAAAAATAGTTTGTCATCATACCTTCTCATTTTTGATCTATTTATTGGTATGTTCCATAGCTTTTTAAGCTACTCGTGCTAATGAAATACGAGAACTTTGCTGCAGGTATCAAATCATGGTCCTTGAGCTTCTTTCTCAGTCGACTTTTGAACGACCATGTCTGTCCCATAACTCAAATAATTCTCTCAAGCATGACATAACAGAAATTCATCCTCCAAGTGTGCTTGATCTTTCTCAGGATTTAGAATATGCATCTCAAGCAGCTATATGGGGAATTGAAGTTAGTCAATGCACTATATTTTATAGATGTCAACGCTTGTAATTCTGGCATTCATCTAAACACTGTTCAACTTTTTTGAAGGGTTTGCCAAACGTGGGTGAAATATATCCTCTGGGTGGTTCGGCAGACAGGCTGGGTTTGGTTGACTCAAACTCAGGCGAATCTCTTCCAGCTGCAATGCTTCCATACTGTGGGCGTACTCTATTAGAAGGTCTTATAAGAGATCTTCAGGTAATAAAAATATCCTTATGAAGTGATTTGTTTCTGCATTCATAGCGTTCTAAATCAAATCACAAAAAAGATGATGATGTCCTTTAACTACTGTAAGGCTAGGGAGTACCTGTATTTCAAGTTATACGGAAGACAATGTATCACTCCAGTTGCAATCATGACAAGTGCAGCAAAAAGCAATCATGAGCATGTCACCTCACTGTGTGAGGAACTCCACTGGTTCGGAAGGGGAAGATCAAAATTTAAACTTTTCGAGCAGGTAAAAATTTGAATGCTTTCAATTCCCATGACTCCATTAATTGATGTATGTTCTTATATATATATATACACACACTACATAATCTGTTCATTTGATGATTTAACTTGTCAATTGCTAGCCTCTTGTTCCAGCTGTTAGTGCAGAAGATGGGCAGTGGTTGGCTAGTAGACAATTCAAACCTGTATGCAAGCCAGGTGGTCATGGGGTGATCTGGAAACTTGCTTATAATGAAGGTGTTTTCCAGTGGTTTTACGATCATGGAAGACAAGGTGCAACTGTGCGACAAGTCAGGTTAACTTCAAACTTATAACTGCGTTTTAAAATAATTACTAATTTTGGATAAAAAGAGAAAATTGTGGTGTAATCTATGTCTTGAATATGGTTGACATTCTTGACTATGCAGTAATGTCGTAGCAGCTACTGATGTGACTCTTTTGGCTTTAGCTGGAATTGGTTTGCGTCAAGGAAAGGTAAGGAATTATACCATGTCAGTTATTTTGAAAAATCATGCAGTCTGGGCTGTAGATAATTAGAGAATTGGATTTGGCTGCTATCTATTCTTGATATTCCTGAACACATAATTTTGACAGTCGGGTGAAGATCAAATAAGACTTGCTGATTAGGCAACATGAATCCTTTTAGTTCGTGATATTGGTGCCCTTTTGGGAAAAATCAATTCTCTTAAATATTGGATCAGCAGGAACAGTATGTAACACAAGATATTTTTAGACAGTAATTTGCTCTCGCTTGGAGAAGCCAGGAGCAGAATAATCTAATGCCTTATTTCTTGCGTGGTCTAGACTGCAATCCATCTGTTATTAACCTATTATGTTCTGTGCTCAAATCCAAAATTTTCAGAAACTGGGCTTTGCTTCGTGTAAGCGAAATGCTGGTGCTACTGAAGGAATAAATGTTCTTATTGAGAAGAAGAATCTTGAGGGAAATTGGACTTATGGTATATCCTGCATAGAATATACCGAGTTTGACAAGTTTGGAATTACAGATAATCCCGTTTCTTCATGCAGGTACTCTATTTTCTTTCTTATTCAAATTCGAATGATTTCTTCTATTGGATCCTTTGGTCAGCTTATCTTCCATTCATGAGTTTTAAAATGATGACATCAAAATCAGCATATGTAAAATGCTTGTGACAGTAGCTTTAGCATTCTGAATGATCTTGTATGTAGTCTCTTGAGAGTACTAGCTGACACTTTGAATTTCCTGCTACAAATTGATGCTGTCATCTGTCGCTTCCTGAATCAACTTTTCTAAATAGCTTTTACTTATGAGTAAATAGATAAAAATTATCCTCGAACTTGGCAGTAAAACTTACTTTAGCACTTTTAACTTTATATATAATTCTTTACCCCCCTAATCTCATTTAAGTGAATTTAAATCCACCCTAAGAGCATAAGATCAGTCTCGCAATGGCAAGTGCATTCCACATGTGCCATTTCATCGAAACGTTAGCACCACATTATTGCCTGTCAGTGCGATATTTAAAATTATTTGAATTTGAGTTTTTAATTCTTCTTTTCTTTTTATTTGATCACAATTTTAGAAAGAAAAAAATCTCAAAAATGAGGATTAATCCAAGATTATTAAAAAAAAAGGATCTCAAAAAAATCGAACTCCATAGATTTAAGATTCTAAAGACCATTCTCACTAAAAAAACATTTGATTTTGTAAGACACATTATCAAAATAAATAAATAATAACTGAAAATTTAATTTGAGATGAAGACATTACAAATTTTTCATTAAAAAGGAAAGCTTCAAGTTCATCATAATCAACAAACATGGCCATAAATAGTGATCTTGAAGCAAGAATAAGTTGTTGGCTCTTTCATTTTCTCCCTGTTCATTACATCTAACAATAAGCAAGCATAATTTGAGATGAAATAATTCTAATTTACTGATTGAAAGGGAACAAGGGTGGGGGTGGGGGTGGGGGGTTGAAGAGAAGAAGAAAGTTGTGAGACGAGGTGGTGGCTGAGGACGACATGGTTTATAACGACAATAATATTGCCAGTGGAATCCCACAAGTGGGGTCTAGGGTGGGTACAATGTACGCAAACCTTACCACTACCTTATAGAGATAGAGAGGTTGTTTCTAAAAACCCTTGTTTAAAAAATTAAGTGCCAATAAGCAGAAGATACTAGATATGGAATAAAAGGAAAGGAAAAGAAAGAAAAGAAAAACGACTAATAATGAAAAACAAATGATAGTATGTAAATACGATAAAAGTAACAAATATAAGACAAATAATGGCAACATATAATATAACGACTACTCCTACTCCTACTCCTACTCCTACTAACCTACTATATCACAAGGTCATACATCAACCTACCCTACTAGCCTATTAGCCTTCTACCCTAAAACGACATGGTTTTAAAAAAGGAAAATGAGGGGTGCAGGTTGGGGGTTCGAAATTGGGAGGAGGTGGAGGGTTTTGAAGAAGGAGAAAGGTGCGATGGGGGTGGGGGTTTAGATAAAGAAGGGAGTGGTGCAGATGGTTGCGAAGGGCGGCAAGAGGGTGTTGGGGTGTCAAGATGAAGAGGGGGTGGGGCTGTTGGTGGATAAGGGCGGCAGGGTGGTGGGGTTGAGGAAGAAAAAGTAAAGAAACCTTATTGGCTTAAAGAAAAAAAGGTGCCCCAATTGTTTTTTCCCTTTAATTCTTTACTTTTTTCGTGCTTTTGTTTTTTTATTTGACACGTCAGCCATTTGGTTGGATTTAAATTCACTTGAAATGAAATTAGAGGGATAAATAATTGTCTATGAAGTTAAAGTTCTAAAGTAAGTTTAATGGACAAGTTCAATTGGGATTTCATGTATTTACTATTTAACTATAGATGTTGAAAATTTCCCTGAATATGACATTATGGTCCATGATCTGAGATTGGTGATGCACGTGCACAATAAGAATGAAGCCCTTCTGGCAATTAAGTACAGTCAAATAGAATCCGATTCTGATGCAATAATTCAAATTATGGTGTGCCTAAAATGTCCTTATGCTCTCAGCTGCTTTTCTGGGAGTGTAGAAACTAATTTTATGTTGATGATATTAAACTTGTGTGGGATTTCACTAGGTAAGTAGTAGTAGTTGTTGATATTAAACTTGAGGATTTGTTTCCGCATTAAGACTCTTTTTGCATACGTGGAGGACCTATCACTATGGTAGTGCATTATCTTGATGTCCATTTGGTTGATTCTAGGGCATCTGTGATGCATAAGAGTGAATATTTACCTCTCTATCTCTATGAGGTAGTGGTAAGGTATGCATGTATTTTACCCTCCCCAGACCCCACTTGTGGGATTTTACTGCTGCTTTTTTTTTTTCCAACTTTCTATTCCCAATGTTGTTGCCTCACTGCTTAGTTGATGCTTACATGATATTTTCTCTCCATTTTAATCTATGTTGCAGTGTTTGATTGGACAAGGAATTTAAATAAGATTTACTTATAGTCTTAAACATGCCATTAGATTTTTATGCTTGTAAAAGCATGCCATTAAGGGTAAAATGCAAAGTGTAAAGTTGAATTGCTTCCAATAATAGAAAGGTATCATTCTTATTTGAACGGACTAATAAGGGAATAGTGCCTCATAAAAAAATGGAATTGGGGCAGTATTGTATGAGTTGTAAAGCTGGCCTCTCTGTTTGTAACTATAAACACACTTAGATCACTAGTTTTCCATCCTTCTCTTTAACTTTCCATGGTAATGATGATCTAATTATAATTAGTCTTAACATTGTAGAAAATTCTTATTCCATATCTCTGTCGTTTGTTAAGTTTACAGGATGAATTTCCTGCCAATACAAATATTCTATACGTTGATTTGCGCTCTGCTGAGCTTGTTGCTTCAAGAAATGATGTGACTAGTTTGCCTGGAATGGTGCTTAATGTGAAAAAGGAAATCACATTTGTGGACCAGTTCGGAAGCAAGCATAGGTAAGATATACATTTTCTGGGTGTGTAAGCTATTCTAAATTGGGACATGTGCTGATTATCAAATTTATTGCTGATAGATTCAACGACTACAAAAAATGCATTGAACACCAAATGTTTTCGCATGAGATACTTTTAGCTCACCTGCATTCTTTACTTAAATTCTGTGCCAAATCAAAACAATGAAACGGAGGAGTAATTTCTATTCTTTTACACCTAGCACAATATCTATTTTCTCTTCTCATTAATATTGCAATACCTTGGTCAGAATTTTGTACATTTCCTATTAAAAAATGAGGCACTTCAAACGATCAATATATTAATGAAAATTGGAAGACCTAAGAATTCTAGTTATCCTCACAATAAAGCTAGTGTCAGATGCATGTCACTCTAGTATTTTTATTTAGTTAATGAGTTACCTTTATATTAAAGAATAGTTACTTGCAAAATATCTGAGGGAAAAGTTAGTATATTGAATTTTGTTTGACTAATAACTTTGATGTATGCTCCTTATGATTTACTTGTCTAGTCAATATTTTGAACTGCTGGATTTCAAGAAAGATGATTGTGTCACATATATAACCCTTTCTGTAGTTTATTCTTGACGGGACATGTGCCTTGGGCATAAATCTGCTCTCAAAAGGGTTCGTTTCTGGTAGTTGCCAGGTGGTTCATTCCACCACTTTCTTTTGAAAGAAAAAGGAGTTGTAAATTTTCTATGTGGTTCTCTAGTTAATTCAATAATAGGAATTCTCTTCTGCAACATCAGTTTGCTCTCATGAATATATATAGCTTCTCCAGTTAACTTTTAATTGTTATAGTGCCATGTGAAGTCATTATCTTCCTGCTTGAAATTTTAGGATCAAGACCGTGCCATCACTGTCACTCTTTCCAAAAAATGAAAATTGAAGCATAGCTCAAAAAATAATCAAGATTTTTTGAGGATGGCTAGAAGTTATTTAAAAGTTTAGATATCAACTTCGATAACACTCCAAAACTGGTAAAAGATTTGGGCCTAAGAGGGTGTTTGGACCGGTAAATTATGTTATTTTTAACTTTAGGAAGTGTTTGGTAAATTTAAAAAAAGTGCTTTTAAGTTAAAATTTACTTTAAAAAAGACAAAATTTAAAAGCTTGTTCGCCCTTACTTTTTTCTTTGTGGCTTTAAAGCCATTATGTTTGACCAACAATTTTATCTTTTTATCCCCTATGTTTTTTTTTAATAATTTTTATATTATTTTGCTCCTGCTTTTTTCTTTGCTATTTTTTTCTTACATTTCTTTCTTTGTTTTCTCTTTCTTTCTTCTTTTTTTTCTTCTTGCTCTTTCTTTCTTCCATTTTTTCTCCTCTTCATGTTCTTTCTTTTTTTCAATTTTTTCTTTTTTCTCTTGCTCTTTCTTTCTTTTTTTTCCTTCGAAATTATTTTCTCCTCCTTTTGTTTTCCTTTATAAATTATTTGTTGTAAAGAAGAAATATAATCATTGCTAATTGTAAGTATAATTGTAAAAGCATCTCAAATATTTCATGTGCTTTATCAAAATTATATAGTTTAAAAATTAGAAATAACTTACACATATAAATTAACTTATATAATCAATTTGTATTGAAGTTGAATTAAAATAAAATAATTTTTATTTAATTTATTAATATTTTATAATGTATAACAAGTCAAATGGTATTTCAGACATTTTGATTAAAAAAAGTGCTTAACAGTACTTGTGTATCAAACATACCAACAACTTTTTTTCAGCTCAAGCACTTTTATCCAAACACGTAACTACTTATTTTAAAAATAAGTTTTAACACTTTAAAAGGTGCTTTTGAAGTACTTTCTAAAAGCCATTTTTTTTCAGCCAATCCAAACGGGCTCTATAAGAAATTTGAAATGAATGCACCGTTTAAAGCACTCAAGGAAAAGGCTGAAATGGGCCCTCAAAATACATTGCTAATATATGGCCGACTATCAATTGTATAGTGGTTGCATATGAATGTAGATATTTACAATGAAGGCTTCTGAAAAGTTATCACATTGAAGATGCATATATTTTTCCCCACAAGAATGGGCATCTATCCATGCATCCATGGTTCCGAAAGAATTATCTACTTTGCCTTCTTTCTTGGATGTAGTTACCTTTTTCAACCTTTGTCTATGTGAAGTCTTTATCCTTGCTTTTGGAAGTTTTCTCATCGTATTATCAATTGTTTCCTGCAGTAGCTTCATATTTGACTGAGATCTCAGTTCCGTAACAATAATTCAGATATGCTTGTTCTTTACTGATAACAAGCATCTTACTTTCTATTCTAGTGTCCGAGGTGGCCGTCTTGAATGCACAATGCAAAACCTTGCTGACAACTTTTTCAATACATGTTCATCTCGATGTTATGATGCTGTTGAAGGTCTAACACAGCTATTTTGAGTGATTTTTTTGAGCATATATCATAAACCCTGTCTTGATGCAGTTTTGACTGAACTGCTTTTGCTTATATTGCAGATGAACTGGATACTTTTATTGTATACAATGAAAGAAAGAAGGTGACATCATCTGCCAAAAAGAAACGTAGACAGGATGACAAGTCACTTCACCAGGTTCTACATAATTTAGTGGCTTGTTTGCGTAATCCGGATCATATAGCATCTTTTCCCTGATAGGCAAATTCTTGACCTAAAACAATAAACAAAAGTGTCCCTTTTCTAACAGTTTTAAGGTTTTTTTACCATTATTGAAATATGATATAAACTGTGAGCTTGTAGATGTAATGATCCCACAATCTAACAAAGTAGAGCAGGCAGAGGTCATCAGTTCAAGTGTGCCGCCATGCAACGGCTAAGTATCTTCACATATTTGGTCTAAGAAAAAGAATTAGGCCAGCATATGAAGGAGCCTGTTGTGAACCTTACATAAATAAATGTTCCCTCTCTGACAATATTAACAAACCATAAAAATTCCATTTCTGCATATCTCTTCCAAGACAACACTGTTGCACTGAAAATTTTCAAGCAAAGATAGCATATGTTTTACTCTAATAAATGCTTGACTAACTTGTTAATTGTTGATATTATCAACTGCTGTTGCACTTTTTGTTGTTCATTTTGGATTTCAAATGATTCAGATTGTTTGTGCCCGTTTGAACAATGTTTGGTTTAAGTTGAAAAAAATGAGCATTTGAAGTTGAAATTAAAAAGACTATTTGGAAGTTTGATTTGCAGAAACATGTATGTCCAAATGTGAAACTTGAAATATTTGTTTCACTAAATGCGTATAAAACACTTTTTTCCTAGTGAGTCAAATAATTATGTTCACTCCAAAGAAGAAATGTTCAAATGAAAGATATGAGGCTGAACATAATTAACTCTTTATAAATTATATGAGCATAATTAACTCTTTATAAATTATATGAGCTTATTGGCAGCTGAGAGGAAAAGAAAATAATGGAATATATTTCTGGTAATGAGAGTCAAATCCCAAAGCCTTACATCACAGTTTTGGAGACTTATGTAATTTAATGGCCGTGTTTACTTTTACAGAAATTAGATGAGATCAGAAGTACTACTAACTCATTGGAGTCAAAATGTTCTTTGCAGACTCCAGATGGATCGCTGTTGGATATAATGCGTAATGCCTATGATATTCTTTCTTACTGTGGGATAGAACTTCCAAAGGTATATTCTTGGGCTAAACTTTCAGCATTTTTGTCCTTACTTCTTGAGTACTATTACTAGTTACTTGAACTTGGTTAGTGTGTGACTATCAGTGAGCAATTTATTCAAGTCTTATTCCTCAGAGTACCCTTTTATTCTGAAGTTAGTACCCTTCTTTGACTCTTTTTATATACAGATTGAAGGTAATGAAAAGTATGTCGACTCTGGGCCTCCATTTCTAATTCTTCTCCATCCTGCTCTAGGACCCCTTTGGGAAGTGACTAGACAGAAGGTAATCCAGTAATTGCCTTTCGGTGAAGTGTTTCATGGACTTGCATTTTTTTTAATATACTTCAGTTCTCCCTCGAATCTTGAATTTTGCCCTGGAACCCCACATAGAGCTGTGACTATGATTTGAATAAAAACCTTAAAAAATGATGTCTAGACTTTATTAATCATTGGTCATTCTACTGTATTCTTCCCTGGCCATCTTCTACCTTTGTCGAAGTACTAGTAGCATAATTAAATAAGTTATACACTCTTTGTCCATCCTTGATGCATAAGAGCTTAGTCACGGGGGATGCTTTGTGATCCTGAAAGTTGTAACCTTTTCTTTGGCTTTGTCTCTCTTAGTTCCATGGAGGTTCTATATCTAGGGGTTCAGAGTTGCAAATAGAGGTTGCTGAGTTCTTGTGGAGAGATGTGCAGGTTAGCATTCTTGGTTCATGTGGCAGGCTATACTTTTCTGCTCATTATGACCAATTTACTTGGCTTTGTTTTTCAGCTTGACGGAAGTTTGATCATTTTAGCTGAGAATGTTCTAGGTTCAAAAGAACTTGATGAAAATGGTGAAACCATTCTTCAGTATGGAAAAAGGTATGAAGTCCACCTGGTTGTTTGGTTTTTGAATCTACTAGTTTGGAAGATGTACATTTAATGATAAAATCCTTTGTGTAGGTGTGGGCGATGTAAGCTGGAGAATGTCAAGATATTGAATGATGGAATTGATTGGAATGCAAGAGAAAATTTATACTGGAAGCACGATGTGCAGCGGTTTGAAGCAGTAAAAGTGGTACTTCATGGAAATGCAGAATTTGAAGCAGTGGATGTTATATTGCAGGTTGGCTTAACTTTAGTTTATATGGTTAGCATTTGAGCATGCAAAAATGTAGTTGTGAATTCTTGTTGTACTTTGGGAACTAAGTTGTCACAAACTTATGCAAATATAACTCTGTTAAGTTGTATGTTACTTATAGTTCATCCCAGATTGTCGATGCAAGAGGGATGGTATGTTGAAAGTAAATAACAAAACTATAGGGCAAGATAATGTCACTTATACTGATAATTTCCTTTGGTCATGCTACCATGATATGGTGCTTCTGTTAGAAGGAACTTGAAGTGTATGGCTTACATGCCTCATTATTAATGAATCATGCCCTATTGAAAATCCTATTACCGTACCTTTTTGTTTTATCAGATGCTGAAATGCTCCTTTATCTTGTTTTTTCCGAATGCAGGGTAATCATGTTTTTGAAGTTCCAGATCGTTACAAAATGAAGATTACAACAGGAGATTCAGGTTTCTTGAAGATTTGATCTTAATATGTGCTTGCTTTACTTTTTCATTATCATGTTGCATACATTTTTACAGAGGCATTTCATATTTAATAATGGTGGCATTAAACATTGTCATGGTATTGTACAAAAATCAGTTTAATATACATGACCGTTCTACTTATCACTTTTTAAATAATCAAAAACTGATTTTGATAAACCAAACCAAACAAGCCTTGTAATACAGGTTTTCGCTATTCTGAATGGTCTTGTAGAATCCAGGTACATGTATCAAACTTTACAAACATACTAGTAGTAATTACATTGTATATACAGAATTTAGTTTACGCACATTCTCAAGCATAAAAATGTGGGGTAAATAAAGGTCATTCGGGCAGAGTATTCATGTCCCTAGGTTCTATAAGGCCTGAAATCAGCAATAGATGCAGGTAGATGTGGGGTAAATAAAGGTCTGTCTGATAGGGTTTTATAAAGGCAACTTGAATGAATGTAAGTTTCCTGGGGCTGTATGCTGAAGTTGGAAAATGATCTTAGTGATATATGTTTAGTCCACTTCCCAGAAAACCTTCTGACATCCATATTGGGCGAGGGATTCCCACCTATAGAGAAGTTGGAAACGTGATCTGTTCTTGGGTGCATTCAATGTTTAAATATTAATGATAGGGAAATCTTTTCTTTCTTATGTAATCCTTCCATTCGCACATTTTTGTGTACGTACCTGTACATATATAATTACTGCTATTGTGTTGGTAAAGTTGTCTAACTTAAATTTAGTGTCCATTTTTTTGGGTTGAAAATACTGAGTTTTGTTTACTGATTGTGTTCCTGTCATTCAGGGTTAGCAGTTGAACTTAGATCTCTTGAGGAGAAGTTGATGGAGTCTGGAAGCTGGTTTTGGAACTACAAGATAATAGGCAAACATGTTCAATTGGAATTGGTGGAGTTATAGGAGGATTGACAGATACTCACCCACTATTGTGAATCATGGTTCACAACTGGGGCTTGTAACTAGTTCAGGCTTGGTTGAACAAAAGTTGAACCACTCTTGACTCTCCATCACTATTGTGATAAATGAGTCTTAGTGCCATATAATAACAAAGTAATTGAGGCTGCTTGTAATTTAGTTGTAAATCATGTACAAGCACAATTTGGGAACTCTTAATACCACAGTTGTATATTTTCTTTCCTTTTTCTATCCATATAAATGTAAATAATTGAGTTCCACTCCAGGTTTCCTGGTGATTGTTGTATACTTGCTGATTTCTGTAACAAAATCAATTCTATGCAGATAAATGTTTGTGGATCTATGGTTACTTTTATATTTCTAGGTCGACGGGAGTTGGGGAGAACCTCTTCTCTTTACTGAAGTTGCAGTGCTATTTTTCAAGGAAGAACGGGAGCAAGGCAACAAAAATATGAAGTTGCAAATTTTCTTTCCACGGCAAAGGACTGATAAGTGTGTGAAATGTGAGCAATGCATTGTCATCCATGCCAGAAGTGAAGTTTCTATTGGGAGTCAAAAGCTGGAGAGGAGCATTTTAGTCCCTATTCTTCTCACGTTTCTGCTTTGACACTTCTCTGTCCGGTGATTGCCTTTCTGGCTACAAAGAAATAAGGTTTAGTCGTTGTGAGAGGACCATGAAATTCAATTCTATTAACCGTTTGATCAGAAGTTCTGTTGTCTAATCTCGAATTCAGTGTTATGTTACTACTTACTACCATTCTCACTTTGGCACTGCTTTTGCTATATGCTTTTTGATCTAAAAAACAGGGTCAATATATGGTGAAAAACTGTCCCACCTTGATTCTCTTTTTTTTCCTATTTAAAACAGAAGATGGTTTTTTAAGGACGACAACATATTCAATGAAATCCCACTAGGTGGAGGTTTAGGATGATGGAGTATACGTAGATTTTACTATTATTTCATGAAAGTGGAGATACTGTTTTTGAAAGCTGTGCATCAAATCGAAGTAGAATGTAGCAGTTAATAAGAAGAATATTATAAAGTTTACAAGAAAGAACAATAACGGTAGTAGAATAATGTGATGATCAAAACACAATAAACAACATATGATCAGAATATCTGTCTATCCCGAGTAACCTTCTACCTTAATACGTTGAAACTAATTATACTTGCTCATAATAATTTGCATTTCAGTGTTGCTTTACAACTTGTTTGGATGGTGGTTTTCCGTGGTATGGTATGCTATGGTTATTAAGAAAACGACATTTGCTTTGATTGTTTTATTAATTATATGGTATGGTATGGTTTGATTTCATGGTTCCGTAACCACGAAAACCCCATTTTTTGAAATCACCAATTTGGTGGGATCCCATGGTTCTCTTATTCATTTTTCCAATTATATTCTTATTTAAATTTAAATAATTCTAATTTATCCTTTATTCTTTATTAAACTTTATCCTAATATATGAATTATTTTTGTATTACTTATTTTCATCCACATCAACTTTTGAAACGTCTTTTTCCGCCTCACGTCTTTTCTTTCACGTTTTAGTTTATTTTTTGAGGTTCATTTTTTCAAAAAAAAAATTCTTACTTTTTTATTTTGTTGTGTTGTTTGTATAGATTGGAGATATATTAGATGGTATGTTTCCCTACTTGATTCTGTGTATTTATTAAAAAAATATTGATAAATATAATATTTATAATAATTAAGGACATTTTTGTAAATTTATAAGTTACACTTTACCATACCGTTAAATTAAATAACAAATTATGATATCCAAATAATATCATACCATACGTTATGAAATTATGGCAAACCACCAGACAAGCTGTTTATGAAGAAAGGTTTTACAACTTAGATTTTAAGGTGAATGCGATAAAGGTTGAATAACAATAAATAAAATGTGAGAAATATTTCCATCCGTTTGCATTCTTGTTAACAGTGTATTCGTTTTTCTAATTGTCAGGCTTACCGAGATTGAGAGCAACATCTATTAAGTAATCTTAGGAGAGCATTAGCCTTTCTTCGACTTCTCAGAGAGCCATCAGCAGCCAAGCTCTTGAGAGAAGGAATGCTTGTTGGATTCATCAGTAATCTTCCCACTATCTCCTCTCCACCATTCTTGCAGAGTCCTAGCAGAAGTGTCATCGAATGATCCTTCCCTTTTGAAGATCCAAATCTCAATAGATCAACAAGAAGAGGCACCAAGATCCTACTCTTTCTTAACGCTTGTAGCCCTTCGTTGCAGCCCAAGACGAGGGCAAGAACCGCCAAGGAATCATCAGTTATACCAGCCTTGTCGTCCATGAGAAGATCAATGAATAGGGGAACAGCTCCAGCAAGCACTATGCTTTGCTTATTAGCATCATAGACTGCAAGATTTAAAAGTGCTATAGCAGCATCCCTTTTTCCTGTTATAGTTCCATCTTCTAGAAGTCCAACCAAAGCTGGAATGGCTTTGGTACGTGCCCCAATGATTACCTTGTATTTGTCTATTACAGACAAGCTGAAGATTGCTGCTGCTGCATTTCCTCTCGCTTCCATTGTTTTCCCAGAGTGGAGAACTTCTATTAGGCTGTCGATAGCACCAGCAGACATAATCAGGATCTTGTTATTCTCATGTATTGAGAGGTTGAGTAAGGCTGTGACTGCATTCTCCTGGATTCTTGGATCACGGGAACCTAACAGAGTCATCAGAAATGGAATAGCTCCAGACTCAGCTATGATCCTGCGATTGTCCGTGCCAGATTTCGCGAGCAATCTTAGCTCATAGGCTGCCTGTCTCTGTATATCTGGAGACCCTGTTGCCAGTTTCCCAACTAAAAACTCTGCTATCATTTTGACAGCATCTATGGAAGCTTTAGTAGCAGAAATGTAGTCAATCGCCTTGTCATGTTTCTTAATCTTACTACTGCAACACTCTGAATCTGAAGGGGTTAATGTAGGTTCTGTTATTGGGATGTTGTTCTCTTGGCACCATTGCTGTATTAGATTTTTCAGTGCATAGTTGGGAATTAGAGCCATATGTATGAGCCTCTGCCCACTTTTTGGACATGTGTGGTGCCCTGAATTTATCCACTGAGCGATTGAATTTCTATCGTAAGTATGCCCGGATGCTAATATGACTGGATCCCTTATCAAGTCAAGTGAAATTGGGCAGCGCAATTCATCAGGGATGTCGGAAACCAGTGAATAACTCGAGGAGGATTGATCAGGAAGAACATTTATCAATGCTGACTGCTTCAAATTTTGCTTAATCATAAGGTGTTCTTCTTCCAAAATTGCAGTTTTAGACAGGGAGATAAAGGATATTAGGCTGTTGATATTCAAGACAGCGATAAGACCACCTGTGCCTGCTTGTTTCTCAGCTTGTATCTCTAATTTTGAGATCTCTTCCTCATAGTCCAATGAGCTGCTCAAACCAATGCTATTGAAACACTGTTTCACTCTCTCAAAGTCAATGAGGCCTTTGTTCTTGCTTTTCCTATCACAGTTAGTAGCAATCAACTGGAGAATCTCTTCCCTTTTCTGAAGGTCTTGGGGATCAATGAACAAATTAGCCCTTTTCGCCTGCTTGTGAAGCAGCTCCACTTGCTCCTTGGTGTCAACACTCACATTAAGCAACCTCAGAGGTAAAATGTCAAGTGCGTTGTCCATCTCCTTGATGAGTACATGAAATTGGTTGGAAATAAATTCTGTTTGCATGAGGTTCCAGCAAGAGCTTCCTTCTTTGCAACTTTGTATGAGGAGCTTTACCTTTCGTATGACACAGGAAAGTTCAGCCAAGGAGAGGATGGAGGATGGTGTAAGTTGTGCAGTGGATGATGTTTCTTCAATTTCTTCAAACAATGAAGAAAGAATCTTGATCCTTCTTACCATTGTTGAAATGTTTTTCATCTGTACAAATGGAAGCTTTTCCATTGAAAAGACTTCTTTAGAGACGTGAATAAGTGCTTCTAGCAAATTCCCAGTTGGACTTGGGGGATATATTGAGGAGACCATGAGTTCATTCATGCTTGGATGCCATGACTTGGCAATATTTGTAGCAGAAACTTTGCAAAGAGGAAAAAGTCATCAACTCGTCTTTTTCTGCTTGTACTCTTCTGCAGGCAACAGTTAGATGGGTGGTTGAAGGGAAAAAGTCTTAAATTGCTGCCACTTGGAGGACATTCTAGGTTGCAGCCTTCAATATATACCCTCTTTGTTGTTGCGGAAAAAATGATTCTTAGCCATACAAATATCTAATAGATTACAAATTTTAAAATTTTTTCTTAAACACCTTGTCAAGTCAAAGGGTATGGCATGAAATGAAATGGGGGAAGTAATTCCTTTGGCTAATTTTATATTCCATAACATGTAAATGTCAAATGAAATTTAGCGATCCCGTGTAAATGCTTACGTCTACTTTCTTATTCCCGGGATTTATTTTATTACATGTTGTGTTGTCCTTTTCTAGCTGCTAAAACTGAATTTTGTGCTTTAGAGTCTAAAATTTGTCTAACTATACTTCCAGTCATTTTGTGAATTTTATCGATTTTTCTTATTCTAGCCCATCATCCATAAGTGATTTATAGTTCGTGAGGATGGGTATCACAATTTGTGAGGTATTCCAATGGTTTCAGAAAAAATAATTTATATGTTAGATATGCAGAGAGTGTTTATATGTTGGCACTTCAAAAAGCTTTTGGGCACATTCAACGATGAATGTTATTTTAAGTGAGGAAGAATGTAACATTTTCAATCTTAAAGGACAAATGATCAAGTTTGAGTTTTAAATGGGAATTAAAAAAAGTAAGAGAAAAGAAACGGTTTCTTGGAGGTGCCAAAAAAATCTGATTTTTCTTACATAATTCTTATCTTGGAGCTTATTTAAATGTTGAATCAAGACAAAACATTCTATTTTTGAGTCTATATTTAGACTTTTTGCCAATGATAGATTGGTAGGCAATGTTCTTAAGGGAATCAAAATATTTTTGCTTCTCACTTCGATCAATTTAGCAATAATTTTTCTGTGGACTTCCGGAAATCTGTTTCATGTAGCTTGGCAAGAAAATTTTGAGCTGTGGGTACATGACCCTTTACATGTAAGACCTATTGCTCATGCAATTTGGGATCCTCATTTTGGTCAACCGGCCGTGAAAGCTTTTACTCGAGGGGGTGCTCTTGGCCCAGTGAATATCACTTATTTGTCCTATTATTAGTTTAAGTAGAGAATAGAATGATTTTAACTTATATGGTAATAGTTGTCTGCTTAAGGCATAAAATTTATTTTCTTTGAGAATTGGACCCCTCCAAAAATAATTGTTTGAACTTCTATTGCATATATTGACATGTAAATCTCTTTGTATAACATAAATTTTTTTTTTCTAAAATACTTATTTCATGCATTTGGGCAGCTTAATATAGTCCAATGTCATTGTATGAGCAATTTTATGCTATTTCTATGTTTATACATGCAATTTAGAATTTGTCTATCTGATCATGACACATATCCAAAGATAGCTTAATTGAGAAATGATCTAGGTCTTCTTTGTGGAATAAAAGTCACTATTAGACCATATATACCTTTCAAATGATTATAATATCCCTAGTCTTCCATTTTGATCTTTTAAATCTTTTCATTGGCTAGCCATGATTAAAATTTCACATCTCTTATTTTGAATATAATTATACTCTTGAAATTCATTCCTCCTTGACACTAACTTGAAGAATGAGGCATAAAAAAAAATTCAAAGATTGAGGTAAATGATGAAAAGAAAGGTAATAAGTGAGCTTCAAGCCTAAATTGGGGTGGAGTATAAGTTATGCTTACATCTTAAACTGGTGTAAATAAATAGAAACATAGATTTTTTTTTTAAAAAAAGTAGTACTAATGAAGCAGAAAGACACTAGAGTCAATAAATGTAAAGAAAAAGTGGAGAAAAGAAAAGAAAAGAAGCTAAAAATGTGTAAAGGAATAAAAACGTGCAAATTGTAGTGTTCAAGAAAAATGTGACCACTCTTTTTCAAAATATGTATTTCACTCATTTTGAAGCCTACATTACAAGTTTAGAAAAGTTCTTGTATGATCTCAATGGAGTCCTTCGAAAATAGTGACAATAAAAATAAGGCAAATCTATGGTATTTGCATGTGTAATGTATGAATTCTTTGTGAGTATTTTCTCTTCTCTTTAGTCTTTTCATCCAGCGTTCATGTATACATATGTGTGTATTATTTTTGGAATATATATTTAATCTACTGTGAGGGCACTTGGATGAAAATGACTAAATAAAGTTAAGCTCCCCGAACCATGCCTCTCTTATGTGATGATATAGTTAATAAAGTATAATGTCATACGTAGAGGTAGTATTGTTATGTTAATTTGAGGTAAGGCATAGGTTTCTTAAATGTTGGGCCAAAACTTGTTTTGGAAGTAAATGTCGATAGCAATCTCTTGAAATTATTGTGGACAACTTACTTTGTTTTGCTTCAACATAATGTAACACTCCAAAAGTTTTAGCATAGATTAGACCCTTATTGAAAATCAAAAGTCTGAAATTCTATAGAACTTGAGATTTACGAGTAGCACATATGGACAGTAGATGAGGCCCATAAATCATGTCTAGAGTTAGTGAAAATTCTTCTTTTGACTTTTACGGATGGTGCTTATGAGTCTTGATGACTTGTATGGATCATAGAAGAGACTCATAGACCAATTCTTGAAATACAAATTCTTCACTTACTTTCATGAATATTCAATACAAGTTGTAAATCCAATTGCGAACCATAGTTGGTCTCATATAATATGGTCTTGAAACTTAACTTTTGATCTGATTTCTATGAGCATATAGGACGAACGTAAATGGGCTCGTAGATCAAACTTTAAAATAAAAAACCCAGTCTGATTTGTATGCGAGACTTCTACGGCCCGTAATAGGAACTAAAGATTGTAAATAGTCTCCATTGATAACTTTTGTCAGTTTTTAAGAAGGATTATTTCAGTCTTTTTCTTATCCCTTCGAAGCCCAAATCCTAATTTTTACACCTAATTAAGGTACTTATCAGTATAGTTAGACCGATTATCTTCTCATAATCCTTTCTAAGGCTTAGACCAAGAAGCAAGAAGAGCAACATAGGGTATCAAGCATCTCCATTAAGTTTCTTCAAAAACTCTTTTTCTTCCAAGTATGTAAGGCTATCGTAATGAGTGAATGGATTATTTCTCATGCCCTACATCTAGTTTCTAATTAATAAAATCAAAGTTAGGATTTTTATTTCATGATTCAAGATTTTTGATTTATCTCTACTTCTTATTGATTGATTTCGGATTCTATGATTTAGATTTCATTATTTACACATGCCATGATCTTTAAATTATTGTTCATGCTTTTTATACCAAATGAAACTGATTTAGCTAAAGACTTACTTGAAAACATTATCACACTATTGATTTTCCATTGTTTTCAAGAGTGAAGTACAAGTTTTGGAGGTATAATTCAAAAGTATTTTAAGCAAGAACAACTTATTTCAAGAGCGTTATTTTCAAAAACAAAAGCATAGTTGAACCTCAAAGAAGGAATTATCAGTTTTCTCCTAACATGGGATCCTTTTTCCTAAAATAGAACTATAGTTATTGAGCATTATTGCATGCTATGGGGATAGTATTAAACATCAAGTTGGGTAAGGATTATGATGAGTCAAACTCCATAAGCTGCACTATCAGTATAGGATTTGTTGATTCAGACGACTCCTCATAAATCCCCTAATAAAAGATTAGATATTGCACCCATTAGTTTAGTTCATCCTCTACCTTGACAAAGTATTAAATGGCTCTAGAAATATGAACAAGAGGGTATACTATCATGAAACTCATAATGATGATTATCGGTTATAAAAACACTTCTAAATAAGTAAAGTATACTATTCTAAGTTTATATCATTGCACATGATCATTTGTAAGGCTTTATTATTTTTAATACACATGCATGCTTTATTTCTTAGTTATTTAAAGTATGATTATTCAGCTATATTCTTTCAATTGAGTTGGTTGTTTCATTCAGTCATTTTATATGCTATGCATTTGTAAGGTCCCGTAAGATAGAAGGTGTGAAGATTCAGAAAAAATGCTTAAACTAAAAATTTCATGTCAAAGTATGAGCCTCATTTAAAGCTTGTGGTTCAAACCATAGGTCGTAAATAAGGCTCGTAAATTAGGAAAGCCAGGGTAAAAAATTGGATAAGTTTGAGGGCAGTTCATGAGGGGTGTTTACGGTCCGTAAAAGGAACTATGGACTGTAAAAGGTATTCGGCAGCCGCTGATCATTTGATTGGACTGAAATTTGGAATGGGTGCACTTGACGATATGAATCATTTGAAAAATAAACGTATTCGTTCTGTAGCAGATCTTTTACAAGATCAATTCGGATTGGCTAGGGTTCGTTTAGAAAATATGGTTCAGGGGACTATATGTGGAGCAATCCGGCATAAATTGATACCGACACCTCAGAATTTGGTAACTTCACCGCCAAAGTCTCGATAGTTATCTCTTGTCCTTCCGGTCAAAAAACAACGTTGATGAAGGCGTGTTATACCACGCCACATATCATCCACTCGGCTCAAGGTGACTGACAGAAATTTCTTTTTAGGAGGAAAATGGAATCTATCATGAAGAATCCCGGACATTTATTATTATATAGAATTTCCTCGGGTCTCTATAAAAGAGAATGAAAAGCCCGGGTGGAAGCACAAACAAAAAGAGAGAAAAAAAGTCGAAAAGAAAGGGGGCAAGAAGTCTAGTGCTAGTTCTTACTAACACTTCTTTATCTAACTTCCATTTTTGAGTGCTTTCTTTGTTCTCTTATTTGGATTGAAAGAAAGAAAAAACTTCCCTTTCTTTCTCTTCTTTATTTTGGTATAAGCTCATGAGCTTGGTCTTACTTCACCGTCGAGAAAGGAAAGAAGACTTCCATCTCCAAGTTTAACTCAGACATAGCTCCCTTCTTTTTTTTGGGGGGTGTGAAGCAGTGTCAAACCAAAATACCCAACAAGCATTAGCTCTCCCTGAGTTGTAGTTGCATTTACGAGTTGTAAAAGGTCTCGTAGTTGGGATCCTGAGTTGAGAGCCTCTCTCTAGTGGGCCTTTACCTTTCAAATAGAAGAGGGGTAGTTGCAGCAGGAGAAATCTTTTTAAGTATGGACAGGATTAACAGAAAGGTTCTACGACTCCTAGACATTCTATGAGTCATAAAGGAGTACTCTTAGTTTGAGTTTTAGATGCAGTTTCAGAGATCCAAAAATGTAACTAGGATGAAACCCATTGTTTGACTCATGATCCATTTTACGACCCATAGATGGGGTTTTTAAATCATAATAAGGTTTATTTTTGATATTCTTCCGCATCCTAACCTCAATACTACGTCATCTTGAGACCAATTCTACCGATATCAACCCCAACCCTTATATACACTCTTATTCACTCCCTCCTCCAATTCTCTCAATTTTCTAGGGCAAAGATTCTCTCAAGGCAAGGAAAAAGAAAGCTAAGGTTTCCAAGGTTCTCGCTTATAACGATCCGCAAGTTACTAGCCTAGAAGTGCAAAAAGGTTGGATTGAAAAGTGACCTGGGTCAATTCATGAGGTCGAGTCCATGACCCATAGATCAAACCATTAGTCGTAGGTCTGGCTCATAAATATGAACTTCAGGAAAGGAAAATAGTTTCCAAGTATGGAGTGACCCACGAAGACATTGACGACTCGCAGCTCAGTCCACAGCTCGTAGAAAGAACTGTAGTTGAGTGTGCTAAATATGAAGGAAATTTGGAGTTTCTAGAAGGAAGGTCATGATTAATAGGATGGTCCTAGACCATACCACGACCTATAGGAAGCCTTCTTAGATAGAGTCTAGTAAGAAGTGAAATTTTGCTAAGTGTGGGAAGACTCTACGAGTGTAACCATGACAAATAAATCAAAGGACGACCCACAAGTAGGGGCTTTGTGGTTAGTGTTTTGGCAACAGTTTCTAAAGATTAAAAATGGAGAATAGGACGACTAGGACTACGTTCCATGGTCCAAACCACAACTCGTAATCGAGGTCTCATAGATGGGATCCGGTAGATTTAATGAAGGATAATCTTGTCCTTTTACCAAATCTAATCCTAAACCATGTTGTTTTGAAATTCTAAGGGTCCTAAATCAGACCTTAAACCCTAAGAACTCCTCATTCCTTTCATTATTCCACTTTCAAAAGTTCTAAGACATTCTGCCTCTCTTCAAGAACAAGCTAAAGAGGCTTAGATTTCAAAGTGGATTCTTCTATAACAACAAATTCCTTCTTCCTAGACTTCACCAAGGTATGTGAGTTTGATTTGTGGGTTTCTTTTCACCCACAAGGTCCTACATAATGTCATTTACCTTTTCTTTAAGCTCTTTTAATGTTACCATGTAAGCTAAGGATGATTTCATGATGTTTTAAGTTACTATTTATTCAATGATATCATATGATATTTTAATAAGTATTTATATGTATTTAAGTTAATGATGAAGATTCCAATGATGTGGGTTTGAATAATGAAGTGTGGGCTGTTTTACTATGTTTGAATGAGCATATATTCTCTTGATTATGCACGTGTTTATGATTTATGAATGTTTCCAACTTATGATCTAGAAAATAAAGTTACAAGTCAAGTTTTATATAATTCATGGTAAAATTAGTGCAGTAAAGAAAGTTTTAAAGAGATGATTTGTCAAAGATAGAAGCATGTTGACAATTGCCTTAAAAGATATATAAGAAGGTCCTCAAGATGAAAGGACACTACTTACTTGGTGGTTCTTTAAGTTTTAGATACTCCTAAGATTTGTTATTTATGATTCTAACTTGTCATAATTTGACTAAGTGCATGTCTGAAAGATTCTGTGGGACGACTTAGCACCGAATGATGCATCATGGTAGGGTATGTTAAGTGAACCCGAGAAGTAACCCTTTGTTCCATTAACTGTGTGCCACCATAGGAACCCTTGTAGGCTACGCTAGTGGATCCATGTAAGTTATTTATGTTACATAATGATGCATGTGAAGTGACGGAGTTCCACCCAGCGAGTGGTCTCCCCGTGCAAACATAAAGGGTTATGTTGGATTCTATGTAGTAGCACATATGGTCTTATATGTTGGTCAAGGTCCATTCCCAAGCTTTATGATCTATGTGATAGTTACATCACATGTGTTCCACTTATGCATGATCTTATTCATATTGATGTTATTTCGTGTGCATGCTTAAGCTCATGTTTATGTTAACTTTACTGGTCTATATAAATATCTATTTTTACTTATGAATAATGGCATTACAATTTCAAGTTTGCATTGCATCTCGCATATTTAGTACATTCCAAAAGTACTAATGCATAACCTTTTGCATGATTTAATCATGTCGGGACAAATACTCCTCCACCAGCTCGTGGCTAGTTTTCAAGCATTCGAGACTAGTGCTTTTGTGGTAAGCCATTAGTTTGGGTCTCTACCATTTTTCATTCTTGCTATATATTTTAGTCATTGATGTATATGTTGGACTTTAGAGGCTTTTACTTTATATTTTGTTAAATGTTGAGTTCTTTTCTATTTGATGGAAATCGACCAATACCGGTTCCGTCCGCCCTATGGTTTAGATGGTATGATGTTTGGAATAATTGATTAAGTATGCTTTTTAATGTTGATTCATTGTCATATATTGCCCCTTAAAACCCTTTCCCCATTTTATTCTGCAATTGTTTAAGTTCTTATGCCTATGAATGCTTGAGATATTAAAGATGACTTGGGTGAGGGGCCCCTGGGTAACTCATTCACAGTGTGACAACTAGGATTCGGTCGGGTCATTACAAACTTGATATCTAAGAATGAGGTTTTACAATGTTTCTCGGATATCCAAACATACCATATTGTGTAGAGTCTCATTCAAGGTTGTAAAGCGCGCCACTATCTTGAATGAGAGGCTATGAGATGGTTTAGAAAAATTTCCCTTCTTTCTTATTCATGTCATGCTTTTAGAGCCATCTAAGGTTTCCCTATAACTAACGATGGTCTCTTTGATTATTTCTAGATCATGCTGCCAAGAAGAGCTCCACACCAAAGAGGCACTCCCGTGCAACAAGTACCTCCACTTCAACAAGATGATTGAGTGTCTCACGCGGAGTTTAGAGACGCGTTCACTATGCTAGCTCAAACCTTGGTGAATCAAGAAAATAGGGAGATCACCATTCCTCCCCAAGTGCCTACTCTGGCCACTAGTGTTAGAGACTTCATGAGGATGAGCCCTCCGGAGTTCCATCATTCCAAGATGGGAGAGGACCCCATTGATGTCGTTGATAAGGCCTATCAAATTATCGCTGTTATGGGTATTCCACCAGAGGAAAAAGCTGAGTCAGTGGCCTACCAACTAAAGGGGTAGCTAAGATTTGGTACAAGCAATGGGCAAATGAAAGGGGCCAAAGAGTGGGTTTGATTGGATGGGAAGAGTTCAAATGTGCCTTTTTGGACCGATTCTTTTTGATTAAATTGAGAGAGACCAAGGTTCAAGAGTTCATCAACCTCAAACAAGGGCACATGAGTGTGAGGGAGTATGCCCTCAAGTTCAATAAACTCTCTAAATATTCTCCTTTCATGGTTGCAGATTCGAGGGACCGTATGAGCAAATCGATCTCCGGTGTTTCAGACTTGGTGTCTGAAGAGTGAAAGATAGCCATGTTATTGAAGGAGATGGACATCTCTCGGTTGATGAACTATGCTGAGCAAATTGAGGAGGAGAAACTAAGAGAAAAAGCAAGGGATTTCAAGAGGGCTCGGGTTGATGGTAGGGATAATCCCACCAAAGAAGTGGAGGTCACAAGTATGAAAAATGGACAAAAGAAAGGTGGACAAAGGTCTATCAACACTCCTTCTCCTTGACCACCAAAGACAAGGGAATAACTCCAAAACCTAAAAGCCCAAATTGTCCCAAGTGTGGAAGGCTTCACAAAGGAGAGCGCCCAGCTGGTACAAATCCTTGCTTCAAGTGTGGGAAGCCTGAACACTATACTGAGGATTGTAGGACTGGAGGTCTAAGCCCCAAGGACAAGGTAGGTAAGTTCAAGGTACCCTGAGGAACAACCGTTTTATGCTCTCCATGGTCGTCAAGAGGTTGAAGAGGCTCCAAATGTTGTCACTAGTATGTTAAAAAAATTTACGATTTTGATGCATATGGATTATTAGACTCGGGGGATAATTTGTCATTTTTAACTCCTCTACTTTCAAATAGATTCAATGTATGTCCCGAAGTCCTTCATGAGCCTTATGAAGTAAATACCCCGATAGGAGAGTCCATTGTTACGTAAAGGGTCTATAGAAATTGTCCTATCTCCATATTTCATAGAGTTGTCCCTTGTGACTTAGTAGAACTCTCCATGGTCTATTTTGATGTTATACTAGGGATGGATTAGCGACATGCTTCCTATGCCTCCATCAATTGTAGGTCTCATAGGGTCAAGTTCCGATTCCCAAATGAGTCCATTCTTGAGTGGGAGGGTAGTAATTCTTCACGTAGAGGTCGAATTGTTTCCTTCTTAAAGGCTTGGAAAATGATCTCAAAGGGGTCTATATACCATCTAGTTTGAGTCAAAGATGTCACTTCCAAAGTTCCTTCTCTTGAGTCGGTTCCCATAGTTAGTAAGTTCCCCGATGTCTTTCTGAATGAGTTACCGGGTGTTCCTTCCAAATGGAAAATAGATTTTGGCATAGACCTCCTACCCAACACTCAACCTATCTTAATCCCTCTATATAGAATAGCTCCCACAGAGTTGAAAGAATTAAAGGAGAAATGGAAAGATTTGTTTGATAATTAAGGGATTCATTAGACCTAGTAGGTCTCCATGGGGTGCTCTGATTTTGTTTGAATATG
The DNA here is from genome assembly GCA_029948455.1 of Solanum rostratum. Lineage (NCBI taxonomy): Eukaryota > Viridiplantae > Streptophyta > Magnoliopsida > Solanales > Solanaceae > Solanum > Solanum rostratum. Next base: position 35,884,155 of record CM057050.1, on the reverse strand, counting down.
GTATTCAAGACCTACCTTGACATGTTCATAGTGGTATTCATTAATGATACCCTAATTTACTCTTGAAGTGAGAAAGAGCATATAGAGCACTTAAGGGTAGAGTTACAAACCTTGAGGGAGCAAAGACTTTATGCAAAGTTTGACAAGTGTATGTTTTGGCTAAGTAAGGTTGCCTTAGGCATGTGGTATCATATGATGGCATAAAATTTGATTCTTAGAAGACCAAAACGATGAGAAATTAGCCAAGGCCATTGATTCCGACGGACATAAGAAGTTTCTTAGGCCTAGCCGGATATTATAGAAGGTTTGTTGAAGGATTCTCATCCATTTTGTCACCACTCACCAAGTTTGCTGAAAAGAAGGCAAAGTTGTGTGGACGGATGAGTGTGAGAAGAGTTTTCAAAATTTGAAGGATCGATTAACTTCTGATCCATTCTTGACTTTGGCAGAGGGAAATGATGGATTTGTTGTCTATTGTGATGCTTCAAGGATTGGCTTGGGGTGTGTGTTAACACAAAATGGTAAGGTTATTTCCTATGTCTCAAGGCAATTGAAGGTGCATGAGAAAAACTACCCAACTCATGATCTTGAGCTTGCGGCTATATTGTTTTCTTGAAAATTTGGCGTCATTACTTGTATGGGTTCATGTAGATGTCTTCATTGATCACAAGAGCCTTCAATATGTGTTCACCCAAAAAGATCTCAATTAAGGCAACAAAGGTGGTTAGAGCTTCTCAAGGATTATGACATGAGTATGAAGTACCACCTGGGCAAGGCCAATGTGGTAGCCGACGCCCTTAGTAGAATCTCCATGGGTATTGTGTCTCACATAAAATATGAGGGGAAAAGGGAGTTGACCAAAGAGGTCCAAAGATTGGCTAGATTGGGAGTAAAGTTGAATGAATCCAGAAGTGGTGGTGCGATGGTGCTACATGGGTCCGAATCTTGCTTGATTGAGGATGTTAAGTCCAAGAAGGACCTTGATCTTGCTCTTGTTGAGTTGAAAGCCTTATTGAAAGAACGAACGATAGAAGTTTCGTCGCAAGGGGGAGATGATGTACTTCGACATCAAGGGAGATTGTGTGTACCCAATGATAGTGAGTTGAAAAAGTTGATATTGCAAGAGGCTCATAGCTCATCTTATTATATTTATCTAGGTACTACAAAGATGTACAGAGATTTGAGGGAGTTCTATTGGTGGAATAGAATCAATAGGGACATTCCCCAATATGTGTCCGAGTATGCCAATTGCCAACAAGTCAAAGTTGGACAACAGAGGCTGGGTGCCTATCCCAAGACATTGATATTCCTTCTTGAAAGTGGGAAGAAGTCAATATGGACTTTGTGGTGGAGTTGCCAAAGATTAAAAAGGATTTTGACTCCATATGGTTAATAGTGGATCGTATGACAAAGTCGGCTCACTTCTTACCGATTAAAACCACGTTCAGTGCCAAAGATTATGCCTATTTGTATATCCGAGAATTTGTGAGGTTATATGGGATCCTATTATCCATCATATCAAATCGTGGTGTCCAATTCACCTCTAATTTTTGGAAATCTTTTTAAAGGGGACTTGGTACTAAGATGAAGTGGAGTACTGCTTTTCATCCCCAAATTGATAGTCAAGCCTAGAGGACTATTCAAACATTGGAAGATATGTTGAGCGCTTGTGCATTAGATTTTATGGGGCGTTGGGATGAGCATTTTCCTCTTATTGAGTTTGCCTACAATAATAGCTTCCATGCAAGCTTTGAGTTGATACCATTTGAGGCATTTTATGGTAGACGATGTAGATCGTGTATTGGGTGGTTTGAAGTTGGTGAGGTGGCACTGCTAGCACCGGACTTAGTCATGAATGCTATGTAGAAAATTAAAATCATAAGGGGAAATTTGTAAAATGACCCAAAGCCGGCAAAAATCCAACTCTGATGTTAGGAGGAGGGATCTTGAGTTCCAAATTGGTGATTGGGTCTATTTGAAAGTGTTTCCTATGAAAGGTTTGATCCGATTTGGTAAAAAGGGAAGTTAAGCCCTAGGTCTATAGGGTCTTACAAAGTGGTGAGAAGAGTAGGAAAAATGGCATATGAGTTGGACCTACCTAATGAAATACATTTGATCCAATCGATTTTTCATGTGTCAATGTTGAGAAAGTTCATAGGCAATCCACACTCCATAGTTCCATTGGAGGATGTGAACATTGAAGAAAATTTGAATTATGAGGAAGTACTGGTTGAAATCCTTGACCGACAAGTGAAAAATCTAAGAAACAAGGAAGTTGCCTCCGTCAAAGTACTTTTGAGGAATCATCAAGTTAAGAGTGCTACTTCGGAAGCAAAAATGGATATGGTGAAGCATTATCTGTATCTACTCCACTATACTCAAGCCTAACATATTAAGATATTCTTCTCTAAGACCTCAAATTCCTTGAATTTTAATTTTACATGATGCATACACTTATTCTTATGTTTATAGACTGTTTTGAGACATATGTTAAGTATGGATTTTCAGAATTTTATGAAATGATGTTTAATTTGCATTTTTGCATGCACGTTGGTTTGTTAGCTGATGTTTAAATCTTTTGAGCCTACCTTTAAGTACATTCGGGGATGAATGTTCCCGAGGAGGAGATATTGTAATGACCCACAAGTTAGGAGCCTAGAAGTACAAAAAATTTGGACTGAAATTTGACCAGGGTCAATTTACGAGGTCGAGTCCATGGACCGTGGATCAAATCACAAGCCTAGGTTCGACTCGTGAGTATGAATTCAGGAAAGGGAAAAATTTTCCATGTATATGGTGACCACGAAGCCATTGATGGCCCGTAGGCCAGTCCATGGCTCATAGAAAGGGTTGTAATTGAGTGAGCCAAACATGAAGGAAATTTAGAGTTTTTGGAAGGAGGACCATGATTAACAGGGCTGTTCATAGACCATACCACGATTTGTAGGAAGCCTTCGTACATAGGGGCCATTTAAAGTGAAATTTTGCCAAGTGTGGGAAGACTCTATGAGTCCAACCATGACCCGTAAATCAAAGGATGACCCATAAGTAAGGGCTTCGTGGTTAGGGTTTCGACAACATTTTCTAAAGATTGGAAATGGAGAACAGGATGACCAGGACTATGGTCCGCGGTCCAAACCCTTGCCCGTAATCGGGGTCTCGTAGATGGGATCCAGTAGATTTAATAAAGGGATATTTTTTCCTTTTTGCCAAATCTAATCCTAAACCATGTAGTTTTTGGGACTCTAAGAGACCTAAATAAGACCTTAAACCCTAAGAAATCCCTAGTCCTTTCATTATTCCACTTTAAAAAATTCTAAGGCATTCTTTCTCACTTCAAGAACAAGCTAAGGAGACTAGGGTTTCAAAGGGGATTCTTCCATAACAGTAAATTCCTTCTTTCTAGGCTTCACCAAGGTATGTGATTTAATTTGTGGGTCTCCTTTCACCCACAAAATCCAACATAATGTCTTTTATCCTTTCTTTAAGCTTCTTTTAATGTTACTATGTATGCTAAGGGTGATTTTATGATGTTTTAAGTTACTACATGTCTTCAATGATACCATATGATATTTTACTAAGTACTTACATATATTTAAGTTAATGATGATGACCCCAGTGATGTGGGTTTAAGTAATGAAGTGTGAGATGATTTACATATTTGAATGAGCATATATTCCGTGATTATGCATAATTTTATGATTTATGGATGTTTCCAACTTATGATCTAGCCCATTAAAGTTACAAGTCAAGTTTTACATAATTCATCGTAAAGATTAGGACATTAAAGAAGGTTTTAAAGAGATGATTTGTCAAAGATATAAGCATGTTGATAATTTCTCTAAAAAATGTTTAAGAAGGTCCCCAAGATGCAATGACAATACTCACTTGGTGGTTGCTTAAGTTTGAGCTACTATTAAGATTTGTTACTTATGATTTTAAAGTATCATAATTTGACTGAGTATACATTTTAAAGATTTCGTGGAATGACTTAGCACTAAATGTGGCTTTATGGTGGGGTTCTATAATAGAACCCTAGAAGTAGCCCTTTGCCCCATTAACTATGTGCCACCATAGGAGCCCTTGTAGGCTAGGCTTGTGGATCCACGTAGGTCATTTAGTTATATAAAGATGCATGTGAAGTGATGGAGTTCCACCTGGCAAGTGGTCTCCCCGTGCCAACATAGGGGTTATATTGGATTCCATGTAGTAGTTCACATGGTCTTATATGTCGATTAATGTCCATTCCCACAAGCTTTATGTCACACCCCAAGACGAGGGCCTAGACGCGACTCAGTGAACGGGAACCCGAAGGGATCCCAAACAAACCTCTTAAGTATACAAAGAACTCCTTGGTTTCCTAGAAGCATAAAAAAGCAATAAACATATAGCACATAATTTCTAAGGGAAATGAAACTTTGGACTCACGCTATGGGGATGTTGTAGGGAAGGGGATAAGCATGAATCACATAACAAATAATTTCTAAGAGGCGAGTAAGTATGACTCATGCTATGGGGGCAATTAGGGACTTGAGACTTCCATATTATCACCGTCATCAAGCATTTTAAACAAAAAAAGAATATGGAACTAAGGGATTTCTTCATAATACAAAAGCGTAAGGAGTTGAGCGCAATCAAACATAACCACCACAATATTCAACAACACCTCTAATTATAAATAGGACGACGGTCAAGACATCTCCCTGGTTCACCCTTTAAAGATAGAATCCAAAAATAAATGAGTCTGAACAAGGCATGATAGTAAGTGGAATGTTGTCCCCAGATATGGAGGACTCACCAAGCAATCTTCAATCGGAACGTCTAGCCGCGTGGAGGAGAAGGATGGTTAGGAGCTCCGGTTCCTACATGGTTAGATCATGTAGGAAAAAAGTATACATTAGTACTTGGAATATACTCAGTATGCGAGGTGCAAATGCATCAAAGAAACATAAATCATAGGAAATCAAGATGTGTCATCATACACAATGAATATAGGCTCAATATGACATGAGAGGCAATTGCCTAAAGGGACAAAAATCATCAAATCACATGACATCATATACATAGTGGGAAGGGAATATAACCAAAATATAAGACCAAGCGAGCTACTACTTGGAAGCCCGATGTTCACTCCACATTGGACAGGGAGCGGTCTACTTTGCCAAGGTAGACCTAACACTATCCTTACGTCATGGCCTTTTAGGAAGTGCCACCACCTTACACCATAACCTTTTTGGTGGATTTCACATCTTATCTTTACCTTACGACATGACCTTTTCGGTAGGTTCAACAAATATCCACACCTTACGGCATTACCTTTTCGGTAGGTACAAGCCCATGTAGGGAATCAATGCCATAAACCTATGGTGGCACATAGTTAAGGGACCATGGGAGACTACCAAGGTCCTCTCAGTGCTAGGTCACAATCCCATATAATACTTGAAACATAATCATAATTATGGCATGCATAGTCTCAAAATACGTTGGTATCATTCATGGAGTAGCTCATTAATCAAAACTTGTAACATCAAAGTTAGGACTTTACATAATGCTTGCCATACATATCATGCTCATGAGCTCATAACATCCTTGTTATCCCGCTTATTAGTCTCAACATGCTTATCATACATATCTTGCCACAAGGCATTCATGACTTAAGAACTTGATATGCATTTTTAAATTAATCCATGGTAGGTACATGTAAACAAGCTTGAAATCATGAAATCCGTAAGTAAATGCCATGAGAGGAGCATAATAATATCCATAAATATTATTCAAAATAACCTACCAATCAGTATGAGGAAACTTGCCCAGGGCCCCATCAAACCCTTACGTAAAATTCATAGATTTCACATGATAATGCATGACATGGTAGTGTAATAAAATATCCATCATAAAAAAATTCATATTAACATCATAAGAATGAGTTCATAAAATCATCATGTAGCACCACAACTTGAGAAAACCACAATGGAGAAGAGGGGTGGTTGAGCTAGTGGAGGAAACATATCCACAATCAAAACCCACATACCTTGCCAATTTAAGGAAGAAAAAATTCGATTTGAAAGTGAAGGAACCAAAATTCTAGCTTGCACTCTCCTTGAAGACTTTAAAGAACTTAGGAGAAGTTTAGGACTTAGAGTGTTTTGGAATGAAGTGGGAAATGAAATGAATTAGGGTTAAAAGGCTGATAAGGGGTCCCCTGGAGGCCAAAATGACGTTGTATAAACATAAAATGCTAAGAAATGATAAAACTGCCCCTTTTTAAAATCTAGCTGGACAAGTTTAGGAGACCCTGTTTACAAGTCGTAGGATATTCTACGGGCCATCGATAGGGGTTTCATATGATATATTTTCAGATCTCAGAGGCCCCTTCTCTAATATACATTCCATGACACCATCTATGACTCGTAGAAGATATTATGGGTCATCTGATAAGTTGTAGATTGAACTTTTGAAAGATTCCAAATTTTACCAAGTCTACCTAGGTTTCACGAACCTACATACAAGCCATACTACCTTATATGGATCGTAAAGACCTCTCCTAAAAGCTGCCAGTCAAATTTCCAAAGTTTATTTTCTTGCATTTTTCATACTCGTCACAGGTGGGGTCTTACACTTTATGGTCTATGTCTTGGTTCCATAATATGTGTTCCATTTATGCATGACTCTTGTTCATATTGAGCGTTATTTCTTGTGCATGATTAATCTCATGTTTATGTTAACTTTACTGGTTTATATAAAGATCTATTTTTACTTATGAATGTTAGCATTACAATTTCATGTTTGCATTGCATCTCACACACTTATTACATTCTAATAGTACTAATACATATTTTTCCTGCATGATTTAACCATATAGGGATAGGCACTCTTCCACCAGCACATGGCTAGTTTTCATGCATTCTAGACTAGTGCTTTTGTGGTGAGTCCTTAGATCAGGTCTCTACCATTTCATTCTTGCTATATATTTCAGACACTGATGTATATGTTGGCCTTTAGGGGCTTTTAATTTCTATGTTGTTAAATGTTGGAGTCTTTTCTCTTCGATTAAAATCGACAAATACAAGTTTTGTTTGTCCTATGGTTTAGACGGTATGATGTTTAGACAAATTAATTGAGTAAGCTTTTTAGTGTTGCTTTGTTGTCATATATTTCCCTTTAGACCCCTTTCCTTATTTTATTCTGTAATTTTTTAAGTTCTTATAGCTTTAAATGCTTGAGATATTAAAGATGGCTTGGGTGAGGTGCCTCCAGGTAACTCATTCGCCATATGATAACTAGGCCCTAGGTCGGGTCGTTACATCCCCCAAACTCCATGTTTTTTTTTGGGGACTTGTTATTTAGGTATATGAGTTTAATTTGTGGATTCCTTTTATTCATAAGGTCCAACTAATTACCTTTCTTATTTTATTTCCAAGTTATGGAATTCTATGAGTTGTATAAGTTCTTTTCAAATGATGAAATTGTGATGCATTTTCAATCATACGAGTTATATTAATTAGATGCTATATAATGACTTTGAGAAGTTGATGATTTAAAAGATGATTTTCGTAATGACACTATCTAGGATTGTGAATGAATAAAGTGGGATATTTAAGTTTTGAATTGATGAATTTCATTATATTATTGTATAAATACTCTTGAAATTCATCTTTTTAAGTTTACTTGCATGAACCCACTATGTCTTAAGTTAAGCTCTTTAATGAGGCATGATAAGAATTATAAGGGTTTTCCAATTGATGTTCATGAAAGTTTAACTAAAGTTCATAATATGCTTTATGATGCCCTTTATGATGTTTTAAGATGGTGAAAGGAAAATTCTCACCAAAAGCTGGACCCTCTTGTAAAAGGACAATTTTCACTTGATGGGATTCATAAGTTAATGAACTACTCCTAATATGATGATGTTTATGTTCTAAAGCTTATGAATACATGATCATGATAATGTATTTAAAGTATTCTAGAGACTTGACTTAGTATCGAATGGGGCATTAGGGTGGGTTCGGCAAGGGAACCTTGATAGAGACCTATTGTCTCATTAACTATGTACCACCATAGGAGTCCTTGTAGGCTAAGGCTAGTGGATCCACAATAGCATAAAGTTAAAGTTAAAAGATATGCACGCATAAGTTGATGGAGTTCTACCTGGCAAGTAGTCTCCTCGTGGCAACATAGGGGGTTATTTTAGATTCCATGTAATAGCTGGCATGATCTTAATTATTAGTTAGGTATACGTCACGACCCGAGTCTAGGGCCTGGATGTGACATGGCGAATGGAAAACCTGAAGGCAACCCAAAAATGCCTCTTAGCATATCGTTTGCACATCCTTGGTTGCGGAATGTAAAACAAACATTTAACAAGTAATTCTAAGGGAATAAGGCCTTATGACTCACGCTATGGGGATGACTTAGGGAAAGGGATTTGCATGAATTACATATCAAGCAAGACTAAAGGGAGAATAAGTATGACTCAAGCTATGGGGAAGTAGGAACTTAGGACTTTCATCACTTTCCATCAACATCTACATCATCAAATAGCATCACATAGGGGATAGGGACTAAAGGATAAAGTCTCTATGAAAGCTCAAACGTAGCATAGTGAGTGCATAGCATAACATAGTATAGTATCCAACAACACCTCCAGGTATGAATAGGATGGGGGCCAAGACATATCCAAAGCTCAGCCTCAACATAGAAAGTAAAGTACTAGTGTCTCAACAAGCAAGAATGAAATCGGATATTGTCCTCAAATTGAAGGACTCACCACAACAACAACCTTCATAAATCCAAGCTAGCCATGTGGAGGATGAATAGGAGCTCCGATCCCTACATGGTTAGATCATGTAGGAAAAACGTATATGTTAATACTTGAAATGTACTAGTATGTGGGATGCAATGCAACAATTGATAATAAGCTCCATAATAAGATGCATAATCATATATAATAAAATATAGGCTTAACTCATAAAGAGACACCTAAACTTGTCCTCATTTTTCACTTAGACACCTAAACTAAGACAAGTTCCTAATAGACACCTCAACTGCTCAGATTTGATCCCATTAAACACTTTTATCCTACTTGGCGCTCTCCGGTACTATTTTTTTAATTTTTCAGCCAAAAATAAATAGTTGCGGTCCAAAATAATTTTTTTTCATAAAAGTAGGTTCGTAAAATTCTCAGTTATCCAAAATTTTTTTTTCATAAAAGTAGGTTCTCAAAATTCTCCGTTAACCATATGCCGAAAAAAATTATTACAATTTAAATAAATTTTTTTTGCACATGGTTAACTGAGAATTTTGTGAATCTACTTTTATGAAATTTTTTTTTGGACCGCAACTATTTATTTTTGACTGAAAAATTAAAAAAAAGTACCGGAGAGTGCCAAGTAGGATAAAAGTGTTTAATGGGATCAAATCTGAGCAGTTGAGGTATCTATTAGGAACTTGTCCTAGTTTAGGTGTCTAAGTGAAAAATGAGGACAAGTTTAGGTGTCTGTTTATGTATTTGGCCTAAAATATAAGGTCAATATGGCATGCATGAGAATGCTTTGAAAGAAAATATATGAAACATAACATCTTATCATCATATGCATATACGGGAGGTACCATAATCGACATATAAGACCAAACGAGCTACTACTTGAAATCCAACAAAACCCTTACATTGGCACGGGGAGACTACTTTCCTGGTAGAACTCCATCCTCATTACATATGCATCATAAAATCATAAAAATGACTTATGTGGATCCACTAGCCTAGCCTACAAGGGCTCCTATGGTGCCACATAGTTAATGCGAAAAGGAAACTTTATATAAGGACCCCTCAGGTCGAGTCCCCACCTCCTAATCCCATTGGGTGCTAAGTCATTCCCAAGGAATACATTTGAAAATATATGCATAATCATAATCATTCATAAGATTTAAAAGCATAACGCTATCACCATTATATATATATATATATATATATAGTAGCTCATCTAAACATCATGATCCAACATGTGATCTGTCTTTTGATAAGAATTGTCCTTTCACCATCATCATCATTTATAAACATTAGAGTATTAGGTCACCCTCATCATTAGAGATCATGTCTCCCTTAGAAAACTTTGATATGATAATTGGGTGGGATCATGCATGCAATTTTTTATCATGTAACTCAAGAGGACTATGAATGAAAGTAGTACAATTCATCAATTTAAATCATTCTTAAAATAACTCACCACAATCACACATACCATCTTTGAACTTTAAACAAAGAATTATGCAAGTCATCTTATAATATCTTCAATTTTATCATAACATCATAGTATCATAACTTCCATAGCTTCAATTTCAAAAAATAGATCATAGGAGAAAACCTTTGAAATCATTTATGTAATTTTATGCAATAGATGAGTAATCTCAACATAATTCATACTTAACAGGATATTTAGGAAGCGTCCATAATAAATCAACATTAAACCTTGAAGGAATTTGTAAAATAGGTTTTGGGATCTATGAGTGGAAGAACATATGGATGAAGAATTCCACATACCAGTTTGACTTTGAAACTTGAAGAAGATGACTTGAGTACTTTAAGAATCCCTTTTTGAAGCTTTGTCTTCAATGGAGGAAACTTAATCTCCAAGAAGTTAAAGAGATTTGATGGAGGATTTTAGAGAGAGGTTTTAGAGGATTTGATAGTGTTTAGAGAGAGTATTAGGTCTAAAAATAGGAGAGATTTTGAGGATTTTCATATATAAAGGTGTTGCGATAGGTCCCCACTAACATTCTAGGCAAGAAATGAAACTCAAAAAAATTTAAACTATGTGGGACCAGGGCACGGCGCGCTCTTGTCGCGCACCCTATTGGTTTCGCAATTTCACTTGAAAAATTATTTTTTGATGTGGATGCTCTAAAAATCAGTGACCCTTTTCCAATGCTATTTTGCCTCATGAAAAAGAATACGAAGTTGGATTTATGAAATAATGCATGGATTATATTGAGGAGTGTTACAATATACTCCTACATAGCTATTTATATGATGTTTTGTGATGATTATGTTACCTCAAAGCAAGTTTTAAATGATGCATTGATCATTCATTTCATATTGAGCCTTACTCTTTGATTATGACTACGCATATTGCTTAATATGATATTATAAATTTATTGTTGCATTTGCACCTACATACTTAGTAATTCAAAGTACTAATCTATATGTTGCGTACATGATATCACCATGTAGGGATTGTCATTCCTCCTCCTCTGGCATTTGGCTAGACTTTGGATGATTGGTGAGTCCTCTAGTCGAGGTACTGCACCTCTTTCTTTTATGCTTGATGTATTAATGCATTTATTTTCTTATGTTGTATTCTCCTTTGATACTTATACTTGAGGGTGAGATTTGCGCATGTCTTATCCCCCTGCCAAGTCTCTTTTTAGATGGTATGTTTAGACAAACGTATGAAGCTCGAGTTAGTTCCCTTTTATTAATTTCATGTTGAATGTCCCTTAGTCCCACTTACCATTTTAATTTCACTTTATTTATGATTTAATACCCATGAATGCTAAGAGGCTTGGTTGAGGTACCTTCGGGTTCCTGATTCATCGGCTATGACTAGGCCCTAGGCTTTGGTCGTGACGAACTTGGTATCATAGCACGAGGTTTTGAAATATTCCTTGAAGTCCAATATACCGTGTCGAATTAAATCTTGTTTGTGATTGTGAAGTGCACTACAATCATGAATGAGTGGATATGAGGCATTTATGAATGTTTTCCTTCTTTCATGATTCATGTCATGCCTTAGAAGTTGCCTTATTATTTCCCTTGTCCAATGATGTTCTCTTTGCAATTATGTAGATCATAGTGCCAAGAAGAGTTCCTCCACCATGGGACGCGAATAAGGACCAAGTTCCTCTAATACCCCAAGAAGAGGGAGTCTATCATACATAGTTCTTGGTCTCCTTCACAATGTTAGCTTAAGCCATGGCCAACTAAGTTAATAGGAGATTGTTTTCCTCCCCAAGCACCTACCCTGGTGAATAGGATTTTAGACTTCATGAGGATGAACTCGCCTGAGTATCATGTCTCTACGGTTGATAAGGATACAGTAGAGTTCATTGATAAGACTTATCGAATTATGGCTATCATGGGGGTAGCATTAAATGATAAGGCCAAGCTTGTGATCTATCAACTCAAGGGTGTCACCTAAGCGTGGTATGACCAATGGGCATAAGAAAGAGATGATAAAGTGGGACCAATCACTTGGGAGGAAATCAAGGGTGCTTTTCGTTGAAGCTAAGATAGGCCAAAGTTCAAGAGTTCATCAATCTAAGAAAAGGAAACACGAATGTGAAGGAATACTCCCTCAAGTTCACCAAGTTATCAGAATATGCACCATTCATGGTTGACGACCAAAGGGCTATGATGAGTAAGTTCATTTCTGGAGTGCCAGAGTTGGTGTCCAAGAAATGCAAAACTACCATGCTAGTGAAGGAGTTGTTATATCTACCGTCTCATTACTTATGCAGAGCAAATAGAGGATGAGAAGTTGAGGGAGCATGTTAGTTATTCCAAGAGGGCTTGGATTGAATGTGGTGGATTCTCCCAATAAAGGATTTGTGAACACGAGAAGTTTTGTGGTGGCCAAAATCAAGTGGGCTAAGGTTCAACTAATTCTCTTCCTCCATGGTTCAACAAGGATGAAGGGTTCAAACCCAAGACACAAGGAGGTCTAGGTGCTCAAGCCTTCTTAAATCCTGTAAAGTATGGAAGGCCCCAATAAAGGGAGAATGTCGAGCGATGCAATTCATGCTTAGTGTGGCAAGCCTGGTCACCATGCTAGGAAATGTAGAGGTGGTGGTACTAGGCCCCAAGGACAAGGAGCCCAAGGTGGTCAATTTCAAGGAGGTGTTAGTCAACCGATTCTATACTTTGCATGCCCTCCAAGAAGTAGAAGAGACTCTAGATGTTGTTACTGATATGTTGAAACTCTACAGTTTTTGTGTGTATGCATTATCAGATCCAAGAGCCAATTTCTCTTTTATAACTCCTTTCCTTGCAAATAGATTCAATGTTTGTTCCCAAGTCTTACTTGAGCCATTTGATGTTTGTACATCCGTAGGTGAGTCAATTGTTGCTAAAAGATTCTATAAAAATTATCCCATATCTATTTTGCATAAAGTTGTTCCTTGTGATCTAGTAGAACTCCTTATGATAGATTTTAATGTCATCCTTGGGATAGATTGGTTGCATGTGTCATATGCTTTTATAAATTATTGAACTCGTAGAGTCAAATTTGAATTCTCGAATTAGTCCATTCTTAAGTGGAATGGTACTAACTCGGTGTGTAAGGGACGATTTGTTTCCTATCTTAAAGCCCATAAGATGATTTCTAAGGAGTGTTCTTTCACCTAGTGTGGGTTAGAGATGTAACTTTTGAGGTTCCATCCCTTGAGTCAGTGTCCAATATCAATGAGTTTCTCGATGTTTTTTCATAAGATTTTCCCTATGTTCTTCCCAAAAGAGAAATAGACTTTGGAATAGACCTTCTTCCCAATATTCAACTTATGTCCATTCCTCCTTACTGAATGGCCCTGATGGAGTTGAAAGAACAATTGAGAGATATATTTGTAAGGACTCGGACTTTGTATGACCTTAATGGTGCTAGGAAATTTTATTCTGGAAAGTTTTGGACTAAGGTAACACCTTACCGAAGCCTCCATGGGTTGTGTGACCCATTTATGGGACCCTTAAATCAATTATACTCCTTTATTACTACTCATTCCTATTCCAAGACTTAGATTCTCATTCACTTGGTCAAATGCTTTGCAAATCCTCTTGTCGAACTCTAATTGGAGGGTTCCCATGGAACCTTCAAGACCAAGCTAAATTCACTCTCAAGCCCTCAATCCAAGATTATTTATGTGGTTTAGGGTCATCGTGGGTCTCCTTCATCAAGACAACTTCAAAAAAATTCTATTGTCTAAGTTTTCACATGAATCAATAGAAGAGTCAACTTTATATGGTCATATCTCTTATCACAAAATGAACTGGGTGGTCTATGACCTATCGAATTACAAATCTTTGAATTAGCTTTCCAATGCATCCAGTTTCACCCGATTCTGAGTTTGGAGTAAGAGGTTATGCCCTTTTTCGTAGAACCTGTCTGGGCTGAGACAGTGTGCTTTCACGGACAGTGAAGAGCTTCATGACCCATGAAGCCACTCGTGGTAAGTTCTGGATAAAATTCAAGGGCTCGTGTTATTGAGGTATTTTTGATATTTTGGTCTATCCACAAGGCTTTTTAAGACCTTTATACCCCCTTACATTCCTAAACATCTCCTACACTAATTATTTACCTCTCATTCAAATGTACACTTAGTTCATTCCATTACTCTCAAGACTTTCTCTCCTAGTCTCATCTTCAAGATTTAATCTAGGATTCGATTGGGGTTTCCATTTCAAGCTAAATTCTTCTCAAATTTATCTTCCTAAGCAAGGTATGTGGGACTGATTTATGGTCTCTTTCAACCATGAAGACCCCAAACTCTTTTACTCCTTGATTTATGAAATTAAGCTTTCTTTGAATGTGGGTATTTTAAATTATTGTTTATTTGGTTCAATTGATATATGAGCTATGTTTAATTGATGTTTTAAAGCGATTTATTCCCTAATATGTTGAATTGCATTGATATTATGAAGGTTGGAATATGCATGTCCCTTTTAAATATTGATTTAAGCATGGGTAATCCAAAGTATGATTTAAATGTGAATTTAGTCATGGATTTACTTGGATTTCATATCGTATTATTGATTTTAGTATGAATCTCTATTGCCCATGCTATTCTAATCTCTATTGCCCATGTTATTCTCTCATCATCCATGGCATATGCGTACATGAGTATTGGTTTTCATGAATATTATGGAGTGGCTAGGACCCAATTATGTTTATGAGTATGATTTTGATGAAAATATGATTATGACAAGAATGCGATCATATAATGTCTATGATATGACTTTTTGGGCAAAGATGGGTGTTTTACACCAAATGTATAAGTATGAATGAGCTATTCCTATGCATGAAAGTATAAAGTGAAGTATGATTTGACCTTTGAGCCCAAGCTTGTATGATTATGATATGATTTGACTTTTTAGCCCAAGTATGGATGATTTGAACTATGTTTTGGCTTCTAAGCCTAAGTGTGCATGATTATGTTTTGAAAAGACTTATGTCTCTTTTACTAGTATGTATATGTATTCCTGTGGGATAATGAATTAGTACCGAGAGGACCTTGAGATTAAGGCTCATCCCATTAGTTGAGGCATGGCTCGTAAGAGATGAGTCTCATTATGCCATAACTACGTGCCACCATAGGTTAAAGGATCACCCGTTAGATGAGGTTGAATCCTTAGAAGGGTCACCCCTTAAGTGAGGTTGACGCCTTAGAGGGATCACCTGTTAGATGAGGCTTGGTTCCCTATATGGACAACCCATTAGTAAAGGCTTGGTCAATTGTGTAGCTTTAGTAGATCCACTTAGGCATTATGTATATTCACCTTGGCAAGTGACTCCCCCTTTCCAATGGTGTAGGGGTAACATCGGGATTCTATGTAATAACTCGCAAGGTCTTACATGTCGGTTGAGGTCTCATCCCCACTATATATGAGCATTATGACATTTCATACATCATGGATTTCATGGCATATTGTTATATTACTTTTCTTTGCTTTATATCTCTTTCCATATTATGTTTCCTTGTCATCTAACATTGAATGCAGGTTTGATAAGTCATATGCATTGCATACCCGCATAATTAGTACATTCAAACATACAAACACATATTTTTTCCTACATGATTTAACCATATAGGGACCAGAGACTATCTTCATCCACCGTTTGACGGCTAGATCGAATTTGAGAAAGTGATTAGGTGAGTCCTATCTTCCAAGGACAAGCCACAAACTATCTATCTTATGTTGCTTCTTTTATTCTTTTTACTTTGTTGGTGAGCCCGAGAAATGTCTTGGCCCTGTCCAATTCTTTGACTAGAGGCATTATTGGACATCTTGTAGACTCTCGTAAGGATATATGTTATGTGTTAATCTTTAGAGATTATGATTATGGCTATCTATTGGATATGGATAATATGATTCAATTATTATATGATGTGTATGTATATCATGATGTGGAAGATCCCAAGTCCCATTCCCCCCATAGAGTGAGTCATACTTACCTGCCCCTTAGTTCTTATGTGCTATGTGTTATGTGAATCCATGTTAATCTCTATCCTTACAACATCCCTATAGCGAGAGTCCTACTTTCCCATCCCATAGAACTATGTATTTACTATCTTTTATATGCTTCCGAAATGATGATGTGAATATGTATACTATGAGGCTTGTTTTGGGACTTTCAAGTTCCTATTCACCATGTCCTAAACCCTAGGTTCAGGTCGTGATAGAGATGGTATCAGAGCACTAGGTCTTAAAGTCCAACATGCTGTGTCAAATGAGGTCTTACACATGGGTGTAAAGTGCACACATCTATGGATATGAGGCTACATGGCATTTTAGGAAATGTTTCATGTTTTCATGATTCATATCGTGCCATGGAGCGTGTCTTAAGATTTTCTATCTCCATCCCTACCTACTGAACTGGGAGAGTTACTTTAGGCCAGTAATGCAATCTAGCAAAGACGATGTGGTAGCTGATCTTAAAGATGAGTCAAAAGGGAGTTGGTGAAGGATGTGCATCATTTGACAAGATTAATGATTTGGTTAAGTAAATCTAATGATGGTTTCGTTCGTTTTCAGAATGGGGCTAAATCTTCTGTGGTTGTTGATGTCATAACAAAGCAAGACTTAGACCCATCATTGGTTGTTTTGAAGTGGTTAGTTGCCGAAAGGAAGGTAGAAGTTTTCTCCAAAGGGGGAGATGGTGTAATTCAGTACCAAGATTAGTTGTAGTTCTAGATGTTAAAGGTCTTAAGGAGGTGGTCATGAGTGAAGCCCCAACTCACTTTATTCTATGCATCCAGGATCCACCAAGATGTATCAAGATTTGAGGAGATGGATTGGCACTAGGATGTAGTTAAGTACCACTATCATCCTCAAACTGATGGACATACCAAAAGGACAATTCAAACTTTGGAGGACATGCTGAGGGCCTGTGTGTTAGAATTCAAGGGTACTTGGGGTGATCATCTATCACTTATTGACTTTGGTTACAACAATAGCTTTCATGCTAGCATTGGTATAGCATCGTTTGGGGCTTTATATGGTAGAAGGTGTAGGTCTATGGTGGGGTGTAGGCCTGAATTTAGTGTTGGTGGCTATACAAAAAGAGTGAAATTGATAAGGGAAAGGTTAAAGATGGGTCAAAGTCATCAAAAGTCTTAATCGGAGGTTAGAAGGATGGATCTTGAGTTTTTTGTTAGTGATAGGGTGTATGTGAAGATTTCTCCTATGAAGGGTGTAATGAATTTTGGTAAGAAGGGTAAGTTAAGCACCCGATATATAGGTCCTTATGAGATGGTTGTGCAGATTGGAAATGTGGCCTATAGATTGGATTTGCCTCCGGATTTGAGTTCTATTCACTTAGTTTTCCATGTATTTATGTTGAGGTGATTGATTGGTGATCCTAGTACAATTGTGCCTTTGGAAGGTGTTAAGATTGAGGAAAAAATTTCCTTAGGAGGAAGTTCCTTGAGATCTTGGATAGGCAAGTGAAGCGGCTTTGCAACAAAGATGTGGATTCAGGTAAGGTGCTTTGGAGAGATCAACATGTGAGGCGGAGTTGGACATGATGAAACAATATCCCCATCTTTTCCAATCTACTCATGCCTAAGGAATTAGGTTCTTCCTATTCCAAGTAGTCCTAATTCTTTCACTCTCGTGTTTAATGATATGACATGCATACATGTGCACAAAAGTGATTTAAAGATGTTTTGAATGATTTAAAAGTATTTTGATACGAGTTTTAATGACTTATTGGTTTTTAAATAATTAAATATGCATTTTGTTCTTGTGTTTCAGATGTTTCATGATCAAGTCAAGCCTTGTTCTAGCACATTCGAGGATGACTGTTACCAAGGGGGAGATGATGTAAGGACTCGGTTAAGTTTAGGAATCTCCATTCCGAAAATCCCCAAATTTCATCATTAATACCCAAAAATGAGAAGTTAAAACACAAATTAATCAATGAAAATAGTTGAGATAGGTTAGAAAATAGTTACCCAATCAATTTGCCTTCAAAACCTTGAAAAATCTCTCTTAGAACGAAGCTTGAAATATAAAAAATGGTGAAAATGAGTTAAAATTGTGTTTTAATGAAGTTCACTGTTCAGACCACATGTGAAAATGAGTTAAAATTGTGTTTTAATGAAGTTCACTGTTCAGGCCACATTTGTTTTCCACGAACTCTGAGAAGCATCCAAAACGCAGAGCTCAGAGAATGGCAAGCCTCCGCGAGCGCGGACCCTCCTCCTGTGAACACGGAGCACTGGTGGTGCTGTATGCACCAGAAACAACAAAACCAGCATAACTCAGCAACACAAAAATAGAAATTGGACTCTCGAGAATTCATTCGGAACTCCGTGAACACAAATCAATCTTAGAATCCCACAAGAAACAATGATTTAGACTCAATGAAACCGTCCGAATTCAAATTCGGAACCTCCGTGGCCCAGAATCCAAGAAAGATCATTTAAACTAGTTTCAGACCTAAAAACTCAGAATATTCTTATAACCCCTAAAAATTAATACGAAGGCATTTCTAGCATTAGTTTCATCCCCTGGAACTACTAAAACTGATGAAATCTTGATATGAACTCTCGAACCCAAATATTGACCAAAGTCAAACCTATGACCCAAAATGAACTAAAAATGCAACTTTGGGCCGAAAATCTCCATTGTAGCTGCAAATTTAGCTCTCAAGTTCTTCCAGATTAGATTCTCCATTTCGGAACTGATGGAATCAACAAAAATGAATTTCAACACATGAAACACAAAATGACCACAAAACTCAAAATTTCCAACTTAAGGCCTTCTAAAATTCTTTCTTTTGCAAAACTTCAACTTTTTACAATATTTTCAAAATGACTCAAGGCAACTTTTGGGAGGGGCAAAAATGGTAATTTGGTCAAAAAATTTCAAAAATAACCTTCGAGGTCATTACATCATCCAGTACTAAAAACAATGTTCATCTGCGAACATGAGATAAGGAACATACTTGAAGGCTCAAATAACTTAGGGTATCAGGCACACACATCCGACTCTATCTCCCAAGTAGCCTCATTCTCGGGCCTATGGCTCCACTTGACCTTTACTTAGGTGATCTGCTTAGTCTTCAACCTCCTTACCCGCCTGTCCAAAATGGCTACCGTCTGCTCCTCATAAGTCAAATAAAGGCTCAACTCAACTAAATCTATAGAAATCACATAAGACTCATCCAAAATGTAATGCCGCAACATCAAAACATTGAATATAGGATGGGCTGAAGATGAGTTGGGTGGCAAAGCAAGTCTTTAAGCCATCTCTCCCACTCTATCAAGGATCTCAAAAGGACTAATAAACCTCAGATTGACCTTGCCTTTCTTCCCAAATCTCATAACACCCTTCAAAGGTGAGACCTTCAACCAAACCATATCACAAATCAACCATGAATTCCAAAGGTCAAACCCGCCTATCAGCATAGCTCTTTCGGCGACTCTAGGTTGTCACCAATCTACTCTGAATCAATCGTACCCACTCAAGATCATCTCTAAAATATCGACACCCATACTCACCACCACTACTATGTCGAACCAGCCTATGGGCAATCTACATCTCCGGCCATACAAGTCCTCAAAAGGAGAAATCTAAATGCTAGAATGATAATTGTTGTTGTACACAAACTCTGCTAAGGACAAATGTTGGTCCCATCTATCCCCAAAATAAATAACACAGGCTCAGAGCATATCCTCTAGTACCTGAATGGTCCTATCGGACTAGCCATCAGTCTGGGGGTGAAAAGTTGTGCTCAAATCCAAATGAATACACAAACCATGATGGAAAGCCCTCCAAAAGTGTGAAGTAAACAATGAACCTTGAACTGACACAATGGACACTGGTACCTCGTAAAGTCTCACAATCTGACTGATATAAAACTGGGTCGGTCTCTCAATTGTATACTTCATTTTGACCGGAATAAAGTGGGTGGACTTGGTTAGACGATCTACCACTACCCAAATAGAGTCAAAACCCTCGATAGTGGGAGGTAAGCCCACAACAAAGTCCATGGCAATACGCTCCCACTTTTATTCGGGAATAGGCATCCACTTAAGCTCCCCATTTGTCAAAAGTGCTCATACTTGACCTGCTGACATGTCAAGCACTTAGATACAAACTCTGAAATATCTCTTCTCATACCAGGCCACCAACAATGCTAAATCAGATCATGGTACATCTTTACTACCCCTCTATAAATGGAATGTCTAGAAGAATGAGTCTCCTCAAGTATCAATCTGATCAAATCACCCAACTTGGGCACACAAATATGACTCCCAATACTCAAACACCATCAGAATCAAGATCTGCCTCTCTAGCTTCACCTTTAGTCACCTTATCCCGGATAATACACAACTTTTCATCTGCAAACTGCCTCTGGCAAATCCAATCCATCAAAGATGAGTGGGCCTCCATAGTAGCAAGCACTCCACACTGCTCTGAAATCCATAACCTTACCAATCCATTAGCCAACCTTTGAAAATCTTTAGCCAACAGTCGCTTTAAACTCCCCATGCTGAAGGCCTTCCTACCCAATGCATCGGTCACTATATTGGCCTTCCTGAGATGATAGAGAATAGTCAAGTCATAATTTTTTAGAAGCTTAATCTATCTCAAATTTAGATCCCGCTGACTGAAGATATACTCTCTAAAGTGTGCCGTTGGAGAATTAGCTTAGAGCTTAAGGAAGGGTCTTCTTCTTAAATCAATTTCTCCTTGATTCTTCTGAATTATCTAAGGTATATGGGATTGATTCATGGTCCCTTTCAACCACGAAGATCCCAAACTCTTTTACTCCTTGATTTATGAAATTTACGCGTACTTTGAATATGGGTCTTTTAAATTATTGTTTATTTGATTCAATTGAGATATGCACTATGTTTAATTGATACTTTTAAAGTGATCTAAGCCCTAATATGTTAAATTGCATTGATATTATGAAGATTTAAATATGCATTGTCCCCTTTAAGTGTTTATTAAAGCATGATTAAATTTAAAGTAGGATTTAAATGTGTATTTACTTATAGATTTACTTGAATTTCGTATTCTATTGTTGATTTAAATGTGAATCTCTATTGTCATGCTATTTTCTCATCATTCATGGCATAAGCATACATGTGCATTGATTTTATGAATATTATGAAGTTTAAATACCCACAAATTTTTATGAATATGATTTTGATAAAAGTATGGTTAAGACAAGAATATGATCACAAAAATGTCTATGATATGGCCCTTTTAGCAAACTTTGGGTGTTTGCACCAATACGATATATGTGAATGATCTATTCCTATGCATGAATGTATGATATGAAGTATGATTTGGCTTTTTAGCCTAAGTGTGCATGATTATGAAGAACGATTGGCCTTTAAGCCCAAGTATGCATTGAAATCGACTTATGCCTCTTTGAAAAGTATGTATATGTATATGTATTGTTGTGGGATGATGACCTAGAACCAAGTGGACTTGTGGGAGGGGGTCTATCTCCAAGGGTCCAATACCCAAGTCTCATAAATATGTGCCAGCATAGGTATATGTTATGCCCCTTCAAGGGATGGTTATGATATGATATGGAAATCCTTCCGAAATGACTAGGTCTTAAGGAAGGTGGAGATCACACAGAAATGACCGGATCATAAGTTGTGGTGTGGACTACCTTTCACAAGTCGTCTACTCTCACCCAGTGGAAGGCTTTCATTGGGAAAAGTCATGTGATAGCTCGTATGAGTTTGAGATGTTAGTTGTGGTCCCATCCCTTTATATTGAAGTATTATGGCATTTCATGCATCATGGATTTCATGGCATATTTATATATTACTTTTTATTGCTTATATAGCATGCTCGTATACTTAGTACATCCAAATGTTCTAATGCATACTCTTTAGCCTATATGATCTAACCATGTAGGGACCGGAGACTATCTTGATCCACCTCTTGATGATTAGCTAGGATTGTGAAAGTTGTTGTGGTGAGTCCTATCATCCAAGGACAAGCCACCTTCCATCCACCTATTATGTTTCTTCCACTCTGGACAAGCCACCTTCCGTCTACCTATTATGTTGCTTTTGCTTATGTTTTACTTACTTTAAGGGTGAGCTCGAGACATGTCTTGGTCCCCGTCCTATTTTATGACTTAGAGGTATTGTTGGACAACATGTAGACTCTTGTATAGATTTGTGCTATATAATGCTATTGGTTTACGGAGATTATAATTATGGCTATCTATTGAATGTTGATGATATGATTATATGTTATGATAAGATGAGAAATTGTGGAAAATCCTATGTCCCATTCTATCCCCATAGTATGAGTCATACTTACCCACCTTTTAGTTCTTATGTGCTATGTGGATCATGCTAATCCCTACCCCTATGACATCTCCATAGCGTGAGTCCTACTTTTTCATCCCTTAGAACTATGTATTTATTACTTTATTAAACGCTTCCAAACCAATGTTGTGTATATGGATGCTATGAGGCTTGTTCGGGGTTTCTTAGTGTGAGACCCCGTGTTTCTCGTCTCCCATTATTTAAATAGTATGGCGTTATATAAGATACATGTGATTTTTGCTAGAACCTAGGGATAATAAGGCTGACAATAAGAGGTGATATCAAGGACTTAATGTTTCAAGTCAAAGGAATCCCCAAAATACACATTCGGGGTTAAAGAAATGACACGAGTGGACCTCGCACTTTTGGAAGGTTTAAATTAGGTTTCACTTATCAGATGGGACTAAAAGTTTATAATTTGCTAATAATGGATTTTTAAAAGTTATTTAATAGCACAAAGGTCATACATTATGTCTTGGAATCAAGAAAGTGGCAAGATAAAGGTTGGCCAAGGTTACCGTAACTTTCTTTAAGAAATCCTTCTTAAATGTGGGCCAAATGTAAAAAATCATATCTCCCAATGTATAAGGAGTTAGAAGGTCCATGACCTATCAAATTGAAGATCTATGAGTCTAGTCTGCAACTTACCAAACAGTGCATCAAGCCGACCTCAAAATAAAGAGTTATGATAGTTTTACTAGGACTGCACGAGCAGGAAATCGGGTCATGAGCCGGGTCGGGTCAAGCCCAACTTTAAGTCGTCTATTTTAACATTTTAAAGCTAAAAAATGAACCTTTTTTGTTCCAAAACAGTAAGAAACTGAAGATCTAAGTGATTTAGGTAAGTTTTTCACATTTTTACTGTTAAAATTTGTGCTTATGCCTAGAAATGCGTGCCTTACGCTTTGCAATTGTTTCCCCCTCTTATTAACTGAGTTTGGGGCAGTTTTTGGGCTGAAAAAAAGTGGTGTTCTTGCTGGTATTGTTGGTTTGCACTGGTGTTTTCAGGAAATAATTTTGGGGCTCTTTTATGGTCATTTTTACGAAGTTTTACGGACATTTTCTCGCGTAAGGAACAACTTTCGTGAAGGAACTTTGAGCAATTGGGCGATCGTTGGGAAGGTATGTTAAGGCTAAGCTTCATCCCTCCTTTTAGCACGAAATCCGGGAAGTTTCCCAAAACGTCAAATGCGATTTCTTACTATTCTGTTGCTAGAAAGACCTTCTATGAAAGGCACTGGGATTACAACTGAGTTATTTTCATGATATTATTAGGTTGAAATTCCATTCATTCGCTTAAACTAGACATTCAATATCTATATATCATTTTGTTAGTTTTCCTGATTACTTATTCATATATTCGAGGTATTTCTCTTCTTGGTGTAGTGCCATTAAAATAAATGTAGAATGTGAAGGGAATGTAGTATTCAAAATCATTCCATCCATACAAAAATATAATTGAAGAATTTAACAAGTAAAGCATTGGTTTCCAATATTCTCCAGCGAAATGCTCCTATTTAAATGACTAAGGCACTTGATCCTGTTCAAATACTTTCCTTTACTAATTGACATGGGACAAAGTATAAGCATTATGTAAAGCACCTTTATGAACATTTTCAAAGTTAAAGCTTCACTCTAAATGTTGGGTTAAGTTCCCAAACTTGTTAAAAAGACAAAAGATCCTATGAGTCATGTGTATATACTATGACGATGATTATGATGTTATGAGAATAAGTGTACCAATGAGCCAAGATTGGCTAAATGACAAAGATTGTAATGCTATGAGAATAAGTCTACCAATGAGCCGAGATTGGCTAAGTTCTTTCTATGGTCTACTATGTGCATTCAACATTTATATCATACATTGCACGTTATGCATGGACTTTGAGCTATAATCGAAGGTATGGGGCCTATTTGCCCAAATATATATATGTATATAGTACAGATGGCCAGAGGTTGGAAGATATTATGCCGGTTAGCTACCGAAAAGGACCACCATTGCTAGCATTTGATTAGGTATTTCATGCATTTGCATCTATATATGTATTCACGATATGCGATACTCAAGCATACCATACATATTGATCACTAGGAAGTTGCTTATTTGCCATTAAGGCTACTTGAGTTTTTGTTACAGGTAGTATTTCTATTAACCTTTTTACTACGGTTATCTATGATTTTACTTCCTGCCTTACATACCAGTATATGTTTATTCATACTAATGTCCCTTTCCCTGGGGATGCTGTATTTTATTTCGTGCATGCAGTTTAAGTAGGGGTTTTGATTTACCCCTAGGAGCCCCATTCAGCTATGAGTTAGTAAGCTCCACCTCTTCCGGGAGCTTTCACAGGATGTTTACTTTTTGTTGTATAGTTGGGTATAGTCGGGGCCCTGTCCCGGCAATGTTAGTGATTCTCATAGTGGCTATTATGGACATGTTATTGTGGGTTAGTCCTTTTGTGTCTTTTAGTCTGCAGTCATAAGATTGGCATGTATATATGGTGTTTGCCTGTATCTTTGTGGTGGCAGCCTTGTCGGCTAGCTAGTACTTTATCGTTCTGGTTTACTTATCTTGATGTACGTGATTTGCTATTGACCAGGTCATGACCTCAATGGTCCCAGTTTAGTTTTTTCTAAACATTATGCTGCTCGATTTTCTTCTGGTCCCTAGTTTAATTAACTAGCATGTTTAGTGGCTTACCCGGCCAATAACGGTATCGGGTGCCAGTCATGCTTCCCCTCTCTTTGGGGCGTGACAAACATGGTATCAGAGCAGGTCGTATCCTAGGGACCACAATGTCGTGTCTAGTAGAGTCTTGCTTATGGGTGTGTTGTGCACCAAACTTATAATCAGAATGCTACGAGGCATTTAGGGATGGTTACATTTCTGTCACTTAATAGATTGTGCTATAGAGCAAAGCTATAGGAACATATGAAATCTATATCATGTTATGTTATTCTTATTTAATGGGATGCCTATGCTTAGGAGATGGCACAACATGAGATAAGTATGGATCCTAGTGAAGGTACCAATCATGTCTTGCCTGGTGAGGCAGATATATTCCCCATTGAGGCACATAGGGAGTCTCCAATGCCCACACTATCAGATTCACCAGCACCTGTTGGGGCCTAAGGAGATTTAGTACCCCGAGGCCCATTAGAGACTAGGGATCAGGGGATGAAAGAGGCTATTAAGCTACTAACTAGGATGGTTTCTATTCGTGAGAGACAACTAAAGGCGAGAGCAGACACCAGAAGGGATCAAACAGAAAGCTCAAAGGTACAAGCGTTTCTTCACTTGGCCGCTCCATTATTTACAGGGTCCAATCCCACCGAGGATCTACATGACTTTATAGACCATATGTATAGAGTATTGAGGGTGATCCATGTCTCTGTCACTGAGGTAGTGGAGTTAGCTTCTTTTCAACTACGTGATGTTGCCATCTTGTGGTTTGAGGCGTGGGAGAGATCCATAGGTCCTGATGCTCCTCCAGTAGAGTGGGAGGACTTCTCTAAGGAATTTTAAGCCCATTACTTACCACTGGAGGTGTGGGAGGCCCATCTTGACCAATTTATCAGCTTGAGGCAGGGGGATATGAGAGTAAGAGAGTATAGCCTTAGGTTTAATTCTTTAGCTAGGTATGCACCAGATATTGTATGTACCATGAGTGCTAGAGTTCATTGTTACTTGGATGGTTTGGGGGATCATTTGATCAGAGACTACAAGATAGCCTCTTTACAAGATGTTGTAGATATTTCTCGTATTAAGGATTTTACTCAGATTATAGAGGACCTTTCTCATCAAATTTGGGATACCCGTAGAGATAGGGATAAGAATAAGAGAGCTCGTACTATGAGGTCTTATAGGGAGCCACAAGGTGATTTTAGGCCCCCATTTCACAGATATCCACCTCCGCCAGTAGGTAGTTTCCCACCACAGATACCAGGGTAGTGATTCGATTATTATATTCAGCCAAGGTAGAATTTAGATCAGCCTGATAGCTGTCAACAGGAGCGTTATGCACAAATGAGGCAACTTACTCCCCCATGTACACAATGCGGTAAGCATTATACTAGGCAGTGTAGAAAGGGTTCAAGTGCATGTTGCTATTACGGGAAGACAAGATATTTTATTAGCAACTGGCCCTTTAGTCAGTCCCTACTGTGAATGAATTTATGATAATATTCCCCGATAAGCTTCCTGGGATCCCCCCAGAAAGGAATATCAATTTTGCTATAGATTTTCTACCTCATATGCAACACATATCCATTCCTCCTTATAAAATGGCTCCTTTAGAGCTAAGAGACTTGAAGGAACAACTAAGGGGCTTGCTTGATTAAAACTTTATTAGGCCAAGCACATCTCTATGGGGTTATCTAGTGCTCTTTGCTTGAAAGAAAGATAGCTCTTTACGGGTGTGTATCGGTTACAGATAGCTAAATAAAGTCACTATCAAGAATAAGTATCCTTTTATGTGGATTGATAGTTTTTCAAAGATTAACTTGTGACCTAGGTACTACCAGCTATGAGTCGGGGATGTTGATATTCCAAAGGTAATATTAGGATGAGTCAGAAGCTGAACATACAGATCACTTGCGAGTTATATTATAGATTCTCCAGGACAACAAGTTATATGCTCAATTCTCCAAATGTGAATTTTGGTTAACTTCTATAGCTTTTCGTGGCCATGTAATTATTAGCGATGGTATCAACGTCGATGGCCAAAAAATTGAAGCAGTAATGGCCTGGCCGAGACCCTTGATTCCGACAGAGGTCCATAGCTTTTTGGGCTTGGCATGATATTATAGGAGGTTTTTTGTGGGATTCTCCACTACCTCTACACCACTAACGAGGTTGACGCATAAAGCAACTAAGTTTTAGTAGACTGAAACATGTGAACAGAGCTTTCAAGAGCTAAAGAAAAGGCTTACCACCGCACCTAGTCTGACTCTTCCGGATAGAACTGAAGGCAACGTTGTATATTGTGATGCCTCGAGAATTGGCCTAGGTTGTGTTCTTATGCAGCATGGTAGAGTTATTGCATATGCTTCGAGATAGTTGCGAAAGCATGAACAAAATTATCCTACCCATGATCTTGCGCTCGCTGCGGTTGTATTTTCCCTAAAGATTTGGCGATGTTATCTATACGGAGTTCATGTTGAAATTTTTACCGACCACCGGAGCCTTCAATATTTATTTAAGCAAAAGGAGTTGAACCTAAGACAAAGGAGGTGGCTAGAATTACTAAAAGATTATGATGTTGATATTTTGTAACATCCTGGTAAAGCTAATGTTGTTGTTGATGCACTTAGCCAAAAGTCCATGGTAAGTCTAACCCATGTTGAAGCTGATAAGGTTGAAATGACAAAAGTCCTATGCCAGCTAGCTAGTTTGCAGGTGCGATTGGTAGGTACAGAGGATGGAGGTGTAATTGTTCAAAGTACATCCAAATCTTCCATTGTGAATGAAGTAAAAGAGCGACATCGCGAGGATCCTGAGCTTAGAACACTAAGGGAGAACATTGCACAACAACAACATTCTTTATTTGAATTGACTGGAGAAGGAGTCCTTAGGTACCAAGGCTGCTTATGTGTGCCAAACATTAGAGGGCTCCATGCCAAGATTTATTTTGAGGCTCTTTATCCTAGATATTCGGCTCAACCTGGGCAAACAAAAAAGGGGTGTGTGTGTGTGTTGAGACCTATGACAGATCTATTGGTGGAATGGCATGAAAAAGATATTCCAAAGATTGGTGGCCAATGCCCCAACTACCAGTTTGTTAAAACAGTACATTAGAGACTTGGAGGCCTAGCTAAGTATACTGATTTTCCATTCTGGAAATTAGGACATGATAAATATGGGCTTCATTACTAGGTTGCCTCATACTCCATGCAAGATCACTCTATTTGGGTAATCATTGATAAGTTAATAAAATCTGCTCATTTCATGCCAGTAAGAGCGACATATTCAGCGGAGGATTATGCTAAGCTTTACATTCAAGAGATTGTTTGCCTTCATGGAGTTCCATTATCTATTATCTCTGATCGAGGGGCTCAATTTACCGTATATTTTTTGGAAGTGTTTTAGAAGGGACTGGGCACTCAGGTGAATCTCAGCACCATTTTTCATCCACTGATAGGCAGGCAGAGCGTACCGTCCAGACCGTTGAGGATATGTTACGTGCCTGTGTGTTGGACTTTGAAGGAAACTGGGATGATCATCTACCTCTTATTGAGTTTGCTTATAATAATAGCTTTCATGCTAGTATTCAGATGGATCCTTAGGGAGCACTATACGGACGAAGATGTAGGTCACCAATTGATTAGTTTGTAGTTAGGAAGGAAAAGTTGCTAGACCCTAATCTAGTTCAACAAGCAATGGAAAAAAATAAAACTTATTAGAGACTTACCGCAAATGGCCCAGAATCAGCAGAAGTCTTATGCAGATGTTCGACGATCAGACTTAGAGTTTGATGTAGAAGATTGGGTCTTCTTAAAGGTATCACCTATGAAGGGAATCATGCGGCTTGGAAAGACAGGAAAGCTTAGTCCTAGATATGTTAGATTGTATAAGATTATTGGAGAAATTAGCAAGGTAATATATGAGCTTAATTTTCCTTTAGAATTGAGAGCAGTCCATCCAGTGTCTCATGTATCTATGTTGCAAAAGTACATTAGATCCTTCGTGTATTACTCGCATTAAGGATACCCCCATTGCTGAAGACTTAACTTATAATGAGGTACCAGTGGCTGTTTTAGATTGACATATAAGAAAGCTTTGAAATGAAAAGTGGTCTTCGTGAAAGTGTTGTGGTAGAACGAAAATATTGAGGAAATAACATGGGAAGCCAAAGAAGAAATGATGAGGAATCGCCCCCATCTATTTATAACCTAAGGTGGGTCATGCTCCAAAACTGGCAATTATCATTTTTTAGTAACATAAGTTTTAAAGGATTTAGAAATGTAACTTGTATGTTTTGTCGCGGGATAGCTATACAAAGCTTAGTAATTGGAGTTTTAGGAAGTTCATCTATGGTTTGCAAGGGTAATAGATGTATCAAAAAAACATTTTAGTAGATGGTAATGCAATCAAGGGGCTGTCTTGACATATTCGCGAAAGAATGTTCTTGGGGGGGGGGGAGACTATGAGACCCCGTGTTTCTCGTCTTCCATTATTTAAATAGTATGGCGTTATATCAGGCACACGTGATTTTTGCTAGCACCTAGGGATAATAAGGTTTGCAATAAGAGGTAATATCAAGGACTTAATGTTTCAGGTCAAAGGAATTCCCAAAATACACATTCGGGGTTAAAGAAATGACACGAGTGGCACCTCACCATTTTTAGAAGGTCTAAATTAGGTTTCACTTTTTGGATGGGACTAAAAGTTTATAATTTTCTAATAATGGATTTTTAAAAGTTACTTAATAGCATAAAGGTCATACATTATGTCTTGGAATCAAGAAAGTAGCAAGATAAAGGTTGGCCAAGGTTACCGTAACTTTCTCTAAGAAATTCTTCTTAAATGTGGGTCAAATGTAACAGACCATATCTCCCAATGTAAAAGAATTTAGATGGTCCATGACCTATCAAATTGAGGATCTATGAGTCTAGTCTGCAACGCACTAGACCGCGCATCAAACCAACCTCAAAATAAAGAGTTATGACAGTTTTACTGGGACTGCCCGAGCAGGAAACCGGGTCATGGGCAGAGTCGGGTCAAGCCCAACTTTAAGTCGGCTATTTTGAAATTTTAAAGCTAAAAAATGAACCCATTTTGTTCCAAAACAGTGAGAAACTGAAGAGGAAGCTCCCAAAAGTTCTCTAAGTGATTTAGGTAAGTTTTTTGCATTTTTACTGTTAAAATTTGTCCTCGTGCCTAGAAATGTGTGGCTAACACTTTGCAATTATTTTCCCCTTCTTATTAGCCGAGTTTGGGGTTGTTTTTGGGCTGTAAAAAAGTGGTGTTCTTGCTGGTATTGTTGGTTTTCAGCTGGTGTTTTCAGGTAATAATTTTGAGGCTCTTTTACGGTCATTTTTACGAAGATTTACGGACATTTCCTCGCGTAAATGCTCCTTGCCGAATCTGGTCATTAATGTTAAATTTTTAACTGTTTATAGGTGTCTTTAAGAATATATAGTCGTTGTGAAGCTTAGGACGTAAGGAACAACTTTCGTGAAGGAACAACTTTCGTGAAGGAACTTTGAGCAATTGGGCGATCGTTGGGAAGGTATGTTAAGGCTAAGCTCCGTCCCTCCTCTTAGCATGAAATCCGTAAAGTTTCCCAAAATGTCAAATGCGATATCTTACTATTCTAGTTGCTAGAAAGACCTTCTGTGAAAGGCATTGGGATTACAACTGAGTTATTTTCATGATGGTATTAGGTCGAAATTCCATTCGTTCGCCTAAACTAGACATTCAATATCTATATATCATTTTGTCGGTTTTCTCGGCTACCTATTCATATGTTCGAGGTGTTTCTCTTCTTGGTGTAGTGCCATTAAAATAAATATAGAATGTGAAGGGAATGTAGTATTCATAATCATTCCTTCCATACAAAAATATAATTGAAGAATTTAACAAGTAACGCGTTGGTTTCCAATATTCTCCAACGAAATGCTCCTATTTAAACGACTAAGGCACTTGATCGTGTTCAAATACTTTCCTTTACTAATTCACATGGGACCAAGTATAGCATTATGTAAAGCACCTTTATGAATATTTTCAAAGTTAAAGCTTCACTCTAAATGTTGGGTTAAGTTTTCAAACTTGTTAAAAAGACATAAAAGATCCTATGAGTCATGTGTATATGACGATGATTATGATGTTATGAGAATAAGTGTACCAATGAGGCAAGATTGGCTAAATGACAATGATTATAATGCTATGAGAATAAGTCCACCAATGAGCCAAGATTGGCTAAGTTCTTTCTATGGTCTACTATGTGCATTCAACATTCATATCATACATTGCACGTTATGCATGGATTTCGAGCTATAATCGAAGGTATTGGGCCTATTCGCCCAAATATATATATGTATATGGTACAGATGGCCACAAGTTGGTAGATATGATGCCGGTTAGCTATCGGAAAGGACCACCATTGCTAGCATTTACTTGGGTATGTCATGCATTTGCATCTATATATATGTATTCACGACATGCGATACTCAAGCATACCATACATATTTGATCACTAGGAAGTTGCTTATTTGCCATTAAGGCTACTTGAGTTTTGGTTACAGTTGGTATTTGTATTAACCTTTTTACTATGGTTATCTATGATTTTACTTCCTACCTTACATACCAGTACATGTTTATTTGTACTTACGTCTCTTTGCCTGGGGACGTTGCATTTTATTTCGTACGTGCAGGTTCAGGTCGGGGTTTTGATTTACCCCTCCACTAGGAACCCCATTCAGCTATGAGTTGGTAAGCTCCATCTCTTCCTGGAGCTTTCACAGGATGTTTACTTTTTGTTATACAGTTGGGTATAGTCGGGGCCCTATCCCGACAGTATGAGTGATTCTCATAGAGGCTATTGTGGACATGTTATTGTGGGTTGGTCCTTTTGTGTCTTTCAGTCTCCAGTCATAAGATTGGCATGTATATATGGTGTGTGCCTGTATCTCTGTTGTGGCAGCCTTGTTGGCTAGTTAGTACTTTATCGTTCTGGTTTACTTATCTTGATGTACGTGATTTGCTATTGACCTGGTCATGACTTAAATGGTCCCAGTTTAGTTTTTTCTAAACATTATGCTGCCTGATTTTCTTCTAGTCCCTAATTTAGTTAACTAGCATGTTTAGTGGCTTACCCGGCCAACAACGATATTGGGTGCTAGTCGCGCCTCCCCTCTCTTTGGGGCATGACAATCAGGTTCCCATTCGCCATGTCACTCTTAGGCCCTAGGTTTATAGCGTGACACAAGGTGAATGATCACAAACATATCATAATATCAACATGAAAATGAACTCATTATCTCAATGCCAATAATATCTCAGCATCATCAGTGTCTCAATATCATTAATGTCTCAATATCATTTGTGTCACACTATCATCAATGTCTTAATATATCGTATATCATCACAAACTAGCCAGAATCATTTCCATTTGGCTTTTCATCACGAATGAAACATCAACTCATAAAATCATCATAACACAAGTAATCAATACAAGAAGCAATGATCAAGCCTACAACGATACATTTCTACCGCCAAATACTCAATTTCATGAACATAGGAGCATACAAGGTTCATTCATACTTACCAAAATGTTAGAAGTCCACTTGCCTCAAATAAAGTCTCAAATCAAGTTGAAATCGACGCTTCCCCTTTTACGATACTCCAAATCAGCACAATATATTCAAATATAGCACCACCATCATATAACGAACCTAATATGTCATTACCCAAACCTAGTGTCTAGAAGTGACATGGAGAATGGGAACTCGAGAGTCCACAAACAAGCCTCATAGCATCTACATATATATCATTGATTCGAAAGCGCATAATTAAGCAATAAAACACATAGTTCTAAGGGACGAGAAAGTATGACTCACCCTATAGGAATGTCATAGGGATAGAGAGTAACATGATCCACATAGCACAAAGCACATAACACATAGCACATAAGAACTAAGGGGCTAATAAGTATGATTCATGCTATAGGGACTGAAGGTACTTAGGACTTTCCACATTTCTTATCTCATCATAAACATATCATCGTATCATCAACATCAATAGATAGCCATAATCCTAATCTCCATAGCAATTAACAGAACACATAACAAGCCCATACATAGAGTTTACATGTCGTTCAACAATGCCTCTAAGTCGTAAAATAGAATAGGGGCCATGACATGTCCTGGGATCATCCTTAAGTAAAGACAAAAATGAAAATAACATAATAGGTAGATAGAAAGTAGTTTGTCCTTAAATGATAAGACTCATTATGTTGCCCAAGTTACACCTCCTTTTTGAGGATAAAACGGTCGTTGTCAAGAAATAGAACCTAACCAAGGTTAGGGTCGAACCCAAGGGAATACGTAGACTTAGGAGAATTCAATTAATGCAATTTGAGTGCTTAAGCAACTTGGAGGAGGGGGTTTGCAATAATCAATAGAAAAGTAAACCTAATTAATACAAGAGTTAAGTCAATATGGAGAGAAACTAGTGTTCCCCATGATTCCATAACTTAGTATCACCGGATAACCTAATTCTTTTCTACTGTGTAGCATGCAGGACGGTAAGTTAAGTTCACCAAACCATTTGGTCCCGGAGAGAGGCAAATTTTACTACGTGACTTGGCCCATCTCCATAGTGTGCATTACTAACCTTACCTATTAGTCCCAATACAACCTCTGCTTGGCTTAGGTCAGTTGATTAGATAAAAACACATCAATCGAATCCTGTTAATTAATCTCTTTTCCTATTCATTACTACCTTGTTCCAGTAAAAACCACTAGGCGAGTTCTAATATTGGGCACCATTAGAAAACATGCAAAACGAAGAGAGTTAATCAATACATGAATGCACCCTTTTCAAGAATTATGAATTATCCGATTTTACCGTGTTAGTTCTTCATGGTTCCCACAACCCTAGTTGTGGATTTAGCTACTCATGATTTGTGTAGATGCAAGACTTATGAATTGGAATAACATAAAGAGCACTTACATAATTGAATTAAGAACAAGCAAATCCAAACTTCAAAGAGGATCACAAAATTAAAGATCAAATCAAAGTACAAGTGTTTCTCAAAACTCTTCAATGTTATCTCTACTCAATCTCATTATTTTTCATCTCTATCTGTCGACCTCTCTGTAAACTAAATGAAAAATTACCTAATAACCTATTTATAATATTTAAAATACAAATCCTAAACAACATAGGATAGCTGGATCGGCACGTTGCATTCCATAGCCCGTAATTGGGGTCCTGTACTATGTTGCTGCAAAAATTGGACTTGAGATCTACGATACCTCTCTATGATCCGTAAGGTGTTCTACGATCCATAGGGGTTTCATGTGATGAATATTCAGAAAGTCCTTCTCTAATCCTCCGAGCACGAAACATGGTATATGACTCATAAAGTAATCCAGAAGCCATCAGCATGTTCGTAGAACAAACTTTATAAAATCAGCCCCTTACTAAAATTGTCCACGAAACCTCCTTCACAACTCGTAAAATGCACTATGGCCTGTAAAGGGTCTCGTAAATCACCAAAATCCATAACTTCTGCATTTTTTTTCCAAAAGCAAGGCCAACCCTAGAATCCTGTAAATAAAATAGAAAACCACATAAAACCAACTAACATCGCATTGAGAACACACAAAATTTTAAGTTTTAAGAATTAAAAGTGTTGTATTTTGACAGCACATCAACACGCTCAACTTAAAATTGTTCTTGTCCTTAAGCGACAAACTCAATCTGTATAAGTAATACAGTAACACACAAACCTCAACCCAATGGAATACATCACATCAAACTTAAACTCAGATATCCACACCACTTATTCAAAACAGAATCAGATAGCCATCTAGCAAACCAGTACAAACTCATGCACGTGACAACACAACTATGACAAGAGAGGTGCTATCAACAATACACAATCACTAAATAAGTCTACCGCTAATAATGCAATGCAAGTGCCCTCACAGAAAGAAGTCCCATATCTCACTCTCAATGATGTTTTCATGTATAACCTTGGGACTCTGCAAAATCACTCACCCACATAAAAGATATTCATGCATTATGCCCAATACCATAGCTTGCCCTTATACTCATGACTAAGACCTTTGACCACTTGGACTAGGACCACTTTAGGACTTTGTAGGCTTGTAACATAGGATCAGGGGCTTTAGTATGGTATTTTTGGAACATAGTGTCTAAAGGCCCTCCTTGACAATGCATTTTTCTACACTTTGTGCTACCAACACTGTTATTTTTCATCTCATTTTTCCTTTCTCCTATTTCATGTTTTTCTGCGTGTTTTTGTTTTTTTGCATTTTCAGCTTTTTGCCTTGCGTTTACACTTCATTTTTATTTTTAACTCACAACTAAGGCATCACTTATTTTTCTTGCACCCAGTACATGATTTTCTCCTTTTCTCTTTATCACTAACTTCCCCCTCCTTTTTGTGTTTCATCCTTACACCAGCCACCCTCAACTTAGGCTTTTGGCTGAGTTGAGGTGCACATTATCCATCCTCAAAACCAGGGCCAGTATTGGTAGCCACCCTCAACTTAAACTTTTTGCCTCAGTCAAGGTACACAATGTTCATGGAAGGACCAGGGCCAATTTCAGGATTTCACAATTAACAAAGCTAGGTTACATTGGTGTTTCCAAAGAATAGGTCCATGTTAGGTTCAAACATTAGGATCAAGGGATATTCTACAATTTTTGTTGGTCTTTTAAGCTAAATGGGCTTTTAAGAACAATGGCCTAAGATCCTTTGCTACTCCAATTAATCTATAACCTAATTTAGAGTAACAAGGCAAGTTTTGAATTAGCGCACAACACATGAATTTAGAAATTTAAGCTCACATTCACACAACACTGACTACATTATCTAGAAAAGACTCTCAGATCATGCTTTTTATCTCAAATTATCATCACTTATCAGAACAAGCATTGTCAACACACTTAAACATGCATGGTTACTATCTAGACTAACTAATTAAAATTTAGGCGGGCTAAAAAATACAAAAACATGCTATATGCTATAGATATTAGTACTATATGCTACAAATACTACCTAAACATCCTAAACATGCCGATTCAACAGAAATTAAATATCTATGGGGAAAAAGAACATAGGAAAAAAACCTAAGGATCAACATTTTGGGTAGTTATGGACCCAAGCTACTCTGACTTCACTGAGGCCCAAAACTACACGCATTCCATCGAAAAAGAGATGCATTATCCCCAATGCACACAAACAAAGAAAAACAAAGTATAGGGGTCAAAAATCATACTTGGGTGCCTAAGCACCGATGTGTGGCAGAGTTTGACCACCCTTTCCCTGTGTGGTGGCCTCCTAAGTAGTAGCACTCTGTCCAAAGGGGTCAGCACTCCTAACCCTCTCGAGCTCTCAAACCCTCGAACCTGCCATCTCTCCTTTTCTTGTGTCAACTCCCTCAAGACAAGATCGAGCTCCTTCTTCTCAGTCAGCCCCGCACATGAGCATGGAATCCTCATCATCATCTGTATGGGGTCTCTTCCTATGGAAAGGCTAGATATGCTCATCAGGAGCAAAATGATTTGCCACCAGCACCTGGGGTTTGGTCTCTGGTAGTATCGCCGGTGCTCCCAGTGCTGCTGTCATATCGGCCTAGAGTCGCTGGATCTCCGTCTGGTTGGCCTTCAAATGTACTGGCTGGGCTATGAGCAGGCTCTATTGTACCCTTGTCTTTAAGGTTTCGGCATCCACAGTGGAAAGATGATCTTGAATAGCAGCAACTGTGTATGCCTGCATGCGACCCTCTGAGTCTAAAATCGCCTGGCGGACCCAAGGCCTAATCTGCTGAACTAGCTGAGTCAACTGCCACTCAGCATGTGATAACCTCTGTGCCATGGCCTATATAGATATGGTGGACATGTAAACTATTCTTGTGGGTGCAGCCTGTGATGAAGTAGCCTATGGCGCAGGAATAGAAGTAGTGGGCCCCCTCTCCTAATCTACCTCGGGATGTGAGGGCCTATCCTAAGCAGCAACAATGCTGATGGTATGTGGAAACTCCGACGGTAGCGCTGGGGCGAACATCTCTGTCATAGGGGTAGGCTGGTATGGTGCTCCCCGATGTGCCACCGGGTTCTCCTCAGCTTTAATTAGGCTGGCATCCAAAGTGGACTGGATATCGATAAGCGAATAACTAGTGTTAGCTCTCTACCCTCGACTCTAGACAGAGTCTGTATATCAAGCAAGGAAAAGGGGTGAAGGTAGACCTCTTCAGCACGACTTTATGAATCTGCTTAGCAATGAAGCGGGCCCAATTAATCTCATAACCAACCAAGATGCTGGCAACTAGTAGTGCATGCTCCGACATTAAGGTATTATCAGTAAGTGTATGCTGGATGCGTGATCTGACAACCGCTCACCCAAACTTGGTGGGTAAACTAAGTGAAGCCTTGATAATAGGCCCCAAGTAAGTGGCAACCCATGCAGGTTCTAAACCCTGTCAGCAATCAAACCAGCCATCCATCTCATCAAGCTGGCTCTTCGCTTTAGATCTGTCATCGCCAGTAAGTCCCTTGTCTGCCCCACCCTGTAGTCGAACTCAGCTATGGATCTAAAGGACAAGAAACTCATGCCCAAATAACATACGACGGATGGTCATCTTTCAGATGTCCACCTATCAGCCCCTCAATTTGGTCTCGGTCAGTCTGGGCTGAGCGAGGGACTTCTTCTCATTGGGAAGACTGTTGTGAATCGTGGCTGCATATGACACATATAACTCGCTCACCATGGTGGGGGAGTATCGCCTAAGTGATTTGGTCAGCCACTGAAGCCCGTATCTGATCATCGTGTCCTAGAGGCACATTGTCGAGTTTGTCTGGGATGACTCGGGGCTTCTCATAAATGGAGCGGGCTAGCTTGCCCCGCTCTATAGTCTGTGAGTCCTCAGCATAGATATCACGCAGGTCCGCGACACACCTCCAACTAGTAAGTGTGTCAGGTGAAGATGGTGATCGATATACAACAAAAGACATATAAGACTATGTCTTCGACCCGTCGCAAAGCCTAACTCTATGCTGGACTCCTCTTTGGATAGAGTCATTTGAATAGAATCACTCTCGTCGTGGCCTCCCTCATTAGACTAGGAAGTGCGGACGGCAAGAGCCTAAATATGCTCAGCTCTAGCAATAACTCTCATTTGAGGTCTCTTAGCCTTTGGGTCCGGCTGGATGCCAAGGTCCTCTACAGATCCACTCAAGGTAGATCTATGCTCATCCCCCGAGGACTCTTCTATGAGCCTTCTCTGTAAGGCCCTAATCTTATCACATTTTGCTTTTGGGGCCATAGTACTTGAAACATACACATCTACCCATAAATCAAAAATGAAATGCAAAAACATCCCAGATTTAGTTGCAGTAGAGTCTACAAAAGTACCTGTACGGGCCGTAGTGGACACTACGAGCCATAGAAGGATCTCGTAAAATAGTGGTCACAAATATTTTGTTCACTAGAAATGTCTACGAGACTGGGTACAACACGTAGAATGTTCTACGAGTCAAAGAGTATTCTAGTGACCAAATGTATTTCAGGCAGGGATCCACGAGACTTTTCTATGAGCCATAAAGTGATCTACGACTTGTAGAAAGTCTCGTCTGATGGGTACTCAAAAACTTTAGGTTTTTGGGATCTTGTACGAAGGGTAATTATGACTCGTGGAATGTTCCACGGGTCATAAAAGCCACTCATGACCCAGAAAAACTCAGTCACCTGAGTTTCCAAGTCCCTCAAAATGGACCTCATACGACTTCTTCAATCCTAGTCTAATAGCATCGAAGCAATATGCGCACACCCACAGGATTTTCACACAACAATTAATACCCTAACATGATAGTCAACAAATATATCCTATGAATAATAATTAGACATGCTTCTTCCATCCCTTGGCCCCATATAGACGAATTAAAAACAAAATTATGCACCCATGTCATCACCCACCAATTTACCACATAATCAATTTATCACAAAGGGTAGGTGAACTAATAGGTGCCAAAGCATATTATTTGATCATACAACAGAATAACCACACCAAATTCTGGTTTTAGGCATATATTTCAAGAACGGGTAACCACAATTTAAAGATGTCAATTTTCACACATGGGTTTGTGTCTAACGCAACCATTCCCCACATAATTTTCAATTTAACAATACAAATATAAGCAAATTAATGGTATTAGGTTAACTAAAAACTTGTCAATTTGTGTGATTAGATTGTAGAAGATGAAAGAGGTGATGAGACACTAAACCCTAGGTTGCTGGAAACTTTGCGGAGAGTGGTGGTGGTGATAGTCGTTAGTGGTCTGAAAGTTTGGTGGTGGGGTTTGACCTTGTGTTTTCGTAAATTAGGGCCAAAATGGGGTCAAAATATTTTGACCCCACTATTTATACTTTGATTGGGTCAGTTAAAATCTGATAGGCCTGGAGTCTAAGAAACCCCGATTATGGGCCGTAGAGTGTTTTACGGCACGTGAATTATGGTTTCGTAGAACATTCAAACCCCTAGTTTTCAAGACCTGGTATCATGGACCAGTCTATGAGTTGTGAAATGAAGTACGACTCATAGAGTTGATCGTAGACCCCAACACTTAGTGAAAAATTTAGAAAACTCACCTGGGGTCCACGAGCCCCATTCACAACCCATAGTTTTATCTACGGATCATAAACGTGGCTCTGTAGACTGGAGTGCACAATGTTTTGCTTACTAGAAATGTCCACAAGATGGTGTACAGGTCGTAAAGGTAGAAATTATCTACGGATCAACCCATGGTTACTCAGACTTCACTAGTTGCCCTGACTTCATTCTTCAGATCATTTGCCCTCTTCATAGACTGACAGATATTGAAGACAACTTTTTTATCATTCAATATGAACCCGAGTTGATTGGCTTCCATTTCTACTAGTGCTCACCCAATGGCCAGGAACGGTCTTCCCAAGATGATTGAGACATCGAAGCTGACTCGCAGTCTAGGATCACAAAGTTTATGGGGAATATGAGCTTCTTAACTTTGACCAACACATCATACAGTATCCCCACATGCTTCTTCACCATGTGGTCAACCATCAACAACTGCATGCTCGTCAGAGTAGGGGCTCTAAATCCTAGCTTCTCGAAGACCACAATATTGAAGCTCTTATCAAAGCTCCTAACATACAGTGCACTTTTTTGTATCCAAGCCCTTCATGTACTTTTCATACTCTAGCATCTTCTCCAATGCCTTAATAAGAGGGATGTTGATGGAGAGTTGTTTCAGCACGGAGAGAAAGTGTTTGAACTTGCCTTCCTCATCCCTCTTTTTGATTCTTTGAGGTAAGGGAGGTGGAGACCTAGGAATAGGTTTCAACTTGTGTGGTGCATCAGTAGCTTCACTCACCCTATCCTGGCCACGATCATCTTCGGTATCTACATCCTTGGCCATAATTGTTTCCACTCGAACATCATCCTCATCAACTGGCATGGAAGGATCAATGGTGTTCTTGCCACCACGAGTAGTCACCTCCATGTACTTCCCTTCATTCTTAGGGTTTTGAACTGTGTTGTTAGGCAGTGTACCCCTCTAACACTAGTTGAGTTGAGTTGACACTTGACCGAACTGTTGCTTAAGCTGTTTGATAGCAATAAAATGAAACTCGATTTTTTGGTTAATACAGGAGATTTCAGATTTCATCCCTCTTAGAGTATCATCCTATGTCTCAGCTTTCTTCAACAATCGATCAAATATCTCCTCAATTTGTGAGCTACTCAAACTTGTGTCGCGGTTGTGTCGTGGCACATATGGGCCATTTCTGTAACCATCTTTGTGACCCCAATCTACTTCTCTATCATGGCCCCTATTCTGGTCATTGTATCCTCAGCGGTTGTCCCTAAAATCTCCATCTCTATTGAAGTTCCAACCCATGTTTCCTTGACCTTGGCGCCAATAGTCCGGATTGGACCCATGGGCGTTGGTCAAGAAACCCCCGTCTGATCAGAAATAAAACAAGTGTCCTCCTCATAGTAAGGCCCATTCTGTGACCCCAATCTAATTCTCTATCATGGCCCCTATTCTGGTCATTGTATCCTCAACAGTTGTCCCTAAAATCTCCACCTCTATTGAAGTTCCAACCCATGTTTCCTTGACCTTGGCGCCAATAGTCCAGATTGGACCCATGGGCATTGTTCAAGAAACCCCCCATCTGATCAGAAATAAAACAAGTGTCCTCCTCATAATAAGGCCCATTATACATGAGTGCACGTGGAGGCTAATGAACCACTGCATTGACTCGCTCCTAATTCTGCTTCATCATTACCTCTATGCCTGTGC
Source organism: Solanum rostratum (assembly GCA_029948455.1). Lineage (NCBI taxonomy): Eukaryota > Viridiplantae > Streptophyta > Magnoliopsida > Solanales > Solanaceae > Solanum > Solanum rostratum. The sequence goes on along the minus strand of CM057050.1, from coordinate 35,842,544 downwards.
AGATTCAGGAAAGCTCTTGCATAATTTTCTTATTTATCTAAGCTTGCTCCGAACCAATACTGACAATGCATGAACTTTTGGTAGATGCTCTGTCCCTCTGCCCCCATGCATGATTAATCTTGATGACTCTCTCCATTCTTTCGGCAATCCTTGCAAATGCACGATCTAAGAACATACCCCTATAATGGTATTAGCACAATCTTGACTATTTTCATCAAGGGAATGGTAGAAGATCTCCACCAAGGCATCATCACCAATCTATTGGTTCGAGACACTCTTAAAGCATTTAGTGAACCACTTCCATGTAGTACTGATTGAGTCACCAGGAAGTTGCTTAAAATTGTTGATCTGATCCTTTAACTTGAACTTCTTTGATCTCTAGAAGTACCTCTCTAAAAAGGCCTTCTGTAATTCAACCCAACTGGTGATCAAACTCTGCAGGAGCTCAGATAGCTATAGTGCTACATTACTTGTAGGAGACAATGGGAAGATATGAAGGACCACAACATGTATAGATAAATTTTGTGTTCTCATCGAACTCTTGCAGATGAATGTAACATTGTTTAGATAGCTATGAGGATCCTCCAATGGTAAGCATGCAAACAACCCACGGTTCTACAACATCTAAAGCAACCCATTCGAAACTAGGAACTTTGTGTTAGCTGGTAGTGGTAGCAACAATAGCTCCAGTCACCTCCACAGCCATAGGATTCAGCCTGTATTGATTCCACTAATAAGTATTGGCATTAAAATCCTGTGGTTTTGGAGCAATATCCTCCAGAGTAGGTCGGTTCTCATGGTCAACATTCTCATTCTCATTTGTGTTCAGAGCTGCATTAACCGCATTGTTGGCATTATCTTGGGCTATTCTTCTTAACGTTCTATGGATCTCTGGGTCAAGTGGAGTCGAGGGTCTACCTCGACTTCGCGTGTTGGGCATACATTACAATTACACCTTGAAAAAGAACAAAAACAACAAAAAACGCAAAATGAGGGAAATAAGGATTAATACTCAAATCACTTGAATTAACCAAGTCTAGCCATATTCCCTGGAAACGGCCCCAAAATCTTGATGTCGCCTAAGTTATACCTCCTATTTTAGGGTAAAGTGGTCATTGCCAAGAAATAGAACCTCACCAAGGTCAGGGTCGACCCCAAGAGATTACGTAGACACAGGAGAATTCAATTAATGCAATTTGAGTGATTAACCAACTTACTTCCCCTAAAAGGGAGGGTTGCAATAATTAATAGAAAAGTAAACCTAACTAACACAAGAGTTAAATCAATATGGAGAGAAACTAGGACATTGTGCTCCCCATGATTCCCTAACTTAGTATCACTGGATAACCTAATTCTTTTCTATTGTGTAGCATGCAGAAAGGTAAGTTAAGTTCACAAAACCCTTTGGTCCAAGCGAGAGGTGAATTTCACTACGTGACTTGGCCCATCTCCGTGATGTGCATTTTTAACCCTTGCCTATTAGTCCCAGTATAACCTCCCCTTGGCCTAGTTCGGTTGATTAGAAGAGAACACATCAATCAAATCCTATTAATTAATCTCTTTTCCTATTCATTACTACCTTGGTCTAGTCAGTAACACTAGGCAAATTCTAATGTTGGCCACCATCAGAAAACATGCAAAATGAAGAGAGTTAATTGATACATACATGCACAGTTTCCATATGAATTATCTAGTTTTATCTTGTTGGTTCTTCATGATTTCCATAATCCTGGGTGTGGATTTAGCTACTCATGATTTATGTAGATGCAAGACTTATGAATTGGAATAACATAATAGAGCAGTTACACAATTGAATTAAGAATAATCAAATCTAAACTTCAAAGAGAATCACAAGATTAAAGATTAAATCAAAGTACAAGTGTTTCTCAAAACTCTCCAATGTTATCTCTACTCAATCTCACTATTTTTCCTCTCTAACTATCGAGCTCTCTATAAACTTAGTGAAGAATAACTTAAAAATCTATTTATAATATTTAAAATACAAATTCTAAACAAAATAGGATAGCTCGGTCGGCACGCCTTACAAACAACTTTACGGGGGACATATTGCATTCCACGACCCATAATTGGGGTCTCGTACTATGTTGTTGCAGAAACTGGACTTGAGATCTACGATATCCCTCTATGACCCATAAACTATTTTATGGCCCGTAAGGGGTTTTGTCTGATGAATGATCAGAAAGGCCTTCTCCTCTGCTCCTAAGGGCATGAAACACGGTCGATGACTCATAAGGTAACCAACGACGCATCCACATGTTTGTAGAACAAACATCAGAAAATCAGCCCCTCACCGGAATTGTCCACGAAACCTTCTTCACGACCTGTAAAGTGCACTATGGCCCGTAAAGGGTCTCGTAAATCAACAAAATCAACAACTTTTGCATTTTCTTCCCAAAATCAAGGTCAATTCTAGAATCCTGCAAATAAAACACAAAAATATATAAAACCAATTAACATCACATTGAGAACACACAAAATTTCAAGTTTTAAGCATCAAAAGTTCTATATTTTGACAGCACATCAACTCACCACAAGCAACTCTCACAATCCAAGTTAATCGTCAAGAGGTGGATGAAGATCGTCTCCGTGTCCCTACATGGCTAGATCATGTGGGTAAAGAGTATGCATTAGTATGTTTGGCTATACTAAATATGTCTGCATGCAATGCATATGCACTCATTAGACTTGTATTTAATGTTAGATGAAAAGGGCACATATACAGAAAGAAATATATATACGAGAAAGAGTAATATATCAATATGCCATAAAATCCATGATGCATGAAATGCCATAATATTTTAAATATACCGGGGATGTGACCTAAATTGACATAAGACAAAGTGAGCAATAACTTGGAGTTCCATCGTCTTCCCCACAATGGATAAAGAGGTGATGTACTTGCCAAAGGTAGATCCTTAACATAATCATCCCTAAAAAAGGGCATAAACATGAACCGATATTTCATACATAGTTATGGGACTTGAGGATTTATACAAGGGACAGGGATATCCCCCCTCACACAAGCCCGCTCGGTGCTAAGTCACCATCCCATGAGAATACATATACATATATGTTCTTGAAAAGGAGGCATAAGTCTTTCAAATATTTTTCATGTATACTTAGGCTCATGCATACTTGAGCCAAAAAACTAAATCATACTTCATGTCATACTTTCATGCATAGAAATAGCTCCTTCATACTTGTACATATTGGTGTAGACACCCATAATTTCTCAAAGAGCCATATAATAGACATTACGTGATCACATTCTTGTCATACCTATACCTTCCTTGAAATCATAATCAAAAACATAATTGGGTCTTAATGCACTTCATAAACTTCATGAAAATCAATGTTCATACATGCAAATGTCATGTATGATGAGAGAATAGCATGGGGCAATAGAGATTCATACTTAAAATAACAATATAAGATGAAATGAAAGTAAATCCATAAAGAAATTCATATTTAAAGCATACTTGAGATTACCCATGCCTAAATACAACATTTAAAGGGACATGCATATTCAAGCCTTCATAATATCAATGAAATTCAAAATATTAGGGCTTAAATCACTTTGAAACATCAATAAGATACAACCCATATCTCAATTGAATCAATTCAATATTACTTTAAAAGACCCATATTCAAAATAAGCTTGAAATTCATAAATCAAGGAGTAAAAAGTTTTTGGGGTCGTCGTGGTTGAAAGGAACCATGAGTCAATCCCACATACATTAGTTTACTTAGAAGAATTCAGAAGACATTGATTTGAGAAGAAAGCGCTTCTTGAATTTTCAAATTGAATCTTCAATGGCATACTTGAGAGGAGTTCTTAGAAGAGAGAATTTGAATATTCTAAGTATAATGAATGAATTTGAATGAGAATGAAGGAGTATAGGTATTTTTAAGGGTTTAGGATAGGTTAGAAAGTCACAAATGACCCTTAGAAGTCACAAAAATTATGAGAAAGCCATTATTAAAATGAGCAATAAAAGATTACTAGGTGGCTCATGAAAGAGCACCATGGCTCGTGAACATAACCACAGACTGTACGAGGGTCTGTGGTAATGGTCTTCTGACACTTAGCCAAATATTCAGATAAAGGACATTTCCAGTAATGGTTCACGGTCCATTCAATGGTGCACTGAGCATACAACGGTCCGTACAAATAACCTATGTTCCGAGACGGTAATTTAATACTTAGAACCATATTTTAGGATGAGGGATTCAGGAAACACCTCACCCTGGCTCATGGTGAGTACTATGAGACCCCACCATGACTCGTGGTGGTTTGCACGACTTGTGGAAGGGCCCTTTGGTGGCTGCCTTAGCCAAATTCTTGGCTTGAAGGCTGGGGCTCTTACCAAAGGGCCTCTTCAACGGCCAGGGTGAGGACCACGACTCGTGGGAGTTTCCTCGGAGGGATACGAAGACTAAAATCCTTTTTTAAGCCACACATATCCATACACAAGCATCCCCTATGGGTCATACACCTCTGGAAACTTGATTTTAAGCATCAATAAAGTCTCACAAGATCCGGGTCCTTACATTATCTCCCCTTTGGGAACATTCATCCTCGAATGGGCTAGAAAATATCTTGAAAGGCTTGACTTGAACATGAAAAATTTCAACATGGAAACACAATGCATAACTCCTTTCTTACAAATCATAGTTTAAATTATTTTCATGCACATGTATGCATGTCATGTTATGAAACATAAGAGTGAGAATTTGGACCATTTAGAATAGGAAGAACCTAATACCTTAGGCTTTAGCAAATTGGAAAAGATAGGGATATTGCCTCATCATGTCAGTCTTCGCCTCCCATGTAGCACTCTCCATATGTTGATTGCTCCAAAGTTAAGCGAAGTCACATCCTTGATGCTGATGTCGCCCAAGCTACACCTTTTTTTTAGGCTAAAACGGTCGTTTTCAAGATATATAATCTAACCAAGGTTAGGCTCGAATCGCATAGGGAATATGGTAGAGTTAGAAGAATTCAATTGTAATTTGGATTGATTAACCAACTTATTGCCCCAAAACGAGGGTTTTCTAATAACTATTTAAAGTACTTCTAAGCTAAGACAAGTGTTAAACCAGTATAAAGAGTAACAGGGGTATTGTGTTCCCCATGATTCCCTAACTCAGTATCACCAAATAACTAAATTTTTTTCTAGTGTATAGCAGGCAGAGCGTTAAGTTAAGTTCACCAAACCTTTTGGCCCAGGCGAGAGGAAAATTTCACTACGTGATTTGGTCCATCCCCATAGTGTGACATTACTAACCCTTACCTATTGTCCCAGTGCAAACTCCCTTTGGCCTAGTTTGGTTGATTAGATGAGAAACATCAATCGAATCTTGTTAATTAATCTCTTTTCCTGCTCATTACTACCTTGATCCAGTCAGTAACACTAGGCGAGTTCTAATATTGGCCACTATTAGAAAGAATTCAATATGAAGAGAATTGATTAATACATGCATTCACACTTTTCATGAATTACGAATTATTCGATTTTACCTTGTTAGTTCTTCATAGTTCACACAACCCTAGTTGTGGATTTAGCTAATCATGTTCTGTGTTAGTACAAGACTCATGAATTTGAATAGCATAATTGAGCACTTATACAAGAGAGTTAAGTACAAGGATCCAACTCTTCAAGAAGAATCACAAGATTGAAATTAGAAGATGAAATAAAGTTTTATAAGTATTAAACTCTCTAATGTTTCCCTCTTTGTTCTCCACTGATTTTCCATGAAAAATAACTTAAAATCCTATTTATAGTGTTAAAAATACAAAACCAAAATGAAATAAGATAACTGGGCCGGTAGGCTCTACGAGGTACTCTACGGACTGTATAGCAGTTTATGACTCGTGATCGAGCTTTCGTGGATTGTTATTTGTTCTATGCTTTGGGCTGAATGGCAGTGACAGGGCTCTTCATGGTGCATTGCACAACTCGTGCAGCTCTACACGGACCGTATAGTGGACCTTGTCGAGTCACTTGGTCACCCAGATACTGAGTATCTCACACGGGCTCTGCCACGAATCATGTCTTGCTACACGGTTCGTGTAGTGGCTCGTGCCAAGTCACTTAGCCTCCCAGCTACTGAATACCTCACACGAGACTTGCCACGAACCATGCCATGCTACATGGCCCGTGTAGGGCCCTCTGTCCGTGTCACCTTTGTACTTCTTGATGTTTTTGGTTCGTTGTTGAATTTTAGTCCAGGTTCCATATGTCTTTTAGTGCAATTTCCCTATGATAGACTGGGTGAGGCCACTCTTAAGGGTTTTTGTCACTTTCATAGCACAAGGGGAGTCTGAGTACCCGTTAGTGCATCACCCTGCTTATTCCATCATGACTAACCGTTTTATTCTTCATGGCATTTGCAGGTATCATGGGTCCACGCCTAAGGTCAAGCTAACCTAGGGACGAGCTTGGGTCACGTCCACGATTCTCCCACTATATCATTTAGTCAGCACCAGGGGAATGACTCAGGCAATGACTCCTCAAGTGGGTCCGAGGTACGCTTTACCGGCAATGTCTCCCCTCACTCCTGTCGCACTATAAGATCTCGTGCAACAGGCCAAACTATAGCCCCCTAGTCTGAGGAGGGGATTCCTCAGTCGCCGGTGCGAAGGAGATTTATATGAATGGACTAACTAAAGGATTTGGGGGATACCAGTGGCGGGCCATCATCCCTGAGATGCGGGTCATCACAGATCAACTACATGGTGTCCCGGATATCAGGGATGTGTTTGAATCATATCAGTTTGGGTGGATGGCGCAACCACCCAGCTATTACGGGCTCGATCTTATTGCTGAATTTTATTCCTGCTATGCCGCCATCCTATTGGATTCCATTCATAGAGGCTAGTCCAAGAGAGTGAAGAAGAAATTAGCCTATAAATTTTCCCTCACTGGAGCATGTCATTGTCCATGGGGAACGGGTGGACAATTCTGAGACCACCATCAACAAGGTTCGATTTGATCTAGACTACCGGGGCCCTCCGGATGGCTTATTTATTGACAGACATGTCAAGATCACTCATGAGGGCCGAATGTCTGATCCAACATCGTGGGCCACACTACTAAAATGGATTGCTGAGTGGATTATTATACAAAAGGCTGATGCAAACTGGGTTACAAACCCCAGAATTCCTATTTCCAAGGCGTCTCTTACGTTTGCTGCAAAATTTTGGTGGTCGGTGGTTTGGGCCAGGCTAAGACCCACAGCTAATGACAACACACTTCAACCTTCCCATGCCTCGTTGGTGGCGTGCTTGATTGCTAAATACAGGATTAATGTGGGTCGGATCATTGCCATTGAAATGCGGGACCGAGCCTTATCAGACAGAGCAGGTATTTCCTTCCCATGCTTGGTCTGCGAACTATGCGAATGGGCCCGTGTCCCTACCATGCAATTTCTGGACCAGAAGATATCTCCCAAAGGCGTGGTTAACATTGCCTTGATTAAGGATGTTCACAACCCTCTGATGCGCACTAGATAACGCAAGTTGGGGGGGGGGGGAGAGGGGGGGTCCTGGGATGTTTCCCCAAGCTGCTCCACAGCAACCCTTGTCCTTTGAGGATTACACCACCGCCCCGTAGTCAGGTGAGGCTTCTAAGCAGCCCGAGGGCAGTGATGGAGCACCTCTAGAGCAACAAGGGTGTGCATATGTCCCATATAAGTTCTTGGCCAGAGTAGTAACCGACTAGCGGCAAACACGCGTGATTGTTGATCAAATAGTTGTACGAATGCCTTAGGTGATTCAGTCTCACGTCCAACAGGCAGAGGATCGTCTCTGAGCTGAACTACTGGGTCAAATCAGCAACTTGCAGAATCAAGTCAATACTTTGAAGGGGTACTTCCATAATATGTTTGGAAGTATGTCTGGAGATGAAACGTCCAAACTTATGAAGACAGTGAGTGACATGAAGGACCAAATTTCCCAGCTAACGACTAAGTACAACCGCACTACGCTGGCCCCACCTCCTGAGCCTTGGATGTCAATTTTCAATGCCCCGGTGGCTCCAATTTTAGACGACAATGGGGCATTCTGCCCGCTCCAGCTACTGCACCGGTACCACCACTGAAGAATCCAGAAGAAAGGACAAAGGTAAGTGACATAGCAACCGAGGTAGCCCTCTGCAAGATCCGCAACATGCAGAGGAAAAAATGTTGCACAAAGATATGAGAGCCCAGCGTCGAGCAGTCGTAGAGCAAGAATAAAGAGAGCGTCTAGCACGTGAGGTAGCAAGGATAGGAGCGTCCGGGAGCACCTTCGGATTGGGTGCGACTTTTGATGATAGGGACCCTGTCGATAAGTTTGATCCCGACTGACTGAGTGACGCCTAGGGCATATTAGGTATGTTCTATTCCCATTTTGTGCTTTATTTCTAGCTATGGTGCAATGAGGGCATTGCACCATCCTTTTGGGGGTGGGGCATCCTGCCACTTGAGAGTTTTTCTTGCCAAATTTCTTTTCTCTCAGGTGTATTATCTAGTAGAACTAGCACGTTTAAGTTGTGATGTTTATGTAAATACATGTGCTTATAGTGGTCTAGGGTAACCCATGTTTTGAGCTGAGTAAAATACCTCAAGTTAAAATTAGAAATGTTGCAAAAAGCTTGTATGTGCATGTATCCCATCCTAACTAACTGTTATGATTTTTGAAAAGCACGATATGCATTGTATGGTTGGTATATTGATTAATGAAGCATGACTACATTGATTAGTTCTAATTAGTGTAGGAGATGTGCCACGCATGTGTGAGCGTATTTGCTTAATTTCAAGCGGCATACTCGTAAGCTAGAACTTGCCAAGTTAATCCCACCAAAACAATGGAATGACTGAATTAGGATGTGATCTTAGGCCCTTTTTTTGTTGATTAGTCACTTCGCCTAAAAGTTTACCAACCAAATAAGTTGCCCTGTTTGAACCAAAAAGTTAAGCCTGAATAGACCCTTTTCTTTCATAACCCAAAGCACCTCATCTATTGGTCTGCGAATTTTTACGTTGGCCCTGGTCTCTCCAAGGACATTGTGAACCTCAGTCTAGGCAAAAGGCTTAAGTTGACGCTGGCTTATGCTGGCCCTGGTCCTTTAAAAAATATTGAGAACCTCAGCCTAGGCCAAAAGCTTAAGTTGAGGGTGGCTATTGTAGGAAAAGAAACAAAAATAAGTGAGGAAAAGAGCCAAACAATAAGAGGAAAAGAAAACTAGGAGTGGGACTGTGTAAAAAACGAGAAGCAGAAGAAGAAGAAAAAGATCACCGAAATTACTCCCAAATGGCAGAGAAATTGAAAAGTAGGGGCAATAGGAAGTAAAAATCGAGAGAAGTTGGCCGAGTCAAAGTAGTGTCTTGGAGGAGCCAATTAGTTACTTGATCCTAAATGTACCCCACCTTAACTCGAGCCTACATTACAAGCCACAAAAGTCCTAATGTAATCCTAAAAAGGCCATTCGAGAGTTAAGGTGGTGAAAATAAGGGCAAACATACAGTTGATACTTGTGTGTTCACTCAAAATCATTTTTGAGAGTGAGTGTCTACATTCCAGTCTCTATTCTACATTGATTTGTTGTGTGTGCGAGACTTCTTTGTGGTGAGGGCACTATTCTTGCACTGATTAGTAGCTAATACAACCGGTTCATCTTTGTTCCCGATCTTAAGTGGGCTGACCATACATGCAGGACGTTTACCTTAATCTATGTGGGTCTGTATGGGATGTAAGCACACTCGAAGAACATTTTCTGAGCATATATGTTGAAATTGAAGGGTTACCCATAGGTCTGATGAGGCACTTGTATTTATGCATTGTTTGGTTGAGTCGTCATCACTTAAGAACAATCAAATTTTCTAAGTTGAGGGTGTTGATGAGTCATGGAAATGCGACTCTTGTGACGCTTTGAACATAGAATTTTTGCACGTTCTCAAGCAAATTTGTTGGTTTGATGTATGTATTTTATTATTTTTTTAGGAAAATGGTCAAGGCATGGAACAATGGGTAAAGTGCAAGAAAAAGAGTGAAAAAGAGTTGAAGTAATGGCATATAGAGGGCTTCATGGGCCGTGTAGCCTCACACGGACCATGGGAGGGTACATGGATTGGCCCACATGAAGAAAGCAATGAATTAAATCAAGTGAGGGACCACGGGTGCCTTCACGGTCCGTGTGTCACTCAACAGATCGTGAGGCCCATCGTGGCCTCACACTTGGCTTGAAAAATGAAAGAGACTAAGGCACGTCCCACGAGGCCTTTCATGAGCCATGGAAGTGGACAACAGTCATGTCATATGCCGTAAAGTTGACATAAGTTGGAAGGATCACCGTTGAAAATAATAAAAATCATACACGTGGAGAGAGACGGGGCCCGTCACGAACCGTGTGACCAACTACAGACCGTGACATGGGCCATGAAGACGGAGAATCAAAGTGTTGCTGGGAATTTGCCAAGGTAAAAATCACGAGCCATTTCACGGTCCGTGAATCCCTACATAGACCATGCCGATACACGTGGGAATGCGATGCAGTGAAGACTCACGGACTATTTCATGGTTCGTGTAAACCCTCACAGTCCGTGGAGTGACTCGTACCTATGTTAATATTTATTTTCCTATTTTATGTTGGAGTAGGTTTTTCCTTGTATATATATATTTGTTTTATTCTATTTTAATCATTATTGGACAATAAAGTTAGAGAACATAGAGAGAACACTATTGTGTGCCAATTTACATTGAATTCTTGGGTTTCAATCATCTCTTTAGAGATTGTAACATGTGGATTCATCATTCTATCAATAGTAAGTTATTTATCATAACTCCTTTGTATTGTTGTGGGAAAATGTTTTGAATATGCTAAGCTAAACCCACAACTAGGGTTGTGGGAACCATGACAATTCAATAAGATAACAACATTTGGGGTGAACTCTTAGATTGATCATCGTGTACATTGTAGCATTCTTTGCTTTAACTTCTTCCTTAATGAGTCGACGTGTTAGGGTAAAACTGTATTTGTTAGATGCCCGGAAGGGGTGTAATGATTAGGAAAAGCATTCTATAACAGAAATTTGGGGTTTTTAACCTAATCTAAGTGCTTGAGACCAGAAGGTGAGAGTATTCTATGATCTAGAACGAAGGTTACAATTGTACACATTCTGAGACCGGAAGGTGATGAGTGAAATATATCTAAGAAGGATCAGAAGGTAAACTAGGTGTTATCTAACTTGTTTGATTTTGTATACGCGATCATGAATGGGTTTACGGACCTCAATTTAGTTATCATAATAGACGTCATAGGAAACACAACCCTAGCTTCTCATTAACCGTTTGAAATCCAATAGTCAATGTACACATTAGCTACTTTACATTCGGAATTTAGTTGAAACATAATAAACCCCATTTACTTCATGCATCTTTATCTTGGGAACATAACTTACATCTGAAAAAGGGTGCTGATAGATTTATTCCCACGCATTCCCCGTGGGATCGACCTCAACTCTTGTTGGGTTTTATATTTGATCAACGACCGCTTTACTATTCCTTTTGGAGTGTAAATTTGGGCGCTTATCCATGGACATTTGAGGAAAATCTTAAAACCTTGTGCTTTGATAGCAAGTTTGTAACGATCTAACCCAGGGTCCCAGTCATCACACAACGAATGAGATTACCATAGGCATCTCACCAAGCCATCTCAAGCATTCGTAGCCATAAACACTTAAAACATTTATGGAAAATAAGAAAATGGGGACTATGCGCATTTTTAAAGCAATGAAGTAACATTAAAAAGCAATAAAAACAACGAACATACTTAGTCCATAAGCATATCGTGTACTACATCGACGGATGGAACCAATAACGGTTGGTCTCCATCAATTAGAAAAGACTCCATAATTGTGAAATACTGAAAGTAAATGCCTCAAAAGGGCTATAAATACATCATCTTGAAAATACAAAATACAAGATAGAAGGAAAATGGTAGAGTCTCGAACTAAGGGCTCACCATAAATAATAGTGCTAGTCCTGAATGTTGAATACTAGCCATGAGCAAGTGGAAGAGTGCATTTCCCTACATGGTTGAATCATATAGGCAAAATATGCATTAGTACATTGGAAAGTACTAAGTATGTTAGAAGCAATTCATGTATGAAATTATAATGCCATTACTCATAAATATAACATATAAGTATGTATGAGATAAAAGATACATAAAGTGAGCTTACGTATGCACAAGAAATATGGCTCAATAGGAATAAGAGTTAATGCATGACAATTGCGAACAAGTCAAAGCTGAACATCAAAGGTCGACTGCCCTAGCCTAAGATATTTAAATTCCTACTTGGAAGTGGAAAAAAATCAATATGGAATTTGTTATTTGGTTGCTAAAGACTAGAAAGTATTTTGACTCCATTTGGGTTATTATTGATAGGATGACGAAATCGGCTCACTTCCTACAGGCTAAAACAACATATGGTGCCAAAGACTATGCTAAATTGTACATCTATGAGTTGGTTGGATTTCATGGGGTTCCATTGACTATTATTTCAGATTGTGGTGCTCAATTTACTAAAGTTAAGCTTAGCACTGTCTTTCACCCACAAATAATGGTCAAGCCAAAAGGACCATTCAAACTCTTGAAGATATGCTTAGGGCTTGTGTTTTGGAATTTAAAGGTAATTGGAATGAACATCTTCCACCATTGAGTTTTCTTACAACAATAGAGATTACTCTAGTATCGGAATGTCTCCCTTTGCAGTTCTATATGGTAGACACTATAGATCACTAGTTAGGTGGTTTAAAGTGGGATAAATGGCTTTGATAGGTCAAGATTTGGTTATGGAAGGTTTGGAGAAGGTGAGGTTGATAAAGGAAAGCTTGAAGATGGACCAAAGTAGGCAAAATTTCAACTCAAATGTTAGGAGAAGGGATCTTGAGTTTAGTATTGATGATTGGATGTACTTGAAAGTCTCACCCATGAAGGATGTAGTTCAGTTTGGCAAGAAGGGAAAGTCAAGCCCTAGGTATGTAGGGCCTTATAGAATCTTAAGGATAAATGGTAAGGTTGATTATGAGTTGGAGTTGCCCACGAAGATGAGTATGGTGCATTCATACTTTCATGTGTCTATGTTGAAGAAGTGTGTAGGTGACCCAAACTCTATAGTGCCTTTGGAAATTGGGGATGTTGTGGAGGAAAACATGACATATGAAGAAGTGCCAATGTAAATATTGGATAGACAAGTGAAAAGGTCGAGGAACAAGGATGTAGCATCCGTCAAATTCATTCGGAGGAATCAACAACTCGAAAGTTCCACTTGGGAAGCCGAGGTAGACATGAAGAAGTGATATCCTTATCTCTTCCACTCTAATCAAGCCTAAGGTATTAAGCTAATCTTATTTATGGTGTCAAGTCATATGATCTAGCCCTTGCATGCATGTATTAAGCTAATCCTATTTGTGGTGTCAAGTTATATGATTCAGCCTTTTCATGTCATGTTGCATGCATACATACACATAGTGACAAATTTTGATAATTTTGATGTATAAGTTTGGGATTTTTATGAAATGTGATAATTTTGATGTATAAGTTTGGGATTTTTATGAAATGATGTTAAAGTTGTATTGATGCATTTATATGGGCTAATAGTTGTCTAATCGCTTTTCTTAAACATTTAATCCATTTATGTGAGCTGAAAGTTGTCTACTCGCTCTTCTTAAGCATAATTTCATCACATTTGGGGACAAATGTTCCCAAGGGGGAGATATCGTAACACCTTCCACGCGACACAAAAATGTCCTTATGGTGTATTTCCTGAATATCATAAAATTCATGTGTTATTTGGCAAATACGATTTCGTATTCTTTTTCAGGAGGCAAAATTGTGTAGGATAAGGGTCGCCTTTGATTTTTAGGTCAACTGTATAGAAAAATAATTTTTCAATTGATTTTGCCTGAACCAGAAAGGTGTGTGACAAATCCACATTGTGGACTTATCCCCTGATAGTACAAAAATAGCCGAAACTCATTCCTAGGCAAAATCAGGGAAAATTAAACTTCACACAAAATTGTATTGTGCAGGAATAAGAGCGCAATACGCCTTTGCTCCCTGTACGTGTAAAATTTTTCAAACTTTCTTCAAATTAAGTGAGGGCAATTGGGTCATAACGTTACACTCTTATAGATGGGATGCCTCAAATATTCAGACATTTTTAGCCCCTATTCACTCTCTAACACTCCCAAAATCCTCCCAAATCCTCACCAAAACCCCTCAATCAATTTTTCAATCCTCAAGGACCTCCACTAAAGTTCAAGAATTAAAGTGATTCCTTCAAGTAATTTCAAGGTTTAAGGTATGTGGCCTTCATCCTTAGGTTCTTCCACCTATGGAGCCCAACTCTCCTTTTTAATGAAATTTCATGCTTTGAAGATTTGATACTTTATGTGTACTTCCTATTATTCATTATGAGTATGATTTAAGTTTGATTTTATCCAGTGCTGGTTTGATTGTGTATGATTACCTATCAAGGGTTTATCTTGTAAGTTCATTTTGATTATTAAAGCTATATATGATAAGGTATTATTAAGATTATGGCTTTTGAGATGTATTTCATGACACCCAAACTAAGGATTTAACTATTATGTTGGTGGGTTGTTTGAATGCTTTCTAAATGATTTTGTTTTACCTCTTTCATATTCTATACTCTTGAATTGCATGATTTTAAGCTTAAATGCATATATTTTAACCAAATTTTGACTAAAGTATATGACAAGTCTCTTATGTTGATTATATGTTTATGCCAAGATATGTAACACAAGTATTTTAAGATGACTGGAGGACTAATAAGCATGCCACGAATCCATGAGAATGATATGAAGCCATTCTTTGATGCTATGATGTAATGGTTCTGAGGAGCTACTCTTATGATGATACTATGAATTATGAAGTTATATATGATATGATTATGCATAAGATTTCTAGTATTCTGTGGGATATTGACTTACCATTCTAAGAAAAATGTTTTATGCTTCTCGATCAGAGAATTTGCTTTTATTACTGGCCTCAAATGTACCAAAATGTAGACGACTTCAGGTATCGAGGCTCTCCTCCTAGTAGGCTGCTAAAAAATTACTTCCCTGATGTTGTTTCACAGATTCACAAAATGATGTTTAGTTCAGCGTTTTTTATTGGGGAACTGGGATACAACTGAGGATGCGGTCCGAATGGCATTTTTGTATTTCATCCATACATTCATCTTTTCTCAAGTAGCCGAAACACCCATATCCGCTGACGATTTTCGTATGGTTGAAGATGGAAGTTACGTTAACTTTCCATGGGGGAAAGAGGCATACAACAAGTTGATGTATTCTTTCAGGCAAGACTGTACAAAAGCAAAGCAATTATATCGTTTGTCGGGTATGTCATACATTCTGAATGTTTGGATATATGAATGTGCGTCTGAAGTTCCAAACGATATCACTGTTAGGGCTAGTCATCGCATCCCCAGAATCCTAAACTGGAGAGTGACTGGGTTAAAGCCAAAATTTGATTATTTGTTGTCCACAATATTGAGGTAACAACTTTTGGATGAATCTTATTTTCTAATATTTTTTAATTTCTCACTAATTTTCTTTTTTAAGGTTGACTGTTCAAACATAATCCCAAATGATGAAGAATTGGCATCTATGGATTTGCCACTACTCTCATATGACATGCCCGTACTGGATACCTTGCCATCAGATATCAAAACATCTGACCATGGACCATCGAGGAATGATGAAAATGCACAAGTGCCTGGTTTTGAGGACTTCACATCTGCACCTTCGACACAATTGCTTAGGAAGACTAAGTACAGTTGTGTTACATCGACTTCACCTCCACCAAAAAATCAAGGAGTACCTCAATCATCAAAAATCCTTCCTTCCATATCTGCAAAGCCAAAAAAACGTTGTATATTTTGCTCAAACTCACAGTAAACCGTCAAATCATCCCAAGCCATCGGTTGTTCCCCCAACCACTCCGTTCGATGACAAACGCACGGCAGTCGAAGAGACAAATGGGTTGAAAGATTTCCTCATGAATTATGTATGTAGTTTTTCCTATGCTATTTTCAAATATTGATAAGTTACATTTTGTGTCTATTTGTAATTATATGAATTTCAATTTTTTTGCAAGGTAGATGATAAGTTAAAATCTCTTGAATCGTTTATGATTTCACATCACAAGGCCACATTGAAAGCCATACACGACGAAGTTAATTTGCTAAAGAAGGATGCACAAGCTACTGCTGTCAATTTTGATCAATAGAAAGACATTCTTCCAGGGAAATACAAGCCACTGCTGTCAATTTTGATCAACAGGGAGACATTCTTCCAGGGAAAAACAAGGTAAACAAACGATTACTGATTCAATTTTTTACAATGCCATTATGTTTCTACAATACTCCTTGTGATTTCATCATTTTCTTCTCATTTTTTGACTGCCCCTCATCCTGCACCAAGCCTTACATAGGCAAAGTTGATACCCAATTGATACTTGTTACATCAGGAGCATGCATCTAAGTTTTGATACCTATATTTTTGGAGATATATTATTTTGATACATATATGTGAACAGTTTTAGGTATGCATCTGAATGTTCATACATATACTTTGGAGTAAATTTTATAACAGTGCAGTGATATGCATCTGAATGTTGATACCCAATTGATACCTATTACACACAGGAAAAAATTGATACCAATTACATCAGGAGCATGCAACTGAATTTGGTACCTATATTTTTGGAGATATATTTTGATACATACATGTGAACAGTTTTAGGTATGTATCTGAATGTTCATACATATACTTTTGAGTAAATTTTATATCAGTGCAGTGATATGCATCTGAATGTTGATACCCAATTGATACCTGTTACACACATAGGAAAAAATTGATACTTGTTACATCAGGAGCATGTATCTGAATTTTGATACCTATATTTTTGGAAATATATTATTTTGATACATACATGTGAATAGTTTTAGGTATGCATCTGAATGTTCATACATATACTTTTGAGTAAATTTTATAACAGTGCAGTTATATGCATCTGAATGTTGATACCCAATTGATACCTATTACACGCATAGGAAAAAATTGATACTTGTTACATCAAGAGCATGTATCTGAATTTTGATACCTATATTTTTGGAGATATATTATTTTGATATATACATGTGACTACAGTTTTAGGTATGCATCTGAATGTTCATATATATACTTTACGAGAAATTTATAACAGTACAGTGATATGCATCTGAATGTTGATACCTATGTAACAGACTACATGTGTCACATTGTGTAGTATCAAGGTCAATGAAAATAAGTTTTTTCATATTGTTTGTAAATTATGGTTATCAAACTGAGTGATCCCTACAATCAGTTTAAAAAAAATACTAGGTATACATATGCATATACATACACACACATACACACACACACACATACATATATATGATTTTTATACCTTCTTTAATTATTGAATTACCATGATGTCAATATCTTTACCACCTCCAGGTATTCGAGGACTCCACGAGACCTGACATAGAAATCAAAATCGTACAAGGCGCTCAATGAACTGTTGACGACGTCAATATCCAATCATCTAAAGACGTAAAAGAAAATGTCAATGTCATCCTCGCCAAAAAAGGCGCCATTAAAGATGTGAGAAACAGCGAAGAACAGCAATACGAGTATGTCCTAGTTGATCCAGCAACATCTGAAAAGGTATTTTTTTTAATATGAGTTCATTTAACAATATATTTAATCTGATCAGTATTAATGTCAATTATAATGACTATTGATACATACAACATCACATTTTGGTACATGAAAATACCAAGTTGGATACAGCCATAACAAACCAACACCAGCTTGAACACGAGCCACCGATCGATGATTCAGTTAAGGTATGATTTCTATTTCCAACGATTTCAGCTAACAACATTTTCCATAATGTTTCATAAATTATTCAAATAGTGAAAAAAAATAACTTTTGGTTAGGGCTGTTCATACGTGGACACGCAAAATGATCAGCCACAAGATGAAACATTTGAAGGGGCTTCCAACACATCATCGAGCACCAAGAAAACAATGGACAGCGAAGCTACCACGAACAAATCAGAGGTAAACTGATTTTTGTTTCGATTAAACAAGTACATGCATGATAACTTCCTGATAAGAAGCTTAGTAATGCCAACAATGGCAGTTACCCATTTAGACAGCAAGAGGAAGAGTAGAGAGAAAATGAAGCAGAGAGGAAGATTTCTTCTTATTTACACAATGTCAAGTGTACAAGTATTTATACAAGTGAGTTAACTAACTTGTTAACCAACTCTTAACCAATCATTAACTTCTAACTAACTCTAATAGTGTTAACTAACTATATTAGTTCTAATCATCTTGATTAATGCTCAACACTCCCCCTCAAGCTGATGGCTTGAACAGGTCCTTTAATCCCAGCATGCTTAGAAGATGATCATGTGCTCCTCTTCCTAGTCCTTTGGTTAGAATATCTGCCAGTTGATCCTTTGTTGACACATAGTTTGTTTTGATCAAACCTTGGTTGATCTTTTCTCTCACAAAGTGACAATCTATGTCAATATGCTTAGTTCTTTCATGAAAAATAGGATTTGCAGCTATTTGCATTGCTACTTTATTGTCACACATCAAGTTTACAGGTTGATGCACTTGAACACCTGGCTCTTTGAACAATCCAAGTAACCAAACCACCTCAGCAGTGCAAGCAGCCATACTCCTGAACTCAGCTTCTGCTGAACTCTGGAAATGGTTTCTTGTTTCTTTGATTTCCAGGATATTAAAGCTTCCCCAAACTTCACAACATAGCCAGTGACAGACCTCCTGGTTTCCAAACAAGCCCCCCAGTCTGAATCACAGTAGGCTTGTAGTTCATTGGTACTAATTGTAGGCATAAACAAACCTATACCTGGTGAGCCTTTGATGTATCTCACAACCCTTAAAGCAGCATCCATATGTGACGTCTTTGGAGCATGCATAAACTGGCTTAGAACTTGGACTACAAAGGCTAAGTCAGGTCTAGTCATGGTGAGGTATAGTAGTCTTCCCACTAATCTCTGATAGATAGTGGGATCCTTCATCAGCTCATCTTCATCTTCTTCTTTGTCAGGTATATACTTGTCATATTTTACTGAAGTCAGCTTCTGATTAATCTCAAGTGGAGTTGTAGCTGGTTTTGCTCCACTTAAACCTGCTTCTGATACCAACTCAAGGGCATATTTTCTTTGACTCATCACTATGCCTTCCTTTGATCTTGCTACCTCAATACCTAGGAAGAACTTTAAGTCACCAAGGTCCTTCATCTTGAATTTTTGTTGTAGATCATTTCTGGAAATGTTTATCGAATCTTGACTACTTCCAGTTATCAACAAATCATCTAAATATACCAAGATTATCACCATCTTCTTATCAACTGTTTTTGTGAACAAGGAATAGTCATAATGACTTTGAGTGAAGCCCATTTGTAAAAGAGCATCTGTTAATTTTTTGTTCCACTGTCTTCGAGCTTGTTTGAGGCCATGCAATGATTTATGTAGTTTGCAGACTTGCTTATTCCCCCCCCCCCCCCCCCGTCTAGGAAACCCTTCAGGAACAAGCATATAAACTTCTTCTAGGAGATCCCCATTTAGAAAATCATTGTGTACATCCATCTGATATATAGGCCAGTGACAAGAAGCAGCTATAGCAATCAATGACCTGACAGTAACCATCTTAGCAACTGGAGAAAAAGTTTCTGAATAATCTAGACCAGCTTGCTGACTGTAACCTTTGGCAACAAGTCTGGCCTTGTATCTCTCAATTTCACCTGAAGACTTGTACTTGATTTTGTACACCCATTTGCAACCAATAGGTGTCTTACCATCTGGCAGGTCAACAATAGACCATGTGTGATTGTCCTCTAAAGCAGCAATTTCAAGTTTCATAGCCTGAACCCAGGTAGGATCTTGAGATGCTTGATGGAATGAAGATGGTTCAGAAGTAGAAGAATAGGCAGTTAAGGCTAAATGATAAGGTTTAGTAATATGAGAGTAAGTAATATATGAAGAAAGTGGATAAGTGCAGGAATGAGATGCATAATCATTCATCCATATAGGAGGATGTTTGGTTCTAGTAGACCTTCTCAAGTTATCAGATCTAACCATGGGAAGAGAATTAGAACTGGATGATATACGAGACTCAGAAGTAGAAGTTGGGAACTGTGGACTGGAAGGAATGGATGTTTCACTCAAAGAAATCTCAGAATTCTCCCCCTGGATTGATATAGGAGGACAGGTAGGATCTGATAATTGTAGAATAGCAAAGATAGGTGTTCCTATGGAAGAAGTATGTAGAAAAGGGAACACTGACTCTAGGAAAACAACATTTTTACTCACAAAGAATGAATGAGAGTGAAGATCATATAGGATATAGCCCTTTTGGACATTTGAGTACCCCATAAGTACACTGGGAATAGCCCTGGTGGAAAACTTATCTGAAGGTTTTGGATTGGATGCATAAGTTAGGCATCCAAACACTCTGAGATGAGTGAGATTTGGTGAATGTTGATGTAGAAGTTCAAAGGGAGACTTGAAGTTAAGGATTTTTGAAGGAGTTCTGAAACAGCTGTAGTGACACATTCACCCCAGAACCTTAGAGGCACACTAGACTGGAATCTAAGTGCTCTTGCTACCTGAAGTATTGTCCTATGTTTCCTTTCTACTACCCCATTCTGTTGTGGAGTGTAAACACAAGAAGTCTGATGTACAATACCATGTAGAGACAACACAGATTGAAGTTCATTGCTAAAAAACTCACATCCATTATCTGTCATGAGGATCTTAACAGAAACAGAAAAAAAAATTTGAACTTTAGCAAGAAAGTGCTTTAGAACTACTAAGACTTCAGATTTAAACTGTATGAGAAACAACCAGGTGAACCTGGTACAATCATCTACTATAGTAACAAAGAACCTTTTTTTATTGTGAGTAGGGACCTTGTAAGGCCCCCAGATATCACAATGAAGCAAAGCAAAAGGGGTTTTAGATTTAGAGCTACTAACAGGAAATGGAAGTCTAGTATGCTTTGCCAAGGGGCAAACAGTACATTTGGTATCTCTAGTTTGCAAATCCTTGAGAGAACCATGTTTTCTGAGTATGTCCATGGGAGCATGGCCTAATCTTCTATGCCACAGCATGCTATTGTCACATCTTTGTTCCACTGAGTATAGAGACCTTCTTCTTCTTTACCAATCCCCTTCACCTTCCCAGTGTAGAGGTCTTGGAATATACAGAAGTCAGGAAAAAAATTCACTGAGCACTGTAGTTCCTTGGTTAGCTTTGATATAGACAACAAATTACACTTAAACTCTGGAATGAATAAGACATCAGAGATCAAGTGATTTGTCAATATATATGAGCTTCCACTGTGAGTGACCTGTGCTTCTTCACCTGTAGGCAGATGTACTCTATTCTTCTCATAATTTGGAACTCTTTTATATCTATGTAACAGATCAGATCTGTATGTCATATGATTTGTTGCCCCTGAGTCTATTATCCACTTAGAGTGACTATCATTGGAGTTTAATTGAGATGAAGTACCTGCATTTGCTGAATTAGCTGAGATAAGATTGCTTCCTTCACTACCTTTATTAAGCATCTGAAGAATCTGTTGATACTGTTCCTGAGTAAAGTAAGGAATTGCTTGAGGCTTAGAGGACTGATTCTCATGATCATTATCACAACTATCTACTTGAACATGTTCAGCATAGCTTGCAGCTTGATTAGCATACTGATTCACATTTTTTCTTTTAGACTTAGGCCAATCTGAGGGATAACCAATCAGTTTATAACATCTCTCCTTTGTATGACCATTGTATGCACAGTATTCACACACCACTGCACCTTTTCTCTGAACTTTGTAATGATTTGATGAGGCTGGCTTTCCATGAAAGTTTCCACTGAAGTTTGAACTTCCTCCAAAGACACTACTTCATGGAAGTACAGAACCTTTGCTGTAATATGTCTGAGTGTCTGCATTCACTCCTTTGCCTTTGGGTTTAGGACTCAATACTCCTTTCTGGCTAAAGAATGTTGCTGCTTCTAGTGATTCATTTATGTCTGCTGAGTTAGTTGTTAAACACCTCTGACTCTCATGATTTATTACCATTGAATATGCCTTATTCAAGGTCGGAATAGGGGTCATCATAAGAATTTGACTTCTACACTGAGAATAGGTTTCATTCAATCCCATAAGAAACTGCAACAGTCTCTGATAACCATGATGCTGAACATAATTCCTGGATTCAAGACAATTACAACTTGGACAGGGCATCATTGCATCAAACTCATCCCATAAATTTCTCAATTTTGAGAAGTAATCTGACACAGATAAGGTTCCTTGAGTCAATGTCACAATTTCTCTATGTAGATAGAATATTCTAGACCCGTTCACTACATCAAATCTCTCTTTCAAATCTAGCCAAACTTTGTGTGCATCTGAAGCATAGATTATACCACTCAAGAGTTCTTTTCTTACTGAATTCATAATCCACGACAGACAACAGCATTTACTTTCTCCCATTGCTCATGCAATGAGGTATCGAACCTGTCCTTAGTGTGCCTTCCATCTACAAATCCCAATTTACTCTTACCTAGCAAACCTAGTGACATGGATCGACTCCACAAGGCGTAGTTTTCTGGTCCAATTAGCTGAATTGATACCAGAGAACTTCCTGGTGTGTCATTAGGATGAAGGTAGAGTGGCTGATTATAATCCACCTCATTTCTACCTAAATTTCTAGCTGTGAACTGACCTGATGTTGCAGGAACACCTTCTCCGGCCATATTCAACCTCCAGATTGATCTAATTTTCCTCGATTTAGCTTGTCTTAGCTCGATCTATCTTGTTCTGATTCGATCTGTTAGACGAGCAATATCTCTACTTGATTTCGTTGATTCAGCTACTGCATGTCTCGAATTCCCAGCTTGATCTGGGCTCTAATACCATGATAACTTCCTGATAAGAAGCTTAGTAATGCCAACAATGGCAGTTACCCATTTAGACAACAAGAGGAAGAGTAGAGAGAAAATGAAGCAGAGAGGAAGATTTCTTCTTATTTACACAATGTCAAGTGTACAAGTATTTATAAAAGTGAGTTAACTAACTTGTTAACCAACTCTTAACCAATCATTAACTTCTAACTAACTCTAATAGTGTTAACTAACTATATTAGTTCTAATCAGCTTGATTAATGCTCAACAATGCAGTTTACTTTTTTACTCAATGTAATAATATTACGATACTTATACAGGACTCATCTTCTTTCTCGAAAGGAACCAATGAAGCCATAGAAGCTCTTTTGTACCAACTCCACGACCCCATAACAGCAGCACCTCTTAAAACGTGCACGCAATAAGAGCTAGATAATAATCCATTTCTTCTTCGTGATAGTCAATTGCCTATAGCCATACCGTGCAAATAATTATTTTGTACGATTCATCCAATACTCCTCTACAGCGTAGCGGAAACCCGTCAAGGTTTCGATAGTCACCATTTCTGGAATCTTTCAGTTCAGGTGTGAAAGGGAAGGAAAAAATGACATATAACATTCGCCAAAAACACCCTCTTTGACGGCTATGGAATTTGTTATGAACCTCCATGGGATCTTATAAAGGAGTACGATACATGGGTCAACAAAGGATTATTGGTAGCGCATCACAAGAGGTACTCCATATAGTAATTATTTTTTTAAAACAATTGATTTCTGTTGTATCAGCTATCAATTTATATATTTCTATTTGAACAGGAAGGCTTTTGATTAGCACTATAAGATCAGAAGTTCATCACTGGGTGTTGCAAATTATGATTTTTGTTGTGGCCACGCCTACGAGTAAAAATTAATTTTACCTGATGTCACAAAAAAATCGGTGTTGGACAGATGAGGTTAGTTTACCGATTTGAAAAACGCAAAAAAAAATCTCATTATCATGTATCCAATACTCCTCATTTGTCTATTGTTGATATATATACACATTATATAAAAATAAAAATATTTTGGTCTTATTGTTGATCTCATGCCAAATTTAATTCATGCTCAAACATTAGCATGAGGTTTCTGTTGTGACAATAAGTGTGCTTGAATTTCAAACTCACTGGTGTCACTAAATGTTATTCTGTATCCTTTAGTACTTCAATCATTAGTTTGTCACTATTTAGTACAGCAAAGTATCAATTAGTACTTCACATATCAAAATACCGCCGAAAACATGAATATTTCTCACTCATTTGTATAGTTTATAGGGTTACAAACAAGTCAATGTTAATTGTCATTAGATTTATGCAGACGGGAGTACCAATGACACACGGTTGCTAAATTACTTGTACGTTTGATGCAGCATCTAGACGTTGTCCTCTACTACCTCCGAAAGAAATCCAAGTATCAGTTCAGTCAACATTACAGATACACCACCGTCAACTGCATATTCATGAACTTCGTCATTGCCAATCATGCAAGGTACTATGACATTACTGATGACGACAATGTCAGTATGCAGGATTTTATAGCACGGGTGTTGGAGAATGCAAAGAGTGAGAGGTCTGTGACCAACATAATAAAAGGTTATTCGATACCTGTTGGATCACCATGGTACCTTATTGACGAGGTGTTTGTTCCTGTTAATTGCGGTGATGAGTTCCAGTGGATGTTTGCTGTCATTGTTTTAAAAAAAGGCTAATACATGTTTATGATTCATCTTGTGGTTCAAGACGGAGAAATCAATACGCCGAAATTAAAAAAATTGCAGCGATGTTGCCAACATATTTAGAGGATAGTGGCTTCTATGATAAAATTGATCGCACAGAATGGGCCAGCTTAGATGCATACAAGGACAATTCAACAGGTGTATTGATTGGCCAACAACATCCATTCACAGTTGAATTTGTCAAAGAAATTGCTAAGCAAAAAAGTGATAGCCTATAAGATTTTTTCAACAATTTTTTTTACGCTGCTATTTTTTTACTTGCAATTAAAATAAAGTCTTGATACACTGCATGCAGTGACTGAGATTTTTATGGCGGCATACGCCGAATATATCAGTGACGAGATTCCAGTCCCATCGACTGCACTGGATGCTGATTACCTATGGAGAAGATACGCTGCACTTTTGTGGAAATATGGACTGGAAAAGAATGCAGATGGTTATGTAAGCGAAAACGATGATCAACCAAGGCCGAAGGAAGTGTACCAAACACCTGGCAAAGATAAACTGATCATTCTATCTTAGCTTTGTGTAGATATGAATTTTTTAATTTTGGAATATCCAGGAAAAAACACAATGTGAACATGTTTATGCTCATTGATACCATCAGCTAATATATATTCCATATGTTTTTTGGTATTAAGTGTAGGTTTTTTGCTGCCACATTTTTTTCCCTCTGAAATTGAATTGTTAGTGTATTTTTGGGTAGTGCAAACAGTTAGTCTATTTTTATATCATTACAGTTGAATCACAACTTTACACGAGTTGCTCGATAAATTACACACCAATACGTATAAATCAATATAAATTGATACCTCAAATTCACACAACATATTATACAGACAAGCTGGTATCTAGCATGTTATATACCATATTGTAAACCATTGCGTAACGTTACAAGATATTTTCAAAATTTAAAGTACACAGTTGTTTATGTTCCAATTTAATATCCCCCACATCCATACCTCATTTTACTGCAAAATAAATTAGATATTTTTATTCGTGATAGGAAAATAACTACGATGTCAACATTTAGAATACATCATCAGTCATATACGTATCTATTATGGAGTATTCATAATATTACTTGGATTAAATATTCCTCTTTGCATATGCTTATTTTGTTAGATGAAATAATACCAAAATACCAAAACATTCATTCATTTTCATTGGAATTTAGTGAGTTAAATAAGAATACCCTCACACCTTATTTGAAATTCTAACAAAGACAATATTCATTTTCAACGGGAAAAAAACTACATGTTCGCCTATTGTGTCCTTCGTGACCACACCTACTACAGCAGTTTGAACTTGTTGTTATCTTCTCCCCGAAGCTCTTATTTCTCCCTTTTTTGGGTCTTCTAGGCATTCTCTTGTACTTTATTGGCAAAACAATCTCATCGAGAACGTTATTTAGTACCTCCCAATCCGATCTATCAGGCATGAGCATCATGGGAATTTCATGTGTATCACGTAATGCTTCTGGCTTGTAATAATATGAACAGTATGGATGCATATCAACTACATTTTTGCTCTTCAAAGCAGCAACTGCGTGTGAATAAGGAATTTCATCAATTTGGAATCTTCCACAGCTGTAAATTCTTCTTTCAAGGCAAACGATGAATTTGTGTCCAGCATCGTAAACGGAATAAATGAATTCTGAGGATGGAACGACCTACAAACAAAAATTTTTTTTTGATACCTCCATACAAAAAAAACAATTAATACCACTGTTTGTTTATATATATACCTTCATGGTTGCACACTTTGTTGTATTTTCTATCAGAATACCCTCAAATGTTTTTCCAAGTGTTTCTTTAGTATACAAAGCCCTTTCCCTATTTTTACAATTCCATGAAGCAAACAGAATCCTCGCTTCCTCGAGGAAATCTATTATTGGCAATTGTCTAGCCTCTACAAGGCAACCATTAATATATTCCGCTATGTTAGATGTCATCAATCTACCTCTATTCACCGGTGCATGTACTCTTGCCCATCTTTTATAACCAACATTTTCAAGGTAATCCTTTACCCTGTGGTCAATTTTATACACCTTCGCCATTATTCTGTTGAAATTTTCAACCTTGTAACACTTAGCCATAGCATAAAACTTGTCGCTTAAGACATTCTTGCTCTTCTTAAAATTCGCGCAAATATTTTTCTAGAGATGCCAGATACATGCATAATGCGGCATATTCGGGAAGACAACACTCACACTCTTGATTACACTTTCATTTCTGTCCGACACAAAATACAGGTTATCTTTCTCTCCAAATCCATTTTTGAATTGTTGAAAGAACCACGACCACGAACAATCATTCTCCGTATCAACAACACCATACGCCAAAGGCAATATTGACCCTGCATATTTTTTCACCCAAACAATTAGCTGTTGAATGTAGCAACTATTGACAGTTATTTTGCATATACTACAGGTTGTATATAGGAACTAGATTATTGTTTTTCAAGAGACAAACATTAAATTAACATCAAAATAACAAATACACCATGCGGTTTTGACAAATATTCCAGACTACTATAAGTTGCTTAGAGATTTGTAGTTAAGCAAATTGATACCTTATCAAATTAAAAATAAAAAAAATACCTGCACCATCGAGTGTACTAGCCGATAGGAATGTCCCTTTATAAGCACCACAAAGATATGCACCATCCACAACAACAACTGGTCTGCAGAACTAAAATCCCCTAATTAAGGGACGCAACGCAATGAATAGATACATGAATTCATTCGCAGGAGATTTTATCATTCTTATACATGAATTTGGATACACCTTATCTAATATGTGCAGGTATCTAGGCAACTATCTGTACCCATCGGCTGGCTTACCTCTCAACATGTCCAACACTCTCTCCTTTGCATGCCAAGCCTTTTGATACATAATATCAACTCCATACGCAACCTTAAAGTCACCAATTATATCATTTGGTGTGTGCTTCCTTTTGTGATTTATAAGTTTCGGAGCAGTTACACCACTAACAAAAGATAGTGTTGCCT
Organism: Solanum rostratum; assembly: GCA_029948455.1. Taxonomy (NCBI): domain Eukaryota; kingdom Viridiplantae; phylum Streptophyta; class Magnoliopsida; order Solanales; family Solanaceae; genus Solanum; species Solanum rostratum. The sequence continues at coordinate 35,814,694 of CM057050.1, read as the reverse complement.
CAACTTTGTTAAACAACCTTTCTCGCATCATACACGTATGCCTATTGTTGAAGTATCTTATTTTGAAAATTTCTGTATTCTTCCGGCACGATGATTTCATGCTCCACGAAAAGTTGTCAGAAAAACACCTCAACACATAGTTGCAGCAAACATTAAATGAACTACAAAAATTAAAAAATTGATGCACAAAAAATTTGATACAATCACTGATATACAACTTAAATCAATGGACAAATTTCGCACCTTTCACGGTCAGATCTTTTATATTGAAGTTGAATCCATTGTGCACTTTATACCTCGCCATAACATCAACTAAAGTCGCTTTGTCCTTGTACATATTTTTCACCTTCACATCGACATTTGTCGAGTCACCAATTATGTTTGATACGTCACCATCGGGCAAGTAACAAGAAACCATGTATTCTTGATCGACCATTCCAGTTGATGCATCGATCATCAAAACATCGCTATCGTCTAGATCACTAGTATCCACGCACAAAGGATACACACCAAACCCAAGTTCCTTCTTCTTTACTTCTAAATACAACTTCACCCCCATGTCATTGCGGATAAAAATCGAAGATGCATTACCTTCAACAATGTACCAAATATCAATTCTCTTCGATTGTTCATTGATATCCATTATCGCTGCAATTGTTGCTCTAAGATTAACAAATGATGTATTCTCACCTACAACAATTCCATCACTTTTATAGTCACTGTACACCACAACAGATTCTCATACTCTATTGTGACGTATCAAGAACGAGATATTCATGGATTGGCGACCACCTTTTTTTTAAAATGCCAGAGCTTTTTCAATGGCGAAACAAACTTGTTTGAACTGTTTGTTTACTGATTCGTTTTTGAATTTTGAATGTAATAGATTGTAACGTTTTTTTTGGGAAGATTGATGCAAATGAAACGGTGTGCGATAATTAAGGAATCATAGAATCAGAAACAGATTTGTTTTCCTAATTTAGCGCAACAACATAAAAAAACAGTTATACAATTTTAAGTATCAATGGTAAGATACCAAGTATCAGTAAAATGAGTAAAAGTCGATATTTTTAGTAATTTGGGAAAGAAACGAAATTTTTGGAAATTATGGTAAAACAATATGGGATCCCTATAATTTTTACTAAAAGAAATTATCAAATTGTAGATAGTAAGGTATAAAAGCCTTGCACCTAAAAAAATTTCAACCATTAAAAACTCAAAAAATGTTCAAATCTTGCAATATAACAGTTTTAGTTTCTCTATAATCCAGGAATCAAAAAGAAAATATAAAGATTAAGCCTTATATGTGATTAAGCTCCGTAAGTGAGTATATTCTAATGTAATTCTAAAACTTCCTTGATAAGCCAACTCACCATTATGCATAGCTAAGAACCTATTATTACTACAAAGAAAATGAAGTAGATACATGAATTTTTAGCTGAAATAAAGAAATATTGTAGATGAAAAATAAAGGAAATAGAGTATATTCTAATGTAATTCTAAAACTTCCTTGATAAGCCAACTCACCATTATGCATAGCTAAGAACCTATTATTACTACAAAGAAAATGAAGTAGATACATGAATTTTTAGCTGAAATAAAGAAATATTGTAGATGAAAAATAAAGGAAATAGAACCAAGTACATGGGTTTTTAGCTTAAATAACAAGAATGAAATATTTATAGACAATAACAGAGTACAACTGATGTTTCTAGGATTAAATTGCATGTGTCTTTTTATAAAAAAAATTTAGAATAGAAATTTGGAGTAAGCAAATCATTAGATATTTTATATGGCTATTAGTCACCCTTGCATGATGAGCATAATTACAAATATACCCTTATTGGCTTTTCTATATAATAGAAATATATGTATGTATATGATTAAATCTTAACAGTAGCATTCAGCTGCCTTTGAGAATCAGGCAGGAATTAGAAACTACTACACAACCAATAATTCTTCTATTCATGATGCGTGAGCGAGGATCTCCAGCCTTACAGTTTCTAGTTCTAGTTGAAATGATCCATTGATGTCCCAACCTGCCAAAGCTTCTGAGCTCAACAACAAACAATACCCTAGAAGCCAGGGTTATATGAGAGCAAATAATGGAAGTACGTACATTAATCATTCAACAGATAGTCAAGGCAGTTGAATGTTTATTACAGCCTCAATATGCTGTGTTCACTACAGTAGTGCAGATTGATCGTAGACAAGTCCGTCAGAATCCTAGTCATTATTTGGGGGTTTGGGGGCTTATCAAGATGTCATAAAACATCAACTAATGTTCACCTACTTAAATTAAGCACAAAAAGTTTTTTTTTTAAAATCACCCTATTAAATATTAAGATACAACAAACCTTGTAGCATAATCACATATCATGTACACAACCACGGCAGATCCAAATACGCAACACTAATCTAGTTTCTTGATCTTCTTCTGTCAACTACATGAAAAATTTACAAGAACCTTCGTGTGACTTTAGCCCTTGGTCAGCAGCTATTCCCTGCCCTAGTACATGTAGCTGCGGCAGAAACTGTTTTTCTGTGAAAAGTACATGAAGGTTAGGAAATAGAACGTCTTTCTAGAAAATGAGAAAATAAGGCTCTAAGTGTATAGCAACATCTGACATCTTTCAACAACAGAAGACACATCTGACTTCGAATCACTAGGTAAAGACCAAAACTAAAGAGGAAGATTTCCTTGCCAATCCAAAAGCAAAGGGGAGTTTCTTTTTAGAAAAACACAAAGCAAATAGAAAAACAGCTCAGTATGTGTCGTTTGCACATGAACGAGGGATAAGGAGAGAGAATCCTACGTTAAAGTAGCACAAAGATTTACATTACTGTTTACAAGTCATAATTTCTTAAATCTAGTCCCATATTATCTCACACTCTAACAGTTGATATGCTCAACCACAATAATAGCATATCCAGTAAAATCCCACAAGTGAGGTATGAAAATGGTAGAATGTATGCAGATCATATCAGTATCTAGTGGAGATAGAGAGACTACTTTCGAAAGATCCCTAGCTTAAGTGCAACAAATTTCAGTATAAAGGAGACAATGAAGAACATCTAGCAAAGCACAAGGGCAACAATGCAAAAGGCTACCAAAGAGGAGCCGAAACGACAATAAAAATCATATGATACTCATAACTCCATAAACAACATACTAGGATAGATTATTGAAAAACAACAATTAAAAAAAAACAAGAACTATAATAATACAACTAGTACCATCACAATAAGCTAGACGACACTACATTATATACCAACCTTCTAGCCAAATACGTTCCCTTCACATTCTTCTATCTAGGGTCATACTAGCTACGAAAATTCCGTACTGTGCAGGCTCAATATTTATTCATAAGTTTATTTTTATGTGATATAATTGGATGATATTAAATCATCTTATTAAGCGTAAGATAAATATCTAATAAATATTATTGATATTACTAAATTTTAAGTGATAATGATTAAATAATTTTAAATTTTTACTCCAAAATAAATTATAATATATATTTGTGCAGTAAATTATCTTTTTTTTGTGTGTGCGCGCAAATCTAATGTGAAAAGGTCGATTGAGAGATCCTTAGCCACATAAATATCTAAGAATGATTTTACACCACAAGTTTCAAAAGTCTTTCTTTTTTTTTTCTTAAACACCGTGCCAAATCAAAGAGTGCCACATAAAGTGGGACGGAGTATAAAATATGAGGGTACATCATACAAGTCCATGAAACAAAGTAATGCGGTTCACGACCTTCAACATAACTGTACGCCTTCTTCCTTTCTCAGTTTTTACACATTCACAGGAAGAAAGAGGAAAAACAATTAAAACAAACATCATACAAAAGAAGGATAATAACTTGCCAGTCCCGCCCAACAAGAAGAAAGTGAAAACTTTAGAAAAATGGAAAAGCTGGCAGTCAGATTCTACAAACAAATAGATTCCCCTACATCAAATAGATTCCCCTACATTTTCTTGTTATTAATTTTCCCTTATAATTATCCTTCTGACAACTAATCTTGTACTCTTTCAACATTTAGCTCCTCTAGCTCAGACAAGCCTATGTTCAGCCAGAAACAAAACAGACCACTTTAGCTTAGTAGCTTAGACAAGCCAATGTTCACATTTAGCTGTAACATCATGACCAAGTTGCAATGAAGGCTTAGATCTCATTTGTTTTCATTAAGATTTAGACGTTTGAATCTGAATGCACATCTGAATGATTAAGATGTTGCCTCTAGATTTTAACGTTGAATGATTAAGACTGTTTATTTTCCAACATTTAATGTACATAATTTATTTATCTGTACATAACAAATACATAATTGAAATGAAAATCAATCAAATATTAAATTAATAAAATTAAATCATTATTTGATAAAACAAAATGACACACTTATGTTTGCTAGTGATGGTGGAGATAGTTTGTAGTAGTGGTAGTGATGCTAATAGTTGTTAGTGGCTAGTATGATGATGGTGATAGTTGTGATGGTGCAGCTGGTTGGTGTTGTGGTGACTGTCATAACGGTCGTGTTGGTGGTTGTAATGGTGAAGTTGGTTGATGTTAACAGTTGGTGGTGTTGATGATGGTGGCTGAAGAATGTGCGCGATTGATGATAAGTTTGTGATAGTTCACGATGGTGCGAGTTGTGAGAAATATTGGAGAAGAATATTATTGAATTGTGTATTTACATTATTACACAGAGATTCTATGTATAGACACAACAATATAATCTCTTCCCAAGTAAGATACTATTTAGTATTTCTATTTCTATTACAGTTTTTATTCCTATTCCTCTTCTAAGTAAGATTATATATACCTATTCCTATTCTAACATTCCCTCTCAAGTTGGTGCACATAAGTCATATTTACCTAGCTTATACAAACGTAATTATGAGGACGATGACCGGTGTAGTGAGATATTTGCAAGTTGATCACCCGACTTCACAAAATTGACAATCAATCTCAATGTGCTTAGTTTTCTCATGGAATACTGAATTTGATGCATGATGTCGATAAAACATAGAGTGATAAATTCCAGAATTGCAGTGTTAAGCATTCCAAACCAAGCTTGAGAAAACTGTTTCAGATCCTATGACTTACACAATTGACATACAAGGCTGCCAGACTCCCCCAAAGCAACAAAATCAAGTGGTTTTTCTATATAGACTTCTCCTCGAGATCACGTGGAGAAAAACATTCTTAATGTCCAACTAATTAAAAGGTCAATGGAGAACGGCAACCATAGACTAAAAGAGGGACATTTTATTTTGGCCATGGGAGAGAAAACATCACTCTAATCCATCCCAAATATCTAAGTATATTCTTCTTCTTCTCTGAAGGAGAGCCTTGGAGTAACTGGTAAAAGTTGCTGCCATGTGACCAGGAGGTCACGGGTTCAAGCCTTGGAAACAGCCTCTAGCAGAAATGCAAGGTAAGGCTGCGTACATTAGACCCTTGTGGTCGAGCCCTTCCCCAGACCCTGTGCATAGCGGGAGCTTAGTGCACCGGGCTTGCCCTATTCTTCTTCTTCTTTCTCTTTTTTTTTTTTTTTGCAAAAGTATTCTGAAATAGAAAAAAACACTGCAGAAATACTTGGATTTGTCAAAAACAATGCCATGTTTACTGGAAAGTGCTCGAAATTTGGTATAAAATATATAGATCGTCTTGAAATCAAGAGATGAGTATATTTTAGACAAGAAACTTATTGTTAAACCGGCTGGAACATGTTCATGCGCGAAATTATTAGATTTGATGGTTGTAAATGATCACACATTGAGAAATAAAATTATATGGGTAGGGTCGGAATGATGGCACGACCCTACTGAAAAATAGAAATTATATAGGTAGGATCATATTGATGACACGATCCTACTGAAAAAGAGAAATTGTATTGATAGGGTTGGAGTGAGTCACAACCCAACACAAATAAGAAAGTTCTCACCGCAAAGATGGCACGATGCTACGGAAATTGAATACGAAAAAGTAGTCACCGGAAGATGAACGGTGCTAACAAATCGAATATGAGAAAGTAGTCACCAGAAAGATGCACGGTGCTACACAAATTAGATATGAGAAAAGTCACCAGAAAGATACACAGTGACCTAATTTTTGTGCTAACATAATCATTGACCAAACAGGCATCATATATGGGTCATAGCCGCCCACCGACAGCAGAAGCTCTTTGATTTTCTACTACGATCGTAGAAGCTCTGCTACCATGTGAGAAACATTGATCAAGAATATTATTGAATTGTGTATCAACATTATTACACAAAGACTCCATTTATAGACACTACAATATAATCCCTTACCAAGTAGGATACTATTTATTATTTCTATTTCTACTACAATTCTTATTCCCCATTCCTCTTCTAAGTAGGATTGTATATACCTATTCCTATTCTAACACTAGTTATGATGATGGAGGTGGTTGATAGTAGAGATTGACCACATAGGTGGTAGTGGCTGATGGTAGTGGTGAAGGCGATCGAAGGTATGGTGATAATTGATGGCGGAGCTAGTAGTGATGATGGAATTTGTTGGTAGTAGGAACTGATTGTAGTGATAGTTGATGGCGGAGCTAGTAGTGATGATGGAATTTGTTAGTAGTGGGAACTGATTGTAGTGGAGGTAGTAGTTGATAGTGTGGCGGAGGTAGTGGCGACTATAAAGACAGGGTTGGTGGTGGTAATAATAGATATAATTGTAATGATTGGGGTAATTACAGTAGCAACTGACAATAGTGGTTAACAATGATGATAGTTGTAACGAAAAAGGTAATTGGTGGTAGATGACGGTAATGGTAGTGTGCTGGTGGTGGTGGTGGTGGTAGAGATGGTTGATGGTACACGGAAATGGTGGTGGTGGTGGTTGTCATGAAAGAAGTGGTTAGTAGTGGGTGGAAGGTGATTGTGGATAGAGCGAAGGTAAATATTATCCACACAGGGATACCTCTTAATGCTATAAAAACTCGATTGTAAATCTTAACGATGAAGACCTAATACATAGAAGGATGAACAAATGTGAATGAGTGTAAAATCTGTTGCCCGAAGGACTTGTTCAATTAGTGAACTTGAGAATGTCGAGTTTTGTTGTTCACATTGTCTGAAATCCATTTTAACCCACATGAATTGCGAATATGGAAGTTGCTAATGAGTATTAAAGTCTACTACAAACAAGTGGGAGAGGCAGGATTTGAACCTACGTAGAAAAACTTCAACAAATTTACAGCCTCTTTTGACAACTTGGCCACTCTCCCCCTCCAATTTCCTAAAGACATTCTCCGGTAAGTAGGAAAACTTGATAATATCTAGACATGGCTGGGATCATCACTCCAAACACATTTCATATTTTAAGTTTCACCTTGCAGTTTATTTCTTTTCACCCCAACCCTCGATGGAAATTCAAACAAGAAATAGTAACTCCAGGTTCTATCTACTCATTGTTGTAGTTCAATGTGATTGCGAGGGATCATATCACTATAACCAACAGAATTAATTCAACATCAGCTTAGATATTCAATTTTGCATTTGATAGAGCATATGCCGATTTAGAACTTATTTGTACTCGAGAAATTCATTTTCTACAATCTTGATATTGTCTGAGCCATGCCATGATTTGAGCTACTTTTGCAGCAAAACTCCTTTTTTATTTCCAAAAGCTGTGCGTCCAGCATTATTTTCAATCTCCGAATGATAATCATATATATACTTGCCCCTTAGAGAAGGACACTAATATACCTTCCAAGAGAACTATGGTTTTGGATGACTGATATAAGGCATATTTACATGTCTTTTAACCATGATTCACCTACGTTTACGCCTCGACCAAGAATAAACACGAAATATTCCCAACTATTGCTCATTCTTGCATTTTACAACTAATTGAGGTGTTATGCTGATTTGCAGTAGAAAAGCTCGAGAAATGGCTAAGTGTGGAAAATAGGCAGACCTTCGTGGCGCGAGGCTCTAACAGAAATCAACTCTCCGAAATTTTGCAAAAGCTAGAGGAGGAAAGAGCTGCAGGCCCTTCCGTCACAAGCCCAGGCACATGGCCAAGAATCTGTAAAGTACCACCTATTTTCGGGTGGACCTTCTTAGTCTTTTCCACATACTATATAAGCTATTTCTTTAACTTAGCATTATTTCTTGTCTTGAACATGACTTCCTGCAAGTGCAACAGAGTTATGAATGGCTAAATGCTCTAGTTCTAGGGTTTTGCCTAAAGTATGAACATTTTGTGTCGTAATCTATTTTTTTTTAACCCGGAAAAAATGTACTATTATTGCAGTACTATCTAATGAATTGTACATTTAATCTTGTGCTTACGATTTTACTACTTCAATGCCCAGTGTTTTGGACGGTGAAAGACAACAAGGGTCTGCCTTGCCTCGTGGCAAGGCGCACACATTTTTGAATTGAGGCGCCAATTAATTTCAAAACTTAGAATATTTAATTGCATATATAAATATCCAAAATCTAGCATCAAATGCCATTGAAATCACTATTAATGGACAAATAAGTAATAATGCTAATTAGTATAAAAATAAATTAAGTTAGGCAGAAACAAATACAGAAGGACGAGAAATTTTTTTTAAAAAAAGGCAGATTGCACTAGTCAGTAATCTTCAGAAATATAAAAACAGAACATGAAAGAAGAAAAGGAGAAGGAGAAGAACAAGAGAAGAAGTTGAAGAAGAATCTGACAATGTACCTGCTGAGGTAGCGAAGCAGAGGACTGAAAAAGAAGGAAGAAGAAGAGGGGAGAAGTAGAATTCCCTGCTGAAGCCTAAAGGTCACGACTGCAAACTGGAGAAAAAAGGGAGAAGAGAGACGGGTTTGTCCAAAACACCAAATAAACCCTAATATTGCCTTTTAATTATTAAATCAGGCCTATTTTTTCATATAAAAAAAAAGGTGACGCCTCTATCACCTGGCCATGTCACCACTCAACTTTGCAAGATTGCTGCGCCTCACCTCTAGCCAAAGGCGATGAGGCGCTCATATTTTACAACCTTATCAATACCAGTAGAATGATTATGCATTTTGTAATGGAACTTGAGAGAGGGAAGTTAAGATTAAACAAGAGTTAAATGGAGTAGAATGCATGTCTACCAGAGCGGATTTACGGTTAGGATAGAATTATACTTAGGTTTTCCCTACTTGGCTCTTATATGAGAAATGAAAATGCATTTGTGGAAGCTAAAATATCATCACTCAACAAAATAGGCATGAGGCTAACAGAAAAAGGAGAGCAGAGGTTGGGAAACCCACAATCTTATTATCAACCTCGTGAATCAACAACTCAGTAGTAATTTGCATGACAACCTAGATGTTGACACTGCATAAGTACATATATGTCTCTTACTTTGTTATCAATAATTCAATAGTTGTTAATCTTTATGCTTTAAATAGTAAAACTAGAAGTAATAAAATGAACAACCTATTTTCTGGAAAACACTTGTTCTATCCATAATAATAATAATATCGAAACACTGGCAGTCATAAGCCCCTATGGGATTTCACCTTTTTGATTACATTGCAATCGTTGTATTACTTGATGACCATGTACACTTCCATGTGCACTGAAACTACAACAATAGCATGGAAGGAATATAATTGATTGGTGTTTCTCCATCGCTTACATAGCTTGTGTTTCCCCTCGAAAGCCAATTTCATACATTGACAAAGGTCAAGAATCCTTAACTTATCAAAAGTAATTATGTTGACAAAACTTTTCCACCTCTCAATAGTTTCAAACCAACTATCACTTGACTCCAACAACTTGAACCTTTTGCTGCAAGCCAAAAACACCATATTCCTCCCTATATTATCTGCCAACCTTGTAGCAATCACCTATTTCGTCGCCGTATACTAAGCTTCAATTTCTCAGTGATTGGTAGAGCACGAGTAAACAACTCTAGGTAAGAGAGAAGGGGCAAAGATTTCAAAAGAGGCTGAGATGAGATAAACAAAGGGTTTAGGAAAAGAGAGAGGAGATTCAAAAAAGAGAAAGATGTTTAGGCATATGAGGATCATCAAAATATCTCTGGCATGATGTTGGAGGAAACAGGGTAATGAAAGTTGCATGCATCCCAAGATTGAGAAAGTACTGCATTCAGAAAGTATTAGAATATCGATAGTGTTACCCACACCACCACTTGGGGAACTTATTAATAACACTCCTATAATTCTACAATACTACGTCCTGACTTATCATCATTGTCAGCATCCCAAAGGTTGAATGATCCCTGCAATGCACCAAATCTTTCAGCAACTGTGGACTTGTCTCCTACCCATATCACACTAGTGACCGTTTGAAAAGGTTCTACTCAAAATCATATTCCTATATATACATTTTTTTTAATTATGCTCATTGTAATAACCACATTATGCTTGATTATTGTCCTTATCCTCTATTGTTACTTATTCTGAAGTGAACATCCAAAGACATTTTTCGTTTAGGCAGGCAACATGCTATGATGTAAGAGAGATTTATTTACGCTATCAACAAAAAAAAGTCAAACTCTATCTTGCGTATGAGTCAGCTCAAGTGTCCTCTATCCGTGTCTTCCAAAAGTATGAACTATACACACTTATAACTGATGGAGAATGCACAAAGTTCTAGAAAATTAGGGAGAACTATGGAATGCTAGAATGCAGACGCAATGTAGCAAGGAGCATCCTAAAGTTTAAGACCCAATCACAATCACAAATAGTAAGAAAGTTTGAAATGAACATCACTTACATAGCAGTAATTACAAAAAAATGTCATGGTTTAGCTTATAAAGCAAGAAGAAGCATGACAAAAAAGCCATGAGGATCTTGTAACAGAACAACTATGTCAATATACTCAGCCAACAAGCAATAGCTTGCATTATAACTGCAAACGTGATGGGCTCTGCACTCATGGAAAACATCTTTAATTGCCAACTGTACTCGAAAAATGGACCTTGGGAAACCATAGTAACTGATTGTCAGTGATCTCTTAAGGGTGATTAAATGCTCTAACTTCATGTACGATTCAATTGATCGTGTAAAGAACAGGATATTATGGTTTTGGTAAATTTCACTGCTTTTAGGGAAATACAACAATTTGGTATGTGAATTACACTAACCCCTTCAAGTACTCAATTCACACAGACTTATTGTACTAGTTCTTCAGCATCATAGGAAATCCCAGCTTTCAGACAGAAATAGATTCATTCTTCTGAAGCCAAGAGGAATGCAAACAGATGTAGTAAATATTTGAAATTTCACCTGCGGAAGGGGGATGCTTGTCAGGACATTTAGACCTTTCAATCTGCAACCGAGTTTCGATGAACATATTCATCCGTTGGACCTCAAGGTCCTTGGTGAACTCCATCCTCTGCTTCTCCAATTCCATCATCTGCTGCTGCTTTGAGCTCTCAATCCTTTCATATATCTCCCCAAACCTCAAAATTGCCCGTGCTAATTCCTTATATGCAGTAGTATCCTCAGATAACTCTACGTACTTCTTCCTCTCTCCACTCCCAAAGGCCAAATCATCGCGTGAGCTGTCATTTGAACTACTTGAATTCAACCTCGATGAACCGCCTGAATAATTCAATGCACCAATGTTTGAGTCGGAGCTAAATTTTGACTTAAAGGTAAGTGAATTCGTGGCAGCCCGTCTTCTATTACACGGCAAGGCAGAAACATTATTTGTACCGATGAGATAATCAAGACGGTTATAAAACGGCCACTTTGACGCAGTTGACTTGGTTTTCTCAAGCTTGTACTTCTTCTTCAAAGTATCAATCCGGTTCTTACATTGTACATCAGTACGCTGAGGCTTAACGCCATTTTGACGTGAATTAACGGAGTCAGCTACTTCCTTCCAGTCCTTCTGCCGGAGATTGCCGCGATTAAGACTGAGATAGCGATCGCCCCAAGCTTCGATTAGGGTTTCAGTGGCACCTTCACTCCAGCAATATTCACGTCCTCCAGCGTGATGCCTAGGGGTGTTCTGAGTAGCAATTTGGCTATCCATACAACAGAGAAAATCGGCGACCGACTCCGATTCAGGCGTGACAGATTTTTGGAGTTGGGGAGAGAGCGGGCAGGGTGCTAAGGTGGGCCGGAGGTGAAAGAGAGAAACATCGGGGGGATGGAATAAGGAATGGGAAAGGGAAGTTGGCCGTACATCTGACCGGAAGAGGGGGACGTCAGCAGCTGCCTATTGGATGATTGGACAGAGTGGGTTATGCCTACGATTATCTATGATTTCTCCCAATTTACCCCTCACTTTAACATTTCCTTCGTTAACATCCAAAAAAAATAAAACACCTTCCCACGAATTATTAATTTCATTACTAAATTATTGACAGGTTTAAAAACACCCATTAATTTAGTGAACTAAGCTTAAATACATCCTCGGCATAAATTATTAATTTTATCCCTAAACTATTGATAGGCTTAAAAACACCTCTCAACTTGGCAAACTAAGCTTAGATACACTTTTTTCATATCACATGGCATAACAAGTGATGACAATTTATTTAAAGTGCGTGAAAGATTAAAAAAAGACCACATCAACCTTAATTTTCCTTTTTTCCATTCAATTTTTAATTATCAACTATTAGAATACCCTCTTCTTCTCATTTAACCCTTCCTCCGTTAATGGTGACCATCTATTTTTTTCATTCTGATTTTTTATTGCCTGATTTTCTTTCTTTTTCTATTTTGTTTATGATTATTTTTTATCAATGTGGACTTTCGATAACATTATAATTTTCATGGTCGGATGACAATCTCGTTATAAGATTTTGGGATTATAAAAATATGGCAGCAAATGAAGCTCTACAAACTTTCAAATCAAAATTTCACAAGTTACAAAAACATGATGCTAAGGGGTGTTTTTAAGCCTATCAATAGTTTAAGGATGCAACTAATAATTCATGGCAAGTTCGAGGGTGTATTTAAGCTTAGTTCGCCAAGTTAAAAAGTGTTTTAAGCCTATCAATAGTATAGGAACGAAGCTAGTCATTTGTGCCAAGTTCGAGAGTGTATTTAAGCTTAGTTCCCCAAGTTGAGTGGTGTTTTTAAGCCTATCAATACTTTAGGGACGAAAATAACAACTCGTGCCAAGTTTGAGGGTGTTTCTAGTACTTTTCTCAAAAAAATTGAATCTTGTATGAAATAAATATAAGCAATACACAACAAAATATATAGAAAGTAGAATGTAGAAATCATTTCTGTAATGACCTAGTGTTGGGCCATTCATGATGGGCTAGGCCCAAGAGCGGACAATACTTCACAGTGTTGGGCCAGGTCATTACAGGTGGTATCAGAGCCAACTCTCGACTAGTACGGTGGTGAGACAAACCTCAGTGAGGACGTTGACTCCCTATGGAAGGTGAGTGCAGGGACGGCGATACATAACGCTTGACTCACTTAGGCAAATCCCACATCGGAAAAGAGAGGGAGAGTTCTGAGCTATTTAAGTGAAGGATTGGACCTAATACTATGAGGCGCCTTTTGGGGTGCGCCCAAAGGGACAAATCCGTGATGGGCTGGACCCAAAAGCGGACAATACTTAACAGTATTGGGCCAGGCCGATACAATTTTATTCAAATGACTTCAAGTATATTTATAGGTTGAGAAATCATTTCAAAAGTATCATCTCAAATGTCTCAATTAATAAATATATTTTTATCCAAAATGATTCATAGAATCTTGGGAATGTGTATTCATAAATATAAGTAGTTCATGTATTAAGTAAATGAACAATCTACCATTTTAATGAATTTATAATAATTCCCCTTGAATGTTCATAAATAATGTGCCTTTTTAACACCTTAAAAGGAAAAATACTATGGAAAAAAGTTTAGTCAAGGAAAAAGAGTATACATATCTCGTAATACGCCCTTGAGTGTTGCCTCATAAAAGATTTTACTAGAAAAATTCAATTTGGACAAAATCATGATTAAACAAAAGAGTGCAATGCGTATTTCAATCTTATAGCTCAACTTCTCAAATATTGATGTTGGCAATACCATAGAAATATGTCTACAAGATCATTAGTTAAACAAATCTATTGAACTTTTATCTCACTATTTTGTTGAAGATCATGTGTGAAAAAGAACTTTGGTAATGTATTTTGTGTCTCCTTTAATTTATCCTTCTTCAATTGAGCTATACATGTTATATTATCTTCGTACATAGTGATTGAAATATTCTTTTATAAAAAAAAACACATACATTACTAATATAACGAGTCATTGATCTCAAACAAATACACTATTGACTTCATGAATGACTATTACTGCTACATGATTTGATGAGTGCCTACTAATGCTTGCTTCATTGAATGTTAAGACGTTGTTATGTGTTCACCTGTAAATAAATAGTTTGTTAGAGACCAAACTTTATGCAGATTGGATAATTAATTTACATTTGCTTACCAATCATTTCTTACTTGAATTCAGTGAAATAAAATAAACTCATTGTAAGGCCCTGTAAGTTAGAAAGTCGAAAAGTGCACGAAAACTTTGCAACTGAAAAATTGTAGATAAGAGTACGAGCCCTAATTATGACTCATGGTTCAAACCACGGTTTATAAACGGGTCTCGTGGATGAGATCTGTCATGTTGAAAAATTGGTTAAGTGTGGGGGTGGTTTACGAGGAATATTTATGGTCCAGAAAAGAAACTATGGACCGTAAAGAGGCGTTCAAGGAATGGTTTAGTGTTGATCAAAAGTTGGTTTCTAAACTCGAGTTTACGAACAAATAGGATGAGATGTATTCTTGTTTATAAGCCATAGAATGGCCTCATAAATGAGATCCTGATTGAAAATTTTTTCTAAGTATTAAAAAATTCTATGAAAAGGATCTACGATCTGTAAATCCTTTTACAAGTCATAGATGAAACTCGTAGAGTGAGTTTCAGAAGACCAAAAATGTAATCAGGACAAAAATCTCATGTTTACGACTCATGATCTACTCTACGACCCGTAGATGGAGGTCATGGTTTGAGTCTAGCAGATTTTAATGAAGGATATTTTCATTTCTTTCCCCATGTCCTAAGCCCAATATTAGGTCGTCTTGAAGCCTAAATCTACCCATATCAATCCCTTACCCTAACTTGCACTCTTATTCACCCCCCCCCCTTCCAAATCTCTCAAATTTTCTAAGGTAAAAAGTCCTTTCCAAGACAAGAAGAAAAGCTAGGGTTTCATCAAGTCCTTCTCCAAACTTCAAGCTTCTTAATAAGGTTTGTGAGTTTGATTTGTGAATTCATTTCATCTACAAAGTCCTACAGTATTTCATTTTATCTTTTCTTTAAGTTATGAATATTTTAGGTTTTCATGAGTCTTCTATAAATAATGCAATTTGTGATGTATTTTCAATCATATAAAGTATATTGATACAATGATATGACATGTTATGATTTATAATGGTTTCAAGATGAAATTCATGATGGCTCTATATAGGATTTTGAATATGTAAAGTGGACTATTAAGAATGATTTTAAATGGATGAATTGCAACATGTTATTGGATGTTACTCTTGAATTGCATGATTTTAAGTTCACTTGCATAAGCCCACTAAATTTTAAGATAAGTTTTATGATGAAGTATATTATGAATGATAAAGGCTTTCTTATTTGAAGTTCATAAAAGCTAATGAAAGTTTGTAAAGTTTTTAAGATGCCCTAATGTAAAAGATAGTGAAAGGATAATCTTCATCAAAGATGGACCCTTATGTGAAAGGACAATTCTCACTTGAATGGAATCCTAAGTTAATGAACTAGTCCTATGATGTTAAAGTTATGTTTCAAAGTTCATAAATGTCTATGTATATGATTATGTTATAATATTCCGCAGGACTTGACTTACCACCGAATGGGGTATTAAAGTAGGGTCGTTAAGGGAACCTTCATAGTAACCTTTTGTCTCATTAACTATGTGCCACCATAGATCCCATGTAGGGTAAGTATAGTGGATCCACAATAGCAAAATAAAAATTAAGATATGCATGCTTAAGTTGATGGAGTTCCACCCGGCAAGTGTCTTATGTTGGATTTCATGTAGTAGCTCACATGGTCATAAGTGTTGGTTATAATCTCTTCCCACATAATTATGTATATGATGTACATGTTACTTCAAAGTATGTCTTACATATTGCACTGATCTTTCATTAAATATTGAGCTTCATTTTTTGCTTATGATTATGCACATTGCGAATGATGACAATAAAATTTCATGCATGATGACATTACAATTTCATGCATGATGGAATTATAGTTTCATGAATGATGAAATTGCAATTTCATGTGTTTCATTCACATCCCACATACTTAGTAACTAGCGCTCCTCCTCCTCCCTCGACACGTGGCTAGATCTTGGGACATTGAAGACTAGTAGTTTGTGAGTCCTCTAGTTCGGGGACAATCACCCATTTTAGTTCAAGCTTGTAATGTTGAGACTTTCATTTTCTATGTTGTATTCTCTTTCGATACATTTCACTTGAGGGTGAACTTTGAGCATGTCTTAGCCCTCGTAAAGTTTTTATTTTAGATGGTATGTACGGACAAAATGTATGAAGTATTATGTTGGATTTCTCCTATGAATTTATGTTAAATATCCCTTAGTCCTATTTTTATTTTTAAAATCCACTTTATTTTGATTAAATGCCTATGAATTCTAAGAGGCTTGGGTGAGGTACCTTTGGGTCCCTTATTCGCTGTGTTACAATTAGGTCCTAGGCTTGGATCGTGACACTCATATCCATGATTCTTTGAAAACATCTAAATATGTGCTTAATGTCATTCCAATGTCTTCTTATTGGGGAGGATCTAGGTCTTGCCAATAGAGTTACAGAAAAATAAATATTTGATCAAGTATTAATAGCAAGGTATATTAGTGTTTTGATTGCACTGAGATATAGAGTTTCATCACCATGAAACTCTTCATCCTTCTCTTGATGTTGAAATAGATTTTTATTTATGTGAAGCAATCCCACAGTCATTGAGGTACTCAATGAATGTGATTGTAAGACCCCACTTATGGGGGTAGGAGTGATGCAAGAAATAAGCTTGGAAAATTTGAACTATTGTTGTTTATGAAAGGGGGTTTACGACTCGTAAGATGAAGTAAGGCTCGTAAAGATTCGGTTCGTGGAACCTGGTAGACTTGATAAAATCTGGATCTTTCTGAAGTTCAATCTATGACTTATTAAACGACCCGTAAAGTCCTCTACGAGTCATAGATGGTCTCGTAGAATGGGAATCAGAGAAAGGGAGTCTCTGAAGTTTGGAAAAGGGCCATTAGATGAAACCTATCTATGGGTCGTAGAATGTTCTACGTCTTGTAAACAGGGTCTCGTAGACCTATCCGACCAAGATTTTAATAGGGGAAAATTTGAACTACCTCCTTTTTCTAAGTTCAAGCTACGCCGTTTTGACCCCATCTATGTCCCCTATCAGTATGTACAATCCTAATTCATCTCATTCCTCCTCATTCCACAACCCTCTAAGTCTCAAAACTCTCTCAAGCTCTTCAAACTAGGGTTTTGAATCTTCCACCTCCAAATCAGGTTTCCTCTGTCATAATCACTAAGGTATGTGGGTTTGATTGTGGGAACCTTCCTTTCCACAAGTGCAACCAATCTTATTCTTAAACTACATGGATTTATTGATTATTTTATGGGTATTTATGAACTCTTGCTTATGGTGATATCATTATGCATTGCACACATGATTTCTATTTGGGTTCTTCAAGTAATGATTTTATTATGGTAAAAATATTGTTGGGGTTTGACATTGTAATAGATTTTATGATATTAAAGTCATCTACTCTATGATGCCATGAAAATCTATGAAGGAACTTATGGGTTTTAGTGGATTTCATGATACCCAAAACAAGGATTTTACTACAATGATGGTGGGTTGATTTGAATAACTTTAAATGAATTGATTTTAGCCCTTTCTTGTCTTATACTCTTGAAATGCATGATTTTAAGTACATGTGCATATACCCACCATGGTTGACTAAATCTATATGACAAGGATTCTTATGCGGATGACAGATTATTGCATAAATTTCAAGACAAGCATGTTATGATAAGCTATTGTCACGACCCGAGACTAGGGTCTAGATGTGACACGGTGAATAGGAACCCGAGAGTCCCAAAACAAGCCTCGAAGTATCCAAATCCACATCATCGATTCAGAAGCACAATCAAATAATAACCATATAATACTAAGGGATGGGTAAGTAGGACTCACGCTATGGGGACATCGACGGGAAAGGGATTTACATGGATTCACATAGCACATAACATAAAAGAACTAAGGGGTGGGTGAGTAGGACTCACGCTATGGGGCAAACGGGACTTAGGACCTTCCACATTTCCACACCAAACATGCAAACATAACATATTCCCGTAATCGATCCATAATAGCCATTTCAAAAGGTAACCGATAACATAAGCTCCGAATACATCACATAGCAGATATATGTAAAAACTACAGGAGTCTACAAGATGTCCAACAATGCCTCTAGTCATAAGATGGAACGGGGGCCAAGACATGTCCCGAGCTCACCCTCAAATAAGAAAGTAGACATAGGATAACATAGATAGAGGAAGGTGACTTGTCCTTGGAAGATAGGACTTACCGCAAGTTCAACCTTTAAAATTTGAGCTACTTGTCAAACGGTGAATAGTTGTAGCGCTCGAGCCCTACATGGTAAAATCATGTAGGCATAGAGTATGCGTTAGTATGTTTGAATGTACTATGTATGCGGGCATGCAATGCATATGACTTATCAAACCTGCATTTCAATGTTAGATGACAAGGGCACATAATATAGAAAGAAATATATATCCAAGGAAGAAGTATACAATATGCCATGAAATTTATGATGCATGAATGCAATGACATTCATACTTAGCGCGGATGTGACCTCAACCGACAAGAGCAAGACCAAGTGTGCTAGTCCTTGGAATCATAATGAAATCCCCTCACAGGTTCAGAGGTGGTCTACTCGCCAAAGGTAAACCATACTTCACCTTATGGGAACATATCCATTTCGTATGAAGCAACCCCCTTACAGGAATATATCCTATTTCGGAAAGGATTTTTCATAACATATCATAATACTTCACCTTACAGGAACATATCCCATTTTGTATGAAGCAACCTTCCTTACGGGAACATATCCTATTTCGGATAGGATTCTCATAACATATGTTAGGCACATAGTTTGAGGAAAGGGAGAGGACCCTTAGGGATAGCCCTGACGCCCGCAATCCATCGGTGCTAAGTCAACATCCCACGAGAATACATATACATACTTTTAAAAGGCAATTTCAAATCCGATCAATACACATTTAGGCTCAAATGCTAAATCATAACTTATAGTTATAATATTCATGCATTAGACTAACTCAATTACAAATACGGAATGGTGCAAGCACCCAAAATGCGTAAAATCTATAATCATTGACATATATGTGATCACATTCTTGTCATAACCAATACCTTATCAAAGTCAAATCAAAATCATCTCATAAAACATAATTGGGCTTAACCCACTTCTTAATTTCCATAAAAAAACCAATGTTCATAAATGCAAATGCAATGCATGATGTGAGAATAGCATCGGTAATATAGATCCAATCTAAAAATCAATATTATAATATAAAATTGAAGTAAATCCATAATTAAATACACATTCAAATCATCATATAAATCACTCATGCATAAATCAAGCTTTAAAGGGGACATGCATCTTCATAATTTCATAACCTCAATGTAAATCATCATAATAGAGCTTAAAATAACATAAAATCATGAATAAAGTACAACACATACATCAATTGAATTTAGTAAAATCAAATAATGAAAATCCACATTTAAAGTAAGCCAAAATTCATGAAAATCAATTATAAAGAGTTTGGGTCTTCTTAGTTGAAAGGGACTAAGAATCAATCCCACATACCTTGATTAGGAAGATGAATTTGAGGAAAATTTAGCTTGAAGTTGAATCCCCCAATTGAATCCTAGCTTGAGTCTTGAGAGAAGGACTTAGAGAGTATTTTGGGAATGATCTTTTTGAGTGAGAGTGTTTTCAAAGAGAATGAATTAAAATGGAAGGATATAAGCTGATTTAGGGGGTCTAGGATAGGCAAAAGGTCATGAAACATAACTAACATGAACCATAGTTACATAAACACCATTAATGAAGTGGATGGAAAAGTGAGCCGTTAAGGCTACACGGGTGTCTACACGCTTCATGTGGCACTTCACGGACCGTGAACAGTGACCGTGAGACGACACTTAGACAGATTTTACAACGTTAGAACTTAGAATTTTTCCGAAGCTAAGGGGTGCTATACAGACAACCACACAGCCCGTGTGGCACTATACAGGTCGTGCCAAGGACCGTGAAATGCCACTTCGAAAAAAATTTAGGCACGAAAAATTTACGAGACGGTAATTTCGTACTTAGAAAATTTCACGTTGTGAGCTTATACGGTGGGCCACATGGCCCGTACCACACAGCACGGATCGTGTGAGTGGTCGTGTGCCTGCACTTAGTCCGAAACTCTCTGTTAAAACCCCAAATTCGAAATTATTGCCAAGTATCTCTCCACTGAAGGCCTCACGATCTGTGTGGCTTCACACTGGCCGTGTTGGACTCCCATGGAGCGACACTTGGTCAAATTTCCTCCCGGGCAAATATTATGAGATCCAATAAAGTCGTTCGAAAAATTTGGGTCCTTATATCATCTCCCCCTTGGGAACATTCGTCCCCGAATGTGCAACGAAAAGACTTGAGAGCTTGACCTAAGACATGAAACATCCGAACACAAGGTATAACGCATAGTTCATCGCTTGAAAACCATAAAGTCTTTAAAACCCATATCAAAATGTATTCAAATCATTCAAACATCATAAAAATTATTGTCGTGCACGTGTATGCATGTCATGTCATGAAACTCAAGAGTGAAAGAATTAGGACTATTTAGAAGAGGAATAACCTAGTACCTTAGGCTTGAGTAGACTGGAAAAGATGGGGATATCGCTTCATCATGTCCAATTCTGCCTCCCACATAGCACTCTCCACGTGATGATTTCTCCAAAGTACATTCACCAAAGCCACATCCTTGTTACGAAGCCGCTTTGCTTGCTTATCCAAATTCTCTATCGGGACTTCCTCATAAGATAAGTTCTCCTCAATCTCGATTCCTTTCAAAGGCACAATGGTGTTAGGATTGCCAACTAACTTCCTCAACATAGACATATGGAAGGCTGGGTGAATGTGACTCAAGTTCGGAGGCAAATCTAACCTATAAGCCACGTTCCCGATTCGCTGAACAATCTCATAAGGGCCAACATACCAGGGGCTTAGCTTGCCCTTCTTACCAAAACACGTCACACCCTTCATAGGAAAAACCTTCACATACACCGAATCACCAACATGAAATTCAAGATCCCTCCTCCTAACATCTGAATAGGACTTTTGGCGACTTTGTGCCGTCTTCAACCTTTCTCTAATTACCTTCACCTTTTCCATATCCTCCAACACTAAATATGGGCCAATCAGTGCCCTATCTCCCAACTCAAACCACCCCACCAGTGGCCTACACCTTCTCCTATATAAGGCCTCAAATGGCGCCATACCAATGCTAGCATAGAAGCTATTATTATACGCAAACTCAATGAGGGGAAGGTGATCATCCCAGTTACCCTTAAACTCCAATACACAATCCCTCAACATATCCTCTAAGGTTTGAATATTCCTCTTAGCTTGCCCATCGATTTGAGGATGAAAAGAAGTGCTCAACTTAATCTGAGTTCCAAGTCCCTTCTAAAATGACCTTCGAAAGTGGGAAGTGAATTGGGTGACACGATCTGATATGATAGATATAGGCACACCATGCAGTCTCACCAATTCTTGGATGTACAACCTCGCATACTCCTCGACACTATAGATAGTCTTGATCGGTAGAAAGTGAGCCGACTTGGTCATCCGGTCAACGATGACCCAAATGGAGTCGAATTGCCTTTGGGTCTGAGGCAAACCAACCACAAAGTCCATGTTCATATCTTCCCACTTCCATGTGGGAATCTCAATATCTTGAGCCAAGCCACCGAGCCTTTGGTGCTCTACCTTCACCTGTTGACAACTTGGACATTTAGATATGAACTTAGCTATGTCCTTCTTCATACCATGCCACCAATACACTTCCTTCAAATCCTGATACATTTTAGTAGACCCCGAGCGAATGGAATAATGAGAGTTGTGAGCCTCACTCATGATCACCCTTCTAAGATCATCCATATCTGAGACACAAAGCCGGTCTTGATACCGAAGCACACCATCTTCCCCTTGAGAACACCTCAATCTCTTTTTTGGCAACTAACTTCTTCAGTTCAAGCAACAATAGATCTAAATATTGCTTAGCTTTTACATCAACTACCACAGAAGACTCTAGCCCACTTTGAACATGAATACCACCATTGCTTGAGTTGGCCAATCTAACACCCAACCTAGCCAACCGGTGAACATCCTTTGCTAACTCCTTCCTTTCCTCTTCAACATGCATCACACTACCCATAGATAGCCTACTGAGAGCATCAACTACAACATTGGTCTTGCCGAGGTAATATTGGACACTTATGTCGTAATCCTTTAGGAGTTTTAACCATCTCCTTTGCCTCAAGTTGCGATCCCTTTGAGTGAATACATATTGCAAATTCTTGTGATCTGTGAACACTTCAACATGAACCCCTTACAAATTGTGTCTCCAAATCTTCAAGGCAAAGAATACCGCCGCTAACTCAAGATCATGTGTTGGGTAATTACATTCATGCACCTTCAACTGCCTTGATGCATAGGCAATTACCTTACCATATTGCATAAGCATACAACCCAACCCAATCCGTGAGGCATCACAATACACCACAAATCCCTCCAAGCCATTTGGTAAAGTCAAGATGGGAGCCGATGTAAGCCGATCCTTCAAGGTTTGGAAACTTTGTTCGCATTCATCTGACAACACAAACTTAGCCTTCTTTTGGGTCAATTTAGTCAACGCAGATGCAATAGATGAGAACCCTTCAACGAACCTTCTATAATATCCAGCTAACCCCAGAAAGCTTCGAATATCTGAAGGAGTCAACGGTCTAGGCCATTTCTTCACGGCCTCGGTCTTCTTCGGATCTACCTTGATACCATCACTGGACACCATATGACCAAGGAAAGGTACTTCACCCAATCAAAATTCACATTTGCTAAACTTGGCATACAACTTCTTCTCTCTTATGTTTTGTAGAACCATTCTTAAATGATCCCTGTGCTCCTGCTCACTTCGGGATTAAATGAGAATGTTGTCAATGAGGACTACCACAAAACTATCAAGAAATCTCTTGAACACCCGATTCATCAGATCTATGAACACGTCTAGAGCATTGGTTAAGCCGAACGATATCACCACAAACTCAAAGTGCCCATACCTTGTCTAAAGGCTTTCTTGGGAATGTCACACTCCCTAACCTTCAACTGATGATATCCGGAATGAAGATCAATCTTTGAGAAATGAGTAGCCCCTTGAAGTTGGTCGAACAAGTCATCAATCCTGGCAACAAATACTTATTCTTAATGGTCACCTTATTCAGTTGCCTATAATCAATACACATTCGAAGAGATCCACCCTTCTTTCTTACAAACAACACTGGAGTACCCCAAGGTGATATACTAGGACTAATGAAGCCTTTCTCCAACAAATCCTTCATTTGCTCTTTTAACTCTTTGAACTCCGTTGACGCCATGCGATAAGGAGGAATAGATATAGGCTGAGTATCCAAAATAAGATCCATGCCGAAGTCTACCTCCCTTTTAGGAGGTACACCAGGAAAGTTTTCGGGGAACACGCCCGAAAACTCATTCACCACAGGAACCGACTCAAGAGTAGGTGTTTCGGACTCCATATCCTTGACCGTCACAAATTCATAAATGCACCCCATAGAAATCATTTTTTTGGCCTTGAGGTATGAAATAAACCGAGCTTTAATAGAGGAATCACTACCCTTCCATTTAAGAACAGGCTCATCGGGAGGTTGGAACTTGACCTTCCGGGTTCTATAATCTATAGAGGCATATGATGCATGTAACCAATCCATCCAAAAAATCACGTTAAAGTCGAACATCTCAAGTTCCACAAGGTCACACAGGAAAACTTTGTGCAACACAGAAACCAGACAACCACGATAGGCTCTATGTGCAATAACAGATTCACCCACGGTAGTATAAATTGATAAAGGATCCTTCAACATCTTTGGACTCAAACCAAATTTAAAAGCCAACAGAGTAGTCACAAAAGACAAATTTGCACCTGGGTCAAGCAAATCATAAGCATCAAAATCAAAGACTTTTAACATACCAGTCATGACATCCGGAGCTTCGTCAACATCCTGACAGGCATGGAGTGCATAGAACCTGTTGTTCCTTGGGGAAACACCTTGGGAAGCTCTTTGTTGGCCTTGACGGCCTTGAGCCACCTAAACGTGGCCTCTACAAGTATTCTTAGGACAATCAGCAACCTTGTGGTTTTTATCACCACTCCCATAGCAAACACCCAAATCCTTCCAACAAACACCGGTATGGGGCTTCCCACACTTGCTACACAGAGGATACCCTTGTCCATTACCAATCAGTTCCCTAGGAGGGGGTACCCAAGCATTAACGACTCGAGCACCAGAACCTTAGCCCTGCTGGAAGCGACCAAAGACACCACTCCGCGAACCAGAGAATCCACCATCAAAACGGGCCCTCTTAGAATCGTGTACTCTTCTCTCCTTCAGTTTCTTCCCTTAGATCTGTTCAGCATATACCATGAGTCTATAAATATCCATATCCCGTATGTGAACAGAAGTATGACATTCCTTTGCAAGCAAATCAGACTAGAAACAAACTTGTGCATCCTTGCACGAAGGTTAGCCACAAGTGATGGAGCATACTTAAGCTTTGTGAATTTAATGGCATAGACCCTCACACTGATACGTCCTTACTTGAGGTTGATAAATTCAGTCATCCTGGCCTCCCTAAGCTCAAGAGGAAAGAAGCAACCTAGGAACACAAGTCTGGACTCTTCCCAATTGACATCACCATCACAAACCTTTCCATAGACCATTGGGTGTACCACATCTGAGCCACATCTTTCAGTTGATAGGCAGAAACTTCAGTCTTCTCCTTAGAAGTGACACCCATAATGTTCAATATCTTGGTGAGCTCATCAATGAAATCCTGAACATCCTCATTAGCCTTCGACCTATGGAACTCCGAAGGATTCATCCAAGTGAAATCCCTAACCCTAGAAGCTGGTGTAGGATCCTTTGCTAGATTAGCCTGCCTTGTCTGAGATGTAACCACCTGGGCAAGAAAGGTTGTACGGAATTCACCATTTGAGATGGGTTCATCCAAAGGTTCTTGAGGTGCCTGATCCTCATGAGCCGGAGCTAGCCTTGGTGGGTAGGGTCTTCCTTGAGGCATCTTCTGAAATGGAGCAACGACACCATCAAGATAGGGAGACCAAATAAACGGTCGATAGCTCGACGTAAGACATGAAGAAGTGAGGCAATTCCTAAAATGTCTTTGTAGCCTCCCATTCATAGGCATGGTGCACTTCACTCCCATGAATATGACTGTACTTGACGTGGTATGTTGGACTTCGGGGACCATTTATAAACCTAGGGCTCTGATACTATCTTTTGTCATGACCCGAGACTAGGTTCTAGATGTGACAAGGTTAATGGGAACCCGAGAGTCCCCAAACAAACCTCAAAGTATCCAAATCCACATCATTGGTTTGGAAGCGCAATCAAATAATAACCACATAATACTAAGGGATGGATAAGTAGGACTCACACTATATGGACCTCCAGGGGAAAGAGATTTACATGGATTCACATAACACATAACATAAAAGAACTAAGGGGCGAGTGAGTAGGACTAACTCTATGCGGGCAAAAGGGACATAGCATATATATGTAAAATCTATGGGAAGCTACAAGATGTCCAACAATGCCTCTTGTCATAAGATAGAATGGGGGCCAAGACATGTCCCGGGCTCACCCTTAAATAAGAAAGTAGCCATAGGATAACAAAGATAGAGAAAGATAGCTTTTCTTTGGATGATGGGACTCACCACAAGTTCAACCTTCAGAATTTGAGCTACTCGTTAAACGGTGGATAGTCTTAGCACTCGGCCCCTACATGGTAAAATCATGTAGGCATAGAGTATGTGTTAGTACGTTTGAATGTACTATGTATGCGGGTATGCAATGCATATGACTTATCAAACCTACATTTCAATGTTAGATGACAAGGGCACATAATATAGAAAGAATCATATATCCAAGGAAGAAATTTACAATGTTCCATGGAATTTAGAATGCATGAATGCAATGATGTTCATACTTAGCGGCGATGTAACCTTAACTGACAAGAGTAGGACCAAGTGAGCTAGTCCTTGGAATCCCGATGAAATTCCCTCACCGGTAAAGAGGTGCTTTGCTTGCCAAAGGTAAATCATATTTCTCCTTATAAGAACATATCTCATTTCGTATGAAGCAATCCTCTTACGGGTACATATCCCATTTTGAAAAGGATGTTCCACAACATATCATAATACTTCACCTTACGACAACATATCCCTTGGGAATAGACTTGACGCCCCCAATCCATCGGTGTTAAATCAACATCCTACGAGAATACATATACATACTTTTAAAAGGCAATAGTCATTTCAAATCCGATCAATACACATTTAGGCTCAAATGCCAAATCATAGCTTGTAGTTATAATATTCATGCATAGGACTAGCTCGATTACAAATACGGAAGGGTGCAAGCACCCGAAATGCTTAAAATCCATAATCATTGACATATATGTGATCACATTCTCGTCATAACCAATACCTTATCAAAGTCAAATCAAAATCATCTCATAAAACATAATTGGGCTTAACCTACTTCTTAATTTCCACAAAGACCAATGTTCATGAATGCAAATGCAATGCATGATGTGAGAATAACATGGGTAATATATATCCAATATAAAAATCAACATTATAATATGAAATTGAAGTAAGTCCAAAATTATATCCACATTCAAATCATCATATAAATCACCCATACATAAATCAAGCTTTAAAGGGGACATGCATCTTCATAACTTCATAACCTCAATGTAAATCATCATAATAGGGCTTAAAATAACTTAAAATCATGAATAAAGTACGAACCGTACATCAATTGAATTTAATAAAATCAAATAATGAAAACCCACATTAAAGTAAACTAATATTCATGAAAATTAATTGAAAAGAGTTTGGGTCTTCTTTGTTGAAAGGGTCCAAGAATCAATCCCACATACCGTAATTAGGAAGATGAATTTGAGGAGAATTTAGCTTGAAGTTGAATCCCCCAATTGAACCCTAGCTTGAGTCTTGAGAGAAGGACTTAGATAGTATTTTGGGAATGATCATTTTTAGTGAGAGTGATTTCAAAGAGAATGAATCAAATTGGAAGGATATCAGCTAATTTAGGGGGTCTAGGATAGGCAAAAGGTCATGAAACATACTTAAAATGAACCACAATTACATAAATTCCATTAATGAAACGGATGGAAAAGTGGGTCATCAAGGCTACATGGCCGTCTACACGATCCATGTAGCACTTCACCAACTGTGAACAGTGACTGTGGGATGGCACATAGACAGATTTTGCAACGTTAGCACTTATAATTTTTTCGAAGCTAAGGGATTCTACATGGACAACTACACGACCCGTGTAGCACTACACAGGTCGTGCCAAGGACCATGAAATGCCACTTAGAAAAACTTTTTGCACGAAAAAGTTACGAGATGGTAATTTCGTACTTAGAAATTTTCATGTCGCGAGCTTATACGGTGGGCCACATGGCTCGTACCACACCAAACGGACCGTGTGAGTTCCGTGTGCCCACACTTAGTTGGAAACTCTCTAACAAAACTCTAAAATCGAAATTGATGCCAAGTACCTCTCCACTGAAGGCCACACGATCTGCGTGGCTTCACACTGGCCGTGTGGGCTTCCCATGGAGCGACACTTGGTCAAATTTCCTCCCCTGCAAACATTGTGAGATCCAATAAAGTAGTTCAAAAAATTCGGGTCCTTACAGTTATGGGCTCCCAACCATGTATTGAACTGATGAAAAGTTCCTATGACTTGTAAGTAAAATGTTGAGCCCTTATGGTATATATTTTACCATCTTGTAAGTAAATCATGTCTACATGATAGGGTCACACTTGATAACTATTTTACCCTCATGTACTATCTAAAGCTCACTAGAAGGGGTCATGTATGTTACAATCTCTACCCTTATGTGTAATGCAATGCTACTAGAAGGGGTTAAGTCTATGCTATCTTTTTACCCTCTAGTGCACGACAGATGCCACGTGTAGAGGTCATGTATATGAATGAGCTTTTCATGCCATGTTACCATGTTCTTACAAGTTATGCAAGTTATGATATGACTATTTCAAGTGTTCTGTGGGACTAGACCTAGAATCGAAAAAAGCTTAAGGTGGGGGCTCGACCCAAGGGTTCCTTATATAAAGTCATGGTCTCTTAGCTATGTGCCACCATAGATTTATATTATTTCTCGTTACTAGTGGATCCAAGTAGGTCATGTTACCTACTATGTGGGGTTATGTTTGGTTTACCTTGGCAAGTAGACCACTCCTTTATTCGGTGTGGAGTGACCATCGGGATTCCAAGTGGTAACTCTCTTGGTCTTATATGTCGTTTAGGGTCTCCTCCCATATATATATGATATATTATGCAAGTTTGACTATATCCATGCATATTTTAACTTGAGCACTACTCATACACGTCATATTGAGCTCATGTCCATTGATTATGATTATGCATATTGATTATTATAGCTTATGTTCCTTGTTGCATGACACCCAAAATACTTAGTACATTCCAAGTTCTAACGCATACATTTGTCCTACATGATCTAACCATGTATGGACCAGAGCTCTTATGCTCCCTCTTCCTCCTCGTGTCTAACCGGATCCGTTGAATACTACTCTTGTTGAGTCCTCCAGTTTTGGGACAATATCCATCTTACTTTCATGCTCTATGAAGAGTTGCCTACTTTAGACTTTTAACTTTTGAGGGTGAGACCCAGAGATGTCATGGTCCCCGTTTCACTCACATTAGAGGTGTCGTAGGATGTGAAGGTTTATGTATCGAACTTGAATCCTATTATCTTTACATAATTGTGAAGACTTCTCTTAGTCCCTTTATCCCTTTTATGCTTGTTGTATGCGAATGAATGTGATGGAAGTCCCAAGACCCATAATGCCTCCACAGTGTGAGTCATACTTACCTGTCCCTTATACTTATTTGCTATGTGGTTCATGCAAATCATCTTCCCTATAATATCCCTATAGAGTGAGTCCAAAGCCCCCTTCCCTTAGAAATTATTTGTTATGTGATTATTTCTCTTTTATGTTTCCGCAAATACTAAGGATGTGCTATGCATGCTTAAGAGGCTTGTTTGGGATCCCCTCAGGTTTCTATTAGTCGTGTCACGTCTAGACCCTAGGATTGGATTATGACAACCTTAGTATTAGAGCACTAGATTTGTAAACGGTCCTTGGAAATCCAACGCACCATGTAAAGTAGAGTCATGTTTATGGTTGTGAAGCGCGCCACAACTATGAATAGGAGGCTATGAGGCATTTTAGGAAATGGTTCACTTCTTCATGATCTATGTCGTGCCTTAGATTTAAAATAAGGTTTCCTTCCCTAATGGGTGGTCTTTTGCTCTTATAGATCATGCTACAACCAAGGAGAATGGCTCAATGAGCTCCCACACATGAGAAGGGTCCATCCCATTTTGCTCCTCAAGCTCCCCAAGAAGAAGGGGTTACACATTGCCGAATACCAAAACATCATTTTTATGTTGGCATAAGCCGTGACCAATTAATTAAACTAAGGAAACCAAGCTCCTCATGCTCCTACCCCGGCATCAAGAGTGAGTGATTTCACAAGGATGAACCCTCCGTAGTTTCATGGCTTTAAAATGGAAGAGGACCACCAAGAATTTATTGATGAGATATACAAACTGCTTTTCCATTATGGGGGTGAGTCCGGAGGATAAGGTGGAACTTGTGGCCTGTTAACTCAAGGGTGTTGAACAAGTTTGGTTTACTAAATGGAAACTTGAGAGGGAGAGCAATGATCCTATCCCATGGGAGGAATTTAAAGCCGCCTTCCTAAATCGATTCTTCCTTATGAAATTGAGAGAAGCAAAGATGACGGAGTTCATGAATCTCAAGCAAGGCCCTATGAGTGTGAGGGAGTATTCCATCAAGTTTAACAACCTCTCAAAATATGCTCCTCATTTGGTTTCTGACTCTAGGGCAAAGATGAACAAGTTTGTGTCGGCTGTGTTCGACTTGGTGAATAAAGAATATCGCACCGGTATGCCGGTGGGTGATATGGACTTGTCTCGGCTCATGACTTATGATGAGCAACTTGAAGGGGAAAAACTTAGGAAGCAAAGGAGTGGAGAGTCTAACAGGGCTCGATATGATGGTGGTTTTCAAGGTGCTAAGGGTGGCCGTTTCCAACAAGGTCACAAATTCCAAGGCCAATGATTCTTCAATTCTCAGAACAAAAGATTTGCTAATGATAGGGTGCCTAACCCAAGGTTCAAGGTGGAAATGGTGGGATGACTCTTCTAAGGTGCCCAAAATGTGGGAGAAATCATGGTGGCAAATGCTTGAGGGATTCGAATGCTTGCTTTGGGTGTGGAAAAATGGGCCACAAGCTTGTTGATTGTCCTTACGCTCAAAACAAGGGAAAAGATGGTTGTCCTCAAGGACAAGGTGCTCATGCTGAACAAAGGGCATAAATAGACCAATAAGGGGGTGCTCCACGTCACAATCGGTTCTATGCTCTTCAAGGGAGACAAGGAGTGGAGAAGGTTCCTGATATTGTTACCGATATGTTAAAGGTTTATGATTATGATGTGTATTCTTTATTGGATCTGGGCGCTACTCTCTCTTTCTTTACTCCTTTTGTTGCCAACAAGCTTCATATGTGTCCCGAATTATTGTGTGAACCCTTTGAGGTGTCTACCTCTATTGGTGAGTTTTTTATTGCTAGGAGAGTCTATAGGGATTGTCCCGTATCTATATTGCATAAAATGTTGCCTTATAATTTTGTTGAACTTGACATGGTGGAGTTTTATGTCATTCTTGGGATGGATTGGTTACAAGCATATCATGCTTCCATTGATTGAAGAACTTATAGGGTTAAGTTCTAATTTCCTAATGAGCCCGTCCTTGAGCAGGAAGGTCATGACTTGGTGGTTAAGGGTAGGTTTATTTCTTGCATTAAGGCCTGAAAATTGATTTCTAAGGGTTGCATTTACCATCTTATAAGGGTTTAGGATATTGAGTCTAAAGTCCCTCCTATTGAGTCGGTTCTGGTTGCCAATGAGTTTCTTGATGTATTTCTCAAAGAATTTCCCGGTGTCCCTCCTGAATCTCCTCCCCGATACTCAGCCCATTTCTACTCCTTCTTACTGTATGGCCCCGACAGAGTTGACGGAGCTAAAGGATCAATTGAAAGATTTATTAGAGAAGGGTTTATAAGGCCTAGTAAGTCACCTTGGGGTGCAACGATATTATTTGTAAGGAAGAAAGATGGCTCACTTAGAATGTGCATCAACTACCGGAAACTCAATAAGGTCACAATAAAGAATAAGTATCCCTTGCAAAGGATGGATGGCCTATTTGATCAACTACACAGGGCTAGTAGTTTTTCTAAGATTGATCTTTGGTCCAGATACCATCAAATGAGGGTGAGGCAGTGTGATATTTCCAAGACAGCTTCTCGGACAAAATATGGACATTTTTAATTTGTAGTGATGTTATTTGGCTTAACTAATGTACCAGTGGTACTTATGGATCTCATGAATAGGGTCTTTAAACCCTACCTTGACATGTTTATGGTGGTCTTCATAGACGACATATTGATTTACTCTTAGAGTGAAGAAGAGCACGTGAAGCATTAGATTGTAGTGTTGTAAACGTTGAGGGATGAGAAGTTGTTTGCCAAATTTGATAAATGTGAATTTTTGTTGAAGGAAGTTGAATTCCTAGGGCATGTGGTATTGGGTGATGGAATTAAAGTAGACCCTAAGAAAAGGGAAGTGATAAGAAATTGACCTAGGCCCATGACTCCAACAAATATGAGGAGTTCTTGGGCTTAGCGGGGAATTACCAGAGGTTTATGAATAGTTTTTCCTCAGTCGCTTCTCCTTTGACAAAATTGACTCAAAAGAAGGAAAATTTATTTGGACCGATGAGTGTGAGAAGAGTTTCCAAAATTTTAAAGACAAGCTTACATCCGCTCCTATTTTGGCTCTACCAGAAGGACTAGAAGGGTTTGTGGTTTAGTGTGATGCTTCAAGGGTTGGTTTGGGGTGTGTGTTGATACTGTAACACCTCGTAAAATTATCAAAATACTCCTAGAGTGAGGGTATGCGCATAACACATCTTTCAATGCTCGTATGGCAAATTCGAGGCCAAATTTGTGATTAACACAGAAAATTGAGTGGGAAGATGGTCTCGGTCGATTTTTAGAGCAATCTGATCAAAAGATAATTTTTCAACCCAAAAACGAAAACAGACAGAGGCACGTCACATCTTTGTAGCGGATCTGCACTTATAGTTTTTTGAAAATCTTCGACGGGATTGAGAAAATTCGTTCAGAAACGTTTTCTAAAAATGCACAGTATGCGACCAGTGCGCATCGCGGACTATTCTAAATTTTACGAGGGGCATTTCAGTCTATTCCTAACCCCTCCTAAACTCTATACACGATCTAATAAGGTCGTTTTGACGTAAAAAGGGCCAAAAATGCCATTTTAAGTCCTATTCCATAATCTAACAAGGCTCGGGCTTGAGGAAAGAGGAGAAGAGCTTGAGTTTGAGAGATTTGAGAATAAATCTTTGACATGATTGATTGATAGCTTCATCACAGGTATGTAAGGCTAAACTAAAAGTATGTGATTGTTCTTTTAGTGCCCTATAGATGGTCATAGATAAGTTGATGGTTCAAGAATCTACATACATAAACACCTGATGGTTTCTCTTAGACTTTTATTTTAAAATTACATGTTTTTCCATGTTGATGATCATCAAACTATTTTCTTGAATTGAACATATTCATGAGAACTTGCATAACCCTACATGACTAACTTGAAAAGCATGCACAATGAACCTGAGAATTGAGTTTAGAGCTTTGAATTGAGATTGTTGATTGTGATGAGAGGATGACAATGGGTTGAATGAAATTGATTGTCTTATGAGTCTCTATGAATGAACTATACCGATGTGTCTATTTGATTGCTTCCTAATGATTGTTCTAAATCTTGAGCCATTGATGAGATTGATTGATGAGAGGGTCAAAGTACCTATGAGCTTGATTAATGAAAGGGTCACAGTCCCTATGAGTTCATTGATGAAAGGGTTAGAGTCCCTATGAATTGATTGATGAAAGGGTTAGAGTCCCTATGAGTTGATTGATGATAGGGTTAGAGTCCCTATGAGATACCGATCGATGACGAGTTCGAGTCCCTATGAGATTGGTTGAGATGGAGGTTTTATGAGCATTGAGTCATGGGAGGAGTATCGAGCACCGAAAGAGTGAGAGTTAGTCCGACTTGAACTCGTCAAACTACGTCACCAAACGTAGGTGAGGCTTAGAACCATCACATGTATTGTGGTTTCCTCTTGATTAGAAGTCCCTGAAAGTAATAGTGGATTTATTGACGACTGACTCCATGTTGGGTGAACTAATATGGTTTTGATTTGTTCCCTACCTGGCAAGTTTGGAACGGCTATGGTAACATCAGCGTGATTGTTGTACATTCACTGGCTCATAAGTGATTGTTGTCGGATAAGAGAAACTCCCATAAATTTCCTACCTTGAGTACTCTGAGAAGAGTGAGATGAGAGTAGGTGAGCTCCTTTGAGATGAGTTTGATTTGATTGATGAGGTTGATTGGTTGATGGGTCACTTGTCTACTTTTTATTCTGGCATAGATAGAAATTTGACGTTTGATGTTATTTGATGATGATTTTGAGTTGATGTTGTTTTATATTATTCTACTTGTTTCCATTTCACTCAACTATTTTACATACCAGTACATTCCAAGTACTGATGTCCCTTTTGGACTGCATCATTTTATGATGCAGAAGCAGGTACTAGAGATCAACAACAGGCGCTCCATTGAAGATCTGAGATCCGCAAATGATTGGTTAGCCTCCCCTATTCTGGAGGATACACTACTTTTATTTCGTCATGCTTTAGAGTTAGATTTGACTATTCTTATATTTTGATTTAGATGAGATGTTCCCATTTACTATTTTTAAATTCCGCTATTCAGTAGAGTTGTATGATTGAATGAATGCGATGAGGCTAAGTGGTTCGCTTGGGGACTAGCAATAGTCTTTAGGTGCCGGCCACACCAACGGTACCCTCCCGGGGCATGACAAACTTGGTATTAGAGCACAAAGTTCAAGTGTCTTAGGGAGTTTATAAAGCCATGTCTAGTAGAGTCTTATTTATGGGTGTGTTATTGACCACATTTCATAAGCAGGAAGCTATAGGACATTAGGAATTGTTACACTTTTCTTCGCATTCCAATTCATGCGATGGAGTTAAACTCTATGAATGATCCCTTCTAATTCGTGCTCTATGCGAGTAGAATTGATATCATGCCTCCCAGAAGAGCTGTTAGAGGAAGGGGACGTCTTGCCAGGCAAGATGCTAACCACCAGAGCCTTAAGTACCCGAGGAGCCTGTGGAGCAAGATGCCCCTGTTGAGCAGCCTCCTCAAGATGAGGTCTCCAATGCTGAGCTACACTGGGCTATTCAAGCTTTAGCCCAGGCTGTAGTAGCATGTACTATGAGACAAGGCACGGGTAGACGGGACACTCTTGACACCTCTAGAGTCCGAGAATTTTTTAGGATGAATCCGCCTGAGTTCACGGGGTTTGCATGCACTGAAGATCCTGAGAACTATGTGGATGATCTTGAGATGGTGTTCCAAGTGATGCATGTGACCAATGTTGATTGGGTTGAACTGGCTGTTTACCAACCCAAGGATGTGGCCTGACTGTGGTTCGACTAGTGGAAGAAAAGTAGAAGGAATGATGCTCCATGTTTGACTTGGGCAGTGTTCGAGGAAGCCTTCTTGGTACACTTCTTCCCAAGAGAGAAAAGAGAAGCTAAGGTGAGAGAGTTCTTGAATCTGAAACAGGGCTCTATGACTGTGCAAGATTATGGTTTGAATTTCACGCAACTATCTCGCTATGCTCCGGACATGGTTCAACATATGAGGGGAAGAATGGGGATATATGTTGATGGGTTGAATAGAGGACTCGAGAGAGATGGGAGGGGAGCAATGTTTGTGAGTGATATGGACATCGAATGACAGATGACATTTGTACAACACGCTGACGAGGAGAGACAACATGACAAGAAAGAGTTCAAGCATAAGAAAGCTACAACATCCAGCCATAAGGTTGGAAGGAAAGGAAATGGCAACGGATTTCCAGCACCATCATCTGCTAGTACACTTGCGCCTAGAGGTAGGCATGATCAGAGATCTCAGAATGTGGGAAATCACGGACCTCAATCGCAAGCTAGTGTGGCTCAAGCTTAGTAGGGTAAGCCACCATATGATAAGTGTGGCAAATCGCACTTGGGGAGAGGTCGTGATAGGAATGATGTGTGCTACAAATGTGGCCAAGCGGGTCACTACCAGAGAGATTGTCCAAAGTGGGCTGACCAGGCTCTATTTTCCACACCATCCCCGCCAGTTAGAGGAAACCAGAGGCCACTATGTGAGGTGTAGGTGGAGCAACAAACTGCTTGTATGCCATCGGTAGTCGCTAAGATCAGGAGAACTCCCAGATGATGTGATGAGTATGATTCGAGTCTTTACTTTTGATTGTTATGTTTTGATAAATCTGGGTGCCATATCATCGTTTGTATCTTCTTACGTGGCTTATAGATTTGATAGAACCCCTGAGAGTCTTCTTGAGCCCTTTGAGGTTTCTACTCTAGTGGGTGATTCTATTCGAGCTGAGAGACTTTATAGAGCTTGTGTAGTGTCCATCCATCATAGGGATACTCTTGTTGATCTGGTTGAGTTGGAGATAGTTGATTTTGATTTCATTCTTGGCATGGATTGGCTTCACGCCTATTATGCCTCCGTTGATTGTAGATCTCGAACTGTTAAGTTCCAATTTCTAAATGAGCCGATTCTAGAGTGGAAGGGTGATTTTGTTCCACCTAGAGGAAAGTTTATCTCATATCTTAGAGTCAGATGGTTGATTTCCAAAGGTTGTATCTATCACCTCATGCAAGTGAAATCTGATGATGTTGAGTCTCTTACTCTTAAGTCAATCCCCATTGTGAATAAGTTTCCTGAAGTGTTTTCAGAGGATCTTCCCGGAGTCCCTCTTGATAGGGAGATTGACTTTGGGATTGATGTTCTTCCTGATACCCAGCCTATTTCAATTCCATCTTATAGGATGGCCCCCGTTGAGTTGAAAGGGCAATTGAAAGATTTGCTAGAGAAGGGCTTCATTAGCCCAAGTGTTTCACCTTGGGGTGCTCTTGTCCTATTCGAGCGAAAGAAAGATGGGTCCCTCAGAATATGTATTGACTATAGGTAACTGAACAAGGTCACCATAAAGAATAAATATCCTCTCCCATGGATAGATGATTTGTTTGACTAACTTCAGGGCGCCTCTTGTTTCTCAAAAATAGACCTTAGATCTGGCTACCATCAGTTGGAGGTGAGGGAATGTGACATTCCAAAGACAACCTTTAGGACTAGATATGGACATTTTGAGTTCTTGGTGATGTCCTTTGGGTTGACGAATGCACCTGCAACCTTTATGGACTTGACAAAAAGAGTATTCAGACAATATCTTGATATGTTTGTGATTGTGTTCATCGACGACATTTTGGTGTATTCGAGAAGTGAGGAGGAGCATGCTAATCATCTCAGAGTTGTCCTCCGAATTCTTAAGGATCATAAGTTGTATGCGAAATTCTCAAAGTGTGAGTTCTGGCTTAAGCCAGCGGCCTTCCTAGGCCATGTTGTTTCCCGCTATGGTATTTGAGTAAATGCCCAAAAGATTGAAGCGGTTAAGTACTGTCCCAGACCAATCACTCCGACGGGCATAAGAAGTTTCTTAGGGTTGGCAGGCTGCTACCGCAGGTTTGTTGTAGGATTTTCTTCCCAATCCACACCATTGACTATATTGACTCAGAAAAAGGTCAAGTTTCAGTGGTCTGACGAATGTGAGAAGAGTTTCCAAGAGTTGAAGACGAGACTGACTACCGCACCGGTTCTAACCTTACCCGATGGGATAGAGGACTTTGTAATTTATTCCGATGCTTTGAGGCTCGAATTGGGATGTGTATTGATGCAAAGAGGGAAGGTGATAGCCTATGCTTCCAGGCAACTCAAGGTTCACGAGAGAAACTATCCAACCCATGATCTTGAGTTGGCAGTAATGGTGTTTGCACTTAAAATCTGGCACCAGTACTTGTATGGAGTGTGGATGTGTTTAATGATCACAAGAGCTTATAGTATATTTTCATTCAGAAAGAGCTCAACCTGCGACATCGAAGATGGTTAGAGTTTCTCAAAGATTATGACATGAGCATTCACTACCACCCAGGTAAAGCTAACGTTGTTTCGGACACTCTTAACAGGTTGTTAATGGGTAGCACAACCCATGTGGAGGAAAGAAAGAAGGAGCTAGCCTAAGAAGTGCATCGATTGGCTCAATTGGAAGTTCAACTTGAGGAGGATAATGAAGGAGGAGTTACGTTTAGAATGGGTCTGCTTCATTCTTAGCGGCAGAGGTGAAGGAATGGCAAGACCAAGATCCTATCATACTCCAATTGAAGGAAGGTTGTCCACAAACAGAAAGTGATGGTTTTCCCCAAAGATGGAGATGGAGTGTTGAGATATCAAAATAGAATGTCTGTTTCCAATGTTGATAGTATTCGAGACGGTATCACGGCTCAGGCTCATAACATTAGATATTCCATTCATCCTGGCTCTACCAAGACGTATCACGATTTGAGAGAAGTCTAGTGGTGGAGTGGAATGAAGAGGGATATTGCTGAAATTTTTTCGAAGTGCCCCAATTGCCAGCAAGTGAAAGTTAAGCATCAACGGTCATGTGTATTTGCTCAGAACTTTGAAATTCCAGAATGAAAGTGGAAGACGATCAATATAGACTTCATTACTGGTCTACCGAGGTCTCGAAAGCAACATGATTTGATATGGGTGATTGTAGATAGGATGACCAAAGTAGCTCACTTCTTGGCAGTTAAGACAACTAACACTGCGGCAGAGTACGCCAAGTTGTACATCCAGGAGATTGTGAGGTTGCACGGGGTTCCCTTATCCATCATTTCGGATAGAGGAGCCCAATTTACCTCCTAATTTTGGAGATCGTTCCTAAAAGGATTGGGTACTAAGGTGAACCTGAGCACAAACATTCATCCACAAATGGATGGTCAAGTAGAGTGCACGATCCAAACATTAGAGTATATGTTGAGAGCCTGTGTTCTTGATTTTATGGGGAATTGGGATGATCACCTACCATTGATTAAATTTGCATATAACAATAGTTACCATGCAAGCATTGAAATGGCTCCCTACGAAGCCTTGTATGGGAGGAGATGTAGATCACCAATTGGGTTGTTTGAGGTTGGAGAAACGGAGTTCATTGGGCCTGATCTTGTCCACCAATTAATGGAGAAGGTTAAGGTCATTAGGGAAAGATTAAAGACCGCCGTGAGTCGCTAGAAATCTTATACCCATCTGAGAGGAAGAGACTTAGAGTTCGAGGTAGATGATTGGGTGTATTTAAAAGTGTCATCTATGATGGGTGTCATAAGATTTGGGAAGAAGGGAAAGTTGAGTCCATGCTATGTTGGACCAAATGAGGTTGTGAAGAGGATTGGGAAGGTTTCCTATGAGTTAGAGTTGCCTTCCAAGTTAGATGGAGTCCATCCGATATTCCATGTATCGATGTTGAAGAAATGCTTGGGAGATCCTGCCTTGGTGATCCCTGTTGATAGCATTGGAGTGAAAGATAGCCTATCTTACGAATAGGTTCCGGTTCAAATCCTTGATCGTCAGATCCGTAAGTTGAGGAACAAAGAGATAGCCTCAGTCTAAGTCCTGTGGAGGAATCAATTCGTTGAGGAAGGCACATGGGAAGCTGAGGAAGAGATGAAGGCCAAATATTCGCACCTATTCGTGCTAGATGATGTGAGTGTTGAAGGTAAATTCCTTACCCTTCACTAAATTTATTGATCTATTCTTGATGCAATTTGCTATTCTTGAGTCTGAGTAGCGTTGATTGAGGTCGAGGAAGAGTCGAGAGCTTGATTGATTGAGTTGAATGTTAAGATGAGTTTTGAGTCTATTCGTTCCTTGATATCCACTTTTACTCATCATTTGAGGACGAATGATCCCAAGGGAGAGATGATGTAATGCTCGGTAAATTATCAAAATACCCCTAGATTGAGGGTATGTGTGTAACGCATCTACCAATGCTCTTATGGAAAATCCGAGGT
This sequence comes from Solanum rostratum, assembly GCA_029948455.1. Classification (NCBI taxonomy): domain Eukaryota; kingdom Viridiplantae; phylum Streptophyta; class Magnoliopsida; order Solanales; family Solanaceae; genus Solanum; species Solanum rostratum. Next base: position 35,774,956 of record CM057050.1, on the reverse strand, counting down.
TGGATTTGTGATCAGCACAGAAAATTGAGTGGGAAAATGGTCTCGGTAGATTTTTAGAGCGACCCGATTAAAAGATAATTTTTCGACCTAAAAATGAAAATAGTGAGAGTACATGATAGAGGCGCGAGCGCCTCTATAGTGGACCTGCACTTATAATTTTTTGAAAATCTTCGAAGGGATTGACAAAACTCTTTCAGAAACCTTTTTTGAAAATGCACAGTACGCGACTAGTCTGTGTCGCGGACTGGGTCTATTCCAAGCTAAAAAATTTAAATTTTACGAGGGGTATTCCGGTCTATTCTCAATCCCTCCTAAACTCTATACATGATTTAATAAGATTGCTTTGACGGAAAAAGGGCCTAAAACCCCCATTCTAAGTCCTATTCCATAATCTAACAAGGCAAGGGTTTGAGGAAAGAGGACAAGAGCTTAAGTTTGAAAGATTTGAGAAGAAATCGTTGACGTGAGAGATTGACAGCTTCATCACCGGTATGTAAGGCTAAACTAAAAGCATGAGATTATTCTCTCATGTGCCCTATGGATGGTCATAGATGAGTTGATGATTCAAGAATCTACATACATGAACACTTGATGGTTTTTCTTAAACTTTTATTTGAAATTACATGTTTTTCCATGATGATGATCATCAAACTATTTATTTTCTCGAATTGAACATGTTCATGAGAATTTGCATAACCCTACATGATTAATTTGAAAAGCATGCATAATGAACCTTAGAATTGAGTCTAGATCCTTGAATTGAGATTTTTGAGATGAGATGAGATGAGTGGAGGTGAGCTCCTTTGAGATGAGTTTGATTTGATTGATGACGTTGATTGGTTGATGGGTCACTTGTCTACTCTTTATTCTTGCATAGATAGACATTTGACGTTTTGATGTTATTTGGTGATGATTTTGAGTTGATGTTTCATATTATTTTACCTGTTTCTGTTTCACTTATCTATTTTAAATACCAGTACATTCCAAGTACTGATGTCCCTTTTGGACTGCATCGTTTTATGATGCAAAGGCAGGTGCTAGAAATCATCAACAGGCACTCCGTTGAAGATCTGATATCCGTAGTTGATTGGTGAGCCTCCCCTATTCTAGAGGATACACTACTTTTACTTCATCATGCTTTAGAGTTAGATTTGACTATTCTTATATTTTGATTTGGGTAGCCATGGCTCTGTCATTGACACCACATGAGCAGTGATAGAGGCTTCATTAATGATGGTTGAACATTGATGTTGAGATTGTGAGCTAGTTTCTTTCTACTAGCCTATATTACTCTCTCTGTCATTTTGAAACTTTAGATGAGATATGCCCATTTACTACTTTTAAATTCCACTATTCAGTAGAGTTATATGATTGAATGAATGCTATGAGGCTAAGTGGTTCGCTTGGGGACTAGCAATAGTCTTTAGGTACCAGCCACGCCAAGGGTACCCTCCCAGGGCGTGACAGATGCAAAGTGGCAAAGTCATACCATATGCTTCTAAAATATTAAAGGTGCATGAGCGTAATTATACCACCCATGATCTTGAATAGTGGCTGTGGTATTTGCTTTCAGAATATGGCGGCATTATTTGTATGGGGTTCATGTAGATGTATTTACCGACCATAAAAGTCTCCAATATGTGTTCACACAAAAAGATCTCAATTTCCGGCAAAGAAGATGGTTAAAACTCCTTAAAGATTATGATATGAATGTGCATTACCATCCTAGAAAAGCTAATGTTGTGGCTGATGCTCTAAATAAAGTGTCCATGGAAAGTGTAGCTCATATTGATGATGGTAATAAGGAGGTGTTTAGAGAAGTTCATCGGTTATCTAGGTTGGGAGTTAGGTTGAATGAAGGTGTGGTGGTTATTGATGGTTCCAAGTCTTCTTTGGTTGAATTGGTCAAGTCCAAACAAGACCTTTACCCCTCCTTGCTAGAATCGAAGGCTTCAGTGGAAGATGGAAAAGTGGAAGTTTTCTTCGAAGGCAGAGATGGTGTCCTTAGATACCAAGGCAGGTTATGTATGCCTAATGTTGATGGGTTGAGAGATTTGACCTTGCAAGAGGCACATAATTCATCCTACTCTATTTATCCTGGTTCTACAAAGATGTATAGACACTTGAGGGAGGTTTATTAGTGGGGATGGTATGAAAAGAGATATTGCCAGGTTTCTATCTAGTTGTCACAATTGTCAACAAGTGAAAGCAGAACATTAAAGGACGGGTGGCCTAGCCCAAGAGATAGAAATTCCTACATGGAAGTGGGAAGAGATCAATATAGATTTTATGATGAAGTTACCAAAGACTAGGAAGCACTTCGATTCTATTTGGGTGGTTGTTGATAGAATGACAAAATCAACTCACTTTTTACCAGTTAAAACAACTTGTGGTGTCGAAGATTATGCCAAGATATATATTCATAAGTTGGTTAAGTTTCATGTGGTACTATTTTCTATTATTTCAGATTGTGGTTCTCAATTCACTTTTCACATTGGGAGATCCTTCCAAAAGGGTCTTGGTACTAAAGTCAAGCTTAGCACGACATTTCACCCTAAAATGGAAGACCAAGATAAAAGGAAAATTCAAACTCTTGAGGGTATGGTTAGAGCTTGTGTTATGGAGTTCAAAGGTAGTTGGGACGAATATCTTCCACTCATTGGGGTTTCTACAAAAATAGCTATCACTCTAGCATTGGAATGGCACCTTTTGAAGCCCTATATGGTAGGCGATGTAGGTTCCGAATTGGGTGGTTTGATGTGGGGGAGAATGCTTTGTTGGGATTGGATTTGGTCATGGAGGCATTGAAAAAAGTGAGGTTGATAAAAGAGAGGTAGAAGACATCTCAAAGTAGGCAAAAGTCCTACTCTGACACAAGGAGGAGAGATCTTGAGTTTGATGTTGGTTATAGGATGTATTTGAAGGTCTCATCCATGAAGAGTGTGGTCCATTTTGGCAAGAAGGGACAGTTGAGCCCAAGGTTTGTGATGTGCTGTCAAAATACAACACTTTTGATGTTTAAAACATGGAATTTTTTGTGTCCTCCATGCGATGTTAGTTGGTTTTATGTGTTTCTCTGTTATGTTTGCAGGATTTTAGGGTTGGCGTTGATTTTGGGATGAAATACAAGTTGTAAAATTTTGATGCAGTACGAGACCCTTTACGGGCCGTAGATCATTCTACAAGTCGTGGAGTGGGTTTTGTGGACAATTCCAATGAGGGCTTATTATCTGAAATTGGTTTTACGAATATGCAAATGGGCTGTGGAGTGGTTTGCGAGTCGTAGACCATGGTTCATGCCCTCAGGATTAGAGATTGGGACTTTCTGAAGATTCTTCAGACGAAACCCCCCTTACGAGTTGTAAACTACTTTACGAGTCGTAAAGGGGTGTCATAGACTTGAAGTCCAACATTCCAGCAGCACTGTACAAGACCCCAATTATGGGCCATGGAACGCAATACATCCCGTAAACCCCTTTCATGAGGCGTGTCGACCAATTATCCTGTAATATTTAGGACTTGTATTTTACTTATTATAAATAGGTTTTTAGGTTATTTTTCAGAAGTTTTCGCATATTATTTAGGGAACTCAGTAATTAGAGAGAGAAAATAGTGAGATTACATTGGAAAGATTTTGAGAACACTTGTACTTTAATTTCATCTTTAATCTTGTGATTCTCTGTGAAGTCAGATTTGTTTGTTCTTAATTAAATTGTGTAAGTGTTCAATTATGTTACTCCAATTCTTGATTCTTGCATCTACATAAAGCATGAGTAGCTAAATCCACAACTAGGGTTGTGGGAACCATGAAGAACTAACAAGGTAAAACTGATTAATTCATAATTCTTGGAAAGTGTGCATGCATGTATTAATTATCTCTCTCCGTTTTGCATGTTTTCTAGTGGTGGCCAACATTATAACTCGCCTAGTGTTATTGACTGGATCAAGATAATAACGAATAGGAAAAGAGATTAATTAATAGGATTCGATTGATGTGTTCTCATCTAATCAACCAAAATGGGCGGAGGGGAGGTTGTACTGGGACTGATAGGTAAGGGTTAGTAATGCACACTATGGAGATGGGCTAAGCCACATAGTGAAATTCGTCTCTCACCTTTGATCAAAGGGCTTGGGGAACTTAACTTACTGTCCTACATGATACACACTATAAAAGGATTAGGTTATCTGGTGATACAACATTAAAGAATCATGGGAAACACAACACCCTAGTTTCTCTCTATATTGATTTCACTCTTGTGTTAGTTTATTTTTACATTGATTATTGCAACCCCCCCCTTTGGGGAAGTAAGTTGGTTAACTACTCAAATTGCATTCATTGAATTCTCTTGAGTCTACGTATTCCTTTTGGGTTCAACCCTAACCTTGGTTAGGTTCTATTTCTTGACAACAACCGCTTTATCCTAAAAAAGGAGGTGTAACTTGCGTAACATCAAGATTTTAGTGCCGTTGCTGGGGAATACGGCTGGAGCTAGTTAATTCATAGTGATTTGGGTATTAATCTTTATTTCCTACATTTACGTTTTGTTGTTATTTTTGTTTTCTTTATAGGGTGTAAGTGTAGTGTATGCCCAACACACGAAGTCAAGGCAGACCCTTGACTTTGTTTGACCCAGAGATTTACTGAATATTGAGAAGAATAACCCAAGATAATTCAAATAACGTGGCCAATGCAGCTCTAAACAAGAACGAGAATGAGAATGTTGATGATGAGAACCCACCTCCTCTTGAGGATATTTCTCCAAAACCTCAGGATTTTAATGCCAATGCTTATCAGTGGAATCAATACAGGCTAAATCCTATGGTTATGGAGGTGACTGAAGCTATTTTGTTTTCTCCACTACCAGCAGACACAAAGTTTACAGTCTTGAATGGGTTGGCTCAGATGCTGCGTAACCATGGGCTATTTGCAGGCTTACCATAAGAGGATCCTCATAGCAACCTACATAATGTTGCATTCTTCTGCAAGAGTGTGATGGGAACACCGAATCTGTCTATAGATGCTATGAGACTTTATTTCTTCCCATTATCTCTTATAGGCAATGCAACATTATGACTATCTGAGCTCCCGAAGAGTTCGATCACTAGTTAGGGTGATTTGTAGAAGGCCCTTTTGGAGTGGTACTTCCCTAAATCGAAGAAGCTCAACTTGAAAGACTAGATCAATAACTTTGAGCAACTTCCTGGTGATACGATCAGTACTACTTGGGAGGGGTTCACCAAATGCTTGAGGATTGTCCCAGACCTCAAGATAGTTGATGATGCCTTGGTGGAGATCTTCTACCGTACCCTTGATGAGAACAATCAGGATTGTGCTGACAATATCATGGGTGGCATGTTCTTAGATCAACCATTTGCAAGGATAGCAGAACGGATGGAGAGAGTGGTCAAGATTAATCGTGCATGAGGGCAGAGAGATAGAGCATCTCCAAAAGTTCATGCATTGTCAATGTTGGTTCAGAGCAAGCGAAGATCAATAAAGAAATCATGCAAGAGCTTGCCTGAATTCACATAGGTATAGAGGTGACGATGAAGCATAACCAAGAGCGAGTCAATGCAGTGGTTTATCACCCTCCATGTGCACCCATATATGATGAGCCTTATTATGAGGAGGAGACATATTTTGTTGCTGATAATACGGGGGGTTTTCGGACCAACGCCCAAGGGTCCAATCATGACTATTGGCGCCAAGGTCAAGGAAACCAAGGTCGGAAATTCAACAGAGATGGAGCTTATAGGGACAACCACGGAGGATATTATGATAGGAACAAGGGTCCGGAGAGAGATACAGATTGGAGTCGCAGAGATAGCTTCAGAAATTCTCCATATATGCTACCACATAACTGCGACGCAGGTGCAAGTATTTCTAGAATTGAGAAGATGTTTGATCGCCTGTTGAAGAAAGTTAAGAGACAAGATGAGACTCTGAGTGGTATGAAATCTAAGATTTCTAGCATCAATTAGAAAATTGAGTCTCATTCCTAGCTATCAAACACCTTGAACAACAATTTGGTCAAGTGTTGACTTAACTTAATCAGCATCAGAGGGGCACACTGCCTAGCAACACAGTTCAGAATCATAAGAATGAAGGGCAGCGCATAGCAGTTACTACTCAGGGTGGCAAGAGCACTACTGATCCTCCCATTCCAGTTGATGAGGATGATGTTTGAGAGGTTATAGTGTCGGCCAAGGATACAAATTTAGGAAATGATCATGGCAAAGATGGGGTGAGTAAAGTTGTTGATGCGCCATAGAAATTGAAGCCCATCCCTAGGCCTCCTCCTTCCTTCTCTCAAAGAATAAAAAAGAGGGAGGAGGAAGGAAAATTCAAGCACTTTCTCTCCATGATGAAATAACTCTCCATTAAGATCCCTCTCATTGAGGCGTTATAGAAGATTCTAGGGCATGCTAAGTACATGAATGGCCTGGTTACAAAGAAGTGCGTTGTGAGTAAGGAGCTCTCACAAGAGCTTCAGTATTGCAGTGCTATTGCTACGAGGTCCTTGGTGCAGAAGCAAGAAGGTCCCGATGCTTTTACCATGCCCCACACCGTTGGAGATGTGGAGTTGGCAAGGGCACTATGTGATCTAGGTGCCAGCATTAATTTCATACCCCTTGCGGTCTTCAAGAAGCTATGATTGGGAGCCCCTACTCCGATGAGCATGCGACTGTTGATGGCCGATCGCATGGTTAAGAAACCATTGGGGATACTTTATGATGTGCTAGTCAAAGTGGAGAAGTTCATATTTCTCACAAACTTTGTGATCTTGGATTGCGAGGTTGATTTTGAAGTCCCTATCATCTTGGGGAGGCCCTTCTTAGCCACTTGACACACTTTGGTGGACATCGAGAAGGGCCAACTCAAGTTTAGATTTGGGAAAGATGAGGTTGTGTTGAAAATTTGTCAGAAGGAAAAGAAAGAGAATGATTTGAGAGTGGTCTCTATTATTGAGAGTGTTGATGATGATGCTGAACCAGAAGTACCACTTAAGGTGAGATTGGGTGTTGACACTTTGGAAGCAGCGGTGATGAACTTCGACAATGATGTTATCCCAAATTGTGAGGAGACAGTGAATGTTCTAGGGGTGTCTTATGGCCCTACGCACCAAACTAAGCTAGAGCTAGACTTGCGAAATCGGGAGTCACCACCCACAAAGCCCTCCATAGAAGAACCACCGGTATTAGAGTTGAAGGCCCTTCCAGCACATTTGAGATATGAATTCTTGGGAGCCAACAACACTTTGCCAGTTATAATTACTGCAGATTTGAAGGATGAGCAGGTGAGAGCCCTTGTCATGGTACTTAAACAGTTCAAGAAGGACATTAGATGAACGATTGTGGATATCATTGGTATCCCTCCCGGGATACGCACACACAAAATACAGTTGGTCAAGGACTACAAGCCAAGTATTGAGCACCAAAGGTGCCTCAACCCTCTTATGCAAGAGGTTGTAGGCAAAGAGATCATCAAATAGTTGGATGCAGGAGTGATCTACCTGACTGCCGATAGTGAATAGGTAAGTCTGGTTTAGTGTGTTCCAAAGAAAGGGGGTATCATAGTGGTACCAAAAGCCAACAATGATTTGATCCCAATGTGGTCAGTCACTGGATAGAAGGTATGCATGGATTATAGAAATCTCAATGCTTTGACAGAAAAAGATCACTTCCCTATGCCATTCATGGATCAGATGTTGGATCGACTAGCTGGAAAGGGATGATATTTCTTCCTTGATGGATATTCAAGCTATCATCAGATCACAATTGCTCCTGAGGATCAGGAGAAGATGATATTTACATGCCCTTATGGCACCTTCACATTCATGAGGACGCCATTTGTGTACTGTCCCAGCGACATTCCAGAGGTGCATGATGTCCATCTTCTCTGACATGGTGGAGGACATTATTGAAGCCTTCATGGACAACTTTAGTGTGGTTAAAGACTTATTTGAGGACTCCTTGAGACACCTACATGTTGTTTTACAAAGATGTGAGGAAATCCATCTGGTGCTAAATTGGGAGAAGTGTCACTTCATGGTGAAGGAGGGCATTGTGTTGGGTCACAAAATATCCAGCAAATGGTCGAGGTCGACAGAGCTAAAGTAGAGGTGATTGAGAAGCTTCCCCCACCCATCTCAGTTAAGGGTATGAGGAGCTTCTTGGGGCATGTAGTATTCTACCGGAGGTTCATAAAAGACTTTTCTAAAATTCCATACCCCTTGTGCAAGTTGTTGGAGAAGGATGCTAAGTTCGTGTTCAATGATACGTGCCTCAAAGTCTTTGAAGAGTTGAAGAAGAGGTAGATTCAGCTCCAATCATTGTAGCTCCAAACTGGTCCAAGCTCTTTGAAATCATGTGTGATGCAAGTGGGGTTGCACTAGGTTTAGTATTAGGATAGTGCCAAGAGAAGATATTACATTCCATATAAGATGCCAACAAAACCCTAAATACAGCCCAAAAGAATTACACTGTCACCGAGCAAGAGTTACTCGTAGTGATCTTTGCATTCGAGAAGTTTAGGTTATATCTGTTGAGGGGCCAAAGTGGTGGTGCATACAGACCACTCAACACTAAGATACTTGATGGAAAAGAAGGATGCAAAACCAAGGTTGATGAGATAGATACTTCTCTTGCAAGAGTTCAACTTCGATGTCATCGATAGAAAATGGATAGAAAATCAGGTCGCAGATCACCTTTCCAGATTAAAAGATGGGACAATAACAAAGTTTGATGACAGGTTGGAAATCAATGATTTTTTTTCTAGGTGATAGAGTTTTGGTAGCATCACATGACTTAATATCATAGTTTGCACACTATACAAACTACTTGGTGAGTAACATTGTGCCACCCAATCTGAACACACACCAACGTCAGAAGTTCATGTTTGATGTGAGGAAGTTCTTTTGGGATGACCCATACTTGTTTTGTGTACTACAGATGGGATTATTCGTCGTTGTGTTCCTGAGATCGTGATGATAAGCATAATGAGGCATGTCACTCGTCATTGGTAGATAGGCATCATAGTGGAGTTCGTACCACACACAAGATCTTACAGTGTGGGTATTATTGGCCCACCATCCACCAAGATGCCCATGACTACGCCAAAGCTTATGATAGATGCCAAAGAGAAAGTGGTGTTTCCCGCAAACATGAGCTCCCTTTAAACCCCATTATGGTGATTGAGTTATTTGATGTATGGGGGATAGATTTCATGAGACCTTTTGTTAGCTCACACAAAAACAAGTACATCTTAGTCGTTGTGGATTATGTATCGAAGTGGGTTGAGGATATGGCTCTACCCAACAATAAGGGCAAAAGTCTCACAATATTTCTAAAAAAGAACATCTTCTCAAGGTTTGGCACCCCTCGAGCAATCATCAGCGGTGGAGGTTCTCATTTCTGCAATAGGATTTTTAAGGCTCTTTTTTAAAAGTATGGGGTAAAACATTGGGTGGAGACGCCTTATTATCCTCAAAGCGGGCAGGTGGAGGTATCTAATAGGGAAATTAAACAGATTCTATCCAAGACTATGAATACAAATCTGATCGATTGGTCGCGGAAGCTGGATGACGTATTATGGGCATACTAGATAGCAGTCAAGACCCCTATAGTATGTCCCCCTACCAACTTTCCTTTGGGACGGCATGTCATTTTCTAGTGGAACTTGAGCACAAAGCAATGTGGGCACTGAAGAAGTTGAATCTAGATTTGAATGATGCAACAAACTCTAGGTTGAGGTAACTCAATGAGCTTGATGAGTTCCAATTGAAGGCGTATGAGAGCTCAGCCTTTTACAAACAAAGAATGAAGCTGCAACATGATCATCGCATAGAGAATCGTCAATTCGCACCTAGGGAGTTGGTGCTGCTCTACAATTCAAGATTAAATTTGTTCTCTAGGAAGCTCAAATCTAGATGGATAAGACCCTTTCGAGTAGAAAATATCTTTGATCATGGGTCTATTGAGTTGGAGAGAAGAAATGGAGGAACTGTCAAGGTAAAATGGCCAAAGAGTCAAGCCGTAACTTGGATACGTAGAAGAGATAAAATCTATGGACGAATGGGATCTTGAGGAAGTCAAAGTACTCAAGCCATCTATGTCATGCCGCCACAATAAATCAAGCGCTGCTTGGGAGGAAACCTAAGGTGTACACCGACGCTTAGGCGCCCAGGTATGATTTTTGACCCTTTATGTTTTATTTTGCTTTGATTGCGTGCATTGGGGACAATGCACTTCTTTTTCGATGGGGTGTGGGTAGTTATGTGCCTCAGTGAAGTCTGAGTCACTTGGGTCTGTAACTACGCCAATTTTTTATCTTGATATTTTTCTTGCATGTGTTCTTTTCCCCCATAGATATTTACTTTTGGTTCAACCGGCATGTTTAGGATGTTTAGGTAGTATTTGTAGCATATAGTGCTAATACCTGTGGCATATAGCATGTTTTTGGATTTTGTTTGAAAAATGATACCCACCATAAATTTTGATTAGTAATCTAGATAGAAACCATGCATGTTTAGGTGTGTTGACGATGTTTGTTCTGATAAGTGAGGATAAGTTGAGATAAAAAGCATGATCTGAGAGTCTTCTATTGATATTGTAGTCAGTGCCATGTGAGTGTGATCTTAATTTGCTAAATTCATGTGTCTTGTGTTAATTTAGAATTTGCCCGTTACTCTCAATTAGACTGTATATTAATTGGATTAGAAAAGGATCTTACGCCAATGTTCTTAAAAGCTCACTTAGCCTAAAGGACCAACCAAAATTGCAATATATCCATTGTTCCTAATGTTTGAGCCTAACATGTATTTATTCTTTGCAAACACCTGATTAACCTAGCATTGTTAATTATAACATCCTTAAATTGGCCCTGGTCCTTCCTTGAACATTGTGCACCTTAACTGAGGCAAAAAATCTAAGTTGAGGGTTGATGTGTTTCGAAAATACAACACTTTTGATGCTTAAAATCTGGAATTTTGTGTGTTCTCAATGCGATGTTGTTGACACCTAATTTTGGCTCGCCATATTTAATTAGTTTAGTTTCCTTACAAAAAGAGATAATAAAAACTTTAACGAAACATTTTTACTACTACTACTACTGTTATTATTATAATTTTTTTTAATTACTATTACTATTATTGTCGTTGCTAGTAACTTGATAAAATTTTCATATTTTGTTTGACAATCATTTTTATGGATATTATTTCTTACAAAAATTATATATTTTAAAATAACTTATTTACTACTTTCTTTAGCATCTTTGAGAATTTTATGTCATACAAATACAACTTTAAGTACTCAATCAGTTTTTGATCAAATACGATTCTTCATTGTTACAAGTAAATATTTTCTTATATTATTCAAATGAAGAAGCTTAACTGGTTTAATTTTATTATTAATACACAATAATTTTATTTTTAGAATGATTATCTTTTGTCACATAACTTAATCCTACAAAGTAATCTTCTTTTACGTTTCATTTTTTTTCTCGGTTTTGGCTCTCTAATAATTTTAAAGTTTTAAAATTTTAGTTTTGACTCTCCATGTTCAATTAGTTAAACTTAAAAAGAAAGACAGAAAGGAAAAGGACTTTTTGTTTTAAAAGGATGATGAAACTTTTATGAAGTATGAAATACTTTTACTACTACTAATACTATTATTACTACTATTATTATTTTATTGTTGTCGTTGTTGTTGTTATTTTTATTATTATTAACAAACTTCTCATTTTTTTTTGTTTGACCTATTATTTTACGGATAATATTTCTTATAAAAACTAAATAAAAATAATAATAAAATATGTATATGAATGTTTACTCTTTGCTTTTATCGTTTTGAGAAGCTTATGGCAAATGAATATCGTTTTAAAGTGTTAAATCGATTTTTGATTAAACAATAAAATTTTTTATTCGAAATAAGTATTTTTCACACATTATTCGAAAAAGGGAGCTTAATTAATTAATTTTGTTACTAATCCATACCAATATTTTTTAGAATGACCAAATTTTGTCAAAACAATTAGTCTTGCAAAATAATTATTTTTAATATATTTGATTATGGCTATAAATTGATAAATTATTCATAATTAAATAGGCTAATTTGGACAAAACATGACAATCTCAAATCCCTTCATATTGGCCACTCCGTTTGTGCCACGTAGGCAAACATATGGATTATGTTTCTTCAACCTTAACCTCAAGCCTCCCGATTGTTATCAATTACAGAGCTTCTTCAATTTCTAACAACTTTGACGCGATCGACTTTGAAGAATTTGGAATAACTTAAGTCTTTTCAAATTGTTTTTTTAATATTTTGAAATAATTATGTCCTCATATATTTACATATAGTTTGTATATAATTTTATTAATCCTCTTTGTAAATATTTAGAAACGGCCTCAAAAAATAATTTTTTTAGCTTAAATATGTATTTATTTTCTGTGAATTAATCAATTTTATAATTATTGTGTAATTAGTCCTAATTTAAATAATTAACTTGTGGTTTGTAATTTTTTTTACCTCGTTTGAATAAAAGAAGCTTAAGTAATTGAGTTTGTTCAAATCTAGCCAATTGATCTCAAATCAACTACATTCCAAGTTAAATTGGCCAAATTTGTAATAAATCACCCAATTCGGCTAAAATTGCAACACTTTGTCTAATTTTTAAATTACCCTAATTTAATCCTAACTCCTCCCGCCTCTATTCTTTCTTCCTCACACACGTTTTCCTATGTTCCCCTTTCCTGCGTTTCCCTCCCCTTTTCTAGAGATTTGGTCACCATCGCTGCCTGACACCACTTCCATCGCCGCCTGGTATCTACCACTACCCCATGTCCATCAGCATCACCACTTGCACATCGCACCAAATTTTCTCTTTTTTGAGAAAAGGGCAGAGACGCCCTACCCCTCCCCTTCATCTTCTCTTATCTTTTCCAAAAAATTCGCTCCATCTCTATCACCACCCTACCCCCTCTTCTCTCAAATCAATCTGAAAATATCACTTCACAACATATTCATCCTTCCACTTGCTTTGAGACTTAGCCTCCTTGGAATTCAAATTTTGAATCTTTGAGACTTCACTGAGAAGAGTCCATTGTAAGCTTGAAATCGGCTATAAAAGGAGGCCCTATATTTACATTTGAAAAACAATCACCAAGAACTAAAAGAAAAAATCATTAGAGAAATCACTTTGAGAAAAAGAAACAAGAAAAATTATACTTATAGAAATTTTAATAGTTGAGTTTAAGTTCAGAAAAGAGTTTCGTACTTGACGGCGATGCCCAATTTGCTGCTATACACAAGGTTAGTAATCACCCTTATTTTACATCTTCTCTATTTCTGGGAGTGAAATATCACTTTTGTTTCGTTTATCTTGCTTTTGTCAACTTGTGCTCGTTCAACTACTATTTTTTTAAGTTTCTGCATAAAATTGTTGATCAGAACTAATATTGTTTGGAGAACTGGTCGTTTACCTATCTAACATGTGTTTGTTTAATTCCCTTCTATTGTGAACTGATGGCTGCCCATTCTGCATATTCAAGTGTTAAATGTTATGTTGGTATCATTTAAATCAATATGAAGACTACTTAACTTCCCAATTGTTTGAGATGTTTAGCTGTTAGGATTTTAGAAATATATAGCTACTGACATGAAATTGGTAACATACTTGGTTTAGCCCATATCTCTTTCCAGTTGCTCATTGTTTGGCTAAACCCTTATAGTCTGGAAGGAGTGATTGTAAAGCCCCCTCCTGCTCTTCATTTGTTCCATCTGTTTCGTCTCCCATTCAAATCTGTCGTCATCGTTTCGAGCATAGACTCTTCCTTAAGTTTAGCCTCTAGATTGTGGTGTTTGAAGTTCATTACCTAATTAAACTCTTTACTTACATATGTTGGTTCATCTATATTGAATATGATACTTGTTTAAATTACATAAGTGTATACTCGTCCGTTTAATCATGAGAAGTGTGCATTTTCATGATGAATTCCTGTTTAGTGTCACTGGTATGCTTTTACTTGTGTGTAATCCTTTGTTCCGTTGAACTAGACACATTTTTGGTTTCTAGTTTGTGGAGTATATTTTAGTTTTCCTCTTTAATAATGGTATGAAGATGGTAAATTCCATCTATGAAGCTGAATGTCCCCTCCAACACTATTTCCATATGGAGTTTAAAATTTTGAAGGCTGTTATGTGAATGTTGTTCTCTTTTCTGCTTACTTTCTTGTGTGAATGTGTTGTCATGAACAATACATTCTGCCTTTAGTTAGTTTTTTTACCCTTGTTCAGCTATCAAGTTTGAAATTTGCTGAAATAGTTCCCTTGCTATTCAATTAAGTCCTGTGATAAGAGTCAACTTTCTCTTCAAACGCCAAGTTATTTCCTGAAGACTCCTTATTAATTTTACCTATATGAATCTGAGAAAGTAATTCCTTTCCATTTGAATTTCGTTGTTCACTCCTCTATCTCATAGTTTTCATTAATTGCTCATTCTTCTGTTTCTATTTCAATATCGAGGGTCGTGTGCTTAAACCAACTTCATTGAAAAGTTAAGGATCTCAGATGTTCTCCCCGTTTTCTTATTTTTTATAGCTCAAATTTTATCATAATCTCTTCTTTGGTTCATGTTCTTCTTCTAATCTCATATACATCAGATGATGACATACGTTTGAGTTAACACTTAGTACACCAATCTTTTATATCTCGTTAACAACTAAGATTAGTCAAGTATGGCAGTAGAATAAGTTATCATCTTGAAATCTGTCACCTCGTTCATATCACTGTGTTGACCTAATTTTCAAACTATTCTAATCATTAATTAAGGAAGTGTTGAGGAGAACTTTAGTTTCTTCATCTTTAGCGGCTAATGAAAAAAAGCCGCGGCAACAATTTGATCCACCCATGGCTTATGATTCTGATTAAAGTTAAATATATCAAAGTGATTAGTAGTAGAAATGTGGTTTCAGCAGAGATAGAATAGTAAATAGAGGTTTTCACTATCCATTCATCTGATTCTCTTCTCGCTGAAATAAAGATTCATTTTCCTGTCTAACACATTGTAGCTTATTTTACTCTTCATTTGCTAACTGTTACTTTCAATAAATTAGTTATGGTGTAGTATACCAAGTCTCATTTTCTTAAATCATGTTGCTTAATGATGGGTTCACAAGGAAAAAAAAGGGGGAACTTCTCTCCTGTAGCTCTCCTTTCGGACATTTGCCATAAGCTTGATTTCCTTGACTGAATGCGCATCTAGTACTCTCTTTATTGGGGATGCTCACTTGGATATAACTAAATCATGATTGTTTTACATAACATCAACATTGATAATATCCATTTTAAATAGTTTTTGAAGTATCATCGGCAACCTAAATCTTATATGGAAACATGATTTGTAACATTATATTCTCGAATTGAATGATCAATATGTACCACTTATGTTTACTTCTAAAAAATGTTCTAAAGGGTATAACTAGTTGGTTGCCTCCTGAGGAATCTGATTACTTTGAATGAGCAGATCATTTTGTGGAAAGATTTAGATGTGATAAGTTTTGCTTTTTAGGTTTAGGAGTAGAGAAATATTTAATATTGTTCACTTCAGGAAGCATGATGTTTGTCGGATGTGCATCAGGCATTTGATGCTCTTTTCCTAATCATTATTTGTTATCTAAATGTTGGTAATTACTAGTGTTACTGGCTGTCCTTTGTTGGCCTTGAACTTGGTACATATGCATTACTTTGAAATATATAACAAGGCAAATCTTAGTCACTCTCTAAAGGCTTATATAAGCCATGCAATATACTTTTTAATAATTAAATTTCATGGTTTTCCAGGTGAAAATGTTTTATATGAAATAACATCTTAACCAAACTCTTGGTGTCCTTTTGGTGTGAGCACCCGTTAGTATGAAATAAGGAATCCTCATACATTTTGAACAATACATCTATTTTACATGAAAGGTTACGAACTTTACCTAATATCTTGAAATTTCTATTTTCTTCACAAAACTCTAGTTTTGTTGAGATTCTTATACCACATGTCACATATATATGTCTACATTTACATTCCATCAATTATCTCATTTATTTATTTACTTTTTTCTATTTTTACATCTTAATTTCATACTTATATAAAGTAATAAGTTGCCAATACCTAATATTCTTATGAATTACTTACAATAATTTTTTATAGGATCATTCACTCTATATGATTTTAAACATACCTCTATATTTTTCTAATATATAAATTTTCACACATTTCAAGTTTACCTATTTATTATACTGGTTATTACTTTAATTGCTAAATAGAATTATTAAAGCTTTCCATGGATATTATAGACAATAATTATGACATACCTTATATTTTGTTCCTTTTTCTAACCCAAGTTAATCATTATTTTTTTATCACTAATTTTAAGTAAAATAATTGAATAATTTATCACTAATTATATTTTTCTAAGCTAAGTTTAAGGAATAACCCCAGATAGGCTCTGAGGGATGCCTAACATCTTACCCTCGAGTAACCAAAACCCTTATCTAGAATTTTACTGGTTTTGTGAATCAAAACAGAGTCTACATTTACATTTTCTTAAATTGTTTCCTAATATTTTCCTTAAAATTAGGCGGCGACTTTAAAACATATTCTTTCAAAAACTAGAAGAGTACGACCACATGATGTTGTGAACTATTCCGATCGGTTCGAAAATGGGGCGCGATAGAGTGACGACTCTGCTAGGACTTTTAGGTTTTAACCTTAATGCACCGAGTTTAGGAATGATGTTTGTGATTATTTGTTAGTTAACTATTTATCTTATATATTGCTTTGATTGAAAGGTCGCAAGTCAAATCTGTCACAACCCAGACCTAGGGTCTAGGAGTCACATGGCGAATGGGAACCTGAGAGTTCCCAAACAAGCCTCAAAGTATCCAAATTCACATCATCATTTCGAAAGCGTAATCAAATGATAATCACGTAGTTCTAAGGGACGGGAAAGTAGGAATCACGCTATGGGGATATCATAAGGAAAGAGAATCGACATGGATTCATGTAGCACGTAGCACATAAGGACTAAGGGATGGGTAAGTATGACTCACACTATGGGGGCAATTCAGGACTTAGGATCTTTCGCATCATAATATACCATCAAGTCATAAGACTCATACCAAAGCAAATAGCAATATTCAATGGTAACCAAGCCATAACATAATCTCCAGTGTAGCTCTTAGCATATAAACGTAAAAGAATTTACAAGATGTCCAACAATGCCTCTAAACATAAGATAGGACAGGGGCCACGACATACCCAGGCTCACCCTCGAATATAAATATCCTAAACAAAGGTACCATAGGTAGAGGATAGGTGGCTTGTCCTTGGAAGATATGACTCACCACAATAAGCAAAACTTAAGATCCGAGCTAAACATCGTGCGGTGGATAGATGTACTCCTCGGTCCCTACATGGTGAGATCATTTAGGGAAAAGTATGTGTTAGTACGTTTGAATGTACTAAGTATACGGGCATGCAATGTATATGCATTATCAACCCTGCATTTCAATGTTAAATGACAAGGGCACGTAATATAGAAGGAGCATATATTCAAAGAAGAATAGTATAATGATTGGCCATAAAATTCATGATGCATGAATGCAATAATATCCGTATATAGCGGGGATGTGACCTGAGCCAACAATAGTAAGACCAAACGAGCTATTACTTGGAATCCCGATGAAATCCCCTCACCAGTAAAGAGGTGATCTACTATCCAAAGTTAAACCATACTTCACGTTACGGGCATCCCCATTTCGTATGAAGCAACCTTCCTTATGGGCATCCCCATTTCAGATAGGATTTTCATATATAACATATCATATCATACTTCACCTTACGGGCATCCCCATTTCGTATGAAGCAACCTTTTTTACGGGCATCCTCATTTCGGATAGGATTTTCACATAACCTATGCTAGACACATAGTTCAAAGAGAGAGAACCCTGAATCCATCTGTGCTAAGCCAGCATCCCACAAGAATATATATATGTATATATATACATCTTTCAAAGAGGCAATAGTCATTTCAAATCTGTTCAATGCACATTTAGGCTCAAATGCCAAACCATAATTCATAATCATAATATTCATGCATGAGAATAGCTCATTCAAATATACAAAATGGTGCAAGCACGAAAAATGCTCAAAGAGTCGTAACCATAGATATATATGTGATCATATTCTTTTCATAACTATAATCTTATCAAAATCATTTCATAAACATCATTGGGCTTAACCCAATTCATAATTTCCATAGAATCCAATGTTCATAAAATGCATATGCCATGAATGATGTTGAAATAGCATGAGTAATTGAGATTCAATCTAAATTCAATAATATAATACAAAATTGAAGTAAATCCATAATTAGATCCACATTTAAATCGTAATATAAATCACCCATGCATAAATCAAGCTTTAAAATAACTTAAAATCATAGATAAAGTACAACCCATACATCAACTGAATTTATTAAACCATGATTCTCAAAACCCACATATAAAGTAAGCAAAATTCCATGAAAACCAATTGAAAAGCATTTGGGTCTTCTTGGTTGAAAGGGATCAAGAATCAATCCTACATACCTTTCTTAGGAAGATTTGAGAAGAATTTAGCTTGAAGTTGAAACCCCAATTGAATTCTAGCTTGAGTCTTGAGAGAAGGAATAAGAGAGGATGTTTTTTCTTTAGGAGTTGATTTTAGAGTAAGAGTGTTTCTAATGAGAATGAATTGAAAAAAAGTAGTATCGGCTGATTTAGATGCTTAGGATAGGTGAAAAAGTCATAAAACACTTTTAAAATGAATCATAATTACATAAAAGCCATTAATGAAACGGATGAAAATTGAGTCGTCATGGCTTCACTGGCACTAACACGACTCGTGAAGCACTTCACTGGCCGTGAATAGTGCCTGTGAGATGACACTCACAAAAATTTTCGCAATGCTCAACAGTTTGAATTTTCAACGCAAAGAAACGTCACCACAGATGGCCACACAACCCGTGTGGAGTTACACAGGCCGTGTAAGTGGCCGTCAACTTACACTTAGGAAAATTTTTGGCACGAAAAGTTATGAAATAGTGATTCCATATTTAGAGAAAATTCACCTCGGAAGCCATACGGTGGGCTACACGGCCTGTGAGCCTTCACACGGACCGTGAAGGTGGCCGTGTGACCTCACTTAGCCTCAATGTTTGGCATCCCAAACTCAAGGCCATCATAAGACCCTCCACACGGTCTGTGAAGTGTCACACGGACCGTGTAGTCTCCCTTGAGACAACACTTGGTCCAATTCTCGCCCAAAATGAAATTTTCAAGTTCCGATGGAGTCGTACAAAGTCCGGGGCATTACATAATCTCCCCCTTGGGAACATTTGTCCCCGAATGTTCAAGAACAAGGCTTGAAAGGCTTGACTTAGAACATGAAACTTCCAAAGATAAGACGCAATACATAACACACCCCTTGAAATTATAAAGTCATTCAAACTCATGCCAAAGCATATTAAGATCGTTCAAAACATCATAAAAATCTTTTTAATGCACATGTATGCATGTCATATCATGAGACTCAAGAATGAAAGAGTTAGGACCACTTTAGACGAGGAAGAACCTAATATCTTAGGCTTGAGTAGATTGGAAAATATGGGGGTATTGCTTCATCATGTCCAACTCTGCCTCCCATGTGGTAAAAAAATCTCCACGTGTTGATTTCTCCAAAGTAACTTCACCGAAGCTACACCCTTGTTACGGAGCTGCTTCACTTGCCTATCTGAAATCTCCACGGAGACATCCACAAAAGATAAGTTCTCTTCAACCTCAACACCCTCCAAAAGGCACAATAGTGCTAGGATCACCAACTAACTTCTTTAACATAGACACAGGGAAGACCGGGTGAATGGAACTCAAGTCCGGAGGCAACTCTAACCTATAAGCCACGTTCCCAATCCACTCAACAATCTAATAAGGGCCAACATACCAAGGGCTTAGCTTTCCCTTCTTAGCAAAATGCATCGCACTCTTCATAGGTGAAACCTTCATATACACCCAATCACCAACATAAAATTCAAGATCCCTACTCTTAACATCCAAATAGGACTTTTGGCGACCTTGGGCCATCTTCAACCTTCCCCAAATCAACTTCGGCTTCTCTATAGTCTCCAATACTAAATCCGGGCCAATCAATGCCATTTCCCCCAACTCAAACCACCCCATTGGTGACCTATAGCACCTGCCATACAAGGCCTGAAACAGTGCCATACCAATGCTAGCATGGAAGCTATTATTATAGGCAAACTCGATGAGTGGAAGGTGGTCATCCCAATTACCCTTGAACTCCAACATATAGGCCCTCAACATATCCTCTAAGGTTTGAATTGTCCTCTCAGCTTGCCTATCGGTTTGAGGATAAAAAGTGGTGCTCATCTTAATCTTAGTACAATCCTTGATTTATTTTCTCAATCCTACTTTTCGGAGGGTCGTTTTTTGGTGTAAAGGTTTATTATTTTTCCTGATCTTAATACGGACGGGCTTTATTCTTTGGCAGAACATCAATGACCTTTTTTTTCCCGACCTTTTTGAAAGTTTTACCCTCTGAGGTAAACCTTCTCGATTTCTATCTTAACCAGTCGCATCAGGATAGTGAATGCGTGGAATTCATACGATGGGGCCTACAAATCCAGGGACTTTCACCTAAGGTGTACGAGGTCAGGGTGCACAATTTCCTGGAAACAAAGTTTTCTTTTTCAACATGTGAGAAAATTTCCTCAAGTCCCTTTTGGAACGACCTCCAAAAGTGAGAACTGAATTGGGTGTCATGATCCTATATGATAGACCTAGGCACACCATGAAATCTCACCAATTCTTGGATGTACAACCTTGCGTAATCCTCAACACTAAAGGTAGTCTTGACCGACAGAAAGTGAGCCGACTTAGTCATCTAATCAATGATAAGCCAAATGGAGTCAAATCGCTTTTAGGTCCGAGGCAACCCAATCACAAAGTCTATGTTCACATCTTCCCACTTCTAAGTGGGAATCTCAATGTCTTGAGCTAGGCCACTGGCCTTTGGTGCTCTACTTTCACTTGCTTACAACTCAGGCACTTGGATACGAACTTGGCTATAACCTTCTTCATCTCATGCCACCAATATACCTCCTTCAAATCCTGATACATCTTAGTGGATCCCGGGTGTATGGAATAATGAGAATAGTGAGCTTCACTCATGATCACCCCTCTAAGATCATGAGCACATAGCCGGTCTTGGTACCAAAACACACCATCTCCCCCTTGGGAGAATACCTCAATCTCCTTCTCAGCAACCAACTTCTTCAATTTAACCAATGATGGATATAAATCTTGTTTAGCTTTTACATCAACCACCACGAATGATTCGGCCCCATTTTTGAACATAGATACCACCATCATTTGAGTCGGCCAACCTAACACCTACC
Source organism: Solanum rostratum (assembly GCA_029948455.1). Taxonomy (NCBI): domain Eukaryota; kingdom Viridiplantae; phylum Streptophyta; class Magnoliopsida; order Solanales; family Solanaceae; genus Solanum; species Solanum rostratum. The sequence goes on along the minus strand of CM057050.1, from coordinate 35,753,453 downwards.
CTATCCAACCGGTGGACATCCTTTGCCAACTCCCTCTTATCTTCTTCAACATGAGCCACACTCCCCATAGATAGCTTACTAAGAGCGCCGACCACAACATTGGCTTTGCTGGGATGCTATGGAACACTCATGTCATAGTCCTTTAGGAGTTCCAACCATCTTCTTTCCCTTAAGTTGAGATCCCTTTAAGTGAATACATATTGCAAACTTTTGTGATCGGTGAAAATATCAACATGTACCCCATACAAGTAGTGCCTCCAAATCTTCTAGGCAAAAACCACCGCCGCTAACTCAAGATCATGCCTCGGAAATATGCTAATGCACCTTTAATTCCCTTGATGCATATGCTATTACCTTACCATGTTGCATAAGTACGCAACCCAACCTGATCCGTGAGGCATCACAATACACCACAAATCCTTCCAAGCCATTAGGTAAGGTCAAGACAGGTGCTGATATAAGATGATCCTTCAAGGTTTGTAAACTCTTCTCGCATTCTACTGACCACACAAACTTAATTTTCTTTATGGTTAATTTAGATAATGGGGATGCAATAGATGAGAACCCTTCAACGAACCTCCTATAGTAGTCGGCCAACCCTAGAAAACATCGAATATCTGAATGAGTCAATGGTCTAGGCCAATTTTTCACAGCCTCGATCTTCCTTAGATCAACCTTAATACCATCATCGGACACCATATGACCAAGGAAAGCTACCTCACCCAACCAAAACTCACATTTGCTAAATTTGGCATACAACTTCTTCTCCCTCAAGGTTTGTTAAACCAACCTCAAATGATCCATATGCTCCCGCTCACTACGAGAGTAAATGAGAATATTATCAATGAAGACAACCACAAAACTATCAAGGAATGGCTTAAACAGTCGATTCATGAGATCCATGAACACGACCGGAGCATTAGTTAAGCCAAACGACATCACTACAAACTCAAAGTTCCCATACCTTGTTCGAACAACCGTCTTGGGAATATCACACTCTCTAACCTTCAATAGATGATACCTAGAACGGAGGTCAATCTTTGAGAAATGGGTAGCCCCTTAAAGTTGGTTGAACAAGTCATCGATCCTAAACAACAGATACTTATTTTTAATGGTCACCTTACTCAATTCTCTATAATCAATACTCATTCGAAGAGATCCATCTTTCTTCCTTACAAATAACACTGGATCACCCCATGGAGATAAACTTGGCCTAATGAAGCCCTTCTCCAACAAGTCTTTCAATTGATCCTTCAATTCTTTCAACTCAGACGGTGCCATACGATAGGGAGGAATAGAGATAGGTTGAGTATTCGGGAGAAGATGTATGCCAAAGTCTACTTCCCTTTCAGGAGGAAAACTGGGCAAGTCCTCAGAAAACACATCCGAAAAACTCATTCACCACCAGAACCGACTCAAGAGTAGGTGATTCAGACTCCATATCCTTGACCCTCATAATATGATAAATGCACCCCTTGGAGATCATCTTCTGGACCTTGAGGTAGGAATAAACCAACTATTAATAGCGGAGTCACTACCCTTCTATTCAAGGACGGGCTCACCGGGAGGTTGGAACTTGACCTTCCGAGTTCTACAATCTATAGAGGCATATGACACATGAAATTAATCCATCCCAAGAATCACGTCAAAGTCAAACATCTCAATTTCCACAAGATTACACGGGAAGACTTTGTGCAACACAGAAATAGGGCAACCACGATAGACCTTATGTACAATAACAGATTCGACCACAAGAGTATAAACTGAGAAGGGATCCTCCAAAATTTTGGGACTCAAACCAAACGTAACAGCCAACAGAGGAATCACAAAAGACAAATTTGCACCCGGTTCAAGCAAAACATAAGGATCAAAATCAAATACTTTTAACATACCAGCTACGACATAAGGAGCTTCTTCAACCTCTTGACGGGCATAAAGTGCATAGAACCTGTTGTTTCTTGGGGCAACACCTTGGGGAGGTCTTTGTTGGCCTTGACCACCTTGAGCCACCTAACCTTGACCTCTATGAACATTCTTAGGCCAATCGGCAACCTTGTGATTGTTATCACCACACCCAAAACAGGCGCCCAGATTATTCAAACAAGCACCAATGTGGGGCTTCCCACACTTGTAACATAGGGGATACCATGGTCCACTGACAACAGGTGCCTTGGGAGGAGGTACTTTAGCATTAGCAACCCGAGCAACAGAATCTTGGCCTTTCCAAAAGCGACCAAAACTACCCCGAGAGCCAGAGAATCCACCATCAAAATAGGCCCTCATAGGATCATGCACCCTCCCCTCCTTGAGTTTCTCCCCTTTAATTTTCTCAGCATGTACTATGAGTCTGGAAATATCCATATCCCGTATGAGCATAGGTGCGACATTCTAGTCGAGCTCATAACATACAAATCCATATCCAACAGCACCTCTAAAAAATAGTGAAATGAGGCCAAGAAATCTCTTGAGCTCATCTTCAAAAGATGAATATCCGTAATAGACAAGTCTTAATAAAGCATGAAAGTAAGTGGATATTGTCCCCAAAATGAAGGAATCACCAAGAAATATTCAATCGGTTCGCTTAGCCATATCGAGGAGGAGGATGAATTGGAGCTTTTGTCCCTACATGGTTAGATCATGTAGGCAAAAAGTTTGTGTTAGTACTTGGAATATACTAAGCATGCAGGGTACAATGCAACAAAGAACATAAGCCATAAATAAACAATATTCATAACCATAAACAACAGATGCAAGCTTAATATGTCATGAATGCTTAATGCCTCAGTCAAAATATGCATGAGGAATCATCAAGTCACATAACATATCATACATAGATGGGAAGGGACCTTAACGTACATGTAAGACCAAGTGAGCTACTACTTGGAATCCTGATGTTCACTCCACACCGGACTAGGAGTGGTATACTTTGCCAAGGTAAACCAAACACTCACCTTATGGGAACTCCCCAGTTCTTGAAAGTTCTTCATAAACACCTTACGAGAATGCCACCCTTTTTAGTTAACATATGATAAGAATCTTATGGGAACCTCATCCTTTTTGGTATTTAATTAACATGTGTCATACATGAACACCATCCTTTTAGGTCAATCATGCAACTCAAGTTATATGGATCCATTAGCTAATTCACAAACATATGGGGGAGCATAGTTATGGGATAATGGTTATCCATCAAGGTCCTCTCGGTGCTATGTCACAATCCCAAGGAGTACTCAAATCATACTTATAGTCATAATATGCAAAGCATCACGGTATCGTAATATTTTTATATAGCAGCTCTATAAAATCAAAGTTTCATGATATCAAGATAGGGCCTCATATCATTCATAATTTTACAATATTCTTATATCTCACAGCATGCATAATAGCCCCTCAAGTCTATAGCATTCATAATTCACATATCTTTCCATAAGGCTTTCATCAACGTAGATGCTTAATGCAAAACTTTAACTAAACAAGGTGGGATGGATATATGCTCAAAATCATCCAAAAGTCAAGATTTAGGACATGAGAAGAGTAAATAAGATCCTTTTGAAATCATTGAATGTAACCCACCATAACAAGGTAAAGCTTAGTTAAGGATTCCTTGATCCTCATAAAATCCATAAATTTCACATGGCATTTCAATGCAATATAGTATACAAAGGTAGAATACCATAAATCACTTCATAATCTTATAGTGTAGAAGAATACATAAAACTTCCATAAATTTCTATAACTTTAAAATAGATGAAGAAAAGGAATGGTTGAGCTTTATGGAGGAAAGACCTCCACAAATCAAAACCCACATACCTTAGTGTGATTGGGAATGAAGATCTTATTGAACAGTGTAGGAAATCTGAAACCATAGCTTGGCCTCTTCTATTGAAAGCTTGAAGAAATTGGGAGTATTTTGAGAGGGATTTAGACTTAAGATATTTGCGAATAAGTTGGAATGGAATGGTTTAGGGTCTTTTTAAGGCTGAAAATGGCTTAGTTGAGGGCTTAAATGACATAGCACAACCTTAAGATAATAGGAAATGCCAAAATTAACCTCCTTAAAAATCCGCCAGATAGGACCATGAGACCTTGATTATGGGTCGTGGTCCATCCCACAGGTCATGAGAAGAGGGTCTCGTATTGGTAACATTTTGAACCCTCTAAGACTTTCTCTAAATCGCAACCCATGACAGGACTTATGACCCATCACGCAATGCACAAGCCATCTGGTATCTCGTACTCCTAACTTCAAAAATCAATATTTTCACCAAGTCAGACAATTATTCAACAAGCACAAGTTATGTCTCGTGGAACCACCTACGACCCGTGACCCCTTCCGCTAAACTCACTTATACTTAGAAAGTTTTTCAAACTTCACTTCTTAGGCACTTTTATACCTTCTAATATGTTGGGCCTTACAAGATATTTCTCTACCTCAGAGTATTCTAGACTTTATGGAGGCTAGGTATTTGTTACTTGATTCTATGTATACTCACAAGTTTGATGATCCTAGATTGTGCTTGACTTGTGATAAGGTGTTAAGAGGTGAAGCAAAAGCGCTCACTATCAATTTTGGGGGTATTGTGAGGATTAATGATCAAGTTTGTATACCTAAGGGTAGGAGATTAGGTGAGATCGATATTGGAGGAAGCTCATTGTGCTAGATATTTGATCCATCCTGGTGTGGCAAAGATGTATCATGATCTAAAATTGCATTATTGATGCTTTGGGATGAGGAGAGACATAGCAAATTTCGTGGCAAAGTCCTTGAACTATCATCTAGTCAAGTATGAGCACCAAATCCCTGGGATTTGATGCAAAGATTGCCTATCCCCAAGTGGAAATGGGAGCTAGGGACTATGGATTTTGTTATAGGTTTTTCCATGACCTTGGGCAAATTTGATTCAGTTTGGGTGATTGTTGATCGTTTTATTAAGTCGACTCACTTCTTACCGGTGAAGACTAGCTACAATGTGGAGAGTTGGCTAGGTTGTATATCCAGGATATAGGTGCCATTGTCTAAAGTGTCAGACAAGGGATCTATGTTCACCTTCAATTTTTGGAAGGCTCTACAACATGGTTTGGGTACTCAATTGGATTTAAGTTTAGCTTTCCACCTTCAGACTGATGGACAATCCAAGCATACCATTCAGGTGTTGAAGGACATGCTTTGAGTCTGTGTGATGGATTTTGGGGCCCCATGGGACCAGTACTTACCATTGGCATAGTTTTCATATAACCATAGTTACCACTCCAGCATTCACGTGGCACCGTTTGAGGCTTTGTATGTTCGGAGGTATAGATCACTAATTGGATGGTTCGATTCAGGGTCAACTTATGTGTTAAGTGTTGATTTGCTCAGAGGTGCCATGAATTGGGTCCAATTGATTTAGGGTAGATTTTTGACAGCCTAGAGCCGCCAAAAGAGTTGTGTTGATAAGAGGACTAGGTCTTTTTAAGTTTATGGTGCGTGATAGCGTGTGGCTAAAGGTTTCACCCATGAAAGGTGTAATTTGATTTGGGATGAAGGGAAAGCTCAATCATAGATTTATTGGTCCATTTGAGATTTTGAGGAGAGTTGGTAAGGTTGCCTATGAGTTAGCATTGCCACCAAGATTATCAACAGTTAATCCTGTATTTCATGTTTCTATGCTCTACCAGTATATTCATGATGAGTCCCATGTGATCTCTTAAGATTCAGTTGAGTTTGGTTCAAACTTGTCATATGAGGAAGAACCGGTAGCTATGTTGGACAGCAGGTCCGGAGGTTGAGGTCCAAGGTTATACCTTTAGTGAAGGTTCAGTGGTGACACCATCTAGTTAAGGAGGCTACTTTGGAGTTAGAGTTAAACATAGGGGCGAGATATTCCACCCTTTTGTAGGCTTCAGGTACTATTCTTTCCTATATGTTTGAGGATGAACATTATTATAAGCGGTGAATGATGTAATGACCTTGTTGATCATTTTTAAGACTATCTATGAAAATGACTATATTGCCATTTCGTAAGTTTCTTTGTACCTATTTTGGCTTATATGTATTTTTAGAACTTAAATCATGTGTGTTTTAAAAGTGAAAATATGAGTTTTGGCATTTTTGGAAGATTAGGTTGTTGAAAAAAGTGATTTTTTGTACCATTCTATGTTTTGAGTGTCAGATCAGAAATCCATCAATTCCATTAGCTCCAGAACGTCAACTCTGGTCTAGGAGAAGTTACACAAAAAATTAAGAGTTACTATGAAGATTGTGGACCCAAAATTGTGTTTTTACTTCGTTTCGAAGCCAAAGTTTGATTTCGATCAACACTCAGATTTCGGAAGCTCATATCAAAATTCTGATAGTTTCAATAGTTTTGGATGGTCAAAGAAACACTAGAAATAGTCTCGTTATAATATTTAGAGTTTTCAAGAGTAGTTTTGGTATTTTAAGTTCTAAATTAGTTTATTGGAGTTGCATTGGTAAATGTGTCGAGGAGACCTCTGAATCAAATTTTTGATTATACTGTTGAGTCTGAATCATCATTTCTGGTAAGGATCCATGTATATTTTATGAAATTTTGATTCTAAACAAATCCTGAGTGTCTATTCCGAGTTGAGTTATTAGGTTGATATTTGCTAGTGTGGAAAATCTAATGCAATAAATTTCTCTTCTCCACGTACGCACATTAGCCTCAACGTTCATGGACTGGGTCTCTGCATTCACTGAGTGCAGCTTTCTTGGGCTCTGTGTTTGTGGAACCCAGCTCCACATTCACGGAGGTTATTGTTGCCTGGTGCTCCACATTCATGGACTTATTTCCACGTTCGCAAAGTACATTTTCGTCTGTTCAGTTATTAATTTCGAGAAACACCATTTTTACTCCATTTTTAAATATTTCAAGCTTTTGATGCAATTTTGACGAAGCTTTTTGTGAAAATCTTTTGGGTATGTGTTTCTATCATCATTTTGATTAATTTTCATGATTTCTACCTTGATTATATCTTGAATTTCATGATTTTTGAATGTCAAAAATTGGGGATTTTATGTCTTAATTTTGGAAACTTTAATGGGTGATTTTCCTTCAACTTGAGCTCAATTTTAGTGAGATTTTAACCAACAAACTCCTTTTCTCGCGTATATTCGAAATTTCAAGTCAATTTACAGATTTTAAGAACTTTGAATTTTAGCCCTTATTTTGACCAATTTGTTGCTAAGTCTAATTCATGCCAATATGGATATCAAAACTCATCTCTTGACGCGTAGTATCTATTTTTTATGGTGGTTTTTTTATTCGACCATCATTTGGGGGCTTGAGTTGATAGAAAGCTTGTCCAAGTGCCGTTTTAGCAACAAGGTAGGTTCAGCAAACATCATTTTCATGTAATCTCAAACTTATTGTAATGACCCAAATTCTCGAACGACTTTATCGGACCTCTTAGTGTTGTCCCAAATGAGAATTTACCAAGTATCACTCTATGGAAGGTCCACACGGCCCGTGTGAAGCTACACAAACCGTGTGGCCTCCAGTGGAGGGGTACTTGGCCAAGTTTTTTATGGTGTGGACTCGACGGGGAATTTCAGTCCAAGTGTGGGCACACGGCCACCCACACGGGTCGTGTGGCGTGTCACGGGCCGTATGGCTCACCATGGGGCTCGAGACTTGAAAATCTTTCTAAGTATGAAATCACCGTCTCGTAACTTTTCGTGCAGAATTTTTCTAAGTGATGTTTTATGGCTTTTGGCACGATCCGTGTAGCATTACACGGGCCGTGTGGTTGCCCGTATAGAACCCCTTAACCTCAGAGAAATTCTAAGTGTTGGCACTATGAAATCCATCTAAGTGCCATCTCACGTGCACTGTTTACGGTCCATGTGACGGCTCACGGACAGTGTAGGCGCTCGTGTGGTCCTGACGGTTCATTTTTCTACCCATTTCATTAGTGGAATTTACATAAATTCGAATCACTTTAAGTGTGTTTAAGACATTTCTGCCTAGCTTAAAACCCCTAAATCAGCTGAGGCAAGTCCATCCTAATTAATTCTCTTTAGAACACTCACCTCCTAAAAAATAAATTCCTAAACCTCCTTTCCAAGCTTTCTTCTCAAGACTCAAGCTAGGGATTCATTGGGGATCTTCTTTAAGCTACTTTCCTCTCAAGATCATCCTCTAGTACTAAGGTATGTGGGATTGATTCTTGGTCCCTTTCAACCAATAAGACCAAAAAATCTTTTCAATTGATTTCATGGATTTTAGTTTACTTTAAATGTGGTTTTTCATTATTTGATTTTATCAAATCCAATTGATATATGTGTTGTACTTTACCTACGGTTTTAATTTACTTTGATCACTATTATGATGATTTACATTTAGTTATGAAATTATGAACATGCATGTCCCCTTTAATGTTGATTTATGCATAGGTGATTTACGTAATGATTTAGATGTTGATTTAATTATGGATTTACTCAATTTCATATTATGATGTTGATTTTAACTTGAATCTACTTAACCCATGCTATTCTCACATCATGCATTGTACTTGCATTCATGAACATTGATCTTTATGGAAATTATGAAGTGGGTTAATCCTAATTACGTTTTATGAAATGATTTTGACAAGATATTGGTTATGATAAGAATGTGATCACATACATGTCTTATGATTTTGGCTCATTGAGCATTTTGGGTGCTTGCACCATCTTGTATAAGTAAATGAGTTATTCCTTGCATGAGTATCATGATTTTGATTTATGGTTTGGTTTTTGAGCCTAATTATGCATTGAATAGATTTGAATGAACATTGTATCTCTTGAAAGCATGTATGTGTATAAGTATTCCCATGGGATGTTTTGACTTAGCACTGATCGATTGGGGGCGTCAGGGCTATCCCCAAGGGTCATCTCCCTTTCCTCGAACTATGTGCCAATATAGGAATGGAAGCCATTACCAAAATGACCAGGTCGTAAGGAATAGTTATTCATTTTTCTTTGATATGATATGATTTTGGAAAATCCTTCCGAAATGGTGTGTTTCGTAAGGAAGGTGACCATCCACCGAAATGGGGGTCCCGTAAGGTGTGATGTAGATTACGTTTGGCAAGTAATCTTCTCCCTATCGATGGGAGGTCTCTATCGGACTAACTAATGTAATAGCTCGCATAGGTTTGATTTGTCGTTTATAGTCCATCCCCACTATGTATGAGCATTATTGGGCTTCATGCATCATGAATTGCATGGTATATCGTATACTGTTTTCCCTTCAATATATGACCTCTTCTATATTATGTGCTCTTTTCATCTAACATTGAAATGCAGTTCTGCTAAGGCATGTGCATAACATGCTCGCATATTTAGTATATCCAAACGTACTAACGCATACTTTATGCCTACATGATTTTACCATGGAGGGAGCGAGCACCCCGACCTTCCACCTTTTGATGAATAGCTCGAATCCGAAAAGTTAACTTTATGGTGAGTTCTATATTTCAAGGACGAGGCGCCTTCTTCTGTCCATGTTAGTTTATAATTTTTTGAGTAATTGAGGGTGAGCCCGGGATATGTCCTGGCCCCCGTCCCATCTTGACTAGAGGCATTGTTGGACACCTTGTAGACTTTTGTGTACTTATACTTATGATATGTTATGTTTGGAGTTTATGATTACGACTATATATGGACTATTGCTATCTTGGTTGACTATGGAGATTATTTATGTTTATATGTTCGGCATGAAAGGCCCCTTTCCCTTATGATACCCCATAGCGTGAGTCCTACTTTCCCGCCCCATAGAATTATGTTTATTTCTTGAATGCATTTCCAGACCGATGATGTGGTTTTGATCGCTACGAGGCTTGTTTGGGGACTCTTGGGTTCCCATTTTCCATTTCACATCTATGCCCTAGGTTTGGGTCATGAAAAAAGATGGTATCAGAGACCTAGGTCTGTAATGATCCTCGGAGTCCAACATGATGCATCTCATAGAGTCCTGTTCATGGGTGTGAAGTGCAATATACCTATGAGTGGGAGGCTACGCAGATGTTCTAGGAACTGTCTTTCTTCTTCATGTCATGTGTCGTGCCAATAATTGTATAATTAGTTTTTCCCTGAATCATGATGGTATCATTGCTCTATTTCAGACAATGCCTCGAGGAAGACCCCATCTACCAAGGCCGGCTCTGGCAAATGAAGACCAGGCACCTCAAGGGCCTATGGATGAACCTATCTCTAATGGAAAATTCCATACGGCCTTTGCTATGCTTGCTCAGGTTGTGATGACTCAAGCAAGGCAGACTGATCTTCCACGGGCTCCTACTCTAGCCTCAAGAGTAAGGGATTTTTCCCGGATAAATCCTCCCAAGTTTTATGGGTCTAAGGATGATGAAGACGCTTAGGAGTTTATTGATGAGCTCACCAAAGTACTGACAGTCATAGGTGTCACTTCTGAGGAGAGGGCTGAATTAGTTTCTTATCAACTGAATGATATAGCTCAGGTGTGGTACACCTAGTGGTCTATAGAGAGGGTGTGTGTGGATGATGTTAATTGGGAGGAGTTCAAGTTTGCCTTCATGGATCGTTTCTTCCTACTTAAACTTAGATAGGCCAAGATGACCGAATTTATTAACCTCAAGCAAGGAGGTATGAGTATGAGGGAGTATACTCTAAAGTTCACCAAGCTCTCCAAGTATGCTCCAATACTCGTTGTTGACCCTCGTGCAAGGATGCACAAGTTTGTTTCAGACATCTCTGATTCGCTAGTGAAGGAGTGTAATACAACCATGCTTATACGGGATATGGATATCTCCAGACTCATAGTATATGCTGAACAAATCGAAGGGGAGAAACTCAAGGAAAGGAGGATGCATGATTCTAAGAGATCCCGATTTGATGGTGGGTTCTCCAGTGTTCGAGGTGGTGGCAGTTTTAGTCATTTCCAACAAGGCCGAGGCCAAAGTTCGGGTGCTAGGGTGCCCTCTCCTTGGCGACCGATTGGTGGTGGATAGGGACACCCACAGTGTGAAAAGTGTAGGAAAAGTAATATTGGTGCTTGTAGAAAGGATTTAGGTTTGTGTTATGGGTGTGGTGATAAGAACCATAAGGTTGTCGACTGTCCTAGGAATGCTTAGAGGGGTCAAGGTCAGGTGGCTCAAGGTGTCCAGGGTTAAAAAAGAGCTCCCCAAGGTGTTGCCCCAAGAAACAATAGGTTCTATGCCCTTCATTCCCGTCAAGAGGCGGAGGAAGCTCCGGATGTTGTGACTGGTATGTTATATATCTTTGATTTTGATGCTTATGTTTTGCTTGACCCAAGTGAAAATTTGTCTTTTGTGGCTCCTTTGTTGGCTGTTAAATTTGGTTTGAGTCCCAAGATTTTGAAGGATCCTTTCTCTATTTATACCCCCGTGGGTGAATCTGTTGTTACACATAGAGTCTATTGTAGTTGTTTGGTTTCTGTGTTGCACAAAGATTTCCCGTGTGACCTTGTGGAACTTGCGATGTTCAATTTTGACGTGATTCTTGAGATTGATTGGTTGCATGCATCATATGCCTCTATAGATTGTAGAACCCGGAAGGTAAAGTTCCAACCTCCCGGTGAGCCCGTCCTTGAATGGAAGGGTAGTGACACCGCTATTAAGGGTCAGTTTATTTCCTACCTCAAGGCTCGGAAGATGATCTCTAAGGATGCATTTATCATATTGTGAGGGTCTAGGATATGGAGTCAGAATTACCTATGTTTGAGTCGATTTCGATGGTGAAGGAGTTCCTGGATATGTTCCCCGAAGACTTGCCTGGTATTCCTCCTGAAAGGGAAGTGGACTTTAGCATTGATTTGCTCCCGGATACTCAACCCATCTCTATTCATCCTTACGTATGGCACCGGCCGAGTTGAAAGACTTGAAGGAACAATTGAAGGACTTGTTGAAGAAGGGCTTCATCAGACCAAGTATATCCCCATGGGGTGCACTAGTGTTGTTTGTAAAGAATAAAGATAGATCTCTTCGGATGTGCAACGATTATAGACAATTGAATAAGGTGACCATTAAAAATAAGTATCTATTGCCTAGGATTGATGATTTGTTTGACCAACTTCAAGGGGCTACCCACTTCTCAAAATTTGACCTCCGTTCTGGGTATCATTAGTTGAAGGTTCGAGAGTGTGATATTCCTAAGATGTCCTTTCAAACAAGATACGGGCAATTTGAGTTTGTGGTAATGTCATTTGGCTTGACTAATGCTCCGCCCGTATTCATGGACCTCATGAATCGGGTGTTCAAGCCATTCCTCAAAAGTTTTGTGGTCATCTTCATTGATGATATTCTCATTTATTCTTGTAGTAAGCGGGAGCACATGGAGCATTTGAGGTTGGTTCTACAAACTTTGAGGGAGAAAGTGTTGTATGCCAAATTTAGCAAAAGCGAGTTTTGGTTGAGTGAAGTATCTTTCCTTATTCATGTGGTGTCCAGTGATGGTATTAAGGTTGATCCGAAGAAGACCAAGGTGGTAAAGAATTAGCCTAGACCGTTGATTCCTTTGGACATTTGAAGATTTCTAGGATTGGTCGGTTATTATAGGAGTTTCATTGAAGGGTTCTCCTCTATTGCGTCTCTGTTGACTAAGCTGACACAAAAGAAGGTTAATTTCGTGTGGTCAGATGAATCCAAGAAGAGTTTCCAAACCCTGAAGGATCGGCTTACATCGGCTCCTGTCTTGACGCTACCTAATAGCTTAGAGGGGTTTGTGGTGTATTGTTATGCCTCGCGGATTTGGTTGGGTTGTGTGCTTCTGCAACATGGTAAGGTAATAGTGTATGCATCAAGGCAGTTGAAGGTGCATGAGCATAATTACCCAACGTCTGATCTTGAGTTGGCGGCAGTAGTCTTTGCCTTGAAGATTTGGAGGCACTACTTGTATGGGGTTCATGTTGATGTATTCACCAATCACAAGAGTTTGCAGTATGTATTCATTCAAAGGGATCTCAACTTGAGGCAAAGAAGATGGTTGGAGCTCCTAAAGGACTACGACATGAGTATTTCAATATCATCCCAGCAAAGCCAATGTGGTAGCCGATGCCCTTAGCAGGCTATCGATGGGTAGTCTGGCGCATTTTGGGGAAGAGAAGAGGGAGTTGGCAAAGGATGTTCACTGGTTGGCTAGGTTGGGTGTTAGGTTGGCCAACTCTAATAATGGCGGTATGCAAGTTCAAAATGGGGCCGGATCTTCGGTGGTTGTTGATGTGAAAGCTAAACAAGATTTGGATCCATTTGTTAGTAGAATTGAAGAAGTTGGTTTCCAAGAAGGAGATTAAAGCATTCTCCCAAGGCGGAAATAGTGTACTTGGTATCAAGACCGATTAGGTGTTCATGGGCATAACTCACAGCTCTCATTACTCTATCCATCCGGGATCCACTAAGATGTATCGAGATTTGTAAGAGGTTTATTGGTGGTATGGGATGAAGAAGGACATAGCCAAGTTCGTATTTGAGTGCCCGAGTTGCCAACAGGTGAAAATGGAGCACCAAAGGCCCCGTGGCCTAACTCAGGATATCGAGATCCCCAGTTGGAAGTGGGAGAATGTGAACATGGACTTTGTGGTTGGGTTACCTCGGACCCGAAGGCAATTTGACTCCATTTGGGTTATCATTGATCAGATGATAAAGTCATCTAAATTTCTACCGGTCAAAACCAATTTTGGTGCCGAGGATTATGCAAGGTTGTACATCTAAGAATTGGTGAGGTTGCATGGTGTGCCTAGGTTCATCATCTCAGATCGTGGAACCCAATTCACTTCTCACTTTTGGAGGTTGTTTCAGAGGGGACTTGGTACAAATATTAAGTTGAGCAACGCTTTCTATCCTCAAACAGATGGGCAAGCTGAGAGGACAATTCAAACCTTGGAGGACATGTTGAGGGGGTATGTGTTGGAGTTCAAAGGTTATTGGCATGACCACCTACCACTCATTGAGTTTGCCTATAATAATAGCTTTCATGCTAGCATTGGTACGATACCATTTGAGGCCTTGTGTGGGAGAAGGCGTAGGTCACCGGTGGGGTGGTTTGTGTTGGGAGAGATGGCATTGATTGGCCCGGATTTAGTGTTGGAGGCTATGGAAAAGGTGAAGGTGATTAGAGAAAGGTTGAAGACGGCACAAAGTCGCCAAAAGTCCTATTCGAATGTTAGGAGGAGGGATCTTGAGTTTCATATTGGTGATAGGATGTGTGTGAAGGTTTCGCCTATGAAGGGTGTGATGTGTTTTGGTAAGAAGGGCAAGCTAAGCCCCCGGTATGTTGGGCCTTATGAGATTGTGGAGTGGATTGGAAACGTGGCTTATAGGTTGGAGTTGCCTCCGAACATGAGTTCCATTCACCCTGTCTTCCACGTTTCTATGTTGAGGAAGTTAGTCGGTGATCCTAACACTATTGTGCCTTTGGAGGGGATTGAGGTTGAGAAGACCTTGGCCTATGAGGAAGTCCCGGTGGAGATTTTGGATAGGCAAGTGAAGCGGCTCCGTTACAAGGATGTGGCATTGGTGAAGGTACTTTTGAGAAATCAACATGTTGAAAGTGCTACTTGGGAGGCGGAAATAGACATAATGAAGCGATATCCCCATCTTTTCCAATCGACTCAAGCCTAAGGTACTAGGTTCTTTCCTTTCAAAATAGTCCTAATTCTTTCACTCTAGAGTTTCATGACATGACATGCATGCATGTGCACAAAAATGTTTTTGTATGATGTTTTGAATGATATGAATGCATCTTGGTATGGATTCTAAAAGCTTTGTGATTTTCGAATGGTGAACTATGCATTATACCCTGTGTTCGGATTTTTCATGTCCAAAGTCAAGTTTTCAAGCCTTGTTGTTGCTCATTCGAGGATGAATATTCCCAAGGGGAAGTTGATGTAAGGATTTGGATTCTCAAGTGGCTTTATCGGACCTCTTAGTGTTGTCCTGAACAAAGATTTACCAAGTGTACCTCCATGGAAAGCCCACACAGCCCATGTGAAGCCACACAACCCATGTGGCCTCCAGTGGTGGGGTACTTGGCAAAGTTTTCTACGGCATAGACTCGATAGGGAATTTCAGGCTAAGTGTGGGCACACGGCCACCCATACAGACCGTGTGGCGTGTCACGGGCCGCGTGTCCCACCTTGGGGCTCGCGACTTGAAAGTTTTTCTAAGTATGAAATCATCGTCTCATAACTTTTTCGTGCATAATTTTTCTAAGTGATCTTTTAAGGCTTTTGGCACGACTTGTGTGGCGTAAGATGAGCCGTGTGGCCACCCACATAGAACCTTTTAACCTCGGAGAAATTCTACGTGTTGGCACTAGGAAATCCGTCTATGTGCCATCTCACGGACACTGTTCACGGTCCGTGTGATGGCTCACGGACCATGTAGGCGCCCGTGTGGTCCTGACGGTTCATTTTTCTACCCATTTCATTAGTGGAATTTACATAAATTCGAATCACTTTAAGTGTGTTTAAGACATTTCTGCCTAGCTTAAAACCCCTAAATCAGCTGAGGCAAGTCCATCCTAATTAATTCTCTTTAGAACACTCACCTCCTAAGAAAGAAATTCCTAAACCTCCTCTCCAAGCTTTCTTTGCAAGACTCAAGCTAGGGATTCATTTGGGCTCTTCTTCAAGCTAATTTCCTCTCAAGATCATCCTCTAGTACTAAGGTATGTGGGATTGATTCTTGGTCCCTTTCAACCAAGATGACCCAAAAATCTTTTCAATTGATTTCATGAATTTTAGTTTACTTTGAATGTGGGTTTTCATTATTTGATTTTATCAAATCCAATTGATTATGGGTTGTACTTTACCTATGATATTAATTTATTATGATCGTTATTATGATGATTTACATTGAGTTATGAAGTTATGAACATGCATGTCCCCTTTAAAGTTGATTTATGCATGAGTGATTTACATTATGATTTAGATGTTGATTTAATTATGGATTTACTTAATTTCATATTATGAGGTTGATTTTAACTTGAATCTATGTTACCCATGCTATTCTTACATCATGCATTGCACTTGCATTCATGAACATTAATCTTTATGGATATTATGAAGTGGGTTAAGCCTAATTACATTTTATGAAGTGATTTTGACAAGATATTGGTTATGACAAGAATGTGATCACATACATGTATTATGATTTTATCTATTTGAACACCTTGAGTGCTTGCACTATCTTGTATATGTAAATGAGCTATTCCTTGAATGAGTATCATGATTTTGATATATGGTTTGGCTTTTGAGCCCAATTGTGCATTGAACGGATTTGAAATGAACATTGTATCTCTTGAAAGCACGTATATGTATAAGTATAATCGTGGGATGTTTTGACTTAGCACCAACGGATTGGGGACGTCAGGGCTATCCCCAAGGGTCCTTTCCCTTTCCTCGCACTATGTGCCAACATAGGAATGGAAACCATTACCGAAATGACCGGATTGTAAGGAATGGCTATTCATTTTTCTTTGATATGATAAGATTTTAGAAAATCCTTTCGAAATGGTGTGTTCCATAAGGAAGGTGACCATCCACCGAAATGGGGGTCAGGTAAGGTGTGATGTAGATTACATCGGACTAACTCATGTAATAGCTTACATGGGTTTGACTTGTCGGTTATAGTCCATCCCCACTATGTATGAGCATTATTGCACTTCATGCATCATGAAATTCATGGCATATCGTATACTATTTCACCTTGAATATATGACCTCTTCTGTATTATGTGCTTTTGTCATCTAACATTGAAATGCAGGTTTGATAAGTCATGTGCATAACATGCCTGCATACTTACTACATTCAAACATACTAACACAGACTATATGCCTATATAAATTTACCATGTAGGGACCGAGCGCCCCAACCGTCGATCTTTTGATGAATAGCTTGAATCCGGAAAGTTAACTTTGTGGTGAGTCTTATCTTTCAAGGATGAGATGCCTTCTTCTATCCATGTTAGTTTATGATTATTTGAGTAATTGAGGGTGAGCTCGGGACATGTCCTGGCCCCCGTCCCATCTTGACTAGAGGCATTGTTGGACACCTTATAGACTTTTGTGTACTTATATTTATGAGATGTTATGTTCGGAGTTTATGATTACGACTATCTATGGACTATGACTATCTTGGTTGACTATGGAGATTATGTATGTTTATACGTTTGGCGTGAAAGGTCCCTTTCCCTTATGATACCACATAGCATTAGTCCTACTTTCCCACCCCGTAGAACTATGTGTTTATATCTTGAATGTATTTCCGAATGATGATGTGGTTTTGATTGGTACACACTTGTTTGGGGACTCTTGGGTTCCCATTCGCCGTGTCACATCTAGGCCCTAGGTTCGGGCCATGACACTTATGCATCAAACATTATCAAAATGTGTCATTATGAGTATATATGTATGCAATATGACATAGAAGGGCTGAAGAATATGACTTGACACCTTAGATAGGATGACTTATTACCTTAGGCTTGCGTAGAGTGGAAAAGATAAGTATATCACTTATTCATATCCACTTTGGTTTCCTAAGTAGCACTTTCAAGTTTTTGATTCCTCCAAAGGACTTTGATGGATGCTACATCTTAATTCCTCAATCTCTTCATTTTCGTATCCAATACCTCACTCGAAACTTCTTCGTATGCCAAATTCTCCTCAAGATTCTTTAAGGCCCTATATACCTTGGGTTGAACTTTCTCTTCTTGCCAAACTGAACTACGCCCTTCATGGGTGAGACCTTAAAGTGCACCCAATCATCAACTTTAAACTCAAAATCCCTTCTCCTTACATCAGAAGAGGATTTTTGCGTACTTTGAGTCATCTTCAATCCCTCTCTTATCAAGCTCACCTTCTCCAAAACTTCCATAATCAAATCCGAACATATCAAAGCTATTTCCCCCACTTTAAACCACCAAACTAGGGATCTACAATATCTCCCATATAAGACCTCAAAAAGTGCCATCGTAATACTAGAGTAATATCTATTGTTGTACGCAAACTCAATAAGTGGAAGATGCTCATACAAACTAACTTTAAACTCCAAGTCACAAGCCCTATGCATATCCTCTAGAGTTTGAATGGTCCTTTCGGCTTGACCATCCATTTGTGGGTGAAAGGCCCTGCTAAGCTTGACTTTCTCACCAAGGCCTCTTTGGGAAGATCTCCAAAATTGGGAAGTAAATTGAGTACCAGTGTTTGAAATGATAGTCAATGGAAACCCATGTAATCTAACCAAGTCATAGATGTACAATTTAGCATAATCATTGGCTTTATAAGTTGTCTTAACTGATAAGAAATGTGCTAATTTCATCATCCTATTAACAATAACCCATATGGAATCAAAATACTTCTTAGTCCTAGGCAAACCAATCACAAACTCCATATTGATCTCTTCCCACTTCCAAGTAGGAATCTTAATATCTCGAGCTAGGCCATCCGGTCTCTGATTTTTAGCTTTAACTTGTTAGCAGTTGTGATATCTGGCTACAAACTTTGTAATGTCTCTTTTCAGACCACCCCACGAATACACTTCCCTCGAATCACTATACATCTTTGTAGAACCGGGATGAATGATTTAGGATGAATTATGTGCCTCTTTCAACATAACGTCCCTCAACCTATCAATATTGGGCACACATAAATCTACCTTGATGCCTAAGGACACAATCTCCCCCTTGGTAGAAAACCTCTACCTTGCCTCTTTCACCAATCCCTTCAACTTTGACAATGTGGAGTCAAGGTCTTTCTTGGATTTGACCTCTTCAATATAAGAAGACTTAGAACCATCTACAACCACCATACCTCCATTTCTACTTCATTCAATATAACCCTAAATCTCTCCAAACAGTGAACTTCTGTTTCCAATTCCTTCTTACCATCATCAATATGAGCCATACCCTCCGTGGACACTCTACTTAGAGCTTCAGCCATAACATTAGCCTTACCCGAGTGATAATGCACACTATGTCATAATCTTTAAGGAGTTCCATCCACCTTCTTTGCCTCAAATTTAGATCTCTTTGGGTGAATACATATTGAAGACTCTTGTGGTTGGTACATATATCTACATGAACCCCATACAAATAATGACGTCATATTTTCAAAGTAAATACCACTGAAGCTAATCCACGATCATGGGTAGGATAAGTATGCTCATGCACTTTGAGTTTTCCAGAAACATAGTCAACAAGCTTTCCATTTTGCGTCAATGCACATCCCAAACCAATTCTTGAAGCATCACAATGCACAACAAACCCTTTTACCTCTTCATGTAATGCTAAGATAGGAGCGGATATAAGCTTGTCCTTTAAAGTTTGAAAACTCTTTTCACATTCATTGGTCCAAATGAATTTTGCCTTCTTTTGTGTCAACTTTGTCAAAGGAGAAGTAATTGAAGAGAAACCCTCAACAAACCTCTGGTAGTACCCTACCAAGCCTAAGAAACTTCTAATATCCAGTGGACCATTGGAGTCAAGTGTCTACGCCAATTTCTTTCCACTTCCATCTTTTTAGAATCCACTTTAATCCCTTCACCCAATACTATATTCCCTAGAAATGCAATATTTTTCAAGTAAAACTCACATTTACCAAACTTAGCGAACAACTTTTCATCCTCAAGATTTGCAACACTATCCTCAAATGTTTTAGATGCTTGTCCTCACTCTGAGAATAAATCAAGATATTATGAATGAATACCACAACAAACATATCAAGGTAGGTTTAAAGACCCTATTCATAAGATCCATAAATATTGTCGGTGCATTAGTTAAGCCAAAGGACATCACTAAAAATTTAAGATGCCCGTACCTAGTCTAACGCTATTTTAGGAATATCACATTCCCTCACCCTCATTTGATGGCATCCAAATCGAAGATCAATCTTAGAAAAATGACTAGCCACTTGCAATTGACTAATTAGGTCATCTATCCTTGGTAAGGGATACTTGTTATTTATGGTGACCTTATTGAGTTGCCAATAGTCGATGCATATTCTAAGTGAGCCATCTTTCTTCCTTACAAACATCATCGTAGCACCCCAAGGTGACTTGCTAGGGCTAATAAAACCCTCCTCCAATAAGTCATTCAATTGGTCCTTTAATCCTTTCAATATACAATAGGGAGGAATGGATATAGGTTGAGCATCGGGGAGGAGGTCTATGCTAAGATAAATCTCTCTTTAGAATTCTTCCTGGAGACATTAGCTTGAAGTGCAAAGAGAAATCGTTAGAGATAGGAATTCTTAAGAGTATTTATAGCATGACATAGATTATGAAGAAGTGAATTGGTTTGAATCTTTCCTAAATGCCTCATAGCCTCCTATTCATAGTTGTATCTTGCTTCACAACCATGAACAACACTCTACAAGATGGGCATGTTGGACTTCTGAGGATCATTTATAAACCTAGTGCTTTGATACCAAGCTTGTCATGACCAAAGCCTAGGGCCTAGGAGTGACACGACAAATGGGGAACCCAAAGGGACCCCAAATAAGCCTCTAAGCATAAGTACATACATCTTTGGTTATGGAAGCATAGCAAACAATAACCAATAAAGTCTAAGGGAAGTAGGGCTTTGGACTCACGCTATGGGGATTAATAGGGAATATGATTTCCACCATCACATAAAAATCAAAGACTAAGGGGAGGGTAAATATGACTCAAGCTATGGGGATAATAGGGACTTAAACTTCAATCACAAGCCATCAACATTCAATCATCACATACAAGGGATGTGGTCTAAGGAAGTCATAAATAAAACATAAGCATCATAGGAGTCAAGCTCATCACATGTATATATATCTAATGGCACCTCTAGTATGAGTCAAATAGGGGCTAAGACATCTCCTAGGCTTACCCCGAAAAGTAAATATTTAAGAGTAAATAAGTCTTTAATATAGCATGAGAGAAAGTGGTTATTTTCTTGGGAATGGAGGAACTCGCCAATAGCAATCTTCAATCCAATATAGTATCCATGAGGAGGTGATGAGCTCTGGTCCCTACATGGTTAGATCATGTAGGCAAAAAATATACATTAGTAATTAGAATGTACCATGTATGTCGGGTGCAATACAAAGAAAGAACATTAGCCATAATAAAAATGATGCATAATTGTATTCACTAGACATAAGCTCAATATGACATGCATAATCAATGCTTTAGTCAAAACATGCATTGAGATAGTCAAACATGCATAATTTAACATACATATGTGGGAGGAACATGAACATATGTGAGAGAGACCATAATCTACATAAATCATATGAGCTAATCCATGGAGTCTCGATGTTTTTCCTACATTGGAAGAAAGGGGGAAGTCACTTTGCCAAGGTGAATCTCCTAATGTCTAAGTGGATCCATTAAGCATTGTGTGAATGTGGTGCTCGTCTCTAGTTCTTGGACTTGGGTAATCACCTCAAGCCTGTATATTTAGGACACTTTCCTCTTAGGGATTTGGGTAATCGCCTCTAACTTCTTTACCTACAGTGGCACATAGTTTTGGGACTTGGGTATTTGCCTCTAGTCCAACTCGGTATTTGGTCAATCTCATAGAATACAGGACAAAACATGAGAATAGGTGTAATTGTAACTTGAATAACTTGGATAAACATATTAACATGGTAAGAGTAGCTAATTCATATACTTGACCCTACAAGTGAGCATTGCCTTGCACTATAGGGGAAAACATTTCATAAACTTGACCCCTTCTACTGAGCATTTTGCTTTGCAAATGAGGATAGAACTTGTAACATACTTGAACCCTTCTAGTAAGCATCATTCATTCAAAAGAAGGTAGAACATATCATAAAGGCTCAAAAACTTGCTTACAAATCATAGAAACTTTTCAGGAGTTCAATCCATGTTTGGGAGCCCATAATTTACAATAACATGTTGGTCTTGCAATTCATGTAATAATCATTCATCAACATAAGATTCTTTCTCATGTAAATTTAGTCAAACATGGTGGGTGTATGTAATTAGACATAAAATCATGAAATACAAGAGTATAGAACACAAATGAAGTAAAATAAGGTCATTTAGAAACCATTCAAATCAACCCACTACATTATAGTAAAATCCCTAAGTAGGGTATCATGAAATTCATCTTAAAATCCATAATTTTAATAATACCATATCATGTATAGCTTTAATAATCAAAATCAACTCATAGGATAAACCCTTAAAAGTAATTCATCCATTTGAATTCAATAAATACTCATTTGAACATCATATTCATGGTTTAGATCAAAATATATAGGTAAAGACTTAAACAAGACCCATTTAAGAAATCATCAACCCAGTGTATAATGAAAAGGGTTTATAAATACCTACTCCTTTCATGAATTTAAAATAAATAAATAACAATTACTAACATGAACCATGCATAAAATCAAGAATAGGAAGTACCTATAATAAAATAAAACTTGAAATTAAAGTTTGAGTTGAAAAGGGGTTTGGACTCCATGAGTGGGAGGACCCATGGATGAAGAAACGCACATTCCTTATAGCCAAATAAAGAAGAAAATTGGAGAGTATCCTGGATTTGATGAAAGCCTTGGATGAATTTGAAGCTTGTTCTCCAATGGATGATTTGGGTCTTCTTCCTTTAAAGAAAAATTGGAATGAGTAAAAGAGAAGGTTATTTGGGGATATAAATAGGCTTAGGAAGGTGTATTTAGGCTAAATGGGTTAAAAAAGTTTTTTTGGGAATGTAAGAATATCATCAAGATTCAAAACAATGATATTTTAATAAGTCTCGGGAGCAAAATCGGTGGTCTAGGGGTCAATTGCCAAACCATTCAGCGTACCACCAAATGGGACATTTAGGTAGCCCTTTTTGATGGATTCTAAGGTTTTTTGGGACAATTCGGTGGTCAAAGTCAGCCTATAACCAAAATTTTCAGGGGATCACCAAAACTGACAGCTTCGGCTAGCTTCAGTAAAATGGTCATAACTTTTACTTCAAACTCGGATTAAGGCAAAATTAGATCCGTTGAAAATCTGATTCAAAGACCTAAAATTTGGGTAGGTAGTGGGTCACCTACTTCATTATGTGCTAAAACATACGACCATTTGAAATTGACCCTTATATGAATTCATATCCAAACTTAGCCTATTGGATTACTTTGATCTTGGCTCGATGAAAGAGATGCCTTATCACCTTAAAACACATTTAATCCACTATGAATACTTAAGAATTGATCCCACCACATTGGAAATAATCAAGTTGATCCTATACACATACAAGGAATGACTCGAGTCTTAGCTTATGATCTAGGGAGTTACACCTTTCTTAGGAGCATTAGGACAATCAACAACCTTGTGGTCTGTCTTGCCACACCGAAACCAGACTCCTACATCCCTCCAACATCTACTAGGGTGCTTCTTCCCACACCTGTCACATCTGGGATAAGTTGGTCCACCTTCAACCTATGCTATGGGAGGAGGAATTCTATCATTGGCAACCCTCAGATTTGAGCTTTTGGCCTTGTTGGAAAGGACCATTACCACAACCTCTAGATTTTTTAAAACCCCTATCATAACAGGCTCTCTTAAATCCTTCATTCCCCATTCTTTAAACTTCTCCCCTTCAGTCTATTTAGAATATGCCATGAGTCTGGAAATGTCTATCTATCAAATAAGAAAATTCGTATGATATTTGTTCACAACCAGGTCAGAGATACCCTAAATAAATTTGTGCATTCTTGCAATAGGGTCAACTGCTAGAAAAGGAGCATACTTTGAGAGCTTTATAAATTTGAGGGCATACTCCCTCACACTCATTCCACCCTACTTGAGGTTGATAAATATTGTCAGTTTGGCCTCCCTAAGCTCAAGGGGAAAGAAACGGTCAAGAAAAGCAAACTTGAATTCTTCCCAACCAACCTTATCATTACCTTCTCTCTCAACCAACCATTGGGTGTACCACACTCGGTCTAATCCTTTTAACTAGTAAGCACCTAACATGGATTTCTCCTCTGAAGACACCCCCATAATAGTTAACACCTTAGAGATCTCATCAATGAATCCCTAGGCATCTTCATGATCGTTTGAACGACAAAACATTGTAGGGTTGATCCAGGTAAAGCCTCTCACCCTAGAAGTCGGGGTGGAGACATGGGGAGGAGGAATGGCCTGTCTAGATTGGTTGGTCACAACTTTATCTAGCATGGGAAAAGTAGTCTAAAACGCATCTTGAGTAACTGACTCCCCTATGGGCTCTTTAAAAACTAGGTCCTCATCAAAATGGGTCTGCCTTTAGTTGAGCGACACATTCAGAGGCATCTTCCGTAAGGCATTAACATTCGCCAGTGTTAGGAAAACTCAAGACATGTTGCATAGCACGACCTAAACATGAAGAAGTGAGAAATTTCCTAAAATGCCTCATAGCTTATTAATCATAGGTATGGTGCACTTCACACCCTTGAATAGGACTCTACTTGACATGGCATGTTGGATTCTAAGGATCATTTCAAAACCTTAGTGTTCTGATACCAAGCTTGTTTCAGCTCAAGCCTACGGCCTTGGTGTAACATGGCGAATGAGAACCTGAAAGTCCCCAAACAAGCCTCGTAACATCAATTTACAATATCATTGTTTGGAAGCACGATTCTCACATTAAGATCTGATACTACCGGATAAGGGTTTAGGACTCAAGCTATGGGACAAGGGGCATAGGACTCATTGTTACACAATCACAAACACAACACACAAGTCTATGGGATAGGATCTCGGGACTCAAGCTATGGGGATAGGCAAGCATGAGACTTACCATCACACATTCATCAATATACAATTCTAAGGGGCGGGATCATATAACTTAAGATTGGTGTAGGGACTTAGGAATTGAATCATCACATCACAACAACAACATAGTATAGAACAAAAGATTAGCCTCCATAAGCATCAAACATAACAAGGCTCACACATAGAGTTACATGACGTCCAATAATGCCTCTAAGTCATAGAAAGGATAGGGGCCTGTTCCAGGCTCACCCTCAAAGTAATGAAATAAGAAAATCATAACATAGCATAGGTAGATAGAAGGTGGGTCTTGTCCTTGGAATAAAGGACTCACCACAAGTAAACTTTCACAAATCGAATCTAGCCGTAAGAGGTGGATGAGGAAAGTCTTCGGTCCCTACATGGTTAGATCATCTAGGAAAACGTATGTGTTAGTACATTTGAATATGCTAAGTATACAGCCATGCAATGTATATGAACATAATAACATGCAATTCAATGTTAGATGACAAGGGCACATACATATATAAGGAATTATATAGGAAAGAATTTCATAACATATACCTTAAATTTATGATGCATGAATGCCATAATACTTAAACATAGTGAAATAGGACCTCAAAAGACATATAAGACCATGCATAACTATTACATTGAATCCTGATGTTCACTCTACACTAAAGAAAGAGTGATTTACTTGCTAAAGGTAGACCATACTCCTCTTTATGGGAACACCACCTTTTTAGAGAAGCAACCTTACCTTACGGGAACACCACCCATTTCAGAAAGGATTTTACATGAACATAATCATCCACAAAGGGTCATGAACATAAATCTACATCGACACATAGTTATGAGAAAAAGACTTTATATAAGGACCCCTTGGGTCAACCCCAACCGCCAATCTCATTTGGTGCTGAGTCATCATCCCACAAAAATATATATACATATACGTGCTTGAAATAGGAGCATAAGTATTTTCAAATCATATTCATGCATACTCAGGCTTAAGAGCGAAATCACATTTCATAATCATACATACATGGGCTTGAAAGCCAAATCATACTTAAATACATAATTACATATACAAGAATAGCTCATTCATACTTGAACATGATGGTGTATACACACCCATAATTGCTTAAAGTCATATCAACGACATTATGTGATCACATGTCTTGTCATAACAATACTTGTCTTGAAATTATAGTCATAATCATAATTGGATAATAACTCACATCATAAATCTCATGAAAATCCTTGCTGATGAATGCTTACTCCATGAGTAATGAAAAAATAACATGGGTACTTGGACTTCATACTCAAAACATGTTAATAAGATGAAATCACACTTAATCCATAAAGAATCAACAATTGAAGCATACTTTAGATCACCCATGCATAATCATAAATTAAAGGGACGTGCATCCTTCTATTCTCATAAAATTCATTTAAATAAACATAATAAGACTTAATTCATGTTAAAATCGACAATTCATAAAGACCCATAACATAATTTCATCAAATTGAAGCTAATTCAAAAGACCCACTAGTAATTCATACTTAGAAATTATGAATTTCATGAAATAGATTTTGGGGCTTCATGACTGAAAAGAAATTATGAATAATTCCACACATACCTTGAAGAGACTAGGAAAAGTAAGATGAATTAGACTTGAGATTGAAGCACTCTTGAATCCCTTGACTTGTATCTTTAAAGCATGGCTTAAATGGAGTTTTGGGAATCTGAATTTCATTAAAATGAGAGAAAAGTGAAAGAAAATGATTGTGTAAGCATTCGAGCTTTGGAAGGTCTTAAAAATGCTTGAAATTTGGTTTTCCATAATTCTTTACAAAAGCAACCTTTCAGGGACACCTCCACGATCCGTGGAAGGGTCGGACCTCCAAGGAGCCCTTCAAGGCTTGTAGACCTCACTACTGGCCGTGAAAGGGCTCGTGGGAGGTAACCCTTGCTTGGTTGCCAATGTTTTGCCTAACAGTGCCACCATGGGCACCCTCACGACCCGTGAAGAGCACCATGGACCGTGAAGGTGACCATGCAGGAATCCTTGGCTAAAAGTTTCCTAAAAGATCACCATATCATATTCTAGGATCCCTTTACAACTAGCTTCACGAGTCGTGAAAAGCTTCACAAGCCGTGAAGCCTATTGTGCAGAGGTCCGAATATTTTCTTTTCAATTTCATTAAGAGCCCTACGGTAATTTAGTGAACTTTCAAGGTTTTTTATGACTTTTATGCGTATCCTAAGACCCCTAAATCAGCTCCTATTCATTCAATACAATTCATTCTTAATATAAGCACTTAGATTCTAGAAATTCAAGTTCCTAAGACTCCATTCTAGACAAACTTTGAAGATTCAAGTTGAAGGTGCTTCAATATCAAGCCTAATTCATCTCATTCTTCCTAATCACTTCAAGTTATGTGTGGTTTCATTCATAATTCTCATTCAATCATGAAGTTCCAAAAACTATTTCTTAAATTTCATGATTTCTAAGTATGATGTGCAAATAAGTCTTTTAATTTAGCTTCAACTTGATGAAATTAAGTTATGGTCTATGTTCAATTGATGATTTTAATATGATTTAAGTCTTATTAAGTTGATTGACATGAATTCTATGAGAATTGAATAAGCATGTCCCTTTCTATGATGAATTTATGCATGGGTAGTTTCAAGTATATTTTAATTATTGATTTCCTTATGAATTAAGTATGATTTCATCCTGTTATGATGTTTTAAGTATGAATCTCAAGTACCCATGTTATTCCTTCATTCCTCATGGCATAAACATGCCTGAACAAATGATTTTCATGAGATGTATGATGTTGGTTGATACCCAATTATAATTATGACTATGATTTCAAGACATGTATTGGTTAGTACATGACATGTGATCACATAATGTTTATGATATGGCTTTGAGAGATTGTGGGTGTGTATACACTATCATGTTCAAGTACGAATGAGCTATTCCTAAGTATTTACTCATGGATTTAAGTATGTTTTGGCCTTTAAGCCCAAGTATGTACGATCATGAAATGTGATTTGGCTTTTAAGGCTAAGTATGCATGATTATAAATTGAAAAGACTAAAGTTCCTATTTCAAGAATGTGTGTATATATATATATATATATATATATATATATATATATATATATATATATATATATATATATATATATATATATATATATATATGTATGTATGTATTTTCATGGGATGATGACTTAGTTGCGAATGAGATTGGACGGGGGGAATCGACCCAAGGGGTCCTTATATAAAGTCTCCTTCTCATAACTATATGTCAAACATAGGTTCATGTTTATGCCCCTTTGTGGATGATTATGTTCATTTTAAATCCTCTCTGAAATGGGTAGTGGTCCCAAAAGGTGAGGTTATCTCTCCAAAATGGGTGGTAGTCCAGTAAGAAGGAGTATGGTCTACCTTTGACAAGTAGATCACTCTTTCCTTCAATGTAGAGTAAACATTTGAATTCCATGTAATAGCTTATATAGTCTTATATGTCAATTGAGGTCCCATCCTCGATTAACTGCCTATCCTACCTCCTTTATGTTCGACAACCCATCTTTATCTCAATAGAGTCTTACTATGTTTATATATTATGGAATTCATGATCATAGATTTAAGACATACTGCTATGATATTCGTTCCTATATACTTCCTTCTATATATATGTGCCCTTGTCATCTAACAATGAATTGCAAGTTTTCATGTCCATATGCATTGTATGACCACATACTAGGTATACTCAGACGTACTAATGCATATGTTTTGCCTCCATTATCTAACCATGTAGGTACTGGAGACTATCCTTATCCACCTCTTCACGGCTATAATAGACTTGTGAGAATTTACTTGTGGTGAGTTCTTTATTCCAAGGACAAGACCCATCTTCTATCTACCTACTTTATGCTATGGCTATCTAGGTCTTTTACTTTGAGTGTGAGTGTAAGACCCCTATGTGAGAAGTATGAAAATGCAAGAAAATTAGTTCTAGAAATTTCTGACTAACAGCTGCTATGAGGGGTCTTACAGACAATAAGCTGTTGTATGACCCGTAAGTTGGTTCATAGAACCTGGGAAAGACTTGATGAAATTTAGGGTATTCAAGGACTCAATCTATGACCTATCAGATGGCCCATAAAAAGACTTACAAGTCGTAAGTCGTGTCGCATATTCGGGGATCAGAGAACAACTTTTGAAAGTTCAAAAGCGACAATAGATGAAACCTTTTCTATGGCTCATAGACTAAACCACAGCCCGCAAATGGGGTTTCGTGGTCCTATCCGGCCAGGTTTTAAAAGGGGAAAATTTGACATTACTTATTTGTTATAGCCTAAACAACATCATTTTACCCCTCAAAGGACCCTTTATCAGACTAAACAACCCTAATCTATTCATTCCTTTCGATTCCAAAAAAAATTCTTAAGTCCCAAAACTCTCTCAAGCCTCCTCCAATAGCTCAAGCAAGAAGGCCAAGTTAGGGTTTCAGTTTCTTCATCACTAAACCAAATGTTTCTCCATTAAATCACTAAGATATATGGGTTTTGATTGTGGGAACATTCCTTCCACAAACTCAACCATCCTTTCTCTAAATTTGTTCACGTTATGGGTATTTATGAAGACTCTATGAATTCTTTTGCATGATATGATTATGAAGAAACTTATGATGATATTATGATTATGAGAATGTTGTAAAAGTTATGAAAAGTTATGAAGCCCTCTCTTTGATATGATGAAGCTTTATTTTGAAGAGCTACTCTATGACAATATTATGAAATACAATGCTTTGCATATTATGTCTATAAGTATGATTTGAGTATTCCTTGGGATTTTGACCTAGCACAAACAGAACCTTGTTACATAACCATTGCCCATAACTATGTTGCCACCATAGGATAATGCATTCGCTAATGGACCCATATATATTAAGTTGCATGATTGACCAAAATAGGTGGTGTTCCCGTATGGCACATGTGAATCAAATACTAAAAAAGTTGATATTCCCATAGGGTTGATGTGATATGTATACCTAAATGAGTGGTGTTCCTGTAAGGTTATTATAAAGCACTTTTCAAAGATGGTGGTGTTCTTTTAAGGTGAGTGTTTGGGTTACCCTGGCAAAGTAGACCACTCCTAGTCTAGTGTAGAGTGAACATCGAGATTCCAAGTAGTAACTTGCTTGGTCTTATATGTCGGTTATGGTCCCTTCCCATCTATGTATGATATGTTACATGATTTCATGATTTATCATGCATATTTTGACTATGGCATTGAGCATGCGTGACATATTGAGCTAATATCTGTTGATTATGATTATGCATATTGTTTAACTGTGGCTTATGTTCCTTGTTTCGTTGCACCCTACATATTTAGTACATTTCAAGTACTTACACATACTTTTTGTCTACATGATCTCACCATTAGGAACTAGAGATCCTTTCCATCCTCCTCTGCCATGCAGCTAGACATCTCGATTGAAGATTGCTTGGTGAGTCCTCCACAATCAAGGACAAAATCCACTTACTTTCATTCTTTGTTTAGTCTCATTTATTTTTGGATAGTATTTTTTAGGGTGAGCCCGTGAGATTACTTGCCCCTCGTCCCATTCATGATTCAGAGGAGTTATCGGATATAATTATATTATGTACACTATGAGCTTGACTCCTATGTTTTGTAATTATTGAAGAATCCCTTAGTCCTTATTCCCCTTATGTGCTTGTTGTATGTTGATGTTTAGATGGGTGTCCTAAGTCCCTAATGTCCCATAGCATGAGTCTTACTAACCCACCCCTTAGAAATTATTTGCTATTTGATCCATATTCATCCTTTTCCCCATAACATCCCCATAGCATGAGTCCAAAGTCTTGTTTCCCCTTAGAATTAGTTACTATTTGTTTAAATGTTTTCCAATGCTTCTGCATCCAAAGATATGCTATGAATGCTTTCTAGGCTTCTTTCGGGTTTCTTCAAGTTCCCTATTTTCCGTGTCACATCGAGGCCATGGGCTTGGGTTGTGACAATGTAGGTATTAGATCACTAGGTTTGTAAATGGTCCATAGAAAACCAACACACCGTATTGAGTAGAGTCTTGTTCATGGTTGTGGAGCGTGCCACAACTATGAACGACAAGCTATGTGGCGTCTTAGGAAATAGTTCACTTATTTATATTCTATGTAATTCCTTAGATTTGAAATAATGTTTTCAATATCTAATGGGTAATCTTTTGCTCTTTTAGATCATGCCACCGAGATGAATGGCATAAAGATCCCCCACCCTCGAGGGTGAACCGGCCCCTTCGGCTCCATAAGCTCCCCAAGAAAAAAGAGTCATCCATGTCGAGTACCAAAGTGTGGTCACCTTTTTGGCAAGGACCATGGCTAATCAAGGAGTTAAAGCTCCTCATGCTCCTACCCTGGCCTCAAGAGTGAGGGATTTCGCAAGGATGAATCCCCTGAAGTTCTATGGAAAAAAGGTAGACGAAGACCTCCAAAAGTTCATCAATGATATATACAAGGTCTTGGCTATAACGGGAGTAATATAAGTTCGAAAGAGAAGGTAGAATCAGCAGCCTACCAACTCAAGGGCCTTGCTCAAATATAGTATACTCAATGGAAGATGGACAGGGCAGATGATGAGTTCATACCATTGAGGAATTTAAAGTTGCCTTCCTTGATCACTTCTTCCTAATTGAGCTAAGGGAAGCAAAGTTAATGGAGTTCATAAATCTTGGGCAAGGTTCTATGAGTGTGAGGGAGCATTCCATTGAGTTCAACAACCTCTTCAAGTTTTCTCCTTACTTGGTTGATGGCTCTCGGGGAAGGATGCACAAGTTTGTGTTGGGTGTATCCGACTTAATCAATGAAGAGTTCAATGCCACCATGCTCATTGGGGATATGGATTTATCGTAGCTTATGACATATGGCAAATAACTTGAGGGGTGAAGCTTAGAAAGAGAAGGATGGGGCAGCCCAAGAGGGCTTGACTAGATGGTAGATTCCAAGGTACTAAAGGTGGTCGTTTCTAACAAGGCCACAAATTCCAAGGCAAGGGTCCTCCAATGCCCAAGGCCAAAGGTTTTCAAATGATAGGGTTCACAACTTTAAGGCTCAAGGTGGTAATTGTGGCCAAATTTCTCCTAGGTTTGGAAGGTGTGGTAAGAACCACAAAGATAGATGTTACAAAGATATGGGTGCTTGAGTCGGGTGTGGAAAATGGGCTACAAGATTACAGATTGTCCAAAACAAGGTAGGGATGGTCGTCCCTAAGGACAAGGTGCTCATGGTGATCAAAAAGCACAAGGAGGTTCTCCATGTCACAACTAGTTTTATGCTTTCCAAGGGAGAAAAGAAGTTGATGATGTGCCCGACATTGTCACCAATATGTTAAAGATCCACAATCTTGATGCATATGCTTTATTCGATTTGGGTGCCAATTTTTCTTTCATTACTCCATTTATTACTAATTGGCTTCATCTGTGTCTCGAATTGTTATGTGAACCATTTGAGGTATCTACCCCCGCCAGTGAGTCCATTCTTGCTAAAAGAGTCTATAGGGATTATCTTGTGTCTATATTGCATAAAGTTTTGCCTTGTGATTTTGTTGAACTAGACATCGTAGATTTTGACATCATTCTTAGGATGGATTGGTTACACGCATATCATGCTACTATTGATCGTTAAACTCATAAGATAAGATTCCAATTCCCTAAAGAACTCGCCCTTGAGTGGGGAAGTTGTGATTTGGTGGTCAAGGGTAGGTTCATCTTTTATCTTAAGTCTCAAAGGTTGATTTCCAAAGGTTGCATTTATCATTTTGTGTGGGTTAGGGATGTCGAGGCGAAATTCCCTGTTATTGAGTCAGTTTCGATGGTCAATGAGATTCTTGATGTCTTTCCCGTGAACTTACCAGTGTCCCTCCCGAACGGAAGATAGATTTTGGTATAGACCTCCTTCCTGATACTCAACACATTTCCATTCCTCCCTACCATATGGCCCGGTGGAGTTGAAAGAGTTAAAGGACCAATTGAAAGACTTATTAGAGAAGGGATTTATATGACCTAGTAAGTTGCCTTGGGGTGGACCAGTAATGTTTATGAGGAAGAAAGAGGGTTCACTTAGAATGTGTATTGACTACTGGCAACTCAAAAAGTTCACCAAAAAGAACAAGTATCCATTTCTAAGGATTGATGACCTATTTGATCAAATGCAAGGAGCTAGTCACTTCTTAAATATTGACCTTCGGTCCGAGTATCATCAAATTGAGGGTAAGGGAGTGTAATATTCCCAAAATGGCTTTTGGGACAAGATATGGGCATTTTGAATTCGTGATGATGTCCTTCGGCCTAACTAATGCTCCGACAATATTTAGGGATCTCATGAATAGGGTCTTTAAGCCCTACCTTGATATGTTTATTGTGGTATTTATTAATGACATTTTGATCTATTCCTAGAATGAAGAGGAGCATGCAAATCATTTGAGGGTAGTGTTACAAACATTGAGGGAAGAAAGGCTATTTTCTAAGTTCGACAAATGTAAGTTTTGGTTGAACAAAGTTCCATCTTAGGTCATGTAGTGTCAGGTGATGGGATTAAGGTGGATCCAAAAAGGATGGAGGTAATAAGAAATTGGCCTAGACCCTTGACTCTAACTGACATTAGGAGCTCCTTGGGTTTGGCCCGTTACTATCATAGGTTTGTGAATGATTTATCCCCAATTGCTTCTCCTTTGAAAAAATTGACCCAAATGAAGGCAAAATTTGTATGGGCCGATTAATGTGAAAGAAAATTTTGGACCTTGAAGGAAAAGCTTATGTCCGCTCCTATTTTGACTCTATTGGAAGGGTTGGAAGGATTTGTTGTGTATTGTGACACTTCAAGAATTAGTTTGGGATGTGTTTTAATGCAAAACAACAAGGTCATTGCCTATGCTTCTAGGCAAATAAAGGTGCATGAGCACAATTGTCCTACTCATGATCTTGAACTAGCGGGCATGGTATTTTCTTTGACAATATGACATCACTATTTATATGGGGTTCATGTAGATGTGTTCACAGACCATAAAGTCTTCAATACGTGTTCACACAAAGGGAGTTAAATCTGAGGCAAAGAAGGTGGCTAGAGTTCCTTAAAGATTATGACATGAGTGTGCATTACCATTCAGGCAAAGCTAATGTTGTGGTCGATACCCTAAGTCGGGTGTCCATGGATAGTGTGGCTCACCTTGATAATAGCAAGAAGGAGTTGGCAAGGGACGTGCACCGGTTAACTATGTTGGGAGTTAGATTGAAAGAGGCCAAAAATGATGGTGTGGTGGTAATAGATGGTTCAAAGTCCTCCTTGATTGAAGAAGTCAAATTGAAACAAGATCTTGACCCCTCGTTAGTGGAGATGAAGTCATTGGTGAAAGATGGTAAAGTGGAGGCTTTCTCTCAAGGTGGAGATGGTATTCTTAGGTACCAAGCTAGGTTGTGTGTGTCAAATATTGATGACTTTAGAGATTTGATTTTAAAAGAGATCCATAACTCCTTTTTATTCTATTCATCCCAGTTCTACCAAGATGTATAAATATTTGAGAGAAACATATTGGTGGGATGGTATGAAGAATGATATTGCCAAATTTGTAGTCGGATGCGATGATTGCAAACAAGTCACGACCTAGCATCAAATGTTGGGTTGTTTGACCCAAGACATAGAGATTTCTACTTGGAAGTGAGAAGATATCAATATGGACTTTTTAATTCGGTTGCCAAAGACTAGAAGGCATTTAGACTCTATTGGGTTATTGTTGATAGAATGATGAAGTCAGCTTATTTCCTCCTGGTTAACACAACTTATGGTGTTGAGGACTATTCCAAGTTGTATATTCATGAATTGGTGAGGCTACATGAGATTCTATTGTTTATTATTTTGGATAGTGGTGCTCAATTCACGTCGCACTTTTGGAGGCCCTTCCAAAAGGGCCTCAGCACTAAAGTAAAGCTTAGCACGACCTTTCACCCACAAATGAATGGCCAAGCAGAGGGAACTATCCAAACTCTTGAGGATATGCTTAGGTCTTGTGTCTTTGAGTTTAAGGATAGTTGGGATGAGCATCTTCCACTTATAGAGTTCTCTTACAACAATAGCTATCACTCTAGCATTAGAATGGCCCCCTTTGAAGCCCTTTATGAGAGGCATTGTAGATCCCCGGTTAGTTGGTATGAAGTGGGAGAAATGGCTTTGTTGGGTCCGGATCTAGTTATGGAAGCTTTATAAAAGGTGAGGATGATAAGGGAGGGATTGAAGGCAACTTAAAGTCGGCAAAGGTCCTATACTGACACTGGAAGGAGAAAACTTGAGTGTGAAGTTGATGATTGGATGTACTTGAAGGTCTCGCTAATAAAGGGCGTGGTTTTTTTTGTGAGAAAGGGAAATTAAGCCCTAGATATGTAGGGCCTTATTAGATCTTGATATGTGTGGGGAAAATTGCATATGAATTAGAGTTGCCCATGGAAATGAGTATTGTTCATTCGGTTTTTCATGTCTCCATGTTTAGAAAATGTATTAGGGACCCTAGTTCCATTGTGCCCATAGAAATGGTAAATGTTGAAGAGAATTTAACTTATGAGGAAGTCTCGATGGAAATTTTGGATAGACAAGTCAAGAGAATGGGAAACAAAGATATTGCATCCATCAAAGTCCTTTGGAAGAACCAACATGTAGAAAGTGCCATTTGGGAAGCCAAAGTCGATATGAAAAAGCGATATCCCTATCCTTCCATTCTAATCAAGCTTGAGGTACTACGATCTTTCCTATTGTAGAACCTGCTTTCCTTGCATGTCATTCTCATGTTATTTATGCATGGTTATGTGATTTCGAGGTTGAATTGTAAATGTTATTTGCGACATGGTTTAAAAAGTTTTAATGGTGCATATGTTGAATTTTTATGTATGGTGCATTTGGCATATAGTGCCTATATTATATTCCTTAAAGCTTGCCTTAGCACATTCAGGGACAAATGTTTCCAAAGGGGAGATATTGTAAGACCCCACTATGAAAAGTATAAAATGCAAGAAAATAAACTCTGGAAATTTCTAACTATCAGCTACTACGAGGGGTCTTACGGGTCACAAGTCGTTGTACGACCTGTAAGTTAGTTCATGGAACTTGGGGCATACTTGCTAAAATTTAAGATTTTCAGGGACTTATCAGATGACCCATAGAAAGACTTACGAGCCATCAGTGGTGCCATGGATTTGGAAATCACAAAATAGTTTCTGAAAGTTCAAAACTGACAATAGATGAAACCTTTTCTACAGCTCGTAGACCGGACCATGGCCCATAAACAGGATTTCGTGGTCCTATTAGGTCATGTTTTAAAAGGGGAAAATTTGATATTTCTTAGTTGTTAAAGACTAAACTACGTCGCTTTACCCCTAAAGGACCCCTTTCAGCATTAATAACCCTAATCTATTCATTCCTTTCCTCTCCAAAAAAATATTCTAAGTCCCAAAACTCTCTCAAGCCTCCTCCAAGAGCTCAAGAAAGAAGGCCAAGCTAGGGTTTCAATTTCTTCATCACTAAACCAGATTTTTCTCCAGTAAATCACTAAGGTATGTGGGTTTTGATTGTGGAAACCTTCCTCCCACAAGCTCAACCATTCTTACGCTAAATTTGTTTCAAGTTATGGGTATTTATGAAGACTCTCGGAACTCTTTTGCTTGATATTATTATGAAGAAACTTATGATGATATTATGATGAGAATTATACTATTTTGCCTTTGTATAACATTTTGAAATGATATGTCATGGAAATATATGATTTAAGATGAGGGTTTAATGATGTCCTAACTATGCTTTACTATGTTATGGTGGGTTATTTTGCATAATTTGAAGAGGGATTTTGTTATTCTCATTGTGTCCAAAGATGTTGATTTTGCATGATTTTTAGCACGGATGCATACCCACCATGTTTTACTAAATTATGTGCCAAGCTTCTTATGTTGACAAAGGCCTTATGGCAAGATATGTGATTTATGAATGATATGAGTTGCAAAGGGCTATTATGTATATTATGAATTATGAGAATGTCAGGAAAGTTATGAAATGATATGAAGCCCTATCTTTGATATGATGAAGATTTTACCCAAAAAAAAGATATGATAAAGCTTAACTTTGAAGAGCTACTCTATGACGATATTATAAAATACGATACTTTGCATATTATGTTTATAAGTATGATCTAAGTATTCCTTGGGATTGTGACCTAGCATGGAGCAGACCTTGGTAGATAACCATCGTCCTATAACTATGTTTTCACCATGAGTTTATGAATTAGCTAATGGATCTATATAGCTTAAGTTGCATGATTGAAAACAATGGGTGGTGTTCCCATTACGGCACATGTAAATCAAATACCAAAAAGGGTGGTGTTCTTGTAAGGTTGATGTGATATGTATACCGAAATGGGTAGTGTTCCCGTAAGGTGATCATGAAGCATTTTCCAAAGAGAGTGGTGTTCCCGTAAGGTGAGTTTTTAGTTTACCCTGGAAAAGTAGACCACTCCTATACCAGTGTGAGGTGAACATCGAGATTCCAAGTAGTAGCTTGCTTGGTCTTATATGTCAGTAATGGTCCCTTCCCATCGATGTACGATATGTCATATGATTTGATGATTCATCATGCATATTTTTCTATGGCATTGAGCATGCACGACATATTAAGCTTATATATATTGATTACGATTCTATATATTGTTTTATTGTGGTTCATGTTCCTTGTTGCATTGCATACCACATACTTAGGATATTCGAGGCAGTAATGCATACTTTTATATGATCTCACCATGTAGGAATCGGAGCTCCTTTCCATCCTCTTCCTCCACGCCGCTAGATGTTTCAGTTGAAGATTGCTTGGTGAATCCTCCACATCCAAGGATAAATCCACTTACTTTCATGCTTTGCTTAGACTCATTTATTTTTTTATACCATTTTTGAGAGCGAGCCCAGTAGACGTCTTGGCTCCTGTTTCTTTCATGATTTATAAGTGCTTTTCGATATAGTTATATTATCTACGCTATGAGCTTGACTCCTATGTTTTCTAATTATGGAAGAATCCCTTAGTCCTTATTCCCCTTATATACTTGTTGTATGTTGATTTTGAGATAGAAGTCCTAAGTCCCTAATGTCCTATAGCGTGAGTCCTACTTAACCGCCCCTCAGAAATTATTTGTTATGTGATCCATGTTCATCCTCTTCTCCATAATATCCCCATAGCATGAGTTCAAAGCCCCGCTTCCCCTAGAATTATATACTACTTGTTTAAATGTTTTCCTATGATTCCACAGCCAAGGATGTGTCATGAATGCTTTCGAGGCTTGTTTGGGGTTCTTTCGGGTTCCCCATTTGCCGCATGACATCCAGGCCATGGGCTTGGATCGTGACAAGGATCCAGGGACATGCCTTGGCCACCGTCCTATGTATGACTTAGAGGTATTGCTGGACATCAACTAAACTCTCTATATGTGTTAATTATGTTTGATGCTTGTGGAGGCTACGTTTATGTCCTATGTTATGTTGATTTATGATGTGATGATGAGATAATGAAACTCTTAAGTTCCCACTCCTATAGCATGAGTCATATGATCCTGCCCCTTAGAATTTGCTTGTTGATGTTAATGTTGGTCGCAAGTCTCATGTCCCCTATCCCTATAGCTTGAGTCTCGAATTTCCGTCCCTTAGACTTATGTGTTGGAATTGTGTGACAATGAGTCCCAAACCCCTTATCCTATAGCTTAAGTCATATACCTCTATCCCTTAGTATCAGTTATTAATGTTTGAATCGTGCTTTCGAACCGATGATGTGTTTATAGATGCCATGAGGCTTGTTTGGGGACTTTCGAATTCCCATTCGTCATGTCACTCCTAGGCCCTAGGCATGGTTCGTGATAGATTGAGCTTATTTCTCCGACATGGGACTTTATCCTTAAAGTAATGGGAATAAAAATCACCAGTTTCTCTCACAATATGAGCTTGAACATTTATCTTTCAATCTGCCCCCTCTGCTTAATTGATTATTAGTTTCATCCAATTTTTTTATGTATATATGTATGCAAATATATTGACCAATGAGATTATATATATCTTTATTACTTATATAAGAGAAATATTACCTTTCAAATGGATACATCCACTGTGTTTGAACAAGACCTCCAAGGCAGGCTTCCTGCATAAGATGAATTGGAAGATGCTCCATCATATCGAACAACCCACATGGAAAGATCTTCTCCAACTTTGTAGTAATAACAGGAATATTTTCCTCCATCCTGTCTAAACTACATTTCCAACAACTATCCAGAACATAAATCTTTAAAGAGAAGACGTATCTCTATGATCAGCTTTCATATCCGGTAAGGTAGATTGTTAAAAGAGATA
Source organism: Solanum rostratum (assembly GCA_029948455.1). Lineage (NCBI taxonomy): Eukaryota > Viridiplantae > Streptophyta > Magnoliopsida > Solanales > Solanaceae > Solanum > Solanum rostratum. The sequence continues at coordinate 35,714,275 of CM057050.1, read as the reverse complement.
GAAATCAAAGTTTCCATAAATACATGACAATCATGACTTTTCATACCTATCAGCTTTCCTTTATTTAGATCTGCCTGCTTACCCAAATATAAAGCATATCCTTCTAGAATCCTCAAATTTTAACCCACTCATATATTTCATGTTGTTCATCCATTGTGAACGAAAACTAGCTTTGGACTTGACAACTTTACCATTTGGTAATTCCCTTCGCCTATAATATTCCTTTCAGTCTATTCTAGTTCTTAGGTTGTATTATGTCTTCCCCCTTAACATCCATCACTGTGTTGAAAAAATTATCAAAATATTTTTTCTTAATATGCATCACATCAAGATTGTGTTGTAGGAGATTATTCTTCCAATACGGTAGCATCCAAAATATGATTTATTTGGTCCAATTATGTTTAATGTCATATCTAAAAAGTCTAGAAGGTGGAGCCTCTATAATTTTAAGCAAGTGAGAGACTCTCTACCAAATTTGGTGCCTGATCCGTGATGGAGGTAGGGGTCATTTTCAACCCTATTTCTCCTGAATACATATTTCATATTTCTAAACTCATGGTCCATAGGCAAGAACTGATGATGACAATCAAATCATAATTTTTTCTGCCATGCTTTAAGGTAGAAGCCTTATGATTCTCTATGGAATAAGGACAAGCAAGCTTTCCAACAGTCATCCAACTAGATAACATACCATAAGTAGGAAAATCATTAATAGTCCACATTAAAACAAGCACGCATATTCTGCATTATTGATATGTCATAACTCACTACACCTTCAAACCAAAACTATTTAAGCTCATTTATCAAGGGTTGTAAATAGATATTAATCAAATTCTTTGGATTATGGGGACCCAAAGTAAACCAATTCAAAAATATGAAGAGACTACTATACACATCTCAAGAGGAAGATTATACGAGTAAGAAATACAAGCCACCAAGAATAAGGTGAACCGGAATTAGAGAATAGTGTGAAACCATCTATACATAGTCCTAGTTTGACATTTCTAGGCTTACTGGCAAAGTCAGGGTATATCTAATTAAAATGCCTCTATGCTTCTCCATTAGATGGATAAGACGACACACCTGATGGCCTTCTATATTCACGGTGCCATCTCATATGTGGGACAAACCTCATTCTTGCATACAACCTCTTTAATTTAGCAATAAGAAGTAAATAATGTATCACTTAACTGAAACCATCTTTCTGGCAGGAGTCCTCTTATAATGAGCATGGCCACAAAACTTGTAATTCTAATTCACTATCAATTTGTAAAAACAAAATGTAGTGATTAACACAATAATGAATTCTATTATACAACAATCCTAATTTAGAAACCAGTTCCTTTTCTTGAGAGATGTTCTTAGGTATGTTAAACCCTGGGTAGAATAGTTTCACGACCCGGACCTAGGGCCTAGCCGTGATACGACGAATGTGACACCTAAAGGCATCCCATCCCATCCAAGTCTTGTGTTCATATCATAAGCATCCATAGGTTAAAGTAAACATAACATAAGAGAATAATGATGAAATTTAAACCTATTACTCAAATGAAAGCAGAGATGATCATTATCAGCATATTAACCCAACAAAAGAGTCAGTCGAATCCCACAGGGAATGGTAGTTGAAGAGGTGAAGTGATTCATTGAACTAGGAAATTGTAGGGTTTAATTGGGGGGTGTGAGTAAATAAAATCAAGATTCAGCTGAAAACAATTCGAAATTACAAAATTGAAAATAAATTAAGAGAGATGTTGGGGATGTGTAGATATAGGGATAGATCTACTATGCTGAGTCTAAATACTTGATTAATCAAGTTAAAGATGAGTGAGTAAGCTAGGTTTCTTGTAACTAACCTTCAGTTATGACAACAAAGGTATTTCACATGAATATATTGCAACATCATATGCAGATCACTCGAGGACATGCCTAGCCTAAGAAATCATAACAAACCTCCAAATACTTTGGCTATTGAATCCAAGCTTGTGGCATTCAATTATAACCCTGAAAGACTTCTAGCTAATACATCTATCACACTCTAATTACTCAAATTAAAGAAATAATCAGACATCTAAAGTAAATCCTAAGTTTGTAACCTTAGAATTATATATAAAACTTAGAAATAGATATAAACTCACTCAATTAATAACAATATAATCAAAATATCATAGACCCAGCATAGAAATCAAAGACCTATATTATTTTCACACCCCCAACATAGAGGTTTTAGCCACTCATGCTCAAAAGTAAAGGATCAATACCAAATTCAACAACTGAGTACATGAGTAAGATAAATAGCAAGAGAAAAGTTGAATTATACCATCTAATCTCCACAACTTCTTCTTCCTAAAGCTTGAAATTACCAAACCTTTGTACTACTTAAGCAAAGAGCTTCTATGTACTCTATTCTCTCTTTTCTCTCTATCTGTAAAACCCGATATGGAATGTTATGTGCAGTGTCCTTGCAAAATGGTTTACATAATCCGTGCAAAATAAATGAAAGTTTGTGCATCAAATTTTCATTCGACAATCAAGGTCCGCCATCATCGAGCAATCCGAAAATGCGACGAATATGCACTTGACCGAGTTCCCCTACATCTCCTAAAGTTTTCAATCTCTACAATGTTGGGCTATGGCTTTATTCATTGATTATCATGTTCAGAGTTTGAGCGGACCTTCTCATGTATTGCCTTTCGATCATGGACTTGGGGTCTTGGTTGCTGCGATATTAGGCAGCACCTTTGGGACTTTGGCAATCCGCCGAGTATGTCGGTGATGCCGCTTTTGATCGTCATTTTGATTTTTTTCTCCTATTTCAAGATTAGTTTAGTATTTTCCACTTGTGCACTTTTACCTCCATTCCTGTCGAAAAAAATCCATATTAGTTAGCTATTGTAGTATGAAAGCACATTGAGGACCATTTTTATTCACATTCTAAGCCCACAATTAGTCCAAGATATAGACTCATCAAATACGCAAGATAAATGTATCATAATAGAATGTCATAGTTTCCCTTTGGGTAAAATTACATCAATCCAAAGTGTCCAAAATATGCCTCTACAGCATAAGATCTTGGCGGGGTCTAGAACATAGCTTACTAACTCACCTTCAAGATATACATCAAAGAAAGTAATTAAGTCTTCAGTAGAAAAGCATCATAAAAAGGCTTGTTCCCAAAGCATGGGAATTCACCAATATATCTTCAAACTCAACTCCCAAGCTAGCCACGAAATGAAATAGTCGCCTCGTCGTCCACCCTTACACAGTTAGATCATGTAGGTAAAGAAGTATGTGTTAGTACATGGAATGTACTATATATGTAGGTACGCCATGAATCAAAGACATCACAATATAATATCAATATGCATAATCTAATCAATAGGTTAAGGACACAATATGCATGAGCAACGTAAGTTCAAAAATCATGAGAAGAAGCATCATTGGAATCCTTTTCATTAGTCCTAACATACATATGTGAGAATAATACCATAATCGACATATAAAACCATGCAGAAAGTTACATAGAATATCGATATTCCCTCTACATTGAGTGAAAGAGGAGTCTACTTTTCCAAGGTAGACCATATCCTCACCCTATAGACTCTATCCTAGAACAGTAAAAACTCATCATTCAACCTCACCCTTTATGCTCTATCCTAGCATGGTGAGAGTCCATTACAAGCTATACGGATCCACTAGCACACCTTTAAGGCATAAAAGCATGAACATCATTCCTTTGGTGGTACATAGTTGTGAGACTATGAAATCTACCAAATCCCTCTCGGTGCTAAGTCATATCCCACTGAATACATAAATCATGCATATACATAGCTTTCAACATAATTCATACATCATGAAGGTCATACTTTCATAGTTTGCAAAATAGTCATCATAAACTTTCATAAAAGTATCTCATGTTATTAAAGTAGTCCATCTACTTTAGCTTTCATATAGCGTGGATAAACATTCCCACCTTAACATAATTATAACAAATATTAGGGTCTTAATCACCCTCTTTATCATAATTATCATAAAATATATTTTCACATACTTGAGATTATAGTCATAAGAAACTTAGCTTCATCATTGGAGACTAAGGCTAAGTGTAGGTTCATCAACGATTGAGTCAAAATCATGCAATTGAATGAAATTCATAGAAGAAACATGCAATTAAAAATCAATTTGGGTCATTAGTAAAGGAACTCACATCAATTCATTAAGCCCTAACCTTGCATACTTGAAATCATATACTTTTGCTTTAAAATCATATGAGCTATGTAATTCTTCATAATTCATGCATAATTAAGTAAAATGATCATGTAGGAATTTTAATCCATGCATTAGTAATCATAGCATAAAAGGCCATAAGAAATCTTTATGAAACTTTGATTAAACAAAAGGAGATTTCGGATTGGGCTTCATGAATGAAGACAATCCATGAATGAATCCGTACATACCTAAAGTGAGATCCTTAAGAATTAGAGTTGAAAAACCTTGAAATCCTTAGTAAAGCTTGGAACCCTAGTTTCAATTGAGTCCTTGTTCTAGAGAGAGAAATATTGAGAACCCTTGAGAGAATTATAAGGTTTATAAGGTTTAGGAATAGGATTTATAAGGTTTGAGCTGGTTAAGTTTGCTATGAGGGCCAAAATGATATAATTTTAGGAGTTAACGAATTAGAAATGTCAACAATGCCCTTCATTAAAGTCTGCAAGAGCCATCCACGAGACCACGTCCAAAGGCCATGGTTCAACCTACAACTCGTTCTTTGCTCATAGAACTTGTGCCACAAAAAGTTGAGCTACTGGAAATGGCAGGTCTCAAACAAGAAACATGTAGGATGACCTGTCGTTCCTTTACGGGCTGCAGGTCCCTTCGTAAGAACTCCCCATACTTGGAAAAATTAAGCTCTTCAAGGCTCCTTTCCACAATATCTTATATAGGCGGTGGTTCTATCTACGATCCATCCTGTTAAACATGGAAACATTTCCAGAAATTTCATTATTTTCCAACTTCACTGGACTCAATCCACAAAACCGTCCTACGACCCATGGACCCATCACGAGTTGTAGACTGGCTCGTATCACCAATATAGTTCAAAATTTCTGTAACTTTCAACTTCTAGGCCTATTAACATAAGCCAATGGTCTAATATTGGATGGAGACAATGGTCTAGGCCAATTCTTTACCGCCTCCATTTTCTTTGATCAACTCTAATACCATCACCCCAAAATAATGTGGCTAAGAAAAGCTACCTCCCTTAGCCAAAACTCATTCTTACTAAACTTGGAAAAGAGTTGCTTATCTCTCAGTGTTTGCAATGCAATCTTCAAATGATCCTCATGATCTTTTATATCCCATGAATAAACCAATATGTCAACTATGAACACAACCACAAACATATCCAAATACGGTCAAAAGATCCTATTCATCAAATCTATGAAAGCGATGGGGGCATTTGTTAACCCAAACGACATAATCAAGAATTTAGAATGACCATAGTGAGTTGTAAATGTTGTCTTTGGATTGTCATCTTCCTTCACCCTCAATTTGTGATACCCGAATTGGAGATCAATCTTAGAGAAATAGCTTGCACCTTGTAGTTGATCAAATAGGTTATCAATCATGAGAAGTGGATATTTGTTTTTAATAGTTACCTTATTAATTACTGATAATCCATGCATATGCAAAGTGAACCATCCTTCTTTCTTACAAACAACATGGAAGCACCCCATGGTGACACACTAAACCTTATGAACCCTTTATCAAGTAAGTCCTTTAGTTGTTCCTTCAATTCTTTCAACTCTGTCGGGACTATTCGAGATGGAGGTATAGAAATAGGTTGAATGTTGGTCAAAAGATCAATACAAAAATCAATTTTACTTATGGAAGGAATACTAGGGAAATCATTAGGGAAGACATCGAGAAACTCATTAACTATAGGAATCAAATCAAGAGTATGAATATTAAACTCAACATCCATGACTTGGACAACATGATACAGGAACCCTTTGAAAACCATTTTCATATCTTTCATATAAGAGACAAACTTTCCTTTGAACACTGAATTGGTTCCCTTATATTCAAGGATAGGCTCATTAGGAACTTAAAATGTGACCTTTCGGGTTCTACAACCAAAAGAAGCATAGGATGCATGCAACCAATGTATACCAAGAATAACATCAAAATCGGTCATACCAAGCTCAACTAGATCACATGGAAAGATTTTATGCAAGTCCGATAAGGGACAATTTCTATAGACTTTCTTGGCTAGGATTGACTCACCAATAGGAGTATAGACCAAATAAGGCTCTAACAAGACTTTCAGACACACACTAAACATTATGGCAAGGTAAGGAGTAACAAAATACATATTAGCACTGGGGTCATAAAATTATTGAGGTCTCCAAATTTGATATAATCAACGTGTTTTTTACTTATTTATTTTCGCTTATGATATGAATTATTAAAAATATATGTCCGAGACACAATCTACTATTTAATCTATTTCTTTCAAATACCCCGCTTGAAACAGATGACAATTTTATTTTATAATACCTCGAGAGCTAATGAAACTATTTTAGTAAAATTTAATTCTCTCAATTCCCAAGCGATTGCCAAAAATTCAAATTCCTTTTGGATTTCATTCTTGATCAATAACAACTGCAGCATTGTCATCATATCATATTATCATCCTGTTGTCATATTTAGTTCTTTACATACACATCATGATAAAAAAAACTCTTAGCATATTGGTAACCACATGGGGAGACTCCTCAACCTCTTACGGATCATGCAAAGCATAGAACCGATTACCGCGTGGGCCACCATCTTGAACTTGGGCACCTGGTTGCACTTGCCCTCGTTGAGCCTCTTGACCTTGTGGACTCCCTTCTTTACCTTTATTACCAATATTACGGCACTTGGCAATCTTGTGTCCCATCTTTCCACAACGAAAACAAGAATTGAAACCTCTCAAGCATTCACCAACATGATTCCTCTCACATTTGCGACACCTAGGGAAGTAGCACCACGCTTCACAATCTCACCTTTAACTTTAGGATTGGCCCATTTTTCTTTGTCAAACCTTGGAGAAGCACCTCTAGAAGACCCTTGGCCTTGTTCAAAATGACCACCATCGGACCTACCATAAGCAAATCCACCATCATATCAAGCCCTTTCAAACCCCCTTGTCCTAATCTTCTAAAGTTTCTCACTCTCTACTTGTTCATCATATGTCATGAATCTAAAGATATCCCTTTCTTTAATTAGCCTCGTGGCCTTACACTCCATTTTTACCAAATTGGACACACCCAATGTTAATTTGTTCATGTTGGACCTAGAGTCAGCCACCAAAGAAGGAGCATATTTGGACAATTTTATAAACTTGAGGACACATTCTCTCACACTCATACTACCTTGCTTCAAGTTCATGAATTCAATCACTTTGGCTTCCCTTAGTTCAAGTGGGAAGAAATGATTAAGAAAAGTGGATTTAAACAGCTCTCAACCAATAGGCCCCTCTTCAACTCTCTTGGATTCCCACTGAGTAAACCAAACTTGAGCAACTCCCTTAAGTTGATACGTCGCTAATTCGGCCTTCTCTTCGGAAGACACCCCATAATTTCCACCACCTTGTAGAATTCATCAATGAACTCTTATGGATCCTCATCCAACTTAGAACCATGAAACTCCGAGGAATTCATCCTAGCAAAATCTCTTATACTTAAAGCTGGAGTAGGAGTCTATGGAGAAGCAACAGCTTGAGACAACATAGTGATAGAAGCCCTAAACTCATCGTTGGATACTTGGTCCACTTGAGGGACTTGAGGAGCTTAAGGAGATGAGGGAACTTGGTCCTTATTAATATTATCTCCCCTAGGCAATAGAGCACGTGAAGGCGTCATTTCTGAAATGTCAAAAAGCAATTGTTAGGATAGGGGAGTTTTTAAAGGTACGACATAGATCACAAAAGAAGAAAAGTTTTCATAAACATCTTATAGCCTCTTGTTTATGGGCGTGGCACTCTCTACACCAATGAATAAGACTTTACTAGCCATGGCATGTTGGACCCCCTAGGAAGCTTTCAAACCATAAGCCCTGATACCACTTTTATCACGATCCGAACCTAGGGCCTAGCTGTGACATAGAGAATATGACACTCGAAGGCATCCCATCCAAGCCTCGTATTCATATCATAAGCATTCATAAGGTAAAATAACGATAATATAAGAGAATATGCAAGCGAAATATATCATAATAGAAATGTCATTATTTCCTTTAGGGGAAAATTACATCAATTCATAGTGTCCAAAATATACCCCTACATCATAAGATCTTGGCGGGGTCTAGAACATAGCTTACTAGCTAACTCTCAAGGTATACATCAAAGAAAGCAATAAATTCTTCACTAGAAAAGCATCATAAAATGGCTTGTTCCCGAAGCATAGAAACTCACCGATAAATTTTTAAACTCAACTCCCAAGCTAGCCACGAAATGAAATAGTCATCTCGTCGTCCGTCCCTACAGGTTAGATCATGTTAGCAAAGAAGTATGCGATAGTACATATGATGTACTAAGTATATAGGTACGCGATGAATCAAAGGACATCACAATATAATATCAATATGCATAATATTAATCAATAGACTAAGGACACAATATGCATGAGCAATGCAAGTTTTAAAATCATGAGAAGAAGCATCATTGGAATCTGTCATGACCCGAACCTAGGGCCTAGGAGTGACATGGTGAATGGGAAACCAAGAGTTCCGAAACAAGCCTCGTAGCATCCATTCACACATTATAAGTTTGGAAGCACATATAGATAGTAAACACATAATCCTAAGGGACGAGAAAGTAGGACACACGCTATGAGGATGTCATAGGGGAGAGGTAGTAACATGGATCCACATAACACGTAGTGCATAAATACTAAGGGGTGGGTAAGTATGACTCACTCTATGGGATAAATTCGGGACTTAGGATCTTTCACATCATAGCATATAAACATATCATAATACTCATAGCCAATCCACATAACGATAACAAATAGGTAGTTATATCCATAAGCATAGTTTCCAAATACAACACTTAGCATATAAACAAAAAAGAGTTTATAAAATATCCAATAATGCCTCTAGTCATAAGATAGGACAGGGGCCAAGACATACCCGGGCTTACCCTTAAAGTAAATAACATGAACAAAAGCACCATAGGTAGAGGAATGGTGGTTGGTCCTTAAAAGATAGGACTCACCACAATAAGCAAATCTCAAGATCCAAGTTAATCGTCGTACAATGGATGAAGGTAGTCCTCGGTCCCTATATGGTTAGATCATGTAGGAAAAAGTATGTGTTAGTACATTTGAATGTACTAAGTATGCGGCCACACATTGCACTTGAACTCATTAAACCTTCATTTAATGCTAGATAACAAGGGCACATATATAGAAAGAATCATATAATAAGTGAATAGCTATTATCAATATGCCATGAGGTGTATGATGCATGAATGAAATAATACTTCATATATATTGAGGATGGGACCGTACAGACATAAGAACAAGTGAGCTATAACTTGAAACTCCATCGTCTTCCCTACAACTGATAAAGAGGTGACCTACTTGCCAAAGGTACATCCTTAATCATTCATTATCCACAATGGGCATAAACATACCTATGTTAGGCTTATAGTTCAAGAGAAAGGAGTATATACCCTTGGGGATAGCCCACCCTGCCTCAAATCCCATCGGTGCTAGGTCATCATCCTACTAGAATACACACATATATATATGTGTATGTGTGTGCGCGCGCGTAAAAGAGACATAAGACTTTCAAATCGTATACATGCATACTTAGGCTTAATGGCCAAATCACATTTCCTATTCATGCATACTTAGGATAAGTAGATAAAATGTACTTCATGTAATACTTTCATGCATAGGGATAGCTCCTTTGGAGCACCTTCTTGAGAAAAGAGTATGGACCCTTGGGGATAGCCCACTCCACCTTAAACCTCAATTGGTGTTGCCTAAACATATTAGTGTAAATACCCATAATTGCTTGAAGAACCATAATCATAGACATTTATATGATCACATTTTTATCATAACCATAATCTTATCAAATTCATATACATAGACATAATTGGGCTTTACACACTTCATAAACTTCATAAAAATCATAGTCATGTATGTGTATGCCATGAACGGGATGAGATTAGCATAGGTAATAAAGATTCAAATTTAAATTAACAATACATTATGAAATTCAAGCAAAGACATAAGTAAAATTCACATTTAATTCATCATACAGATTACCTATGCACAAATCAAGCTTTAAAGGGGGCATGCACTTTCATGACTTCATAACTTCGATACATTTCATCATATTAGGGCTCAAATTTGGTGTTGCCCAAGTTACACCTACTTTTCAGAAGATAAAGTGGTCATTTTCAAGAAAGAGAACCTTACCAAGGTTAGGGTCGAATCCACAGGGAATACATGGACTCAAGGCAAATTCACCAACAAGAAATCTGAGTAGTTAATCAACTCCATTCCCCAAAAGGGGGGCTTTTGCCAAAATCAATGAGAAAAATAAGCTAACTAACTAGAACGAGAGAAAGATCAATAAAGGAGAGCAACTAGAGTATTGTGCTCCCCATGATTCTCCAACTTAGTATCACTGGATAACCTAATTCTTGTCTAGTGTATAACATCCAGGACGGTACTTTAAGTTCACCAAGCCCTTTGGTCAAAGATGAGAGGTGATATCTCACTATGCGACTTGGCCCATCTCCATAGGTGCATTACTAACCATTACCTATAAGTCCCCGTACAACCTCCCCTTGGCCCAGTTTGGTTAATTAGACGAGAACACATCATGGAATCCTGTTACTTAATCTCTTTTCCTATTCATACTACCTTGGTCCATTCAGTAACACTAGGCGGGTTCTAATGTTGTCCACCATCATAAAACATGCAAAACAAAAAGTTAATTAATACATGTATATACACCTTTCAAGAATCGTGAATTATCTGATTTTACTTTGTTAGTTCTTCATGGTTCCCACAACCCTAGTTGTGGATTTAGCTACTCATACTTTTTGTATATGAAGTGATTATGAATTTAGGAGACATAATTAAACACTTACACAACTGAATTAAGAACAAGCAAATTCAATGTCAATGAAAATTACAAGCTTGAAGATTGAATTAAACCACGAGTGTTTTCAAAGACTCTCTCACAATTTGTTCTCCAAGAATATTGAGTTCTCTGAGCACTAACCTAAAACTAAGCTGATCTGTCACAAACTGGTCGTCTCTCCTTGAAAAACAACCTAAAAACCCTATTTATAATAATTAAAAACAAGTCCTAAATAAATTAGGAAAACTGATTGGCAACCTCTACGAAAGCACTTTATGGTCTGTATTGAAAGTTCACGGCCTGTAATTGGGGTCTTGTACATTATTGCTTGAAAATTGGACTTTTCCTTTAGGACACCCCTTTACGACTCGTAGAATGATTTACGACCCGTAAAGGGGGTTCGTCTGATGAACTTCAGGAAGTCTTCATTCTCTGATACTCAGGGCATGAAACCTCTTCTATGAATCATACATTAATTTATGGCCCATCTGTGTGTTTATAGAAGTAACTTCAGAAACTTGACCCCTCACTGAAATTCCTCACAAAACCACCTTATGGCTCGCAGAATGGTCTATGGCCCGTAAGGTGTCTTGTATAATAGAAAATCTGTAGTAACTTTGTAACTTTCCCTAAAGTCATTGGCCAACTTGTAATCCTGCAAACATAGACATAAAAATACATAAAAATAACTAAAGTCGCATTGAAAACACATAGAATCCTAAGTTTTAAGCATCAAAAGTGTTGTATTTTAGCAGCACATCAACACCCTCAACTTAAAATTGCTGCTTGTCCTCAAGCGAAGGACTCGATCTATATAGACAATACATTCACACACAAACCCCAACTCAATGGCATACATCTCAGACTCAGATACCCACACCAACTCTTCAAAACGGAACTAGATAGCTATTTAGCAAACCAATGCAAACTAGTGCATCTGAATACACAACTATGACATGCAAAGTATTATTAACAATCCACAATCACTGAAAAAGTGTAATGCTTATAATGCAATGCAAGTGCCCTCACAGATGAAGTCCCATATCTGACACTCAATGATATTTCCATGTTTTAGCATTGGGACTATGTAAACTCACTCACTCTCACAATAACTATTCATACGTAATGACTAATACCATAAGCTTGCCCCTATACTCATAACTCAGACCTTCAACTAATTGGACTAGGATCACTTTGGGACTTTCTAGGCTTGTAACATAGTCTCAGGGGGCTTTAGTATGATGTTTTGGAAAAATAATGACTAAAGGCCCTCCTTGAAACTTCATTTTTTCTACAGTTTCACCTTAACAACTCTGTTATTTTCACCTTATTCTTCCTTTTTCCTCGTTCAAACTTTTCTAGGTGCTTCTTTTCATTTTGTAGCATTTTGCCTTGTTTTTAGACTTTATTTTGCTTTTTTAGATCTCAATTAAGGTGTGTTTCATTTTTCTTGCACCTAGTACGTGCTTTTTCTCCTTTTCCTTTGTATTCCTAACTTATCTTCCTTATTTTTTGTGTTTTACTCTTACACTAGCCACCCTCAACTTAGGCTTTTGGCCTGTGTTGAGATGCACATTATCCATCCTCAGAACCAGGGCCACTCTTGGTAGCCACCTTCAACTTAGAATTTTGGCCTCAGTCAAGGTACATAATGTTCAAGGATGGACCAGGGCTAAATTTAGGATTTTTCACTAGATACGGCTGGGTTAATCAGGTGTTTGAAAGAATAGGTATATGTTAGGCTCAAACATTAGGAATAAGGATAAATCACCTATTCGGTTGGTTATTTTTAGGCTAAAGTGGACTATTTAAGAAGAACAGCCTAAGATCCTTTCTTGATCCAACAAATCTACAATTTAACTTAGAGTAACCGGGCAAGTTCTGAATTAGCACAAAACACATGAATTTATCAAATAAAGCTCACACTCACATGGCACATACATTATCAACGAAAGACTCTCAGATCATGCTTCTAATCTCAATTTACCCTTACGTATCAAAACATATATTGTCAATCACCTAAACATGCATGGTTACTATCTAACTACTAATCAAAAATTTTGGTGGGTACCATTTTTGTAAACAAAATACAAAAACATGTTATATACCATAAGTTAGTACTATATGTCACACATATTATCTAAACATCCAAAACATGCTAGTTCAATCAAAATTAAATATCCACGTGGAAAAGGTACACAGGCAAGAAAACCCTAGGATCAAAAATTGGGGTAGTTATCGACCATAAACTACACAGACTTAAATGAGGCCCATAACTATCCAAACCCCATCGAAAAAAATATGTGTATTGTCCCCAATGCACAAAATCAAAATAAAATATAACATAAAGGGTCAAAAATACATACATGGGCGCCAAAGTGTCAGTGTTCTTTGGGTTGCCTCCTAAGTTTCAAATTTGGGTACTAAGATTTCCCCTAAATCCTAAAAATAAAATTGACACAAAATCAAAAAGGACTATATAAAAAGTAAATAAGAAGTTACATTACTAGGTGGAGATCTTCCACTTCTTCTTCCACCTTGAACTTATGAATTGTACCCCTAATTTCTTTTCCAATTTCCTATTATGCTCAAAGGATGGTGGTATAAAATAAGGGAAGCAAACAATAGAGATCGCATGTTGTACTTCTTGGCCTTTAAATGAGGAATGTAATTTTTTTATTTGTGCCCAACAAATTCAAGAATATAACTATATTTTTCCTCCTCCTTACATTCGTCTATATGCTCAGATGATTCGATTAATACCTCATTATCTAAACATGATGTAGAAAAATAGTTGGAATGAAGTCCAATGCGTCCTAATTCATGAATTATATGATTATTTACATCCTCATGTTTACACACACTAGAGTTTTTAAAAATAATATTATCTACTTCTTCACATAACTCTCGTGTACTTTTCTCAATAGTGATAACATCAATTATAGTATGATCAAGAAGTTGACCCTCCAATTTAGCTCTTCAAGTTGGCTTATAAGCATTTTTTCTTCCTCACACAACTTATAACTAGCTTGTTGAGCATCAAATATATCAACTTTTAAACTCAACTCACCACTTAAAATGTGGACATCCAATCCAAATTGATGAACATCTAACAAAAGCACATACTTTTCTAAGTCGATATTTTCTAGTATTTTCAGAAAGTACACATTATGATTCAAAATATTATGTACAACCCTTCTCATCCAAATACTACAGTCATCCAATATTTCTTCAACAGAGGGTGCCATATTAATAAGAAAAAAATAGAAAAAGAACAAAAACTAAAACAAAGCATAAAATGTGAGAAATAAGGATTAACACTCGAATTACTAATGAATTCACTAAGTCTAGTTGTATTCCCCACAATGGCGCCAAAATCTTAATGTCGCCCAAGTTACACCTCCTTTTTAGAGGATAAAGCAGTCGCTGTCAAGAAAAAGAAACCTAACCAAGGTTAGGGTCGAACCTAAAGGGAATACGTAGACTCAAGAAAAATTTCACCAACAAGCAACCTGAGTAGTTAATCAACTCAATTCCCCAAAAGGGGAGCTTTGCAAAAATCAATGAGAAAAATAAGCTAACTAACTAGCATGAGAGAAAGATCAATAAAGGAGAGCAACAAGGGTATTGTGTTCCCCATGATTCCCCAACTCAGTATCACTGGATAACCTAATTCTTGTCTAGTGTAAAGTATACAGGATGGTAATTTGAGTTCACCAAGCCCTTCGGTTAAAGATGAGAGGTGAATTTCACTGTGCTACTTGGCCCATCTCCATATTATGCATTACTAACCATTACCTATAAGTCCCGATACAACCTCTCCTTGGCCTAGTTAGGTTGATTAGACGAGAACACGTCAATCGAATTCTGTTAATAAATCTCTTTTCCTATTCATTACTACCTTGGTCAAGTTAGTAATACTATGTGGTTCTAACCTTGGCCACCATGAAAACATGCAAAACGAAGAGAGTTAATTAATACATGCATATACACCTTCCATGAATTGTGAATTATTCGATGTTTCTTTGTATATTCTTCATGGTTCCCACAACCCTAGTTGTGGATTTAGCTACTCATGCTTTGTGTAGATAAAGAGAATATGAATTTAGAAGACATAATTAAATACTTACACAACTGAACTAAGAATAAGAAATTCCAATGTCAATGAAAATCACAAGCTTAAAGATTGAATTAAACCACAAGTGCTTTCAAAGACTCTCTCACAACTTTCTCTCCAAGAATATTGAGTTCTCAGAGCACTAACCTAAAACTAGGATAATTTGTCATAAATTAGTCGTCTCTCCTTAAAAAACAACCTAAAAGACCTACTTATAATAATGAAAAACAAGTCCTAAATGAATTAGGAAAACTGGTCGGCAACCTCCACAAAAGCATTTTACGGGCAGTATTGAAGTTCACAGCCCGTAATCGGGGTCTTGTTCATTGTTGCTGGAAAACTGGACTTCTCCTTTACGACACCCCTTTACAACTCGTAGAATGATTTACGACCCGTAAAGGGAGTTTCATCTGATGAACTTTAGGAACCCTTCATTCTCTAATCCTCAGGGCACAAAACCTCTTCTACAATTTGTACATTAATTTATGACTCGTCTGCATGTTCGTAAAAGTAACATTAGAAACTTAGCCTCTTACTGGATATCCTTATGGAACCACCTTACGGCTTGCAGAATGGTCTCTGGCTCGTAAGGTGTCTCGTATAATAGCAAACCTGCAAGAACATTGTAACTCTCCCTAAAATTATTGGCCAACCTGTAATCTTGCAAATATAGACACAAAAACACATAAAACCAACTAAAGTCGCATTGACAACACACGAAATCCTATGTTTTAAGCATCAAAAGTGTTGTACTTCAGAAGCACATCACAAATCACTTTAAAATCAACAATAAAACATAGCTCATACATCAATTGAATTTAATAAATAATAATATTAAAAACCTATATTTAAAGTAAGCTGAAATTCCATGAAAATGAGTGTAAAAGAGTTTCGGTCTGCTTGGTTGAAAAGGACCAAGAATCAATCCCACATACCTTAGCTAATGAAGAAGATTCAAAAAGAAATTTCAAGAAGAAGAGCTCTTCCCTTGATTTCCAACTTAGTTTCACAAGAGTCCCTTTGAGAGAGTTCGTAAGAGTGACTTGAGAGAATTTTAAGTGTAAGAGTGAATTTGAATGAGAAGAATAAAGAATAGTTCATTTGAATGTCTTTAGGTAGCATAGAAAGTCACAAATAACTTAGGATAGGTCATAATTATGAAAATGTCATTAATGAAACAAGCAGAAAAATTGAAGCTAAGGTCTTAGGGAAGGGTGGTATGGTCCGTGAGGCACCATATGGACCATACACTTGCCCGTGGTCCAACACTTAGAAAAGTGCCACTTGATGAAGCTTTGGAACAGTAATACCATACTTAGAAAAATTCAATGTAGGCACTTGTAAGAAAGGTGGTATGGACCGTAGCAAGCAACACAGTCTGTGTGCCTCCTCTATCCCACTCCAGTTAGAAAAGTTTTCCATGATAAAGTTCCGAGATAGTGATCCAATATTTAGAAAACTTTCACTCCAGAACCCATTTGGAAGGGCCTCACGGACCGTGAAGCACCAAATAGTCCGTGAGAGGCCACTTGCCTTGGGCTCAAAACTGTGGAGTCTCAAATCCAAGGCTACCATATGGTCTTTTCATGCCCCGAGTTCACCCATAGGCATGGCCGGCACCTAGAACCATTTCTGGCCCGAGCGAACCACTTGGTCTGGCTACTTTACTCAGCAGAAGGCTTAAATAATAATGAAAAGGCTTAAATATAATATGCTAAAGTTACTACAATATCTGAATAAACTGAATAGTGGAAATGTCTCAACCACAACTGAAAATAAGATCTGAAACTCCTGACATACAGTTTGTGGAAACTCTAACTAGAACAATATGAACAACTCCTAAAAATAACTGCTAAAAGGAAACGTAGACAAAGACTTCAAAGCCTTAGACTGGTAAGAGGCCTCACCAATGGCTGGATGAATAGTTGGTCCTCAACGGAGCATCTACTGAGGAACTTTGCCACCTACGTCTGCATCATAAAATAATGCAGGTCCAAAGGACATCAGTACATGGAATGTACGGTATGTAAAATAGCCAAAATCGAGAACTCAAGATAAGTCACTATGCTAAAAGTAATTAAAACATGTCTCAAAATAGGATAGCATAAGTAATAGTTAAAGTGCATGCTAAGAGTAAAAACATATGTCAAAACTCTGTGTATAGAAACTATTTACTTTAGCTTGGGAAGTTTCTCTAACCGACAACCACCACTATGAGCTTCGTGATGATACAGCGTCTTGCCCATGCTTCCAGAGCCATCCAATACTTTGCCAGGGTAAGGGACGAAAACTAAGGGAGCAGATCCATCCCAAAATTGGGCCATCTTAGTTGCAAGTGAGGAGTTGTACCCTTGGTACACCCTATCCTATGCGACTATATAGTTTATGAGTTCAAGTTATTAGTACTCTCACTCATATTCGTGCGCAACACTATTCCTAAAATAACTTTTATAATGCTCATAAATTTAAGTGTAAAAGTTCTCAAAATGTCTCTTTAGTCTTGGGACTTAGCCCAACTTTAGCTTTTCTTAACTTGTCTCTTTTCTTTGTCTAAAAGTTGTATCAATGCAATGTGTCTCAAATCATAACTTTATTACTCGGCTATCTTGTAAATATAGAAGTTGTAAGTACTCCTTAAACTTAACTCAAAATTGTGAATATAATAGTTTTTCATGAAATATAAATAGGGTTCTCATAATTACAATAATAACTGTAAATCTTGTCTCAATAGCTTAATTTCAGTACTAAAATCAGTAAAGGCCATGATTTTTATCAAGAAAAATGCATGAACAAGTATTTTGATGAAATCAACTGGTAATGGAGAAAAATTAATCTCAACTTTTAAGCTTGATCTTGGGTAGAGACTAGTAGTTAAAGATGCTAAAACATGTGTAAGATAACTTTGGGAAGGCCTTACATACGTGAGGAATGCGTTTCTTGAAGGAATTGAAGAAGGTTCTTGAAATCCCTAGCTTTTGCCCCTTTTAAACTACGTTCTGAGTTCTTGGAGTGTTTTGAAGCTAATGATATGAATAAGTACGTTCTAGGAGTTTAATTAGGTAAAAACTGACAAGTTTAGGCTTAAAAGGGTGAGAAAAGACAAAAATATTTCAGGCCGGGTCATCTACGAGACCCTCTACGGCCCGTAGAAGCTTCTACGACCCGTAGGGAACCTTTCATACACTTTGGGCAAAATTTTGGGGTCTTTGGATCACTTTACGAGCCCTATTCTATGATTCGTAGACTGATCTATGGCCCGTAGAAGGTCCATAAAGCTTGGAACCAAAAATGTGAAGTTTTAGGAATTTTGCCACGATTTAGCAGATAGGGTTGTACTTTGATTTACGGCCTGTAAAGTTGTTTTATAGAGTGCGCTCTTCTCAGGCAATCTTAAGTAAAACATCCATAACTTTTGACTCCGAACTCCAAATAAGGTGAAATCAGTTTTGTTAGAAAGCTAATTCAAAGGGCTTCCATCTGGTATGGCATGGGTCATCTAACTCTTTGTGTGCTAAGATTTATGATCATTTAATTTTGACCTGTGCATAATTTAAGACTAGAAACTCAACTTATAGGAAAGTTTTAAACTCGACTATATACTAGAGGTCTCTCATGACCCTAATACGCTTCCCACATATAAGAGTGAGGCTTAAAACATAGGTACATCTGAGGATAGAGTTATGAGGTGTCACAATATCTCCCCATTAGGATCATTTGTCCTCTAATGAAGGTGAAACTAGGGAATATATGCATATTTGTTACTCATGAACTGGTTTATCAACAAGAAGGTATTCATATATCTTATTACTTATATTTACGGATGTATCTCAACTCAATGATAGGAACAAGAAATATTACCTTCATGATCATTATTGGAAGGCACAAATAGGTGAGGATATCTAGCTTTCATATCTGCCTCTACTTCCCAAGTGGCTTCCTCGACAAACTGGTTTCTCTACAATACTTTAACAGAAGCAACCTCCTTGGTCCCCAATTTACGAACTTTCCAATCTAGTATCTGAACTGGGATCTCTTCATATGACAAGTTGTCTTTGACTCCAATACTCTCTAGAGGAACAACCAGTGCGCGGTCTTCCAAACACTTCTTAAGAATGGAAATGTGGAATACTGGATGAATAGCAGCTAACTCTGGTGCCAATTCCAATTCATATGCCACATTACCAATCCTCATAATCTAGTACAGGCCAATATATCAAGGACTGAGTTTCCCCTTATTCCCAAATCTCATAACTCCCTTCACCAGTGAAACCTTCAAGTACACCCAATCACCTACCTCAAATTCTAAATCTCTTCTTCTAACATTAGTATAAGATTTTTGTCGGATTTGGGCTACCTTTAGTCTTTCTTGAATAACTTTCACTTTTTCCATAGCCTGATGGACTAAATTAGGTCCTATCAATCCTACCTCACCAACTTCAAACCACCCAATAGGCGGCCTACACCTCCCATAAAGGGCCTCGTATGGTGCCATTTGTATGCTAGCCTAGAAACTATTGTTATAGGAAAATTCAATCAAGGGTAAGTGATCATTCCAGTTACTTTTAAAGTCTATAACACATGCTCTCAACATATCCTCAAGAATCTATATGGTCCGCTCCGCTTGCCCTTCTATTTGGGGATGAAAGGTTGTACTAAGATTCACCTTCGTACCAAGCCCTTTTTGAAAGGACTTCCAAAATTGTGATGTGAACTGGGCTCCTCTGTCTGAAATAATGGATATAGGAACCTCATGCAATCTAATGATCTACTTAATATAATGTCTGGCATAGTCCTCAGTTGTACCAGTCGTCTTGACCCGTAGAAAGTGGGCTGACTTGGTCATTTTGTCTACTATTACCCATATTGAATCGTGTTGCCTATGAGATCGGGGTAAGCCTATTATGAAGTCCATGTTGATCATCTCCCACTTCCACTCTGGAATTTCAATATTCTGAGCCACACCACAAGGCATTTGGTGTTCCACCTTAACTTGTTGACAATTCGGCCATCTGGACACAAACTCTACAATGTCCTTCTTTATGCCACCCCACCAGTATATCTCTCGCAAATCTCTATACATTTTTGTTACGCCAAAGTAAATAGAGTATTTGACGTTATGTGTCTCATCTAGAATCCTGTCTTGAAGGCCATCAACATTTGGTACACACGATCTGCCTTGGTATCTCAGTTCTCCATCTCCCAATTTTGCAAACACTAATACTTTTTGCGTCTGAACATCTTCTTCAATTGAAGGAATATAGGATCCCGGACTTGTTTTTCTTTCACCTCTAGCACTAAGGATGGCGCTGCCCTATTTTCGATAATCGCACCACCTTCATCAGAATCTTCAATTTGTACTCCGAATCGTTCCAGTTTGTCCACCTTCTTAGCTAGTTCTTTCTTTCCATCCTCGACGTGTGTAGTGCTCCCCATGGTCAACCTGCTAAGAGCATCAACAACTACATTAGCTTTACCTGGGTGATAAAGGATGCTCCTGTCATAATCCTTAAATAGCTCCAACTATCTCCTCAGCCTCAAGTTCAGCTCCTTCTGGCTGAATACATACTGCAACCTCCTATGGTCATTAAAAACATCTACATGCCCACCATAAAGATAGTGTCTCCAGATTTTGAGAGCAAACACTATAGCAGCAAGCTCAAGATCATGATTTCGATAATTCTTCTCATGAGTCTTAAGCTGTCCGGAAGCATATGCTATTACCTTGCCTCTTTTTATCAATATGCATCCCAACCCAACTCTGAAAGCATCGCAATATACAATAAATCCATAAACTCCCTCAGGTAGAGATAAGACCGGAGTTGTAGTCAGCTTAGTTTTCAACTCTTGGAAGCTCTTCTCACAAGCTTCAGACCATACAAACTTAACCTTCTTCTGAGTTAGCTTAGTCAAGGGAGCTGAGATAGAAGAAAACCCCTTTACAAAATGCCTGTAGTAACCTGCTAAACCCAAGAAACACCTTATCTCTGTTGGAGTTGTGGGCCTTGTCCAGTTCTTTACTACCTCAATCTTTTGAGAATCAACTTGAATGCCTTCACCAGAAACAATATGACCCAAAATGCCACAGATGCTAACTAGAACTCACCTTTGGAAAATTTGGCATACAACTGTTGGTCCTTAAGGGTCTGAAGGATAAATCTAAGATAGTTGGCATGCTCCTCCTGACACGAAAGTAGACCAGGATATCATCTATGAACACAATGATGAACATATGTAGGTATGGCCTCCACACCCTATTCAAAAGATCCATGAAAGTCGCTGGTGCATTTGTCAATCCATATGACATGACCAAGAACTCATAATGACCACAGCAGGTTCTGAAAGTTGTCTTAGGGATATCACTTTCTCTAACTTTAAGGTAATGGTACCTAGATCTGAGGTCTATTTTGGAGAAACAAGAAGCACCCTGGAGTTGGTCAAATAGGTCATCAATATAAGGAAGATGATACTTATTCTTTATGGTGACCTTATTTAACTGGCGGTAATTTATGCACATTCTAAGAGAACTATCCTTTTTACGCATGAAGAGAACTGGAGCACCCCAAGGTGAGACACTTGGACTAATGAAACCCTTATCTAGGAGGTCTTTCAGTTGTATTTTCAACTCTTTTAGTTTTGAAGGAGTCATATGGTACGTAAGAACAGAAATAGGTTGAGTATCTGGGAGGGTATCTATCCCAAAGTCTATCTCCCTATTAGGAGAGACTCCAGGTAGATCATCTGGAAAGACTTCTGGGAACTCATTCACAACTGGAACATACTGGAGAGATGGTGTCTCGGTACTAGGATATTTGACTGTGACTAGGTGGTACATACACCCTTTGAAAATTAACTTTTTGGTTTTGAGATATGAGACAAATCGACCCTTAGGAAGGACTAAGCTTCCCCTGCACTCTAAGATTGGCTCATTAGGAAACTGAAACTTGACTACCTTGGTTCTGTAGTTTATGGAGGCATAACAAGAATGAAGCCAGTCCATGCCTAGAATGACGTCAAAATCTACCATGTCTAATTCAACCAAATCAGCTAAGGTATTTTTATGGTAAACTGACACTAGACAATCCCTATGGACTCTTTGGGCTAGAATAGATTCCCTAAAAGGAGTGAAAACACTAAAAGGCTCAAGAAGACATTCTAGACTTATCCCAAACTTCGTGGCTACATAGGGGGTCACAAATGACAATGTGGCACCTAGGTCTAATAATGCATAGACATCATAAGTAAAAACCTTGAGCATACCAGTAACCATATCTGGTGAGTTCTCTTGCTCCTCTCTGGTGGCCATGGCATATAGATGTTAAAGATGTTGAAACATATGTAGGATAACGTTTGGAAAGCCTTACATACCTGGGGAATGAGTTTCTTGAAGGAATTGCATAAGGTTCTTGAAAGCCCTAGCTTTTGCCCCTTTGAAACTACGTTCTGAGTTCTTGGAGTGCTTCGAAGTTAATGATATGAATAAGTACATTCTAGGGGTTTGATTAGGTAAAAATTGACAAGTTTAGGCTTAAAAGGGTGACAAAAGACGAAAAATACCCCACTTTAAAATTGTAGGTCGGGTTATCTACGAGACCCTCTATGGCCCGTAAGGAACCTTTCGTAAACTTTTGGGCAAATGTTTGGGGTCTCTGGATCAGTTTACGAGCCCCATTTTATGACCTGTAGAGTGTTATACGACCTGTGGAAGGTCCATAAAGTCTGGGAAGAAAAACGTGAAGTTTCAAGACTTTTGCCATGATTTAGCAGACGGGACGTACTTTGATTTATGGGCTGGTTTCGTAGAATGCACTCTGCTCAGGCAATCTTCAGTAAAATAGTCATAACATTTCACTCCAAACTCCAAATGAGGTAAAATCAGTTGCGTTGGAAAGCTATTCAAAGTGCTTTCATTTGGTATGTCATGGGCCATCTAATTCTTTGTGTGCTAAGAGTTATGATCGTTTAAAGTTGACATTTGCATAATTTAAGACTAGAAACTGAACTTATAGGAAATTTTTGAACTCGACTATGTATTAGAGGTCTGTTATGACCCTAATACACTTCCCACATATAAGATTGAGGCTTAAAACATAGGTACATGTGAGGATAAATATATGGGGTGTCACAGGTCTACCACATGGTCTGTATGGCCTCACACAGACCGTGTGGGTCCAAGTGTGGTATGCCTTGGTCTCAAACTCCACACTAAGGCCCTTACACACCACACAAGGCCAAGGGACACTTCAAGGAGGCTCCACACGGTTTGTATAGCAGTACACGGACCGTAAAGGCTTCCATGAAGCGTCACTTTGGTCTAAAACTTTTCGGAACCAAATATCCAATCTCCATTGAGATCATACAAAGTCTGAGTCCTTACAAAATCCTTTTTATAAGTCATAACATACATATGTAGGAATAAAACCATAACTAACATATAATACCATGTGGACTAATACCTGAAATTTCGATGTTTCCTCTACACTGAGTGAAAGTGGAGTCTACTTTGTCTAGGTAAACTTGATCCTCACCCTATGGACTCTATCCTAGCATTGTAAGAATCCATCATTTAACCTCACTTTTTGGCTCAATCCTAGAATGGTGAGTGTCCGTTAAAAGCTATATGGACCAATTAGCACACTTTTATGGCATAAAAACATGAACATCATTCCTCTGATAGCACATAATTATGGGACTATGGAATCTACCGAAGCTCTCTCGATGCTAAGTCATATCCTATGATATACATAAATCATGCATACACATAGCTTTCAATATAATTCATACATTATTAAAATTATACTTTCGTAGCTTGTAAAATAGTCATCATAATCTTTCATGAAAACATCTCATGTTATAAGAATAGTCCATCTACTTTAGCTTTTCATATAGTGTGGTAGACATTCCCACCTTAACATCATCATCATAAACATTAGGGTCTTCATCACCCTCTTTATCATAGGATCATTGTCATAAAACATGTTTTCACACACTTGAGATCAAGTCATACGAAACATAGTTTCATCATAGGAGACTAGGGCTAAGTGTGGGTTCATGAACAATTTAGTCAAAATCATGTAATTGGATTAAATTCATAGAAGAAACATGCAGTTCAAAATTAATTTGAATCGTTAGTAAAAGATCCCACATCAATTCATCAAGCCCTAACCTTGCATACTTGATATCAGATACTTTTACTTGAAAATCATATGAGCCATGTAATTCTTCATAATTCATGCATAATTAAGTATAATAATCATGTAGGAATTATAATCCATGCATTAGGAATCAGAGCATAAAAACTCATAAGAAATCTTCATGAAACTTTGATTAAAAAAAAAAGGAGATTTTTGATTGTGTTTCAAGAATGAAACTAATCCATGAATAAAGCCCTACATATCTTAAAGTGTGATCCTTAAGAATTGGAGTAGAAAAACCTTGAAATCCTTAGCAAATCTTGGAACCCTAGCTTCAATGGAGTTCTTGTTCTAGAAAGAGAAATATTTAAAAACTCTTGCGAGAATTATGACGATGAATGAATTAGAATGAGTTAGAAATAGGATTTAGGGTTTGAGTCGGTTAAGTTGGTTAGGAGGTCCAAAACAACGTAGTCTGGAAGTTAAACAAATTGAAAATGTCAAAAATGCCCTTCATTAAAGTTTGTTGGAGCCATCCACGAGAACATGTCCATAGGTCGTGGTTCAACCTACGACTCGTGCTTTGTCATAGAACCTGTGCCACAAAAAGCTAAGCTACTAGAATTAGAACTTCTCAAACCAAGAACATGCAAAAAGATTTGTCATTCCTTTTACTGGCTATAGGTCCCTTCGTAGGAATTCCCCATACATAGAAAAATTAAGCTCTTCAGGGCTCCTTTCCGCAACACCTTAGATGGGTCGTGGTTCTATATACCTACGGTCCATCCTGTTAACCATGGAAATACTTACAGAAATTTCATGATTTTCAAACTTCATTAGACTCAATCCAAGAAACCTTTCTACGACCCGTGGACCCATCACAAGCCATAGACTGGCTCGTATGACCAAGTCAGTTCAAATTTTCCTTAATTTTCAACTTCTAGGCCTATTAACATGAGGGGTGTTACAACTAGGTCGTCCAAAAGATCAGCTACTGAGTTCATCATCATATGAGAAAAATTCTAATATGATTTAATATTCATTAATCTAACAAGAACAGATAAAGCAGAATGTGGACTTCCTTCACATAATGGGCGACTAGCCTCTCTAATTGTTGATAGAAGCTTCTTGCTTATTCATTAGGAGTTGCGTCAAAATATTATTGAGTTTTCATCCCCTCTTGAACCCTGAAAGTATCATTAATCATTTCATGACTCTACCATATTGAAATATATCATGTTGAGCCCTATTTACCCTATCAACCCTTCAATTCTAATTTGACCATGTGGCGCAACCATATTATATTTATCCATGGACATCAAATTATAAAATACACCATGCAATCTATCTATTTTTTCATGATCTACTAGCACAAAATATCTAGGCTTAAATTTGTTACGATACAAATGCACCATAACTGTGTCTGGACTAAGAAATTTCAAGCACCTACACGCACTGCAAGGACACCTAACTAATTCATTTCTCTTAAATATATCCAGTGTCACTACATGATCAATGAAACTTCAAACACCGTCAATAAATGTAGGTTTTAAACCACCACCATTTTCATAATACATGTCATACATCCACAAACGATGATCTATCTACAAAAAAAATCAAGCTTATTTAATTAGTTCGATTATGTAAAGTTCAATTTCTAAATTCTATTCAACTTTAAAATTCACAATTTCTATATCCTACAATAATTCAAGTTTTTTAAAGTTCAAAAGTTATTTTTTTTCTAAGTTAAATTGCAAACTTTCAAAGTTCAAGAATTTAAAGTTGGGAATTTATATTCAAACCAAAATAATTTCTAAGTACTTATTTAAAAAATACAAAAGTTCAAGTTAATTTTAAAATCTATGTTCAAGTTAAAAAGTCCTAAAGTTCAACTTAACAAATATGTAAATGTTCAAGTTCGAAATTCTATTCAACTTCAGAGTTCCGAACTTAAAGTTTATTTATATCCTATAACATAATAATTCAAGTTTTCTAAAGTTCAAAAGTTGGATTTTTAAAGTTAAATTGCAAATTTACAAATTTCAAGTATAATTAAAGTTTAAGTATTAAAAGTTGAGAATTCATATAAATTTGAAGTAATTTCTAAGTACTTAATTAAAAAAATCCTAAAGTTAAAGTTCTCAAATCTAAGTTCAAGTTAAAAAAATCCTAAAGTGCAACTTAAGAAGTGTGTAAAGTTCAAGCCTTAAATTATATTCAACTTCAAAGTTCACAACTTAAAGTTCATATATATCCTACAACAATTGAAGTTCAAAAGTTGGATATTTCTAAGTTAAATTACAAACTTTCAAATTTCAAGTATAATTAAAGTTTTAAGTATTTAAAGTTGAGAATCTATACAAATTTGAAATAATTTCTAAATACTTAATTAAAAAATCCTAAAATTTAAGTTCTTAAATTTATTAAGTTCAAGTTTAAAAATCCTAAAGTTCAACTTAAAAGTATGTAAAGTTCAAGTTCTAAATTATATTCAACTTCAAAATTCACAACTTAAAGTTTATATATATAGATGCAAATTAATTCCAGCAGCTAAATCAAATCAAAGTTAAAGCACAAATTAATTCTAAAACTAAACCAAATCAAAGTTAAAGTGCAAATTAATTCCAACAACTAAATCAAATCAAAGTCAAAGTGCAAACTAATTCCAACAACTAAACCAAATCAATGCTAAGTGCCAACATTAGATGGACACAAATAGATCTTGCAAGAAAATCAATTTTGTCATCAACAGGATTAACTAATATTATCATTTATGCTAAACAAATTCATTATCACCAAATTAAAGCTTAGTGTTAATGCTAGATGGACACCAATCGACCCTAGACGAAATCAATTTTTTTATCAATAGGGTCAACTAGTGTTGTCATTTATGCTAAACAAATGCATTATCACCAAATTAAAGCTAAGTATCAACACTAGATGGAAACAAATCAATCTTGCAAGAAAATTAATTTTGTTATTTATAGGATCACCTTGTGTTGTCAGCTATGCTTAACAAACACATCATGATTAAAGTGTACTCTAAAAACTCAATTGTATCCTAAAAAATTAAACCAACCCTAAGCAAAATGCAAGTGTTGTACGTTGAATAAAAAATTTGATATATACATAGTTAAACTTTTGAAAGAAAAAATACCTCAACTTTTTTCAATTAGCTATGGAGATGGAGGGGCTGGAGGCAATGGGCTTAGTTCGACGGTGTCGAATACATCCTACTATGATTCAAAATTTTTAAAGTTTAAGATTTCTAAGTGCAAGTTTGATATTTTTAAGTTAAAGTATAAACTTTCAAATTTCAAGTATAATTAATGTACACACATCTAAAGTAGAGAATTTATACAAGGTAAAATAATTTCGCCAAACATAAGTTAAAGTACAAACTTAAAGTTAATTAGAGTTGTAACTTAAAGTTTGATTTTCCTAAATGAAGTTCTACTTCATGACATTCAAATTAGCCTAAACTTCACTACTTAAAGTTCTATTTCATGACATTCAACTTAGATTTTTCTTACTCAAAATGCATAACGTAAAGTTCATAAATCAACCAAGATTTCTAAAGTTCAACTTATTGGATCTTTCTATGTTAAAGTACAAACTTTATACATACCAAATGAAATTTTAAATTAAAGTTCAAGTTAGTAAACACATGAAATTCTAAAGTTCTAATAGTTTCTAAGTCTAAAGTTCGAAATTTATGCACACCAAAAAAAAATTGTAAGTTCAACCAAAAAAACCAGCCTAATGTTTATGTTCTAAATTTAAGTTACAATTTCTAAGAAGTTCAATACAAGTTATGATTATGTTAAAGTAAAAAATACCACAATTCAAGTTCTACTTTCTACTCCAAAAATTCATAAAATTCAAGTTACAAGTTGTAGTTAGTTAAACGTTGAAAGTCATATAATGTAATATCTTCTTTAACAATCTAATATATTCAATTTCAACACAAAAATATCAAATTCACAATCCAAATCCAAAAACTCCAAATTCAAAGTAAAGCCCAAGAATCAAAACCATCACTTTATTCACATATTCACAATCAAATATACAATAATAGCATAAACTTAACAAACAAAATGAAATTATTTAACTAACAAAACAAATAATTATCAAAATTACAAAAATAAAAAAGCGAAAACAAACCTTAACAATTTTGGAGAAGAGAAGATGCTCACTGTTGTTTGTGGAGTGGGGGTGGGGTTGGGGAGATTGTCACCTGGCGGCAATGGCGGCGGAGTGGTGGAAGTGGCCAGAAAATGGGTTGTGGTCGCAGGTTTAGTGAGAGAGGAAGACGAGAAGCAGAGAGAGAAAGGAAATGTAATTTTGGGGGAAAAGATGATCTGCAATCGAGGATTTTTACTCAAGGGCGATGGACTGCATTGCAAAGTCCATCGCCCCATTTTTAAAAATTTTGACCAAAAGAGCGACGAACAAATCGACATTGTTCATCGCTTTTTTAAAAAAAATAATATAAAAAATTTATTAAAAAAGTTATTAATTAAAATTAAAAAAGTGATGGATGTCGTCGCTGTTATTTAATTAACAAATAATTATTTTTTAAAAGCGATGGACGGCGTCACTTCTTATATGAAAAATAATTTTTAATTAGATTAATATCTGGTGCGAAAATCAGTCAAAAATGCGACAGACTATGAGTCATTATCCGTCGTATTCATTTAAAAATAATTTTAAAAAATTCAAAATCAAAGAAACGATGAGTAGGGTCAAATTGTTCGTCACTTTTTCTGAGCGATGTAGTCCGTCGCCTTTTCTTTTGGCGTTATTTTTCACTATTTTTAGTAGTGTATAACAAGGTAAAATTTGAACCTTTAAGCCTTAGGAGAATTAACCTTGATCTTCCTTGGAAAGCTTGGAACCTTTAAGCTTCAATGGTGAATCCCGTGAGAGAAAAGAGTTAACGTTTTTGAGTGAGTTTAGGGTTGAATGAGTTACAATGATAACAAGGTACTTTTTGATAGATTTGGGGCGATTATGGTGGTTACTGGAGCCAAAACGATGTGCTTTAGGGATTCAACGGATAAGAAATGACCAACGAGCCCTTAATT
The DNA here is from genome assembly GCA_029948455.1 of Solanum rostratum. Classification (NCBI taxonomy): domain Eukaryota; kingdom Viridiplantae; phylum Streptophyta; class Magnoliopsida; order Solanales; family Solanaceae; genus Solanum; species Solanum rostratum. The sequence continues at coordinate 35,684,795 of CM057050.1, read as the reverse complement.
CATTAAAATTCTGTCATACCCATTCACGAGCACGATCCGCGAGTCGTAGATTGGAGTACGACTTGTAAACCATGATTTCGTCCTTTTTAAATATCTGATCTTTGAATAGATGTCTGATTCTCCATCTATGAAACCATCTTTACGGCTCGTCGTTTCTTTTACGGGTCATAAAGATCACTCGTAATTATTCCGTCCAACGCTTAGCCAAATTTTCAACTCTTAGGACCCCCTTTTATGACCCTATGTATGAGTCATAGTATAAGGATGACTCGTGAACATCTTTCGTAGTTCAACATTTTCAGAATCCCATCACGGCTGACCCCATACCATGAGGCCTGTCTACAACCTGTAGTTCAGGCTACGACGTAGATGGGCTCATACAACCTGCCAGTCCTAAATTTTCTGCAATTTTTCAAATTCTCAACTTGTCAACGTACGGGATGTTACAATGGATCGTTGTGTCAAGATGCACTTCAAGGTCAATCAATCAAAAGCTCAGTCCGCCCAATTGAGAATTGTCTTTACCGTCGTTGAAGTGCGTAACTCTATTTGTTGAATGATTCTCATATTTATACAACCTCTTCATAGAGTTGTACTTTACTTGAGAGTACTTATGAAATCAAACTGCTCGTGAAATCAAACTCTTCTCTTTTTGAACGTCGTAGTCAAACATCTACTCCTGAATATTTAGTACCCGGTTATTCCATCGTGATTTATCTGAAATGATTGCATTTCTTGATCTAAGAACTCATGAATTTTTCTGTGATAGTCCTAATATAGATAGAAGTCCCTTGAAACAAATTCTCATGAACCAGTTGTGAATTTGTTCCATAATTTTCCATCAACCATCAAAACTCTTGCTAAACCCATCAAGTTACCACGCAAACATATTAAATAATCTTTCTGTTTTAATTTGTTTGGTATACTTTTCTTTTAAAAAATATTTCTTTTTCCTTGCTAACTTTTTAATTTCAATTTTCACATGATATGTTTAAAAGCAAAGGATTAAAGACCATTTTGATACATTTAACATGTCTTTATTGTATAGCCACATAATTCAAAAGTATTTTTCTTTATTAAACTCCGGTTAATTAAGTAAAAATAGAATAACAATCACCACTGCTCTCTTCAAAAGCATGTTTGCATAGCATCTTCAAAAAATTGTTTTCAGCTACTGGGCTGGATTTCTTATGTTCCAGCACCAAGTCACTAACTACAATTTTTATGCTATAGTTGAAAATGAAGGACAGCTCAATTGGCTTAATAAGATTCAAATATAGGAAGCAAAAGAATTGCAAAAGTCAACTATTCATTTTTGGTCTTTTTTTCCTGTTTGATCGATGTACATGAAGTCAACATATATATACATATATGTTAATCCTCATAAAATCCAGAAAAGGAAGAGGCACTCCTAATTAAAGTGTGAAAGTCATGAAATTGCATTTCAGCACCATCATATCTTGTTTGTCAGGTGCCAATGGTCTTTAAAAGATACAAGTATTTATCAACGGCACTTGCAGGGACCGCAACATTTACCTTCACAGAATCTTTCTGATCATGGACTGGCAATAATATACAGTACCTATCACAGCAAACTGGCCCTACCTCAACAGGCCTCCCCATACCTATGTCAACTTTCTCTAATCCCAGCTTTGACCATTGTGACATTATTAACACACCGACTGAGTCTGGACTCGATCCACTCGAACTCACTGACTCCACCACTTCTCTAACATACTCATCGTCTACTCTGTCCTTTGCTCTTTTCACTAACCCAGCTGCATATCCCAACCCCTTTTCAACTAAGTCTTTAGCAGAAGCTTGAGCGCATCCCAGGACGAAACCGTTTCCGTAGTAACCACTCGGCAAACTCGGCTTCACTCGGTTCCGTATGTTAACGGTGAACAATAGTTTTACCGTCTGGTTGGACGGTAAATTTAATGATGTGGTCCAGCTCTTCCATATATGAGCAGAGAGAACTTCAAACGAAGTGCACGAGGACTGGGTATATGTTAATAATTTCTTTAATTTGTTTACTTTGCTCCTGTCGAATGTAACTGAAGTGGGTGTGAGTCTTTCTTGAGAAAATCGAGCATCAAAGCCACAAAGATCGGGAACTTTCTTAAACTCTGGATGATTTGGAGATTTTTGTTGAAAAAGCTTGTACGGTTTTGGGTCCATGAGATAACGATTCCATACTGGTTGGGGCTTTAACTCCGTGAATGTTTGCTTACCAGTAGCTAACTCAGCGAAAAAGTTGAGGAACTCAGCACTACCAATTCCATCATAGAGACAATGATTAAACCCGACGCCTAACGTTACGTATCCATCGGAGAGCCACGTCAGCTGGAGAACCAATGGTGGGGCCCCTTTGAGTACGTCGGCCACTTGTAACGACAAGAGTTTCCGGCACTGCGTTTTATGCCGAGGAGCTTCTTCGAATTCTTTTGCCGTCAGATCGGAGGCGGCTTGTATGAAAGCCGCACCCTGAGCTCGACATACTACCTCAAGTCCTGCTGAGCCGTTGGTTCGAGCCCTGACTCTCCCGGCTAAGGGGTAGTAAGGGACCAGGGCTCGACCAAGTGCAGCCTTGATGCGGTTCACTGTAGCCGATTTATCTAATACATGGTGTGAGGGCTTGTAAACAAGCAAATATTCGATGGTGAAGCGCAAAAAGAGCTGAGAATCCACAGTGGAAAGTGGGAGAACTTGTATTGGGGTTGGCTCTGAAGGGGTGATTAAAACAGCTTCTTTTACAAGAACAGAGCTCGACATTTTGCATTTAACTTGTGATGAACAATATGTGAATATAAAGCTGTTAATTTGCAATTACAACTATATGCATATATATAATAAAGATATGCGACTATATATAGTGATACAATATGTCCGGTCTTTTCTGGCCCGTGTTGTGGGTTGAAATTTGAAAATGGGTTGGGTTTGGATCTTGTTATGCTAAGAGAAAATTAGAGAATTATACAACATATTTTATCATATTTTTTAATGATTCCTACCATTCTAAAAATATTACAAAAATCTTGTATTTTACACTCTCTTTAACTTGTAGATATCTAGATTATTATTTCTCTCTCCTTCTTAATTTATCCTAAATTATCTTCTAATTTTAAGTATTCTAATCAATATCTGCATAATCTTCTTATTTTTTTAGTTGTGTAATCAATCTTTTGATTAATTTCAAATCATTTCAAAATTTTTATAAAGGGAAGAAATCTTTTCATGATTATCTCTTTTGTTAAACCAAATAAACATTGATTGATACATTTTTTTTTTGGGCATTTTGGGTATTGATACACAATACTAGGATTATGCAGTCATTTTTTTACCTAATCGTTACTTTGATTTATCAAATAAATAACTATTCAGGTATCTAAATTAAGTATAAACGTTATAATTAACAAGTATCTAATTCATTAAATAAAAATAGGTAGTTGTTTTTGGAAAAATAAATTCACGCATCAAAAGTGTTAATGTCGAAGAAATTCAAAATCAAGTCAAAATATTTTGCAAAATCAAACTAAACAATGATTGGTATGTATTTTCTGGGCATTTTTTGGTATTGATACACAATACTAGGGTTATGCAGTTGTTTTTTTACCTAATCGTTAATATATCAATGTTAATGAATTTATTTTTATACAGTTATTCTGAGTTATCAAATAAAAAATTTATAAATTATTCAAGTATCTAAATAAAGTATAAATGTTAGAATTAACAAGTGTCTAGTTCATTAAAGAAATAGGTATTTATTTTTTTGGAAGAATAGATTCACGTATCAAAAGTCTTACCGTTGACGATAATCAAAATTAAGACAATGTTTTGTAAAATCAAACTAAAACATTGATTGATACGTTTTTTTGTGGCATTTTTGGTACTGATACACAATATTAGGGTTATGCAGTTATTTTTTTACCTAATCGTTAACGTATCAATGTTAATGAATTTATTTTGATATAGGTACTCTAATAATCAAATAAAAAATCATTCAAGTATCTAAATAAAGTATAAATGTTAAAATTAACAAGTATCAAGTTCATTAAACAAATTGGTAGTTGTTTTTTAAAGAATGAATTCACATATCAAAAATGTTAATATTGAAGAAATTCATAAAAATATGTTAAATGATACAAAAATAAAGAAGAAAGTATTTGTCTTTTGGCAAAGAAGAACAGGCGACAACGGCTTCAACTTTTTTCCTCTTTTTTTGCATGTGATTTTCAGACTGTAGATTTGAAACTTGATCTTGTGTCCTTCATCACTATCGTCTAATTTGGTAAAATTTCATCAACAAAATCGTGCACAATGTTATGAGCAACTTCTTCCATTGGGTCTACTGAAGGTGGATGAACATTGTCATTGTCAACAATTGATTGAATCAAACCAAGACTGAATGATTGAGATGAATCTATAGAAATTATGTTAACTGATACAAAAACAAAGAAGAATGAATTTTTGTTCGAAGGAAGAAGAAGACAAACAGTCTATTTGTTTTTTGAGATGAAGCAAAAAAGGGCATAATTTTGAAATTGCAAAGTAAATGTGAAAGATTGAGTAATTAATAAGTGATTGACACTAATTAGAATACTATAGTAAGGAGTCACAATTTAAGAGTCAATTATTTTTCCTTATTTAACGCAACAAACTTAAATTACTAGGACTCTTTAATTATGTATCAATCGGAACACTTTAGGTATCATTCACCTTCAAAAAGTTGGTAATTTTAGTAATTTGGCAAAAAATCGAGATTCATGGAAATTTCTATCTAACATTATGGCATTTATAAAATTTATACTTCTTTTTATATGAAAATTTATTTGTTTTTCTTTTAAATAGTATTCTTTTCATTTTATTTTGTTTGTCTGATTTTAAATACAGATGAAGTTTGAAGTTGAGTAAAAAAGATAAAGAAAAAAAGGGAAAATCTTTGAATACAATATTAAACTAAAAATTGAAATGGACAATACAACTTTATTTTATTCTTAAAAATGTCTATAATAATTTTATTACTCACAAAAAATAAGCCTCTCAAACTTCAGGGACCAAGGCAAGTGCCTTATTTTGTAAGTCATAGAGCTGAACCTGACGGGAAGTTTACAGAAAATTAATTTGAGTACATCAAAAATGTATTGATTTTAATTTTTTAAACCCAATAAGAAAAATCCTACAAAAAAAATTCTTTCTTCAATTTTAAGTTGAATCAAAGCATATTTTTGCCCCATTACATCTTAAATATTTTTTTTGAAAAATTCTCCATAGTCAATTGCCTCTTAATTTTTTATTTTTCTCTTCCATTATTTTTCTTTCATTTATTTTTTTCCTCTATTTTTTTTTTGCCTTTTTCCGCTTTTTTGTGTTTTTTCTTTTCTTTTTTTGAACTTCTATTTTTTTCTCGTTCTTTATTTTTAAATTATTTTTTTATTTTCTCTTTTTTAAATTCTTTTTTATTTTCCATTTTTTAACTTGTATTTTGTCTCTTTCTAATTTTTTTATTTATTATTCTTTTTTTTGTATTGTTGTTTTTTGTTTTTCTTTATCTTTTTTTACTCTATTAATTCATCGGAATTAAATTTTGCTTCTAAGACAAAAGTTATTATGTTTTTCATAAGTTAGACTTAGTGAAAATGGTGAAAACTATTGTCATGAGGTGCAACTTGTTATTTGAAAGTGTTTGGGGGCTAAGTCTTGCCTCCAAGACAAAATGTAGAACTTATCATAAATCAAGACACAATGTAGTAGTATCAACTTCTCTCCATAGGGTGTTTGTTTTTTGTAAAATTAATTTGGGCTCATGGCCCGTGTTATTGCCTAAAAATCAATAGTATCCATACACAATAAGATCTCGCAGGCCCAGTCCAGTCAGAAAAGCAAATCCCTATAATATAGGGTTTCCTAAATGTGTCTCTACAACTTCTCAACATTTTTCCTTCTTCCGGAAGATGTTCAAGACTCTTCCTCTCAACGGCAACAAACTCCTACTCATGTTTTGCGTGATAAACATCATCCATTGTTGTTCTCCTCATGTTGATATACATTATGTCTCCCAATGATAAGTGTAGCCTTTCTTGAGTTATTGTACTTTTGTTCCCATCTAACTCTAAGCCCTTTCTTGCTTCATCAACAGTAGGAAACTAGGCTCTGAATGTGATCATCGTAGGGTGAGAAAACTGTGTCTCCGCTTGGTGCGACATTGTAAGTGTTATTTGCTTCCTTGTCCTGGTCTGATTTGAAACTCCTCTGTCCCAGTATGCAATATAAACTCTCCTTTGCTTGTTCCAGTTAACATGACGTGGAGGAGATGAAACTCCTAGCAGATCCTAGCTGAGCACATACATTCTCTTCTACTATTTTGTTGAAGTTGTTATCCCCTTTTTGATGGATGTGGAACCACCCTTGTTCACAACTTTTTTCTCCAAAAAGTATATCTATATTGTTGTAAATATCATAGTTGTGTAGCTTTGCATCATGCTTGCCATGCCTGTATATGCTCTTCATCATGTTATGTTAGAAACGGCTCTGGTTCTTACTCTGATTGAAGGAATTTGATATTTGTCTATATTAAGAATCCTTCCGCCCATACTTAGTAATTGTAGAAAATAATGATATTGTTGTTTACCTGCTTGCATGAATGCCTTATTTACAATAAAATCCGCAAGCTTATTAGCCTCTCTAAATACATGTGTTAACTCAACCTCTAATTTTCGCATTAACTGTTGGTTGGCTAGCATATGTTTAATTGCTAGTAAGTCAATCTGAATCTTTACCCTTTGGTAGCTTTTGTCGACACAGAAAGATAGTGATTTCTAAATAGCCACAACCTCCTTCCACATTAGTAGCTCTTCCTATGCGCTGAGATTCAATATATAGTAGATTTCCATCCTTATTTCTGATGCAAAATCCATATGCACTTTTCCTAGGGGTTCCCTTACTAGCTCCATTAGTATTACAAACTACTCATCCCTTCTCCGGTGGCTTCCATAACACTTTTTGAAAATATAGTTTTGGCCAATAATTTTTCAAAAAATCTATAATTTTCATCCATCGTTCTGGTATACTTTTGATCCATGGGAAGTTCATCTTGATAAAATGAGAGATTTCTTTATTACATTGATAAGAAATCCATGTATAAGAATAGTCATTATCATGTCTACAAGCATTCCTCCTTTTCCAAAGCTCCCACAAGAAAATAGCTAGAATGACCTTCAGAACCTTTTCTAACTTGTTGGGAGCCTGAAAATCCCAGCATGTCTGAATGAGTTGTTGGAGATGCATGCCTTTCACAACTATACCTGTACAAGTAGCAAACTACTTACATAGCTTTTGAGTTATGGGAGCCGTTAGAAATAAATGATCCATGGTCTTTATCTCATTTTTTTCACAACAATAACACCTAGACACCATATAAATTTTCATCCTTTTGATATTGTCATCTGTTGCAATTCTCTTTTTCCACACTCTCCATAGAAATGAAAAAAGCAACCTTAAAAGGCAGGCCTTTAATCCAAATATATTTTGTCCATTGTTGTTAATGCTTCTTCCTCTATAAAATTCTGTAAGCAGATCTAACAGTGAATGAACCATGGAGTCACCCATCTGCCACGCCTTATCAGTTGTCCATAAGGAATAACTTGTTATTTTAAAGCTTTTAGGTCTAGGTATTTCCTATTAAACAAGAGTTATAAAATATCTTATAAGTCAGACATAGTGAAATAGTGTAAACTATTGCTTATGAGGTATATATTATTTTTTTAACACGTGATCTAAGTTTTGCCTTTAAGGCAAAATTTATTGTGTTTTCTATAAGATAAACTTAGTAAAAATAATGTAAAATATTACCCCATAGGCACGACTTACTCTTTGAACCCCTCGGCCTAAGATATGCCTCCAAGGCAAAAGTAATAGAGTATCTTATAAATCAATACACAATATGGTAGTGTCAAGTCTTGCCCATGGGGCTTATTTGTTGTTTGAAAATTCTTGGACTAACAAGTCTTACTTCTAAGACAATAATTATAAAGTATCTTGTGAATCAAAACAAAGGTGATATTATCAAGTCTTTTCCATGGGGGTTCACTTGTTATTTTGAAGTCCTTGGATTAAGAGGAAAGAGTTATGTATATGATAAATCAAAACACAATATAGAGGTGTCAAGTATCGCTAATGAGTGAAATTCTTGGTCTAAGTCTTGCCTCTAAGACAAGAGTTATAGAGCATCTCATAAAACATAACATAATGTAGTAGTGAATGTCATGCCCCGGGAGGGTACCCTTAGCGTGGCCGGCATTTAGAGACTATTACTAGTCCTCAAGCGAACCACTTAGCCTCATCACATCATTCAATCAATAAACCCTACTGAATAGAGAAAGTATAAGTAAGTAAATGGGAACATCTCATCTAAAGTCTCAAAAGAATATATATATATAATAATGAAGGCTAGTAGAAAGTACTAGCTCACAATCTCAACATCAATGCTCGACCATCGTCTATGAAGCCTCTATCACTAATCATGGGGTGCCAATGACAGATCCATGGCTACCCAAATCAAAATAAAAGAAATAGTACAATCTCTAACTCTAAAGCAAGATGAATATATCATAGTAGATCCTTCGAAATAGGGAAGGCTCACCAAATTAGCTGCAATCTTGGATCTTCAACGGAGCGCCTGTTGACGATCTCTAGTACCTGCATCTGCATTATAAAACGATACAGTCCAGAGTGGACATCAGTACTTGGAATGTACTGGTATGTAAAATAGTTGAGTGAAACAGAAACCAGTAGAAAAATATGGAAACAACATCAACTCAAAATAAACATCAAATCACATCAAATAGTCAAATGTCCATCTATGAAAGAACAAAGAGTAGACAAATGATACATCAATAACACAAACTCATCAATAGTCTCAAACTCATCTCAAAGCTCATCTTAGAGGAGCTCACCTCCTCTTATCTCATCTCAAAACTCATCTCAGAGGAGCTCACTTCCTCTCATCTTATCTCAAAACTCATCTCAGAGGAGCTCACCCTCCTCTCATCTCATCTAGACTCGGAGTAAGGTAGGTGTCACGCCCTAAGCCCCATTAAGGCGGACTGGCACCCGTTGCCGACAAGGCTCGGGAGAACCAACATATAACTATACACCTGCTATGAACATTTAAGAGGTTTTCATACTCAATATGCTGTCAAAAGAAAGTAAACTGTACTAACAAACCAAAAGTAAATGCATAAGACTAGGCCGTTGGAGCCACGATGTCTATAATACGCTATTTGACCACACTTTAATTTACATAGTCTACAAAGCCTCTAAGTAAGGAACAATATCCAAATGGGTCGGGACAGGCCCCGTCTCATGACCAACTACACAATACAAAATATAAGTTCTAAACACATAAGCCCCGAAGCAACCTGGAGCTTAGTAATAGCAGCTGGAAGTCCTGTACTCTTACTGGGGAGATCTAGTAACTCTTGTACCTGCAGCATGAAATGCAGGTCCCCCGTAAGGGACGTCAGTACGAGATAATGTACTGAATATGTAAGGCAGGAAATACTGTACATGAAATAAGAACTCAGATGAAATCACATGCTGGTGTGTAAGGATGTAAAGACCACCTTTAGTCATACTGTGGAATCATGTACTTTATGTCTTTTTTATTTCTGTAACTTTACTGTATTATCTGTGCACAATATATCATGTAAATGACCAGCTGATCAGTGGTAAATTTGTAATGGGATCGACCCTGGCTAGGTGATTCCTTCACCCCTCAGGCTACCACCCAAATGAGATCGACCCTGACTAGGTGATTCTTCCACCCCTCGGGCTACCACTCATTTATAAGCAACTGTAAGTTATCTTTTATTTACTTTGAGATGGTTCTTTTGGTGGTCATAACCTTTAGAACTGTAGGAATATAGACATGTGACATATGAGCAACCATACAAGGTAATACTACAATGAAAAGAGAGATACACAACTAATGAACCGTATCGGAGATTAAACGACACATAGACTTTGTTGGGTAAGAAGGAACTCAAGTATATTTGGTATCCAAGTACATATGCAGGTTGACAATGACTATGTATGGGTACATATGAACATGGTAAAGAGTGGGGACACGGTTAGCAGCCATGTCGGAGTTTGTACGTGCCTTTATATGCTAAGGAAGATTATAGATTTCATGCCAAGTAATAGGAAATCAAGTTGCCTTACATACCTCGCTGTACTATGTCGTTATTACCTCGGGGTAGTATCCTTTTCCTCCAAACACTTATCTACAACATATTAGGTGATAAAACTAGTGTTAGTAGCTAATAAACACGTCTTAGTAATTTAATTTCACCCAAAAACAACATCCGGGCAGCAAGCTCGGAATTAGCAACCAAAGAGTATTCTTTCAACATTTCCACTCCTAATCGTATTTTCTAACACACATTCCCATATACATGCCATATCCAGCTATGTTTAGTCCCATAACAGCATTACAACAACTCATACAATACAGCATACAACAACTTACACAACACGTAAGTAGACAACGCAACATTGCGTCCTTCCGCTACATTTCGACGTCAACCATTCCAAATCCGTTCCAACCTTAACCAAACTGTCCTCAATATATTTACACACAATTACAGTCCTAAACCAGTCCAAAAATAGTCCCTAAGTAGATGAAAAACGTGAGACAACAATTCCCAAAAATAGTCCACAAATTCTTACTAATGACCGGAATTAAAACATCATTTAAGAACTTGTTTTTGCGGAAGATACAAGTGGTCCAGCAGCCTTCTTACATCATTACAGACCCAAGACTTGTTAAAAACATACATATACTTTATAACTCAGCCAACCAACAAGTTAAAAGTCTCTTATTTAACAAGAAAAGTGAACCACAAAATTGGAACACATGCTGTCCCAAAATTCCTGCACAATACAACCAACATATTCTTCATGTTTTTCATGGAAAAATTACACCAAACCATGGGTATTTTTACTTACCTTAACTCTCAAGTATTAGGTTCTCTTCAAGAACCCTAGAAGTGTGTCTTGGCTTCTTTAGAAAATGAGAAGAGTGTAAGAAGAACTTAGAGAGAAAATCTGAAATTTGGCTTAAGAGAATGGCTAAAAGTTGCTGCTGGTTGCTCCCTTTTATAGGCCTCTTTTGGCCGACTTTCTTTTGGGCTTTTAGCCTTATTTTAATAAGGTTATGGGGCAGCAGCTTGGCCCTTTCATTTGGGCCTTATTGGGCTTCAAATGGGATGGGCTTTGTTGCAAACATTTACTCCCTAAACCCACTTAGTTTGGGCTTTAGTTTTGAATTGGATTGTAATTGTAATTTAGCCCTTTTCTTATCCATCTTGGGCTGCAAATATTGTCCTTTTATGATGCCAAACCATGGGCCCAAATGACATCCTTAACTCGGGATTTATTCTTTATCGGACTTGAACAAATTCGGTGTTGGGCCTTGTCTCCGTTTACCGAGCTTATTTAAGCTAAGCGCGTAGGTGACTCACCTACTAGCTTGCTAAGTCCCTCAAGCACCTCAATTATTTTACTTCATTTAAGGTCACACTCTCCTTAACTTGACTTAAAAATTATATACGCTCGGTCATCTTAAGCGTTAGACGTGCATATAACCCTTTAATCTAAAATTCACTCACCTTTAAAAATATGTGCGATTTGACCCTACCATATCATATTTCATCTATGTTGGACTAGTACATGTATGATGTGGGGTGTTACAGTAGGAAATTTATGGGAGTTTCTTTTATTTGACAACACTCACTTATGAGCCAGTGAATGTACAACAATCACCCTGATGTTGCCACAGTGGTTCCAAACTTACCAGGTAGGTAACGCTCAAAAACCATATCAACTCACCTAGTATGGAGTCAAAACTCAATAAGTCCTCTATTGTTTCAGGGACTGTAAAGTAAGGACCTGTCCGACTTTAACAGACTTAATCCATAGAATGAGAACCTATCCTACTCTAACGGACTTAGCCCTCTAGTGAGAACTTGTCTGACTTCAACAGACTTAGCCCTCAAGATAGGGACTTGTCCGACTCTAACTGACTTAGTCCACTCCTACGTTTGGTGACGTAGTTAATGAGTTCGAGTGAGACTCACTCTTACACATTTCGGTGCTCGATACTCCTCCTGACTCAATGCTCATAAAACCTCCATCTCAATTCTCAACCAATCTCATAGGGACTCACTCCCCATCAACGACTGGTATCTCATAGTGACTTTAGCCCTTTCATCAATCATCTTATAGAGACTTTAACCCTTTCATCAATCATTTCATAGGGACTTTAACCCTTTCATCAATCAATCTCATCAATGACTCAAGATTAGAACAATCATTAGGAAACAAGTGAATAGACACATGGTAGAGTTCATTTATAGGGACTCATAAAACAATCAAAATTTCGTCAACTCATCATCTCAATCAACAATCTCAACTCATGGCTCTAGACTCGATTCTCAAGTGCATTATGCAAGCTTTTCAAATTAGTCATCAAAATTCCGTCAACTCATCATCACAATCAACAATCTCAACTCAAGGCTCTAGACTCAATTCTCAAGTTCATTATGCATGCTTTTCAAAATAGTCATGTAGGGTTATGCAAATTCTCATGAAAATAATCAATTTAAGAAAACAATTTGTATGATGATCATCAACAAATAAAAAATGTAATTTCAAATCAGTTTTTCAAGAAACACCATCCAAAAATCATGCATGTAGACTCTTCAACCATCAACTCATCTATGACCTCTATGGGGCACATGAGAGAACAATCCCATGTTTTAGTTTAGCCTTACATACCTGGAAAGTTGATATTACAATCAAAATTTGACGAATACTAGCCTTCTTGGAGAAAATTCTCGATCTCGGTAGTTCTTTTAGAATGGAAGAACTTGGAAAGACATTGCTTGAATGGCTTACCTTTGATTCTTGAATTCTAGACTTAGATTCTTTAGAGTTCTTGATGAAGAACCCTAATTCTTGAAAAAGAAGAATCAAGGAATCCTTTCTTAGAATTCTTGAATTCGTTCTCTTGAAACCCTAGGTTATGATTTAAGACTCTATTAGAGATTCATGAATAGATGAAGAAATTTGGATTGGGTAGATTGAAATTTATGAAGAATAGCTTACCTTGATAATGAATCTTGAAAGTTATCCCTAACGTGATGATTTTCTTGTTGATTCTTGAGCGTTTATGTTTTAGGAGTGAAGGAGAGGGTTTTCATTATGAAAATTGACGTTTTATGCGTTTTGGGACCTTAAATAGACCCCCAAAGGTTTTAGGATAAAAGTATCCTCAAAATAAAATAAAGGGACGTTACTTAGCTTATCCAGAAAGGGTTCGCGGAGCTATCGCGGCTCTTTAGACAACTTTGCAAGTCTTCAGTAAAACGGTCATAACTTTCTACTTCGAACTCTGATTAAGGCGAGATAAGATGCGTTGGAAGGCTAATTCAAAGATCTTTAATTTAATATATTATGGGTAACCAAACACATTATACCTTAGGAGATATGGTCATTTGAAGTTGACTTCTATCAACTCATATGAAACTTAGTCGGTAGAAATTCTTTGGACTTGACTTGATGTAAAAGATCCTTTATCATCTCCAATTCTATTCCCACTCTAAGAAATTAAATTTAACATATATGCTCAATTAAGAATCAACAATTTAATCCTATATTATATGAAGGATGACTCGGTCTTAGCTTAGAAAAAAAATTGGGGTGTTACAGTTAAGTCTTGCATGCGGGCTTACCTTGTTGTTCGAAAGTCCTAGGACTAACAAGTCTTACCTCTAGGAAAATAGTCATAGAGTATCTCATAGATTAAAATACTATGTGATATCATCACATCTTTCCTATGGGGCTTAAATTGTTATTTTGAAGTACTTGGGATAAGAGGCAAGAGTTATAGAACATATTATAAATCAAGACACAATTCAGTGGTATCAAGATTTGCCTATGTCTTGTCTCTAAGGCAAGAATGATAGAGCATCTTATAAATCAATGCATAATGTGGTGGTATCAAATCTTGCCCATTAAGTTTGACTTGTTGTTTAGAAGTCCTTGGACTAACAATTTTTACCTCTAGGATAATAGTTATAGAGTATCTGATAAATCAAAATACAATGTGACATGTCAAGTCTTGTCCATGGGGCTTAACTTATTGTTTTCATGTCCTTGGACTAAGAGGCAAGAGTTATATATATGATAAATCAAGACACAATATAGTTATTAAGTCTTGCCCATGGGCTCAAGTTGTGAAGTTCTTGGTCTAAGTCTTGCCTCTAATGTAAGAGTTGTAGAGCATCGAATAAATCAAGACATAATGTAGTAGTGTCAAATCTTGCCCTTGGGACTTGTTGTTTGGAAGTCCCTAAGCTAAGAGGCAAGGAATATAGACCATGTAATAGTGTCAAATCTTGTCCATTGGGCAGAATTTATAAAGTTCTTAGTCTAAATCTTGCCTCTAAGACAAGAGTTATAGAATATCTCATAAATCAAAACACATAAAAAAAACTGTGTCAACTCTTGCCCATAGGACGTAACTTGTTCTTTAAAAGTTTTTATGTTAAATATTGCCTCTAAAGTAAGAGTTATAGAGTATTTCATGAATTTCAAACCATATATATTTAAAATAGTAAATATGAAAAAAAAATTATCTTGATCCTTGGCACTTGAATTTAAAAATTATTTTATTTAAAAGAAACATAAAATGTATAAAACAAATATTGTTTATAGTTCCACAATTAAAAAAATATAAGAAAAAAAGATAAGGAAAAAAAGAATAAAAGAAAAAACTAGAAAAAAAACACAAAAGAAAAAGAAATAAATAAGAAAAGGAAACAAAATACATAACAAAAATGAAAGAAAAGAAAAGGAAAAAAAAACATAAGAAAAAAAGTGAGAAATGAGAAAAGAAAAAAGAAAGAGGAAACAAAAAAAAATATAACTTTTTTAGTTTCATGTAATTATCAAAATATAAGCTTCATTTATTTTGTTAGATATGAAGGACAATTTTGTCAAAAAAATTCTCATTAAATGAATGAAGAGTATTTTTGCAGAACATTTCTTGTAAGCGCAAAATATCAAAACAATCCTTTATTGGGGGCATTTTGAAATTAACTCGAAAGTTTACCGAAATCTAAAAGTCAAAATTAATGAGTATCAAAATGTGTGAAGATGTATGTTGCAAACTAAAGTTAAGTAGTTGTTTTTAAATTTAATATTTTAATTATAATTAAGATGTTTGTAAAGCTATTCTAATTTTGACTTTTAAATACTTCCTCTGTCTTATTTTATATAGTATTGTTTGACTTGGCATGGAGTTTAAAGAGAAATTTAAACTTTAGGAGTTGTTTGGTACAAAAATGAGTAACACAAAGATTAGTAACACAAAGATTGATAATGCATGAATTATTTTTTATCAAGTGTTTAGTTCATTTCTTCCCATTTAATCTTGTGCTCGATTTAAAATTCTATGAAAAAATTATTTTCCAATTATATCCTTGAATTAATATGAAATGTTCTATTTTATATAATTGGGTCAAAGAAAATTATTTTATTGTGATTTCTAACTAGCTAGGAGAACAACAATTTTGACGTCATGTTTGCTATTTTCTCACCGTAATTATTTGAGAATAAATAATTATTATTTTAATAAATTGATCACTCATAAAACATCAATTTTTAATTTAATAAAAATAGACCGTCTACTTTTAAAATTGAAAAGATTGTAAACAATTGTAAAAATGAATAAACCATCTATATTAACATATAGAAATATACAAATTGTAGTTTTAATATGGAGTTTGTATTTTAGAATGTCACGCAACTTTGAGAATTTATCTAACATCATCATCCAACTTTATTTCGTATCAATAGAATCACTCAGTTAGACCTTTATATCAACAAAATCACTCAACTAAATTTATTATAAAAATAAATTGACATGACAAAATATTTTTTGTATATTATATAAATATGAACCTACAAATAAATAAAATCTAAAAATTTGAGATGATAAATTTATTATTTTTCTATATTATGCAAATATGAATTCACAAATAAATAAAATTTATAAGCTAATTTATTTAAATAAATTTACTAATACCAACTATGAATGTAAAACATAAAATCAAGAAAATAAAAAAAAGTGTAAAAGAGTTTGAGAAATTATTTTTGTCTTTACATATTTAATCCCATCGCATTAAATAATAATACAATACATGGCACTCCCCCCCTCCTCCTCCCCTTCCCCCACCCCGTGTAATGACACCGAAATTGTACGACCTCATCGGAGCTTGAAAATGTTAGTTTTTACAAGATTTGGACCAAGTGTGACCTCAAGGGAGACTACACGGTCTGTGTGAGGTCACACGGCGCTTGTGGCCTCAAGTGGAGTAACCCTTGGCCTTACATTTAGATGTGTGGCCTTGAGCTTGGAACACCAATATTTGGGGCCAAGTGTGGTCACACGGTCACCTTCACGGGCCGTATGGCCAACCGTGTAACTTCTGGAATGAAAATTTTTCTAAGTATAGAATCACCGTCTCGTACTCATCTTGAGGTTTTTTTTCTAAGGAAGGTGACACAATTGGGTTCACGGACCGTGTAGCTAACTTTACACGGCTCGTGTAACCCACCATATAGGTAATTCGTCAAGATTTTTCTAAGTATGGGATTTTCATTCCGGACAAGTACACGGACTGTTTAGTGCCACACGGACCGTGTACCCCTCCTTGAAGTGGTGACGTGCCATTTTTTTATCCATTTCATTAATGGCGTTTTCATAAATTCGGTTTATCCTAATGGTCTTTTAGGACATCCTATGCTATCTAAGGACTCCCTAATGACTTAAACCCTATTCCTAATACTCAAAATTCACTCCTGATATTTGGAATTTTCTCAAGTCACTCTTAAGTCTCCTTCAAAGTACTCTTGTGGGTTTTAAGCTTGGGAATCAAGGAAGCTCTCTTTATTCACCAAATCTCTTGTTGAATCTCTTCATTAGCTGAGGTATGTGAGATTGATTGTTGGTCCTTTTCAACCAAGAACACCCAAACTCTTTTCAATTAATTTTTATGGAATTTTGTTTACTTTAAATATGGGTTTTGCGATTTATGGTTTTATAAATTCAATTGAAGTATCAGTTGTGCTTTATTGATGATTTTAAGTTGATTTAAACCCTATTATGATGGTTTGCATTGAGGTTATAAAATTATGAATGTGCATGTCCTCTTTAAAACTTGATTTGTGCATGGGTAATCTATACTATGATTTAAATGTGAATTTTACTTATGTTTCTACTTGAATTTCATAATGTATTATTGATTAAAGCTTGAATATACATTACCCATGTTATTTTCATCTCACTCACAGCATATGCATTCATTAGCATTGAATTTATGAAATTACCGGTGAGTTAAGCTTATATATGTTTTTATGAAATGTTTTCGGTGAGTTAAGCTCACATATTAGTTATGACAAGATTGTGATCACATAAATGTGTATTTGTTAATGGCTCTTTGATCATTTTGGGTACTTGCACCATATCGACATGAGCATGAGCTATTCCTATGCATAAGTATCATGATTATGAATTATGATTTGGCTTTTGAGCCTAAATGTGCATTGAACGGATTTGAAATGACTATTGTATCTCTTGAAAGCGTGTATATGTATAAGTATTCTCGTGGAATGTTTTAACTTAGTACCGATGGATTCGGGAATCAAGGCTATCCCCAAGGATCCTCTCCCTTTCCTCGAAATATGTGCTGACATAGGAATGGAAGCCATTACCAAAAAGACCGGATTGTATGGAATGATGATTCATCTATTGATATGATATGATAATGAAAATCCTTCTGAAAAGTCTGGGTCGTAAGGAAGGTGTCCATCCATCAAAAAGATTAGGTCGTAAGGTGTAATGAGATTACCCTGGCAAGTAATCTTCTTCTTCTTCTGATGGGAGGTCTTTATCGTACTAGCTCATGTTATAGCTCACATAAGTTTGATTTATCGGTTATAGTCCATCCCCACTATATATGAGCATTATGGCATTTCATGCATCATGGACTTCATGTCATATTGTATACTATCCTCCTTTAGATATATGACTCTTTCTATGTTATGTGCCCTTGTCATCTAACGTTGAACGTAGGTTTGGTAAGTCATATGCATTGCATTCCCGTATACTTAGTATATTCAAACGTATTAATGCATACTTTTGCCTACATGATCTCACCATGTAGGGACCAAGGAGTACATCTATCCACTGCACAACATTTAACTCGGATCTCAAGTCTTGCTTGTTGTGGTGAGTCCTATATTCCAAGAACAAGCCACTTATCCTCTACCTATGGTGCTTTTATTTAGGTTATTTACATTTGAGGTTGAGCCTGGGGTATGTCTTAGCCCCCGTCCTATTTTTTGACTAGAGGCATTGATGGACATCTTATAAACCCCTTTACATTTATATGCTAAGTGCTATGTTGGAGATTATGTTATGGTTTGGTTACCTATTGAATATTGTTATGTGATTTGGTTATGAGCCTTATGACTTTATGGTATGATATGATGCGAAAGATCCTAAGTCCCGAATTGCCCTCATAGCGTTAGTCATACTTACCTGCTCCTTAGTCTTTATGTGCTACGTGCTATGTGAATCCATGTTAATCGCCTTTTCCTATGATATCCCCATAGCGTGAGTCCTACTTTCCCGTCTCTTAGAATTATGTGTTTATCATTTGAGTATGCTTTCGAACCGATGATGTGAATTGGGATACTTTGAGGCTTGTTTGGGGACTCTCAAGTCCCCATGCACTAGGTCACTCTTAGAGCCTAGGTCCTGGTTGTGACAGAGATGGTATCAAAGAACTAGGTTTGTAAATGATCCTCGGAGTACAACATGCCGCGTTAAGTAGAGTCCTATTCATTAATGTGCAGTGCACCTTGCCTATAAGTGGGAGACTATGAAGACATTCTCGTAATCGTCTCACTTCTTCATGCCTTATGTCATGCTATGGTTCGTATATTTGGTTCAACGGTCGACTGTGTCATTGCTCCATTTCAGAAGATGCCTCGAGAAAGACTCTACCTATGAAGACCGGCCCTAGCTAATGAGGGTTAAGCACCTCAAAGGAGTATGGATGAGCCTATCTCTAATGGTGAATTCCGTACAGCCTTTGCTATGCTTGCCTAGGTGGTGACTTCTCAGACTAGGCAGGCTAATCTTTCACAGGATCCCACTCCGACTTCTAGGGTAAGGGATTTCACCCAGATGAATCCTTCTGAGTTTTATGGGTTAAGGGCCGATGAGGATGCTCAAGAGTTCATTGATGAGCTCACCAAGGTGTTGAATGTTATGGGTTTCACTTCCATGGAGAAGGCTGAATTGGCTTCTTATTAATTAAAAGATGTGGCTCAGGTGTGGAACACCCAATGGTCTATGGAGAGGGTTTGTGGTGATGCTGTCAATTGGGAGGAGTTCAAGCTTGCCTTCCTGGATCATTTCTTTCCACTCGAGCTTAGGGAGGCCAAGATGACTGAATTTATTAACCTCAATCAAGGGGGTATGAGTGGAGGGACTATGCCCTCAAGTTCACTAAGCTCTCCAAGTATGCACCGACATTTGTGGTTGATCCTCGTGCAAGGATGCACAAGTTCATTTCGGGTATCTTTGACTCACTTGTGAAAGAATGTCGCACCACCATGCTCATACGGGATATGAATATTTCTAGACTCAGGGTATATGCTGAGCTGATCGAAGGGGATCAACTCAAAGAGAGAAGAGTATATGATCCTAAGAACGCCCGATTTGGTGGTGGGTTCTCCGATTCTCGAGGTTGTGGTTTCGGCCGCTTCGAACAGGGCCAAGGTTCTGGTGCTAGGGTGCTAATGCTATAGTGCCTCCTCCTAGGGCACCGATTGGTTGTGGTTAGGGGTATCCTCGGTGTAACAAGTGTAGGAGGAATCACACCGGTACTTGTTAGAAGGAGTTGGGTGCATGCTATGGGTGTGGTAATAAGAACTATAAGGTCACTGACTGCCCTAAGAATGATCAGAGAGGTCTAGGTCAGGTGGATCTAAGTGAGCAAGACAAGCAAAGAGCTCCACAAGGTGCTACCCCGAGGAACAACAACTTCTATGCTCTTCATGCACGCTAGGAGATTGAGGAGGCTCCAGATGTTATGACTGGTATGTTAAAAGTTTTTTATTTTGATGCTTATGATTTGTTTGACCCGGGTGCAAATTTGCCTTTTGTGACTCCCCTATTGGTTGTTAAGTTTGGTTTGAGCCCCAAAATCTTGAGGGATCCTTTCTCAATTTGTACTCCTATGGGTGAATTTGTTGTTGCACATAGGGTTTATCGTGGTTGTCCTATTTCTGTGTTGCATAAAGTCTTCCCCTGTGATCTTGTGGAACTTGAGATGTTTGATTTTGATGTGATTCTTGGGATGGATTGGTTACATGCATCATATGCCTCTATAGATTATAGAACCCGAATTGTCAAGTTCCAACCTCCCGGTGAGCCCGTGATGGATGGAAGGGCAGTGACTCTGTTATTAACGGTGGGTTTATTTCCTACCTCAAGGCCCGGAAAATGATCTCCAAGGGGTCCATTTATCATATTGTGAGGGTCAAGGATATGGAGTCTGAATCACCTACTCTTAAGTCAGTTCTGGTGGTGAATGACTTTTTGGATATGTTTCCTGAAGACTTGCCCGGTATTCCTCTCGAAAGGGAACTAGACTTTGACATAGATCTTCTCCCGGATACTCAGACCATCTTTATTCCTCCCTATCGTATGGCACTACCTGAGTTGAAAGAGTTGAAGAATCAGTTGAAAGACTTGTTGGAGAAGAGCTTCATTAGGCCAAGCATATTTCCATGGGGTGCTCCGGTGTTATTTGTAAGGAAGAAAGATGGATCTCTTCGAATGTGTATCGATTATAGGAAATTGCATAAGCTGACCATTCAAAATAAGTATTTGTTGCCTAGGATTGATGACTTGTTCAACCAACTTCAAAGGACTAATCATTTCTGAAAGATCGACATCCGTTCTGGGTATCATCAATTAAAGGTTAGAGAGTGTGATATTCCCAAGATGGATTTTCGGACAAAGTATGGGCACTTTGAGTTTGTGGTGATGTCATTTGGCTTAACTAATGCTACGGATGTGTTCATGGACCTTATGAATTGAGTGTTCAAGCTATTTCCTAACAGTTTTGTGGTTGTCTTCATTGATGATATTCTTATTTATTCCTGAAGTGAGCAGGAACACATGGATCATTTGAGGATGGTTCTACAAACCTTGAGGGAGAAGTCCTTTGTATGCCAAGTGTAGAGAATGTGAATTTTGGTTGGGTGAAGTAGCCTTTCTTGGTCATGTGGTGTACGGTGATGGTATTGAGGTTGATTCGAAGAAGACCGAGGCCGTGAAGAATTGTCCTAGACCGTTGACTCCTTAGGATATTCAAAGTTTTCTGGGGTCGGCCGACTATTATAGGAGGTTCGTTGAACGGTTCTCATCTATTGCGTCTCCGTTGACTAAATTGACCCAAAAGAAGGTTAAGTTTGTGTGGTCGAATAAATGTGAAAAGAGTTTCAAACCTTGAAGGATCGACTTACATTGGCACCTGTCTTGACTTTACCTAATGGCTTGGAGGGATTCATGGTGTATTGTGATGCCTCACAGATCGGGTTGGGTTGCATACTTATACAATATGGTAAGACAATAGCATATGCATCATGGCAATTGAAGGTGCATGAGCGTAATTACCTGACGCATGATCTTGAGTTCGCGGCGGTGATTTTTGCCTTGAAGATTTGGAGACACTACTTCTATGGGGTACATGTTGATGTTTTCACCGATCACAAGAGATTGCAGTACGTGTTCACAAGGGATCTCAACTTGACACAAAGAAGATGGTTGGAACTCCTAAAGGACTATGACATGAGTATTCAATATCATCCTGACAAGGCAAATGTTGTAGCCAATGCTCTTAGTAGGATATCTATGGGGAGTGTGGCTCACGTTGGGAGGAGAAGAGAGAGTTGGCAAATGATGTTCACCGGTTGGCTAGTTGGATGTTAGGTTGGCCAATTCTAGTGATGGGGGTATCCATGTTCAAAATGGGGCCGAATCTTCAGTGGTTGTTGATGTGAAAGCTAAGAAATATTTAGATCCATCATTGATTGAATTGAAGAGATTGGTTGCCAAAAAGGAGATTGAAGTGTTCTCCCAAGGGGGAGATGGTGTACTTCGGTACCAAGACTGACTATGTGTTTAGGATGTGGATGGCCTTAGAAAGGTGATCATGAGTGAAGCTCACAACTCTCATTTTATTCTATTCATTCGAGATCTACTAAGATGTATCGACATTTGAGGGAGGTGTATTGGTGGCATGATATGAAGAAGGACATAGCCAAGTTTGTATCTGAGTGCCCAAGATGTTAACTAGTGAAGGTAAAACACCAAAGGCTCGGTGGTGTGGCACAAGACATTGAGATTCACACTTGAAAGTGGAAGATGTGAACATGGACTTTGTAGTTGGTTTGCCTCGGATCCGAAGACAATTTAACTCTATTTGGGTTATCGTTGATCAGATGACAAAGTCGGCTCACTTTCTACCGGTCAAGATGACTTTTGGTGTCAAAGATTATGCAAGGTTATACATCCTAGAGTTGCTAAGGTTGCATGGTGTGCCTAGGTCCATCATATAAGATCTTGGCACCCAATTCACTTCTCACTTTTGGAGGTCGTTTGAAAAGAGACTTGGTACTAAAATTAAGTTGAGCACCGCTTTTCATTCTCAAACCGATGGGCAAGCTGAGAGGACAATTCAAACCTTGGAGAATATGTTGAGGGCTTATGTAAGGGTAATTGGGATGACCACCTTCCACACATTGACTTTGCCAATAATAAAAGCTTCCATGCTAGCATTGGTATGGCACCGTTTGAGGCCTTGTATGGGAGGAGGTATAGGTCAACGGTGGGGTGGTTTGAGTTGGGGGAAATAGAATTGATAGTCATGGATTTAGTGTTGGAGGCTATGGAGAAGGTGAAGTTGATTAGGGAGAGGTTGAACACGGCCCAAAGTTGCCAAAAGTCCTATTCAGATGTTAGGAGGAGGGATCTTGAATTTCATGTTGATGATTGGGTGTATGTGAAGGTCTCACCTACGCTGTGATGCATTTTGGTAAGAAGGGAAAGATAAGTCCCCGGTATATTGGCCCTTATGATATTGTTGAGCGTATTGGGGACGTGGCTTATAGGTTGGAGTTACATCCAGATTCGAGTTCCATTCACCCGGTTTTCCATGTGTCTATGTTAAGGAAGTTAGTTGGTGATCCTAGCACTATTGTGCCTTTGGAAGGTGTTGAGGTTGGGGAGAACTTATCTTATGAGGTAGTCCCGGTGGAGATTTTGGATAGACAAGTGAAGCAGCTCCGTAACAAGGATGTAGCTTCGGTGAAGGTACTTTGGAGAAATCAACATGTGGAGAGTGCTATATGAGAGGCAGAGTTGGACATGATAAAATGATATCCCCATCTTTTCCAATCTACTCAAGCCTAAGGTATTAGGTCTTCTTCTTCTAAGTGGTCCTAACTCTTTCATTCTCGATTCTCATGATATGACATGTTTACACATGTATTAAAATGATTCTTATGATGTTTTGAATGATTTTAATATTCTTCGGCATGAGCTTTAATGACTTTATGATTTTCAAATGGTGAATTACGCGTTGTATCTTAAGTTGGAAGTTTCATGTTCTAAGTCAATCCTTTTAAGCCTTGTTCTTGCATATTCGAGAATGAATGTTCCCAAGGGGGAGATGATGTAATGACTAGGATATTGTATGATCTCATCGGAACTTGAATGTTCACACGACCCGTGTGGCCTCCAGTGGA
The DNA here is from genome assembly GCA_029948455.1 of Solanum rostratum. Classification (NCBI taxonomy): domain Eukaryota; kingdom Viridiplantae; phylum Streptophyta; class Magnoliopsida; order Solanales; family Solanaceae; genus Solanum; species Solanum rostratum. The sequence goes on along the minus strand of CM057050.1, from coordinate 35,660,843 downwards.
GTGACCGTTGGCCTCAATTTTGGATACGTGTCCTTGAGCTTGGAACACCAATGTTTGGGGCCATGTGTGGTCAATGGACACCTTCACGGGCGGTATGGCCAACCGTATAGCTTTTGGAATGATTTTTTTTAAGTATAGAATCACCATTTCGTAACTCGTCGTGAGATTTGTTTTCTAAGGAATGTGACACGGTTGGGTTCACGGGCCATGTAGCTTCACACGGCTCGTGTAACCCTCTATATAAGCGATTTCGTCAAGATTTTTTTAAGTATGGGATTTCCTTTCCGGACCTTCACCAAGTGAAATTTTGCTAAGTGTGGGTTCACGGGCAAGTAGACAGACCATGTAGTGTCATATGGGCCGTGTACCCCTCCTTGAAGTGGTGACGTGCCATTTTTCTATCCGTTTCATTAATGGTATTTTCTTAAATTCGGTTTATCCTGATGGTCTTTTAGGACTTCCTATGCTATCTAAGGACTCCCTAATGACTTAAACCCTATTCCTAATACTCAAAATTCACTCCTCGCATTTGCAATTCTCTCAAGTCACTCTTAAGTCTCCTTCAAAGAACTCTTGTGGGTTTTAAGCTTGGGAATCAAGGAAGGACCCTTTCTTCATCAAATCGCGTGTTGAATCTCTTCATTAGCTGAGGTATGTGGGATTGATTCTTGGTCCCTTTCGACCAAGAAGACCCAAACTCTTTTCAATTGGTTTTCATGGAATTTTGCTTACTTTAAATATGGGTTTTGAGATTTATGGTTTTATAAATTCAATTGAAGTATCGGTTGTGCTTTATTGATGATTTTAAATTGATTCAAGCCCTAATACGATGCTTTGTATTGAGGTTATGAAATTATGAATATGCATGTCCCCTTTAAATCTTGATTTGTACATGGGTAATCTATACTATGATTTAAATGTGAATTTTACTTATGTTTCTACTTGAATTTCATAATGTATTGTTTATTAAAGCTTGAATCTACATTACCAATGTTATTCTCATCTCACTCATAGCATATGCATTCACGAGCATTGAATTTATGAAATTACGGGTGAGTTAAGCTCACATATGTTTTGATGAAATGTTTTTTGTCAGTTAAGCTCACATACTGGTTATGACAAGATTGTGATTACATAAATATCTATTTTTACTGGCTCTTTGAGCATTTTGGGTGCTTGCACCATATCAACATGAGCATGAGCTATTCCTATGCATAAGTATCAAAATTATGAATTATGGTTTGCCTTTTGACCCTAAATGTGAATACAACAGATTTGAAATGAATATTTTATCTCTTGAAAGCATGTATATGTATAAGTATTCTCATGGGATGTTTTGACTTAGTACCGATGGATTGGGGACGTTAGGGCTATCCCCAAGGGTCCTCTCCTGTTCCTCGAACTATGTGCCAACATAGGAATGGAAGCCATTACCGAAAAGATCGGGTCGTAAGGAATGGTTATTCATCTATTGATATGATATTATATGATAGTGAAAATCCTTCTGAAAATATTGGGTCGTAAAGAAGGTGTCCATCCACCGAAAAGATTAGCTCATAAGGTGTAATGTAGATTACCCTAGCAAGTAATCTTCTTCTTCTGATGGGAGGTCTTTATCGTACTAGCTCATGTTATAGCTCACATAAGTTTGATTTATCGGTTATAGTCCATCCCCACTATATATAAGCATTATGGCATTCCATGCATCATGGACTTCATGGCATATTGTATACTATCCTCCTTTGGATATATGACTCTTTCTATTTTATGTGCCCTAGTCATCTAACGTTGAACGCAGGTTTGGTAAGTCATACGCATTGCATGCCCGTATACTTAGTATATTCAAACGTACTAATGCATACTTTTGCCTACATGATCTCACCATGTAGGGACCGAGGAGTACATCTATCCACCGCACAATATTTAACTCGGATCTCAAGTTTTTCTAGTTGTGGTGAGTCCTATCTTCCAAGGACAAGCTACCTATCCTTTACATATGGTGCTTTTTTTTAGGTTATTTATATTTGAGGGTGAGCCCGAGGTATGTCTTGGCCTTCATCCTATCTTGTGACTAGAGGCATTGTTGGACATCTTGTAAACTCCTTTACATTTATATGCTAAGTGCTATGTTGGAGATTATGTTATGGCTTGGTTACCCATTGAATATTGTTATGTGTTTTGGTTATGAGCCTTATGACTTTATGGTATGATATGATGCGAAAGATCCTAAGTCCCGAATTGCCCCCATAGCGTGAATCATACTTACCCGCTCCTTAGTCTTTATGTGCTACATGCTATGTGAATCAATGTTAATCCCTTTTTCGTATGATATCCCCATAGCGTGAGTCCTACTTTCCCATCCCTTAGACTTATGTGTTTATCATTTGAGTACACATCCAAACCGTTGATGTGAATTGGGATACTTTGAGGCTTGTTTGGGGAATCTCGGGTCCCCATTCGCCATGTCACTCCTAGACCCTAGGTCCAGGTCGTGAGCCCCCTCTCCCCGTTCAATTTTACTTGTTACTATTTTACTTATCGAAGTCAAACTATATAAACTTTGGCTAACATTTTAAGATGTACTTTTTCATCATATTAATATGAGAAAGATTACAACTTATAGCATTTTTTGTATAGTTTTCGACCATCTAAATTTTAAATTTTAAATATTAAATATATCTACTTCAATTTAACATTAAAGTTTAGTCAAGTTGACCTCGAAGAGTAAAACGATGACAAGTAAAAGTGAACAGAGGGAGTAATAGTTATACCTATTGTCATGAACTTAGAGCTTCGCTAAGACTTCCGTGCGACACTTGTCAATTCGCTCACGAATCTTTCACTATCTTGCAAATACAAGTATTTTTAACTTGATCACTAAGGGAACGTTAGATTAAGAAGACAAGAGAGATTTAAGAGACTTGTATATTGCTTTGGAAGATTGATTACAATTCTTGGATGGTTTGTACAAATGAGTGACCCCTCTATTTATACTATTCCTAAGGGGCTTATGTGCAAATAATATTTATCCTACAAGTCCCTAAATATTTACACTTTGTCACTGTCTCTAGAAGTCTCCACACCTCTAGAGAATTCTAAAGACTCTCAAGTCTTGTCTACAAGATTCTAGTTCTTCTAAGTTTGTACAAGATTTTCTCACCACATTCTAGAGTTTTTTAGGAGCTTCAAGTCCTGTCTGCAATGTCCTAGAGTCTTTCGGAAACCTCTCTAAGGCTCTAGTTTCTTCTCCTCGACTTTAGATTCTTCCCTCATTTTTATGGAAGACTAGCGGGTCGTGACACTGGGCTCAAAATTTCCAACAAATATAGTATTAAATAATATCATAACATAATACATGAATTATTTCTCTAAAACCTCTTATTAAACGAGCCCCTTATGGTGTAAAATAATTTTTAAATATTTATGCAATTGTAGATTATTTCATTAAGAGTAAAATAAAAGTTTAAAAAATAAGTTATGTTTAATTATAATAAGATAATATTTATAAAATAAATTTTAAAAATATGTGAAGTAAAATAAAACGAAAAAAGTATTAGGCAAGTGGTAGTAGAGGGGAAGTGCAATGGAAAGGAGCCAAATCATGTTTATCCACTAGCTCGTTTGTTTTTTCTTCTCATCTCTCTCCAGTGGTTTAAAGATAGGTGTAAGATTCTCGTAGCGCACTACTTTATGGAAAATCGGGAAAAAATATAACTACAAAATCAATTGAAACAGCTCGACTTTCGCCTTTCTGTCTATTCGGTCGGATGGCCATGAGGCCCATGAAATGACACAACTTTGTAAGTCTTTCATTTCATTACAAAAGATTCCATCATACCAATATTATAGACTCTGAACTTTCAACTAATTTTGGTTGCTCTTTTTGTGTCTCATTCATATAATAACACAAAAAAAGATACATTATTAGTTGCGTGTTTAAAAAGAAAAATACATATCCATGCACGCAGAGACTCAAAATTTTAGTTTTATTTAAATGGCGAAAATTCTTATAAACTTTATAATCTTTGTATTTTATTTTGTGTGATACTCTTTTTTTTTAGTTCATTAAAAAAAGAATGTCATCTTACTCTAATTGAAAATAATTTAACTTTAAAATACTTCTTATACCCCTTAAAAAAATATTTCTCGACCACACAAATATCTAAGCATTATTTTAAATTACAAGAAGTTTTCATTTTTTTCTTTAACATCATTCTCAATTAAAAAGTACCTAATAAAAAGAGACAAAGGAAATATTAACAATAAGTTATGTCAGGTATTTTCTTTCAAAATGAAAAGGTACAGTATTATAGCATAAACGTTCATATACTATCAAATTTCACCTACTACTATTAGGAAAAAGAAATGAAAAAGTATGAAAATAAATAAATAAAAAGATGCTCTTGTTGCCATTTCTATATCAGCACGCTATACGCGGATTTAAAGAGTGTTTTAATAAATAAAAAATTATCTAAATAAATATTTTATTTTACTATAATTTTTAAAATTTAAAAAATTTCAAAAATCTCCTCATGCTGATAAATTTCCATCTCGCTCTCAGATATATCCATTCTCTCCGATGCATTTCTCCTTACTCGGATATATAAATTTCCTCTTGAAAATATCTCCTACTTACGTATTTGGTGTCACTGATGTATTCTGAAGTTGTAGTCTCGAATTTAATAAATTTTAAAAAATCCTTATAATTTAGAAAAGAGTACGAAAATAATGTGATTAGTTATTCACGCATTAGAATTTTATGTATGTTATACAATAATTATGCTATACTCGAGACCTTTCCATAACAAATGCAACCTGCTCTCTTAACAATAAACAAATCTGAAAAAAAAAAAACAATTTAAGTTTCCATGCTCGAAATTTTATGCAATTAATTGTAATTCTTGGTAGGTTGGGAGGCCATAAGTGAAATTAATATTGATGGAAAGGACCACCACCCTTAACTAAAGCAGATCAAATAAATTATACCACGACTCTTGTAGAGGTTTTTATGCGCTGCCTGTGGAATGGCATGGGAATAGAAACTCTTTATCTAATGATGCAAAATTAGTGCTTTTGTCCATCTGTTTATCCACTTTTATTTGGATTATTTTTACTCCATACTCTGAGAAATTTGTATGTCCTTTTTGATTTTTGTATATAGTAGTATATAAATTTTATAAGGAAGAATGATAAAAGTGGAACCGTAAAACAAGTAATGCTTGTTTTGATAATAAATTTATGAAAAACAATTTATAAATAACAAGTTAAAAGTCAAAAGTAGGGAATAACATCTTTTTTACTTTTATAATTTGTGTATTATTAGTAATTTAAATAGACAAACAAAAGGCGTCGCGAGTGTAATAGATTAATAATTGACGTATTGGAGCAGAGGAATATGGGGCGATGGAAGCAATGGTATAGTAGAACAGATAAAACATATTGCCATTTGACAATAGATTAGTCATGTCATGATTCAAAACAAGATCACAACCAAAGAAAATAAAACTAAAGCACATGCAACACAATACTTAGTTTAAATTCTAAAATTTGGAGTTATGAGTACAAGAGCTTCGAAGTAACTAAAATGAATAAATACAATGTTGTATCATAAATATAATGCATATTCTGGAATAGAAAACCATAAGATGAAGTCTAAAAGAAACATCGCGACTCAAAGTTTGAGTGTCACTGCTGAATCTGGAAATAACAATAAACTCCGAACAAAAGATTAAATACTCTGTGGGAGTCTCTGTGCTTGATCTGCAGGGAGGAAACAAAGTAGGAGTGAGTACACCAAAATGTACTCAGTAGGTTCAATCGACTGGGTAGAAGAAATCAGATAATCATGTAATAACGAAGAATCCTATCACCTGCAATGAAGGGGTTAGTACACTATATATATATATATATATATATATATATATATATATATATATATGTATATATATATATATAACAAAATAAGATAGCAATAAAAAGCAAAGATATAATGCCAATCCGATGTATGAATTCAATGCATGGGGCGGAATCACGAATGCCGAAGGGCCGATGTATACATTTACCGAGCTAAGGCTATCAGATAGAATCCATGGGGGTCTCGTCAGACCATATACCAAATCTCTGAACCTTACCATCCCAGCGTGGCCAAGGGGTGTCACAATATCTCAATCTCTTCCGTGCCACCTCAGCGTAGTCAAGGGGTTTCATAAAGGGTGGTACAATATCTCAACCTTGCCACCTCAGGTGGTCAAGGGGTGGTACAGATGAAATATTAGATGAATGTATGCCAATGCCACAAATCAAAGTATATAACACCAATATAATCAGATTACGGATAAATAATAGTCATGGAATCTGAAAGGCAAGGACAAGTTTCTCAACTGGTACCACAATGCCATCAACATGTCTCTTATCACCTTACTTTCATCAAAACCTCAAAGTACCAATTAAAAATCGGACTCCACAAGTCTCAAAATATGCACATGATTATAGAAAATATCACAAAAACCATCAAATTAACACAAACACTTTCCAAATGATGTCACAAGTCTCATATTACCACAATGTCATCCAAATTATCTCAAATATCAAGATTACGTCTCAATTAACCAACAGAATCACAATTTACTTTAATTTCAATATAATCAATATAACATTTTCACAAAATTACCATCATATCAATCTAATTATTCATGAAACATCCTAAATTTTATAACCATCACATAAACATTTCCAATAAATCAAATCCAGTCCCAAGAAGATTAGTCAAACCTATCTCGATGTCGAAACTGCACTTGAGCTAAGTTTTCGGTAGCTCTAAGCCTCAAGAACGATCTCAAATAAACCAACCACTATCTAGAGTAGATTGTACGCAGCAATAGATGAATTTTAATAACCATATTGGCACGAATTAGGCTTAGGAGCAAAACAGACTAAATTAAGGCAAACATTTGAAGTTTTCAAATATGGAAATTGACAAGGAATTATGATTCTACGTGAAAAAAGGAGCCCGTGGGTGAAAATTCCAGTAAAATTGAGCTTCAATTGAGGGAGAAACCAACAATTAAAGTATAAGGACTCGAACTTTGTACGACCTCAATGGGGCTTGGAATTTCGGTTTCAAAAAATTTTGGACTAAGGTGGCACTCCATGAAATCCTTCACGGTCCCTGTAAGGATATACAGACCGTGTGGAGCCTCCTTGGAGTGGCCCTTGGCCTTTTGTGGGGTGTGTGGGCTTTGACATGAAGTTTGGGACTAAGGCATACCACACATGGACCCCACACGGGCTGTGTGAGGCTTCACAGACTATGTGGTGGACCTTCTGGTAGCCTTGGCCCGGAAACTTTACAGTTTTGAAGCCAAGGCATGTCACATGGACCATCTCACTAACCGTATGACCCTTCACGATCCGTGAGTTCCCCCTTATAGGTGCTAGAGTGAGAATTTTTTAAGTATTGAATTACCGTCTCATACCTTTGTCAAGAAGAATTTTTCTAAGTGTCAGATCATGGACCAAGTGTACGGTCTATATGCCCTATCATGGACCGTATGCCTCTTCCCGTAATCCCTGACTTCAATTTTTCTACTCGTTTCATTAATGACATTTTCATAATTATGGTTTATCCTAAGGGTCTTTTGTGACTTTCTATGCTATCTAAAGACATTCAAATGACCTATACTTTGTTCCACTCATTCAGATTCACTCTTACACTTAGAATTTTCTCAAGTCACTCTTAAGAACTATCTCAAGAACCCTTGTGAAGACTAAGCTTGTGAATAAAGGGAAAATCCTTTTCTTCATCAAATTTCTTCTTGAATCTTCTCTATGAGATAAGGTATCTGGAATTGATTCTTGGTCCTTTTCAACCAAGAAGACTGAAACTCTTTTCACTTGAATTTCATGAAAGTTTGCTTACTTTAAATATGGGTTTTAAGAATTATTGTTTATTAAATTCAACTAAAGTGCGAGCTATGCTTTATTGTTGATTTTAAATTGATTTAAGCCTTAATATGTTGCATTACATGATTATTATGAATATTTGAATATGCATGGTCTCTTTAAAGTTTGATTTAAGCATGAGTGATCTATATTATAATTTAAATGTGGATTTAATCATGAATTTACTTGAATTTCCTATTGTATTGATAATTTTAGATTGAATCTCAATTATCCATGTTATTCTCACATCATTCATGACATATGCATTCATGAGCATTGGATTTTATGAAAATTATGAAGTGGGTTAAGCCCAACTATGTTTATGTATATGATTTTTATAAGATTATGATTATGACAAGAATGTGATCACATAAATATCTATTGTTATTGGCTCTTTTAGCATATTGGGTGCTTGCACATTACTGTTAAGTGAATGAGCTATTCCCATGCATGAAAAGTAAGGATTGAATTGCGATTTGGATTTTAAGCCTAAATATACATTGAAATGATTTGAAATGAGTAATGCCTCTTTTGAAAGAATGTAAATGTATAAGTATTCTTGTGGGATGTTTCACTCAGCACCGATGGATTGGGGGCATTAGGGTTATCCCCAAGGGACCTCTCCCTTTTCTTGAACTATGTGCTAGCATAAATATATGGTAGCCATTACCAAAATGACCGAGTCCTAAGGAATGTTTACACATTGATATGATATGAAATGATATTGAAAATTCTTATGAAATGATGTATTCGTAAGGAAGGTGTCCATCCATCAAAATGACGAGGTCATATGGTGTGATATAGATTACCTTTGGTAAGTAATCTTTTCCTACCGATGGGAGGTCTTCATCAGACCAATTCATGTAATAGCTCGCATGAATTTGATTTATTGGTTATAGTCCATCCCTACTATATATGAGCATTATCGCATTTCATGCATCATGGATGACATATTGTTATACTACTCTTTTTCAGATATATATCTCTTCTATATTATGTGCCCTTGTCATCTAATATTGAATGCAGGTTTGATAAGTCATATGCATTGATGCACATACTTAGTACATTCAAACGTACTAACACATACTTTCGCCTACATGATCTAACCATGTAGAGACCGAGGAATACCATCATCCACCGCACTATGGTTAGCTTGGATCTTGAGATTTCTTGTTGTGGTGAGTCCTATCTTCCAAGCACAAACCACCATTCCTCTACTTATGGTGCTTTTGTTTGTGTTATTTACTTTGAGGGTGATTATGGGTATGTCTTGGCCCCGTCCCATCTTATGATTAGAGACATTGTTGAACATCTTGTAAGCATTTTTACGTTTATATGCTAAGTGTTGCATTAAGAGATTATGTTTATGGCTATGACTATTTATTGGTTATCGCTATGTGGATTGGCTATGAGTATTATGATATGCTTTTATATTATGATGTGAAAGATCCTAAGTCATGAATTATCCCCATAGAGTGAGTCATACTTACCCGTCCCTTAGTCTTTATGTGCTACGTGTTATGTAAATCCTTGTTACTCCCTTTCCCTAGGACATCCCCATAGTGCGAGTCCTATTTTCCCATCCCTTAGAACTATGTGTTTACTATTTGTTTATGCTTTCGAATTGATGATGTTAATATGGATACATTAAGGCTTGTTTGGGAATTCTCAGGTTCCCATTCGCCACGTCACTCTTAGACCCTAGGTCTGGGTCGTGACATAACGTTTACAAAAACAAGACATAGGAAACCCAACTAAAGATCCAAAATTATGAAATTAAAGAGGAAATCAATATAAAAGTAGAAAAAATTAATTAATTTAACCAAACACTTACACAAAGTTTTCACAAAAATCCTTGAAGAAATACCCCAAATACAAGCTTGAAATGTCAAAAATGGCATAAAAATGGTGAACCCGTCACTTTTAAAAAATTAAAGCTGTTTCAGAAAAATTGTACTCCACGAACGTAGACAAGTATCCTGAATGCAGAGAAGATGGACTTAACACCTCCGCAAATACAGGATAGTCATCGGCGAACATAGAGGGTCATCAGATATACCTCTGCAGATGCTGAAGTACCAATCACGAATACGGAGAGAAGAAACAGGAAGCCTCCGCAAATGTAGGCCCACACCCATGAACATGGAGAGCAAAGTAGCCTGCACCAGAAATAAAAAGACAACTATTGAAATTTCCCAGAATAGACCCCCAGGGTCCATTTGAAACTTGACTCACACAATCCATACATGCATCCCTACGGGAAACGACAATCCAGATTCAACTAAATTATCAAAATTCGATTCCAAGGTCTCTTTAATGCGGTTACCAATAAAACTCAATAAAATTAGTTTAAAACTCATATACAAAAACTTCCTCAAAAACTTCAAAAATTATAATGAGGCCATTTCTAGCGTTAGTTTTACCATCCGAAACTACTAAAACTGTCAGAATTTTGAACTGAGCTTTTAAACTCCAAATGTTGACCAAGTCAAACTTTATCTTTAGAAAAAACAAAAAAAATACAATTTTGGATCCAAAATCTTTAAAATAACTCCAAATTCAGTTTCGTAACTTATTCTAGAGCAGATTCAACATTTTGGAGCTAATGAAATCAAGGGATTTCTGATCCGACACCCAAACTCAGAATGGTACAAAAACTCACTTTTTAAACAACTTAAGCTTCGAATGCCAAAACTCATATTTTCCACTTTTAAAACACAAGATCTCAATTCCAACAATACATATAGTTCAAAACAGGTCTAAACTAACTTACGAAAGGGCAAAATAGTAATTTTTACAAATAGGCTAAAAATGAATGTCTAGGTCATTACATCATTCACCACTAAAAATAATGTTTGTCCTCGAACAAAAGGGAAAGAAAGGTACCTGAAGCATAAAAATGGCTTGGATATCTGGCCCACATATTCGACTCCAACTCCCAAGTAGCCTTCTCAATTAGACAGTGTTGCCACTAAACCTTCACTAAAGGTATATCCTTGATCATCAACCTCCAGATGTACCTATCTAATATAGCTATTGGCTCCTCATCATAAGATAAATCAAAACCCAACTCAACTAAATCATAAAAAATTACATATGACTCATTAGGAATAAACTGATGGAGCATGGAGACATGAAATACAAGATGAACTGTTGATAGTCTCAGTGGCAATTCTAACTCATAAGTAAGCTCACTTACCCTCCTCAAAATCTCAAATGGGCCAATAAGCCTAGTAGTGAGCTTAACCTTCTTCCCAAACTTCATCACATCCTTAATGGGTGATACATTCAGCCACGCACTATCTCCAACCATGAACTCTAGAGGTCTAGTCTTCCTATCAACGTAACTCTTCTGGCAGTTCTGGGCTGTTAACAACCTACTCTGTATCAATCAGACTTGATCCATAGCATCCCTAAGCAAGTCAACACCCAAAGCGTCGTTGAACCTAAATCAAACAATTCGTTAGGCAAGCTACACCTCCAGCTATATAATGCATCAAATGGTGCCATCTGGATGCTGGAATATTGTAAGCAAACTCCACCAAAAGCAAATGCTAATCTCATTAGGCCCCAAAATCAATCACACAAGCCCGAAGCATATCCTCTAACACTTGAATAGTGCGCTCGGAATGTCCATCTATTCTAGGGTGGAAAGCTAAACTCAAATTCAATCGAGCACCCAAATCATGTTGTAGAGCCTTCCAAAAGTGGGAATTAAATAAAGATCCTCTGTCCGACACTATAGACAATGCACCCCATACAATATAACCATATCTAGGATGTACAACCTAGCCGACTGCTCTGCACTGTAGCTAGTCTTCATCGGTAGAAAGTGAGATGACTTGGTCAATCGATCAACAATCACCCAAATTGAATTAAACTTACCCAAGGCTATGGGAAAACCAGTAACAAAATCCATCGTGATATGCTCTTATTTTCATTCAGGAATGGGCAACCTCTGCATCGAACCTCCACATCTTTGGTGCTCATATTTCACTTGTTGACAGTTCAAGCACTTTGCCACAAACTCTGCAATATGAAGACCATTCTATTTTTGTGAAGGATTAACCCTTCCGATCTTTGCATTCACAGTACTAGGTTTGCATTATATCTTGAATAGCTCTTTAGATCTAGATAATGCGAAGCGATGAGTTGGTTTTCGGAGTACATTTGACCTAAGGCAGATTTTAATTTTCTAAAATGGGGGTTGCTTTCATATCTTTTTAATTTTGAGCTTTAAAAACTCTTGGGTGGCGATTTGAAAGAGATGCTTTAAGATAAATTCATTAGGTAAGTGATTTTAATTCATAATATTTTTTATTCACTAATTATTTTATGATTCCAACATTAATTTCTTGGTTTTGAACTTCATATGGTTTCTTCAAGAAAATTAGTTTTTGGTAGTTTGATGATTGTAGACTACTTTCAGCTCCAATTTCAAGTTGGTTCTCGGCATTGATTTTTAAATGGTTTTGGGAACGTAATTATGCATTAATTCTCAATTTTCCCTTGCTTTTTGAGGTAGAATTTTTGGGACTGATTTGTGTTGGATTATGAAAAATTATAATTTGAATGTTATTATTTTCTTATTGTGATTTCATAGTTAAATAGATTTTGGTGAACTAGAGGCTCGGCAAAGAGAAAAAGTATAAAGTGTTGGAGTAGATAATTGATTAATTTAAGATAAGTGAATTTTCTAAACTTTAGTTAAGGAACTTGAACATTGTATTTTCTACCTTGTGTGTTGAAGAGTAATGAAAATTTGGATGCAAGTTCCACTAATTATGAAATTGAGCTAAAGGACAATGTAATTGCTTGTGATGATTATTAATTGATTATTGGTGATGAAACTTCAATGATATTGTTAATCCTATGATGAGGAAATTAATTGATATTGTTGATATTATTGTTGAGGAAACTTGGATGAAATTGTTGAGCCTATTGAGGATGAAGCTTGCATGATATTCTTGATCCTATTGTGGAGGAAACTTGACTAATAATGATGATTCAATTATTGAAATGGTATCATTACTAACTGATTTGAATGATATATTAGTTTGGACTCATGACATATTTATGTGGATTCATGATATGTTCTTTCATGCACTAATTGTATGTGCCTATTTGCATTGATTTTAGAAGCAAAATGAAATTTACAGTTACTTGATGTCGATGCAAAATGATTCTAATGAAATAATAAAGCTAATGGAAAAGGTTATGCGAGATATAATAAGCCGATGGGAAATAGTTCTATCTAGATATGATTATGCTGATGAAATAATTTTTTTGGTGGATACATAGTCCATATGTATCCCCCATGGATATCAATATGAGTTGACTACCATTTTTAATATCGTAGGACAAACATGCATGATAATTACTTGACATCACATTGCATTCATATACATGCTATGGTTGAGAAAATCTCTTTTATAAATCTCTTTTTGGTTAAACCCTATAATTGTGACTTACCTAGAATAATGTGCTAATTGAATTATGAACAGTGTAGTTTGGCTTGTATGATTACAAGTTGTAGCTTTTGAGGATCGGATGATATGGTTGAAGTACTCGTATTCCTTATTTTTTACCTTGTTTTTATTATTTACTTGTTGGTTACCTTGTTGTTGGTACTTACCCTTGCTTCTACACCTGTATAAGTTGTGAGCTCAGTTCTTTTGGATTTCTCCATTCTATATTGATCCGAGCTTTTGAGTTGCTTGATAAGTAGCAACTAATTCCTTCACCGGACCTTAGGACTTATTATTTATATTGGTTTTATTCTATTTGAGAATCAAGAACAACTAGGACTCATAAATGTATAATATATTTCAAATCGTCGATTGTAAAAGAGATTTACACATGTGACACCAGTCTTGGGTTGGTTTAGATTGTGATCCTATTAAGTTGTTATCCTATCCTTATAATTGCTTTATTTTGTTTTACATTTTTGCTTTATTTGAATTATATCATTGATTAGACTGACTTGTTTTGGTATGTTAAGGCAAGTGCCATCATGCTTGGGTTCGAGTTGTGACAAAATGATATCAAAGCCCCAAGTTTATAGGTCTCACATATGTATAACCCCAGTCTAGTCGAGTCTCGAGGATCGATGTAGAGTTTTCCATTGTGTATCTTTGAAAAGCTATGAAGGTTGTTAGAAAAAATCCACTTTGACTCTTTCAATTCCTATCATGTGTGGTTACTGGTGTGAGTGTTGAGTTATCACATGTTCTTTTGACAAATGACTAGGACTAAACATTACCTTCTGGTAGAGGAGGGGAGGCAATCCCCGAGATTAATAGCGAAACCCACCTAGGTCAAAGGTAGAAGTAGAGGTTGAGTTAAAGCCCAAGTTGAGCTTGAGGAGCGACACCAATTAGAGATCATGAGAGGAGTAATTCTCTTAAGATTTTTGTTGAGTTTAGAACGGACCACGTTCCTACGAAATATAGAGCTACACCCTTGCTTCAACACACATTGCTGAAGATGATTGTATGCTTAAGAGGCTCAATCAAGGTGGAAGTATGACAGGCACACCATGAGGTTCACAGCCCTGAGAAGGTGATCACGTTTTGAGCAACACTAATTTCTCATTGTTCAGGATTTGGTAAAGCAACCATTGGTAGTTCCTATAGTTGAGGTTGATCTAGCACTAGTGGTGAGGCTTAGGATGCACTACTGAATACTTCTATTGAGGATGATCAACACTACTATAAGAGGTTGAGAAATATGGCCCCACCACTATTTTAGGGTGGGAAAATAGAGGATGCCTATGAGTTCTTCACTACCTTAGGAATTGTTAGATGTTGTTGGATTAGTGGAGGAACACAGAGTTTGATACATCACTCTTCAACTTTGTGGAATCTTCAGGGAGTAGTAGGTGACCTATTCAGTATCATTGCCAGTTGGATCTCTCCAGTGCCATGCAAGACATTTTGTAGTGCCTTTTACGATTGTTTTATCCCTTGGAGTATGAAGGAGTAAGGTTTCCTGTGGTTCGAGGGTTTGAGATATGTTGATCCGTCAATTACTGAGCATGAGGTCCATTTCCGCCAGTTAGCTAGACATGCCACCATGATCATTTTGGATGAGGTCGAGAGAGGTTGTTGATTTGTGAGAGCTTTGGCGTATTCTATTTATTGGGCCATGTTCAAAGTATATACCCGAAGGCACCTAATCCAAGCTATCTTTCATATTTAAGCATTCATACGCATAAATTAAACTTTGCAAAATAAAAATGGGGAAAGGGTCTATGAGACCATATTATGACAATGAAGCAACATTAAAAAGAAAACATCAACATTTTTTCATAAAGCACACCGACTTAAACATAGACGAACGGAACCGGTAATGATCGATTTTCATCAAATAGAAAAGACTCCATAAAAAGGCAACATAGAATGTAAAAGCCTCAAAAGGGCAACATATACATCAATGTCCCAAAATAAAATACAAGCTAGAATAGAAAATGGAAGAGTCTCGAACTAAGGGTTTGCCACAAAGATACTAGTCTCGAATGTCTAAAAACTAGCCACATTCTGGTGGAAAGGTACCTGTTCCTACATGGATAAATCATGCAGGAAAAATATGCATTAGTATGTTAAAGTATGTGAGATTTAATGCAAGCATGAAATTGTAATGTCATCATTCATACGGAAAACATGTAAATATACACGAGATGGTAAAGTACATAAACATGAGCTTAAGCATGCATGAGGAATCACTCAATATGAATGAGAATCAATGCATGAGGGATCATAAGTAATGGAATCATATCATAGATTCGTAAACTTATGGGAGTGGACCTTAACCGATATTTAAGACCATATAAGCTACTATGTGGAATCTAATATAGCCGCCTACGTTGGTGTAAGATGCCATCTATGAGGAAAGAAAATAAGCTTTGGAAAATTTTGACTATAAGCTTCTACGAAAGGTTTTATGGGTCATAAATTGAAGTACGACCCGTATGTTTATTCGTGGAACCTACGCAGACTTGGTAAAAATTGAGATCTTTCAGGAATTCAATCTACAACTCATCAGATAGCTCATAAAATATTTTATAAGCCATGGATCATGTCGTGGAATGTAAATCAGAGAAAGGTCTCTGAAAGTCTGAAAGGCTATCAGACGAAACCCCTATTTATGGCCCGTAAAATGGACCATGACCCTTAAATGGGGGTCTCGTAGTCCTATCCGGTGATTTTTATAGGAGAAGTTCCAACCTTTCCTATTCCCTTAATAACCTCATCTAGTCCCTCCATGAACCCTTATGCAATTCCAAGACCCTCGCTCATCAAGTCGAGTGCAAACGACTCTAATCGCCTAAGTTCCAGCACGAGTTTATATATGTGTCTACTTTAAATGATTATATCTCTTAGAATGAATTAGATGCTTAGTAACCCACCAAATAAAAGCTCTTTAAATTATCTTACCGATGCAATTGGTTTCACCTAATTCGTAGTTCGCATCGAAAAATTATGCCTATTTTAGTGAAACACTGTCAGGCTGCTAGTTTATATGGCCCTCTTTATGGGCCTTGGATTGATTTACGTTTTCATGGAAACTATCCTGCCAGTTTTAAACGGGGTGTTTTTTTTCCTTTCCTCACACCCTAAGCCTAATACAACGTTTTTTTGACCCCTATTATGCCCTTTATCAGCATATACAATCCTAACTTCACCTTATTCCAAAAACACTTTAAGTCTCAAAACAAGCTCTCTCAATGCATTCAAGTGTGAGGCCAAGCAAGGGTTTCAGATTTTCTATCTCCAAATTAAATTTCCTCCTCCGAAATCACACCCATGTATGTGGGTTTGATTGTGGGAACCTTCCTTCCCACAAGTCCAACCATTCTTCTTCTCCAACTTCATGAAATTTATGGATCTTCATGGGTATTTGATGAACTCTTGCATATGATGTTACTATTATGTATTCTATGATGGTTTACTTTGTTCATTATCATGAAGTGAAATATCATTTGGAATTTATATGAGTATTGAATAAGTCTTGACTAGGTTTTGCTTGATAAGATGAGTTTCATATTCCCATGTCCATGTTTTGGAAAACAATGTATATGATTATGATGGGTTAGTTAAGAATGATTCAAACTAATTATTTTCACTATGTGTTTTGAAATATGACTTCTAAATAATGAGGGTTTTAGTACAATGTTGGTGGATTGATTTTAATGAATTTAAAATGAATTGATTTTACTCCCCTCTTGTCTTATACTTTTGAATTGCATGATCTTAAGCATATGTGCATATACCCACCATGTGTGACTAAATATACATGACAAATATTCTTATGTTGATGAAAGATTATTGCATGAAGTACAAGACGAGTATGTTATGATAAATTATAGGTTCCCAAGCATGTATTAACTCATGAAAATTTTCTATGATTTTGTAAGTAGAATGTTGAGCCCTTATACTATGTTCTACCCTTTTGTGAGTGAAAAATGTCTATATGAAGGGGTCAAGCATGATAACTATTTTACCCTCATGTACAAACTAAAGCTCAGTAGAAGCGGTCAAGCTTATTACAATCTTTACCCTCATGTGTAATGTAATGCCTACTAGAAGGGGTCAAGTTTATGCAATGTTTTTACCCTCTAGTATAAGGTATATGCCCGCATATTGAGGTCAAGTATATGATTGAGATACTCTTTCCATGTTATTATGTTTTTTATAAGTCATTCAAGTTATGATTAAATTTATGACTATTTCACGTATTTCGTGGGACTAGAATTAGCACCGAAAGAGGCTTAAGGTGGGGGTTCGACCCAAGGGGTCCTTATGTAAAGTTTTGGTATCGCAACTATGTGACACCATAGGTTTATATTATTTTTCCTAAATGGGCTTTACTAATGGATCCAACTAGGACAAGTTACCCACTTTGTGGGGTCAAGTTTGGTTTACCTTCGAAGTAGATCACTCCTTTATTCGGTGTGGAGTGAACATCGAGATTTCAAGTAGTAGCTCGCGTGGTCTTATATGCCAGTTAGGGTCTCCTCCCACATATGTATGTTATGTTATGCAAGTTTGGCTATCTTTATGGATGTTTTAGCTTAAGCATTGACCATACATGTCATCTTGGTCTTATATCCATTGATTATAATTATGCATCTTGTTAATTATGGATTATGTCGTTGTTGCATTGCACCCCGCATACTTAGTACATTTCAAGTACTAATGCATACTTTTTTTTACATGATCTAACCATTTAGGGATCATAGCTCCTATTTACCCTTCTCCTCGTGGCTAGACAGTTCGTTCAAAGATTTCTATTGGTGAGTCCTTCATTTTGGGGGTAACATCCACTTTCCTTTCATGCTTTGGTAAGACTTATTTATTTATGGACAATTATCTTTTGAGGGTGAGTCCAGGAGATGTCTTGGCCCCCGTTCCACTCATGTTAGAGGTGTCGTTGGATATGTGGCTATGTATATTATAATCTTGACTCCTACTATGTTTATGTGATTATGTAAGACTTTTCTTAGTCCTTATCCCCTTCTATGTGTTGATATTTGTTGATGATGTGATGGAAGTCCCAAGTCCCCTATTGTCCCCATAGCGGGAGTCATACGTACCCACCCCTTAGACCTTATTTGTTATGTGATTGATGCAAATCCTCTTTCCTATGACATCCCAGTAGCGTGAGTCCAAAGCCCCCTTCCCCTTAGAATTATTTGTTACTTGCTCATTATTTTATTATGCTTCCGTAACCAAGGATGTGCAAATGACATGCTAAAGAGGCTTGTTTGGGTTGCCTTTGGCTTTCCAATTCTCTATGTCATGTCTAGGTCCTAGTCTTAGGTCGTGAAAAGCTTGGTATCAGAGCACTAGGTTATTGATGGTCCTCAGCAATCCAACACACCGCATCAAGTAGCATCTTATTCATGGTTGTGAAGCATGCCACAACTATGAATGCGAGGCTATGAGGCATTTTAGGAATTGAATCACTTCTTTATGATCCATGTTATGCATTAGAGCTAAATCCTCTAAGGTTTATTTCTGATTCCTTTCCATTAGATTTCAGAATATCTCTCAAGCTATTCAGAATGTTGGACAAGATGGTAACTATCCTTCGCTTGAGGATCAACTTCATAATAATGACATATCAAATGCAGAGATTCGCAATGCTCTATCGGTATTGGCCAAAGTTGTAACCACTCAACTAAATCAACAAGCGGGTGCCCTTAGGATTGCAAATGATAAGAGGAGGGAGAGGAAGGCTAAGAGGGCCTGAGTTGATGGTGCTTTCTTTTCTACTAGTCTACCGGTGCCCAAGCACAAAAAGGAAAGATTTCTTTTCGCCATTTGTCAAGGGCATGACAAGAAGCATAAAAAAAGTGTTTGGCTGGCACTGAGGATTATTTGATGTGTGGCAGTATTGAGCATAAGATGAGAGATTGTCCTGTGGCCTCTGTATAAGAGAGAAGAAGGGCTCGATTTGAAGATAGACTCCCATATGCTGAGCCCGAAGGTAATGGTGTACCAAATCCTGCTAGGTGTCCAAAATGTGGAAAGAATCATGCCGGCATGTGCTTGGGAAACACGGGTGCATGTTTTTTGTATGGAAAATGGGCTACAAGCTTGTTGCTTATCCATATGCTCATAATAGAGATAAAGATGGTCATCCTCAAGGATATGGTGCTCATGGAACTCAAAAGGCATAAGGTTTTGCCAAAGGTGGTAGTGCTACTTTTCTTAAGTGCCGAAGGTGTGGGAAGGACCATGGTGGCATTTGTCGGAGAGGACCAAGTGGTTGTTTTGGTTATGGAAAAGTGGGGCACCAAATCTTTGAGTGTTGTTATGCTGCTATAATAGACAAGGAAGGGTGTCTTCGTGGTCAAGTGGTTCCAACGGGGCAAATGCAAGATGCCCAAACTCTAGGAGAAGGTTTATACGGAACCCGATTTTATGATCTTCAAGAGAGGCATGAAGTGGATAAGGCCCTCGATGTTGTCACAGGTACGTTAAAGGTTTTATGATTATGATGTCTACTATTTATTGGATCAAGGTGCCACTCTCTCATTTATTACTCCATTTGTTGCTAATAAATTTCATGTGTGTCTTAAATTATTTTATGACTCCTTTGAGTTATATACCCTTATTGGTGAGTCTATTATCACTAGAAGAATCTATAGGGGTTATCTCTTGTTTATATTGCATGGAGTCTTGCCTTGTGATTTTATTGAGCTTGACCTGGTAGATTTTGATATCAATCCATAAATGGATTAGTTACATGCATATCATGCTTTCATTAATTGTAGAACGCGCAAGGTTAAGTTCCAAATTCCTAATGATCCCGTCCTTGGGTGGGAAGGTCATAATATTGTGGTGAAGGGTAGGTTCATATCTTGTTTCAAGGTCCGAATATTGATGTCTAAGGGTTATATTTACCATCTTGTAAGGATTAGGGACGTCATGTCTAAAGTCCCTCCTATTAAATGGGTGTCAGTGGCTGACTCTCTTATCCTATAATCTTTCTGCTTTGTTCTATTTGAGAAGAAAGACAGTTTCAGACTTTGTAATTCTTTGGATTTCTGTATGACTAGTGGCTTGTACACGTGACAACCAATCCTTGGGTGGTATTTAAGTTTTGTGAAGATTTCTCTTTTTAAGTTATCTATTTTATTTAGTACTTCCGCACGTTATTTCGATATTCTTGTTGGGTTTAGGCTGACTTGTCTTGATGGGTTAAGACGAGTGCCATCACGCCCATTTTTGGGTCGTGAAGTTTCTTGATGTCTTTCTCGATGAGTTTTCTAGTGTTCCTCCCAAAAGGGGAATACATTTTGGTATAGACTTCCTAGTACACAACCTATTTCCATTTCCCCTTACCATATGACCCCAGCGGGGTTATAAGAGTTGATGGACCAGTTGAAGGATTTAATGGAAAAAGGATTTTATAAGGCCTAGCAAGTCACCATGGGTTGCATCGGTGTTGTTTGTAAGAAAGAAAGACGCCTTTTGGAGTAGATATGGTGTTGTCATTCGGCTTAACTAATGCACTAACGATATTTATGAGTCTTATGAATAGGGTCTTTCAACCCCCCCCCCCCCCCCCCCCCGGCATGTTTGTTGCGGTATTCATTGTTGATATTTTGGTCTACTCCCAAAGCGAAGAAGATCATATTAAGCATTTGAGGGTAGTGTTGCATACCTTTAAGGAAGAAAAGTTATTTGCTAAGTTTGATAGATATGGGTTATGATTAAAAGAAGTTGCATTCATTGGGCATGTGGTGTAAGGTGAGGAAGTCGAAGTGAATCCTAAGAGAAAGGAAGTTCATTTTTTGGCTAAGTTGGGAGTTAGGTTAGATAGAGGCCGAAAGATGGAGGGATGGTGGTTCTAGATTCTTCAAACCGTTCTTTGATTGAAGAGGTCAAATCTAAGCAGAACCTTGACCCCGCTTTATTAGATTTGAAAGCAGTGGTGAAAAATGGAAAGATAGAGGTTTTCTCCCAAGGGGGAGATGGTGTCCTTAGGCACCAAGGTGGGTTGGGTGTGCCGAATGTTGATGGCTTGAAGGATGTGATTTCGAAAAAGGCACATAACTCATCCTATTATATTTATCTCAATTCTAAAATGATGTATAGAGGTTTGAAGGAGGTATATTTGTTGGGTGTAATCAAAAGTCTCACCCATGAAGTGTGTTCAGCTTGGCAAGAAGAGTAAATTGAGCTCAAGGGTTGTGGGTCCTTACAAAATGTTGAAAAGGGGTTGAGGTAGCTTATGAACTTGAGTTTGCCTAATGAGATGGAGTTGGTTCACCCTTTATTCCATATTTCTATGTCGAGGAAGTGCGTAAGTGACCCAAACTCCATTGTGCCTTTGAAATTTGTAGGTGTTGTGGAGAAAAACTTGACATATGAAGAAGTTCCATGGAAATATTGGATTGACAAGTAAAGAGGTTGAGGAATAGAGGTGTAGCATTTGTCAAAGTCCTTTGGAGGAAGCAACATGTCAAAAGTGTTACTAGGAAAGTTGAAGCGAACATGAAAAAGCGATAACCTTATCCCTTCCATTCTATTCTAGCTTGGGGTACTACGATCCTTCCTATTTTAGAAACTTTTCTCCTTGCATGTCATTCTCATGTTATTTATGCATGGTTATGTAATTTTGATGTTGCATTCTAAATGCTATTTTAGACATGGTTTAAAGGTTTTCATGGTGCATATGTTGTATTTGGCATAAGGTGCACGTATTTCGTTCCTTAGAGCTTGCCTTAGTATGTTCGGGGTCGAATATTCCTAAGCGGGAGATATTGTAGATCCCACCTATCAAGAAAGAAAATAAGCTTTGGAAAATTTTGACTGTCAGCTTCTACGAATGGTTTTATGAGTCGTAACTTGAAGTACGACCCATATGTTGGTTCGTGGAACCTGGACAGACTTGGTGAAATTTGAGATCTTTTAAGAATTCAATCTGATGAGTCGGCCCATAAAATCTTTTACGAGCCATAGATCATGTCGTGGAATGTAAATAAGAGAAAGGTCTCTGAAATTTTTAAAGGCTATCACACGAAACCACTTTCTATGGCCCGTAGAATGGACCACGAGCCATAAATAGGGTCTTGTGGTCCTATCTGGTGATTTTTATAGGGGATGTTCCAACCTTTCCTATTCCCTTAACATCCTAATCTAGATCCTTCATGAACCCTCATGCAATTCCAAGCTCCTCTCTCATCATGTCAAGTGCAAATGATTCCAATCGCCTAAGTTCTAGCACGAGTTCATATATGTGTCTACTTAAAATGGTAATATCTCTTAGCACACAATGGATTAGACACTGAAAGACCCACCAAATAAAATCTCTTTGAATTATCTTTTCAATGCAATTTGTTTCACCTAATTTGGAGTTTGGATCGAAATCAGGTTGTCACTATATACAACCCTACTTATGGGCCGTGGATTACGACCCGTAAATGAGCTTTCTTAGAAACTATTCGGCTAGCTTTAAAAGGGGTGTTTTTTCCTTTCCTCACACTCTAAGACCAATACAACGTCGTTTTGGCCCCTATTATGCCCCTTATTAGCATATACAACCCTAATTTACCTCATTCCTGCTCATTCAAAAAACACTCTAAGTCTCAAAACTCTCTCAAGCTCTCTCATGGCATTCACGGGTGAGGGTAAGCTAGGGTTTTGGATTTTCCATCTCCAAATTAGATTTCCTCCACAAACATCACACCAAGCTATGTGGGGTTGATTGTGGAACCTTCTTTCCCACAAGTCCAACCATTCTTCTTCTCCAACTACATGAAATTTATGGATCTTTATGGGTATTTTATGAACTCTTGCATATGATGTTACTATGGTGCATTCTATGAACATTTATTTTGTGCATTATCATGAAGTGAAATATCATGTGGAATTTATGAATTTATATGAGTATTTAGGAAGTCTTAACTAGGTTTTCCTTTTTAAGATGAGTTTCATGTTCCCATGTCCATGTTTTGGAAGACGATGTATATGATTATGATGTGTTTGTTAAGAACGATTCAAACTAATTACTTTTCACTATGTGTCTTGAAATATGACTTCTAAATAATGAAGGTTTTACTACAATGATAGTGGTTTGATATGAATGATTTTAAAATGAATTGATTTTACTCTTCTCTTCTCTTATACTCTTGAATTGCATGATCTTAAGCATATGTGTATATGCCCACCATGTTTGACTAAATGTAAATGAAAAAGATTCTTATATTGATGAAATATTATTGCATGCATTAGAAGACGAGCATGTTTTGATAGATGATGGGATCCCAAACATGTAATAACTTATGAAAAGTTTCTATGATTTGTAAGTAGAATGTTGAGCCCTTATACTATATTCTACTTTTTTGTGAGTGAACAATGTCTACATGAAGGGGTCAAACATGATAACTATTTTACCCTCATGTACAAACTAAAGCTCACTAGAAGGGATCAAGAATATTACAACCTCTACCCTCATGTGTAATGCAATGCCTGCTAGAAGGGGTCAAGTTTATGCCATGTTGTTGCCCTCTACTATAGGGTATGTACCAATATGTAGGGGTCAAGTATATGAATGAGCTACTCTTGCCATGTTATCATGTTCTTTATAAGTCATTCAAGTTATTATTAAGTTTATGATTATTATAAGTATTCTGTGAGACTAGGCTTAGCAGTGAAAGAGGCTTAAGGTGGGGCGTCGACCCAAAGGATCCTTATATAAAGTCTTGGTCTCTTAACTATGTGCCACCATAGGTTTATATTATTTTCCTAAATGGGATTTTACTAGTGATCCAACTAGGAAAAGTTACCCACTTTATGGGGTTAAGTTTGGTTTACCTTGGCAAGTAGACCACTCCTTTATTTGGTGCGGAGTTCCAAGTAGTAGCTTGTTTGGTCTTATATGTCGACTAAGGTCTCCTCCCATATTTGTATGTTATGTTATGTAAGTTCACTATCTTTATACATGTTTTAGCTTAAGCATTGTTCATACATGTCATCTCAGTCTTTTATCAATAGGTTATAATTATGCATCTTGTTAATTATGGATTATGTCGTTGTTGCATTGCACCCCGCATATTTAGTACATTTCAAGTACTAATGCATACTTTTCATACACGATCTAATCATGTAGGGACCAGATCTCTTATTCATCCTTCTCCTCGAGGCCAGACGGTTTGTTCGAAGATTGCTATTTGCGAGTCCTCTATTTCGGGGACAACATCCACTTTCCTTTCATTCATTGTTAAGACTTATTTATTTATGTAGATTTATATTTTGAGGATAATACCGAGAGATGTCTTCTCCCTGGTTCTACTCATGTTAGAGGTGTCGTTCGATATGTGGCTATGTATGTTATAATTACTATGATTATGTAAGATTTATCTTAGTCCTTATCCCCTTCTATGTGTTGATATTTGTTGATGATTTGATGGAAGTCCCAAGTCCCATATTGCCCCCATAGCGTGAGTCATACTAACCCGCCCCTCAGACCTTATTTGTTATACGATTCATGCAAATCCTCTTCCCAATAACATCCCCATAATGTGTGTCCAAAGCCTCACTTCGCCTTAGAATTATTTGTTACTTTCTCATTGTTTAATTATGCTTTTGTAACCAATGATGTGCAAATGATATGCTAAAGAGGCTTGTCTGGGTTGCATTTGGCTTTCCCATTCGCCGTGTCACGTCTAGGCCCTAGGCTTGGGTCGTGACAGTTGGCACTGAGAGACCACTTGCTGGGTGAAGCTCCATCACTTTACATGAGTCTACATAACATGAATGACCTATGTGGATCCGCTAGCGTAGCCTAAAAAAGCTCCTATGGTGGCACATAGTTATGGGATAATGAGATTCATCTTTCAAAGGTAATGCCTGAACTAAAGGAATGAGCCTCAATCTTAAGTTCCTCTCGGTGCTAAGTCATCCCACGGAATCTTTAAGAAATATACTTAGGTAATTCATGCCACTTTGAATCATAAGTAGCAAATCATAAGAGTAGCTCGAACTTAGAAACCACCAAGTGAGAATTGTCCTTTCATCTTGAGGACCATGTTAAACATCGTTTAGGAAAATTATCGACATGCTTATATCCTTGATAAATCATAACTTTGAAACTTAGCTTTACCACCGTAATCATCATCATAAATCATGCAAGGCTTTACTTTAAAATTAGTGGGCTAACTCTTAAGTTGAAACATCATGAATCATGAAAGTATTCTTATTCAAAACACGTAAAAACAGCCCACACTTCATCATGTATAATACTCACCATTGGGGTCATCATCAATATCTCAAATCTATGAAAATACTTAGTAAAACATCATAGGATATGATTGAGATCATTTAATAACATAAAGTGTCATAAAATCATCATTAGCATGCATATTTACTTGAAGGAATTTTAAGAAACGTAAAATACATTATGAATACCTTAATTAGTTTCCAAAAAGAAAAGCTTGAGTCCTTTCGAAAGAAATTGAAAAACTTAGCTTTGCCTTAACCATTCTAGAGATAGTATTTGCCTTAGGAATTTTTAGGAATGCAAGAATTGGAGAATGACTACGGGTACTAGGGCTTTAAGGTCTAGTTTAGACCCCCTTTAATCCCAAAGATGACATAGTATAGGAATAGGATTTACGGAAATAACAAAACTGCCCTTCATTAAAATTGCTAGAATGAAACTATGAAAGCTTGATTATGGGCCGTGGTTTAAAGCACATACCGTAGTTTTGTCTGTCCTATTGTTCTTTTTCAAACTTTAGAAGCTACTTTGCCAACCCAATCCACAAGACCATCTTCTACAGACCGTATACCAAATTACGAGTCGTGGTTGGACTTGTAAAGTCCTTCCACACTTATTAAGTCTCACTTTTTGGGCTTCACCTATGAAGGGATTATACGGGTTGTATAAAGGTCTTCGAACCATCCTATTAACCATAGGTAACCTTCTAGAAACTTCAATTTTTTTCATGTCTCATACTCTTATCTACGACCCTTTCTATAGATTGTTGACTATTCCACGGGCTATCATTGGCTACATGAGTTACCCCACATTCGGGAAACTTTTTCCCTTTCCTGAAGTTCATGTATAAGGACAAACGTATGGGCCGTAACTCCACCTATAGACTGTACATAGGCCTCATGGTCCGACCCTAAGTTATTTTTTGATCAACGTTTTTCGCACTCTTAGATTCTTAAACCGGCGTCGTTACAATATCTGTCCCTTGGAAATATTTTCCTCAAATGTACGTAAAGGCAGGCCCTAAAGAGTTACTCATTAAATAATAACCCAGCATGCATGCAAAAATGCAACTCAAAATATTATTTCATGAAATATTCAAAATCCACATTCGAAACATGTCTCCAAACAACCTATCAACATAAGAATGAGCGTATGCATCATTCAAAACTAAAATGCAAGGAATTGGAGGTTTTAAGGAAGAATATCTTAATGCCTTAGGCTTGAGTATAGGGGAATAGATATGGGTAACGCTTCATCATATCCGCTCGCACTTCCCATGTGGCACCCTCAACTTGATGATTCCTCTAAAACACTTTGGCGGATGCAACTTCCTCGTTCCTTATCTTTTTCACTTACTGGTCTAGAATCTCAACATGTATCTCTTTATAACTCAAATTCTCTTCAATGTTCATATAATACAAAGGAACTATGGAGTTTGGATCACCTATGAACTTCCTCAACATCTACACATGAAAAATCGGATGGATCAAATGCATCTCACTAAGTATGTCCAACTCATATGCCACCTTCCCACTCTCATCACCACTTTGTAAGGCCCTATATACCTAGCGCTCAATTTCCCTTTCTTACCAAATGGGATCATACCTTTCATCGGAGACACCTTCAAATAGACCCAATCACTAATTTGGAACTCAAGGTCTCTTCTCCTTACATCGAAGTAGGACTTTTGCTGGCTTTGGGCCATTTGCAACTTTTTCCTTATTCTTTTAATTTTCTCCATAGCATTTATGACTAGGTTCGGCCCTAGAAATACCACCTCACTAACTTCAAATCACCAAATGGGCGGCCTAAACTGCCTACCACACAACGCCTCAAATGGTGCTATCCCAATGTTTGTGTGGTAATTATTGTTGTAGGCAAACTCAATAAGTGGCAATGCTCATCCCAACTTCCTTTGTGTTCCAACACACACGCTCTCAACATATCTTCCAAAGTGCCAATACTCTTTTCAGGTTGCCCATCGGTTTGGGGATAGAAAGCGGTACTCAACGTTACCTTAGTACCAAGTCTCTTTTAGAAAGCTCTCCAAAAATGAGAGGTAAATTGGACATCATGATCTGATATGATGGACAATGGAATCCCATAAAACCTCACCAATTATTTGATATACAAATGAGCAAAATCTTTAGGACTAATCTTGATTGGTAAGAAGTGAGTTGACTTTATCATGCAATTGACTATCGCCTATATAGAATCAATATGCTTTTTAGTATTTGGCAACTCCACTACAAAGTCCATATTGAATTCTTCCCACTTTCCAGTAGGAATGTCAATGTCTTGGGATAGGCCGCCCCTGCTTTGATGCTACACTTTGACTTGTTGGCAATTGGCACACTTGGACACGAATTGGGCAATGTCTTTTTTCATTCCAGTCCACCAATAGATCTCCGTTAAGTCTCTATACAACTTTGTAGTGCTGACATGAAGGGAATATGAATAGTTATAAATTTCTTGCAATATCATCTTCTTCAACTCACTATCATTTGGTATGCACAACCTTCCTTGATATCGAAGTACCCCATCTCCCCTTTGTGAGAAGACTTCTATATTTCCTTCTTTTACTAAGTCCTTCAACTCAAATAAGATGGGATCAAGGTCTTGCTTAGACTTAACCTCCTCAACCAAAGAAGATCCGGGCTCGAAGATTCGAACCCATAAAGCACCATTGCACTACTATTTATGGACTCATTTAACTTTACCCCCAATCTAGCATACCTATGACATCTTTGGCTAACTCTCTCTTTAAATCATCTTCAATGTGAAGCACACTACCTATATAAACTCTACTAAGGGCGTCTCTACTACGTTAGCCTTTCTGGGGTGATACTTTACATTTATTCATAGACTTTGAGTAGATCTAACCACCTTTGTTGCCTCAAATTGAGATCCCTTTGGGTGAACACATGTTGGAGGTTTTTTTGGTTGGTGAAGACATCCCTGTAAACCTTATGCAAGTAATGTTCCCAAATCTTCAAGGCAAACACCACTGCCACAAGCTCAAGATCATTAGTCGGGTTCTTCTTCTCATGTACCTTTAATTGTCTTGAAGAATACGCAATCACCTTACTATGTTGCATTTGCACATATCCCAACCCAATCCTTGATGCATCACAATACACAACAAACCCATCATTTCCTTCTAGAAATGTCAATATTGGAGCCGAAGTTAGTCGATCCTTAAAAGATTGGAAGCTTTTCTCAGACTCATCCATGCACACAAACTTTGCTTTCTTTTGAGTCAACTTTTTGTATGGGGATGAAATGGAAGAGAAATCTTGCAAGAACCTTCTATAATATCTCGCCAGGCCCAAGAAACTCCTTATGTTTGTAGGAGTCAATGGACTTGGCAAATTGCTTACCACTTCGGTCTTCTTAGGATCTACTTTGATACACTTACTTAATACCACATGCCTAAGAAAGAGAACCTTGCTTATCCAAAACTCGCACCTGTTAAACTTTGCGTAAAGCCTTTTCTCCCTTAGGGTTTGCAATACCACCCTCAAGTGTCCTCTGTGCTCTTCCTCACTTGGGAGTAGATTAGAATTTCATCAATGAGTACCACTACAAACATGTCAAGGTAGGGCTTAAACACCCTATTTATAAGGCGCATAAATATAGCCGGGGAACTAGTGAGACCAAATGACATCACTATAAACTCAAAGTAATCATACCTAGTTCTAAATGCCATCTTAGGAATATCGCTCTCTTTCACTCTCAATTGGTAGTACCCAGATCTCAAGTCAACCTTGGAGAAGTGTGTAGACCCTTACAATTGATCAAACAATTCATATATCCTCCTGAGTGGATACTTGTTCTTGATAGTGTCTTTGTTGAGTTGTCGGTAGTCTATACACATACCGAGTGACCTATATTTCTTTCTCTCAAACAACACTAGAGCACCCCATGGAGATTGACTAGGTCTAATGAAACCCTTCTCTAACAAGTCCTTTAATTGCTCCTTTAGTTCTTTGAACTCCGTAGGATCTATTCTATATGGAGGGATTGAGATAGGTTGAGTTTTGGGTAGGAGATCTATGCCAAAGTCTATTTCCCTTTCTGGAGGAACACCCAGTAACTCATCCAAAATTACAACAAGAAACTCATTCACGACGAGGACTAACTCAAGAGAAGGAACTTTAGAAGTGATGTCCCTGACTCTTACTAGATGGTAAATACAACCTTTAGAGAACATTTTTTGTCCCTTTAAGAAAGAAATGAACCGACCCCCATATGAAGAGTTGCTACCCTCCCATTCAAGAATTGGCTCATTTGGGAATTGAAACTTGACTCTACAAGTTCTACAATCGATGAAGCCATAAGAGGCATGCAACCGCATCCCGCGTATTACATCAAAGTCTACCATGGAAAGTTCCACTAGATCACAAGAGACCACTTTATGCAAAATAGAGATAGGGGAATTTTTATAGACCCTTTGGTAAAGGGTTACTTACTTCGTAAGGCTCATGAAGGACTTTGGGACATGCATGAAGTTTATTAGCAAGAAATGGAGTCACAAATGATAAATTAGCTCACGGATCTAATAATTCATATGCATCAAAATTGAAAACTCTCCACATATTGGTGACAACATCTGAAGCTTCTTTAACCTCTTATCGACCATGAAGAGCATAGAACCAATTGGTCCTTTGGATGCCTTGAACTTGCCCATCTAGGCCTTTGGGTCTTGCACCCTCGCTTTTAAAATCTTTGGGGTGAATTCTGCACTTCCCACACTTGAAGAAAGCATTTGAACTATCTAGGCAGTCTCCCTTGTGGAGCCCTCCACTTTTGGGGCAACTTAGGCTTTGGGGCTTAGGAGCTACCCCCTTGTCCTTAGTAGTCTGGGGAGGAGTGTTGGTAGACCATTTTCCACCTTTCTTTTGGCCACCTTGGAACTTGTGACCTCCACTCCATTGGGGAGAATAGCCTCTACCATCCACCCCAGCCCCTTTTAGACTCCCTTACTCTCTCCCTTAGCTTCTTCTCCTTTATTTTCTCCACATAAGTCATCAATTAGAGATATCTATCTACTTTACTAGCATGATTGTCTTACACTCTTCGGACACCTAGTCAGAGATGCCGGAGATAAACTTGCTCATATAGACCCTTGGATTCGCAACCATGAAGGGAGTATACTTGGAAAACTTAGTGCATTTGAGGGCATACTGCCTCACACTCATGGACCCTTGGTTTTGGTTGATGAACTCTTGGACCTTGGCCTCCCTTAGCTCAATAAAAAAGAACCAATTCAAGAAGGCACACTTGAACTCTTCTCATTCGAGAGGACCCGCTTCTTGACCTCTCTCATCTACCTATTGCTCATACCATATTTTGGCTACCCTTATGATTTGGTAGGCTACGGAATCATCTTTCTCATCTGAAGGGATACTTATGACTGCTGTAACCAGATAGGCCTCATCAATAAAGTCCATGGGGTCCTCCTCCATCTTCAAACCTTGAAAATCCATAGGGCTCATCAATATGAAGTATCTCACTCTAGTGGTTGGGGTAGGTACTTGGGAAGGAACGATGATCTCTCTATTAGCTTGGTTGGCCAATGTTGGGCCAACATAGTGAAGGCGGGGAAACTCCCTTGAGAAACCCCGTTGCCTTGTTGAAGTGGAGAGAATTGTTGTTCGGGAATGATCTAGAAACAATCAAAGAGGTTATCATTAGTTATAGGAAAGTTTACTCAACTCTAAAGGCATGACATGAACAAGAAGAAGGGAAGACTTTCCTAAACCATCTCATAGCCTCTCACTCAAGATAGTAGCGTGCTTCACAATCATGGATTACACTCTACTCAAGATGGTATGCATGGACATCGGAGAAAAATCTTGAAACCTCATGCTCTGATACAAAGTTTGTCACAACTCGACCTAGGGTCTAGTCATTACACAATGAATATGATACCTGAAGGCACCTCACCGAAGTCATTTTTGTTTATCTTAAGCATTCATAGGCATAAATTAAACTTTGCAGGATAAAAGTGGGGAAAGGGTCTACAGGACCATATTACGACAATGAAGCAATTAAAAAGAAAATATCAACATTTTTCCATAAAGCATATCGACTAAAACATAGATGGATGAAGCCGGTAACAGTCGGTTTCCATCAAATAGGAAAGACTCCGTAGCAAGGCAACATAAAATGTAAAAGCATAAAAAGGCAACATATACATCAATGTCTCAAAATAAAATACAAGCTAGAATAGAAAATGATAGAGTCCCAAACTAAGGGCTCACCAGAAAGGTACTAGTCTCAAATGTATGAAACCTAGCCCCGAGCCGGTAAAGGAATACCTATCCTTGCATGGTAAATGCATGCAAAATATGCGTTAGTACATTAGAATGTACTAAGTATGTGAGATATAATGCAAGCATAAAACTGTAATGCCATCATTTATATGTAAAACATATAAATATACATGAGATGGTAAAATACATAAATAATAGCTTAAGCATGCACAAAGAATATCGCTCAATATGAATAAGAATCAATGAATGACGGATCATAAGCAATGGAATCATATCATAAGATCATAAGCTTATGGGAGTGGACCTTAACTGATATTTAAGACCATGTGAGCTGCTACACGGAATCCAACATAACTGTAACGCCCAGTAAAATTTTCAAAATACCCCTAGAGGGAGGGTATGCGCGCAACACATCTTCTAATGCTCGTATGGCAAATCCAAGGACAGATTTGTGATCAGCATGAAAAGTTAAGTGAAAAAATGATCTTGGTCGATTTTTGGAGCGACCCGATCAATAATTTGTCGATCCAAAGCACAAAATAGTGTTGGTGCGCGACAGAAGCGCATCGCGCCTCCTTTGCGGACTAGCACTTATGCTTTTTTTAAAAAGTTTCAACGGGATTGAGAAAACTCATTCAGAAACTTTTTCTGAAAAATACACAGTGCGCGACAAGCTCGCGTCGCGGACTGGTCTTTTCCGAGCTAAAAATTTGTAAATTTTACAAGGGACATCGCGGTCTATTCCCAACCCATCCTAAACTCTATACATCATCTAATAAGGTTGTTTTGATGTAAAAGGGTCGGAAACACCCATTCTAATTCCTATTCCATAATTTAACAAGGCTAGGGATTGAGGAAAGAGGAGAAGAGCTTGAGTTTGAGAAACTTGAGAAGAGATTCTTGACGTGATTGGTTGATAGCTTCATCCCCGGTATGTAAGGCTAAACTAAAAGCATGGGATTTTTTGGTCATGTGCCCCATAGATGGTCATGGATGAGTTGATGGTTCAAGAGTCTACATGCATGAATCGTTCATGTTTTTTCTTAAAATTCTACTTGAATTCACATCTTTTGTTTCTATGTTGATGATCATCATAAACTTGTTTTCTTGAATTAAGCACTTTCATGAAAATTTTCACAACCCTACATGACTATTTGAAGATATGCATAATGAACTTGAGAATTGAGTCTAGAGCCTTGAGTTGAGATTGTGATTGTTGATGGTGATGAGAGGATGATGATGATTTGATAAAATTTGATTCTCTTGTGAGTCTCTGCAAATGAACTTTACCGATGTATCCATTCGATTGTTTCCTAATGACTGTTCTAAATCTTGGGTCATTGATGAGACTGATTGATGAGAGTTTATTGTCCCTATGATCTAATTGATGATAAGCTTAGAGTCTCTATGAGAAACCAATCGATGACAGGATTCGAGTCTCTACGAGATTGGTTGAGATGGAGGTCTTATGAGCCTTGAGTCATGGGAGGAGTATCAAGTACCAAAAGAGTGAGAGTTAGTCTTACTTGAACTCATCAAACTACGTCGCCAAACGTAGGTGAGGCTTGATACCATCACATATATTGTGGTTCCCTCTTGAGTAGCAGTCCATGAAAGCAATAACGGACTTGTTGAGTACAACCTCCATATTGGATGAGCTGATATTGTTTTGATTCGTTCCCTACCTATCAAGTTTTGAATGGTTGTGGCAACATCAGCATGATTGTTGTACATTCACTGGCTCATAAGTGATTGTTGTCGGATAAGAGAAACTCCCATAAATTTCCTACCTTAAGTACTCTGAGATGAGATGAGACATATGAGAGGAGGTGAGCTCCTCTGAGATGAGATAAGATGTGAGGAGGTGAGCTCCTTTGAGATGAGTCAGAGATGATTGATGAGTTTGAGTTGTTGACGAGTCACTTGTCTACTCTCTACTGTTGCATAGGTAGACATTTGGTGATTTGATGCTATTTGATGATTATTTTTAGTTGATGTTGTTTCCATATTATTCTACCTATTTTTGTTTCACTCAGCTATTTTACATACCAGTACATTCAAAGTATTGATGTCTCTTTTGGACTGCATCATTTTATGATGCAGGGGCAGTAACTAGAGATCGTTAATACGCGTTCTGTTGAAGATCCGAAATTCCCAGCTAATTGGTGAGCCTCCCCTATTTTGGAGGATCTACTACTTTTATTTCATCATTCTTTAGAGTTAGTTTAGACTATTTCTTTTATTTTGACCTAGGTAGCCATGGGTCTTTCATGGGCACCACATGAGTAGTGATAGAGGCTTCATAGACAATGGTTGAACATTGATGTTGAGATTGTGAGGTTGTTTCTTTCTACTAGTCGTTATTATTATCTATATAATTTGAGACTCTAAATGACATGTGCCCATTCACATACTTTTATTTCCGCTGTTCAGTAGAGTTAATTGATTGAATGACTGTGATGAGGCTAAGTGGTTTGCATGGGGACTAGGAATAATCTCTAGGTGCTGGCCACACCAAGGGTACCCTCCTAAGGCATGACAAAATTGGTATCAGAGCACAGAGTTCATGTGTCTTAGGGAGTCTATGAAGTCGTGTCTAGTAGAGTCTTGTTTATAGGTGTATTGTCTAGCATATTTCATAAGCAGGAGGCTATAAGACATTCGAAATCGTTACTCTTTTCTTCGCATTCCAATTTGTGCGATGGAGTTAAAGTCTATGAAAGATCTCTTCTAATTCTTTCTCTACACGTGTAGAACTTATAACATGCCTCCCAGAAGAGCCATCAGATGAAGGGGACGTCCTACCAGGAAAGCTGTTAACCCACCTGAGCCTCAAGTGCATGAGGAGCCTCTGGACCAGCTGTCCCTGTTGAACAAACCCCTCAAGATGAGGTCTCCAATGCTGAGCTACGCCGGGCTATTCAAGCTCTAGCCCAGGCTATCGCAACACCTGTCGTGAGACAAGGAGTGGGTAGAGAAGATGCTCATGACACATCTAGAGTTCAAGAATGTTTTAGGATAAATCCGCCTGAGTTCATGGGGTCCGCATCCACTGAAGATCTTGAGAACTATGTGGAGGAACTTGAGAAGGTATTCCAAGTAATGCATGTGGCTGATGCTGATAGGGTTGAACTGGCTGCTTACCAGCACAAAGGTGTGGCCAGGCTGTGGTTCGACCAATGGGAGAAAGGAAAAGGGAATGATGCTCCATGTTTGACTTGGGTAGTGTTTGAGGAAGCTTTCTTAGGATGCTTTTTCCTAAGAGATAGAAGAGAAGCTAAGATGAGAGAGTTCTTGAATCTGAAACAGCGCTTTATGACTGTGCAAGAGTATGGGTTGAAGTTCACACAACTATCTCGCTATGCTCCGAACATGGTTGCTAAAATGAGGGGAAGGATGGGGATGTATGTTGATGGGTTGAATAGAGGACCTAAGAGGGATGGTAGGGGAGCAATGCTTGTGATTGATATGGACATTGGGAGATTGATGACATTTGTGCAACAAGCTGAGGAGGAGAGACAATATGATAATGAAGAGTTCAAGCATAAGAAAGTTAAGACATCCGACCATGAAGTTGGAAGAAAAGGGAATGGCAACCGATTTCCAGCACCATCATCTGCTAGTGCACCTGTTCCTGATCAAAGATCTCAAAATATGGGAAATCACGGACCTCAATCGCAAGATAGTGTGGCTCAAGGTTCACAAGGTAAGCCACCGTGTGATAAGTATGGTGGGATTCACTTGGAGAGATGTTATGATAGGAATGATGTGTGCTACAAATGTGGCCAAGGGGGTCACTACCAGAAAGATTGTCCGAAGTGGCTTACCAGGCTCAATCTACTACACCCGCCCTGCCAATTAGAGGAAACCAGAGGGGCACTACATCGTGCGCAAATGGAGCAACAAACAGTTTGTATGCCATGGGTAGTCGCCAAGACCAGGAGAATTCCCCAGATGTTGTGACGGGTATGATTCGAGTCTTTACTTTTGATTGTTATGATTTGATGGATCCGGGTGCCACATTGTCATTTGTATCTTCTTATGTGGCCAGAAGATTTGATTGAACCCCTGAGAGTCTTCTTGAACCCTTTGATGTTTCTACTCGAGTAGGTGAGTCTATTTAAGCTCAGAGAATCTATAAAGATTGTGTAGTGTCCATCCATCATAGGGATGCTCTTGTTGATTTGGTTGAGTTTCAGATGTTTGATTTTGATTTGATTCTTGGCATGGATTGGCTTCATGCCTGTTATGCCTCCGTATATTGTAGAACCCGAACCGTTAAGTTCCAATTTCTGATGAGCCGGTTCTAGAGCGGAAGGGTGATTTTGTTGCGCCCAAAGGGAAGTTTATCTCATATCTTAGAGCTAGAAAGTTGATTTCCAAAGGTTGTATCTATCACCTTGTACGAGTGAACTCTGATGATGTTGAGTCCCCAACTTTTGAGTCAATTCCGATTGTAAATAAGTTTTCAGAAGTGTTTCCTGATGATATGCCTGGAGTCCCCCGATAGAGATATTGACTTTTGCGAATGATGTTCTTCCAAATATCTAGCCTATTTCATTCCCCCTTAGATGATGGCCCCCGCTGAGTTGAAAGAGTTGAAACAACAATTGAAAGATTTGCTAGAGAAGGACTTCATTAGGCCAAGTGATTATCCTTGTTGTGCTCCTGTCCTATTCTTGCGAAAGAAAGATGGGTCCGTCAAAATGTGTATTGACTATAGGCAATTGAAAAAGGTCACGCTAAAGAATAAATATCCTCTCCCAAGGGTAGATGATCTATTTGACTAACTTCAAGGCAACTCTTGTTTCTCAAAGGTAGACCTTAGATTTGGCTACCATCAGTTGAAGGTGAGGGAATGTAACATTCCAAAGACAGCCTTTAGGACTAGATATAGCCAATTTTGAGTGCTTTGTCATGTCCTTTGGGTTGACGAACACACCTGCAACCTTTATGGACTTGATGAATAGAGTACTCAGACAAAATCCTAATATGTTTGTGATTGTGTTCATCGACGACATTTTGGTATATTTGAGAAGTGAGGAGGAGAATGCTAATTATCTCAGAGGTATCCTCCAAACACTTAAGGACCATGAGTTGTATGCAAAATTCTCAAAGTGTGAGTTCTAGCTTAAGTTAGTGGCCTTCCTAGGCCATGTTGTTTTCAGCAATGGTATTCGAGTAGACGCCTAAAAGATTGAAGCTGTTAAGAACTAGCCCAGACCAACCACTCCAACTAACATAAGAAGTTTCTTGGGGTTGGCAGGCTACTACCGCAAGTTTGTTGAAGGATTTTCTTCCTTATCCGCGCCATTGACTAAATTGATTCAGAAAAAAGGTCAAGTTTCAGTGGTCCGATGAATGTGAGAAGAGTTTCGGAGAGTTGAAGACGTGGTGGACTACTGCACCGGTCCTAACCTTACCCAATGGGACAGAGGACTTTGTATTGTATTGTGATTCTTCGAGGATTGGATTGGGATTTGTACTAATGCAAAGAGGGAAGGTGAAATGCTTCCAGTAACTCAAGGTTCATGAGAGAAACTATCCAAACCCATAATCTCTAGTTGGAAGCAGTAGTGTTTGCACTTAAAATCTGACGCCACTACTTGTATGGAGTGCATGTGGATGTGTTCACTGACCACAAGAGCTTGCAGTATGTTTTCAATCAGAAAGAACTCAACTTGCAATAGAGGAGAGGGTTGGAGTTTCTCAAGGATTATGACATGAGTATTCTCTACTACCCAGGTAAAGCTAACATTGTTGTTGTCGCTCTTAGCAGGTTGTCAGTGGGTAGCACGGCCCATGTGGAGGAAGGAAAGAAGGAGTTAGCCAAGGAAGTGCATTGGTTGGCCCGATTGGGTGTTCAACTTGAGGAGAATAATGAAGGAAGTATTAATGTTCAAAATGGGTCTGCTTCATCCTTGGTGGCAGAGCTAAAGGAAAAGCAAGACCAAGATCCTATCATACTCTAATTGAAGGAGGCTGTCCACAAATAGAAAGTGATGGTTTTCTCCAAAGGGGGAGATGGAGTGTTGAGATATCAGAATAGATTGTATATTCCAAATGTTGATGGTATTCGAGATAGAATCATGGCTGAGGCCCATAACACTAGATATTTCATTCATCGTGGCTCTACCAAGATGTACCACTACTTGAGAGAAGTCTATTGGTGGAATGGAATGAAGAGGGATATTGTTGAGTTCGTTTTAAAGTGCCCAAATTTCCAGCAAGTGAAAGTTGAGCATCAAAGGCCGCATGGATTGGCTCAGAACTTCGAGATTCCAGAATGGATGTGGGAGATGATCTATATGGACTTTACTATTGGTCTACCTAGGTCTCGAAAGCAACATATTTTGATATGGGTGATTGTAGATAGGATAACT
The DNA here is from genome assembly GCA_029948455.1 of Solanum rostratum. NCBI lineage: Eukaryota > Viridiplantae > Streptophyta > Magnoliopsida > Solanales > Solanaceae > Solanum > Solanum rostratum. The sequence continues at coordinate 35,622,508 of CM057050.1, read as the reverse complement.
AAATCGGTTCACTTCTTGGCAGTTAGGACAACTAACACTGCGGAGGAGTATGCCAAATTATACATCCAGGAGATTGTGAGGTTGCATGGAGTTCCCTTGTCAATTATCTCACACAGAGGACCCTAATTTACCTCCCAATTTTGGAGATCGTTCCAAAAAGGATTGGGTACTAAAGTGAACCTGAGCATAATCTTTCATCCATAGACATATGGTCAGGCAGAGCATATAATTCAAACATTAGAGGATATGTTGAGAGCATGTGTTCTTGGTTTCAAGGGGAATAGGGATGATCACGTACCATTGGTTGAATTTGCATATAACAATAGTTATCATGCAAGCATTCAAATGGCTCCCTACAAAGCTCTGTATGGGAGGAGATGTAGATCACTGATTGGATGGTTTGAGGTAGGAGAAGCACCTGATCTTGTCCACCAATCAATGGAGAAGGTCAAGATCATCAGAGAGAGATTGAAGGCTGCCTAGAGTCGTCAAAAATCTTATACCGATGTGAGAAGAACATACTTAGAGTTTGAAGTAGATGATTGGGTGTATTTGAAAGTGTCACCTATGAAGGGTGTCATAAGATTTGGGAAGAAGGGAAAGTAGATTCCATACTATGTTGGACCGTATCAAATTGTAAAGAGGATTAGGAAGGTTGCTTATGAGTTAGAGTTGTCTTCCGAGTTAGATGGAGTCCATACGGTAGTCTATGTATCGATGCTAAAGAAATACTTGGGAGATCCAGCCTTGGTGATCCCTATTGATAGCACTTGAGTGTAAGATAGCCTATCTTATAAAGAGGTTCCGGTTCAAATCCTTGATCGTCAGATTCATAAGTTGAGGAACAAAGAGATAGCCTCAATCAAAGACCTATGGAGGAATCAATTCATTGAGGAAGCCACACGGGAAGCTGAGGAAGAGATGAAAGGAAAAATATTTGCACCTATTCATGCCAGATGATGAGAGTGTTGAAAGTAAAATCCTTACCCTTCACTAAATTGATTGATCTATTCTTGATGTGACTTTCTATTCTTAAGTCTGAGTAGCATGGATTGAGGTCGAGGAAGTGCCGAGAGTTTGATTGATTGAGTTAAGTGTTGAGATGAGTCTTGAGTCTATTCGTGCCTTGATATCTACCTATACTCATCATTCGAGGATGAATGACCCCATGGGGGAGATGATGTAATGCCCGATAAATATTCCAAAATACCCCTAGAGGGAGGGGTAACTTATCTTCCAATGCTCATATGGAAAATCCGAGGCCAGATTTATGATCAACACAATATTGAGTGGAAAAATGGTCTCGGTTGATTTCTAGAGCGACCCGATCAAAAGATAATCCAAAGCTCAAAAGAGTGTTGGTGTGCGACAGGAGCGCGTCGCGCCTCCATCGTGGACCAACACTTATATTTTTTTTGAAAATTTTCGACGGGATTGAGTAAACATGTTCAGAAACTTTTTTTTGAAACACATAGTGGAGTCCGCATCGCGGACTAGATTTTTTTCGAGCCAAAAATTTGTAAATTTTACGGGGGGCATTCTGATCTATTCAACCCTTTTTAAACTATATACACGATCTAATAAGGTTGTTTTGACATAAAAAGGGTCTAAAACCCCATTCTAAATCCTATTCCATAATCTAACAAGGCTAGGGCTTGAGGAAAGAGGAGAATAACTTGAGTTTGAGAGAATAGACAAGAGATCCTTGACGTGGCTGATTGATAGCTTCATCCCAGGTATGTAAGGCTAAACTAAAAGCATGAGATTGTTCTATCATGTGCCCTATAGATGGTCATGGATGAGTTGATAGTTCAAGAGTCTACATACATGAATCCTTGATAGTTTTTCTTGAAATTTTGTTTGAATTCAAATGTTTTTTTCTATGTTGATGATCATCATAAACTTGTTTTCTTGAATTGCAAACTTTCATGGAAATTTGCATAACCCTACATGACTATTTTAAAGCATGCATAATAAACTTGAGAATTGAGTCTAAAGCCTTGAGTTGAGATTGTGATTGTTACTAATGATGAGAGGATGACGATAAGTTGATAGATTTTAATTATCTCGTGAGTCTCTATAAATGAACTTTATCAATGTGTCCATTCAATTTTTTCCTAATGATTTTCCTAAATCTTAGGTCATTGATGAGACTGATTGATGAGAGGGTTAAAGTTCTTACTAGTTGATTGATGATGAGGTTAGAGTCCCTATGGGATACCGATCGATAACGGGGTTCGAGTCTCTATCAGATTGGTTAGATGGAGGTCTTGTGAGCCTTAAGGCATAAGAGGAGTATCGAGCAACAAAAGAGAGAGATTTAGTCCGACTTGAACTCCTTAAACTACATCGCCAAACATAGGGGAGGCTTAGAACCATCTGATATATTGTGGTTCCCTCTTGAGTAGCAGTCCTGAAAGCAATAGAGGACTTCTTGAGTACAAACTCCATATTGGATGAGCTGATATGGTTTTGATTCATTCCCTACATGGAAAGTTTAGAACGACTGTAGAAACATCAACATGATTGTTGTATATTCAATGACTCATAACTGATTGTTGTCGGATAAGAGAAACTCTCATAAATTTCCTTCCTTGAGTACTCTACGTTGAGATGAGATGAGATGAGAAGAGAGGAGGCGAGCTCATCTGAGATGAGATGAGAGGAGGTGAGCTCCTTTGAGATGAGTCGGAGATGATTGATGAGTTTGAGTTTTTGACAAGTCACTTGTCTACTCTTTATTCTTGCATAAATCGACATTTGACAATTTGATGCTATTTGATGATTATTTTGAGTTGATTTTGTTCCCATATTATTCTATATGTTTCTGTTTCACTCAGCTATTTTACATACCAGTACATTCCAAGTACTCATGTCCCTTTTGGACTGCATCATTTTTTGATGCAGGGGTAGGTACTAGAGATTGCCAACAGGTGCTCCATTGAAGATCTGAGATTTGCAGTTAATTGGTGAGCCTTCCCTATTCGGGAGGATCCACTACTTTTATTTCATCATGCTTTTGAGTTAGATTGGACTATTTCTTTTATTTTGACTTGGGTAGCCATGGTTCTGTTATTGACACCACATGAGTAGTGATAGAGGCTTCATTGAAGATGGTTGAACATTGATGTTGAGATTGTGAGCTAGTTCTTTCTACTAGCCATTATTATTATCTATATACTTTAAGACTTTAAATGAGATATGCCCATTCACTTTTATTTCCATTGTTCAATAGAGTTAGTTGATTGAATGATAGTGATGAGGCTAAGTGGTTCGCTTGGGACGTACAATAGTCTCTAGGTGCCTACCACGCCAAGGGTACCCTCTCGGGGAGTGAGAATAACCCCCTTCGTTGGTATAGGGATACTACTTTCTGGGTGGAACTCTGTTGCTTCGCATGCATCTTTATATAATATGAATGACCTATGGAATCCACCAGCTTAGCCTACACGGGCTTCTACGATGGCACATAGTTATGGGACAATGAAATTCATCTCTAAAATGTCATGCCTCAGCTAATGGAATGAGCCCCAATCTCAAGGTCCACTTGGTACAAACTCATCCTATAGAATCTTTTAAACACATACTAAGTTAATTCATATTACTTAGAATCGTAGGTAGCAAATCATAAGAGTAGCTCGAACTTAGGAACCACATAGTGAGAATTGTCCTTTCTTCTTGAGGACTATCTTAAACATGTTTTAAGGAAATTATCAACATGCTTATATCTTTGAAAATTCATAACTTTAAAAATTAGCTTTAGTACCCTAATCATCATCCTCATGAATCATGCAAAGCTTTACTAGAAACTTAGTAGGCTAACTCTTAAGTTAAAACATCATGAATCACAAAAGTGTATTTATTCAAAACATGTAAAAAGAGCCAAACATCCTCCTGCATAATACTCATCATTGGGTCATCATCGATAACTCAAATACATATCAATACTTAGTAAAACATCATAGGATATCAATGAGATTATTTAATAATGTAAAGTGTCATAAGATTGTCATTAATATGTATATTTACTTGATGGAACTTAAGAAAAAGGTAAAACACATTATGAAGGGCCTTGTGGATGAAAGGAGACTAACAAATCAAATTCACATACCTTAATTAGTCTCCAAGAAGAAAAGCTTGAATCCTTTAGGAAGAACTTGAAAACCATAGCCTTACCTTGGCCTTTTCTAAATAAAGTATTTACCTTAGGAATTTTTTGGAATGAGAGAATGACCAAGGGTCCTACGTTTTTAAGGTCTGGTTTAGGCTCCTTTAAACCCATAAAATGACATAGTATAGGAATAGGATTTGCAGAAATTACAAAACTACCCTTCATTAAATTTGCTGGAATGGAACTATGAAAGCTCGATTATAGGCTGTTGGTTGAACCACGGACCATAGTCCTGTCCATCCTATTGTTACATACAAACTTCAAAAACTACTTTTCCAACCTAATTAATGAGATTATCTTTTATGAATCGTATACCAAACTACGAGCCATGGTTGGACTCGTAATGTCCTTCCACACTTAGTAAATTTCTCACTCTTCTGGTGTTCACCTATGAAGGGATTATATAGTCCACATAAAGGTATATAAATCATCCAGGTAATTGTAGGTCACCTTTCAGAAAATCCAAATTTCCTTCATGTCTGATACTCTCATCGATGACCCTTCCTACGAACTATCAACTATTCCACGAGCCATCATTGGCTATGTAAGTCACCCCACACCTGAAATATTTTTCCCTCTCCTAAAGTTCACGTTTAAGGATCGACGTAGGGGCTATAACTCCACCTACAAACTATACATAGGCCTCGTGAACTGACTCCAGATCATTTTCTTACCAACGTTTTCTATACTTTTAGACTTTTAAACTGAGGGTCGTTACTAGAGGAGTTTGGGGACCCTAAAAGATACATGGTATCCATTCATTTATTCAGTATTCTATCTGGAGGTATGGAATTTTACTGAGGGGTGGTTTAGTCCAGTGATGAGGTCTAGTTTATGCATTGTTACCAACATTTCATGCTAGTTTTAGTTCATTTGGTGGTCATTATACATCAATTGATCAGGGTGGTTATAGTAGCAAATATGGTCCTTCTTACCATATTACTGTCCCAAGGTGTTGTTAAGGGTGTGGAGACTCTGGTCATTTACTTCGGCAGAGCCACATGTAGACTCATTTGGGATCTTATCATACTTATTCCAATCCTATTAAAACGTCCACATCTCGAACAAGAGATAATGCTAGAGCTCAAATTAGTAGATGTGGTCATGCTCCTAATAGAGGTAGGAATGATGCATTGGTCAAGTTGAAAGTTAGAGGTATAATTAAGATGGGTAGTGGTAAAGGAGTTTTGTGCTATGATTTTTCTAAAAGGCCAAACATAGAGGCTTCAGATCACTCATATTATCCCAATTTGTCATTGGTTTGTATCTATCTTTTTTATCATGGATCTATCGTTTCCTATGTGTCTATCTACTTTTCATCTCGGCCAATGCCTCTTCACGTTTCTAGACTAGTTTATCAACTTTTAGTGATTTATCGAGTGTACTGATCCTATCTGATTTACTTGATTATGTATGGCATTTATGTAGATATGACTACACTACAGATGATGGATTTTGATGTTATACTGGGTATGTATTGGCTTTCTCTATATCATATTATTCTTGATTTTCATGCTAAGATAGTGACTTAGTGATGGATCAAGTGTATTGATCCTGTCTGATTTCCTTGATTATGTATGACACTTAGGTAGATATGACTACACTACGAATGATGGATTTTGATGTTATACTGGGTATGGATTGGCTTTCTCCATATCATATTATTCTTGATTGTCATGCAAAGATAGTGACCTTGGCAAAACATGGGGCTGAGGATCGAGTGGGAGAGTTTTAGTAGTTCCTATCTCTATAAGGTTATTTCCTATATCCAAGCTCAAAATTTGATTGATAGAGGTTATTTATCCTACTTGGCTTTCATTTAAGATATTAGTGTTGAGCGACTTCTCATAGAGTCTATTTCTTGTGGTTCAAGAGTTTGTTGATGTGTTTTCTAGTGATCTTCCAAGGGTTCCTCTTGATCACAATATTAATTTTGCCATTAATTTAGATACAGGCATCAAGCTTATTTCTATTTCGCCATACCACATGGCTCCAAATAAGTTGAATGAATTTAAGAAGCAACTCCAAAATTTGTTGAGTAAAGGGTTCATCTGCCCTAGTATATCTCTTTAGGGTACCCCGATTCTATTTTTAAAGAAAAAGGATTGTTCGATGAGGATTTCAATTAACTATAAGCAGTTGAATACGGTAACTATCTAGAATAAGTATCCCCTTCCTTGCATCAGTGATTCATTTGACCATCTTCTTGGAGCAATTATGTTTTCTAAGAGTAATTTGAGGTCCTACTACGACCAATTGAGGATTTGAGCCTTTGACATTCCTAAGACAACCATCAAAACTTGATATGGTCAATTTGATTTTCAAGTGAGATCTTTTAGATTGACTAATGACCATGCGACATTTATGGAGTCTATGAATGGAGTATTCCACCCATATTCAGACTCATTTATGATAGTTTTCTTTGATGATATCTTGGTGTACTCTAAGATCGAGGCAATTCATGTTAGACATTTTAACATTGTGCTCTAGAGGCTTAGAGAGGATAGGTTATATGTAACGTTCTCCAAATGGATGTTGTGGATTAGTTCAGCAGCATTCTTGGGAAATGTTGTATTCAAGGAGAGCACTAGGGTTGATCTAACCAAGATAGAGCATTATGAAATGGACTAGGACTATATCAACTATAGAGATTTATAGTTTTATAGGTTTGGCGAGGTATTATTGGTGGTCCATTCAGGGTTTTTCTACCATTGTAGCTTATTTTACTTAGCTTACTCAGAAGCATGTGGTATTTTACTAGTCTAATGAGTGTGAGGAAGGTGTTGTTGACTTCATCCCCTACCTTGAATTTACCAAAGGAGGGTGCAAACTTTGTTGTACACTGTGATGCTTCTAGAGTTGGGTTGGGGGGTATCTTAAAGAAGAAGGGAAAGGTCATAGTGTATGCCCCTAGGAAATTGAAGGCACATGAGAAGAATTACCATACCCAGGACTTGGAGTTGGTGGCAGTAGTTTTTGTTTTAAAGTTGTGGAGGCACTATTTATATGGAGTTTATTGTGAGATTTTTATTGCCCATTAAAGTTTGCAGTATATCTTTAGCCTAAGGGACTTAAATTTGAGACACAAAAGGTGGATTGAATTATTAAAGTGTTATGATTTGACCACTCTATACCATCTAAGAAAGGCAAATATGGTGGTTGATGCATTGAGTAGAAAGGTTTTTAGCATGGAGAGTGCCATATCCAATCATGTAGAGGAACGATCCTTATCTAGGGATTTTTAGAGACTAGCTAATGGTTTGGTTAGATCACAACATTCATAAAGGTGGTCTACTTTCTTTTATTGAGGCCTACTTTCATTGATGGATCAGATTCTCACCCAGCTATTTCAGGAGGAGAAGTTGTGTCTCATCAAAGACAAGGTTGTCAGAGGAGAGGCCAAGGAAGTGGTGCTTGATTCTGATGGTGTTTTGAGGATTTAATATTGGGTTTATTTGCCAAAGGTGGGTGACATTATTAGATTGATTCTATCCATCTGAGGGTAGCAAAGATGTGTCATGACCTGAGTCAATATCATTGGTGGCGTGACATGAAGAAGAATATCTCAACATTTGTGTCTTAGTGTTTAACATGTCAGCAATTTCAATGTGAGCTCCATAGGCCCAGAGGTAAATTTCATAGGATTCCCATTTCTATATGGAAGTGAGAGAAGATTACCATGGACTTTGTGGTAGAGCTGCCCACTATTGTGGGTTGTTATGACTTCATTTATGTGATTGTAGATTGATTGATATAAGTCTACTCATTTCATTTAGATCAAGTTAGGTAATAGAAAGAGAAGTTGGCTTAGCTTACATCAGTGAGATAGTTTGACTTTATAGGCTTCCCATTTTTATTATTTCTGATCGAGGTTCATTAATCACTTCTCACGTTTGTAAGGCATTACACATGGATTACATACTCGACTGGATACAAGTATAACATTTCATGCTTAGAGATAAATGCACTCTGAACGAACTTTTAAATTGTTAGAGGATATGTTTGGGTGTGTGTGATTGACTTAGGTGCTCAACGTGACCAATATTTTCCCTTAGTAGAGTTTTCCTACATCAAAATCTACCATTCTGGCTTTTAAATTGTTCCATTTAAGGCATTATATGGTTAGAGATGTAGATAACCTATGGGTTTGTTTGACCCAATCACGGTGGACACTCTGGATACTGATTTACTTAGAGATTCTATGGAGCATGTGCACTAAGTCAATTATTGTAAACTTAGTGTTTTGAAAAGTATTATGTCGATAGGAGGGTATGACCCTTAGAGTTCATGGAGTGTGACCATATATAGTTGAGGATATCACTTATGAAGAGTGTTAAGAGGTTTGATAAGAAGGACAAGCTCAGTCTAAGGTTTATCGATCCTTTTGAGATTCCGAGTCGAGTGGGAGAGGTGGCTTATAGGTATGCTCTTCTACCTATTCTATCATCCATTCATCCAGTATTTCATGTTTCTATGCTTCAGTGTTATATATCAGATGAGTCTCATGTGATTTTTTTACTTAGTAGAATTGGGTCTAGATTTGACTTATGAGAAAGAGCCAAAAGTCATCTTAGACAGGTAGGTCTGTATGCTTAGGATCAAAAAGGTTGCTTCAATGAATGTTCAGTGGCAGCATTGACTCATGGGAGAGGCTACTTGAGAGATAGAGTCTGATATGCATGCCTGATATCCCTCTCTATATTAGGCTTCAAGTATTTCCTTTTACCTTTATACAAGGATGACCATGATTTTTAGTGGTGGATGATGTAATTCCCCTGATGTCATTTTTGTAAATATTTGAAGATTACCATTTCCCCCTTATTGATAGTTGCTTTAAGTAGTATTCAATTAGTCTGCAGGGTTGGTTTTGGGAGTTTCATTGGGAAGTTGTAAAATTTGAGAGATTTTGAGTTTTAAAAATTTAAGTTGTTCATAATTAGTTTTTCGGATCTAGGAGTCTCAAAATAAAATTTTACCAGTTCCGTCAACTTTAGAATGTGGAATTTAATCTAGGAGCATCATCATCTCCTATTTTGGACTTTAAAATTGAAACTTTGGATTAAATTGGAACTAGATTTGACTTTGTCAACATTTCAAGTTTAGATTCTCTGATTAGATTTATGATGATTCTGTTAGAATTAAAAGGTGATTTTAGGCCTAAAAAGAGCTATGGCGTAGTTTTTAGGGGTTTTAAGGGTATTTTAGTCTTTTGGGGCCTAAGTAGTTTAATTGTAACAAATTAGATTTGGTATTAAGGGGACCTAGGATTTGATTTTTAACGATTCTATTGGGTGCGGAATATCGATTTTATTGCTAGCATATATGATTTTTGTGCATAGGTTTCTAAACGAACCCTAAAGATCTGTTCGATGAGATTATGTGCCTTGATCTTTGCTGGTTTTTGGTGTCTGACCTTTCTTCTCTACATTCATGGAGGTGGGGAGCATATCATGGAGCTGGGTGTGGAAGAGATTTGTAGTTGTGGAGTCTTGTCTACGTTTGCAAACGGTTAACCCTTTTGGTCTGTGAGTTCGCGGCATAGGGTCCGCATTTGTTAAGTACATTCGACCTGGGCAGCTTTTGACATTCTAAAATCAGGATTTTCCTCCCATTATTGATTATTAAGCTTTAATGGTATGACCTAAGCCTAGGGCCTACGTGCGACATAATCAATGGGGATGTCGAAGGTTCCCAAACAAGCCTCATAGCATACATAAGCACATCCTCGGAGTATAATTCAACCATCAACAAGTAGTACCATGGGGATTAGGGGAATAAGACACACTCTATGGGACAAAGGATAAGGTTCCCACTATTCAAGAATAACAAATAAATCTAAGAAAGGGACCATGGGACACACTTTATGGGAAGTATGGACTCAAGAAATTCACCACTTTGCTCATCTATAGTATATTAAAAGCGTGAAGACTCTTAGAAATGTTGTTTGAACTTTATACCCTTCATTAAAATACTCCTCATTAGAAAATATTGTCTTTTCACCCTTTTTAATTATTATTTAATTATTTTTATTATTTGACTCTTAAAATTTATGATAAGTTTTTTTTTCAGATATCCATATAAAAAAGTCCTACAAATACTAAATAAGAGATATCCTAAAATATATGGTTAGTATTTTTATGCGAAAAGGGGACCTAGGAGAAATTATGGATCAATTGCACAAGTATGCTAGTCTTTGTTAAAAGAATTTGATTCGTAAATGTTAATTGAATTTGAATTCCTATTGTAAGCATATAATTAATGTGCAGTTCAAATCAAAAGGAAAACAACTTTACTTATATGATGAATTTGGCGAAGAATGAATTGCACTCTTTTATTAATTCATTAATTAATTTAAAGATTTATTTATTCATTCTCAACATTAAAAATAATAATTTATGTTTGCTCATTGGAATTGGAATCACTATAATTGTCTCACCGTAATTTTAAATACTTAACTATAATCATAATCTAGTTTAATTAATAACTATCTATCTTCTATACTATATTAAAAGCTTGAAGATCCTTAGAATGTTGTTTCAACTTTTGCCATTCATTAAAAGACTCCTCCTTAGACAAAATCGTCTTTTCGTTATTTTTCTTTAAATTATAATTTAATTATATTTATAATATTAATTTTTAAATATATGGAAAGAAGTGATAAAATAAGGAATTCTAGCAGTGGATAGGCTCCTAAATCTTTCTTATTTTTAATGGACTTTTATTTCTTCCTTATTTGAATCAAGAAAATACTCTACAACCGCATAAATACTACTTTACCATGAGCTCTAATTAGTGAATCTCTCTATATAGGATCTTTAAAAGTAATTAATTTATCAAAATTACTTTTGTAGTGAATTGTGTACACACTCTGATCACGCGCAAAACGCGTACAACAAGACTAGTATCATCAAAAGCAATAACATACATGAGAGAAAGACTAAGGGAAAGTTTCCATAGATACAAAAGTATCCCATGATTCATACATAACATGTCATCCAATAATACCTTGAGTCATAGATATAATTGGGGCAAAGACATGTCTCGGGCTTACCATCAAAGGTAAATGACAAAAGTATCAAAGTCTTAACAGAAGTACGGTAGATAGAAAATGGATGTCACCCTTGAACTGGAGGGCTCACCACAAGCAAAGATCTTACATATCAAACTAGCCACGAGGAGGTGGATGGGAAAGAGCGGTCCCTACATGGTCAGATCATGTAGGCAAAAAGTATATTTTAGTACTTTGATGTACTAAGTATGTAGGACGCAATGCAAACAAGGAAATCATAACCCATAATAGACAAAACGCATAATTATAGCAAAGACAATAAACTCAATATGAAATGAATCATCAATGCCTCAATCAAAACATAGGAGACTAAGACATTATATAAGGACCCCTTAGGTCGAGTCCTCACCTTAAGCCTCATCCGGGTCAAAGCCTAGTCCCACAGAGTACATAATATAAGCATAATCATGACATACATAAACTTCTAAATCATAACTTCATAATAGAAGTAGCTCATTAAAATCTGTAACCTCTTCAAGTGAGAATTTTCCTTTCACGAGAGAGTGTATCATGACATCATAAAAGGCCTTCATAATTTTGCATAGTTTTCATAGAATTTCCATGGATTATATTTGACATCATAAAATTTGATTTTCACCAATTTGTTTGACATCATAAAATTTGATTTTTACTAATTTCCATGGCTTCAACTTTGTTTTTCACTAATTATTTCATGAATCAAACATCTAATTATTGGTTTTGAATATTAAATTTTATGTTTTCTTCAAGAACACAAATTTTAAGTAATTTTATGATTATGGAAAACTTTCAACTCCGATTTTGAATTGGTTTTCAATGTCGATTTCCAAAACATTTTGGGGATATAAATATGTACTATTTTCTAATATTTTACTTTCCAAAATAGAATTCTTGGGGCTAATTTTGGTTGAATTCTGAAAAGTTATGATTTTAATTGTTGTTCTTGTATTCTTATTATAATTGAATCAATTTTTTTGAATTAGAGACTAGGTGAAAGGAAAAGGCTAATGCCTTGGAGTAGATTATCAATTGATTTGAGGCAAGTGAATTTTCTAAACCTTATAGTTCCTATCATGTATGTTGGGGAGTAATAGAAGTTTGAATGTGGGTTGCATTACTTATGGAATTGATCTAAAAATTATGATGAGGTAATAAAATGGTAATGTTCTTGCTTGTGAAACTTGTTGATTGATTATTGGCAACAAAACATGAATGATATTGTTAATTCTATTGTTGAAGAAATTAAATGATAGTGTTGATCTTATTGTTGAGAAAACTTGAGTGAAACTGCTGAGCTTATTAATGATGAAGGTTTCATGATGTTGTCGATCTTATTGTTGAGTAAACTTGACTAATGATGATGATTTGTTTATTCAAATGGTGCCATAATTATTGATTTGAATGATATATTTTTGTGGACTCATGACATATTCATTCGTGCACTAATTGTTTGTGCCTATTTACATTGATTTTGGAAACTAAATGATATCCATATTTTGCTTGATGCCAATGAAAAATGATTTCGGTGAGATATGATAAAGTCGACAGATAATAGTTCCAGTAATATATGATAAAGCCGATAAAAAATGGTTCTTGTTAGATATAATTATGTTAATAAAAAATAGTTCCAAGGGATACATAATCCATATCTGGACCCTATGAGTTTCGATGTAAGTTTATTTGTAGATGTGTATCATAGGGTAGACATGCATCATGATAACTTTACACTACATTGCATTATCCTCTTCTCATGCACATGCTATCATTGAGAAAATCTCATTTGTGTAAGTTTAGTTGGTTGTACTTTGCATTTTTGACTTATTGGTAGTGACATAGATAGAACAATGTACTTCTTGAATTATGAACTGAGTAGGTTGATTTGTCTAGTCGTAGATTGTAGTATTGGAGGTTCAGATGGTATGGTTGGAGTGTGTTCCTCTCTCTACCTTTTGTTTATTATTGACTTGTTTGGTATTGTGATGTTTGGCACTCATTATTTTCTTCTGCAGTTATGTAAGGTGTGAGCTTGATCCTTCCTGATTTCTCCATTCTATCTTGGTACGAGATATACTGTTACTTGGAAGGTAGCTCCTAGTTCATTTAGTGGACCCTCAGGACTTCTTATTTTTATTCTATTTGTTAAAGGAAAATTGAGACACATAAATTTATTTTAGATCTTTGATTGTTATGGAGACTTGTATATGTGACACTAGTCTTGGGTTGGTTTTAGATTATGATCCTATTAAGTTATATCCAACCCTTTAGAATTGCTTTCCTTTGTTTTAAAATTTTACTTTATTTGAGTTATCTCGTTGGTTAGGCCGACCTGTCTTTGAGGGTTAAGGGAAGTTCCTTATGCAAAGATTAGTATTAGCACCAATATAATACGTACCTAGTAGGCATAATAGGTCAATAGAGAAAGAAAAGTAAAGGTAATACGTAATGCTAGAATTTAAATACAACAAATACTTATTCCAAAGAACATCCCACGAGCATACTGATAATGCTTAACTATACCTCTTATAAGTTGAAATGTAACACCCTGCATGTCGTGAGGTCTTAATGCTAAAAGTTAAGGTACTTTTAAATTGACTTGGTCATACGAGCCAATTTACGGCTTGTGGATTGGACCACGGGCCGTAGGAAGGTGTCGTGGACCTAAGTCTAGAAAAGTTGGAATTTTTTGGATTTCTAGAAGTGGTTCTATATTTAACAAGACAGACTGTAGATGGAGCCACGACCCGTCCAAAGGATCATGAAAGGAGCCCCTGAAGAGCTTGAAACTTTCTAAGTATGGGGAGTTCTCATCAAGGGACTCACAACCAGTATAAGGAACAACATGTCATACTGTATGTTCATGGTATGGAAGGTGTGAATTCTAGTAGCTCAACCTTTTTTATGCAAGTTCTACGAAGCCAAAGCATAAGCGGTAGTTAGAAGGATGGCCTATGGACGGGGTCGAATGAATATCTCTGTCAGTTTTTAATGAAGGGATTTTTGCATATTTTAATTCATTTAACTCCAAAATACGTCATTTTGTCCCTTCTAACTAACTTAACTAACCTAACTCCTATGAATCCTATTCCTACTTCATTTATCTCTTTCACTCTCATAATTCTCTCAAAGGTTCTCAAATATTTCTCTCTCTAGACAAAGACTCCATTGAAGCTAGGGTTTGAAGGTTTGTCTTAAGGATTTCAAGAATTTCATCTTCAAGTCTAGGGATTCCCGCTTGAGGTATGTTAGGTTTCATTCATGGATTAGGCCAATCCAAAACCTTTTTTTTTATCAAAGTTTCATGATTACTTATGGGCTTTTATGACTTGATTCCAAATGATTGAATTATGATTTCTACATGATGATTGTACTTATGCATGCATTATGAAAAATTACAAGATTTCTATGGCTTTGAAGTAAAAGTATATGCATTCAAGTATGTGGTGATTAGGGATTGATGTGCTGTCAAAATACAACACTTTTGATGCTTAAAACTTGAAATTTTGTGTGTTGTCAAAGTGATGTTAGTGGGTTTGATGTGTGTTTATATTTGTTTTTTAGGATCATAAGATTTGGCAAGATTTTAGGCTAAGTCTACAGTTACTTCAATTTTTGTTGAGATATGAAGTACTTTACGGGTCGTGAAATTTTTTACGAGCCATAGAGTGGGTTCGTAAGTGAGATCCAGTGAAGGGCCGATTTTCTGAAGTTGCCTCTATGAACTGTCAGACGAGTCGTCGAATTATGTATGATTCATGGATGAGTTTTAGTATCTTGAGGATCAGAAGCTAGGATTTTCTGAAAGTCATCAGACGAAACCCTATACGGGCCGTAAGTCTGAATATGACCCGTAGAATGGTCTCATTGAAGTTGTGCGCAGTTTTGATGAATGAAGTCGACGAAGCTCTGGTAGGGGCCATAAAACTCGGTATGGCCCGCAACCTTGCCCGTATTACCAACCAAATCAAGTTTTTCTATTTTGTTTTGGAATGGTATTTTAAGTACTATAGATAGATTTTTTGGGTTACTTTTAGGAGAAAACGAAGGAGAACAACCAGAAACCTAGAGTGAAGTGCTTAGAAACACTTGAGCATGACTTTGTGATTTTAATAAAAATTTTGTGATTTCTTGTGAACAGCTTGGAATTTCTTGTTCTTAAATTTATCTTTGTATGTGCTCAATTATGTTATTCCATATCATGATTCTTGCATCTACAATGATTATACATAGCTAAATCCACAACTAGAGTTGTGGGAACCATGAAGAACTAACAAGGTAAAATTGGATAATTCGTAATTCTTGGAAAATGTGCATGCATGTATTAATTAATTTTATTTATTTTTATTGCTTTTTAAAAGTGGCCAACGTCAAAACTCGCCTAATTGTCACTGACTAGATCAAGGTAGTAATAAATGAGAAAAGAGATTAATTAACGGGATTTGATCAATTTTTTCTCATCTAATCAACCAAATGGATTAAGGAGATGTTGTATTGGGATAATAGATAAGGGTCAGTAATGTCACACTATGGGAATGGATCAAATTATGTAGTGAAATTTACCTCTCACCTGGATCAAAGGGTTCAGTAAACTTAACTTACTATTCTGCAAGCAACACACAAAAAAGGATTATGGTTATCTGGTAATACTAAGTTAGGGTATCATGGAGAACACAATACCCTAGTTACTCTTCTCACTGATTTCACAATACTTGTTCTAGTTTAGGTTTACTTTCTATAAATTATAAAACCCCCCTTTTGAGAGATAGGTAGGTTAATTTACTCGAAATGCTTGAAATTACTCTGATTATACCATATTCCATATGGGTCCAACCCTAACCTTGGATAGATTATATATCTTGACAACGACCACTTTAACCTTCAAAAAGGAGGTGTAGCTTGGGCGACATCAAGATTTTGGCGACGTTGCTGGGGAATATGACTAGACTAGTTTAATTTGAGTGATTCGAGATTTAATCTTTATTTCTCTCATTCTACGTTTTTGTTATTTTTGTTTTGTTTTAGCGTGCAGGTGTGATTTATGCATGACACTCAAAGTCAATGTAGACCCTTCACTCTATTTGACCCTGAGACCAAAACGCTGAGAAGAATGGCCAAGAACAAGGTGATCAATGTTACAAACGATGCAGTAAATGTGGCATTGAACCAGAAAAAATTTGATAATTACCCACCTCTCTTGAGGACGTTAATCCACTACCACAGGATCTTCAAGCCGCGGCTCATACATGGAATCAATACCGACTTGATCTTATGGTGATGGATTTCATTGGCGCTATTGTGTTACCGCCACTATCGGAGGACATAAAGTTTGTTATTTTGAGCGGGTTACTTCAAATGTTGCAGAATCGTGGGTTATTCATGATCCTACCATCAGAGGATCCACATAACCATCTATGCAACATTGTCTTCGTTTGTAAAAGTATGATGGGAATCTAGAATATATCTATGGATTTTGTTGAGATTCATGTCTTTCAATTGTCTCTAATAGGTGATGCAATGTTATGGTTATCCTAGCACCCACATAGTTTGATCATTAGCTAGGCTGAAATGTAGAAGGCCTTTTTGGAGAGGTTCTTTCCGAGGTCAAAGAAGTTGAAGTTAAAGGACTGAATCAAGAACTTTGAGTGATACCTGATGATTCGATCAACACAAGGTGAGAGATATTCACAAAGTTCTTGAGGAGTGTCCTTGACTATAAGATTGTGGATGATGCCTTAGTGGAGATCTTTTATTGAGCCCATGATGAGAATAGCCAAGATGTTGCTGACACTATCATGGGAGACTCGTTTCTAGATCGTCCATTTTTTGTGATCGCTGAAAGGTTGGGAAATGTGGTCAAGACAAACTGCGCATGGAGAATGGTAGATAAGCCGACAATAAAGAGCTCATTCGTAGGCAGTACTAATCTGGCACAAGCAAAAATAAATGAGGATATGATGTCAGAGCTTGCTTGAGTTTTAAAACCAATATGGAGTTGTTGATGAAGCAGAAGCAAGAACATGTGAATGCAGTAGCTCATCAACCTTTACGAGCACCCATGTACGAGGATCCTTACTATGAGGAGGACACTTGCTTTATCACTAATCAGATAGCGGATTTTTGGACCAACACCTAAGGGTCCAATTAGGACTATTGACACCAAGGTCAAGGACACAAAGGTTGGACCTACAATAGGGATAGCGTTTTCTAAGACAACAATCGAGGAGGCTACTATAACAGGAACACTGGCTAGGATAGAGATGCTGATTGTGGACGCAGAGATGGTTATGGGAATTGTCTGTATGTGCTTCCATGTAATCGAGATTCAGGTGCTTATACCTCTAGAGTTGAGGAGATGTTTGATCACATGTTAAAGAAGGCTAATGCTTTGGATTAGACCTTGAATGGAATGAAATCTGACATCTCCAATATTAATCAAAAAAATCGAGTCTCATTTTGTTGCTATCAAGTAGCGGGAGCAACAGTTCAATTAGATGTTGGCTCAATTAAACCAACAACAGATAGTTAAACCAACAACAGATAGTTACATTCCCAGCAATATAGTTCAGAATCCAAAGAATATAGGGTAGTATATGACGGTGACTATTCATGGCGGCAAATAGACCATTGACCCTCTGATGCCGATTGATGATGATGATGTTCATGAGGAAATAGTTGAGAGCAAAGATGATGAGTTTGGAGATGTTCATGCCAAGGATGGGGTGAGTGATACTGTGCAGAAGTAGAAACCCATTCCTAGACCTCCCCCTCCTTGCCCTAAAAGAATCAGAATGTGGGAGGAGAAAGGTAAATTCCAGCACTTAATCTCCTTGTTGAAGCAACTATACATCAACATCCCTCTCATTAAAGCATTGGAGAAGATGCTTGTATGCAAAGTTCATGAAGAACTTGGTCGCGAAGAAGCAGAGCGTAAGCCTGGAGCTCTCCTAAGAGCTTCAATAGTGCAATAGCTACAAGGTCCTAGGAGCAGAAGTGAGAAGATCCTGGAGCATTCACCATACCCTGCACCATCGAAGATGTTGAGTATGCAAGGATATTATGTGATCTAGGTGCCAGCATAAATCTGATGCCCCTTGGGATCTTCAAGAAGCTAGGATTCAGAGCCCCTACTTCTATGAGCATACGATTGTTGATGCTGACCAAATAATGACAAAGTTGTGGGGATACTATATGACATCCTTTTCAAAGTAAAGAAATTCATATTCCCCGTAGACTTTGTGATCCTTGATTGCGAATATGTCTTCGAACTCCTAATCATCTTGGCAAAGCCTGTCCTAGCCACTGGGCGAACACTAGTGAATATGGAATTCGACCAACTCAAGTTTTGATTGAACAACGAAGAAATTGTCTTCAACATCTGTCAATCGATGAAGAGAACCGATGACTTGAAGATGGAAGTTTGGGCACTTAGTGAAAGCCAAGTAACCAAGTTGTCCAAGTTGTGTTGTGATAATAAATCAATCGCTACTTGGGAGGCAACCCAAGACATTTGATGTAATAGTGGTAGTGTTGTTTTTTTATTTTAACTTTTTGGACTTGTAGGTAGTTTAGTTTTAGCACGTTTATTGTAATTTTGGACTCTGGATTTGTGGCATATCGGGTAATAGTGTGTTTTGTGAAGGATGTGCAGGTACAAAAGCAAGTCAGCAATCTTTGGCTGAATAAGCAACAAGAAGTGCTTCTGCGACCGGTTCGACGGGCTGTGGTCCACACTACAACCCATACACTTACTCATAAGACACTTCCGATGAGCAAAAATAATGCGCACTCACGTCCATGAGCAAACTTTACGGCCAGTAGATAAAGGTTTTGGTCGTGAATAGGGCTCGTGGACCCCAAGTAAGTTCTCTAAATTTGTCCAAGTATTGGGGGCTTGTACGACCCACTCTACGAGGCTTATGTCTACGTACAACTCATAGACGAATTCATGAAGCCAATATCCCAAATTAGTGTTTTGGTATTCTGCAAGAAGAAATTTTATGGACCATAGAAAACTCTATAGCCCATAATCAGGGTTTCCTAGAGCCTGAGCCCCATTGTCACCTGAACCGGTCAACGTATAAAAGAGGGTAAAATAATTTTACCCCTCATTCTTACGAAAATTCCCAAAAATACGCGACCTCTTCTCCTATCTTACCACTCCAACCACCGTCCGCCACCGTCAAAATTCTTTGGTATCCCTCCAGTATCCTGAAGTTTCACTCTTTTGGATTCCTCTTTGAATTTTCATCCTTGTTACCTAATTTTGGTGAGTTCTTGGCTTACTTTCCTTGTATTACCAAAATTAATATTGTCAGTTTAGAATTATGGGGTATGGAATTCCAAACTTGGTGTGCTCGAATTAGTTGTTGCCTTTGTATGTGACATATGCTTAACCTTGATTGAGTAGTTGTCATTGTTTTGAAAAATGAAAATACCGGAATGTGTGTGTGGTCGTGCAATGTTTGAATGTTGTTACATGAAAATCATGTCGTCACACATCTTTGGAATTACATGGAAATCATCGTTTGATGAATGACATATGGTTACATGCGTGTACATAACTTAACTTTCAAATGGGTGTCAGTTTCTGGTGTGAACATGTTAAATGGCAATTGATAGGGGTAGTATGTAATTATTGCCTATGGGGTATTTGGAAATTTTGTTAGGACTATATGGGTGCATATAATTATTGCTTCGGTGTTGAATTGATTGATCAAGGACTGTCAATGTCATTTTGGGACTCATTTGATGGTCCTAGAAAATCTATGAAGTTGGAATCTTCACACGACGTAGGTCCTCTATGGCATGTGGAATTATCCACGACTGTAGTTTCCCCTTGTAAGAGGATGCAGTTGCCTGGGGTTTCTACGACTACATTAGATGAGATCTTTCTACGAGCCATAGTTTAATCTATCACTCATAGACAGGTCTCGTAGGGTCATGCCTTCAAAAGCTCAACTCTAGAACTACATTTATGACTCAGCCTATGAGCCATAGAATGTTCTATGGGTTGTACCTGGTCTCATGGATGCATGTCCAGTAACTAACTCGACTGCACCCTGCTATCTGAGAGGGCCTTTTATAGCTCATAGTTTTTACTATGACTCATAAACTAGCCTTTGTAGACTAATCTGTCACCAGTTCTGATGTGTCTTATTTTACGTTCCTGTGGTTGTAGGGCTAACCATGATATTGAATCTATGCATATTAGGTACTATGCATCCAAAAGCAAGGAAAAGTAAGATACGGGCCATGTAGCAGAGTTGCAAGATAGTCCTCGGAGGCCCAAGGCAACTCCGAGGCCAGTGGATATCTAGAGGACCTCGTTGTCCAGCCTAATGAAGGCAGTATGTGACCACAGACTCAAGCTACGACTAGCCATACGGAGAAACACCAGACTCAGGCTATTGTAGTCTTCCCTCCCCAGTTTGATGAGGGAGGCGACAAGCTCAAAAACTTTATACTAATGTCTCCATTCAGAGAGGGATGTGAGTATAGATATGGAGAGGAGTCGAAGTCTGAGTATTCATCAGCACCCTAAGCACCACCCTCACCTCTGAATACCATATCTAATCAGTGGTATGAGCGAGGTATGCATCAGATCTATGCAGATGATATGCACAAGGATGAGCTAGGTCAACTGGCCTGCTCCATATTTGCGGAGCCCAGAATCATCACCTCAAGGCTAGACAGTATCCTCGGACTCCAGGAAACCACTGCCTGATCTAGACTCTAGTGGCTAGTAGCACCGTCGAATACTCCCCACCCATGTTTCGAGAGTTCTTTGCATCCTAAGCCGCCACCATACTAGAGCTTCTCCCTAAGGGGATGCGACCCCTCACTCAGCCCAAATTGTCACGCACAAGGGTGAGGCATGTATAGGTTGACATCTAGTAGGACACTATCTGCCAAATGCTATTTGTTCTCGAGTACCATGCCTCTAAGACCACAGTTGAGTTTGACTACAGATTGGGGCGGACTCGAGACAAGATCCTAATAAGAGATCTAGCCCTCAAGGCCGCTTTGATGAGATGGGTAGTCGATCACATTGTTAAGCAGGGCAAGGCCCCTAAGTGGGCATTGATATCACCCACACTACACCTACTTTTTTAGGCTAAAACGATTGTTGTCAATATATATAATCTAACCAATGTTAGGGTCAATCCCATAAGGAATATGGTAGACTTAGAAGAATTTAAAGCAGTTCGGGTGGATTAACTACTTATCTCCCCAAAGGAGGGTTTTGTAACAACTATGAAAAGTAATCCTAAATTAAGATAAGAGTGAAATACGTATGAAGAGAAATGAGGGTATTGTGCTCTCCATGATTCCCTAACTTGGTATTATCAGATAATCGAATTCTTTTTCAGTGTGTGCATGTAAAATGATAAGTTAAGTTTACCAAACCCTTAGATCTAGGCGAGAGGTGAATTCCACTACGTGATTTGATCTATCACCATAGTGTGACATAAATAACCCTTTCCTATTGTTCTAGTACAACCTCCCCTTGGTCCAGTTTGGTTTATTAGACGAGAAACATCAATCAAACCCTAGGTGATAGCATAATTGTAGAGCATGGCTCGGACATTGCATGGATAGACACTTTTTATGACACCATTATGAAGGCCTCATCATCTTCCCTGCCAAATTTCGGTAGGTCATTGTGAGGTCATAGATCTGGCATAATCTTGCACATAATACCTTGATGTCGATTGTGCTATTTTAGTTGCCAACATCTTGGATGGCTATGAGATTTATTGGGCTAGTCTCTTCACAGAGCAAATCCATGAGGCGGCCTTGAAGAGGTCTAGAGTTGGGGGTGGAGAGTCTACATCATCTGGACTCATTGACTGAGGTCCAGTATAATTTGGTTGCCAGCCTAATCAAGTTTGAGGATAATCCGGTGGCACTACGGTGATCACCGCATCAGCCAGCTTAGATGCCTGAGATGTTCACAATAGAGCCACCTCTTGAGACTCCATCCACTACCACTATTGCTACCACCATCAAGGAGAGAACCCCTTAGACTGAGACAAATATGGAGAGGGAGCCTACTACTACTATTTCTGCCCCACAGGCGGTTCTCACACCAACAATACCCACTGGCCTAGTCTATGTGTCAGCGGCGTCTATTTAAGCCATGGTGCAGCGACTGGCCTACACTGATTCCTAATTGACTTAGTTACTTCCGCACATCAGGCCCTAGGTCTGCTAGGCTATTTTAGAGTTCGGGGGACGCATGTAGGCATTCACGGTTGCTACTATCTAGGACAAACCAGCAGTTGTGGATGCCCGCATAGATGATTCAATAGATGAAGATCATGCTTCTCTGGGCCGACATGATAGCATCTTTGGTCACGCAAGTGGCATTACCAATACCTACACCTCCAGTGCTAGTGGTCAACTTGTTTTCTCCTGAGGATCCATCACAGAATTCTTTTAGGGAGAGGCCCTATGTTAATGATGATCCAGATATAGGCGGCTACAGGTGCAGCCGATAGTGGAATAGGGGCTAGAGTTTTCCATGATGCACTCGAGACAGGATGAGGAGCTACGACAGGCTCGTGAGCTTGAGAGGGTGAGGGGTGCTGGCCCCTCAAGACATGCTACTACCACTAGGGAGGCTACCAGGTTGAGGGTGGCAAGACTCAGCAAGAAACTGACGCTTAGGCGTCAGGAGTGTTCTTTTTAACCCCTGTACTTTATATTCCATTTTTGTGAATTGAGGAAAATGCAAATCTTTTTCGATGGAGTGTAGGTAGTTATAGGCCTTATTGAAGTTCGAGTATCTTTGGCCTATAACTATCCAAAATTTTGAATCCTAGGGGTTTTCTTGCCTATGTTGTTTTTCCCTATGGATATTTAATTTATATTAAACCGGCATGTTTAAGATGTGTAGGTAGTATTGGTAGCATATAGTACTAATATCGATGGAATATTTGTGTTTTTTATGTCTTCGTGTGAAAAGTGATACCCACTAAAATTTTATTAGTTAGTCTTGATAGCAATGATGCATGATTGGTTGATAACAGTGCTTGTTCTGATAAGTGTGGATGAATTTAAGATAAAAAGCATGGTCTAAGAGTCTTTGTTGATGGTGTAATCAATGCCACGTGAGTGTGAACATTCTTTTCTAAATTCATATTATGTGTTACAATTCAAAACATTCCTTGTTACTTTGACTTAGATTGTAGGTTAGTTGGTTAGGAAAGGATCTTGGGCCGGTTTTCATAATAGTCCACTTAGCGTGAACGACAACCCAAATGTGTGAAATATCCCTTGATCCTAATGTTTGACCGGTACATGTTCCTTTTTCTTTGTAAAAACCTAATTTACCTAGCCTTATTAGATGTAAAATCCCAAAATCAGTCCTGATCCTTCCTTGAACATTGTGCACACTAAGGCAAAAAGCCTAGGTTAAGGGTGGCTAGCGAAAGTGTCACTAGTTCTTAGGTTGGATATTGTGCACCTCGACTCAGGCCAAAGCCTAAGTTGTGGGTGACTGGTGTAAAGGTAAACACAAAATGAGGGGAAAAACTAGTGACATAGGGAAAAAGAGAGAAAAATGTGTTCTGGGTGCAAGAAAAATGAGTGTTGCCTAATCAAGGAGCTAAAACAAAAAATAATGTGAAAATAAAATGCAAGAAGTTGAAAAATGAGAATAAGGCACCTAGAAAATCCTGAAATAAGAAAAAGGGGGAATGAGGTGAAAAATAATAGTGTTGGTAGGGAAAAAACTATAGAAAACACACTGTAAAGGAGGGTCTTTAATCACCATGTTATCAAAATATCATACCAAAGCCCACTGAGCCAACGTTACAAGCCAATAAAGTCCTAAAGTGATCGTAGTCCAAGTAGTTAAAGGTCATAGTGATTAGTATAAGGGCAAGCATATGGTGTTAAGAATAGTATTTGATTGTCTTTTGTTAGAGTGAGTGATTTTGCATAATCCAAAGCATTGAATATGAAAATATAATTATGAGATATATGAGACTTCTTTATATGAGGAAACTTGCATTACATTGTTAACATTGGACTAACTCAGTGATTATTGCTTCTTGATGATTTCCTTTCTTGTCATAGTTGCACTGTCACATACGTTGATCTATATTGGTTTTCTTAATAGCTATATCTGATGTGTTCTCAAAGTGGTGTGGGTATCTATGATTGATTTTGATGTGATGTATGCTATTAGATTGAGGTTTGTGTGTTACTGTGTTGTTTATGTAGATTAAGTTCATCGCTTGAGGACAAGTAACAATTTCAAGTTGAGGATGTTGACATGCTGTTAGAATACATCATATTTGATGCTTAAAAACGTGAAATTTTATGTGTTTTCAAAGCGATGTTAGCAGATTAGATGTGTTTTTATGTTTCTTTAGCCGGATTACAAGGTTGGCACAATTTTTGGGCTAAGTGTACAGATTTTTCTGAAGTTGAGGTTTCACGAGACTTTTTACAAGCCGTAGATCTAGTTTCGTAGAAAATTCCAGTGATGGGTGATTTTTTGAACTAAAGTCTACGAACATGCAGATGAGCGGTAGACTTGGTGTTGTGCCGTGAGGATCAGAAAGTGGGGAGTTGCTGAAACATCATCAGATGAAACCCCCTATGGGTTGTAAAACATTATACAGGCCATAGAAGTGTGTCCTTGAAGTCAACCCTAGAATTAAAAATGTGATCCACGAAAGCCCAATAATGGGCCGTAAAATATTATACGGCCCCTAGAAGCTCCTATAGAGTCTGCCGATCCAGTTCTCCTAACCCATTTTGGTTTTGTATTTTAAATACTATAAATAAGTTTTTTTAGGTTATTTTTTATAAGGAATGTTACAGAACAATTGAGAATGTAGAGAGCTTGAGAGGAACACTTGTAAAAACTTTATTTTGTGCTTTTAGTTCAATCTTGTAATTCTTGGTGAAAAGCTTGGATTTATTGCGCTTAATTCTCTTTTGTAGGTGCTCAATTGTGTTCTTCAAATTCATGATTCTTGCATCTCACTGATCATGAATAGCCAAATCCACAACTAGGGTTGTGAGACCATGAAGAACTAACAAGGTAAAATCAAATAATTTGTAATTCTTGGAAAGTGTTCATTCATGTATTAATTAGTTGTCTTCGGTTTGAATGTTTTTTAATGATGGTCAGGACCCCGTGCTTCATTATTGTGATATTCTGTACTTTGAGGAAAATGCAAATTTTTTATGGGGTGTGAGTAGTTATAGGCCTCAATGAAGTCCGAGTAACTACGACCTATAACTATCCAAAATTTTTAAGTCTGAGGGATTTTCTTGCCTGTGTTCTTTTTCCCAAAGACTTTTGTTTTCTATTGAACCGATATGTTTAGGATGTATAGGTAGTATTAGTAATATGTAGTACTGAAATCTATGGCATATGTTAGTTTGTATGTGAAAAATGATACCCATCAAAATTTTATTTGTTAGTCTTGATAGCAACCATGCAATTGATTGATTGACAGTGCTTCTTATGATAAGTGAGGTCTAATTATGATGAAAAGCATGATCTGAGAGTCCATAATTGATAGTGTAATCAATGCCATGTGTGTGTGAGCTTTCTTTGCTAAATTCTTATGTTGTGTTCAGAACTTGCCCTATTACTCTGACTTAGACTGTAGGTTAGTTGGTTAGGAAAGGATCTTAAGCCATTGTTCATATTAGTCTACTTAGCCTAAATGGCCAGTCAAATATATAATATATCCCTTGATCCCAATGCTTGAGCCCAGCATATACCATTTCCTTTGTAAAAACCTAAGGAACCTAGCCTTGTTGAATGTAAAATCCTGAAATTGGCACTAGTCCTTCTTTGAATATTGTGCACCTTGATTGAGGCAAATAGCTTAAGTTCAGGGTGGCTACCAAAAGTGGCCTTGGTTCATAGGTTGGATATTGTTCATCTCGACTCAGGCCATAAGCCTAAGTTCAGGGTGGCTGGTGTAAGAGTAATCACATAACATGGGGTGGAATTAGTCATACATGGAAAAGGGATAAAAATGTGCTATGGGTGTAAGTAAAATGAAGAGATGCCTAAACAATGAGCTAAAAAGAAGAAATGACTGAAATTAAAAGGCAATGAGCTAAAAAATAAGAGTGAGGCACCCAAAAAAGCTTTAAATTAGGGAAAAGGGAGAATGAATTGAAAATTCACAGTGTTAGTAGCGCAAAAGTGAAGAATAATGCAATGTTGAGAAGGGTCGTTACTCACTATGTTTCTAAAGCATCATACCAGAGCTCTTGAGACTACGTTACAAGCCAAGAAATCCTATAGTCATCCTAGTCCAAGTAGTCTAAGGTCATAATTGTGAGTATAGGGGAAATCATATGGTATTGACCATGATATTTGAACATTTGTTATGAGAGCGAGTGATCTTACTTAGTCCTAAGCATTGAATCTGAAAATATTATCATGGATGAGATATAAGACTTCTTTCTTTAAGGGCACTTGCATTGCACAATTGATCTTAGACTAATTTAGTGATTATTGCTTATCTGTGGTTACATTTCTTGTCATAGCTGCACTGTCACATTTATTGATATGCATTGGTTTGTCTAATGGTTATCTGATATGCATTGATGAGTAGTGTGGATCTTTGTGCCTTATTTGGGAGTGATGTGTGCCATTAGATTGAGGTCTGTGTGTTACTATACTACTTATGTAGATTGAGTCCGTCGCTTGAGGACAAGCAACAAATTTAAGTTGAGGGTGTTGATGTGCTGTCAAAATACAATATTTTAGATGCTTAAAACTTAGCATTTTGTGTATTCTCAAAGCGATGTTAGTGGGTTTGATATGTTTTTATGTTTATTTTTCAAGATTACAACATTTAGCATGATTTTGGGCTAAGTGTGCAGGTGCTGTAATTTTTGCTGAGATACGAAGCACTTTACGAGCTGCGAAAGTTTTCACGAGCTGTAGAGTGGGTTTGTAAGTAAGATGCTGTGAAGGGCCAATTTCTGAAGTTGGATCCACAAACTGTCAGACGAGCCATAGAATCATGTATGAGTCATGGATAAGGTTTCGTATCTTGAGGATCAGATGTTGGGATTTTCATCATCAAACGAAACCTTATATGGTCTGTAAGTCTGAATATGGCCCGTAGAATGGTCTCATATAAGCTTTTCCCAGTTTTGAAGAATGAAGTCCCCGAAGCCCCAGCGCGGGCTATAAAACTTAGTACGACTCGTAACCTTGCTCGTATTACCTACCAAATCTAGTTTTTCTAATTTTTTTTATCTTGTATTTTTAAGTACTATAAATAGATTTTTAGGTTATTTTCAGTAGAGAATGATGGAGAACAACCAAAAACCTTGAGAGAAGTGATTAGAAACACTTGGAGTGTAACTTTATGATTTTAATCAAAACATTGTGATATCTTGTGAAGAGGTTGGAATTTCTTGTTCTTAAATTTATCTTTGTAAGTATACAATTATATTATTCCATATCATGATACTTCACTCTACAATGATTATGCATAGTCAAATCTACAACTAGGGCTGTGGAAACCATGAAGAAATAACAAGGTAAAATCAGATAATTCATAATTATTAAAAAGTGTGAATGCATGTATTAATTAATTCTCTTTGTTTTGATTGCTTTTTAACGATGGCCAACGTTATAACTCACCTAGTTTTTACTAGCTGTATGAAGGTGGTAATGATAAATGGGAAAAGAGATTAATTAACAAGTATCAATCGATTTCTTCTCATCTAATCAACCAAACTGGATCAAAGGGAGGTTGTACTGGGATAGTAGGTAAGGGTTAGTAATGTCATACTACATGCATAGATCAAATCACACAGTGAAATTTACCTCTCGCCTGGATCAAATGGTTCTTAGGTTGTCAACCTAACTGAAGAAATTCTTCGGTATACAAACTCCGTAACATGTAGATCAGCTTTTGGGAAAGTATACACGAATCAAAACAAGTTGATAAATATGTTGAGGGATGTGGATGATTTGTTCCCCTACTGGAAGATACTTCACAAGATGTCGAGACTCTTGAAGTTGCATCAGAAGGTTGATGCAGCTTTAGAAAACATTGTTAAAGAGCATATTAAGAATCGAGCACTTGGAAGCAAATGGTGATAAATTAATAGGAGGTGAAGATTTGGTTGATGTTCTTCTAAGAATTAAGGAGAATGGTGAACTTCAATTTCCAATCACAGGTGATCACATAAAAGCAATCATTTCTGTATGTTTTCTCTTTAATTAAGTTATATCTAGTTATATATATATATATATATATATATATATAGGGTTGGTGTAATTTTTTCTTATCATATCAAGTCATCCAAAGAATATCTATACGCAAGCATCCATTAAAAAGATATTGTAATCCTGAAAGTAGGGAAGATTACTTCTTATATATATTAGGTGCAAATATATAGGAGCTGGTACTGTGATTTTCTTAACTCTAACATTACATATAACTTGAAATTATTAAATTCAACATTTAGTTGTACACAATTCATATTAGATTGTCTATTACCTTGTATTTATTCGAATACATCATAATTCTTTACTAGTATTTATGAGTGTATATATGTAC
This sequence comes from Solanum rostratum, assembly GCA_029948455.1. Taxonomy (NCBI): domain Eukaryota; kingdom Viridiplantae; phylum Streptophyta; class Magnoliopsida; order Solanales; family Solanaceae; genus Solanum; species Solanum rostratum. The sequence goes on along the minus strand of CM057050.1, from coordinate 35,593,725 downwards.
TTATTTGTTGTGGGATATGTTCGCAGCTGCGACTATTATTTGGGCATTATCGGAAATGATGAGGAGACCTAAAATCATGGCCAAGGCACAAAATAAAGTGGGACAAGTCTTCAAAGGAAAGCCAACATTTGATGAAGAAGATCTTGATAAATTAAGATACCTAAAGTTAGTGATCAAAGAAACATCGAGGTTACATCCTCCAAGTACTCTACTGCCAAGGGAATGTAGGAAACAAACATATATTGATGGAGGTTACATCCTCCAAGTACTCTACTGCCAAGGAATGTAGGAAACAAACATATATTGATGGATATATGATACCTCCTAAGACAAGAGTACTAATTAATACATGGGCCCTTGGAAGAGATTGATAAAGTTGGGACGACCCTGAAAATTTCATGCCAGAGAGGTTTGAAAATTATCTTATTGACTATTTGGAAATTACTTTGAGTTTATTAGATTAAGCTCTGGAAGAAGGATTTGTCCAGGAATGCAGTTTGGTTTATTTAATGTCAAACATCTGTTGGCTCAGCTCCTCTACCATGTCTATTGGACGCTTTCATATGGAACTAGTGCAGAAGAATTTGATATGATTGAGAAAAATGGATTAAGTGCAGCTAAGCAGAAGAATCTGTGTTTGATTGCAATAGAACACACAGACCATAGCTATTAAATGATGAAAGGTCACAGTAGTATCATCTGAGAAGTTTATCTAGAAAAGTAATGAGCAAATAATATGATTTACGGTTGTTTAGACAGTACTTCTGGTTAAAAAAGTTGGGTCGTATTTTCCTTTTCTTTGTACATTGTTTTTGGTCCACATCCCAGATTAAGTTCAAAACATCAAATCACATGTAGTACATTTTTGTTGATAAATATATGGATTTTGAAAATGCTCTAGGCACTAAAAGAAGCTCAAATTGTCGGGTTAAAATTAAATATCGTGCCCGCAACTTATTGTCATGGTGGTTTTTGAAAGAAAAATTTTCATAAATGACAAAATATAAATTACTTTTTATTAATAATGACAAGACTATCTAGCTTTCAATATATAGCACTAGAAAAATTACTTGGTATAACAAAAGAATCAAAAAAGGGCAATTTTGATGCTTATCTCATAATGGTAACTATAAAATTATGACAATCATTACTTTCTTATTAAATGCACACTTTTCTTATTAAATGCTAGTGATTTTTCCTAACAAATAACAAAGCACCAGGTCTCATTATTTTGATTAGGTTCCCCATTTTTCTTGAAAAGTGGGATAATGACGTTCATCTTTTTTTTAAAATTAGGTATTTTGTGTCTCTAACTTGTTAAATGCACTATTACTTTCTTATTAAACTAGCATATGTTTCTGCGCGATGCGCGAAAAATTTTGAGTATATAAAATTTATAAAAAAAATGTTCATAAATAAATACTAAAGACATTGATAACATCGGTACTTTCTTTATAAACATTAGTCATACAATAAAATACCTCTTAGTGATCTAATGATGACCTAAATTTATGATCAACCAAAATATAATTATGTGAAGCCTAAGCATAGTACATTCTCAACTTATGTTAGAATATCATGATTATTTTATCAAAATAAAGAGCATATCATAGAATTCAGATATCTTTATTATATTTAATTTAAATAAACTCTCAAATTAATGTAATAACAGAAATTATATCAGCCAACTTTAAATTAATATTTTTTGCATAATTTGTCAATAAATGACTTAGATCTATGTCTACATAAATAATTCAAGTATAAATTGTATTAATTATATTTATGTAGGATGATATATATAAAGATATCCTCTAAAAAGGAAAAAGACTCCAATAGATAATGCATTTGTTATTGTAATAAATGACAAAATTAGATAAAAATAGATAATTATGTTTTGAAGGTATTTTCAATATATTTTATAAAAGTATTTTCCTTATGATGTTGCAAGAATATTTTTAATATAATTTTCAAAAGATTTTTCTCTTCTATTTTTTGAATAATAACTAACTGATACACTTGTCTATATTAAAAAAATATATTTAAATAAGTATATCAATGAGTGATATATTTCAGTTCATGAGTTTTTATTGTGTATTTGTGATGGTTATTAGCAATGCAAGTTTCTCAACACTTCTTGAGACATGCACCTTGAATATTCAACTATATATTTGCAATTATGATCACAATATAATAATAGAAAAATTTTCATTGGTGACCATAATGCTATGTTACTCGGAAATTATAATCAAAGATCAAATATGACACAAATTTACTATAATATTTCAAGTTGCAAAGAACATCAAATCTCAATTGAATTATCTATATAGATTTAAATAATTAATGAATACAAAATACTAAATTATAATCATATTAAACATCCAAAATATCATATTTTAATCGTGTTATGTATTTTAATTGAGGAACTTAATAAGAAGATGTAGCTCAACTTTAAAAATTGTTGTAAATATACTTAAAAATGAATCGAATATTTGAAATTCAATATTGTTAATTGTTTTGAACTTGAGGAAAATAAAGATATTAAAAATAAAGAGGAGTCAAATCCTAAACGAAAAAGTGTGTCATACAATTGAACAGAGTATAATATTATAAATAAAAATTAGATTAAAAAAATGAAGAGTTAAATTATATGATTATTAAGGTGTCATGCATATTCGTGCTAATATTCAAATAATTATGTGCTACTAGAATTTTAAAGTTATATGATAACATATTATGTGTTGCTACATTTCCTTTGGAAGCAAAACAATTAACAATATTGAATTTCAAATATTCAATTCATTTTTAAGTACATTTATAACAATTTAAAGTTGAGCTACATCTTCTTATTCAGTTCTTCAATTAAAATACATAACGTGATCTTTTGGATGATTAATATGATTATAATTTAGTATTTTGTATTCATTAATTATTTAAATTTATATAGATAATTCAATTTAATAAATTGAACATAATCCTTATTCAAGAAAAAATAATAAGTAATTTTTATATTTTACTTTCAAAATATAATATAATCCCACAAATCCTAACCATTAAAAAAAATCTTTTTTTCTTTATTTCTTTAATGCATAGATATCATAGAACTTTGAAGGCTTAAGTTATTTATCTTCAATTATTATTTATCATATGTGCATTTATTTTATTAAATATTTAATTGCTACATAATTAAACAACAAAGTGCAAAAGTAAATAAATAAAATAAATATTTGTAAGGCCTGGTAAAATTACCAAAATACCCCTAGAGGAGAGGTGTGCGCAAAAGCGTCTTCCGATGCTTGGATTGAAAATCCGAGGCCGGATTCGTGATCAACATGAAACACTGAGTAGGAAAAGGCTCTGGGTCGATTTTTAGAGTGATCGAGTCAAAAGACATTTTTTCGTTCAAAAATAAAAAATAGTGTGAGTCCGCGGCAGAGCCGCGTCGCAGACCTATCGCGGAGACACACTTATGTTTTTCTGTGATTTTTTGACGGAGTTGAATTTTTTCCAAAATGCACTGTCCGCTACAGGTCCGCGTCGCGGACTGTGTTATTTCAAGTCTGAAATTTTTTTAAAAAATTTCGAGGGGCATTCTAGTCCATTCCTAATACCTTCTAAACCTCCTATACGACTAATATATGTTGTTTTCTCAGAGAAAGGGTTCCAAAATCCTCTTCTTTGCAAAATCACTAAGTTAGGGCTTGAGGAGAATTGAGATTGAAGAATTCAAGAGGAGATCTTTCAAAGAATTGTTGTTAGCAATCATCCCACGTATGTAAGGCTAACCTAAAGCATGAGATTGTTCTCCCACGTGCCCCTTTGAGTAAATTGAGTCTATGGTTGAAGATAATGAGTTTAATGTGAAGATGTTTGAGTATTATACCGAGTCTTACTTAATTCATATACTTTACATGAATTGATGATCATCATAAACTTGATTTAGTGCATAATTTATTTTCATGAGTGTTTTTCACAAAACCCTATGATTATGCTATTAAAGAATGCAAGAATGAACTTAGGGGATGAGTCTAGACCCTTAGCGATGATAATATTTGTGATGTTGTAATTGTGTTTCAAATTGATGAGAGTGTTGATGAGAATGATGTTCATGAGTCTTAAAAACTTGAAACTTAATTCTAAAAAGAATGTTTCGAGTCCATGATATTAATATAAATGAGATGATGTTGATGAGACGAGTTGATGTGATGTTGAGGTACTATGTCCCTATGGGACAGATGATGATTTATTATGTCCCTATGGGACTAATGATGATGATATTTTATGAGAATGCGGAGTTCTGGGAGGAGTATTAAGCACCTAAATGGATGAGAGTGAGTCCCGCTCAAACCATTAACTATGTGGCCCGCATAGGAGAAAATTGAACCGCCGTGCGAATGTTTCCTTTGTCCCAAAAAAGGACTAATGTTTTTTGATAAATCGTAAAATTACGAATCTTATGACGCTTTGAACGAAGGATTTTTTGCATGTTCTCAAGCAAATATGTGGTTTGATGTGTGTGTTTTGGTCCTTTTCAGGAAAATGATAAAGGGATGGAATGACGGATGAATTGCGAGAAGAAAGAGTGAAAAATAGTTGAAGCAATAACATACGGAGACCCTCATGGGCCGTGTAACATCACACGGACCGTAGGAGTGTACATGAAGGGGATCCCAATGAAAGAAGCTGGAAATTGAACCAAGCGAGGGACCACGGGGGCCTTCACAGATCGTATCATGGTACACGGGCCGTGCACCCTATCGTGACATCACACTTGGCGTGGAGGAGACATAGAGCTGGAACAAAGCTAAGGCAAAACTCATGAGGGGCACACACGGATCGTCAGAGCTCTTATGGGTCGTGTCACGTGCCGTGAGGTTGACGTGAATTAGAAGGATCACCATAGAAAATAACAGGAATCATGCAAGTGAAGGAAGACAGGGCCTGTCACGGACCGTGGCATGGGCCGTACCGATGGAATATCAAGACGGCGTTCAGAATTTGCACAAGGAAAGGTTCACGGACCATGAACCTCCACACGGACCATGCCGGTAGGCGTGAGAAGCAAGAACAGTGATGACTCACAAACCGTGTGACGATTTGTTTGGACCCACATGGGCCATGTGAAGATCGGTACCCATGCCAAAGTCTATTTTCCTATTTTTTATTGGATTAGTTTTTCCTTGTATATATATATTTATAATATTCCGTTTTTAGAGTTGTTGAACGCTGGAGTGAGAAAACAAGTAGAGAACAATATTGTGCCATTACTTTACATTGAATTCTTGCGTTTTGATCATCTCTTTGAAGATTGTAATTCATCATTATATCAATCGTAAGTTAGTTATTATGATTTTTTTGTATTATTGTGGGTGAAGTGTATTGAACAGGTTAGGCTAAACCCGCAACTAGGGTTGTAGGAACCATGACAATTCAATAAGATAACACAGGTTGGGGTAAATTTGTGGGATTGATCATCGCATGCATTGTAGCATTCTTCACTTTAACTTCTCCCTAATGAGTCGACGCGTTAGGGTAAGCCCGTATTTGCTACATGCCCGGGAGGGATGTAATAATTAAGAAAAGAAGTCTACAACGAAAATTTGGGGTTTTTAACCTAGTCTAAGTACTTGAGACCAAAAGGTGAGAGTATTCTGAGATCGAGAACAAAGGTTGAAATCGCATACTAACTAAAAACAAAAGGTGATGAGTGAAATATAGCTAGGAAGGACCGGAAGGTGAACTAGGTATTATCTACTTTGTTTGATCTTGTATGTGCAGTCATGAATGAGTTTACCATACCAGTTTGGTTATCGTATTAGACGTCATGGGAAACACAACCCTAGCTTCTCATTAACTGTTTGAAATCCAGTAGCAACATCCTCATTAGTCATTTCACAATAGGAACTCAATTGAAACATCATAACCACCCATTTAGTTTGTGCAACTTTATTTTGGGAATAGAATTTATAACTGAAAGAGGGTGCTAATAGAATCATTCTCACGCTTTCCCTGTGGGATCAAACTCAACTCTGGTTGAGTTCTATATTTGACCAACGACTGCTTTACTCTTCCTTTTGGAGTGTATATTTGGGCGTATCAAATTTTAGCGCTATTGCCGAGGATGAGCATGAGTCACATCTCCGCGATTCTATCACTGATTCTACTAGTCTGCACCAGGAGAGTGACTCAGGTGATGACCCTTCAGAAGGGTCCGAGGTACGATTCACCGACAATGTCTCCCCTCACTCCCCCCGCACTACAAGAGTTGCACCGGGCCAACCTAGAGCCCCCAAGTCTGAGGAGGGGGTTCCTGAGGTGGAAGTTTAGTCCCTAACTTTACTTTTATTTCTTGTTTTTGCTTATTCTAAGGAACCAGCATTGTATGCCAAGCAACCGAAGTAAGGGTGAAGCACTTATTCCCTACGACCCCGAACTCACTAAGTCAATTCGCAGAATGAACTTTCAGGACCGTGAAGCAGCAAGGCGAGAGACTTAGCAGTAAATCCTGCTGACAGAGGACATGACGGGTAGGGTGAGGATGTCCTTTCTGTTAATGTGGTACCACCATTGGCACCACTTCGACAGGTGCCATTTGTACCACCACAGCAGCACCAACTCCCTGTGAGGCCTCAAGGGCCCCAGTATCCCCGAACAGTGAATAATGATGATGTGGGTGCTGGGACCACTGGGGCTATAGTGCTGCCACCTCTGCGTGCTGGTGTCAAGTTTACTATCACTAGAACTATGCTGCAAATGTTGCAGTTGAAGGGGTTGTTCAGCGGAGCCATCACTGAGGACGCAAATCAGCATCTGATGAATTTCTTGGCGACATGCCAGTCGTTCGAGATCCTAGGAGTCAGTCAACTAGCACTGAGGTTAAGATTATTCATGTTGTCTCTGTTAGGTGAGGTGATAAGGCGGCTAAATGAGCTCCCCCATGATTCCATCCGTACTTGGGGAGAACTAAAAGAAGCTTTCTTAGAGAGGTTCTTCCCTGCTTCAAGGCAACTAAAGCTCAAAGACAAGATTGGATCTCACAAGCAACAGCCAAATGAAGCACTGTACAAATCTTGGGAGAGATTCAGACAAAAACTCAAGCAGTGCCCCAACCATTATCTCACAGATGAGCACTTGAAGGCAGTCTTCTATAGGCCCTACAACTTTGTAACCAAGTCGATCATTGACGTAGCTTGCGGAGGGTCGTACATGTCTAGAACATTCCCTGACATCGTGGTGATCTTGGATCAAGTAGCGAAGAACAACAGGGCATGGTATACCAGAGATGCAGAGTGCTCTGGGATGGTTTTTGAGATGAGTGCAGAACAACACAAATAGGAGGAAGAGTGAGATCAAGACATGGCTCATATGCGGACACAGATAGACTTGCTGTCAAAGAGGCTACATGGTGAAGGGACGAAGAAGGTGAAAGCTATGGACACACTCCATAGGTATGATGATCAACGCTACAACTATGATGAACCTCACTTTTTGGGCAGTCAGGGGGGTTACCGGGCATTCAACTTTGGTAACCAAGGTTGGAACTATGGTTGTGATAACTACCAAGGGAACTGGCTAAATAGAGATGGCTATAGAAATCCGGAGAGCCAAAACGAAGGTGGCGGAAACTCAAGGCTAGAGAAGATGATGGCAAAGGTTCTTGACAAGGTGGAGTCCACCGAGGCAGGGGTGCGAGATGTGAAAGGAGAAATGTCCAATGTGCGACAATTGGTAGACTCGCACTCCACCTTGATCAAGTAACTAGAGCAATAATTGGGGAAACTTTTAGCTTCACTGAACCAAAGGAAGGCTGGGTCACTTCCTAGTGATAATGTGCAGAACCCGAAAAATGATTGCCACTACATGGCGATCACCATGAGAAACGGTAAGGTACTTTCTAAAACCAGTTATTGCCATTGATGCAGGTCAGGATAAATCAGATGGGAAGATACCTAGCTCCGTGGAGGTTCTTGATGATGATGGGGATAAAGAGATTGATGCAGCACCAACGAAACCAGAGGTTGCTAAAAAACCAATAGATGTTGACACAACCACTACTCCGAGCCTGCCAGCCATCCCGAAGCCACCACCACCATCCCCACAAAGGTTGAAAAAGAAGGCTGAAGATGGCAAATTTCAGAAATTCTTGTCTATGTTGAAGGAGTTGTCCGTGAACATTCCTCTAGTGAAAGCACTTGAGAAGATTCCAGGCTACACTAAGTTTATGAAAGACTTAGTCATCAAGAAGAGGATAGCCATGATTGAGCCGGCTGACAATCTTCATCACTGTAGCACCATTTCTACAATGTCCTTGGTCGAGAAGAAGGACGATCCAGGGGCTTTCACCATCCCGTGCACTATTGGCGCCTATGATTTTTCATGGGAACTCTGTGACCTGGGTGTCATCATTAACTTAATGCCGCTAGCAGTCTATCAGCACTTGGGATTAGGAGCTCCCAAACCCACTACCATGCGGCTATTAATGGCAAACTGATCAGTAAAGAGACCCATGGGGATTTTGTGCAACGTGTTGGTTCGAGTGGGCAGGTTCATCTTCCCTGCAGACTTTGTCATCCTTGATTGTAAAGTCGATTTCGAGATTCCCGTCATCCTCGAAAGACCATTTTTGGCAACTGGCAGGGCCCTAGTAGATGTAGAGCGTGGAGAGCTCACCTTCCGATTGAACGTCGAGGAGGTAAAATTCAGTGAGTGTGTTGCAATGAAGAGGCCTAAAGAGTTAGCTGTGATGTCTGTCATGGATGTAGAGGATGACTGTTTCTCTAAGATCCCACTGGAGGAAAAGATGATCGTGGACACGCTAGCTGCAGTGCTGATGAACTTTCCAGGACATGGTGTCGATGGGTACAATGACATCGTGTATGCATTATAGGGCATGGGAACCAGACCATTTGTCCCCCGGAAGCTAGACTTGGACCTGAAAAATAGGCCGACGCCACCAGCCAAACCATCTATCGAGGAGCCTCCTGCTGTGGAGCTCAAGGAGCTGCCTCTGCACTTAAGGTATGTATTCTTGGGAGATAATAACTCTCTTCCTGTGATTGTGGCCACAGATCTTCAGGAGGACCAGGTGAAGGTATTGTTGAGGGTCCTCCAAAATTTCAAGAGAGCTATTGGTTGGACCATTACAGACATTATCGGAATCCTCCAAGGAATCTGCACACACAAGATCAAGTTGGAGGATAACTGTGTGCCCAGTATTTAGAATCAACGACAGCTCAATCCACCCATGCAAGAGAAGGTGAAAAAGGAGATTATCAAGTGGCTAGATGTTGGGGTGGTATACCCCATCTCCGATAGCAAATGGGTTAGCCTAGTACAATGTGTCCCAAAAATGGGGGGCATGACAGTGGTGGCTAATGATAAGAATGAGCTTGTCCCTTTGAGACCTGTCATGGGATGGCGAGTGTGCATGGACTATCGGAAGCTGAATAGATGGATTGAAGGATCACTTCCCCATGCCCTCCACGGACTAGATGCTTGACAGGTTAGCAGGTAGAGGGTGCTATTGCTTCTTGGATGGGTATTTGGGTTAAACCAAATATCCATCGCCCTAGAGGATTAGGAGAAAACTACCTCACTTGCCCTTATGGGACGTTTGCCTTCAGGCGAATGCTATTCGGGCTATGTGATGCCCCAGCCATTTTCCAGCGTTTTATGATGTCAATCTTTTTGCACGTGGTCGAAGACACCCTCGAGGTATTTATAGATGACTTCTCTGTGGTGGGTGACTCCTTTGATGACTGTCTGTTGAATCTTAACAGGGCATTACAACGTTGTGAGGAGGCTAACTTGGTGCTAAATTACGAGAAATGCCATTTCATGGTCAAGGAGGGGATAGTCCTTGGCCACAATATTTGGGATAAGGGCATCAAGGTTGATAAGGCAAAAGTCGAGGTCATCGAGAAGTTGCCACCTCCCGTGAAGGGGGTCCAGAGTTTTCTTGCGCATGCGGGCTTCTACCGCAGGTTTATAAAAGATTTTTCCAAGATTGCACATCCATTGTGCAAATATTGGAGAAAGATGCTAAGTTTCAATTTGATGATGCGTGTCAGCATGCCTTCGAGACCCTAAAGCAAAAGTTGATTTCTGCGCCCGTGGTAGTTGCACCACACTGGGGTGCCCCATTTGAGGTGATGTATGACGCGAGCGAAATGGTTGTGGGTGTTGTGCTGGGGCAAAAGCACAACAAGATCTTTCATCCTGTTTACTATACCGGCAAGACCTTGAATGGCGCTCAAAGGAATTATACTGTGACTGAGCAGGAGTTGTTGGCTGTGGTGTTCGGATTTGATAAGTTCCGGGCCTACCTATTGGGAACAAAGGTGATTGTGCATAAAGATGATGCAGCACTACGGTATCTCATGGCAAAGAAGGATGTTAAGTGGAGAATAATCTGATGGGTACTCTTGCTGCAAGAGTTCAACTTTGAGGTGCACGACCGTAAAGACACGGAAAACCAGGTGGAAGACCACCTGTCAAGGTTGGGAGATGAGTCAAGAGATAAAGATTGGTTGAGCATCGATGATTTGTTTCCCGATAAGCAGGTATTGGCAGCTTCTGTAGACTCAATCCCTTGGTTTGTTGATTTTGCTAAGTTTCTGGTGAGCGATATTATGCCTGAGGGCCTTAACCCTCACTAGAGAAAAACATTTCTTCATGATGTTCGCAGGTACTTTTGGGATGACCCATACTTGTTCAGATCATGCGCAGGTGGGGTTATCAAGCGCTGCATACCGGAAACAGAGATGTTGAGCATCCTAGAAGCCTGCTACTCTTACAATATGGATACTACTAGCCCACAATCTACAAAGATTCCCACGACACAGTGCACGATTGTGATCAGTGTTAGTTCCAGGGCAACATCTCTTGGCATCAAGAGCTAACAATGACCTCTATCCTTGAAATAGAACTGTTCGACGTATGGGGCATTGATTTTATGGGTCCGTTTCTAAGCTCTTATAGAATGAAGTACATCTTAGTGGCGGTGGACTATGTCTCCAAATAGGTGGAGGCAATAGCATTGCCAAAAAATGAAAGCAAGAGCATGGTACAGTTTCTGAGGCGGAACATTTTCGCCAGGTTTGTGACACCTAGAACTATCATTAGTGATGGGGGCTCCTATTTCTGCAACAAATCCTTCCATGCTGTACTAGCTAAGTACGGGGTGCGATAACACAAGGTCGCAACACCTTACTATCCGCAGACGAGTGGGCAGGTTGAAGTGTCAAATAGGGAGATCAAAGAGATCCTAACCAAGTCTGTGAATGCCACAAGAACGGATTGGGCTCGGAAAGTAGATGATGCATTATGGGCCTACAGGACGGCTTACAAGACCCCGATTGGTATGTCTCCATATCTATTGATGTTTGGTAAGGCCTGACATCTACCGGTGGAATTGGAGCACAAGGCGCTCTGGGCTCTGAAGGCCCTAAACATGAAGTGGGATGAGGCAGCCAATGCGAGGCTTGGCCAGCTTAATGAATTGGGTGAATTTTGCCTCTAGGCCTATGAGAGTGCAGCAATGTACGAAGACAGAATGAAGTCCCATCATGACAAGCATATTGCTCCAAGAAGTTTCGGCATTGGTGACAAGGTTCTACTGTACAACTCAAGGTTGAGGTTGCTTCTAGGTAAGCTTAAGTCTAGGTGGTCTGGCCCATACAAGATTTCTCAGGTGTTCCCCCATGGTGCAGTTGAGTTGGAAACTTACAAAGGGCATCGTTTTGTGCTACAAATGAAACCTCAGTTATTGATGTCTTACATCTTGATGAAGTCTGACTAGTCAACACAACCCCGTCGAGCCGTGACATTAAACCAAGCACATAATGGGAGGCAACCCATAAAAAATGTGTATTTTATATCATGCATTGCATTGTTTTTTGTAATTTTTGGCTCCAGGGAGGTATAAGCACTGTGGTGAGAAGCGTGAGCATACGTGTGGTTGAATAGTGAAACACAAGAACACAGCGATCAACTGGCAAAGGAGATCCACACGGAAGCCTACATGGCCTGTGTAAGTCTAGACGGACCGTCTCACAGGCCGTGTGGCGCATGGCTCTAGGTAAATACTCTTGTATGCTAAGGCTGGGCACACGGGTAGTCTCCAAAAACCGTGTCACATTAAACAGACCGTGTCACGACCCATTTAGGCGATACATCAGGTAGGGTATTTATACCCTCTTTCCCCACTTTCACTTTTTCATCTTTCACTCTCCTCTTAACGCGTCTCACCCATTTTTTTCCCTTCTCAATCCACATGAAAATTTCCATCTCTTTTGGCACGATTTGTGAAACACTTTCACGATCCATAGCACTTTCCTTGGGCGATTTTCTAGGTCTAACATTAAGTCTCTCTTGTTAAGTAAGTTTTCTTTTCTTCTCTCTTTTAGTTAAATTTTCTTTAGTCTTTCTTCCATGTGTGAATCTATGCCTAAATATGGTCCATTGCATTGATAGAAGACACTATTGTGTACAATTTATTTGGATTTTGTGTTGGGTTAGAGTAAATTGCCATTGTTGAACCTTTTATTTTTGAACATGGGAGTTTTGTGATTTTAGGGTTCTATAGTTAAATTAAGTATGTCTTGTGTTCTGTAAGCGAGTATGATGGTAAATCTTGTGTGCTATATGCCAATTTGCATGATTGAATGTGGGTTTTTCTGTTAGGGCTGACTGGGGGTGATGAGGTGTTTCGCGGTGCGTTACACGGACCGTACCATCTTACACGGCTCATGTCGTGGTCCGTGGCAAATCCCTTGTTGCCCCGATATGGAGTACCTGTTGCCCCAACATGGAGTACCTCTCAAGGACTCGCTTCATAGACCGTGTGACTCTACACGAGCCTTGTAGTCATCCGTGTTGGGTCACTTCAGCAACCCAACCTCTAAGACCACTCACACAGGCCTTACCACGGACTGTGTAATGCTACACGGCCCGTGTAAGGCCCTCCGTCCAAGTTACCTTCGTACATAATGCTTTACTTCATTGATCTTTGTTAGTTTCCATATGCACCCTAGTGCAAAATTCCCTATGATAGACCGGGTGACGCCACTCTTAAGCGTTTTTGTCACTTTTATAACACAGGGGAAGTCTAAGTACCCGTTAGTGTGTCGCCCTGCTTATTCTGCCACAACTAACCGTTTGATATTTCGTGGAAATAGTAGGCACAATGAGTCCCCGACTAAGGTCACGCCAACCTAGGGACGAGCATGAGTCATGTCTCCACGATTCTATCACTGATTCTACTAGTCCGCACCAGGAGAGTGACTTACGTGATGACTCCTTGGGAGGGTCCGAGGTACGATTTACCGGCAATGTCTCCCCTCACTCCCCTCGCACTACAAAAGCTCATACAGCAGGCCAACCTAGAGCCCCCAGTCTGATGAGGGGGTTCCTGAGGTGGAAGTTGAGGGGGAAGATGAGGTCCCGGAGCAGAAGGACGAAGAACGTACACCTGAAACAACCGAGCATAATGCGGAGGATGCAGATGACATCCTGGCCCTCCGAGACAGTGACAATGAAGCCACACATCATGCAGTTTCTCGGACTTCAAACCTTGAAACTACAAGGTGGCTTCTTGTGTTTTTGCGCGGACGATAGACAGTCCCCAGTGCTAAGGAGATATATGTGAATGGTCTAACTAAAGGCTCTAGAGGATACCAACGGCGTGCCATCATCCCTGAGATGCGAGTCCTCACTGATCAACTGGATGGTGTTCCAGAGATCAGAGATGCATTTGAGACGTACCAGTTTGGGTGGATGGCGCAACCACCCGGCTACCACGGGCCCCAACTGATTTCTAAATTCTACTCCTGTTATGCTGCCAGCCTACTAGACTCCATCAAAGGTAACCAGTCAAAGAGAGTGAAGAGGCACCTGGCCTATAAACTGTCCCTACAGGACTATGTCACGGTGCGTGGGGAACAGGTAGACATTTCAGCAACCACTATCAACAGGTTTCTATTTGGGCCAGACTATCGAGCCCCGTCGGATGGCTTATTCGTCACCAAGCACCTGAGGATCACTGATGAGGCCTAAATATCCGACCCCACTTCACGGGCCATCCTACTCAAATGGATTGTGGAGCAGATATACGGTACAAGGAGCTGAGGCAGCCTGGGTTTCAAACCTTAAAATTCCTATTACTAGGCATCTCTCATATTTGTTGCAAAATTTTTGTGGTTGGTGGTCGGTGGTGCGGGCCAGACTATGACCCACAGCTAATGACAACACTCTCCAACCTTCTCATGCTTCGTTGGTAGCGTGCTTGATTGCACATTATGGGATTAACGTGGGTTGGGTCATTTCCCTTGAGATGCAAGACCGGGCCTTATCAGACAAAGCAGGTATGTCTTTTCCATGCCTGATCCGGCCACTTTGCAAGGGGACCTATATCCCTACCACGCACTCCCTGGAATAGAAGATAGCTCCCATGGGCGTGGTCAACATTGCAATGATTAAAGATGTTTAGAACCCGCTGTTGCATGGTAGAGCATGCAGGCTGGGATTGCCTGCTACGTTTCCATAGGCGGCTCCACAGCAGCCCTTGTCTATCGAGGAGCACACCACCGTCCCACAGTTAGGCATGGATTCTGAGCAGCCCGAGGGTAATGGTGCAGCTCCCCCGATGCAACAAGGGTATGCCTATATCCCGTACGAGTTTCTAGCCCGAGTGGTGACCGATCAGTGGAAAACGCGTGCAATCATTGACCAAATAGTGGCACGGATGCCTCAGGTGGTGCAGTCTCACGTCCAACAAGAAAAGGTTCGCCTTCGAGCAGAGTTACTTGGCCAAATCAGCAGCCTACAGGATTAGGTCAACACTTTAGAGGGATACTTCCATGGCATGTTTGGGAGTATGTCCAGCGATGAAATCTCCAGATTAATGCAGACTGTGACTGACAGGAAGGCTCCAATTGCCCAGCTGACCACCCAGTATAACAGCGCAGCGCCAGCGCCGGCTCCATCTCCACACTCCTTGATGTCGCTTTTCAATGCCCCGGTGGATCTAGCTTCTGGCCCGGTGCAACCTATGGAAGTATCCAAAAGAAAGGACAAAGGCAAGTGGCGCAACCATCGAGGCAGCCCTTCGCAGGATCCACAAAGAGAAGAAGAGAAGAGGTTGTGCAAGGCCATAAGAGCCCAGTGTCGAGCAGTTGCAAAGCAGGAGGAGAGCTCACACGCGAGGTAGCGAGGACAGGAGCCTATGGTAGCACTGTCGAACCGAGTGCGACTTTTGATTACAGGGGCCCAGTAGGCGGGTCTGACCACGACGACCCGACTGATGCCTAGGGTGCCCCATGTATGTTCTACTCTCGTTCTTTGCTTTATTTTTAATTATGGTGCGATGAGGGCATTGCACTGTCTTTTTAAAGGGGGTAGGGCATCCTGCCACTTGAGAGTTTTTCTTACCAGATTGCTTTTCTCTCAAGTGTATTATCTAGTAGAACTGGCATGTTTAGGCTGTGATGTTCTTGTTAATACATGTGCTGATATTTGTTTAGGGTAACCCATGTTTTGAGTTAAGTAGTAAAAAGCTTGTTTGTGCATGCATCCTATCCTGAAAAACTATTGTGCATTTTGCAAAGCATATTATGCATTTTATGGTTGGCTCATTGATGAATAAAGTGTGACTAGGTTGATTTGCATTAATTAGTGTAAGAGATGTGTCGTGTGCATGCGAGCATGTTTGTTGAAAAATCAGGCGGCATACTTGTACGCTAGAACTTACCTGGTTAGTCCCGCTAAAACAATTGAATGACTAAATTAGGAAGTGATCTTAGGCCCTTTTTGATGATTAGTCGCTTAGCCTAAAACTGTCAACCAAATGAAGTTTCCAATGTTGAACCAAAAAGTTGAGCCTAAATAAACCCTTTCTCTCATAAAGCAAAGCACCTTCCATATTTGTTTGTGCATCTTTACATTTGACCTAGTCTCTCCAAGGACATTGTGAACCTCACCTTAGGCCAAAGGCTTAAGTTGAGGGTGGCTTACATTGACCCTAGTCTTTTAAAAGACATTGTGAACCTCAACCTAGGCCAAAAGCCTAATTTGAGGGTGGCTACTGTGGAGAAAAGCAGAAAAATAGGTGAAATGATGAACCAAATGAAAAGAGGGCAAGAAAATTGGGGGTGTAAAAAAAAGATATCAGAAATCACTCCCGAATGGAAAAGAAACAAAAAAGTAGGGGCAGTAGGAACTGAAGACCGAGGGCAACTGGCTGAATCAAAGTAGTGTCTTGGAGGGCTCGATTAGTCACTTGATCCTGAATGTATCCAACCTTAACCCGAGCCTACATTACAAGCCACAAAAGTCCTAATGTGATCCTAGAATGGTCATTCGAGAGTTGAGGTGGTGAAAATAAGGGCAAGCATATGGCCGATACATATGTACCTACTGAAAATCATTTGTGAGAGTGAGTGCTGCATTCAGTCTCGAGTTTATATCTGATATGTTGAGTGTGCGAGACTTCGTTCTAGTGAGGGAACTATCTTTGTACTATTTGGCTGTTGACACAACTGATTCACCTTTGCTCCTGATCATATGAGGGCTGACTGTACATACAGACTGCCTACCTTAATCTGTGTTGGTCGGTTTGGGGTGTGAGCATATTCAAAGCATGGTTTCTGAGCATACATAGTAAAATTGAAGGGTGACCCATAAGTTTAATGAAGCACTTGTATTTATGAGTTGTTATTTGAGTCGTCATTGCTTGAGGACAAGCAAATGTTCTAAGTTGAGGGTGTTGATGAGTCTTAGAAATATGACTCTTATGACGCTTTGAACGAAGGATTTTGGCACGTTCTCAAGCAAATATGTGGTTTGATGTGTATGTTTTGGTACTTTTCAGAAATATGATGAATGCATGGAATAACGGATGAATTGCGAGAAGAAAGAGTGAACAATAGCTGAAGTAGTGACATACGGAGAACCTCATGGGCCGTGTAACATCACACGGACTGTGGGAGTGTACGTGAAGGGGCTCCCAATGAAAGAAGATGGGAATTGAACCAAGTGAGGGACCATGGGGGCCTTCACAGACCGTGTCAAGGTACACGGGCCGTGCACCTTGCCGTGACTCACACTTGGCATGGAGGAGACATGGAGCTGGAACAAAGCTAAGGCAAAACTCACGAGAGGCACACACGGACCGTCGGAGCTCTTGCGGGCTGTGTCACATGCCGTGAGGTTGACGTGAATTGGAAGGATCACCATTGAAAATAACAGGAATTATACAAGTGAAGGAAGACGGGGCCCGTCATGGTCCGTGTGATCAACCATGGATCGTGGCATGGGCCGTGCCAATGGAATATCAAGGCAGCGCTCAAAATTTACACAAGGAAAGGTTAACAGGCCATTTAATAGTCCGTGAACCTCCATACAGACCGTGCCGGTAGGCGTAAGAAGCAAGAACAGTGAAAACTCACATACCGTGTGACAGTCCATTTGGACCCACACTGCCCGTGTGAAGACCCGTACCTATGTCGAAGTCTATTTTCCTATTTTCTATTGGATTAGTTTTTCCTTGTATATGTATATTTATTTTGTTTTGTTTTTAGAGTTATTGTATGCTGGAGTGAGAAAACAAGCAGAGAACAATATTGTACCATTACTTTACATTGAATTCTTGCGTTTTGATCATCTCTTTGAAGATTGTAACATGTGGATTCATCATTATATCAATCGTAAGTCAGCTATTATGATTTCTTTGTATTGTTGTGCGCGAAGTGTATTAAACATGTTAGGCTAAACCTATAACTATGGTTGTGGGAACCATGGCAATTCAATAAGAAAACACAAGCTGGGGTAAATTCGTGGGATTGATCATCGCATGCATTGTAGCATTCTTCACTTTAACTTCTCCCTAATGAGTCGATGCGTTAGGGTAAGCCCGTATTTGCTACATGCCCGGGAGGAATGTAACAATTAGGAAAAGAAGTCTACAGTGGAAATTCGAGGGTTTTAACCTAGTCTAAATACTTGAGACTGAAAGGTGAGAGTATTCTGAGATCGAGAAAAAAGGTTGAAATTGCATACATTCTGAGACCGAAAGGTGATGAGTGAAATATAACAAGGAAGGACCGGAAGGTGAACTAGCTATTATCTACTTTGTTTGATCTTGTATGCGCAGTCGCGAATTAGTTTACCATACCAGTTTGGTTATCGTATTAGACGTCATGGGGTACATAACCCTAGTTTCTCATTAACTGTTTGAAATCCAGTAGCAACATCCTCATTATTCATTTCACAATAAGAACTCAATTAAAACATCGTAACCCCCATTTACTTTATGCAACTTTATTTTGAGAATAGAATTTACATTTGAAATAGGTGCTGATGGAATCATTCTCACGCTTTCCCTGTGGGATCAAACTCAACTTTCATTGAGTTCTATATTTGACCAACGACCGCTTTTGCTCTTCCTTTTGGAGTGTAAATTTTTGCATATCATTTTTCTTGTGGATCCACTGAGGTTGATGTCAATTACCCCGGGCAGGGTAGTGGATGGATGTGGCAACGACATCGCTTCGTTGTATCATCACTGGCTCATAGGTGATGGTTGTCGGTTAGAGAAACTCTCAGTGAGGTCTTACTTTGATAGTACTCTGATGTTGATGTTGATGTGGTGGTACGAGTCGAGTTTACTTGAGTTGAGTCGAGTTTTCTGGAGTTGAGTTGAGTTTTCTTGAGATGAGTCTGATGCATTGATGATGTTGAGATGAGGTGTTGATGAGTCATTTGTCTACTCTTTCTTCTTGCTTTAGATAGACATTTGACAGCCTGATGGAGTATGATGTTGAGTTAATGTTATTCCTATATTATTCTACATGTTTCTTATCTATTCAGCTATTTTACATACCAGTACATTCCACATACTGACGCCCCCTTCTAGGACTGCATCGTTTTATAATGCAGAGGCAGGTGTTAGAGGACTTCAGCAGGCGCATCGTTGAGGTTCGAGGATTTTCTGATTCCAGTCATTGGTGAGCCTTCTTGCTCTCCGGAGGAGAACCTTTTATTATGTGTTTTCTTTATTTATTGAGTCGGGTAGCCATGGCCTGTCATGGTACTATTTTAGATAGTTGAGTCAAGTTAGAGGCTTCATAGACATAAGTCGAGGTTTAATGATGAGGTTTTTCCCTTATGAGTTGAGTTAGCATTTACATTTGCTTATTCTAATGTTGAGACTGATGTTGGCCATTGGTCCTTCTTATTGAGATAGCTCACTGCCTTACTTCTACTATTCCGCAATACTGATGTTGAATGACTATCCTGAGAACGAGTGGTTCAGTTGGGGACTAGCAATAATCTCTGGGTGCCGGCCATGCCTAGGGTACCCTCCTGGGGCATGACAATATCGATAACCTGTTGAGTTATTATAATTACGATATACATAATAAAACTTGTATATGAACGGAATATTCGATTTAGCAAAAGCGTAATTTTAAAAATAATAGAATGTATATAAATATACTGAGATGTGATCAAAATTCATCTGCACAAAAAAAAAAAGAAAAAATTAAATTTTGATTAATTGTCATATTTATCATATATAACACTAAATATCAAAATGAACAAAATATATATTATACATATCAAATTGATGGCAAACAACAAAATGAATAAAATCAATTAGAGACCGAGAATATAGAACTGAAATTTAGCAAATGTTATTTTGTTTTATAAAATATTCTGAAAAGTTATACAAACTTAAGGAGTTATTGACCGAAGACTTCGAGCAAAAACTGAAGATAAAATTTAATAAATTTTTATCACCAATTCACAATTTTTTATAATTTAATGCTGCAAGATTCATGTATATATTAAAGATAGAAAAATAAAATAATTGTGTTTCATTGTTTTAAAAATTAGAAAAAGAAACCCCACTTCATTTACTCAACATTTTCAAACATCCTTTATTTGAGGAAGAAATGAGGGAAGTGGGGAAAATGGGATGAGTGTTTTTTTTTATATCTTTTTTTAAATTCAACCAAATAAATTAATCATCTCAATTCAAGATTTAAAGTATGACTAAAAGGATATTTATCTTTCGCATCAAAACTGTTAGTATATTAAAATTTAAATTTTATCTTTTAAAACTAATTAACTTCTTAATCTAAAATTTGAATAGTTCTCAGATTTGATATTTTACGGTGATGATATTAATTATTAAAATATCATTTTGTTTCTTCGAATGGATACAGAGGGAGAGATATTTTTGTTTTTTAGAAAGATATTTGAAATAGAAATATGTAAGTATATATGTAATCAGTTATCAAAATCGTAAAAGCTATGATTATTATATCAAAAAATCGTCATTAAAAATTTGATAATCAAAATTTATGGGAAAAAATAGTTACCGCATTTAGTAACACTAAATGTGCATTTGTGTATAATACAGTCTTGTACTTTATTTTTAAAATTCAATTGTTAAAACTAAAAGATGAATAAATTAATTTAACTCATACATATATAACATAAAATGATTGTCACGCCCCGGGAGAGTACCCTAGGCGTGGCTGGCACCCAGAGACTATTACTAGTCCCTAAGCGAACCACTCATTCTCAAGACAGTCATTCAACATCAATACAGTAGAAAGGGAATAGTGAGCTACCTCAGGGCCAAATGGCCAACATCAGTCTAAACATCATACTCATCACACTAAGTAAGTAAGAGTACTACTCAGTTCATAAAGAAAACATCATCATCAAACCATGACTTAGGTCTATGAAGCCTCTAACCTGACTCAACTGTCAAAGATGGTACCATGACAGGCCATGGTTACCTAACTCAATAAATACAGAAATCATCAAATAGAAGGGTCTCCTCAAAATAGCAAGGAGGCTCACCAATGTCAAAACTCGTAATCACTTCAACAGTGCGTCTGCTGAAGTCCTCTAACTCCGGTATCTGCATCATAAAACGATGCAGCGTCGAGTGGCGTCAGTACGTGAAATGTACTGGTATGTAAAATAGCTGAATAGCAATATAAGTACAACAACATAGGGAAAACATCAACTCAATATCATACTCCATTAGCATGTCAAACGTCTATCTAAGGCAAGAGAAAAGAATAGACAATTAACTCATCAATCTCTCATCTCAACATCATCAACACATCAGACTCATCTCAAGGAATCTCAACTCAACTCAACTCAACTCAGGGAACTCAACTCATCTCAACTCAAGGAAACATCAACATCAACTCGGCTCAGGGAACATCGACATTAACGCAACTCAATGGACTCGACTCAAAACATCACATCAACATCAACATCGGAGTTCTATCAAAATGGAGCCTAACTAGGAGTTTCTCTAACCGACAACAATCACCTATGAGCCAGTGATGATACAATGAAGCAATATCGTTGCCACATCCATCTAATACCCTGCCCGGGGATAAAAGACATCAACCTCAGTGGATCAACAAGAAAAAACTCACTCCTTATTTGGGACAAGAAAGGAGCTACTCGCATTGCGGTTCAATCCCCCCTTTCTACGCGGGCCACGTAGTTAATGGGTTCAAGTGGGACTCACTCTTAGCCATTTCGGTGCTCAATACTCCTCCCAGAACTCGACATGCTTATAAAACATCAACCTCATCAGTGCCATAGGGACATATACCTCATCATCAGTCTCATAGGGACATAATATAATACCTCAACATCAATATCAGTCCCATAGGGACATAATATAATACCTCAACATCAACATTGGTCCCACGGGGGCAATATACCTTAACATGAACATCACCTCACCTATTAAACATCAAGATCAACATCATGGACTCAAGATACTCTTTTAGAAATTAAACATCCCATTTTAAGACATCATGAAACATCATTCTCATCAACATCATCATCAAGACTCACATCAAATGTGAAACACAATGACAATATCATAACATCAAACTCATTACGTCTCGAGACTCATCTTTCAGTTTATTCTCATATCTTTCAATAAAATAATCATAGGTTTAAAAAACACATTCATGAAAATGAATTATGACATATGATAAGTCTCTGATGATCATCATTTCATGTAAAAATATATGCATAAAGTAAAATTATATATACATACTCAAACTCTTCACATAAACCTCTCTATGTTTCAAGACACAATTCACTTTACTCAGAAGGGCACATGGGAGAATATTCCCATGCTTTTGGTTAGCCTTACATACATGAGATAATTTGCTAACACAGTTCTTGCACAAACTTCTCTTGTTTTTCTCAACCTCAACTCCTCTCAAGCCCTGGCTTAATGACTTTTCTAGGAAGAATGCTCTTGAATGGGGGTTTTTGAAACCCTTTTCCTAGAAAACAACCTTTATTCGTCGTAGAGGAATGTTTAGGAAATGTAGCAATGGACTAGAATGCCCTTCAAAATTTAAAAAATATTTTTCAAACGACCTAGAATAACACAGTCCGTGATGCAGACCTGTCATGGATAGTGTATTTTCGGAAAACTCAACTCTGGCGAAAAATCACAAGAAAATATAAGTGTGGCTTCACGAAAGGTCCGCGACACAGTTCCATCGCGAAGTCACACTGTTTTTCATTTTGGAACGAAAAATTATCTTTCGACTCGATCGCTTTAAAAATTGACCGAGACCCTTCTCCCACTCAATTTTTAGTGCTGATCACGAATCCGCTCTCGGATTTTGAATTCGAGCATCGAAAGATGCATTTTACGCACACTTCTTCCCTAAGGGTATTTTTGTAATTTACCGGGCATTACATTATCTCCCCCTTGGGATAATTCGACCTCGAATGATGAGCAGGAACAGTATTATGGCACAAATAGACTCAAGACTCACCTCGATACTCACTCAGCAACTCACTTCCTCAACTTTTTATATCAACCTCAATAATATCTACTCAAACATCGGTAATCTACACATCAACTCATGTTAGGAACATCAATTTACATAAAAGTAAGTAAGAATATTACCTCCAACATTTTCATCAGCCTCGAGCACGAACAGGTGCGGGTATTTCGTTCTCATCTTTTCCTCAACTTCCCATGTGGTTTCCTCAATAAATTGGTTCCTCCACAGAACTTTGACGGAGGCTATCTCTTTGTTCCTTAGTCTGCGAACCTGTCGATCAAGGATTTGGACCGGATTTCCTTATAGGACAAACTATCTCTGACTCTTGTGCTCTCCACAAGAATTACCAAGGCAGGATCCCCCAAACATTTCTTCAACATCGAAATATGGAACACCAGATGGATTCCATCTAACTCAGAAAGTAATTCTAGCTCATAAGCAACCTTTCTAATTCTTTGCAAAATCTGATAAGGACTAATATAATGAAGACTTAATTTCCCCTTTTTCCCAAACCTCATGACACCTTTCATGGGTGATACCTTCAAGTAAAACCAATTGCTCACCTCGAACTCTAGGTCTCTTCCCCTCACATTTGTGTAAGATTTCTAACGGCTTTGGGCAGTCTTCAATCTTTCTCGAATAATCTTTAACTTCTCCATAAACAGGTGGACAAGGTCAGGTCCAATCAACTCAGCCTCTCCAACTTCAAACTGCCCAATGGGTGATCTATATTTCCTCCCATACAAGGCCTCATAAGGGGCCATTTGAATGCTTGCATGATAACTATTGTTATATGCGAATCCAATCAATGGTAAATGATCGTCCCAATTTCCTTTGAAGTCAAGGACGATGCTCTCAACATATCTTCTACCGACTGAATAGTGTGCTCTGCCTGACCATCCTTCTGTGGATGAAAGGTTGTGCTCAAGTTCACTTTGGTACCCAATCTCTTCTGGAAAGACTTCCAGAAGTGAGAAGTAAATTGGGCTCCTCTGTTCGAGATGATGGACAAGGGAACTCCATGCAACCTCACAATCTCTTGGATATACAATTTGGCATAATCCTCTGCAGTGTTGGTCGTCTTGACTAACAGGAAATGTGCTGACTTCATCATCATGTCTACAATCACCTATATGGAATCACGCTGTCTCCAGGATCTCGGTAGGCCAATGATGAAATCCATATTAACCATCTCCCACTTCCACTCTAGAATCTCGAAGTTTTAAGCCAAACCACTCGGCCTCTGATGCTCAACCTTCACTTGTTGGCAATTTGGGCACCTTGAAACAAACTCTGTGATATCCCTCTTCATTCCACTCCACCAATAGACCTCTCTCAAGTCGTGATACATCTTGGTGGAGCCCGGATGAATGGAGTATCTAGTGTTATGGGCCTCAGCCAGAATCCTCTCTCGAACACCATCAATATCAGGGACACATAACCTACTCTGGTACATCAATACCCCATCTCCCCCTTTGGAGAAGACCATCACTTTTTGTTTTTGAACATCCTCCTTCAATTGGAGTATAATAGGATCTCGATCCTGTTTCTCTTTTACCTCAGCCACTTGGGATGATGAAGACCCATTCTGAACATTAATTCCTCCCTCATCATTCTCCTCAAGTTGGACTCCCAGTCGAGCCAACCTATCCACCTCCTTCACTAACTCTTTCTTTTCTTCCTCAACATGGGTTGTGCTACCCATGGACAACATGCTAAGAGCATCAACAACAACATTAGCTTTACCTAGGTGGTACATGATGCTCATGTCATAATCTTTGAGCAATTCTAACTATCTCCTCTGTCGAAGGTTAAGCTCCCTCTGACTGAAGACATACTGCAAGCTCTTGTGATCAGTGAACACGTCCACATGCACTTCATACAAGTAGTGGCGCCAGATTTTAAGTGCGAACACTACTGCCGCCAACTCAAGATCATGGGTCGGATAGTTTCTCTCATGAACTTTAAGTTGCTTGGAAGTATAGGCTATCACTTTTCCTCTCTACATTAATACACATCCCAACCCAACTCTTGACGCATCACAGTATATTACAAAGCCTTCCGTCCCATCAGGCAAGTTAAGACAGGTGCGGTGGTCAACCTACTCTTTAACTCTTGGAAACTCTTCTCACATTCCTCAGACCACTGAAACTTAAACTTTTTCTGAGTCAGTTTGGTCAATGGCACGGATAGGGAAGAAAATCCGTCAACAAATTTGCGGTAGTAGCCTGCCAACCCCAAGAAACTCCTTCAGTCAGTTGGAGAGGTCGGTCTTGGCCAGCTTGCAACTGCTTCAATCTTCTGGCTATCCACTCGAATTCCGTCAATTGAAACTATATGGCCTAAGAAAGCCACTGACTTAAGCAAAAACTCACATTTGGATAACTTCGCATGGTCCTTAAGAGTTTGAAGGACAACTCTAAGATATTTAGCATGCTCCTCCTCATTCCTTGAATATACCAAGATATCATCAATGAACACGATCACAAAAATGTCAAGGTAGGGCCTGAACACCCTATTCATCAAATCAATGAAAGCTGCCGGTGCGTTCGTCAACCCAAAGGACATGACCAAGAACTTAAAGTGGCCATACCTTGTTCTGAAGGCCGTCTTTGGAACATCATATTCTCTCACCTTTAATTGGTGGTAACCCGATCTGAGGTCTATCTTTGAAAAGCATGAGGCACCTTGAAGTTGGTCAAACAAGTCATCTATCCTGGGATGAGGATATTTATTCTTGACCGTGACCTTGTTTAGGCCTATAGTCTATGCACATTCTAAGAGACCCATTCTCTATTCGTACAAACAGAACGGGAGCACCCCAAGGAGAAACACTGGGTCTAATAAAACCCTTCTCTAACAGATCCTTCAATTGCTCCTTCAATTCTTTCAACTCAGCGGGGGACATCCTATATGGTGGAATTGAAATAGGCTGTGGATCGAGAAGTACATCAATATAGAAGCCGATCTCCCTATGAGGAGGGACTCCAGGTAAATCCTCAGGGAACTCATTTACAATCGGGACCGACTTAGGAGTAGGGGACTCAACATCATCAAATTTAACTCGTACAAGGTGATAAATACACCCTTTAGAGATTAACCTTCTCGCCCTCAGGTAGGAAATAAATCCACCCTTAGGCACGACATAACCTCCCTTCCACTCTAGGACCGCATCATTCGAAAATTGGAACTTAACAACTTAGGTCCTATAATCTATGGATGCATGGCAAGCATGGAGCCACTCCATACCAAGAATCACATCAAAATCAACCATCTCCAACTCTACCAAATTGGCCAAAGTATCCCTATGATAGATGGACACTACACAGTCTATATAGACCCTTTTCGCCAGGATAGACTCACCAATAAAAGTCAAAACAGTGTAAGGCTCAAGCAAACACTTTGGAAGAACCTCAAACTTATTGGCCACATAGGGCGTCATAAAAGATAAAGTGGCACCCGGGTCAAGCAATGCATAACAATTATAAGAAAAGATTCAGAGCATACCCGTAACAATATCTGGAGCAACCTTTTGATCCTGTCGATTTCCCATCGCATATAGATGGTTCATCCCGCCTCCTGCATTTGCAATAGTAGCCTTCTGATGACTGCCCGCTGGGGGCGCTGTAGAAGACTGAGCTCTATTACCTCTATCACTCCACCTCCTCGTAGGGCACTCACCCTGGAAATGGCTAGGCTTTCCACATGAAAAGCAAGTATTGGTGCCCTCATGGCATGCAGCAAGATACAACCTGCAACATCTGCCACAATGTGGCCTTCCTCTCGGACCTTGAGCAACACTAGCTAGGGCCTGAGGTCCCTGTGCTCTGAAATTTTGGTGACAATAGGATTTCTGATCATACCTGTTTTGCTAAACAGGTGCACTCGCCATCGGAGGTGCATGGTTAGAAGACTTCTTCTGAAAGAAAATTCTATCACCCTTATTTTGCTTTTGTTGATTAGGCTCATGCCCTGCCGATTTGGCTTTCTTACTCTGCTGCGCTTCCCTGTCCCTCTTCTTGTCCTCCTTAGTCTGCTGGGCATAGACCATAAGTCTAGAGATATCCATATCTGGAATCAGCAATGCTGCCTTACACTCCCTCTTTACGTGCCTGGCCAAACTCAGACACGAATATCCTCATCCTTGCCCTTATATCAAGGACCATCTCTAGAGCATATTTGGACAGCTGTATGAACTTCAAACTGTACTCTTTGACAAAGAACCCCTCTTGTTCCAGATTCACAAACTCTTTGACCTTTGCCTCTCTCAACTCTTGGGGAAAGAAGTGATCAAGAAAAGCACTCTCAAACTCCTCCCACTCAACAGGATCAACATCCTCACCTCTACCATCTTCCCACTGGTTATACCAGACATTCGCAACATCCTTAAGCTGATACGAGACTAGCTCAACTCTCTCAACCTCATTTGCATGCGCAGCCCTTAAAATCTTCCGCACCTCATCTATAAAGTTTCACGATTCCTCCTCAACTTTAGACCAAGTATAGACTGGCAGGTTCATCCTCAAGAAGTCTCTGAGCCTGGCTGCAGCTGCAGGCTCTTGAGAGCTGGAGCTAAGGGCCTGGGGACCTCGGCTATTACTCTGTGAAGCCACCAACTGAGTTAGCATAGTAATGGATCCGCTGAAATCTACATTCGAAGCAGAGGCTGACTGAGTAGGAGGTACCGGTGGAGCCTCAATAGCTCTGGCAGGTCGACCCCGTCTCCTTGTCCCATGTTGGTTAGGAGCCTCTGGTGAGGGATTCTCAGTTTTAGGGACTAAGGCATCTCTTTGGGCAGCAATGCGTTTTGGAGGCATTATTTGCAAAGGCGTAACACATGAATTAGAAAGGGGGGGGGGGTTCATAAAGTCAAACTCTATCGCATGAACTCAGAACATCAAAGAACTGTAACCATTCCTAATGTCCTATAGCTTCCTGTTTATGAAGTGTGGTGCACAACACACACATACACAAGACTCTACTAGACACGGCTTCATAGACTCTCTAGGACTCTTGAATTCTGTGCTCTGATACCAAGTTTGTCACGCCCTGCGAGGTTACCCTCGGCGTGGCCGGTACCCAAAGACTATTGCTAGTCCCCAAGCGAACCACTCATTCTCAGGACAGTCACTCAACATCAACATAACGGAAGTAAAGTAGTGAACTACCTTAATAAAAGGTCAATGGCCATCATCAGTCTCAACATCATACTAAGTAAGTAAGAGTACTACTCAGTTCATAAAGAAAACATCAACGTCAAACCTTGACTCAGGTCTATGAAGCCTCTAAGTTCTAACCTGACTCAACTGTTTAAGATGGTACCATGACAGGCCATGGTTACTAGACTCAATAAATAACGAAAGCATAAAATAGAAGGGTCTCCTCCAGATAGCAAAGAGGCTCACCAAAGTCGGAACTCGAAATCTCTGACCTCAATGGTGCATCTGCTGAAGTCCTTTAACTCCTATATCTGGATCATGAAACGATGCAGCACTGAATGACTTCAGTACGTGGAATGTAATGGTAGGTAAAATAACTTAATAACAATATAAGTACAATAGCATAGGGAAAACATCAACTCAACATCATACTCCATCAAAACAGAACGTCAAGCATCTATATAAGGCAAGAGATTAGAATAGACAATTGACTCATCAACCTCTCACCTCGACCTCATCAACACATCAGACTCATCTCAAGGAGCCTCGACTCGACTCACCTCAACTCAAGGAACATCAACATCAACTCAGCTTAGGGAACATCAGCATTAACTCAACTCAAGGGACTTGACTCAAAACATTACTTCAACATCAACATTGGAGTTCTATCAAAATGGAACCTAACTGGGAGTCCTATAAGCCAGTGATGATACAACGAAGCGATGTCGTTGCCAAATCCATCCAATACCCTGCTCGGGGTAAAGGACATCAACCTCAGTAGATCCACAAGAAAAACCTCAGTCCTCATTTAGGACAAGAAAAGATCCATCCGCATTGCGGTTCAATCCCCTCTTCCTACGCGGGCCACATAGTTAATGGGTTCAAGTGGGACTCACTCTTACCTATTTCGGTGCATAATACTCCTTCCGAAACTCGACATGCTTATAAAACCTCAACGTCATTAGTCCCATAGGGACATAATACCTCATCATCAATCCTATGGGGACGTAATACCTCAACATCAACATCAGTCCCGTAGGGACATAATATAATACCTCAACATCAGCATCAATCCCATAGGGACATAATATAATACCTCAACATCAATGTCATCTCACCTCATTAACATCAACATCATGGACTCAAGATACTCTTTTAGAACTTTTTCTTCCAGTTTAAGACATCATAAACATCATTCTCATCAACATCATCATCAAGATTCACATCAAATGTGAAACACAATCACACATCATAACATCAAATTCATTACGGCTCTAGACTCGTCTCTCAGTTTATTCTCATATCTTTTAATAAAATAATTATAGGGTTTTTAAAAACAAACTCATGAAAATAAATTATGACGTATGATAAGTTTGTGATGATCATCAATTTATGTAAAAATATATGCATAAAGTAAAATTACATATACATACTCAAACTCTTCACATTAACTTCATTATGTTTCAAGACACAATTCACTTCACTCAGAAGGGCACATGGGAGAACATTCTCACACTTTAGGTTACCCTTACATACCTGGGATGATTTGCTAAAACAGTTCTTGCACAAACTTCTCTGGTTTTCCTCAACCTCAACTCCCCTCAAGCCCTGACTTAGTGACTTTTCTAGGAAGAATGATCTTGAATGGGGTTTTTGAAACCCTTTTTCTTAGAAATCGACCTTTATTCGTCGTAGAGGAATGTTTAGAAAATATAGGAATGGACTAGAATGCCCCTCGAAATTTAAAGGAACTTTTTCCCGACATGGAATAACACAGTTCGCGACGCGGACCTGTCGCGGACAGTGTATTTTTGGAAAACTCAACTCCGTCAAAAAACACAGAAAAACATAAGTGTGGCTACGGGAAAGGTCCGCGATGTGGTTCCATCGTGAAGTTATAATGTTTTTTGTTTTGGAACGAAAAATTATCTTTTGACTTGATCGCTCTAAAAATCGACCAAGACCCTTTTTCCACTCAATTTTCAGTGCTGATCATGAAACCGCCCTCGGATTTTCAATCCGAGCGTCGGAAGATGCATTTTACGCACACCTCTTCCCTAGGGGTATTTTGATAATTTATCGAGCGTTACACATCTCATCTCATCTCAGAGGAGCTCACCTCCTCTCATCTCATCATATCTCATCTCAACTCATCTCGTCTAGACTCGGAGTACTCAGGGTAGGAAATTTATGAGAGTTTTGCTTATCCGACAATAATCACTTATAAGCCAGTGAATATATAACAATCACACTGATGTTGCCACAACTGTTCCAACCTTGCAAGGTAGGGAATAAATCGAAACCATATCAGCTCACCCAATATGGAGTCAATCGCCAATAAGTCCTCTATTATTTCAAGGACTTCTAATCAAGAGGGAACCACAATATATGTGATGGTTCTAAGCCTCATTTACGTATGGCGACGTAGTTAATGAGTTCATATGGGACTCACTCTTACTCATTCGGTGCTCGATACTCCTCCCATGACTCAATGCTCATAAAACCATCAATCCAATCAGACCAATTTCGTATGGACTTTAACCCTATCAACGATCGGTATTTCATAAGGATTTTAACCCTCTCATCAATCAATCTTATAGGGACTTTAACCCTCTCATTAATCAACAGCTCATAGGGACTTTAACCCACTCATCAATCAATCTCATCAATGACTCATGATTTAGAACAATCATTAGGAATCAAGTGAATAGACACATCGGTAGAGTTCATTTGTAGAGACTCATAAGACAATCAAAATCTATCAACTCATCATCATTCTCTCATCACAATCACAATCGCAATCACAATCTTAATTCAAGGCTCTAGACTCATCATTCTCTCATCACAATTACAATCACAATCCAAGGCTCAAGGCTCATCATTCTCTCATCACAATCATAATCACAATTAAAGGTTCTAGACTCAACCCCCAAGTTCTTTATGCATTCTTTTCAAATTAACCATGTAGGGTTATGCAAGTTCTCATGAAAGTATTCAATTTAAGAAAGCAAATAGTATGATGATAATCAGATAGAAAACATGTACTTTCAAATATAATTTTCAAGAAAAACCATCAAAAGAATCATGCATGTAGACTCTTTTGTCATCAACTCATCTATGACCTCTATGGGGCACATAAGAGAACAATCTCACATTTTAGTTTATCCTTACATACCTGTGATGCAGCTAACAACCGACTACGTCAAGGATCTCTTCTCGAATTCCCTCAACTTAAGCTCTCCTCTTCTCTCCTCAAGCCCTAGCTTTGTTAGATTAGGGAATAGGACTTAGAATGGGGGTTTTAGACCATTTTCACATCGAAACGTCACTATTAGCCATGTCTTAGAGTTTAGGAGGGGTGGGCAATTGACAGGAATGCCCCTCATAATTATTTAGAAATTTCCAACTAGGAAAATACACAGTCCGTGATGCATACCAGTCGTGAACAACGTATTTTTAGAAAGGTGTTTTTGGACGTGTTTTCTCCATCCCGTCGAAAAATTTGAAAAACATAAAAGTGCCTCCCTGTGACAGGTGCGCGAGGCACCTCTATCGCTCACTTCACTATTTTTTGATTTGGATTAAAAATTTATCTTTTGATCGGGTCGCTCTAAAAATTGACCGAGACCATTTTCCCACTAAATTTTTCATGCTGATCACAAATCCGGTCTCAGATTTTCCATATGAGCATCGAAAGATGCGTTACGCGTATACCCTCACACTAGGGGTATTTTGATAATTTCACCAAGCATCATATCATCCCCCTTAGGGTCATTCTTCCTCGAATGACGAGTAAAGGTGGGGATTAAGGCACGGATAGACTCAAGACTCATTTCCACACTTAATTCAATCAAACAACTCTCGACCTAATAATAGTAAGCCATATAAAAATAGAACAATCAGCTCAGTGGAGAGTAAGGATTTTCACCTTCAATATCTTCCTCATCAGTTGGCACGAATAGGTGCGGGTATTTTGCCTTCATCTCCTCCTCAGCTTCCCATGTGGCTTCTTCAACGAATTGATTCCTCTACAGGACTTTGATCGAGGCTATTTCTTTGTTCCTCAGCTTACGAATCTGACGATCAAGGATTTGAACCGGGACCTCTTCGTAAGATTTGTTATCCTTCACCCCCAATGCTATCAACAGGGATCACTAAGGCAAGATTTCCCAAGCAATTCTTTAGCATTGACACATGGAATACCAGGTGGACCCCATCTAACTCGGAAGGCAACTCTAACTCGTAAGCCACCTTCCCAATCCTCTTTACAATTTGATATGGTCCAGCATAACGTGGACTTAACTTTCCCTTCTTCCCAAACCTTAGGACACCCTTCATAGGTGACACTTTCAAATATACCCAATAATCTACTTTGAACTCTAAGTCTCTTCTCCTCATGTTGGTGTAAGATTTTTGGCGACTCTGGGCAGTCTTTAACCTCTCTCTAATGGCCTTGACCTTCTCCATCGATTGGTGAACAAGATTAGGTTCAATCAGCTCCGCTTCTCCAACCTCAAACCACCCAATAGGCGATCTACATCTCCTTCCATACAAGGCTTCATAAGGGGCCATCTGAATTCTTGCATGATAACTATTGTTATATGCAAATTCAACCAATGGTAAGTGATCATCCCAATTTTTTTTGAAGTCAAGGACACAAGCTCTCAACATGTCCTCAAGTGTTTGAATTGTATGCTCTGCCTGACTATCCGTCTGTGGATGAAAGGCTGTACTCAGGTTCACCTTACTACCCAAGCCTTTCTGGAACAATCTCTAGAACTAAGAGGTAAATTGATCTTTTCTGTCCGAGATGGTGGACAAGGGAACCCCATGCAACCTCACAATTTCCTAGATGAACAACCTGGCATACTCCTCCGTAGTGTTTGTTGTCTTAACTGCCAAGAAGTGAGTCGACTTAGTCATTCTATCCATGATCACCCATATCGAATCATGTTGCTTTTGAGATTTTGGCAGGCCAGTGATAAAGTCCATGTTAATCATCTCCCATTTCCATTCTAGAATTTCAAAGTTCTGAGCCAATCCACAGGGCCTTTGATGCTCAACCTTCACTTGTTGGCAATTTGGGCATTTTGAAACGAACTCCGTGATGTCCCTCTTCATTTCATTCGACCAATAGACTTCCCTTAAGTCGTGGTGCATTTTGGTAGAGCCAGGATGAATGGAATATCTAGTGTATGAGCTTCGGCCATTATTCTATCTCGTATGCCATCAACATTTGGGACACACAATCGACTTTGATATCTCAACACTCCATCTCCCTCTTTGGAGAAGACCATCACTCTCTGATTGTGGACATCCTCCTTCAATTGGAGTATGACAGGGTCTTGGTCTTGCTTTTCCTTCACCTCCACCACTAACAAGGAAGCAGACCCGTCCTGAACATTAACTCCTCCTTCATTGTTCTCCTCAAGTCAGACTCCTAATCGAGCCAATCGGTGCACATCCTTGGCTAACTCCCTCTTTCCTTCCCCCACATGGGTTGTACTACCCATTGATAACCTGCTAAGAGCATCAGCAACAACGTTAGCTTTACCTAGGTGGTAGTGAATGCTCATATCATAATCCTTGAGCAATTCCAACCATCTCCTCTGTCGCAAGTTGAGCTCTTTCTGACTAAAACCATACTGCATGCTCTTGTGGTTAGTGAACACATCCACATACACTCTATACAAGTAGTGACGCCAAATCTTTTAAGTGCAAACAGTACTGCTGCCAACTCGAGGTCCTGGGTTGGGTAGTTCCTTTCATGAACGTTGAGTTGCCTGGAAGCATAGGCTATCACTTTCCCCCTTTGCATTAGTACGCATCCCAATCCAACCCTTGAGGCATCACAATGAATTACAAAGTCCTCGGTTCCATCAGGTAAGGTTAGGACTGGTGCGATAGTCAACCTTGTTTTCAATTCCTGGAAACTCTTCTCACATTTTTCGGACCACTGAAACTTAACCTTCTTCTGAGTCAATTCGGTCAGTGGCGAGGATAGGGAAGAAAATCCCTCAACAAACCTGCGGTAGTAGCCTGCCAACCCCAAGAAACTTCTAATGTCAGTCGAAGTGGTCGATCGGGGCCAGTTCTTAATCGCTTCAATCTTTTGTGCATCCAATTGAATACCATCACCAGAAACAACATGTCCTAGAAAGGCCGCTGACTTAATGCAGAACTCATATTTGGAGAATTTTGCATACAACTCATGGCCCTTAAGAGTTTGAAGGACCACTCTGAGGTGGTTAGCATGCTCCTCCTCACTCCTTGAATATACCAGGATGTCGTCGATGAACGCAATCACAAACAAATCAAGATATGGCTTGAACACTCTATTCATCAAATCCATAAAGGTGGCAGGTGCATTCGTCAACCCAAAGGACATGACCAAGAACTCAAAATGGCCATATCTAGTCCTAAAGCCTGTCTTTGGAACGTCATACTCCCTCACCTTCAGCTGATGGTAGCCAAATCTAAGGTCTATCTTAGAGAAACAAGAGGCGCCCTGAAGTTGGTCAAACAAATTATCTATCCTTGGGAGAGGATATTTATTCTTTATCGTGACTTGTTCAGTTGTCTATAATCAATACACATACTGAGAGACCCATCTTTCTTTCGCACGAATAGAACAGGAGCACCCCATGGTGAAACACTTGGCCTAATGAAGCCCTTTTCCAGCAAATCTTTTAGTTGCTCTTTCAACTCTTTCGACTCAGTAGGGCCATCCAATAAGGTGGGATCAAAATAGGCAGGGTATCAGGAAGAATGTCAATCCCAAAGTCAATCTCCCTATCAGGAGGGACTCCGGCAAATCATTAGGAAACACTTCCGAAAACTCATTAACAATCAAAACTGACTCAAGAGTTGGGGGACTCAACATCATCTGATTTCACTCGCACAAGGTGGTAGACACAACCTTTAGAAATCAACTTTCTAGCTCTAAGATAGGAGATAAAATTTCCTCTAGGCGTAGCAAAGTCACCCTTCCACTCTAGAACCGGTTCATTTGGAAACTAGAACTTAACAGTTCGGGATCTACAATCAACAGAGGCATAACAGGCGTGAAGCCAATCCATGCCAAGGAACAAATCAAAGTCAACCATCTCCAACTCAATCAAATCAACAAGGGTGTCCCTATGATGGATGGACACTACACAAGCTCTATACACCCTCTCAGCTCGAATAAACTCACCCACTGGGGTAGAAACGTCAAAAGGTTCCGAAAGACTCTCAGGGGTTCTATCAAATCTATTGGCCATATAAGGAGTTACAAATGACAATGTGGCACCCAGGTCCATCAAAACATAACAATCAAAAGTAAAGACTCGAATCATGCCCATCACAACATTTGGAGATTTTTCTTGATCTTCACGACTACCCATGGCATACAAGCGATTTGTTGCTCCGCCTGCGCCCGTTGTAGTGGCCTTATGGTTTCTCTGACAGGCGGCACTGGGGTGGAAGATTGAGCCCGGTCAGCCCACTTTGGGCAATTTCTCTAGTAGTGGCCCGCTTGGCCACACTTGTAGCACAAATCATTCCCGTCATGATATCTTCCCAAGTGCATCTTACCACACTTACCACATGGTGGCCTACCCTACGGACCTTGGGCCACACTAGCTTGCGAAGAGGCCCACGACTTCCCACATTCTGAGATCTCTGATCATACCCGCCTCTAGGCACAGGTGCACTAGCAGATGATGGTGCTGGAAATCGGTTGTCATTTCCTTTCCTTCCAACCTCATGGCTGGACGTCTTTGGTTTTTTGCGCTTGAATTCTTTCCTGTCATGCTATCTCTCCTCATCAGCTTGTTGCACAAATGTCATCAGTCGCTCGATGTCCATGTCACTCACCAACATAGCTCCTCTCCCATCTCTCTTGGGTCCTCTATTCAATCCATCAACATACATCCCCATCCTTCCCCTCATGTCAGCAACCATGTCCGGAGCATAGCGAGATAATTGAGTGAACTTCAGGACATACTCTTGCACGGTCATAGGGCCCTATTTTAGGTTCAGAAACTCCCTCACCTTAGCTTCTCTTTTCTCCCTTGGGAAGAAGCGTCCCAAGAAGGCCTCTTCAAACACTGCCCAAGTCACATACGAAGCATCATCCCTTCTACCTTTCTTCCATTGGTCGAACCACAGCCTGACCAACCCCTTAAGTTGGTAGGCAGCCAGTTCCACCCTATCAGCATCATCCACGTGCATCACTTGGAACACCTTCTCAAGCTCCTCCATATATTTCTCGGGGTCTTCAGTAGATGCCAACCCCGTGAACTCAGGTGGGTTCATCCTAAAAAATTCTTGGACCCTAGAGGTGTCATGAGAATCTGTTCCACCTGCGCCTTGCCTCACAGTAGGTGGTGCGACAGCCTGGGCTAAAGTTTGAATAGCCTGGCGCAGCTCGGCGTTGGAGACCTCATCTTGAGGGGGTTGCTCAACAGGGACAACTGGATCCACGGGTCCCTGGGGTACTTGGTGTTCAGGTGGATTAACAGCTCGCTTGGCAGGACATCCCCTTCCTCTGACAGCTCTTCTGGGAGGCATATTATTGATTCTGCACGTGTAGAGCACGAATTAAAAGATAGTTTTCATAGAGCTTAACTCTATCGCACGAATTGGAATAAGAAAGAAGTGTAACCATTCTTAATGTCCCATAGCCTCCTGCTTATGAAATGTGGTCAACAACACACCCATAAACAAGACTCTACTAGACATGGCTTCATAGACTCCCTAAGACTATTGCTAGTCCCCAAGCGAACTACTTAGCTCCATCACATCATTCAATCAAATAACTCTACTGAATAGCGAAAAATATAAGTAGCGGATACATCTCATCTAAAGTCTCAAAGGAATATATATAATAATAAAGGCTAGTAGAAAGAACTACCTCACAATCTCAACTTCAATGCTCGAGCATCGTCTATGAAGCCTCTATCACTAATCATGTGGTGCCAATGACAGACCCATGGCTACCCAAATCAAAATAATAGAAATAGTCCAATCTAACTCTAAAGTATGATGAAATAAAAATAGTGGGTCCTCTGGAGTTGGGGAGGCTCACCAATTAACTGCGAATCTCGGATCTTCAACGGAGCGCCTGTTGACGATCTCTAGTACCTGCCTCTGCATCATAAAACGATGCAGTCCAGAGTGGACATCAGTACTTGGAATGTACTGGTATGTAAAATAACTGAGTGAAACAGAAATCGGTAGAAAAATATGGAAACAATATCCTCTCAAAATAAACATCAAATCACATCATTCGTCAAATGTCTATCTATGCAAGAATAAAGAGTAGACAATTGACCAATCAATAACTCAGAACTCATCAATCATCTCAGACTCATCTCGAGGAGCTCACCTCCTCTGATCTCATCATATTTCATCTCATCTCATCTCATCTCAGAGGAGCTCACCTCCTCTCATCTCATCACATCTCATCTCATCTCATCTCGTCTAGACTCGGAGTACTCAAGGTAGGAAATTTACGGGAGTTTCTCTTATCCGACAACAATTACTTATGAGCGAGTGACTGTACAACAATCACGCTGATGTCGCCACAACCGTTCCAAACTTGCCAAGTATGGAACGAATTGAAACCATATCAGCTCACCCATTATGGTGTCAGTCATCAATAAGTCCTCTATTGTTTCAAGGACTTCTAATCAAGAGGGAACCACAATATATGTGATGGTTCTAAGCCTCATCTACGTATGGCGACGTAGTCAATAAGTTCAAGTGGGACTCACTCTTACTCATTTCGGTGCTCGATACTCCTCCCGTGACTCAATGCTCATAAAACTATCAATCCAATCAGACCAATCTCGTAGGGACTTTAACCCCGTCAATGATCAGTATTTCATCTCATCAATCAATCTTATAGGGACTTTAACCCTCTCATCAATCAACATCTCATAGGGACTTTAACCCACTCATCAATCAATCTCATCAATGACTCAAGATTTAGAACAATCATTAGGAATCAAGTGAATAGACACATCGGTAAAGTTCATTTGCA
Organism: Solanum rostratum; assembly: GCA_029948455.1. NCBI lineage: Eukaryota > Viridiplantae > Streptophyta > Magnoliopsida > Solanales > Solanaceae > Solanum > Solanum rostratum. Next base: position 35,555,692 of record CM057050.1, on the reverse strand, counting down.
TAGACTCATAAGACAATCAAACTTTATCAGCTCATCATCATTCTCTCATCACAATCACAATCATAATCAACAATCACAATCTTAATTCAAGGCTCTAGACTCATCATTCACTCATCACAATCACAATCACAAACACAATTCAAGGCTCTAGACTCATCATTCTCTCATCATAATCACAACCACAATTCAAGATTCTAGATTCAATCCTCAAGTTCATTATGCATGCTTTTCAAATTAATCATGTAGGGTTATGCAAATTCTCATGAAAGTATTCAATTTAAGAAAGCAAACATCAACATAGAAAACATTTACTTTCAAATATAATTTTCAAGAAAAACCATAAAGGAATCATGCATGTAGACTCTTCTATCATCAACTCATCTATGACCTCTATGGGGAATATGGAAGAACAATCTCACATTTTAGTTTAGCCTTACATACCTTTGATGCAGCTAACAACTGAGTACGTCAAGGATCTCTTCTCGAATTCCCTCAACTCAAGCTCTCCTCTTCTCTCCTCAAGCCCTAGCCTTGTTAGATTAGGGAATAGGACTTAGAAGGGGGGTTTTACACCATTTTTACATCGAAACGTCACTATTAGCCGTATCTTAGAGATTTGGAGGGGTAGGGAATTGGCCAAAATGCCCCTCATAATTATTTAGAAATTTCCAGCTCGAAAAATACAGAGTCCGCGACGCGGATCGGTCGCGAACAGCGTATTTTTGGAAAGGTGTTTTTTAACGAGTTTTCTCCATCCCGTCGAAAAATTTGAAAAATACACAAGTGCTTCTCCGCGCAGGTGCGCGACGCGCTTCTGTCGTGCACCGTCACTGTTTTCTGATTTGGATTGAAAATTTATCTTTTGATCGGGTCGCTCTAAAAATCGACCGAGACCATTTTCCCACTCAATTTTTCATGCTGATCACCAATCCGGTCTCGAATTTGCCATATGAGCATCGGAACATACGTTACGCGCATACCCTCACTCTAGGGTTATTTTAATAATTTTACCGGGCATCACAAATATGAGACTATGTTGATTAGAAATTTGTATTATATATTTACTTTATTTTATTCAAAAATTGAATAATGCACTTGAACAATAGCTAAGAAATATAATTAATAAATTTGATTCAAAGCATACCAAAAATTATGTTTAAATTAATAAATAACAAACTAAGGAATCATCCTAAAAGTGTGAAAATTATGTATTAAGATTTCTTTAAATAACTATTGCAATAAATATTATATTTTCTTTAACCATCACATTCATACTCAATAATTAATATTAAATCACGCAAATTATCATAATTTTGTCCTAAATTAAGATAAAATTAAGTGATGACAAAATTATATCCAAAATAATATTACACATATTTATTACGTTGGTATACATGTCAATATAGAAAAGTTTTTTCGTCTTTGATTTCATATTTATTTACTTCTAAATTATGTTTTAGAGATGCAATAATATAATTATGATTAAATTAAATAATTAAAATTAATATATTCAAATAAATAATATAATAAATTATCATAAATAATATTATTTATATTAACCGCGCAATGCGCGGGCACACATACTAGTTTCTTTAAAAAAATAAATAAATAAATAATGGGCTATGAGATAAGGTATTTTCTATGGAAAAGGTTTGTTATCTTTTGAAATTCAAATTTAAAATTAATAATTCAGGTATTATGTGACAAATCATTTTGAGGTTTTTCTTCAAAGACTTCGGTTCTTTTCTATTTTTTACACGAAATTATATTCTAAAATACCTATGATTTAGGAGCATTTTTTTCACCCAGAGATAGATAATACAATTACTCTTTTAATGTATCCTATGATTTAGGAGATTTTTTTTAACATTAGTATTATGTTTTAATATTTAGTGTAAAAATTGATAATCTATAATTTCATTTGTTGTAGAGAAGAAGTAAATAGATAATCATGACTAAAAATTGAAGAAATAAATGATGTTGCTGTTATTGTTGTTGTTGGTTGCTATATATGAGAAGTAATTGTGGAAAGATAGTTAGAATATTTCACATTACAAAGATAATAACTTCTAAACAAATCACACATATTCTTATCAAAAAGTACTTTTAAATTATTTTAATAATATTTTAAATATAAAATAATAATTTATTATTTAATCCTATTATGTGTGGTGCTTTCACTATATATAGATGGAAAAAACAGCCCCATTTTCCTAGGAATCGTTGTTTTTAAGTATTATCTTTTATTTCCTTAAAAAATATAAAAATAAATTTTAAAATAGTAATATTATGCCACGGGAGGGTACCCTTGGTGTGGCCGACACTTGAAGAACCACTGTTGATTCCTCAAGAGAACCACCTGGCCTTATCGTCATATCAACTCGACAGCAGAAACAATACTCAAATAAAAGGCATCAGTAGATGAATATAGTTCTTATGAAATACTCTCCAATGAACAAGTCTGGAAATAAATAATACTTAACAAATCCTCTACTCAAGGTCTATGAAACCTCTAATCAACACTTTAGATGGTACCTGATGTGTTGTCAAAATACAACACTTTTGATACTTAAAACGTGGAATTTTGTGTGTTCTCAATGCGACGTTAGTTGGTTTATGTGTTTTTGTGTTATATTTGTTGGATTACAGGTTTGGCCTTGATTTTGGGAAGAAGTGCAGAAATTGCTAAATTTTGCTTCTACACAAAACCCTTTACGGGTTGTAGACCATTCTATGGGTCGTAAAGTGCTTTCGCAAACAATTCCAGTGAAGGGATAATTTTCTGAAGTTTATTCTACAAATATGCAGATAAGTCATGGAATTTTTACAAGTCGTAAAAGATTGTTCATGCCCTGAGGATTAGAGATTGAGACTTTGTGAAGACTCATCAGACGAAACCCCCCTCCGATCGTAAACTACTTTACGAGTCGTAGAGGGGTATCGTAGATTTGAAGTCCAAATTTCCAACAGCTTTGTATGAGACCCCGATTACGGGCTGTGGGATGCAATACGGCCCGTAAAACTCTTTCGTATAGTGTGCTGACAATTATCCTATTTTAGTTATGACTTGTATTTTACTTATTATAAATAGATTTTGTAGGTTATGTTTCATATATTTTCGTTTAGTACTCAGAGAACTCAGTAATTAGAAAGAGAAAATAGTGAGATTATATTGGAGAGTCTTTGAGAACACTTGTACTTGAATTTCATCTTGAAGCTTGTGATTCTTATTGAAGTTGGATTCGGTTGTTCTTAATTCTATTGTGTAAGTGTTCAGTTATATTTTCTCAATCCATAATTCTTGAATCTACATAAACCATGAGTAGCTAAATCCACAACTGGGGTTGTGAGAACCATGAAGAACTAACAAAGTAAAATCGGGTAATTCATAATTCTTGAAAAGTATGCATGAATGTATTAATTAACTCTCTTCATTTTGCATGTTTTCCGATAATGGCCAACATTAGAACCCGCCTAGTGTTACTAACCTTGACCAATGTAGTAATAAATCGAAAAAGAGATTAATTAATAGGATTTGATTGATGTGTTCTCATCTAATCAACCAAATTGGGCCAAAGGGATGTTGTATCGGGACTAATAGGTAAGGGTTAGTAATGCACACTGTGGAGATGGGCCAAATCACATGGTGAAATTCACCTCTCACCTTTGACCAAAGGGCTTGGTGAACTTAACTTACCATCCTGCATGTTACACACTAGAAAAGAATTAACTTTTCCGGTGATATTGAGTTAGGGAATCATGGGAAACACAATACCCTAGTTTCTTTTCGTATTGATTTTACTCTTGTAGTAGTTATTTTGTTTTTACATTGATTATTGTAAACCCCCCTCTTTTGGGGAAGTAAGTAGGTTAACTACTGGAATTGCGATCATTGAATTCTCGTGAGTCTACGTATTCCCTGTGGATTCGACCCTAATCTTGGTTAGGTTTTATTTTTTGACAGAGACCATTTTATCCTCTAAAAGGAGGTGTAACTCAGGCGACATCGAGATTTTGGCACCATTGTTAGAGAATACGGCTAGACTTAGTTGATTCATAGTAATTTGGGTGTTAATCCTTATTTCTCATATTTTAATTTTGTTTGTTGTTTTTGTTCTCTTTTGGGGTGTAGGTGTAGTGTATGCCCAACACCCGGAGTCAAGGTAATCCCTTAACTCTTTTTGACCCAGAGATCTAAAGAACATTAAGGAGAATGGCCCAAGATAATGCAACCAACGTGGCCAATGCAGCTCTGAACGAGAACAACAATGAAATGTTGATAATGAGAATCCACCTCCTCTTCAGGATATTGCTCCACAACCTCAAGACTTTAAGGCCAATTCTTATCAGTGAAATCAATATAGGCTAAATCCTATTGCTATAGAGTTGACTTGAGCTATTGTGTTTCCACCACTACCGACAGACACAAATTTCATAGTCTCTAGTGGGTTGCTTCAGATGCTACAGAACCGTGGGCTATTTGTGGGCTTACCATCGGAAGATCCTCATAGCCATCAACACAATGTCACATTTGTCTGTAAGAGTGTGATGGGAACACATAATCTGTCTATGGATGTTGTGGGACTTCGTGTCTTCCCATTGTCTCTTACAGACAATGCAGAATTATGGATATCTGAGCTCCCACAGAGTTCAATCACCAATTGAGCAGACTCGCAGAAGGCTTTTTTGGAGAGGTACTTCCCTAGATCGAAGAAACTCAAGTTGAAGGACCAGATCAACAACTTTGAGATACTTCCTGGTGATTCGATCAGTACCACATGGGAGCGATTCAATAGGTACTTAAGGAGTGCTCTCAGCCATAATATTGCAGACGATGTCCAAGTGGAGAGTTTCTATCAAGCTTTGGATGCAAATAGTCAAGCATATGCGGACGCCCTCTTCGGAGGTTTATTTGTAGACCAACCATTCGCAAAAATTGCTGAGCAGCTGGATGTGGTGGCTAAATTGAACTACATGTGGAGGCCCATGAATAAACATCCAACTAATCATGTGGGTACTACTGGCATAAGCCCTGAACAAGCAAAAAAAAATGTGGAGTTCATCAGGGTGCTTGCTCAAAACAACGCCAATATGCAGATGCTAATGAAGCAAACACAAGAACTAGCTAAGGCAAGAAACGTTCAGGAAAGCCACCACACCAGGCATGAGGACCGTAAGGAAGACAGTAGGAGCAGCTATTACGTGCCCCACCATAATCGTAATATGGGGACTAGGAATCACAGAGTCGAGGAGATGTTTGCCCAGTTGTTAAAAAGGGTTGATGCACAAGATGAGACCTTGATGGAGATTAAGTCCGACATTGCCAATATAAATCAAAAAGTTGAACATCACTCTGTCACTATCAAGTGGCTCAATTGTTATTTTAGAGATGTCTCAACCCTATTAAATCAAATTTAGAGAGACATGATGGCCAACACCATAACTCAAGATCTAAAAGACACTGATGGGAACAAGATGAAGACAAATTGTGGTGAGGGAAACACCCTCGAACATGCTACAGATATTGACAAGGGAGCATGAAAAATTAAGGAAGTCTGAGTACTTAAGCCATCTATGTCGTGTCGCGACAATAAATCAGCACTGCTTGGGAGACAACGTAAGGTGGATATCGGTGCTTAGGCGCGTATGTATAATTTTTGACCTCTTTATGTTTTATTTTGCTGTGATTGTGTGCATTGGGGACAATGCACATCTTTTTTGAAGTAGTTTGGGTAGTTAGGGGCCTTAGTGAAGTCTGAGTAGCTTGGGTCCATAACTACCCCAATTATTTATCCCGGAGTTTTCTTGCCTATATTCTTTTTCCTCGTGGATATTTACTTTCTATTGAACCAGTATGTTTAGGATGTTTAGATAGTGTTTGTAGCATATAGTACTAATACTTGTGGCGTATAGCAGGTTCTTATGATTTGTTTTTGAAAAATGATACCCACCAAAATTTTTGATTAGTAGTTAGATAGCAATCATGCATGTTTAGGTGGGTGACAATGTTTATTCTGATAAGTGAGGATAAATTGAGGTGAAAAAAAATTATCTGAGAGTCTTTTGTTGATAATGTGTGCAGTTCCATATGAGTATGAGTTTAAATTGCAAGATTCATGTGTTGTGTGCTAATTCAGAAGTTGTCCTGTTACTCTAAGCTAGACTGTAGATTAGCTGGATTAGGAAATGATTTTAGGTCTTTGTTCTTAACATTCCACTTAGTTGAAATGACCAACCAAAACTGCAATATATCCCTTTTTCCTAATGTTTGAGCCTAACATGTACCTATTCTTTGGAAACACCTGATTAACCTAGCCTTGTTAGTTGTAAAAATCCTGAAATTGGCCCTGGTCCTTCCTTGAACATCTTGCCTGAGGCAAAAACCCGTAAGTTGAGGGTGGCTACCAAAAGTGGCCCCAGTTCTGAGGATGGATATTGTGCACCTCAACTCAGGCCAAAAGCCTAAGTTGAGGGTGGCTAGTGTAAGGGTGAAACATAATGATAAGGAGAGGAGTTAGTGATACAGAAAAAAAGGGAAAAATCATGTACTGGGTGTCAGAAAAATAAGTGATGCCTTAGTTGTGAACTAAAACGAAAAATGAAGTATAAAAGCAAGGCAAAAAGCTGAAAATGGAAAAGAAAGCACCCATATAAGCTTGAGATAGGAGAAAGTTAGAATGAGGTGAAAATAACAGAGTTAGTAGGGAAAATATGTAGAATAAATGCAGTTTCAAGGAGGGCCGTTAGTCACTATGTTCCCGAAATATCATGCCAAAGCCCCTGAGCCTACGTTACAAGTCTAGAAAGCCCTAAAGCGATCCTAGTTCAGTTAGTTGAAGACCCTAGTCATGAGTATAGGGGCAAGCCTATGGTATTGGGTGTAATACCGGAATATCTATTGGGAGAGTGAGTGATTTTGCATAGTCCCAAAGTCATACATGAAAACATCATTGAGTGTCAGATATGTGACTTCTTTATGTGAGGGCACTTGCATTGCATCATTGCCATTAGACTTGTTTAATGATTGTAGATTGTTGATGATACCTCACTTGTGATAGTTATGTTGTCACATGCACTACTATGTATTGGTTTGCCAGATGGCTATCCAATCTTGTTTTGAAAAGGTGGTGTGGGTGTTTGAGTTTGAGATATATGTGATGTATGCCATTGGGTTGAGGTCTTTGTGTTACCATATCATCCATGTAGATTGAGTCCATCGCTTAAGGAAAAGCAACAATTTTGAGTTGAGGATGTTGATGTACTGTCAAAATATAACACTTTTGATGCTTAATACTTGGAATTTTGCGTGGTCTCAATGCAATGTTAGTTGGTTTTATGTGTTTTTGTGTTATATTTGCAGGATTGCAGGTTTAGCCTTGATTTTGGGAAGAAGTGCAGAAGTTGCTGAATTTTGCTACTATACGAGGCCATTTACGGGCGTAGACAATTCTACAGGTCATAAAGTGGTTTTGTGAATAATTCCAGTAAGGGGCTGATTTTTCTGAAGTTGATTCTATGAACATGCAAATGAGTCATGGAATGGTTTACGAGTCGTAGAAGATGGTTCGTACCCTGAGAATCAGAGATTAGAACTTTCTGAAGATTCATCAGAGGAAACCCCCTAACGACCACTACTTTACGAGTCATAGAGGGTGTTGTAGATTGGAAGTCTAAATTTTTAGCAGCTTTGTACGAGACTTCGATTACGAGCCATGGAATGCAAAACGGCCCCTAAACCCCTTTCGAATGGTGTGCCGACCAGTTATCCTATTTCAGTTAGGACTTGTATTTTACTTATTATACATGGGTTTTCTAGGTTATTTTTCATAAGTTTAAGCCTAGTACTTAGAGAACTTAATAATTAGAAAAACAAATTGTGAGATGACATTGGAGTGTCTTTGAGAACACTTGTATTTGAATTTTATCTTGAAGATTGTGATTCTTATCGAAGTTGGATTTGCTTGTTCTTAATTTTATTGTGTATGAATTAAATCATATTTTCTCAATCCATAATTCTTTCATCTACGCAAAGCATGAGTAGCTAAATCCACAACTAGGGTTGTGGGAACCATTAAGAACTAACAAAGTAAAACCGGATAATTCATAATTCTTGAAAAGTGTGGATGCATGTATTAATTAACTCTCTTCATTTTGCATGTTTTTTATGGTGGCCAACATTTGAGCCTGCTTAGTATTACTAACCTTGAACAAGATAGTAGTAAATTGAAAAAGAGATTAATTAACAGGATTCAATTGATGTGTTCTCATCTAACCAACCATAATTGGGCCAATGGGAGGTTATACTGGGGCTAATAGGTATGGGCTAGTAATGCACACTATGGAGATGAGCCAAGTCAAAGAGTGAAATTCACCTCTCACTTTTGAACAAAGGGCTTGGTGAACTTAACTAACTGTCCTGCATGTTACACACTAGAAATGAATTAGGTTATCCGGTGATACTGGGTTAGGAAATCATGGGGAACACAATATCCTAGTTTGTCTCCATATTGATTTCACTCTTGTAGTAAGTTTATTTTTACATTGATTATTGTAAACCCCCCCCCCCCCTCCCCAGGGGATGTAAATCGGTTAACTACTCGAATTGCGATCATTGAATTCTCGTGAGTCTATATATTCCCTGTGGTTCGACCCTAATGTTGGTTAGGTTTTATTTCTTGATAGATACCACTTTATCCTCTAAAAGGAGGTGTAACTTGGGCGACATCAAGAATCATGGCAGAGGCCCATAATTCTAGATATTCTATCTATCTAGGATTGACTAAGATGTACCATGACTTGAGAGAGATTTATTAGTTGATCATAACTCTCTGAAAAAGTCACAAATCCTTGAAAAAGACAAACCTTTCAAAAACAAATCACAATTCATAACTCTTTGAAAAGTCACAACTTTTCAAAAAAGTCACAACTCCTTGAAAAAGTCATAACCTTCCAAAAAAATCACAATCCTTCAATATGGAGAATTATCTAAATTTAATATAATACAGTATAATTAAATAAATATAATATAAAATATTAAAAAATATACTAAATTGATTATTAAGTTGAGGTATTAATTAACCAATAAATCTCTCTCAAGTCGTAGTACATCTTAGTCGATCCTGGATGGATTGAATATCCGGAATTACGGGCCTCTGCCATGATCTTTGATGTCGCCCAAGTTACACCTCCTTTAAGAGGATAAAGTGCTCACTGTCAATAAATAGGATCTAACCAAGGTTAGGGTCGAATCCACAGGGAATACGTAGACTTACGAGAATTCAATGATCGCAATTCAAGTAGTTAACTGAATTACTTCCCCGGGGGAGGGGGGGGTTACAATAATCAATGTAAAAATAAACTAACTACTACAAGAGTGAAGTCAATATGGACAGAAACTAGGGTATTGTGTTTCGCATGATTCCCTAACTTAGTATCACCAGATAACTTAATTCTTTTCTAGTGTGTAACATGTTGGACAGTAAGTTACGTTCACCAAGACCTTTGGTCAAAGATGAGAGGTGAATTTCACTATGTGACTTAGCCTATCTCCATAGTGTTCATTACTAACTCTTACCTAATAGTCCTAGTACAACATCCCCTTGGCCCAGGTTTGTTGATTAGACGAGAACACATCAATCAGATCTTGTTAATTAATCTCTTTTCCTATTCATTACTACCTTAGTCAGGTTAGTAACACTAGGCAAGTTCTAATGTTGGCCACCATCAGAAAACATGCAAAACAAAGAGAGTTAATTAATACATGCATGTACACTTTTCAAGAATTATGAATTACCCGGTGTTACTTTGTTAGTTTTTCATAGTTCCCAAAATCTTAGTAGTGAATTTAGCTACTCATGCTTTGTGTAGATGCAAGAATTATGGATTGAGAAAACATAATTGAACACTTATACAATAGAATTAAGAACAAGCAAATCCAACTTCAATAAGAATCACAAGCTTTAAATGAAATTCAAATAAAAGTGTTCTCAAAGACTCTCCAATGTAATCCCACTATTTTCTCTTTCTAATTACTGTGTTCTCTGAGTACTAGGGGAAAACTTGTGAAAAATAACCTACAAACCCTATTTATAATAAATAAAATACTAGTCCTAACTGAAATAGGATAGGAAAGGGGTTCACGAGTGGTATTGCATTCCACGGCCCGTAATCGGCGTCTCGTACAAAGCGTTTGAAAATTTTGTACTTTAAATCTATGACACCCCTCTATGACTCGTATAGTAGTTTATGATCCATAAGGGGGGGTTTTGTCAGAGGAATCTTTAGAAAGTCCCAATCTTTGATCTCCAGGGCACGAACCATCTTCCACGACTTATCTGCATGTTCGTAGAATCAACTTTAGAAGATTACCTTCACTAGAATTGTTCACGAAACCACTTTATAACTCATAAAATGGTCTACGGCCTGTAAAAGGTATCATATAGCAGCAAAATTTAGCAACTTCTGCACTTCTTCGAAAAATCAAGGTCAAACCTGTAATCCTGCAAATATAACACAAAAATATAAAACCAACTAACATCGCATTGAGAAAACACAAAATTCCAAGTTTAAGCATCAAAAGTGTTGTATTTTTACAACACATAGATCCTCCCTCGAACACCATCAATACCTGGAACACACAACCTTCCTTGGTACCTCAATACTCCATCTCTCCCTTTGGCAAAAACCATCACTTTAAATTTATGCACATATGCTTTCAACTACAACAAGATAGGGTCTTGATCTTGCTTCTCCTTCACCTCCACTACTAGAGATGATGCATACCTATTATGCATAAATACTGTGCCTTCATCCGAGTCGTCTAGTTGTACTCCTTATCGTACCAGTCCGTGAACCTCTTTATCTAACTCTTTTTTCTCTTACTCCACATGGGTGGTGCTTCTAGTAGACAACCTGCCAAGAGCATCAGCAACTACATCAGCTTTACCTAGATGGTAGAGGATGTTCATTTCATAGTCTTTGAGTAGCTCAAGCTATCTCCTCTGCCTCAAATTAAGCTCCTTCTGGGTGAAGACATATTACAGGCTCTGGTGGTCTGTGAATACATCAACATGTACTCCATACAAGTAGTGGTGCCATAGTTTGAGAGAAAATACCACTGCTGCCAACTCCAAGTCATGAGTGGGATAATTCTTCTCATGGACTTTAAGCTATGTAGAAGCATAAGCAACAACCTTACCTCTCTACATTAATACACATCCCAATCCCACTCTTGAAGCGTTGTAGTAGATGACAAATCCATTCGCTCCATTAAGTAAGGTCAACACTGGGGTAGTAGTCAACCTTGTCTTCAGCTCTTGGAAACTCCTCTCACACTCTTTGGACTATTGAAACTTGACCTTCTTCTGTGTCAGTTTAGTCAACGGTGCGGATATGGAAGAAAATCCTTCAATAAATCTGCGGTAGTAGCTAGCCAATCCCCGAAAACTTCTTGTATCTGTTGGTTAGGTCAGTCTAGGCCAGTTCTTAAAAGCCTCAATTTTTTGAGTATCCACTCGTATACTATCGCCCAAAACTATATGGCCTAAGAATGCCACAGATTTGAGCGAAAACTCACAATTTGACAACTTTCTGTGTAACTCATTATCCTTGAGTGTCTGTAAAGTGATTCTAAGGTAATTAGCATGCGTATCCTCATCTCTGGAATACACCAAAATATTGTTAATAAACATGATCACGAACATGTCAAGATACTGTCTGAATACTCTATTCATCAAGTCCATGAAGGTTGTAGGTGCATTTGTCCATCCATACCAAGAACTCAAAGTGACCATATCAGGTTCAAAAAGTCATCTTTGGGATAGCCTGATTGGAGGTCTATCTTGGAGAAAATAATGGATCGAAGGTATGGGGCCTATTTTCCCAACTATATATATGTATATGGTACAGATGGCCACAGGTTGGCAAATATGATGCCAGTTAGCTACCGGAAAGGACCATCAGTGCTAGCATTTGGTTGGGTATGTCATGCACTTGCATCTATATATATATATTCACGACATGCGATACTCGAGCATACCATGCATTTTTTTTATTACTAGGAGGTTGCTTATTGGCCATTAAGGCTACTTGAGTTTTGGTTACAGGTGGTATTTCTATTAACCTTTTTACTAGAGTTATCTATGATTTTACTTCATGCCTTACATACCAGTACATGTTTATTCATACTGACGTCTCTTTGCCTGGGACACTGTATTTTATTTCGTGAGTGCAGGTTCAGGTTGGGATTCTAAGTTACCCCTCCATTAGGAGCCCCATTTAGCTATGAGTTGGTAAGATGCACCTCTTCCTGGAGCTTTCACAGGATGTTTACTTCTTGTTATGCAGTTGGGTATGTCGGGGCCCTGTCCCGACAGTGTTAGTGATTCTTATAGAGGCTATTGTGGACATGTTATTGTGGGTTGGTCTTTTTGTGTCTTTTAATCTCCAGTTATAAGATTGGCATGTATATATGGTGTATGCCTGTACCTCTGTGGTGGCAGCCTTGACGGCTAGCTAGTACTTACCGTTTGGGTTTACTTATCTTGATGTACGTGATTTGTTGTTGACCAGGTCATGACCTAAAATGTCCAGGCTTAGTCTTTCAAATATTATACTGCCCAATTTTCTTCTGGTCCCTAGTTAGTTTGCTATCATGTTTAGTGGCTTGCCCGGCCTATAACGGTATCGGGTGCCAGTCGCGCCTCCCTTCTCTTTGGGGCATGACAAACATGGTATCAGAGTAGGTCGTGTCCCAGGGAGTCCATAATATTGTGTCTAGTAGAGTCTTGCTTATGGGTGTGTTGTGCACCACACTTATAATCAGGAGGCTACGGGGCATTTAGGGATGGTTACATTTCTTTCACTTAATACATCGTGCTATAGAGCAAAGCTATAGGAACATATGAAATCTATATCATGTTATGTTTTACTTATTTAATGGACTACCTATGCTCTAGAGGTGGCACAACATGAGATAAGTATGGATCCAAGAGAAGGTACCAATCATGTCTTGCTTGGTGAGGAAGATATATTCCCTATTGAGGCACATAGGGAACCTTCAATGCCCACAGTACCAAATTCACCAGCACCTGTTGGGCCCCAAGGAGATCTAGTACTCCAATGCCCCATTAGAGGCTGGGGATCAGGGGATAAAGGAGGCTATTCAGCTACTAATTATGATGGTTTCTATTCATGAGAGACAACTAAAGGTTAGAGTAGATGCTAGAAGGGATAAAATAGAAAGCTCAAAGGTATGAGAGTTTCTTCACTTGGCCCCTCCAGTATTTACAGGGTCCGATCCCACTGAGGATCCATAGGACTTTATAGACCATATGTATAGAGTATTGAGGGTGATGCATGCCTCTGTCACTGAGGCAGTGGAGTTGGCTTCTCTTCGACCATGTGATCTTGCCATCTTGTGGTACGAGGTGTGGGAGAGATCTAGAGGGCCTGATGCTCCGCCAGCACAGTGGGAGGACTTCTCTAAGGCATTTTAGCCTATTACGTACCATGGGAGGTGCAAGAGGCCCGTCTTGACCAGTTTATCAGTTTGAGGCAGGGAGATATGAGAGTAAAGGAGTATAGCCTTAGGTTTAATTCTTTGGCTAGGTATGCACCATATATTGTATGTACCATGAGTGCTAAAGTTCATCGTTATGTGGATGGTTTGGGGGATTATTTGATTAGAGACTGCAGGGTAGCCTCTTTACAAGATGGTGTAGATATTTCTTATATTCAGGCTTTTGCTCAGACTATAGAGGATCTTTCTTATCGAATTCGGGATACCCGTAGAGATAGGGAGAAGAATAAGAGGGCTTGTACTATGGGGTCTTATAGGGAGCCACGGGGTGATTTTAGGCCTCCTTTTCATCAATATCCACCTCCGTCAGCGAGTAGTTCCCCGCTTATAAATACAAGGCTAGCGATTTGATCATTATATTCAGTTAGGGTCGGGACAAAGTTTACGCCAGCCTGATAGCCATCGACAGGAATTCTTTGCACCAATGAGACAACCTACTCCCCCATGTACACAATGCGGTAAGCTTCATACTAGGCAATGTGGACAAGGTTAAGGTGCATGTTACAATTATGGGAAGACATGATATTTTATTAGCAACTGGCCCTTTAGTCAGTCCCTACTATGAATGAATTCATGATAATATTCCCCGATGAGCTTCTGGATCCCCCGAAAGGGATATCTATTTTTCTTTAGATTTTCTCCCTGATATTCAACTTATACCCATTCCTCTAAAAAAATGGCTCCTGTAGAGCTAAGAGACTTGAAGGAATAACTAAAGGGCTTGCTTGATAAAGACTTTATTAGGCCAAGCACATCTCCATGGGGTGCTCCAATGCTCTTTGCTTGAAAGAAAGATGGCTCTTTACGGATGTGTATCAGTTATAGATAGCTAAAAATTCACTATCAAGAATAAGTATCCTTTTATGTGGATTGATGGTTTTTCAAAGATTGACTTGTGGCCCTGGTACTACCAGCTACGAGTCAGGGATGTTGATATTCCAAAGGCAATATTTAGGATGAGTCAGGAGCTGAGCATGCAGACCACTGGCGAGTTATATTACAGACTCTCGAGGACAATAAGTTATATGCTCAATTCTCCAAATGTGAATTTTTAATTAACTTTTATAGCTTTTCGTGGCCATGTTATTACTAGCGATAGTATCAAGGTTGATGGCCAAAAAATTGAAACAGTAATGGCCTGGCCGAGACTATTGAATCCGACAGAGGTCCATAGTTATTTGGGCTTGGCAGGATATTGTAGGAGGTTTGTTGCGGATTCTCCACTACCTCTACACCACTAACAAGGTTGACGTATAAAGGAACTAAGTTTTAATAGACTGAATTATGTGAACCGAGTTTTCAAGAGCTAAAGAAAAGGCTTACCATCGCACCTAGTCTGGCTCTTCTTCTTAATGGAACCAAAGGCTACATTGTATATTGTGATGCCTTGATAATTGGCCTAGGTTGTGTTCCTATGCAGCTTGGTAGGGTTATTGCATATGCTTCCAGAAAGTTACTAAAAGATGAACAAAACTATCCTACCTACGGTCTTGAGTTCGCCGCAGTTGTTTTTGCCCAAAAAAAAAATTTGGTGGCATTATCTATACGGAGTTCATGTTGATATTTTTACCAACCACCTGAGCCTCCAATATTTATTCAAGCAGAAGGAGTTGAACCTATGATAAAGAAGGTGGCTAGAATTGCTAAAAGATTATGATGTTAACATTTTGTACCACCTCGGTAAAGCTAATCTTGTTGCTGATACACTTAGCTAAAAGTCCATGGGAATTCTAACTTATGTTGAAGCTGATAAGATTGAAATGACAAAATATTTACGTCAGCTAACTAGTTTGCAGGTGCGACTAGCAGATGCGAAAGGTGGAGGTGTGATTGTTCAAAATACAATTGACTCCTCCATTGCTATTGAGGTAAGAGAGCAACAACATGAGCATCCTAAGCTTATGATATCGAGGGAAAGTATTCCACAACATCGACATCCTCTAATTGAGCTAACTTGAGATGGAATCCTGCAATACCAGGGCCTCTTATGTGTGCCAAGCATCGGAGGGCTCCATGTTAAGATTCATTTTGAAGCTCATTATCCTAGATATTCGGCCCAACCTAGGGCAACAAAAAAAGGGGGTATTGAGACCTATGACAGATTTATTGGTGGAATGGCATGAAAAAGATATTCCAAAGATGGCGGCCAATGCCCCAACTACTAGCATGTTAAAACAAAACATCAAAGACCTAGAGGCCTAGCTAAGTATACTGATTTTCGTTTTGGAAAATGGGACATGATAAATATGGGCTTCATCACTAGGTTGCCTCGCACTCCACGCAGGTATGACTCTATTTGGGTAATCACTGATAAGTTGATATAATCTACTCATTTCTTATAAGTAAGAACGAGATATTCAGCGTTGGATTATGCTAAGCTTTATATTCAAGAGATTTTTTGCCTTCGTGGAGTTCTATTATCTATTATGTCTGATTGAGGGGCTCAATTTACCATATATTTTGGAAGACTTTTCAAAAGGGTCTCAGCGCCGCTTTTCATCCACAAACTGTTGGGGCAAGCATAGCCTACTGTCAAGACCATTAAGGATATGTTACGTGCCTATATGCTGGACTTTAAAGGAAACTGGGATGATCATCTACCTCTTATTGAGTTTGCTTATAGTAATAGCTTCCATGCTAGTATTCAAATGGATCCTTAGGGAGCACTATACGGGCGAAGATGTAGGTCACCGATTTATTAGTTTGCAGTTGGGGAGGAAAAGTTTCTAGACCGTAATGTAGTTCAACAAGCAACAAAAAAAGAAAAGAAACTTATTAGAGATTACAGCAAAGGGCCCAGAATCAGCAGAAGTCTTATGCAGATGTTCGACGACGAGTCTTAGAGTTTGATGTAGAAGATTGGGTCTTCTTAAAGGTATCACCTATGAAGGGAATCATGCAGTTTGGAAAGACAGGAAAGTTTAGTCCTAGATATGCTGGACCGTATAAGGTTATTAGAGAAATTAGCAAGGTAACATACGAGTTTAATTTTCCTTTAGAATTGAGGGAAGTCCATCCAGTGTCTCATATATCTATGTTGCGGAAGTAAATTAGGGATCCTTTGTGTATTACTCACATTAAGGATACCCCCAATGCTGAAGACTTAACTAATGATGTGGTACCAGTGGCTGTTTTAGATTGACAAATAAGAAAGCTTCGAAATGAAAAGTGGCCTTCGTGAAAGTGTTGTGGAAGAACAACAATATTGGGGAAATGACTTGGGAAGCCAAATAAGCAATGATGAGGAATCACCCCAGCTATTTATAATTTAAAGTGGGTTGTGTTCCAAAACTTCCAGTTCTCTTTTTTTTAGTAACTTAATTTTTAAAGGATCTAGAGGTGTAACTTGTATGTTTTGTCGCGGGATAGCTACACAAAGCTTAGTAATTAGAGTTTTTGAAAGTTGGTTTATGGTTTGCAAGGTTAATAGATGTATCCAAAAAAATAACATTTTAGTAAATGGTAATTTAACCAAGGGGTTGTCTTGGCACAATCGCGGACGAATGTTCTTAAAGGGGTGAAACTGTGAGACCCCGTGTTTCTCGTCCTTCATTATATAAATAGTGTGGAGTTATAAGGCACATGTGATTCTTTCTAGCACCTAAGGATAATAAGGCTTCAAATAAGTGGTAATATCAAGGACCTAAAGTTTTAAGCCAAAGGAATACCCTAAATGCACGTTCGGGATTAAAGAAATGACCCAAGTGGCACCTTGCACTTATTGGAAGGTTTAAATTAGGTTTCACTTTCCAGATCAGACTAAAAGTTTATAATTTGCTAAAATTGGATTTGTTTTAAAGTTATTCAATAGCACAAAGGTCATACATTAAGTTTTGGAATCAAGAAAGTTGCAAGATAAAGGTTGGCAAAAGTTACCGTAAGTTTCTTTAAGAAATCCTTCTTAAATTTAGGTCAAATGTATCAGGCCATATCTCCCAAAATACAAGGCGTTAGAAGGTCCATGACCTATCAGATTGAATATCTATGAGTTTTGTTTGCAACGCACAAAACCGCGCATCAAACCGACCTCAAAATAAAGAGTTATGACTGTTTTACCGAGACTGCCTGAGCTGGAAACCGGGTCATGGGTGGGGTCGGGTAGCCCCGACTTAATGTCGGCTATTTTGACATTTTTAAGCTAAAAGATAAGCCATTTTTATCCCAAACCAGTATGAAACTGAAGAGAAAGCTCTCAAAAGTTCTCTAAGTGATTTAGGTAAGTTTTTCGCGTTTTTACCGTTAAAATTCATCTCCGTGCTTAGAAATGTGTGCCTTACGCTTTGCAATTGTTTTTCCCTCGTATTAGCTGTGTTTGGAGTTGTTTCGGGGCTGTAAGAAAATGGTGTTCTTGCTGGTATTGTTGGTTTGCAGCTGGTGAGTTCAGGTAATAATTTTAGTGCTCTTTTACGGTCATTTTTACGAAGTTTTACGGACATTTCCTCGCATAAATGCTCCTTGCCGAATCTGGTAATTAATATTAAATTTTTGACTGTTTATAGGTGTCTTTAAGATGCGTATATATAGTTATTGCGAAGCTTAGGACGTAAGGAACAACTTTTGTGAAGGAACTTTTGGCAATTGGACGTTCGTTGGAGAGGTATGTTAAGGCTAAGCTCTGTCCCTCCTTTTAGAACGACATCCGGGAAGTTTCCCAAAACGTCAAATGTTATATTTTACTATTTTGTTGCTGAAAGACCTTCTGTGAAAGGCATTGGGATTGCAGCTGAGTTATATTCATGACGGTATTAGGTTGAAATTCCATTCATTCTCTTAAATTGGACATTCAATTTCTATATATCATTTTGTCGGTTTCCCGGCTACCTATTCATATGTTCGAGGTGTTTCTCTTCTTGGTGTAGTGCCATTAAAATAAATGTAGAATGCAAAGGGAATGTAGTATTCAAAATCAATCCTTCTTCCATACAAAAATATAATTGAAGAATTTAACAAATAACGCGTTGGTTTCAAATATTCTCAAGTGAAATGCTCCTGTCTAAACTACTAAGGCACTTGATCCTGTTTAAATACATTCTTTTACTAATTAACATGGGATTAAATATAATCATTATGTAAAGCACCTTTATGAGCATTTTCAAAGTTAAGGCTTCACTCTAAATATTAGGCTAAGTTCCCAAACTTGTTAAAAAGGACATGTATAATCCCACGAGCCATCTATATATGCTATGACAACGATTATGATATTACAAGAATAAGTGTACCAATGAGCCAAGATTGGCTAAATGGCAATGACTATAATGCTATGAGAATAAGTGTACCAATGAGCCAAGATTGGCTAAATGGCAATGATTATGATGCGATGAGAATAACTGTACCAATGAGCCAAGATTGGCTAAGTTCTTGCTATGGCTGAGAATAACTGTACCAATGAGCCAAGATTGGCTAAGTTCTTGCTATGGCTTACTATGTGCATTCAACATTCATATCATACATTGCACGTTATGCATGGACTTCGAGCTATAATCGAAGGTATGGGGCCTATTTGCCCAACTTTATATATGTATATGATACAGGTGGCCACAGGTTGGCAGATATGATGCCGGTTAGCTACTGGAAAGGGCCACCAGTGCTAGCATTTGGTTGGGTATGTCATGCATTTGCATCTATATATATGTATTCACGACATGCGATACTCGAGCATACCATGCATTATTTTATTACTAGGAGATTGCTTATTGGCAATTAAGGCTACTTGATTTTTGGTTACAGGTGGTATTTCTATTAACCTTTTTACTAGAGTTATCTATGATTTTACTTCTTGTCTTACATACCAGTACATGTTTATTCGTACTGACGTCCTTTTGCCGGGGGACGTTGCATTTTATTTCGTGCGTGCAGGTTCAGGTAGGGGTTCTGAGTTACCCCTCCACTAGGAGCCCCATTCAGCTATGAGTTGGTAAGCTCCACCTCTTCCTGGAGCTTTCACAGGATGTTTACTTTTTTTGTATAGTTGGGTATGTCGGGGCCCTGTCCCGATAGTGTTAGTGATTCTCATAGAGGCTATTGTGGACATGTTATTGTGGGTTGGTTCTTTTGTGTCCTTCAGTCTCCGGTCATAAGATTGGCATGTATATATAGTGTGTGTCGGTACCTCTGTTGTGGTAGCCTTGCCGGCTAGCTAGTACTTTATTATTTTGGCTTACTTGTCTTAATGTACATAATCTGTTGTTGACCAGGTCATGACCTAAATGGTCCCGACTTAGTTTCTTGTTTTTCTAAGCATTATGCTGCCCAATTTTCTTCTGGTCCAAAGTTTGGTCAACTAGTATGTTTAGTGGCTTACCCGGCCAATAACGGTATCGGGTGCCAGTCGCGCCTCCCCTCTTTTTGGGGCATGACAGTGTGGGCCTCTAGTGAAGTGACAGTTGATCGAATCTTTCTCATGGGGCGAAATAATAAGTTTCGATAAAATCATTCAAAAAATAAATCTGGGTCTTTATAGGCTTCATGGATGAAACTAATCGATAAATGAAGTTCCACATACGTCAAGTATATTCCTTAGAATTGAAAAAGAAAATCTGGGAAAAGTTTGGTCAATATTCAAGATTTAGCTTCAATGGAACCTTTGGTTTAGAGAGAGAATTATTGAGAACCCTTGAGAGAAATTTAGAATTGAAAGTTTCGATTGAATTAGGAATATGACTTTATAGAGGTTAGGTTGGTTAGGATAGTTAGAGTAACCAAAATGACATAGTGTAGGACTTAGATGGATTGGAAAAGTCAAAAACACCATTCATTTAAAACTACCAGAGTCATCTACAAAACCCCCTACTACAGGCCGTGGAACGACGTATGCCTCATATCATGCCTTATAAGTCAGGATATCACAAAAGTTGAGCTACTAGAATTGCAGCTTTGACCTAAGAACATGTAGCATGGATCGTTGATAAACTTACGGATCGTAGAACCCTTCGTAGTGAGACCCTAGATTTAGACTAAATTTGGTTCCCCAAGGCCCCCACCCATGAGACCTTTTGACAGGCCATGGATCAATATATGAGCTCATCTGATCGCTCGTAAGTCAACTTTTAGAATTTCTTCTATTTTTCATTCTTCGTGGGCACTTTCCATGATACCACCTACGACCCATGGATCCATTTACGGGCTGTAAACTGACTCGTAAATCCTGAGCATCAGCAAATTTTCTGTCCTTCAGTTTTCTAGACTTAGAAACATGAGGGTTATTACAATATCTCCCCCTTAGGATCATTCATCCTTGAATAAGACAGAATTACGCTAGAATAGAGCGAAACAGAGTCATCATTAAAAAATAAATGCAAAAATGCAACGTAATCATAATTTCCATAAAATCATCAAACTTATGCATCAAATATCATTCAAAAATTGTTTCATAATCATGCATGCACGCAACTAAACAAGAGACACGTACTCATGAAGATTTTTAAGGAATGGATCATATTAAATGCCTTAGGCTTGAATAGAGGAAAGGAGGAAAGGGTATCATTTCATCATCTCCACCTCAGCCTCCCAAGTTGCACTTTAAACATGTTGATTTCTCCATAACACCTTGACAGATGCAATCTCTTTATTCCTCAATTTCTTCATTTGCAAGTCCAAAATCTCAATTGCTACTTTTTTATAAGTCAAACCTTCCTTAACGGTTACATCTTTCAATGGAACAATAGAATTAGGATCACCCTAGCATTTTCTTACCATGGAAACATAAAATACTAGATGAACCATATCTAATTCCATAGGTAGATATAATTCATAGGCTACCTTTCCAACTTTCTTCACTATTTCATAAGGTCCCACATACCTAGGACTCAATTTGCCTTTCTTACCAAAACACATCACTCCTTTCATTAGGAAAACCTTCAAATACACCCAATTACCATCACTAAACTTTAACTCTCTCCTCTTCATATTGACATATGACTTTTGATGACTTTGGGAAGCTTTCAACCTTTCCCTTATCTCTTTCACCTTGTCTATAACATCAAGTACCAAATCTGCTCTAATTAAGGACATTTCTCCAACTTCAAACCATCCCACCGTTGACCTACACCGCCTTTCATACAATGCTTTAAATGGAACCATGCCAATTCTTGAATGGAAACTATTGTTATAAGCAATTTCAATAAGAAATAAATGATCATCCCAACTTCTGTTGAAATCAAGTACACAAGCCCTCAACATATCCTCCAATGTTTGTATTGTCCTTTCAGCTTGTCCATCTATTTGAGGATGAAATGTGGTACTTAACTTTACCTTTGTGCTAAGGCCCTTTTGGAATGACTTCAAAAAATGAGAAGTAAATTGAAAATCTCTATCTGATATAATAGGCAATGGTACCCCATGCAACTTCACCAATTCTTAGAAATAAATTTAGCATAATCCTCAACACCGTAAGAAGTCTTTACTGGCGAAAAGTGGGTTGTTTTCATCATTCTATCCACAACTACCCATATTGAGTCAAATTTCTTTCTACTCCTTGGCAACCCCATAATGAAGTCCATATTTACTACCTCTCGTTTCTAAGTTTCAATATCTTGGGTCAAACCACTGGGTCTTTGATGTTCCAGTTTTACTTGGTGACAAGTTGCATATTTTATTACACACCTTGCTATCTCTTTCTTCATACGATTCCACCAATATACTTCCCTCGAATCTCTATACATTTTGGTGTATTCTGGAAGGATAGAATACTTGGACCTATGAGCTTTATCAAGTATCTTTCCCCTTAGTTCATCCACATTGGGTACACATAATCAACTTTGATAATGCAATACTCCATCTCCCCCTTGTGAGAATACTTCTACTTTTTTTTATCAACCACTAACATTTTCACCTCTACCAAAGTAGGATAAATGTTTTGTTTTGCCTTAATATCTTCTATTAAATATGATTCTGCCCCATTAGGTACTAACACACCACCATCACTCAAGATAGCCAACCATACACCCAAACAAGCCAAATAGTGCGATTCTTTGACCAATTCTTTATTTCCATTCTCAACATGTGACACGCTGCTTATAGGAATTCTACTCAATGCATCAGCAATAACAATTAGCTTTGTCAGAGTGATACATCACACTTATGTCATAATCTTTCAAAAGTTCCAACCATATTATTTGCCTTAGATTCAAATCCCTTTGGCTAAACACATGTTGCAAACTCTTGTGGCCAGTGAATATATAAACATGTACCCGTAGAGATAGTGTCAATAAATCTTTAATGAGAACACATGAGGTTTGGATGAGATGCCTTTGGTTGTCACATTCACCATGTTATGGCTATGTCTTAGATCTAGGTCGTGACAAAAGTTGTAGTATTATAAGCATTCATAAGGTAAAATAAGAATACAAGAGAATGAGCAAGCGAAAGTACATAAAATGTAAAAGTATCACAATTCTAAAAAGAGAATATACATTCAACCATTAAGGTCCACATCATGGCTCTACATCATAGATCTTGGCGAGGACTAGCACATAGCTTACTAGCTCACCCTCAAGACACATCATAAGAAAAAAAGTACTAAAGTCTTGAAAACAAAAGAAAAGCATCCTAAGGGCTTGCTCCCAAAACATGGGAACTCACCAGTCTAGTCTTTGAAATTGGAATCCAAACTCTAGCCTCACTATGTAATAATCTCCTCGCCGTCCGCCATTACATGGTTAGATCATGTAGGCAAAAGTACACGTTATCACATAAAATGTACTAAGTATGTAGGCTCAGAGAACAAGGTTTGAAAGCATCCTAGGGAATTTAACATGCTCCCTTGAGTATTGTCTTGTTCATTGATGTGAAGCGTGCCACATCCATGAATAGGAGGATATGTGGCATTTGAGGAAAAAAACTTCACTTCTTTTAAACTCTATGTCATGCCTTTGAAGCTTCCGTATCCTAACATATTCCCTTGGTGTTTTCAGAAATGGCTCCATGATATGCTCCATTGCCAAGAGGGAATGATGTTAATGGGAACGAAGCTCCCTATGTACCTTAGATAGACCAAGTATCTAATGATGAGTTCAGAGCTGTGATCACTATGTGGCTAATGTTATTGCTTCTCCAAAGACTTCTACTCTGACCTCGAGGATAAAGGATTTTACTGGAAAGAATCTCATAGAGTTTAATGGTTTGAAGGTGGATGAGGATCCACAAGAGTTTATTGATAAGGTATATAAGGTAGTGGAGATCGTGGGGGTGTCTTTTGAAAAGAAAGCTAAATTGGCAGCTTACCAACTGAACGGAGTGGCTCAAGTTTGCTTCACTCAATGGAAGTCTAAGAGAGTTGAAGAAGGTGCCATTGATTGGGAGATGTTTAGGGTTGCTTTCTTTGATTTTTTTCTTCCCAATGGAGCTAAGGGAGGCCAATGTGATGGAAGTCATGAACTTAGAACAAGATGGGATGAGTGTGAGGGAGTATGCCCTCAAGTTTACTAAGATGTCCGAATTTGATCCTTCTTTAGTGGTTGACTCTAGGGCTAGTATGAACAGGTTCACTTTGGGGGTGTTCGATTTGGTGAAGATGGAATGCAAGGCCTCTGTGCTCACCAAAGAAATGGATACCTTCAGACTTATGGCATATGCCAAACAAGTGGAGAGTGAGAAGCTACAAAAGATAAAGTCAAGGGAGTCCAAGAGTGCTCGTTATGATGGTGGGTTCACTTATGGAAAATCTAGTGATGGCCGATTTTAACAAGTCCAAGGGTCCTCAAAAGGTGTTCCACAAAGGTTTTCAAAGGGAAAGGATCCAATCCCAAGGCTCAAGGTGATGTCGGGAAAGGTGGTGCTATTCCTCCTAAGTGCCCTAGGTGTGTCAAGTCATGCAAGAGAATATTTGAGAGGAACCAATGGTTGCTTTGGTTGTGGAAAGATGGGAAACTAGATTGCTGAGTGTCCTAATGTTGCTAATAAGGGTAAAGAAGAGTGCCCACAAGGTCAAGTAGCTCAAAGATGGCAAGTGCAACAAGGTGCCTAAGCTCAAGGTGGTGATCCACGTGGAAATTGATATTACACTCTACATGCTAGGGAAGAAGTTGATAAGTCTCACGATGTGGTTCCCCATACGTTGCAAGTCTTTGATCATGATGTATATGCTTTGCTTGACCCCGGTGCCAATATGTCTTTTGTTACTCATTATGTTTCTATGAAGTTTGATGTGTCTCCGGAAGTCTAGTTAGAGCCTTATTCGGTTTATACTCCTATTGGTGAGTCAATCTGCGCCAAAAAAGTCTATAAAATCTATCTCGTGTCATTCTTACATAAAGTCTTTCCATGTGATTTAGTTGAGCTTTATATGATCGATTTTGATGATATTCTTGGGATTGGTTGCATGCATCCTATGCTTCTATTAACTGTAGGACCCGTATGGTCACATTCCAAGCTTCTAATGAGATCATCTTAGAATGGAATGGAACCAACTCTGTGTTCAAAAGGAAGTTTGTTTCCTATATGAAAGCTATGAAAATGATCTTTAGAGGTTTTCTATATCATGTTGTTCGAGTCATGGATGTTGAGTCTCATGTTCCTACTCTTGATTCAGTCCTTATCGTAAATGAGTTCCCCGATGCCTTTCCTGATGATCTACTCAATATTCCTCCTATAAGAGAAATTGATTTTGGTATTAATCTCTTGCTCGACACACAACCTATTTCTATCCCTCAATATCAGATGGTCCCAACAGAGATGAAAGAATTAAAGGAACAATTGAAAGATTTGCTCGTTAAGGGATTCATAAGTCCTAGTATTTCACCGTGGGGTGCTCTTGTATTGTTTGTAAGGAAGAAGGATGGTTCAATTCGGATGTGTGTGGATTATTGACAATTGAATAAAGTAACCATAAAAAATAAGTATCCACTTTCAAGGATTGATGACCTCTTTAATCAACTATAAGGTGAGAAGTACTTTTCTAAGATTGATCTCCGATTTGGATATTACCAACTGAGGGTGATGGAGGATGACATTTCAAAGACAACATTTATAACTCGGTATAGTTCATTTTGAATTTTTGGTTATGTTATTTGGACTAACAAATGCCCCTTCTACTTTCATGGATTTGATGAATAGGATCTTCAAACCATATTTGAATATGTTTGTGATGGTTTTCATAGATGATATATTGGTGTATTCTCGGGATGTGAAAGAGCATAGAGGCCATATTAGGATTGTGTTGCAAACATTTAGAGATAGACAACTCGTTGCCAAGTTTAGCAAGTGTGAATTATGCGTAAGAGATGTGGCTTTTCTTGGTCACATTATTTCTGGTGGTGGTATTAGGGTTGATCCCAAGAAGATAGAACTTGTGAAGAACTGGCCTAGGCTATTGTCTCCATCCAATATTAGAAGCTTTATAGATTTGGCAGGATATTATAGAAGGTTTGTTGAGGTATTTTCCTCCGTTGCTTCCCCTTTGAGAAGGTTGACCAAAGAAGGTGAAATTTTAATGGTCCGATGAATGTGAGAAGAACTTTCAAATGTTAAATAATCGTTTTACTTCATCCCCTGTTTTGAGTTTGTCTGAAGGTTTTGTGTTGATGCAACATGGAAAGGTCATTGGCTATGCTTCAAAGCAATTGAAAGTGCATGCAAAGAACTATATAACGAATGATCTTGAGTTGCTTGAAATCAAAGGGCATCACAATAATATTAATATGCATAATCATAACTAATAGGATAAGGACACAATATATATGATCATGCAATTTAAAATCATGGGAAGAAGCATCATAAATCCATTCTTAACCTTAGTATACGTATGTGGGAATAGGACCATAATCGACACATAAGACTATGTGGATTATTACATGAAATTCCAATGTTATCTCTACACCGAGTGAAATAGTACCTACTTTGCCAAGGTAGACTATACCTTACCTTATAGGATTCATCCTATTTTGGCAAGTGCTTTCACATGAAACCTTATGTGAACCTTCCCATTTTGGCATATGCTTTACTTATTGTGGATCCACTAACATAATACCATATAGGCACATAATCATCATCCCTACGGTGGCATGTATTAATGAGAGAGTTAGATTTCATATTAAGGATCCCTTAGTTTGAGTCCCTACCCCCAATCTCATTCAGTGTTAAGTCATATCCCACAGAATACATATATCATTCATATATATATATATATATATATATATATATATGTCTTTCAACATAATTCATACTTCATTAAAAATCATACTTTCATAGCTTTCAAAATAATCATCATAGTCTTTCACGAAACATCTAGTCATAAGAATAGTCCATCTACTTTGCTTTCATCATAGTGTGGGTAGAAATTCCCATCTTAACATCATGTTGTAACATTTGGGATTTCATCACCCTCTTTATCATATCGTCATCATAACTTTCATAACATCTTCATTATCATAATATGATCGTCGTCATCATTTAAAACATGCTTTTCATACTTGAGATCATAGATATAAAAATTCATAGCTTTTTCATAGGAGACTAGGGCTAAGTGTGGGTCCATAGATACTTGAGTCAAAATCATACAAGTGAGTAGGATTCATAGAGAAAATGCTTTTCATACTTGAGATCATAGATATAGAAATCCATAGCTTTATCATAGGAGACTAGGGCTAAGTGTGGGTCCATAGATACTTGAGTGACAATCATGCAAGTGAGTAGGATTCATTGAGAAAACATGCAATTGAATCAAATTAAATCATCAACAAAGAAACCCACATTAAATGATTAAGCCCTAATCACACATACTTGAAAGTCATATTCTTTAGCTTTCAAGTCATATACATCACAAAATTCATCATAATTCATGCATAATTAGTCATAGTGATGATATAGGAATCATAATCCATGCATTAGGAATCATAGGTTAAAAGCCCATAAGAAATCATCATAAAATTTTATAAAAAGGGAGGTTTTGGATTGGGCTTCATGGATGAAACTAATCCATGAATGAAGCCCTACATACCTTGATGTGCTGTCAAAATACAACATTTTTAATGCTTAAAACTTTGAATTTTATGTTTTCAAAGTGACATAAGTAGATTTGATGAGTTTTTATATTTTTTTTATAGGATTTGGCATGATTTTAGGCTAAGTGTGCAGATGCTGAAGTTTTTGCTATTCTACGATACCCTTTACAGGCCATAGAAATTTTCGCAGGCCGTAGAGTTGGTTTCATAGCAAAATCTAGTAAAAGGATGATTTTCTAAAGTTGAATCTATGAACTATCAGATGAACAATAGAATGAAGTACGAGTCGTAGATATGGTTTCGTACCCTGAGGATCAAAAAGTGGAAAGTTCATAAAAAGTCATAAGAAGAAACCCTACAGGGGTCGTAAGTCTAAATATGGCCCATAGAAAGGTCTTGTAGAAGTCAAATCTAGAATTGACGATAAAGTCCACGAAGCCTCAATTACGGGCCATAGAACTTTAAACAGCCTGTAAATATGCTCGTAGCGCCTACAAAATCCAGTTCTCCTATTTTGATTGATTTTTTATCTTAAACACTATAAATAGGATTTTAAGGTTATTTTTAGTAGATAATCAATAGAGAACGCGAGGAACATTGAGAAAACACTTGGAAACAATATTTTATGATTTTTATTCGTACTTTGTAATTTCCATTGAAGTGCTTTGATTTCTTGTTCTTAATTTCATTCTTGTAAGTGCTTAAATATACTATTCTATATCATGATTCTTGCATCTACAATGATAATGAGTAGCTAAATCCACAACTAGGGTTGTGGGAACCATGAAAAATGAACAAGATAAAACTGGATAATTCATAATTTTTAGAAAGTGGGCATGTATGTAATAACTAATTTTCTTCGTTTTGATTATTTTTAAACGGTGTCCAATGTCAGAACTCGCCTAGTGTTACTGACTGGATTAAGGTAGTAATGAGTAGGAAAGGAGATTAATTAACAGGATTCAGTTGATGTTTTTCATCTAATCAACCAAACTGGATCAAGGGGAGGTTGTACTAGAACAATAGGTAAGGGTTAGTAAGGGATAGATCAAATCACATGGTGAAATTTACATCTCACCTTAATCAAAGGGTTTGGTAAAATTAACTTGCCATTCTGCATGCAACACACTAGAAAAGAATGCAATTATCTGGTAATACCAAGTTAAGGAATTATGGGGAACACAATACCCTAATTACTCTTCTTACTGGTTTCACACACTTATCTTAGTTTAGGATTTTTTTTTGCAATTTTACAAACCCCCCATTCGGAGACATAAGTAGGTTAATCAACTCAAATTGCTTGAAATTACTCTTAAGTCCACCATATTCCCGGTGGAATTAATCTTATCCTCGGTTAGGTTATATAGCTTGACCACGACCGCTTCAACCTTCAAAAGGAGGTGTAGTTGGCGACATCATACCTCAAGTAGAATCCTTAGAATTGAAGAAGAAAATCTGAAAAAACTTTTGTCAATCTTGAAGCTTTAGCTTCAATGGAACCCTTGTCTTAGAGATAGAATTATTAAGAACCCTTTAGAGAAATTGAAAATTGAAATCTTTAAATGAATTAGGAATAGGACATTATAGAGGCTTGATTGGTTAGGGTAGATAGAATAACCTAAATGGCATAGTTTAGGACTTAGGTGGATTTAAAAAGTCAAAAATATTACTTTGCCATTCTTTAATGTATAATCTGTGCACAATATATCATGTAAATGACCAACTGATCAGTAGTAAATCAATATCGGGATCGATCCATGCTAGGTTTTCCTTTCACCCCTGGGATACCCCCCGTAATATGGGATCGACCCATGCTAGGTGATTCTTCCACCCTTGGGATACCACCCATTAATAAGCAACTTTGAGTTATCTTTTATTTACTTTCCAGATGATTCTTTTGGTGGTCATAACCTTGAGAACTGTGGGAACATAGACATGTGACATATAAACAACCATACAAGATAACACCACAATGAAAAGAGAGATACACAACTAATGAACCGTATAGGAGATTAAACAACACATGGACTTTGTTTGGTAAAAAGGAACTCATGTATATTTGGTATCCAAGTACGTATTCAGGTTTGGCAATGGCTATGTATGGGAACATATGAGCAGAGTAAAGAGAGGAGACACAATTATTAGTGATGACATAGTTGGTAAGTGCCCTCTATGTACCAAGGACGGACGTAGATTTCATGCCAAGTAATAGGAAATCAAGTAGCCTTACATACCTCGCTGTACTATGTCGTTATTACCTCAGAGTAGTATCCTTTTCCTCCAAACACTTATCTACAATATAGTAGGTGATAAAACTAGTATTAGCAGCTAATAAACACATCTTGGTAATCCAATGTCACCCAAAAATAATATCCGGGCAGCAAGCTCAGAATTAGCAACCAAAGAGTATTCTTTCAACATTTCCACTCCTAATCGTATTTTCTAATACATGTTCTCATATACGTGTCTTATACAGCTTGTTTCATTCCCATAACAGTGTTACAAGAGCTCATAAAGTACAACATACAACAATTCTACACCACACGTAAGTAGGCAACACAACGTTACATCCTTTCGCTACATTTCGGCGTCAACAATTCCAAATCTGTTTCAACCTCAACCAAACTGTCCTCAACATGTTTACACACAAATACAGTCCTAAAACAGTACAAAAACAGTACCCCAAGTGGATGGAAAACATGAGACAACCATTCCCAATATTCAGTCCACAAATTCCTACTAAGAGTGCAATTCAGGTACCATATAAGAACTCATTTTCGCGGAAGATAAAAATGGTGCGGAAGCCTTCTTACACAACTACAGAACCAAACCTTGTTAAAAACATACATATTACTTCATAATCCAGCCAACCAACAAGAGAAAAGCCTCTTAATTAACAAGAAAAGTGGACAACAATCTTTGGAACACATGCTGTCCCAAATTCCTGCACAAGTACAACCAGCATACTCTTCATGTTTTTCATGAAAAAATTACACCAAAACCATAGGTATATTTACTTACCTTAGCCCTCAAGGATTAGGTTCTCTTCAAGAACCCTATAGGTGAGCCTTGGCTTCTTTACAAAGTGAAGAAAGAGCAAGGAGAAACTTTGAGACAAATCTGATTTTTGGCTTTAAGAAAATGACTAAACATTGCTGGATTTTGCTCCCTTTTATAAGGCCACTTTTGGCCGACTTTCTTTTGGATTTACAGCCTTACGTTATTAAGGTTATGATGCAGCAACTTGGCCTTTTCACTTGGGCCTTATAGGGTTTCAATTGGATGGGCTTTGTTGCAAATATTTCTCACTCAAACCCACTTAATTTGGGCCCTATTTGTGAATTGGGTTGTGAATGTAATTTGGCCCTTTTCCTATTCATCTTGGGCTGAAAATGTTGTCCTTTTATGATGCTAAAACATGGGACCAGATGAGATCCTTAACTCGGGGTTTATTCTTTATCAGACTTGAACAAATTCGGTGTTGGACCTTGTCTCCGTTTTCCTAGCCTATTTAAGCTAAGCACGTAGGTGACTCACCTGCTAGCTTCCTAAGTCTCACAAGCACCTCAATTATTTCACTTCATTTAAGGTCATATCTTTAACTTGACCTAAAAATTATATACACTCGGTCATCTTAAAAGTTTGACGTACATATACCCCTTTAATCTAAAATTCACGCACTTTTAAAATGTGTGCGGATTTGATCCCGCCATATCATGTTTCATCTGCGTTGGACTAGTACATGTAAGATGTGGGGTGTTACATCCTCTCCCCCTTAGGAACATTCGTCTCCAAATGTAAGCATAAGTTAGTAGGTTAAACAAGTTTGAACTTTCGTATAAACAGAGTTTTGAAAATATAATAAGAATTTATATTCACGTATCTACTAATCCCTCAACTCCGTATCTTGGACTTCCTCTTTAGCTTCAAATAAATAAGGGTATTTAGATCTCATTGCTTCCTCAGCCTCCTACGTTATCTCTTTTACCTGCTGGTTCCTCCAAAGCACTTTTACTGAAGGTATTTCTTTATTCCTGAGCTTTTTAATTTGACGATCTAGGATAGAAATAGGTTCCTCTTCAGAGGTGAGGTCTTTCGTAACCTGCATATCTTCAATAGGAGTAATACGAGATGGGTCACCTATGCATTTTCGAAGCATTGAGACATGAAAAACTGGATGAACCATTGAAAGCTCCTGGGTTAGCTCTAATTGATACACAACCTGTCCAAATCTTTTAATAATCTTATATGGCCCTATGTAACGTGGGATTAGTTTTCCTTTCTTACACAATCTCATAACACCTTTCATTGGGGACACCTTTAAGAATACCCAATATCCTACTGAGAATTCCAGTTCTTTTCTTCTAGCATCTGCATATGATTTGTGACGACTTTGGGCTGTTTCTAGCCGTTGTCATATTACCTTGACTTTTGCCATGGCTTATTGGACTAGATCTGGACCAAGCAAGGTGGTTTCACCTACTTCAAACCATCCTATTGGTGATCTACACGTCATTCCATACAAAGCTTCATACGGTCCCATCTTGATGCTTGAATGGTAGCTATTATTATAGGAAAATTTAATAAGTGGCAAATGGTCCACCCAACTACCTTTGAAGTCCAATGCACAAGCCCGCAACATATCTTCAAGTGTTTGAATGGTGCGTTCTACTTGACCATCTGTCTGCAAGTGGAAAGCTGTACTTAAATTCACTTGTGTACCTAAGCTTCTTTGGAAGGATTTCCAAAACTTTGCGGTGAATTAAGCTCCCCGATCAAATATAATGGAGATTGGGACCCCATGTAGCCTAACTATCTTTTTGAGGTATAGCTTTGCATACTCTTCAGCTGTATAATCACTCTTAACTGGTAAGAAGTGTGCTGACATTGTGAGTCTATCAACTATCACCCATGTAGAGTCAAACTTCTGAAATGAGCGAGGAAACCAATCAAAAAATCCATATTAATCATATCCCACTTCCATGCTGGAAGCTCTATACATTGCATATAACCTCCCGGCTTTTGGTGCTCTACCTTACCTTGTTGGCAATTCGGACAGTGAGCCACAAATTCTACAAGGTCCTTTCTCATGCCTTCCCACCAAAATATTCCTTTCAGGTCATGATACATCTTAGTTGATCCTGGATGGATAGAATATCTTGAATGATGGGATTCTTCCATTATCCTCCTTCTTAATCCATTTATATTAGGAACACATAATCTATTTTGACAATAAAGTACTCCATTATGGGTCAGTTCAAAGCCCTTTATCGTGCCTTGACTCACCTTCTCCTTAAGTCCTCGTAGAACAGGATCTTGGAACTGTTTTTCTCTTATCTCCATTACTAATGAAGACTCCGCAGCATTATGCACAACAACCCCTTCTTTTGGAGTTTCAATGAGGCAAACTCCCAATTTGGCTAGTTGACGTAGATCCTTAGCCACTCCTTGACGTACCACGGACAGCTCACTAATATTCATAATTGCCTTACGACTCAGAGCATCGGCTACCACATTTGCTTTCCCTGGATGGTATAGTATATCGACATCATAATCCTTTATTAGTTCCAACTACCTCCGCTGCCTTAAATTTAGGTCTTTCTGTTTAAAGGTGTATTGTAGGCTCTTATGGTCAGTATATATGTCAACATGAACTCCATACAAATAATGGCGCCATATTTTCAAGGAAAACATAATAGCTGCTAGTTCAAGGTCATGTGTTGGGTAGTTTTTCTCATGTGGCCGCAGTTGTCTTGAGGCATAAGCAATTACCCTACCATGGATTGTCAGTACACACCTTAAGCCAACCCCCGAAGCATCACAATACACTGCATATCTCTTTGTTCCTTCTGGAAGCACTAATACAGGTGCAGAAGTTAACCTGCTTTCAACTCTTGAAAGCTC
Source organism: Solanum rostratum (assembly GCA_029948455.1). Lineage (NCBI taxonomy): Eukaryota > Viridiplantae > Streptophyta > Magnoliopsida > Solanales > Solanaceae > Solanum > Solanum rostratum. The sequence goes on along the minus strand of CM057050.1, from coordinate 35,522,272 downwards.
CTTTCACATGCATCATTCCATTGACATTTGGTCGCCTTATGTGCCAACTTTGTTAGAGGTGCGAAAATAGAAGAAAAACCTTCAAATATTCTGTAATAACCTGCCAACCTTAAGAAGCTTCAAACTTCTGTGGGTGTTGTTGGCCTTGGCCAATCTTTCACCGCCTCTATCTTTTGTGAATCAACCCTTATTCCTTTATCAGATACAATATGATCCAAGAATGCCACGGATTTCAACCAAAACTCACATTTGGAAAACTTGGCATACAATTGCCGACCACGAAGAACTTGTAATGCCTGTTGTAAATGATTTGCATGGTCCTCTTCTGATCTTGAATACACCAAAATGTCATCTATAAATACTATCACAAAGACATCCAAGAACGACTTAAATACCCTGTTCATTAAGTCCATAAAAATTGCTGGTGCATTGGTCAGCCCAAATGACATAACAAGAAATTCAAAGTGACCATAGCGTGTCCTAAAGGCTGTCTTGGGTATATCTTTCTCCTTCACCCTCACTTGGTGATAACCTAACCTCAAATCAGTTTTATAAAGCATTTGGCACCCTGTAACTGATCAAATAAATCATCAATCCTAGGGAGGGGGTATTTGTTTTTAATTGTCACCCTATTCAATTGTCGGTAGTCAATACACATTCTCAAGGTGCCATCCTTTTTACGTACAAATAACACTAGTGCACCCCAAGGGGACACAATAGGTCTTATAAAACCCTTCTCTAGCCAATCTTTTAATTGCTCCTTTAATTCACGTAATTCTGCCGGGGCCATTCTATATGGAGGGATAGAAATAGGTTGAGTGCCTGGAAGTTAGTCAATGCCAAAATCTATTTCTCGTTCTGGAGGTAAACCTGGAAGCTCTTCGGGAAACACATCAACAAATTCATTCACTACTGGAACAGATTGAAGAGTTGGTGATTCCGCTTGCATATCCCTTACTCTAACTAGATGACATATATATCCCTTTGACATCATCTTCCTTGCCTTAAAATAGGAAATAAACTTACCCTTTGGTGCCCCAACATTACTTTCCCATTCAAGCACCGCCTCATTTGGAAAATGGAAATACACTCTCTTAGTTCGGCAATCCACAGTAGCATAGCAAGAAGCTAACCAATCCATACCCATGATAACATCAAATTCCACCATATCTAACTCAACAAGGTCCGCCAATGTGTCACAGTCACAAATAGTTACTACAAAATCATAATAGACCCTTTTAGCTATAATAGATTCACCGGTTGGTGTAGAAACTTCAAATGGCTCATTAATTTAGGTGTTCTTTTAAGCTTCCCATCCACTAGTGGAGTGATATATGATAATGTAGAGCTAGGGTCAATTAATGCATACATATTATGTGAAAAGCTAGACAATGTACCTGTGACCACATCGGGTGAAGCTTCTAAATTTTGCCGACTCCCCAGAGCATAGGTGGGATTCTAGGCTCCGTTGGGGCTAGCTTCCCCTCTACCACCTCTAACACGACCTGCAGGCGTTTTCTACCGAATGGAGGAACTGACGATGATGATGCAACAACTGACCCAGTAGGTTGTGCTATATTACCCGTACGTCTTTTTGGGCAATCTCTCATCACATGTCCTGGTACACCACACCAATAACAAGCATTTGTCCCAACACGACATGTACCTGAATGACTCCTCCCACATTGTTTGCAAGGCTGCCTAGGAGGGATTTGCTGGCTTGCCGAATATCCTGTTGTCCGTGCACCTTGTCCCTCACTTCTTTGATTAAATTGATTACCTCCAAGTCCTTGAAGTTGCGGTGGAGCACTGACTGCAGAATAAGAGGATGATGGCCTAAGGGGTTTATTAGGCAATCGGGGCCTAAACTCACCTTGCGACGGTACAAACTGCCCTATATATTTGCCCTCTTGGACTGCCCTCTTTCTAACTCTTGTGTCCTTCTTCTTTGCCTCTGATCCTCTAGTTTTTGTGCAAATGCTTGCATCCTCGCTATATCCATGTCTTTATTCAAAGAAGCAATAGTGCAGTCTCTAACTAGATACGAATCCAACCTATCCACATATCGATGAACTCTATCTGCCATAGTAGCAACTACATTAGGACCATACCTGGACAGGGAATTAAATTGAAGGCTATACTCCCTTACGCTCATATTCCCTTGGTGGAGATTCAGAAACTGATCTACCCGGGCCTCTCAGATCTCGTATGGCAAGTAATGATCAAGAAATGCCTCTTTGAACTCATTCCAAGTAGTTGGAGGTGCACCTATACCATTAGATTGCTCCCAAGCTTCATACCACAATATAGCCACACCCTTCAATCTATATGCTGCCAGTTCCACAACTTCTGTGCCGCTTATGTGCATAACATCTAAAGTGCGTTGGATTTGATCGATGAAGTCTTATGGATCTTCATTAGGATCTGACCCGGTAAAGGATGGAGGGTCCAAATTAAGGAAGTCACGTATTCTCGTGCTAGCTCCCCTATTCACACCAGCTGCACCTATAATTGGGCCTTTTTGTCTTTGGCTCTGGCCAACAACTATGCGAGTCAATAATTGGACCGCATTTCTCAGATCCTGCACGGTAGTATCGGTAGGTGGTTCTGGGGAAGTTTCACTACTTCCTGGTTCATCAGGAGTTGGAGATGTTTGTGATAGAGAATCATCTTGGACCTCATTTCGTCGTCTCACCTGACTAAGTGCACCAACTACCACTTCCACTTCCTTCCCTTTGCCTTTACTTTTCCTTGTTTCAAGCATGCTTGCTGTATAAACAATTTAGATGTTAAAAACAATCAACCTACAACACTTGGCTCTATGGCAGGATCTAAAGAATGAAAAGAAAGTGACAACTCCTAAATGCTACATAGCCTCCTTCTTATAAATGTCGTGCACAACACATCCATAAACTAGACACTACATAGACACAACTTTGTAGACTCCCTAGGATGACCCGCTCTGATACCACTTTTGTCACGCCCTAGGTCCCTTTAAGGCGGACTGGCACCCGTTGCCGACAAGGCTCGGGAGAACCAACATATAACTATGCACCTGCTATGAACATTTAAGAGGTTCCCATATTCAATATGCTGACAAAAGAAAGTAAACTATATTAGCAAGCCAAAAGTAAATGCATAAGACTAGGCCATTGGAGCCACGATGTATATAGTATGCTACTTGACTACACTTTAATTTACATAGTCTATAAAGCCTCTAGGTAAAGAGAAATATCCATATGGGTCGGGACAGGCCCCGCCTCATGACCAACTATATAATACAAAATACAAGTTCTAAACATACAAGCCCCGAAGCAACCTGGAGCTTAGTAATAGCAGCTGACGTTCTGTACTCTTACTGGGGAGATCTAGTAACTCCTGTACCTGTAGCGTGAAATGTAGGTCCCCCGTAAGGGACGTCAGTACGAGATAATGTACTGAATATGTAAGGCAGGAAATACTGTATATGAAATAAGAACTCAAATGATATCACACACTGGTGTGTAAGGATGAAAAGACCAACTTAAGTCATACTGTGGAATCATGTACTTTATGTGTTTTTATTACTTTGCCATTCTTTATTGTATAATCTGTACACAATATATCATGTAAATGACCAGCTGATCAGTGGTAAATCAATATCGGGATCGACCCATTCTAGGCTTTCCTTTCACCCCTGGGATACCCCCCGTAATATGGGGTCGACCCATGCTAGGTTATTCTTCCACCCCTAGGATACCACCCATTAATAAGCAACTTTAAGTTATCCTTTATTTACTTTCCAGATGATTCTTTTGGTGGTCATAACCTTTAGAACTGTGGGAATATAGACATGTGACATATAAACAACCATACAAGATAATACCACAATGAAAAGAGAGATAAACAACTAATGAACTGTATAGGAGATTAAACAACACATGGACTTTGTTTGGTAAAAAGGAACTCATGTATATTTGGTATCCAAGTACGTATGCAGGTTTGAAAATGGCTATGTATGGGAACATCTGAGCATGGTAAAGAGTGGAGACACAATTATTAGTGATGTCGTAGCTGGTAAGTGCCCTCTATGTACCAAGGACGGACGTAGATTTCATGCCAAGTAATAGGAAATCAAGTAGCCTTACATACCTCGTACTATGTCGTTATTACCTCAGAGTAGTATCCTTTTCCTCCAAACACTTATCTACAATATAGTAGGTGATAAAACTAGTATTAGCAGATAATAAACACATCTTGGTAATCCAATTACACCCAAAAATAATATCCGGACAGCAAGCTCGAAATTAGCAACCAAAGAGTATTCTTTCAACATTTCCACTCCTAATCGTATTTCCTAATACATGTTTTCATATACGTGTCTTATCCAGCTTGTTTCATTCCCATAAAAGTGTTACAACAGCTCATAAAGTACAATATACAACAATTCAACACCACACACAAGTAGGCAACACAACATTACATCCTTTCGCTACATTTTGGTGTCAACAATTCCAAATATGTTTCAACCTCAATCAAACTGTCCTCAACATGTTTACCCACAAATACAGTCCTAAAATAGTACAAAAACAGTACCCCAAGTGGATGGAAAACATGAGACAACCATTCCCAATATTCAGTCCACAAATTCCTACTAAGAGCGCAATTCAGGTAGCATATAAGAACTCATTTTCGCGGAAGATGAAAATGGTGCGGCAGCCTTCTTACACAACTACAGAACCAAACCTTGTTAAAAACATACATATTACTTCATAATCCAGCCAACCAACAAGAGAAAAGCCTCTTAATTAACAAGAAAAGTGGACAACAATCTTTGGAACACATGCTGTCCCAAATTCCTGCACAAGTACAACCAGCATACTCTTCATGTTTTTCATGAAAAAATTACACCAAAACCATAGGTATATTTACTTACCTTAGCCCTCAAGGATTAGGTTCTCTTCAAGAACCCTATAGGTGAGCCTTGGCTTCTTTACAAAGTGAAGAAAGAGCAAGGAGAAACTTTGAGACAAATCTGATTTTTGGCTTTAAGAAAATGACTAAACATTGCTGGATTTTGCTCCCTTTTATAAGGCCACTTTTGGCCGACTTTCTTTTGGATTTACAGCCTTACGTTATTAAGGTTATGATGCAGCAACTTGGCCTTTTCACTTGGGCCTTATAGGGTTTCAATTGGATGGGCTTTGTTGCAAATATTTCTCACTCAAACCCACTTAATTTGGGCCCTATTTGTGAATTGGGTTGTGAATGTAATTTGGCCCTTTTCCTATTCATCTTGGGCTGAAAATGTTGTCCTTTTATGATGCTAAACCATGGGCCCAGATGACATCCTTAACTCGGGGTTTATTCTTTATCAAACTTGGACAAATTCGGTGTTTGGCCTTGTCTCCGTTTACCTAGCCTATTTAAGCTAAGCACATAGGTGACTCACCTGCTAGCTTCCTAAGTCTCACAAGCACCTCAATTATTTCACTTCATTTAAGGTCACAATATCTTTAACTTGACCTAAAAATTATATACACTCGATCATCTTAAGCGTTAGACGTACATATACCCCTTTAATCTAAAATTCACGCAATTTTAAAATGTGTGCGGATTTGACCCCGCCATATCATGTTTCATCTGCGTTGGACTAGTACATGTAAGATGTGGGGTGTTACAACCTCACTCTTTAGGCTCTATCCTAGCAAGGTGAATATTACAAGTATGTGCAAAGACCCAATCCTTTGGTCTCAATTCTAGCACGATGAGTTTCATACCATGATGCTATATGTATCCATAAGCTAGCCTTTATAGGGACATGATCATAACCCTACGGTGGCAAATAGTTATTATCATGACCCAAACCTAGGGTCTAGGAGTGACATGGCGAATAGAAACCCGAGAGTCCCCAAACAAGCCTCAAAGTATCTATATTCACATCGTTGACTAGAAAGCACATACGATTAGTAAACACATAGTTATAAAGGACAAGCTAGTAGGATTCATGCTATGAGGATGGCATAGGGAAAGGGATTAACATGGATCCACATAACACGTAGCACATAAAAATTAAGGGGCAGGTAAGTATGACTCATTCTTTGGGGCTAATTTGGGATTTAAGATCTTTCACATTATAACATAACACACATCATAATACTCATAGCCAATCCACATAATGATATCCAATAGATAGCCATATCTTTAAACACAGTATCGAAATACAACACTTCGCATATGAACATAAAGAGTCTACAAGATGTCCAACAATGCGTCTAGTCATAAGATAGGTTGGGGGCCAAGAAATGTCTCGAGCTTACCCTCAAAGTAAAAAACATAAACAAAAGCACCGTAGGTAGAGGAACAGTGGTTGGTCTTTGGAAGATATGACTTACCACGACAAACAATCTCAGGATCCAAGCTAACCGTTGTACGATGGATGAAGGTGGTCCTCGGTCCCTACATGGTTAGATCATGTAGGCAAAAGTATGCTTTAGTACATTTGAATGTACTAAGTATGCAGGCATGCAATGCACATGACTTATCAAACCTACATTCCATATTAGATGATAAGGTAACATAATATAGAAAGAGATATATAAAAAGAGATATAGTATACAATATGCCATGAAATCAATGATGCATGGAATGCAAAAAAGCTCATATATAGTGGGGATGGAATATAACCAAAAAATCAAACTCACGCGAGCTATTCCATGAATTAGTCCAATAAAGACCTCCCATCGTAAGAGAAGTTTACTTGCAAAGGATAATCTATATCACATCTTACGACCCAATCATTCCAGTGATGGACACCTTCCTTATGACCCAGTCATTTCAGTATAATTTCCAATATCGTATCATATTAATGTATGATCATTCTTTACGACCAGGTCATTTTGGTAATGGCTACCATATACCTATGCTGGCACATAGTTTAAGGAAAGGCAGAGGACCCTTGTAGATAGCCTTGACGTCCCCAATCCATCAGTGCTATGTCAAAACGTCCTACGAGAATACTTAAACATATACATTCTTTCAAAAGAAGTAATAGTCATTTTAAATTCTTTCAATGCACATTTAGGCTCAAAAGCCAAACATTCTTCATAATCATTAAAAATCAAAATCACAACTCTATTCATACTTTTCATTCATAGGAATAGCTCACACACTTAACAATATAGTGCAAGCACCCAATATACTCAAAGATCCAATAACAATAGACATTCATGTGATCACATTCTGGTCATAATCATGCTTTTATCAAAATCATGTATATAAACATAATTGGGCTTAAACCCACTTCATAATCTTCATAAAATCCAATGCTCATTGATGTGCTATCAAAATACAACACTTTTGATGATTAAAACTTGGACTTTTGGGTAGATTATACATAAGTTGCTAGTTTTGATGAGATACAAGACCTTTTATGGTCATAGTTCATTCAATAGGCCGTGAAGGAGGCCTCATTGACAATTCCAGTAAGGGACTAATTTTTTAAAGTTTGTTCCACGAATATGCCGATGGATCATGGACTACTTTACGAGTCATAGTTCATGTTTCGTGCCTTGAGGATCAGAGAAGGAGGACTTTCTGAATATTCATTAGATGAACTCCCTTATGGGCCGTAGAACACTTTACGGGGCATAGAGGGGGGTCGCAGATCACAAGTCCAGTTTTGTAGTTATAATGTACGAAAGCCCCACAGGCCATGGAACACAATACAACCCGTAAAACTATTCATGAGGTGTGTTGACCTAGTTATACTATTTTGTTTAGGACTTGTATTTTAAATATAATAAATAGGTTTTTAGGTTATTTTTCATTAAGTTTCCAGAGAGTTCGACTAGAAGAGAGAAAAATAATGAGATTGCCTAGAGAAAACGTTGGAGAGTTTCGAGAAACACTTGTACTTTGATTGATCTTATAATCTTCTCATTCTCTTTGAAGCTTGGGTTTGTTTGTGTTTAATTCAATTGTGTAAGTGCTCTATTATGTTATTCCAATCCATAAGTCTTGCATCTACACAAGTCATGAGTAGCTAAATCTACAACTATGGTAGTGGGAACCAAAAAGAACTAACGAGGTAAAACTGGATAATTAATAGTTCTTGGAAAGTGTGCATGCATGTATTAATTAACTCTCTTCGTTTTGCATGTTTTCTAGTGGTGTCTAACATTATAACCCTCCCAGTGTTAATGACTAGACCAAGGTAATAATGAATAGGAAAAGAGATTAATTAATATAATTCAATTGATGTGTACTCAATTAATCAACCGAACTGGGACAAGGGGAGGTTGCACTGGGACTAATAGGTAAAGGTTAGTAATGCACACTACGGAGACGGGCCAAGTCACTTAGTGAAATTCGCCTCTCCACTAGGACAAAGGGTTTGATGGACTTAACTTACCATCCTGCATGTTACACACTAGAAAAGAATTTGGTTATCGAGTGATACTAAGTTAGGGAATCATGGGGAGCACAATACCCTAGTTTCTCTACATATTGATTAAACTCTAGTGTTAGTTAGGTTTACTTTTCCACTTGTTATTACCAACCTCCCCTTTAGGGAGATAAGTAAGTTAATCACTCAAATCGCATTAATTGGATTCTCCTAAGTCTACATATTCCATTGGTTCAACCCTAACCTTGTCTACGTTCTATTTCTTGACAACAACTGCTTTATCCTAAAAAAAAGGAGGTGTAACTTGGGCGACATCACTCATGAATGCATATACCATGAACGATATAAGAATAACATGGGTCATAGAGATTCAATGTAAAATAAACAATACAATAGGAAATTCAAGTAAATCCATAAGTAAAACCCACATTCAAATCACAATATTGATTACCCATGCTTATATCAAACTTTAAAGGGACAATGCATATTCAAATCTTCATAATAGTCATGCAATTCAACATATTAGGGCTTAAATCAAGTTAAAATCAATAATAAAGCATAGCTCATACTTCAATTGAATTTAATAAACAATAATCTTCAAAATCCATAATTAAAGTAAGCTTAAATTCCATAAATCAAGTGATAAGAGTTTGGGACTTCTTGGTTGAAAGGGACAAAGAATCAATCTGACATACCTTAGCTAATGGAGAAGATTCAAGAAAAAAATTGATGAAGAGAAAAGTCTTCTCTTGATTCTTAAGCTTAGTCTTCACAAGATCCTCTGAGAGAGTTTTTCATGTGGTTTCAATATAATTGTAAGTGCAGGAATGAATTTGATATAGAGAAATAAAGTATAGGTCATTTGAATGTCTTTAGATAGAACAGAAAGTCACGAAAGAACCTTACGAGAAACCATAATTTTGAAAATGCCATTAATGAAACGGGTAGAAAAATTGATATCAGGGGTTTCAGGGAGGGGTATACGACACGTGATGAAGTTTATGGACCGTGAAGCATCACACAGCCCCTGTGGGGTCCATGTGTGGGTGCCTTAGTTCCGAACTCCATGTTAAAGCCCACACACCTCACACAAGGCCAAGGGCCATTTCAAGGAGGCTCCATACGGACTGTATAGCCTCACACGGACCATGAAGGCTTCCATGAAGCATTACCTTAGTCCAAAACATTCAGAGCCAAATTTCCAAGCTTTATTAAGGTCGTATAATGTTTGGGTCCTTATAGTTATGGGACAATTGAATCTACTAATGCACTTTCTATGCTAAGTCATATTCCATTGAATACAAAACCATGAATATAGTTATCATCATAATCCGTACGTTATCAAAATCGTACTTTCATAGTTTATAAAATAGGAATCATGACCTTATGAAAATATATCATAACATAGGAATAATCCATCTATCTACATAACATTGCATAGTATACTCCTCATCTTATCATCATTTCATAAACATTAGGGTCTTAAGTCACCCTCAGCATCATAAAATCATACTTTCATACTTAGAATCATAGTTATGAAATCCTTAGTCATAGGAAATTAGGTATATCATGGGCTCATAGTCAATTGAACAAATATCATATAAAATCATGCAATTTGATAATAGTCCATGCTTAATTGAGAAAATAGATCATAATTGAAGAATAATTCCTATAATTAGATAAGAATTGAACAAGACCCATTGTGGAGTCATGAACCCTAAGTTGAAATTTAAGAGAATAATTGAAACAAATTCATATTTGGATGGATCAATAGTCATAATCTATATCATAATTGAAGAAATTGGGTAGAAGTAGATAAGACGCATAAAATTTACATAGTTGAAATTGGGTAAAAATTGAGAATTTGAGAGGAGAATTTTATGGAAAGGATTCTATGGATGAAAACTCACATATCTTAAGTGATTGCCTTGGAAAACTTTAAGAAAATTGGAGCACTTTTCTTGACTTAATCTTCAATGAAATGTTTTCTTGGAGGAGAAGAAAGACTTTGAGATATTTTAGAGAGAGAATTTTTTGTAATGTGTGAATGGTGAAATGTCACGACCTGGGGTTGGGGCCTAGATGTGACATGATGATTGGGGACCCAAGAACCCCCTATCGAGCCTCAAGTATCCAAAACCACATCATCGGTTTAAGATTAGCATACAAACACACACACAATTATAACAAAGTCCAAATTTAGGAGTCATATAAAGAACACGAGATCAATATATTAGTCATAATAGTGCCCAACAATGCCTATAATCAAAGGAACGGGGGCCAGGACAAGTTTCGGGCTCACCCTGAATAAAGTGAACATCTTAAAATAGCAATCGGAAGAAAGTGCTCGGCCCCTACAAGGTAAAATCATGTAGGCATAGAGTATGCGTTAGTACATTTGAATGTATTAAGTATGCGGGCATGCAATGCATATGAATTATCAATCTGCATTTCAATGTTAGATGACAATGGCACATAATATAGAAAGAATCATATATATTCGAGAATATATAAGGTGCCATGAAATTCATGATTCATGCAATGCGATAATGCTTCTATATAGCGGGGATGGACTATAACCGACAAACCAAATCCATGCGAGCTATTATATGAATTAGACCGATTGGGACCTCCCACCGGTAGGGAGAAGATTACTTGCCAAAGGTAATCTACTTCACACCTTACGACCACACTTTTCGGTGGATGGTCACCTTCTTTACGACCACTCTTTTCCAAAGGATTTACCAAATCATATCATAACATAAATATAATAGATGAATATCCATTCCTTACGATCCAGTCTTTTCAGTAATGGAGATTGTTCCTATGTTGGCACATAGTTCAAGGAAAGAGAGAGGGACCTTGGGGATATCGCTGACGCCTTCAATCCATCGGTGTTAAGTCAACAACATCCCACATGAATACTTATATATATACATATATATACGTGCTTTCAAAATAGTCAATATCTATTTTGAAACATTCAATGCACATTTAGGCTCAAATGCCATATCATAAGATCATAATCATAATGCTCATGCAAGGAATAGCTCATCTACATATACAAGATGGTGCAAGCACCCACAATGCTCAAAGAGCCATAATCATAGACATACTGGTGATCACCTTTTTGTCATAACCAATGTCTTACCAAAATCATATCATAATCATTTCATAAAATATAATTGGGCTTAACTCACTTCAAAATTTTCATAAACCAATGCTCATGAATGCAATGCAACGCAATGCATGATGTGAGGATAACATGGGTAACATAGATTCAAGTTAAAACCAACATCATAATATGAAATTGAATAAATCCGTAATTAAATCAACATCTAAATCATAGTAATAGTCACCTATGCACAAACCAATATTAATGGGGACATGTATGTTCATAATTTCATAACTCAATGTAAATCATCATAATAGTATTCAAAATAAATTGAAATGATAGATAAAATACAGCCCATACACTAATTAGATTTAACAAAATCAAATAATGAAAATTCATGTTTAAAGTGTCTAGAAATTCATGAAATAGATTGAAAGGAATTTTGGGTCTTCTTGGTTGAATGGGACTAAGAATCAACCCCACATACCTTTATTGGAGAAGCATAACTTGAATTGATCTTAATTGAAACCCTAGCTTGAATCCTTTGCAGAGGAGAATTGGGAAAGACAGGAAGGTGTTCTTAAGAGAGGTGGAGTGATTTAGGTAAATGAAGGGAGAAGGGAGGGGTTTTCAGCTGAATCAGGGGTTTAGGATAGGTAAAAAATCATAATTCACGTTTAAAACAAACCAAAATTTCATAAATGCCACTAATGAAACATACCTGAATTTGGTTGGTTTGGGTCACATAGCTCAATACACGATCCGTGTAGCATTGCACAGACCGTGAACAGTGCCGTGGCTCAGGACTCGGAATTCGCAGAAGGAAAGTTTCATGGAACTAAGTGCCATCGCACAGTCGACCTCACAGACCATCTAATGCCACACGGGCCATCACATCGTTTGTGTAAAGGTACTTGAAATAGTTTTTGCATGGCAAAGTTATGAGACGATAATTTTTTACTTAGTAAAATTCTTCACACAGTAAGCCACACGGAAGGTCACATGGACCTTTTGGTGTCACATGGACCGTGTGAATGCCCGTGTGCCTTCACTTGGCCAATTTTCTCCTTGCCCCAAAGTTTGCCGCAACTGTGAACTGACCAATGTGTCACTCCACGGGAGGCCACACGGTCCGTGTGGCTTCACTCGGGCCGTGCAGGCTCCTTTGTGGAGTGAGGCCTGACAATTTTCTTGGGGAAAATCTCATGACATCTGGGCGATGCCATTAGGAAAAATTTGGGTCTTTACATCATCTTTCGCTTAGGAACATTCATCCCCGAATGTGAAAACCAAGGCTTGAAAGGTTAGGATTAGAGCAAGAAACATACCACACAAGATACAATGCATAATTCATTGCCAAAAATTTGTACCAAAAGCATTATGCAAAAACCATTGTTCAAGACCATTAAATTCAATTCAAAAATTGTATGCAAGTCACTCATAACAATAAAAAGTTATTTTTGTGCACAAGAATGCATTTCATGTCATGAGACTCAAGAGGGCAAGAGATGGCACCATTAGACAAGGAAGAATCCTAGTACCTTAGGCTTAAGTAGATTGTAAAAGAAGAGGGTATCGTTTCACCATGTTCAGCTTTGCATCCCAAGTAGCACTCTCCACTTGTTGATTTCTCCAAAGTACCTTCACCGAAGCCACATCCTTGTTACGAAGCGGCTTTACTTGCCTATCCAAAATTGCCACCGGTACTTCCTCGTAAGACAAGTTCTCCTCAACCTCCATTCCCTCCAAAGGCACAATAGTGCTAGAATCACCAACTAGCTTTCTCAGCATAGACACATGGAAGACCGGATGAATAACACTCAACTCCGGCGGTAATATCATCCTATAAGACACACCTCCAATTCGCTCCACAATTTCATAAGGGTCAACATACCGGGGGCTTAGCCTGCCCTTCTTACCGAAACACATCACACCCTTCATAGGAGAGACCTTCACATACACCCAATCACCGACATGAAATTGAAGGTCCTCCTCCTAACATCCAAATAGGACTTTTGATGACTTTGGGCCGCTTTCAATCTCTCTTTATTCACCTTCACCTTCTCCATGGCATCCATTTCCAAATCCGGGCCAACTAGAGCCATCTCTCCCAACTCAAACCACCCCACTGGTGATCTACACCTTCTCCTATAAAAAGCTCCAAATGGCGCCATACTAATGCTAGCATGGAAACTATTATTATAAGCAAACTCTATGAGTGGAAGATGGTCATACCATTTTCCCTTAAACTCCAACACACAAGCCCTCAACATATCCTCCAAGGTTTGAATAGTCCTCTTCGCTTGGCCATCAGTTTGAGGATGGAAAGCGGTGCCCAATTCAACCTTAGTCCTAAGCCCCTTCTGAAAAGACCTTGGGAAGTCAATTGAGTACCTCTATCCGATATAATGTACCTAGGTACACCATGCAACCTCACCAACTCTTGGATATGCAACCTTGTGTAATCTTCGGCACCGAAAGTAGTCTTAATCGGTAGAAAATGAGCCGATCATTCATTCAATCCACCACAACCCAAAAATAGAATCAAGATGCCATCGGGTTCGAGGTAATCTAACAACAAAATCCATGTTCACATCTTCCCAATTTCACGTGGAAATTTCAATGTCTTGGGCAAAACCACCAGGCCTTTACTGCTCCACTTTCACCTGCTAACAACTCAGGCATTTAGACACGAACGTAGCAATATATTTCTTCATACCGTTCCACCAATACACATCTTTCAAATCCCTATACATCTTGGTAGACCTCGGGTGCATAGAGTAACGAGAGTTGTGAGTCTCACTCATGATCACCCTTCTAAGATCATCCACATCTGGAACACAAAGCCAGTCTTTGTACCGGAGTACACTATCTCCCCCTTGGGAGAACACCTCGATCTCTTTTGCAGCAACCAACTTCTTCAATTCAAGTAACGATGGGTGTAAATCTTGCTTAGCCTGTACATCATTCACCACGAAAGATTCGGCCCCATTTTGAACGCAAACACCACCATCGCTCGTATCAGCCAACCTGACACCCAACCTAGCCAACCGGTGAACATCTCTTGCCAACTCCTTCTTTTTCGCCCCAACATGCGCCACACTCCCCATGGAAAGCCTACTGAGAGGGTCGGCCACAACATTGGCCTTGCCCGAATGATATAGCACACTCATGTCGTAATTCTTTAGAAGCTCCAACCACCTCCTTTCCCTCAAGTTGAGATCTCTATGGATGAAAACATATTGCAAACTCTTGTGATCGGTGAACACATCAACATGAACCACATTACTGTCTCTAAATCTTCTAAGCAAAAACTACCGCTACCAATTCAAGATCATGTGTGGGGTAGTTACGTTCATGCCCCTTTAACTGCCTTGATGCATATGCTATCACTTTGCTATTCTGCATAAGAACACAACCCAATCCAATCCGCGAGGCATCACAGTACACCACAAATCCTTCCAAACTGTTTGGTAAAGTCAGGACTGGAGCCGGCGTAAGCCGATCCTTCAAAGTTTGAAAACTCCTCTCGAATTAGCCTGCTTTTGGGTCAACTTGGTCAATGGAGATGGATTAGACGAGAACCCTTCCACAAACCTTCTGTAATACCCAGCCAAGCCAAGGAAATTGCGAATATCCAAAGGAGTTAACGGTCTAGGCCAATTCTTCATGACCTCGCTTTTCTTCGGATCCACAGTACACCACATGACCAAGGAAAGCCACTTCGTCTAACCAGAATTCACACTTGCTAAACTTGGCCTACAATTTCTTTTCCCTTAAAGTTTGGAGAACCATCCTCAAGTGATTCCCGTGCTCCTGCTCACTTTGGGAGCAAATGAGAATATCATCAATGAAGACCACTACAAAACTGTCAATGAAAGGCTTGAACACCCAATACATTAGATCCAAAAACATGGACGAAGCATTGGTCAGGCCAAACAACATCACCACAAATTCAAAATGCCTATACCTCATCCGAAAAGTTTTCTTGGGAATATCACATTCCCTAACCTTCAGCTGATGATACTTTGAATGGAGATCAATCTTCGAGAAATGAGTAGCGCCTTGAAGCTGATCGTACAAGTCATCAATCCTGGGAAACAGGTACTTATTCTTAACAGCTACCTTATTCAACTGCCTGTAGTCAATACGCATTCGAAGAGACCTATCTTTCTTTCACACAAACAACACTGGAGCACCCCACAATGATAAACTAGGCCGAATGAAACCCTTCTCCAAAAGATCCTTTAACTGCTCTTTTAATTCCTTCAATTCTGCCGGTGCCACACGATAAGGAGGAATAGAAATAGGCTGAGTATCTGGAAGATGATCTATGCCGAAGTGTATCTCTCTTTCTGGAGGGATGCCCGACAAGTCTTCGAGAAACACATTCGAAAACTCATTCACCACAGGGACCGACGCAAGAGTGGGCACTTCGGACTCTACATCCTTGACCCTCACAATATGATAAATGCGCCTCTTCAAAATTATTCTCTGCGCCTTGAGGTAGGTAACAAACCAACCTTTAATAGAGGAGTCACCACCCTTCCATTAAAGAATGGGCTCACCGGGAGGTTAGAACTTGTCCGTTCGGGTTCTACAATCTATGGAAACATATGATGCATACAACTAATCCATCCCAAGAATCACATCAAAATCAAACATCTCAAGCTTAACAAGGTCACACGGAAATTTTATGCAACACAGCAACAGGGCAACCCTGATAGACTCTATGAGCAACAACAGATTCACCCATGGGGGTATAGACCGAGAAAGGATCCCTTAAAATCCGGGGACTCAAGCCAAATTTAACAGCTAACAACGGAGTCACAAAAGTCAAATTTGCACCCGGATCAAGCAAAACATAAACATCAAAATAAAAAACTTTTAACATACCAATCACGACATCAGGAGCTTCCTCGACATCCTGGCGAGCATGGAGTGCATAAAACCTCTTGTTCCTTGGAGTAACACCTTGGGGAGCCCTTTGTTGGCCTTGTCCACCTTGGACTATCTGACCTTGGCCTCCACGGGCATTCTTAGGGCAATCAACAACCTTATGATCCTTATCTCCACATCCGAAGCAAAGTCCCAAATCACTCCGGCAGGCACCTGTGTGAGGTCTCCCATACTTGTTACCCAAAGGATACCCTTGATCGCCACCCACCGGTGCCCTGGGAAGAGATGCTCTAGCATTGGCGACCCGAGCTCCCGAACCTTGGCCCTGCTAAAAGCGACCAAAACTAATAGTTTGAGCACCGGAGAACGTACCATCAAAATGGGCTCTCTTGGGATCATGGGCCCTTTTCTCTTTAAGTTTCTCCCTTTCTATGTGTTCAGCATACACCATGAGTCTGGTAATATCAATGTCCCGTATAAGCATAGCAGTATGACATTCCTTCACAAGCAAATTAGATACACCCGAAACAAACTTGTGCATTCTTGCACAGGGATCAGCCACCAAGGATGAAGCACATTTGGAAAGCTTCAAGAACATGAGGGCATAATCCCTCACACTCATACTCTCTTGCTTGAGGTTGATAAACTCAGTCATCCTAGCCTCTCTCAACTCAAGTAGAAAGAAGCGATCAAAGAAGGCAAATTTGAACTCCTCCCAGTTGACATCACCACCACAGACCCTTCCCAAAGACCACTGAGTGTACCATACTTGAGCTACGTCCTTCAGTTGGTAAGCAGCCAGTCCAGCTTTTTCCTCAGAAGAGACGCCCATAATATTCAGTATGTTTATGAGCTCATCAATGAACTCCTGAACATCCTCATCAGCCCTTGACCCATAAAACTTTGGAGGATTCATCTAGGTGAAATCCCTACCCTAGAAGTAGATGTAGGATCCAGTGGCAAGTTAGCTTGCCTTTCTTGTCTAGTCACCACCTGGGCAAGCATGGAGAAATCGGTGCAGAATTCACCGTTAGAGATAAACTCCTCTATTGCTTGTGGGAACCTGATCTTTGTCAATCGGAGCATGTCTAGGTAAAGGGGGTCTTCCTCGAGGAATTCGCTAAAATGGATCAACGACACCATTAAATAAGGCAGTTACATATACCATTCACCGCACAAGACATTAAAAAGTAAGGGAATTCCTAAAATGTCTTTGTAGCCTCCCACTCATAGGTATGGTGCACGTCACACCCATGAATAGGACCCTACTCAACACAGCATGTTGAACTCCGAGCATCATTTATAAACCTAGGGCTCTAATACCATCTTTTGTCACAACCCAAGGTTGGGGCCTAGATGTGACATGACGATTGGGGACCCAAGAGCCCCTAATCGAGCCTCAAGTATCCACAACCACATCATCGGTTCAAGATTAGCATACAAACACACACACGATTATAACCAAGTCCAAATTCAAGAGTCATATGAATAATACGAGATCATTACATTAGTCATAATAGTGCCCGACAATGCCTCTAATCAAAGGAACGGGGGCTAGGACAAGTTGCGGGCTCACCCTCAATAAAGAGAACATCTTAAAATTGCAAAGGAGAAAAGTAGCCGGCTTGCCCTCAGAAGGCGGGACTCACAACAAAGATCCCAAGAGTGAACTATTCATCGAATGGTTGATACTTAAAGTGCTCGGCCCCTACATGGTAAAATCATGTAGGCATATGTATACGTTAGTATGTTTGAATGTGCTATGTATGCGAGCATGCAATGCATATGGCTTATCAACCTGAATTTCAATGTTAGATGACAAGGGCACATAATATAGAAAGAATCATATATATCCAAGAAAGAGTAGTATACAAGATGCGATGGAATTCATGATGCATGTAATGCGATAATGCTCCTATATAGCGGGTATGGACTATAACTGACAAACCAAATCCATGCAAGCTATTACATGAAATAGACCGATTGGGACCTCTCACTGGTAGGGAGAAGATTACTTGCCAAAGGTAATCTATATCATACATTACGATCATGCTTTTGGTGGATGGTCACCTTCCTTACGACCACATTTTTCAAAAGGATTTACAAAATCATATCATAACATAAACATAATAGATGAATATCTATTCCTTACGACCCGATCTTTTTGGTAATGGAGATCATTCCTATGTTGGCACATAGTTCAAGGAAAGGGAAAGGGACCTTTGGGATATCCCTGATGCCCCTAATCCATCGGTGCTATGTCAACAACATCCCACATATATACTTATATATATACATATACATATACATATATATATATGTGTGTGTGTGTGCGCGCGCGCTTTCAAAAGACTCAATATTCATTTCGAAACATTCAATGCACATTTAGGCTCAAATGCAAATCATAAGATCATAATCATAATGCTCATGCAAGGAATAGCTCATCTACATATACAAGATGGTGCAAACACCATAGTTCTCAAAGAGCCATAATGATAGACATTCCAGTGATCACCTTTTAGTCATAACCAATGTCTTACCAAAATCATATCATAATCATTTCATAAAACGTAATTGGGCTTAACCCACTTCAAAATTTCCATAAACCAATGCTCATGAATGCAATGCAATGCATGATGTGAGGATAACATGGGTAACACAGATTCAAGTTAAAACCAACATCATAATATGAAATTGAATAAATCCGTAATTAAATTTAACATCTAAATCATAGTAATAGTCACCCATGCGCAAACCAATTTTAAAGGGGGCATACATGTTCATAATTTCATAACTCAATGTAAATCGTCATAATAGTATTCAAAATGAATTGAAATGATAGATAAAATACAACCCATGCACTAATTAGATTTAATAAAAGCAAATAATGAAATTTCATGTTTAAAGTGTCTAGAAATTCGTGAAATAGATTGAAAGGAATTTTGGGTCTTCTTGGTTGAAAGGGACTAAGAATCAACCCCATATACGTTGATTGCAGAAGCTAAAATCAGGCTTGAATTGATCCTAATTGGAACCCTAGCTTAAATCCTTGGGAGAGGAGAATTGGGAAAGATAGGAAGGTGATCTTAAGAGAGGTAGAGTGATTTAGGTAAATGAAGGGAGAGGGGTGGGGTTTTTAGCTGAATCAGGGGTTTAGGATAGGTAAAAAGTTATAATTCATGTTTAAAACAAATCAAAATTTCATAAATGCCATTAATGAAATGAAATTGAATTTGGTTCGTCTGGGTCACATAGTTCAATACATGGTCTATGTAGCATCGCACGGATCATGAATAGTGCCGTGGCGCAGGACTTGGAATTCACAGAAGGAAAGTTTCACGGAACTAAGTGCCATCACATGGTCGACTTCACGGTCCATCTAATGCCACACGAGTCGTGACATCGTCCATGTAAAGGTACTTGACATAATTTTTGCACGGAAAAGTTACGAGACAGTAGTAAGCCACATAAATTCTTTACATAGTAAGCCACACAAAAGGCTACACAGACCGTGTGGTGTCACATGGATCGTGTGAATGCATGTGTGCCTTTACTTGGCCAATTTTCTCCTTGTCCCAAAGTTTGCTCCAACTGTGAAATAACCAAAGTGTCACTCCATAGGAGGCCACATGGTCCGTGTAGCTTCTCACAGGCCGTGTAGACTCCTCCGTAGAGTGAGGCCTGACAGTTTTCTTGGGGAAAATCTCAGGACATCAAGGCAATGCCATTAGGAAAAATCTGGGTCTTTACATGAAAGAAGGGGGTCAATTTTGGGGTTAAAGTCAATTTATAGAATGAATTTTAGAGCTAAATATTGTTTAAAATCACTTAAATAAGCTTAGGGAAAAGTCTAATGCTTTCTCACTTAGTGCAATAATTGTGTGGAAGATTTGAACTATCATGGAGCAAGTCCATGAAACAGAGTTGTTTCACCATAGTTTATACTTTTATGAAATCCAATTTTTGGTCTATTTTGACATTTAAATGAGTTTCAAGTCGCATTTGTACTGAAATGAACCTTCTCTGTGACGCGGAGAGGTTGTGGATCCTTCTAAAAATGGAAAATTTTGATGAAAAAGTATTTTTTGATACAGTTGATCTAAAAATAGAAAGAGAACATTCTCCCACATAATGTTTGCTCCTGATTAAGAATCTAGCCTTGTAATTACAAAAAAAAAAGAGTAGGAATGATACGTTATGCATGACATTTTCTATAAGGACATTCAGAGAAATTTTGAGAGATGTTACAAGTACATAGGTAATTGCATAAGTAAGAGAGTAATGTATGCAAGATCAAGTTTGAATAGATATAAGCCAGATCATGTAAATAGCATAATGAGTCATATGTTAGTGGGAAGTATCCATTACCCACAGTAAAACCATGCGAGCGATAATATGGAATCCAGATAATGCCTCTACATTGGGAAAAGAGGAGTCTACTTGCCAAGGTAGAACCCTACCTTACTAACTGAGTGTCATAAGCTATGTGGATCCACTAGAAAACCATATTTATAGTCATAAATCCTATCATTGCACATGGTTATAAGATAAAAGACTTTATATAAGGATCCCTTAGTTTAAGTCTCATGATCCAAGCCTATGGCCTAGACGTGACATGGCGAATGAAGAACCCAAAGGTAGCTCAAACAAACCTTATAGCATGAATTAAGCATATCATCAGTGTGGACATAAAACAAGTGGAAACTAAGGGATAGGGTCTAAGTGACAATCAACATAAACATAGAAAATAAAGTCATAATAAATATACATATAGCTATATATCCAATGATACCTTTAAATCATGCAGAGGGTGGGGGATCAAACATGTCCTAAGCTCACCCTCAAACATATAAAAAGTGGAATAAAAGTATCATAGGCTAGAAATAATGAGCTAGATAAAATGAGATTTTGTCCTCAACTAGAGCAGTTACCAATGAAGCAAAGCCTTCAATCCGATGGTCAACCACGAGTGTGAGGAGTATTATGATCGTCGAGCCCTACATGGAGAAATTATGTATGCAAAATATGTGTTAGTACTATTGAGTGTACTAAATATGTGGGATGCAATGCAACAATGGAGTCATACATCGTAATAGGCAAGATATATAATCATAACAAGGATAACAAACTCAATATGTAATGGATGATCAACGCCTTATTAACACATGTTTGAAGGAACATAAATATCACAACATATCATATATGTAATTATATAAGAAGAGACCTTAATCAACATTAAGATTATGAGATCTATAACAAGGAATCCTTATGTTTCCTCCGCACCGGAGAAGGAGTAGCCTACTTACCAAGGTAGACTATACTCTACTTTATGGGTGTCATGAACATGGGGCTATAAGTAGATCCACTAACTGATACATAGTCCTACGGTGGCACATAGTTAGGAGGAAAAGACTTATTATAAGGACCCTTGGAGATAGTCCCCCATCTTAGGCCTCATTCGATACTAAGTCAAGTCCCATAGAATAGACATAAAAAATCGTGCTAGTCATACATTCATGAGTACAATAATAATCATAGTTCATACTTGACAAAGCTTCGTGCATATAGAGTAGCTCATTCAAAACATTAAATGATTCAACTACGTGAGAATTGTCCTTTCACATAGAGAAGCCATCATATGGGTAGGGAAATATTTCACCAATATTTGCTTATCATTCAAAGAACTCCCATTTACATAATCAATAGCTTTCACAAACATGGGTTTGAAGCCTTGGACATACAAATCATACTTTCATAGAAAATAGAGTAAATTAGGTGGGTTCAAGACAAACCATCTTAAAATCATGCATTTTGATGAGGTTATGCATAAAAATCATAAATTTAATCTAATTGAATCGCTATTTATATAACCCACCATGCCTACAAAAAGCCCTAACATAGTTTGATGAAGGGATACTTGATAAATTAACAATTAATGAAATTTAGGGTCAATATACATCAAAATAGATCAATAAGGATCAAATGAACCATAATCTATCCTTTTGACAAAGTAGTTTGGAAACTTATTAAAATCACATAATTTACATCAGAAGAGGTTTGTACAGAAAACTTGGGTTTCATGGGTGAAAGTGACCTATGAATGAACCCCACTTACATTAATTAAGGAATATAAGAAAAGAGTTAAGGTTGAAGAAGGAAGCTTGAGAAAACCCTAGATGTCCTTCCTTTTCTTCTTAATAGAGAGTTCTTACCTTAAAAAAATATTTGAGGAAGTATTTGAAGAGTGAATGAGAGCTTTAAATGATATGTTATTGGGATTAGGTCATGAGGGAAATGTCGAAAATTCCCTTAAATCAAAACTGACTTGATCAACTATGAACCTAATGTATGGGTTGTAGATTGGACCACGGGTCATAGAGGACAAGTTTCATCCTGGTTACATTTTGACCCTTTGAAATATATCTCTAAAACTCTATCTACGAGGTCTCTTTAAGACATAGATAGGTCTACGGGTCGTAAATACCAGTTATGAAACTACCCAAAACCCAGAAAAATTCTTCAATTACGGTCTCATCATACGATCATAGCTACAACCTATAAAGGAGTCTATGACTAATCCTGTTGTTCGTATATAATAGTTCTGAAACAAAAAACATGAGCATCTTAGTGGCCCTTTCATCAACATATTGTACGGTCTGTAGTCCCATTTACTAACCATAATTATCCCTCGTAGATCACCCTTATACTTTGCCAAATTTTCACCCTCTCCGACTCAATCCGCGAGCCTTGTCTACGACCCATGGTTCGAACCACGAGCCATAAATGAGGCTCATACATTTCCCCTATAATTTCCAAATTCCCCTTTTCCTGTATTCCTATAAATTACTAACTTGTGGTTCCTTAAAATATCTCCCCCATGGGACATTCATCCCCAAGTGTACTAGACATAAGCTCTAATGGAGTAAGGAGCAACTAACAACCCAACATGAATACAAAATGCAACATAAACATCTTTTTCATGAATATTTCAAAGTCATGCTTCAAATATCATTCGAATACAATCTCATAAACATATTAGTATGCATGGATAACATGAAAATTAAAATGCAAGGAAACTAAGGTTTTGGGGCAATAATACTTATCACCATATGCCTGAGTAGAGTGAAAAAGATACGGGTATTGCTTCCTCATATCCACTTATGTGTCCCATGAGGCACCTTCAACTTGTTTATTCATGCAAAGGACCTTAATGGATGCAACATTGTTCCTCAACCACCTTCAACTTGTTTATTCATGCAAAGGACCTTAATGGATGCAACATTGTTCCTCAACCTCTTGACTAGCCTACCCAATATTTCATTTGAGCCTTCTTCATAAGTCAAGCTTTCTTCCATAGTGATAACCTCCAAAGGCACAATAGAACCTGGGTCACCTACACACTTCGTCAACATGAACACATGAAAGACCGGATGAACGATACTCATCTCCATGGGCAACTCTAACCCATAAGAAACCTTGCCAACCTGTCTCAAAATCCTATAAGGCCCTATACACCTAGGGCTCAACTTCCCTTTTGCCGAACCGAACCACACTCGACATAGGTGAGACTTTCAAATACATCAAACCATTAACTTTAAGCTCAAGATTTCTCCTTCTACTGTCAAAATAAGACTTTTGCCAACTTTGTTCTACCTTTAGCCTTTCTCTTATCAACCTCCCCTTCCCAAAAGCTTCTAAGACCAAATTCAAACCTCTCATAGCTGTCTCGCCCAGCTTACTCCACCCCACCAGGGATCTACATCCCCTCCCATATAAGGCCGTGAATTATTCCATCATGATACTAGAATGGTAACTATTGTTGTAACCAACCTTAATAAATGGTAGATGATCATCCTTACTTCCCTTAAACTTCAACACAAAAGCCCTAAGAAAATCCTTAAGGGTTTGAATGGTCCTTTCAGCTTGACCATCTGTTTGTGGGTGAAACATCATACTAGGCTTGACCTTAGTACCAAGTCCTCTTTTAAAAGATTTCCCAAAATAAGAGGTAAATCAGGAATCACGATAAAAATAGATGGATAGTGAAATCCCATGAAACCTAACAAACTCATAGATGTAGAATGTGGCATAGTCTTCTATCACAACCCAAACTTAAGGCCTATCTATGAAACAACAAATGTGACACCTGAAGATGTCCTATCCAAGCCTCCTGTTATTATCATAAGCATATATAAGGTAAAATAAGCAATTCATAAAAGAATAAACAAGTGAAACACAGCAACATCAAAGTCATAGTTTCCCTTAGGGGAATTAATACATCTTTTGTCTGAAACATGCCTCTACATCATAGATTTTGGCAGGGTCTAGAATATGCTACTAGCTTACCCTCAAAACAGAATAACAATGATATCATAAAGTCTCAACATGGAAGCATAACATGAACAAGGATTATCCTTGATGCATGGGAACTCACCAATAATCTTCAAAGCACAATCCGACTCTAGCCACGAAATGAAGGAATAGTTTCACCGTCGCCCGCCGCTACATGTTAGATCATGTAGGCAAATGAGTACGTTAATACGTGGAATGTACTAAGTATGGTATTATGTCTTGCATCAAAGAACATCACGACAGAGTATCAATATGCATACTCGGAGTAATAAAATAAGGTCGAGAAATGAATGATCAATGCTTGATTAAAACCATGAAAGGAAGCATCATAAAACCTTTCATAATATAGCATATCTATATGTGGGAATAAGACCATGACCGCCAATAAAACCATGCAGACTATTATATGAAATCTCAATGTTCCCTCTACACTGAGCAAATGAGGAGTCTACTTTGCCAAGGTTGACTCGAAAACAACCTTTAGTCTTAACCCCTAGCACAGTGAGAGCCACATGATCATAAAAATCTTACCTTTTAGGCTTAAACTAGCATAGTGACTGCTATATGATACAAAAGATCACACTCTTTAGGCTTAACCCTAGCACAGTGAATATCACATGAACATAGTGCTATAAGGATCCATTAGCTAGCTATATAACACATAATCATATACCAACGGTGGCACGTAGTTTTGAGACTCAAGGAATACTATAAGTATACTTGGGTATAGTCCCCTCCTACATAAGCTCATTATGTGCTAAGTCAAATCCCATAGAATATATAATCATGAATATACCTAGTTTTCAACATAATTCATACGTTATCAAAATCATACTTTTATAACTTGTAAAATAGGCATCATACAACAACAACAACAACAACAACAACAATAACAACAACAACATACCTAGTGGAATCCCACAAGTGGGGTCTGGGGAGGGCAAAATATACGCAGACCTTACCACTACCTCATAGAAGTAGAGAGGCTATTTCTTGGGAACCCTCGTCTTAACAAAAAATAGGCATCATGACTTCATAGAAATATCTCTTATCATAGGAATAGTCTATTTACATAACTTTCAATAGAGTATGGGTATACTCTTCATCTTATCATCCTTTCATAGACATTAGGATCTTAAGTCACCCTCATCATTATATCATAATCATCATCATCATTAAAATATACTTTTATACTTAAAATCATATTCATGAAAATCATAACTTTGTCATAAGAAACTTGGACCATGTGTGGGTTCATATGACAATGTGCTAAAATCATGCAATTACGTGAAAATATACAAGCATCATTCATTAGAAATCAATTTGAACCATTAGTAAGGGAACCTTGATCATTTCAACAAGTCCTAATGCTAATACACTTGAAATCACTTGCGTTCACATGGAAATCATAAAAATCATGTAATTCTTCATAATTCATACATATTTTAGTATATTAATAATGTAGTAATCATAATCCAATCATTTGGAATATCATCATGAAAACCCATAGAAATCCATACTTAAAGACATTGAGAAAAAAGGGATTTGAGTTGGGCTTCATAGATGAACCTAGTCCATGAATAAAGCTCTACATACCTCAAGTGGGAAGCATTAGAAATTGAGAAGAGTAGACCTTGAAATCCTTAACAACACCTTGTAACCCTAGCTCCAATGGAGTCCTTTCTTAGAGAGAGAAAATTTAGAATTTGGGAGAGGATTTTGACAGTGAATGAGTTAAAATGGATTAGGAATATGTTTTATCATAATTGAGCTAATTAAGTTAGTTAGAAGGGTCAAAATGACATAGTTTAGGAGTTAAACAGATCAAAAATGACCAAAAATCTTTTCATTTAAAAACAGTCAAAGCTATCTATGAGCACCTATTTACGGGTCTTAGATCAGAGTACAACTTGTACTTGGCCATCGTACAATACATGTCACAAAATTTTAGCTATTAGAAATTGCACCTTCAAAACCATAAACGAACAATACAGACCATAGTTCCTTTTATAGGTCATAAATACATTTCATAGATGCCTTCTAGACTTAGAAAAATTTTCATCCAGTAGGATCCTTTTCACGACTCAATCTACAAGTCGTATTCCAAAATACAATCTATAAAGACCTTCATAGACTGACTTCCAGTAACCTTAAAATTTTACCAACTTAAGGACCTCAACCAAGAGACCTATCTACGACCCATAGTTTAATCCACGAGCCGTAGATCAGTTCACACAGTCAGACTAGTTTACAATTTTCTACAACCTTTCATTTTCCAAGCTTTTTAATGTGCAGGGTGTCAAAATATCTCCCTGTTGGGATTATTTGTCCTCGAGTGAAATAAAGCAAGCTTGAATAGAGCAGAAACATGACCATCAACCCATCATGAATACAAAAATGCAACATAAACATCATTTTCATAAAATTATCAAACCTATGCATCAAATATCATTAAAAAACAATCTTATGATCATGCAAGCATGAAAAATAACAAGGAAACATGTAGTCACGACATTTTGCAGAAATAGATTTTATTTAGGTACCTTAGGCTTGACTAGAAGGAAAGAGTTATGGAAATCATTTCATCATGTCCGCCTTCGCTTCCCAAGTAGTACTCTCAACTTGTTTGTTTCTCCTTAACACCTTGACGGATGTAAGTTCCTTATTCCTTAATCTGTTCACTAGCCAATCCAAAATCTTAATAGGTACTTCTTCATAGGTCAAATCCTCATCAATAATCCAAAATCTTAATTGGTACTTCTTCATAGGTCAAATCCTCATCAATAGTCATCTCCTTCAATAGAACAATAGAATTTGGATCACTCATGAATTTGCTCAACATCGAAACATACAATACTGAATGAACCATAGCTAACTCTATAGGCAAATCTAGTCATAAGCCACCTTCCCAACTCATTTTTCAATCTCATGGTTTTCATCTATCAAGGACTCAAGTTTTTCTTTTTTCCAAACTGCATTACTCCTTTCACAAGGATAACCATCAAATACACCCAATAACCTTCCTCAAACTTGAGGTCTTTTCTCCTAACTTCAACATATGACTTATAATGACTTTAGGCAGCCTTTAACCTTTCCCTTATGACCTTTACTTTTTCCATAGCAGCTAGGATATCTCTCTAACTAGAAACAATCCCACTGGGTCCTACACCATCTATCATACAAAGCATCAAACGGTGCCATCTCGACACTCGAATGTAAACTATTGTTGTAAAAAAATTCAAGAACAGGTAGGTGGTCATCCTAACTATCTTTGAAATCAAGCACACATTCCCTCAACATATCTTCCAAATTTTTTGTCCTTTTGGCTTCACCATATGTTTGAGGATGAGATATGGTACTTAGATTCACCTTTGTGGGTCTTTTTGGAAGAACTTCCAAAAATGAGAAGTAAATTGAGGACCATGATATGATATTATAGACAACGGTACCACATGGAACCTTACAAATTCTTAAATCTAAACCTAGCATAATATTAGTCACTATAGGAAGTCTTCATTAGCAAAAAGTGGGTTGTTTTTGTCATTCTATCAACAACCATCCATATAGAGTCAAATTGCTTCCTAGTCTTAGGCAAACCTGTAATAAAGTCCATATTCACTTCCTCCTATTTCCATGTAGGTATCTCAACGTTTTAGGCCAAAACACTTGGCCTTTGATATTCCTCCTTCACTTTTTGATAATTTTAACACCTCATCACACACCACACTTTGTTTTTCTTCATGCTATTCCATAATTACATCTCTCACAAATCTCTCTACATTTTTGTGGATCTTGAATGAATAAAATAATTAGATTATGAGCCTTATCAAGTATATTTTCCCTTAGGCCATCTACAAGGGACACAAAACCGCCGTTGGTACCAAAGTACTCCAACTCCCCTTGTGAAAAGATATCAACCTTCTTATCAACCACTAACATTTTCAATTCCATGAAGGTAGGATCCATGTTTTATTTTGTTTTATCCTCCACTATCAAAGATGATTTTGCCCCATATTGTACAAGTACACCACCATTGTTCAAGTTATTCAACGTTACACTCAAATGAGCCAATTGGTGCACATCCTTAGCTAGCTCTTTCTTCCTATCCTCAACATGTGTAGTGCTTCCCATAGGTACTCTACTAAGTGAGTCAACCACAACCTTTTCCTTTCTCGGGTGATATATCACCCTCATATCATAATCCATTAGGAGTTTCGAACACCTCCTTTGCTTAAGGATCAAATCCTGGTGGCTAAACAGAAATCGCAAATTCTTATGATTAGTTGATATATTCACATGCACCTGATAGAGATAATGTTGCCAAATCATTAATGCAAATACAATGGCTAATAACTCAAGATCATGAGTTAGGTAGTTCCGTTCAAGCATCATCAATTGTATTGAGGCATAGGCAATGACTTTTTCATGTTGCATCAACACACAACCCAAGCGTATATGTAAGGCATCACAATATACAAAAAAATCACCTGGACCTCCAGACAATGTCAAAATAAGGGATGAAGTATGATGGTCTTTCATCTTTTGGACATATTTGTTGGACCATTGAAATTTCACCTTTTTTGGTCAACATAGTCAAAGGGGAGACAATTGAAAAACATTCTTCAACAAAACTTCTATAATATTTGACCAAACCCAAAAAGCTCCTAATACCATCATCCCAAATAATGTGGCCAAGAAAATCCACCTCTTTTAGCCAAAACAAACATTTGCTATATTTGGAAAAAGTTGCCTATCTCATAATGTTTGAACACAATTCACAAATGGTTTTCATGCTCCCTTGACCCCGTGAATGAACCAATATATCATCTATGAACACAACCACAAACATGCCCTAATATATCTTGAAGAACCTATTCATTAAATCCATGAAAGCAGCAAGAGCATTTGTTAAATGACCATAACAAGTTCTAAATTCCATCTTTGGAATGTCATCCTCCTTCATCCTCAATTGGTGATATTCGGATCGAAGATCAAACTTATAAAAATAGCTTATACCTTGTAGTTGATCAAATAGGCCATCAATCATCAAAAGTAGATACTTGTTTTTGATAGTCACTTTGTTCAATTGCCGACAATCGACACACATCCGAAGTGAAGGATCCTTCTTCCTTACAAAAGTATGGGAGCACCCCATGGGGACAAACTAGGCCTTATGAACTATTTATCAAGCAAGTCTATTAATTGTTTATAATGACCCTCTAGGTCATTTATGTGTTTCTGCAAATATTTTATCAGTTTGAACATTGGCATAATGACCTTAGGACATTTTGAGTTACCAATACTTATAGTTCGGTTGTTGGGTGAATCATTTGATAAATATATAATTTTTTGTGTTAAAAGGATTATTGTAATTGTAAAATGAAATTTTATGTAAAGTCATGTAAATGACCTCGGAACAAAATTTTTATAGTTCCATCAGCTTTGAAATGATCAAATTGGGCTAGGAGCATGTTTTGTGTTAGTTATATTGAGTTTTGTAAATTTAGCCTCCGAAACATGTCAATAGTTGACTTTAGTCAACACCCTTGGGAAACATGCTGAAGTGAGAATTTTGATACTACAGTTAGCTCTAAAATACTGAATTTGGTCTAGAATGACCCTTCGTTTGGTACCGAGGAATTCTGGATGCGATTTGACCCCTCAGTTCTAACTGTTAAAAGTTAGATAGAAAACGTGGGACACACATTGGATTGTAATAACTTGTGATGGGAATTTCATCTATCCCATTGTATCTGGAACATCGAGATTAGAGGGGTTGCATAGTTGTTTTGCAAAAAATGAATTTCAAACTAGGCCAAAACATCAAAAAAAAAAGGGGTTGGATAGTTGTTGAAGAAAGGCGTTGATGTGGCAAGTTATTATTCTAAAACATGTTGCAATCTGGCTCTTCAATGAGTAGGCAACATGGCAGTAACATGGAAGCCTTTATATATATATCAACTTCGCACCATATTTTTTAGGTCATTATTTTTATCTTATTTGGGTGATTCAAATGACTAACTTGTATATTTTTTCGAGAGAAGCATCATGGAAGTGTTGGAAACTGATTTTTTCATACCATTCGAGGTATTTGTTTTTTGTTTTCTGCTGTATACTATTGTTGTATGATGGAAACTTTGAACTAAGATATCTCCACCATTTCTTATAAGAAAATAGTGAAATTTTGGTCTAACCCAAATTATTTTCCTAGAACTTACTTCGTGATATGTTGGGATTATGCTGGTTTGATTATATTTGTGAGAAACTCGATAAAGAAACTATTGAATATATAAGTTTTTCGATAAGAAATGTAACTTGGTTTTTGGGATTTTTCTCAATGTTTTGAGCCTCGTTTTGAGCTCAACCTCTAGTATAGACTCGCGGAGGCATAGAGGTCATTTTTATGGGGGTTGGTTTGGTATTTCAGGGGAAGGCCCCACTTTTCTCCATTTAAATCGCAATTAACATATTTTTCCTATTTCTTAGAATATTACAGTTAAAATAGCCTTGTTAACATTATGATTCATATTTTGATAGCTGAGCTACATTTAGAGGAGATTAGAGGGGTTAAGTTCGCATGGACTGATCTAGAGCATTTAGATACAACTTTCAGGTAGGCTAAGCTTCCTTCCTCCTAGACTGAGCTGCAATATACTTTGAGGGATTGAATATTATTGGGAATTACTGAGTTAACAACTAAACATGCTAGTTTGAGACTATGATTATTATTTGGACACTATAATAGATGGTTTTAGTATTATTTTGGGTTGTAAATGCTTCTGATAAGAATAGTAAAGGCGAGATAGAGCATGACAGAGGTAAGTTGAGTATTGGCACTACTTGAGCAAATATAGTTGACAACTTAAATGCTGATTGGATCTCCTAGGCTTCTTGATACTAAAACCTATGTTATATACATTTTGTGGTTCTAATTACCTATTATTTATATTGAGACTCTATCCTGGAAAATCATTGTCTAGTATATGTTTGGCTACTTGTTGAGTTTTCATGGGTGTTGTTTTGCTGGTATGCTGTGGGGCTATATATAGTGGTTTTAGATACTTGTGATATTCTAATTACTTGATTTTTGATGGGCCTTAAACTAGGCTTAGGCTAGTGATGCCCTAGACTTGCGTTGTTCAGAGCTAGTATTGTTACATACACGTATGGTGTGACTTGAGAGGCATTGATCTTTGTAGACTAGCTTAGATGACTTGAGTCTAATAGTGTCAAGATTTAGCTGTTATCTATGAGTTAGAGGATCAATTCATCGGCTCTTCAGCTACTTACTATGGATTTAGAGGCTCTGCTTCTTGTCGGACCATCTGGCCTTGGCTGACTCCTTGGATAGAGGATAGGCCAGGAAGATGCCTAATAGAGGCTAGGCATAGTTTGGGGGTTAGAGGCCCAATATGAATTTGAGGCTACGTTTTGTTTACGATATCATATCATCCATTACTAATTCTTATACCCATCCACCTAAGTACACTATAATTGTGCGTAGATGTACCTTCTACACTTATGTGGGCCTAGTCAGCATACAAGCATAGGTACTAGGGCCTTACATTCACGTACAACACTATACCTTGACTGTGTGATAGTTGTGACATAGTTCTATTTTGGGTTTCATAAGTGGGTACCATTGTGTATTGCCTTGTTTCGTTTAGTTTGGTTTTCTATGGTTCTACAGACATACTTGTCACTTGACCTTAGATCAGACAGCTAGTATTATAGTTGCAATTGTTCTTACAGTATTTACTATATTTCACTCAGTCGGCTACTGATGCATACTGGGTACCTTACACTGATACTCACCCTACTTTTCTACATCTGTTCACCATGCAGGATAGAGTATGAGCCGCGCTTGTAGATCTAGGGATATCATAGCCACCACTTTAGGGGAATATTGGTGAGCACAAGGAAGCTTTTGGGATCTTCTATGGTCTTCTTATGTCTATTTGTCCTTCTTTGTATTTTGACACTCACCTTGTATATATATATATATATAGTTTTAGCTTGTATTTGTATTGTATTATTTTCGTTCTATATGTATTTTATTTTGAGTCTATAATCCCTTATCAAAGTGATTTTATGAGTAAAACTACCTGATGGTATTCCAATAGTATCTACAATACTCCATCCAATTGCTTTAATAAACTTCGTCAACACTTCGACTAGCACTTGTACTTGATGATCAAGAAAATCGGATTCCACAATTACCGTGAGTGTCTCACCACTTCCGAAGAAGACTTACTTCAAATATGGTGGAAGTGTATTCAATTCAAGCGTAGAGGGATCTTCAATGGAAGGCTTGGAAGGGGATTTTCCCGATTTTTCTAATCAAAATATCAAGCTTAATTGGATTTTTGAAATGATAACCCGCTCCTCTAATGTTGCACACACCTTAGAATAATTTTCAATCATTTTACCATCATAATTAAGCAATACCACCACCAAAGATTCTCTCTAACTAAACACTTCCCCAATATCTGCAATTGCTTCTTCTACCACATCAACAGTAGATAACACTCGATATTCTCTTGGTTGTTTCATGATTTTGACACATTAAAGGTGATTTCCCCATCATTCACTTAAAATTTGAGTTCACCACACTCCACATCAACCAAGGCTCTATCAGTGGCTAAGAAAGGCCTACACAAAATAGTTGGTATCGCAACATCAATTTCACAATCAACGACCATAAAATTGAGTGGGAATATGAATTTGTTCATTTTCACCAACACATCATATAAAATGCCAACTAGCGTTTTGATAGACCGATCTGCCATGAGAAGACTCATTGTTGTTGGAGAAGGGATATCCAAACCATGTGTTTGAAAATAGCCAGTGACATTAAGTTGATACTAGCTCCAAGATCACACAAAGCCTTGGCAAATTGATAAACTCCAATCATGCATGCAATTGTGAAGTCGCCGGATCTTCTTTCTTCACCATAAAATTGCTTGACACTATCGCACTACAATGGTGTGACACTTTAATAGTTTCACACTCAAGATTTCTCTTCTTAGTCACAAGCTCCTTCATAAATTTTGCTTATCTAGGCATTTCTGCAAGAGCTTCAACCAATGGAATATTGATTAAAAAAGAATTAAACATTCACTAGAATTTTTTAAATTTGGCTTCATCATTCTTCTTTTTCAACCTTTGAGGGAAAAGTGGATCAATTGTCATTTGAGACACTTTCAGTTTGGTAGATGAGGAAAACTTTTGGGAGGGTGTATTTTTGGTTTTGCTCGGCTCTCCCCCAACTTTAATGTTGCAATCACTCTTGGGATTGCCAAGAGAACAATTTTCCCCATCAGCTATCACATCATCACCAACTTCTGGCTCATCTTTCCCCTCTATTAAAGAGGTCTTGTTGCCTTTGCTTACTCTTGTAGTGATGGATATACATTGTTGATTGTCATTCTTTGGGTTTACCATGGTATCACTTAGCAAACCGCCTTTTGGCCTTTGATTCAAATGAGTAGAGATGGTCCATAAATATATCTCAAATTATTTAATTAATTTGAATTAGATGTAAACGTTTGGTTCAATGAAGAGAAATCCGACTTCATTTCCTTGAGAACTTTCTTTGAGCCTTCTACCTTGTTGAGGATCCTAGCAAGAATATCCTTGACACAAAAATTCTCTAAATTTTCCAGGGCTTCTTTTGGTTTTACTCCATCATGAGGAGTAATATAACGTTCCCTATCTCCTTCATGTTCTCTCCCCCCTCCCCCCCCCCCCCGACTCTATCTCTCTAATCTTGGTTATGCCATCCACAATCATTCGTCCAACCTTGATTCTCGGGTAGCCTTGGAAAGGACAGCGGAGAACCCACCGTTTGGTTCCCCAAACAATGCACTTCTTCATTATACACATCCTAAAAAGGAACATCATCAAAGGCTACACTACCAGCACATCCAATAGTATTTAGATTCTTGCAGCTTCCACCCATAACATGCTTAGTTAGCAATTTCAATTGTGTCATCCTTTTTTCCATGTGCTCATCCCTCTATTGGTCTCTTGCAAGTTGCTCTTTAGAAAATTCCCTAGGAAAGCAAGAGATAAGAGCATCTCTAGTATATCAAGCCCGGTTAACCTTTGTATCACCAAGAAGAGATGAAGTTGTAGCTAATGTTTGTTTCGTAATACCACCTCACACAAGCTCATCTGTTATCCATTTGTTCACCGCATCAAGGATACAATGGAAGTATTAGAGCAAGAGATGATCTGACATTCCATGGTTGGGACATTGTAACAATAACTTCTGAAATTGTAACCATGTTTCATAAAGTGGCTCGCCATCTATCCACTTGAAACTCTCAATGCCCTTTCTCAGTTTCACCGTCTTAGATAGAGGGAAAAATCTCTCATAGAAGGTCTCAGTCAACTCCTCCCAAGAAGTAAAGGAGTTCTTTGGTAACTCAGCTATCTTATTGTTGTCCCACACAATGAAAAGGAAAATAAGCTAAGGCGGATTGCTCCTTGAGTGACACCTTTTAAAGTGAATCAAGAACACATATCCACAAAGTTATGAATGTTTTCGTGAGGGTCCTCATGTGTAAAACACCAAATTAAACCTTTCAGCTGCAACAACTAAAGCATGGTGCTAGTAGCATGAAATACCACATTGTCTATTAGAGGGGGCAACCTAATAGCACCGAAACTCCCAAGTTGTTCCCAATAGTCATTGTTAAGACTCCTAATGTCATCACTATTGATACTCCCCCGAATGCTCATTTTTTCGACTAAAAACTAAAAATGCCGCAAGAAAAAAAAGAAAACAACATAAATACGTTCAACTATAATGAATTACCTCAATAAAATACTTCTAAACAAGAAATATAACACCATTCCCTGGTAATGATGTCATTTTGATGTCTCTCAATCATACCCAAAACCATTAAGAGATATGGAGATTGTAAGGCCCCTCCTGTGAGATGTATGAAAAGTGCACGAAATGAGTTCTAGAAAATTTCTACGTGTGAGTTATCATGAGGGGTCTTACAAGCCATAATTGGTTTCCATGGGCCGTAAGTAGTGCTCATGGGTTGAAGGTTAGACTTAGTGAAAATGATGATTTTTGAAGTTGGGTATATGACTTATCATACAGGCCATGAAATGACTTATGAGCCATAAGTTTAGTCATATAATGTGAATGAGATAAAAGCTTCTGAGAGTCTAAATGGCATCAGACGAGACCCTTACCTATGGCCCATAAGATGGACCATGGCTCGTAAATAGGATCTTGTAATCTGGTCTGGCAGAATTTTGAAAGGGGTGAATTCTACCTTTTCTATTGTTTTCATGACCCGAGCCTACGACCTAGGAGTCACATGGAAAATAGGAACCCGAGAGTCCCTATATGAGCCTCAAAGTATCCACATACACATCATTCGTCCAGAAGCGCATAATAAGACCAAAAAACACATAGTTCTATGGGACAATTTGCATGGATTCACATTGCACATAACACATAAGAACCAAGTGGTAGGTCAATATGACACACGCTTTGGGGATAGAAGGGACTTAGAACTTTCCACATATCTCATCTCATCATAACCACATCATCATGTCATCAACATCAATAAATAGCTATAATCATAACTTCCAAAAGCAAATAGTGTAACACAAAACAATTCTGTACATAAAGTCTTACATGTTGTCCAACGATTCCTCTAAGTCATCGAATAAGACAGGGGCCAAGACATGTCTCGGACTCACCGTCAAAGTAAAGACATAAAATAAATAGCATAATAGGTAGATAGAAGGTGGCTTGTCCTTGAATGATAGGACTCACCACAAGCAACTCTTCACAATCCAAGCTAACCATCAAGAAGTGGATGAAGATAGTCTTCGGTCCCTACATGGTTAGATCATGTAGGCAAAGAGTATGCATTAGTATGTTCAAAAAATACTTTGAACTTCTCAAAATACTTTGAATTAATGGGGATCAGACATCAACTGACATAAGACCAAGTGAGTTATAACTTAGAACTCCATCATCTTCCCCACAACGATTAAAGAGGTGACCTAGTTGCTACAGGTAGATCCTTAACATTATTCATCTCTTAAAAGGGGAATAAACATGAACCTATGTTTGGCACATAGTTATGGGACTTGAGAATTTATATAGGGGAGCTTGGGGATATCCACCCTCATACAAGCCTTCTCGGTGCTAAGTCATTATCGCACGAGAATACATATATGTATACATGCTTGTAAAAGAGGCATAAGTCTTTTCAAATTATAACAATGGATACTTAGTCTTACAAACCAAAAATACTTCATAATCATGCATACTTGGGCTAAATGTAAGGACCCGAACTTAGTAAGACTTCAATGGAGCATGGAAATTTGGTTTTGGAAAGGTTTAGACCAAGGTGATGCTTCATGGAAACCTTCATGATCTGTGTAGTGCCATACGGACCTTGTGGAGCTACTTCTTAAAGTGGAATGTGACCTTGTGTAGGGTGTGAGGGCCTTAGTGTGGAGTTTGAGACCAAGGCATACCACACTTGGACCCCACACACTTCATGTGAGGCCATACAGACTGTGTGGTGGATCATACGGTAGCCTTGGGCTTGAGACTCCACAATTTTGAGCCTAAGGCAAGTGGTACAACCGCTCTCACAGACTGTTTGGTGCTTCACGGTATGTGAGGCCCTTCTATATGGGTTTCAAGTGAAACTTTTCTAATTATTGGATCACCATATCAGAACTTTGTCATGAGGAATTTTCTAATAGATGTGGTACGAAGGATTACATGGTCCGTATAGCTTGGTACAGACCGCGAGACCAACCGTTTGGGTGCTTCCATCGAATTTTTCCAAGAATGGAATCTTCAAGCTCAAGCTAAGTTAATTTTCAAGACCTCAGTTCAAGCTTATTTATGTGTTTAGGATCATCATAGGTCTCCTTCATCAAGTCATGTTCAAAGGAATTTTATTGGCTAAGTTTTTCATAAAAACTGATAGAAGGGTAAACATTAAATGGTTATATATCTTAGCAAAAAATGAACTGGGTAGCTCACGACCTACTACATTGAAGCTCTTTGAATTAGTTTCCAACACATCCAGTTTCACCTTCTTCTGAGTTTGGAGCAAGAAGTTATGCCCATTTTGGTAAAGCCTAACCGTGTAGAGTTTCCTGTGAATTGTCTAAGTATGATCTCACAAGAGGGTTCTAAGGACCATGAGACCTTGTACGGTCCATGAGACCTTGTACATTCCATTAGACCTTCTTATGGGATCCCTGGCATGAAATTTTATTTAGTTTTATTAATGGTTTTTTTGTAATTATTGCTACTCCTAAGGGACTTTAATGACTTCCTATGCTATCCTAAGACTTCCAAATGGCCTAAAATCTATTCCACTTGCTCAAATTCATTCTGATACTTAGAAATTATATTCAACTCTCTTAAGAACTCCTCTCAAAAGCCTTGTGAAGAATTAGCTTAGGATTCACGGAAGGACTTCAATCTTCATCAAATTCTTCTTACTTCCTCTTGGTGACCTTAGGTATGTGGGATTGATTCTTGGATCCTTTCAACCAAGAAGAGCTAAACTTTTTTACACTCAATTTCATGGAAATGTAGCTACTTTAAATTTGGGTTTTTAATATTATTGTTTATAAAATTCAAGTGAAGTGTGGGCTGTGCTTTATTGATGATTTTAAGTTGATTTAAGCCCTAATATGAAGAATTTCAGTGAAGTTATGAAGTTATGAATGTGCATGTCCTCTTTATAGGTTTATTTGTGCATGGGTAATCTATATTATGGTTTAAATGTGATTTTACTTATATTTGTACTTGGATTTTATAATGTAATGTTGACTTAAGTTTGAATCTCGATTACCCATGTTATTCTCATCTCATTCATAGTATATGCATTCATGAGCATTGAGTTTTATGAAAATTATGAAGTGGGTTTAGCCCAATTAATGTTTATGTATATGATTTTGATAAGATATTGGTTATGACAAGAATGTGAGCACATAAATGTCTATTACTATTGGCTCTTTGAGCATATTGGGTGCTTGCACCATATTGTTTAATGTATGGGCTATTCCCTTGCATGAGAAACATGATATTGAATTATGATTTGGCTTTTTAGCCCATGAATGAATGGTTATGAAGAATGTTTGGCTTTTAAGCCTAAATGTGCATTTAAATTATTTGAAATGTCTATTGCCTCTTTTGAAATCACACACACACACACACACACACACACACATATATATATATATATACATATATATATACATATATATATAAGTATTCTCGTGGGATGTTTGACTTAGCACCATGGATTGGGGGCGTCAGGGTTATTCCTAAGGGTCCTTTCCCTTTTCTTGAACTATGTGCCAGCATAGGAATGGTAGCCATCACCATAATGACTGAGTCATAAAGGATGGTCATTTATTTATTGTTATGATATGAAAAGATAATGGAAATCCTTTCAAAATGATCGGGTCATAAGGAAAGTGGCCATCACACCGAAATGATCGGGTCGTAAGGTATGTTGTAGATTACTTTTGGCAAGTAATCTTCTATCATCCGATGGAAGGTCAAAATCTGGCAAATTCACGTAATAGCTCGCATGAGTTTTAGATGTTGGTTATGGTTACATCACCACTATATATGAGCATTATTGCATTTTATTCATCATTGATTTTATGGTATATTGTTATATTACTTTTCCTTGCTATATATCTCTTTCTACAGTATGTGTGCTTATCATCCAACAATGAATGTAGGTTTGGTATGTCATATGCATGGCATGCCCGCATACTTAGTACATTTAAACATACTAACACATACTGTTTGCCCATAAGATCTAACTATGTAGGGACCAGAGATTACCTTCATCCACCGTACGATGGCTAGATTAGATCTTGAGATACTTGTTGTGGTGAGTCCTATCTTTCAAGGATAAATCACCATTTCCTTTACCTATGATGTTTTGTTTATATTATTTTCTTCGAGGGTGAAGTGTGTGTTCAGGAGACCAGATGGGTAGGTACCAAATCGCAGGAAGTGGATAGGTTTAAGTTGTGGTAATTAGGAGGTTTTAGTAGACGAGGACCTTAGGGATTATGTGGTTGAGGTTAGGAGGATTAATGATAGGATGATGTTCATCAAACTCGTGGTTGGTAGGCACGTAGTGAATGTAGTAAGTGTTTATGCGCCCTAAGTAGGCCTAGATGAGGAAGTCATAAGGCTCTTTTTGGAAGATTTGGATGAGGTTGTGCAAGGTATACCAGAGACAAAAAAAATCTTCGCTGGGGGTGACTTAAATGGGCATATCGGGGCAAACACTAGCGGGATTGAAGATGTTCATGGAGACTTTAGTTTTGGGGATAGGAATGGAGGCGGCACGTCTCTCTTGGATTTTGCCAAAGCTTTCGAGTTAGTTATTGCTAATTTGTGTTTCCCAAAAAGGAAAAACCACTTGATCACCTTCCGTAGTACGGTAGCTTAGACTTAGATAGATTACTTACTTCTCCAGAAGGGCGATAGAAGTCTATGTAAGGATTGCAAGGTTATTTCGAGTGAAAACATTTCCACTCAACATAGGCTTCTAGTGATGGATTTGGAGATTAAGAGAAGTAAGAAGAAGAATGTTATTTATGCCCAATCGAGGATTAGATGGGGATGCCTAAATCCTGCCCTTTCCCGAGAGATGGAAGAAAAGCTGAGAGACCTAGAGGCTTGGAGTAGCGGCCGAAATATAAGCAATATGTGGGACACTACTGTTGGCTGCATTAGATAGTTAGCTACTGAGGTACTAGGGATTTCGAGAGGGGCCTTTGGTGGACGGCAGGGTGACTGGTGGTGGAATGAGGAAGTTTAGGCTAAAGTGAAAGATAAGAATGTTGCCTACACAAAGTGGTTAGAATGTAGGGATGAAGATGAAAAGCAAACGCTTAAGGAGGCTTATAAGATAGTTAAGTCAGAAGCAAAGATAACGGTGACAAGTGCTAAGACTTCAACATTTAAGTGCATGTATGAGGAGCTAAGTGATAGGGGGGGACAAGAGATTGTATAGGCTCGCTAGAGTGAGAGAAAGGAAAGCTTGCGACTTGGACCAAGTGAAGTGTATCAAGGATGAGGGGGGTGAGGTGTTGGTGGATGACACCTCCATTAAATTAAGGTGGCAAGCTTACTTTCATAAACTGTTAAATGAGAAAGGAGATAGAAATATTGCTTAGGGACTCTCATGTTCCTATTCGCCGTCTCACGGCTAAGCCCTAACCTCAGGTCATGACAAAGGATGGTATTAGAGCCCTAGGTTTATAAATAATCCTCAGAGTCCAACATGCCAAGTCGAGTAGAGTCCTATTCATGGGTGTGAAGTGCACTATACCTATGAGTGGGAGGCTAAGAAGACATTTTATAGGAAATGTCTCACTTCTTCATGTCTTATGTCGTGCTATGGCTATTATATTTAGTTCCCTTATTTTGATGTCGTCGTTGATCCATTTTAGAAGATACCTTAAGAAAGGCACCATCTACCAAGGCCGGCTCCGATTGACGAGGATCAAGCTCCCCACGAGCCTATGGAGGAACCCATCTCAAACAGTGAGTTTCGCACAGCATTCGCCATGCTCGCTCAGGTGGTAACTTCTCAGACAAGGCACGATAACTTAGCACGGGATCCTACGCCTGCTTCTAGGGTGAGGGATTTCACCCGGACAAATCCTTTAGTGTTCCATAGGTCAAAGGCCAATGAGGATGCCCAGGAGTTCATTAATGAGCTTACCAAAATACTAAACATCATGGGCGTCACTTCTAAAGAGAAGGCTGAATTGGCTGTCTATCAATTGAGAGATGTGGCTCAGGTGTGGTATACTCAATGGTCATTGGAGAGAGTTTGCAGTGGGGATGTCAATTGGGAGGAATTCATATTTGCCTTCCTTGATTGTTTCTTTCCACTTTATCTTAGAGCCAGAATACTGAGTTTATCAATCTCAAGCATGGAAGTATGAGCGTGAGGGACTATGACCTCAAGTTTACGAAGCTTTCCAAGTATGCTCCGTCACTGGTGGCTGACCCCGTGCAAGGATGCACAAGTTTATTTCTGATATCTCTAATTTACTTATGAAGGAATGTCATACTGCTATGCTTATACGGGATATGGATCTTGCTAGACTCATGGTGTATGCAGAACAGATTGATGGGCGAAAACTCAAGGAGAGAAGGGTTCACAATCCTAAGAGGACCCATTTTAATGGTGGATTCTCAAGCTCTAGGAGTGGTGGTTTTGGTCGCTTCCAATAGGGCCAAGGTTACGATACTTGAGTTTCTAATGATTGGTTACCTCCTCCCAAGGCACCGGTTGGTGGCGGTCAGGAGTATCCTGTGTGTGGCAAGTACGGGAGGCCCCACCCGAGGGTGTGCTAGCGGGAGTTGGGTATTTGCGACGGGTGTGGTTATAAAAATCATAAGGTTGATGATTGTCCTAGGAATGCCCGTAGAGGCTAAGGTCAAGTGGCCCGAGGTGGGCAAGGTCAACAAAGGGCTCCCCAAGGTGTTTCCCCAAAAAACAATCGGTTATATGCGCTCCATGCCTGCCAGGATGTCGAGGAAGCTCCGGATGTTGTGACCGGTATATTAGAATTCTTTGATTTTGATGCTTATGTTTTGGTTGCTCCGGGTGCAAATTTATCTTTTGTGACTCCTCTATTAGCTATTAAATTTGGTTTGAGTCCCAATGTTTTGAGGGACCCTTTCTCAGTTTATACTCCCACGAGTGAATCTATTATTGCACATAGAGTCTATCATGGTTGCCCTGTTTTTATGTTGCACAAAAATTTTCCGTGTCATCTTGTAGAACTATTGATGTTCGACTTTGACGTGATTCTTAGGATGGATTAGTTGCATGCATCATATGCCTCAATATATTGAAGTCTAGAAGGTCAAGTTCCAACCTCCCGGTGAGCTCGTTCTTGAATGGAAGGGTGGTGATTCCTCTATTAAGGGTCGGTTTATTTCCTACCTCAAGGTGCAGAGAATGATTTCTAAGGGGTACATTTATTATATTGTAAGGGTCAAGGACATAGAGTCCGAAGTGCCTACTCTTGAGTCAGTCCCTGTGGTGAAAGAGTTTTCGGATGTGTTCCCCGAAGACTTACCGGGCATCCCTCCTTAAAGAGAGGTAGACTTTGGCATAGATCTTCTTCCAGATACTCAGCCTATCCCTATTCCTCCTTATCGTATGGCATCGGCGGAGTTGAAAGAACTAAAGGAGCAGTTAAAGGACCTATTGGAGAAGGGTTTAATTCGGCCTAGTATATCGCCGTGGGGTGCTTTAGTGTTGTTTTTAAGAAAGAAGGAAGAAACTCTTTGGATGTGTATTGATTACAGGCAACTGAATAAGGTGACCATTAAGAATAAGTACCTGTTGCCAAGGATTGATGACTTGTTTGACCAGCTTCAAGGGGCTACTCATTTCTCAAAGATTGATCTTCATTCTAGGTATCATCAGTTGAGGGTCAGGGAGTTTGACGTTCCCAAGATAGCTTTTCGGACAAGGTATGGGGACTTCGAGTTTGTGGTGATGTCGTTTGTCCTAAGCAATGCTCCGACCGTATTTATGGATCTAATGAACCAGGTGTTTAAGCCATTCCTTGACAGTTTTATGGTGGTCTTCATCGACGACATTTTCATTTACTCCCGAAGTGAGCAGGAGCACGGGAATCACTTGAGGATGGTCCTCCAAACTTTGAGGGAGAAGAAGTTGTATACCAAGTTTAGCAAATGTGAATTTTGGTTGGGCGAAGTGTCTTTCCTTGGTCATGTGATGTCCAGTAATGGTATAAAGGTGGACCCAAAGAAAACTGAGGTCGTGAAGAATTGGCCTAGACCGTTGACTCCTTCAGATATTCGCAATTTCCTTAGGTTGGCCAGGTTTTACAGAAGGTTTGTTGAAGAGTTCTCAACTATTACATCTTCATTGACTAAGTTGACCCAGAAGAAGGCTAAGTTTGTGTGGTCGGACGAATGTGAGTGGAGTTTTTAGACTTTAAAGGATTGGCTTACATTGGCTCCCCCCTTGACCTTACCAAACAGTTTGGAGGGATTCGTGGTGTATTGTGATGCCTCGCGAACTGGATTGGGTTGCGTGTTTATGCAACATGATAAGGTAATAGCATATGCATCAAGGCAGTTGAAGGTGCATGAACGTAATTACCCAACGCACGACCTTTAATTGGCAGCGGTGGTTTTTGCCTTGAAGATTTGGAGACATTACTTGTATGGGGTTCATGTGGATGTGTTCACCGATCATAAGAGTGTGTAATATGTATTCACTCAGAGAGATCTCAATTTAAGGCAAAGGAGGTGGTTGGAGCTCCTAAAGGATTACGACATGAGTGTTCTGTGTCATCCCGACAACGCCAATGTTGTAGCTGATACACTCAGCAGGTTGTCTATGGGAAGTGTGGTGCATGTTGGGGAATAAAAGAAGGAGTTGGCAAGAGATATTCACCGGTTAGCTAGGTTGGGGGTTAGGTTGGCCGATTCGAGTGATGGTGGTGCTCGTGTTCAAAGCGGGGAAGAATCTTCTGTGGTAAGTGATGTAAATGCTAAGTAAGATTTGGACCCATAGTTACTTGAATTGAAGAGGTTGGTTGCTGAAAAGAAGATCGAAGTGTTCTCCCAAGGAGGAGATGGTATGCTCCAGTACCAAGACCCGCTCTATGTTAAGGATGTGGATGATCTTAGAAGGGTGATCATGTTTGAGGCTTAGAACTCTCATTATTCTATTCACCTAGGGTCTACCAAAATGTATCAGGATTTGAAAGAAGTGTATTGGTGGTATGGTATGAAGAAAGACATCGCTAAGTTCATATCTAAATGCCCGAGTTGTCAACAGGAGAAGGTAGAGCATCAAAGGCCTGGTGGCTTGGCCGACGACATTGCGATTCCCACATGGAAATGGGAAGATGTGAACATGGATTTTGTGGTTGGTTTGCCTCGGACTCGAAGGCAATTTGATTCCATTTGG
This sequence comes from Solanum rostratum, assembly GCA_029948455.1. Taxonomy (NCBI): domain Eukaryota; kingdom Viridiplantae; phylum Streptophyta; class Magnoliopsida; order Solanales; family Solanaceae; genus Solanum; species Solanum rostratum. The sequence continues at coordinate 35,477,505 of CM057050.1, read as the reverse complement.
GTGGTCGTGGATTGAATGACAAAGTCAGCTTATTTCCTACCAGTCAAGACTACCTTCAATCCGAGTATTATGCAATGTTGTATATCCAAGAGTTGGTGAGGTTGCATGGGGTGCCTAGGTCCATTATATCAGATCATGGTACCCAATTCACTTTCCACTTTTAGAGGTCTTTTCAGAAGGGACTTGGAACTAAGATTGAGTGTAGCACTGCTTTTCATCCTCAAACCGATGGCCAAGGGAAGAGGACTATTCAAACCTTGGAGGACATGTTGAGGGCTTGTATATTGGAGTTTAAAGGCAATTGGGATGACCATCTCCCACTGATTGAGTTTGCTTATAATAATAGCTTCCATGCTAGCAGTGGTACGACGCTATTTGAGGCTTCATATAGGAGAAGGTGTATCTCATCAGTGGGGTGGTTCGAGTTGGGAGAGATGGCACTAGTTAGTCCGAATTTGGTGGTGGAGGCCATGGATAAGGTGAAGGTGATTAGGGAAAGGTTTAAAATGGCCCAAAGTCGTCAAAAGTCTTATTCGGATGTTAGGAAAAGGGATCTTGAGTTTCGTGTCGGTGATTAGGTATATGTGAAGATTTGGCCTATGAATGGTGTGATGCGTTTTGGTAAGAAGGGCAAGTGAATCCCCCATTATGTTGACCCTTATGAGATTGTTGAGTGAATTGGAGGTGTGGCTTATATGTTGGAGTTGCCTCCGGATTTGAGTTCCATTCACCCGGTCTTTCACGTGTCTATGTTGAGGAAGCTAGTTGGTGATCCTAGAACCATTGTGCCTTTGGAAGGGATTGAGGTTGAAGAAAATTTATCTTATGAGTAAGTGCCGGTGGAAATCTTGGATAGGCAAGTAAAGCGGCTTCGTAATAAGGACGTGCCTTCGGTGAAGGTGCTTCGGAGAAATCAACATGTGGAGAGTGCTACTTGGGAGGCGGAGCTGGACATAGTGAAGCGATACCCTCATCTTTTCCAATCTACTCAAGCCTAAGGTATTAGGATTCTTCCTTATCTAATGGTGTCATTTCTTGCCCTCTTGAGTCTCACGACTTGACATGCATACATGTGCACGAAAAAGGATTTTTATAATGTTTTGAGTGACTTGAATACGATTTTGATATGTGTTTAAAGGCTTTGAATTATGATTTTGAATAATGCTTTTGATACGATTTTGAATAATGAACTCTGCATTGTAGCTTATGTTGGGTGCTTTATGCTCTAAGTCAAGCCTTTCAAGCCTTGTTCTTGCACATTTAGGGACGAATGTTCCCAAGGGGGAGATGATGTAAGGACCCGGATTTTTCGAGTGGCGTTTCCCAAATCTCTTGGAATTATCCCAAGTGAACTGCCAGGCATCACTCCATGGAGGGCCTACACGGGCCGTGTGAAGCCACACGGAGGCCATGGCCTCCCGTGAAGAGACACTTGGTCCAGTTCACGGTTGGTACAACTTGAGATGGAAGGAAATTTTCGCCAAGTGAGGGCACTTGGCCACTCACACGGTCCGTGTGATGTGTCACGGACTATGTGGCTCTCCGTGTGACTCACTACGTAAAAATTTTCTATGTCTGGAAGTATTGTCTCATAACTTTGTCATGCGAAAATTATTTGAAGTACCTTTCCACGGTCGATGTCACAGCCCGTGTGGAGTTTCACGGACCGTGTAGTGGACCATGTGGACCTGACGGTTCCAATTTTGGTCTGTTTCATTGATGGTGTTTATGTAATTTTGGTGTATTTTAATTATGAATTATGACTTTTTACCTACCTAAACCCCTAATTCAGCTGATATCCCCTCCCCTCTTAATTCATTCTCCTAAAACCTTCTTCCCCTCATAAGATCACCTCTCTATTCCTCTCTACACTCCCCTCTCAAGGATCAAAGCTAGGGTTCTATTGGATTCCAATTCAAGCTAAATTTGTCCCTCAAATTCAGCTCCTTAATCAATGTATGTGGGATTGATTCTTGGTCCCTTTCAACCAAGAAGACCCAAAAATCTTTCTATTGATTTCATGAATTTAGTCTACTTTAAATATGAATTTTTGTTACTTGATTTACTTAAATCCAATTGATGTATGCGTTGTGTTCTACCTATGATCTCACTTCACTTTGAACATTAATATAATAATTTACCTTGACTTATGAAGTTATGAACATGAATGTCCCCTTAAAGTTGATTTGTGTATGGGTGATCTACATTATGATTTAAATATGGATTTAATTATGGATTTTCTCAATTTCATTTTATATAGCCGATTTTAAACTCGAATCTATATTACCCATGCTACCCTCATATAATGCATTGCATTGCATTTATGAGCATTGATATATGAAAATTATTAAGTGGGTTAAACCCAATTATGTTTTATGAAATGACTATGATATGATTTTGTTAAGGCATTGGTTATGACAAGAATGTGATCACATATATGTCTATGATTATGGCTCTTTGAGCATTATGGGTGCTTGCACCATTCCATATATGTAGATGAGCTATTCCTTTCATGATCATTATAATTATGATATATGATTTGGTATTTTAGCCTAAATGTGCATTGAATGGATTTGAAATGAATATGGTATCTCTTGGAAGCGCGTATATGTATAAGTATTCAAGTGGGATGTTGATGACTTAGCACCGATGGATTGGGAGCATCAGGGCTATCCCCAAGGGCCCTCTCCCTTTCTTTAAACTATGTGCAAATATAGGATTGTTTGCCATTACCAAAAAGACTGGGTTGTAAGGAATGGTTATTCATTTATTAAGCTTATGATAAGATATGATTATGAAAAATCCTTCTGAAAAGAGAGTCATAAGGAAGGTGACCATCCACTGAAAAGCGTGGTTGTAAGGTGTGATGTAGATTACTTTTGGCGTGTAATCTCCTCCCTACCGGTGGGAGATCCCAATCGATCTAATTCATATAATAGCTCGCATGAGTTTGGATTTGTCGGTTATAGTCCATCCCCAATATATATGAGCATTATTGCATTTCATGCATCATAAATTTCATGGCATCTTGTATATATACTTCCATTGAATATATGATTCTTTCTATATTATGTGCCTTTGTCATCTAACATTGAAATGTAGGTTTGGTAAGTCATATGCATTGCATGCCCATATACTTAGTACATTCAAATGTACTAACGCATACTCTGTGCCTACATGATTTTACGATGTAGGGCCGAGCACTTTGAGTACCAACTGGTTGACAAATAGTCCAATTCCGGAGTATACTGTTGTGAGTCTTGTCTTCCAAGGACGAGCTAACGACCTTTCTTTTATTATAATTCAAAATATTCTTTCTTATTTGACAGTGATGCCCGGAATTTGTCCGGTCCCCCGTTCCTTTTGACTAGAGGGAATTGTTGGACTTTATGTAAACTCTTCTGAAATCCATCTGTAATGACTAGTACTTTGCTTATGTACTGTTGGAATGATTTATGAGAAAGTCCTATTTGGCCATGTGTATGTTTTGTTGTGGAAATGTTTGAAGTCCCTAGCCCCATATTGTCCCCATAGCGTGAGTCATATTTTCCCGTCCCTTAGAACTATGTATTACTAATTGAATGCTATTCCTAAACCGATGATATGGGTTTAGATACTTCAGGCTTGCTTGAAGACTCTCGGGTTCCTATTTGCGTGTCACACCTAGGCCCAAACCTCGGGTCATAACATCGAGTACGGCTAGAATGGGTGTTGAAGTCAACAAATCCTTGAGATTTTTGAAGCTCACCTCACAATCATCCGACCATTGCATTACCATAGCCTTCTGAGTCAATCTAGTCAACAACTGCCATAGATGAAAAAGCCTAAACAAAACACCGATAATACCCCGCTAATCCAAGTAAACTCCGAATGTCAGTCACAAAAGTAGGCCTAGCCCACTCACGAACAGTTTTTACCTTGGTTGGATTGACCATAATACCCTCGTTAGACACAACATGGCCAAGAAATGCAATAGATTCAAGCGAAGACTAGCACTTTGAAAACTTGGCATATAACTTCTCTTCTCTCAATATCTAAGGTACAGTCCTCAAGTGATGAACATGATCTGCCACACTCTTGGAATAAACTAAGATATCATCTATGAACATAATTACAAAGATGTTTAAATAGGGCTTGAACTTAAAGTTCATCAACTCCATAAAGCAACTAGGGCATTGGTCAACCCAAATGGCATGACCACAAACACATAATGCCCAAAACGGGTCCTAAAAGTTGTCTTCGGGATATTAGTCTCCTGAACTCTCAACTGATGATAACCGGACCTCAAGTCAATCTTGGAGAATTCCTAGGCACCTTGCAACTGGTCAAAAAGATTATCAATGCGAGGCAAAAGATGTTTGTTCTTTATGGTAACTCTGTTTAGTCAATACACATACACATAGTTCCATCTTTTTTCTCCACAAATAAGACAGGAGCATTGTGAGGAGATACACTTACATTAATGATCCCTTCCTTTAGAAAATCCTCGAATTGTTCCTTCAACTCAGTTGTGGCCCTTTGATAGGAATATTGGAAATGGGCTTCACGCCCGAGTCCATATCAATAGCAAATCCAATATAATAATTCGGAGAAACACTCGGTAAATTAGTCAGGAATACATCCATAAACTCTTTAGCAACCCTGGTGGTCCCCAATGATGGGGCTCCTTAGAACAGGCCCGAACATGAGCCAAATATTCTAAGCATTCCTTCCCCATCAACCATCAAGCATGCATATAAAAATTAACGCCCTTAGGATAGGAGCTAGGTGCTCCGATCCATACCAACTGAGGCAAGTCAAGGCGACAACTAATCCTTGCCCAAAATCACATGGAAATCAACCATATCTAACAATATCAAGTTAATAACATTATTTCTCCCCATAAAAATAACAAGACAGCCCCCGGTACTCCTAATTCACAACTAAAGATTCACCTACCAGGGTGTAAACACAAATAGGCTCCACAAGAGGCTCACACATAATATCAATATCCAATGTAAAATAAGCCAACATATATGAATAAGTATAGCCTAGAACAAGTGAAATTGAAGCTGAACGGTGGCATACTAGCACCATACCTATGATAATTGCATCAGAAACCACTGTATCAGCTCTATCTGGAATAATATAACACACCCTATGGCCGCCACCAGCCTCTAAGCCTCCGCAAGCTCCACCGCTAGTTGTGCGATGACCTTTTCAGGCACCATCCCTGATGCCCTGAGATATTTCTTTGGCTACTGGTGCTAGAACTAAACTGGCAAGCGGAATCCCTAAAGCCTGCGTGAAAAACACACGGTGAGGACAATGGTTGGCAAAGTGCCCAACCCTTCACAAACATAGCAAGATTTGGAATCCTATCCTTTAGATGACTAAATGAGAGCTGCATGACGAGGAAAAAGGTGGGCCAAGTGCCCAACCATACCACAAACATATCATGCTCTAGTCTCTCACTACTGTGATGGTTGTCCTAAAAAAAGCCACCGCATTTGGCTTCTCCAAGAGAGCTAGCATGACCTATTTGAGTAGGCTTGGACCTATCAATACTGTCAGATGCTAGGATGGCTACATGAACTGCCCGACCCTAATAGCTGATGAGTCCATATTTCTGACTTATTTTGGGGCTAGATTGCTAAGAAACATTGCCCTTAATTTGCTATTATTTCCAACTTCTAACAAAAATGCATGTGCTATGACAGGAAATGGGATTAAAAGTGCACAAATGGACAATACTTGATACAGTCTTAGAAAGTGAGCGAAAGCGAGCAAAAGTGCAAACGTAATCAATGATCCGTTGAACATTCCAGGAGATCGCCTATCATTGCAACAATAAATACTCTAAGTCAAGTCAAGAAGGTGGCCAAATCTGATATCACAAAGCATGTTCGGTGCACCACCAAATTGCACAACAGATTGCCTAAAGTTGTACCACTCAAAGCAAAAAAAACACTAACACGAAAGCAATACGATGGATATTTTGGTGTATCGCCAAATCGGATCATTGGAACAAAGAGCCATCGCCTAATATTCCAGAGGAGGAAGCCTTATGAGGATGCACAGAAAAGCGGTCAAGTGCACATTTGACCCATCGCTAGAGTGCTCGGTGATGGTCGACCTTGACTACCGAATGACATTTCACACCACAAACGTTCACAGATTTGTACGGAGTATATAAGCAATTTTAGAAAGGGCATTGTATACATTAGTTCATACCATATCAGAACAATAAGTCTGTAGTAGTACATAGAACTTTCCTCGAAGAGTAGAAAGGAGAGTTAGGGTAATGAAGCTTTTGGAAAGCAAATTGGAGAAGATTAGGTGGTGATAACCAATTAATTTGTAGTCAATCTTGTTACCCATGACTATTTTTGCTATGTTTGGTATCAAATCTTTAATTTTCAGCATGTGTGGCTAAAACCCTCATGTTCGGGGTGTGCTATTCACATAGGTCTTTGATTTATTAATTTGGTCTTTGATATTTTGACTTATCTGTAGTTGATTTGAGTGAATTTATATCCACTCCTATGTTTAATCTATAATTTCAAGGTTGCAAACTTAGGGTTTTACTTTAGATCTCTAATTGTTTCTTTAGACGGAATGATTAATGTGTGGAATGGATATAATGGTTGGAAACTTCTTAAGGTTTCAGTTGAAGTCCATAGCCATGGTTGGAAACTTCTTAAGGTTTCAGTTGAAGTCCATAGCCATGGATTCAGTGGCAAAGGTATTATGGTTTGCTACTAATTCATAGTTCAAGTGATGTCACCCAAGTTACATATCCTTTTAGAGGATAACGTAGTCGCTGACAAGAAATAGAACCTAACCAAGGTTAGGGTCAAACCCATAGATAATTCATAGACTCAAGAGAATTAACTTACCGCAATTCAAGTGGTCAACCAACTTACTTCCCCAAAAGCGGGGTTTTGCAATATTTAATATCACAATAAACTAACTACTACAAGAGAGAAACCAATATGGAGACAAACTTGGGTATTGTGTTCTCCATGATTCCCTAACTCAATATCACCGGATAACCTATTTCTTTTCTAGTGTGTAGCATGCAGAACGGTAAGTTAAGTTCACCAAGCCCTTTGGTCAAAGGTGAGAGGTGAATTTCACTATGTAATGTGGCCCATCTCCATAATGTGCATTAAGAACTCTTACCTATTAGTCCAAGTACAACTTCCCCTTGGCCTAGTTTGGTTGATTAGACAAGAACACGTCAATCAAATCCTGTAAATTAATCTCTTTTTCTATTCATTACTACCTTGGTCCAATCAGTAACACTAGGAGGGTTCTAATTTTTGCCACCATCAGAAAACACACAAAATGAAGAGAGTTAATTAATACATGCATGTGACACTTTCCATGAACTATGAATTACTCGATTTTGCTTTGTTAGTTATTCATCTTTCCCACAAGCCTAGCTATGGATTTAGTTACTCATGCTTTGTGTAGATGCAAGATTCTGGATTGAGAAAACATATTTGAAAACCTACACAATATACTTAAGAAAAAGCAAATCCAACTTCAATAAGAATCACAAGCTTCAAAATGAAATTTCAAGTACAAGTGTTCTCAAAGACTCTTCAATGTAATCTCACTATTTTCTCTCTAATTATTGAGTTCTCTGAGTACAAGCCAAAAACTTCTTAAAATTAACCTAAAACCTTATTTATAATAAGTAAAATACAAGTCCTAATTAAAATAGGATAACTGGTCGACACACCATATGAAAGGGGTTTATGGGTCGTATTACTTCTACAGCCTGTAATCGGGGTGTCGTACAAAGCTGCTAAAAAATTAGACTTCAACTCTATGGCATCACTCAACGACTCTTAAAGTAGTTTACGCCCCATAAGGGGGTTTCGTCTGATAAATCTTCAAAAAGTCCCCATCTCTGATCATAGGGCACGAATCATCCTCTATGACTTGTAAATCATTTTATGACTCATCTGTATATTCATCGAATCAACTTCAGAAAATTAGCCCCCTAACTGGCATTGTTCACGAAACAACTTTACGGCTCGTAGAATGGTCTACGGACCGTAAATGGTCTCTTATAGTAGCAAAATTTATCAACTTCTTCCCAAAATCAAGGCCAAACCTATAATCGTGCAAATATTACACAAAAACACATAAAACCAACTAACATTGCATTAAGAACACACAAAAAATTCTAAGTTTTAAGCATAAAAAGTGTTGTATTTTTACAGCACATCAAAACCCTCAACTTAAAATTTTTGCTTGTCCTCAAGTGACGGACTCAACTTATATAGATAATGTAGTAACACACAGACCTCCACTCAATGGCATACATCACATAAATCTCAAACTCAGATACCCACACCAACTTTCCAAAATAGAATCAAACAGTCATCAAGCAAACCAATACAGACTAGTGCATGCAACAACACAACTATGACAAGTGAGGTACTATCAACAATCCATAATCACTGAACAAGTCTAATACCAACAAGGCAATGCAAGTGCCCTCACAGAAAAAAATTCTCATATCTAACACTCAATGATGTTTTCATGTATAACCTTAGGACTATGAAAAATCCCCCACTCTCCCACATGATATTCATGTTTCATGCCTAATACCATAGGCTTGCCCCTATACTCATGACTAAGACCTTCAACTAACTGGACTAGGATCACTTTAGGACTTTCTAGGCTTATACCGTAGCCCGGGGGCTTTGGTATAGTATCTTGGGAACATAGTGACTAAAGGCCCTCCTTGACACTGCGTTTATCTACACTTTTGCCTACCAACTCTGTTATTTCCATCTCATTTTCCCTTTCTCCTATTTCAAGCTTTTTTGGGTGCTTTCTTTTTATTTCAGCTTTTTGCCTTGCTTTTACACTTTATTTTTCTTTTTAGCTCACAACCAAGGCATCACTTATTTTTTTTCCACCCAGTACATAATTTTCCCTTTTTCTCTGTATCACTAACTCCCTTCCTAATTTTTGTGTTTTACCCTTACACTAGCCACCCTCAACTTAGGCTTTTGGCCTGAGTTGAGGTGCAAAATATCCATCCTCAGAACCAGGGCCACTCTTGGTAGCAACCCTCAACTTAGGATTTTTATATCAGCCAAGGTGCACAATGTCCAAGGAAGGACCAGGGCCAATTTCAGGATCATATAACTAACAAGGCTAGGTTAATCATGAGTTTTTAAAGAGTAGTTACATGTTAGGCTGAAATATTAGGAATAAGAGTTATATCATAGTTTTGGTTAGTTATTTAGGCTAAGTAGATTATTAAGAACAAAGGCCTAAGATCAATTCCTATTCCAGTTATAGAGTCTCACTAAGACTAACATGGCATGTTCTAAATTAGCACACAACACATGAATCTAGCAATTTAAACTCACACTCTCATGGAACTGACTACATTATCAACAAAAGACTCTCATATCATGTTTTTCATCTCAACTTATCCTCACTTATCAGAACAAAAATTGTCACACACCTAAACATACATGGCATCTATCTAACTACTAATCAAAATTTTTTGTGGTTATCATTTTTCAAAACAAATCATAAGAACATGCTATATGCCATAATTTTTACTATTATATCCTATAAATACTATCTACACATCAGAAGTATGTCGGTTCAATATAAAGTAAATATCCACGGGAAAAATAACATAGGCAAGAAAACCCTAGAATTAAAAATTGGGGTAGTTATGGACCCAAGCTACTCATACTTCACTAAGGCCCATAACTACCCACACCCCGTCAAAAAAGATGTGCATTGTCCCCAATGCACACAATCAAAGCAAAATAAAACATAAAGGTGTCAAAAATCACACCTGGGTGCCTAAGCGCTAGTGTGTGGTTGAGTCTGACCACCCTCCTCCTATGGGGTAGTCTCTTTAGGAGTAGCACTTTTCCCAGAGGAGCCAACATCCCCCATGCTCCCACACTCTTGAGCTTGTCATCTCTCCTCCTCCTGTCTCGACATCCTCAAGATAAGCTTGAGCTGCTCTTGCTCTGTAAGCCCCTATGTAAGCGAGTATCATCTGGATTATCATCCTCGCGGGGTCTCATCCCATGGAAAGGCTGGGAAGGCTCATCAGGAGAAAGAGGATCAACCACCAGCACCAGAGGTGTAGTTACTGATAGTGCAATCGGTGCTGCCACTGTTGTTGTGATCTCGACCCAAATTCGCTGGTTCTTCGTTAGCAAGGTCGTCAAGTTGATGGTGAGCCTTATCTCAAGCTCCGCTATACCCTCTCCTCGAATGAGTCAATGCAGTTTTCCATGGTAGAGATACAATCCTGAATAGTAGCGATTGCAAATGCCTGCATACGACCCTCTGAGTCTGAAATTCCTTGGAGGACCCATGCTTGTTCTGATGAACAAGCTGAGTCAACTACAACTCAGCGAGAGATAACCTCTGCGTCAGGGCCTGTATAGATATGGCAGACACAAAAACCATACCCGCGGGAGTAGCCTGTGAAGTCGTGGCCTGTGGTGTAGGAACAGAAGTAGTAGGCCCCCTATCCTCATCTACCTTGGGTTGCAAGGGCCTCTCCTCAGTAGCAACAGCAATGGTGGTGGTAGTATGTGAACCCTACGGTGGTGGCATTGGGGCAAACATCTCAGGCGTAGGAGCAGGTTGTGCTCGTTGGAATGCCACTGGGTTCTCTTCAACCTTGATCACACTGAGATTCAATATACACTGGGCCACAATCAACTGGTCCAGCTAGTGCAAACTCTCCACTCTCGACTTTAGACATAGCTTGTATATCAAACAAAGGAATAAGATGGAGGTAGACCTCTTTAGGGCAGCCTCATGAATCTACTAGGCGATGAGGCAGACCCAATCAATATCATAGCCAGCCAAGATATTAACAATTGGTACCGCACACTCTGGCATCAATGTATTATCAAGTGGCCGAATGCGTGAACGAACAAACGCCCACCAAATCTTGGCGAGGAAATTGAGCGAAGCCTTGACAATAGGATCTAAGTATGTGGCGACCCATGCAGGTTTCGGACCCTGCTCAGCAATATAACCAGCCACCCATCTCATTAAGCTGGCTCGTAGCTCTGGATCTCTCATAACCAGGGGGTCTCTCATCTGCCCCACCCTGTAGTCAAACTTTGTGGTAGATTTGGAGACAGGGAACTCTGGTCCAAAAAGCATCTGGTGAATGGTGGTCTCCGATATGTCCACTTGCCGGCCCCTCACTCTCGTCTCGGTCAGTCTGGGTTGAGCGAGGGGCTTCTTCCCTTTGGGAAGAGTGTTGTGTACCATGGTTGCATACGAAACATAAAACTCCCTCACCTTGGTTAGGTAGTATCATCCAAGAGATTTGGTCAGCGACAAAAGCCTGTATCTAATCATCGTGTCCTGGAGATGAGGGACACAATTGCGTCTATCAGATATGGAGCGGGCTCCGCTCTGTCTGCAACATTTCCTTAGTATAGATATTCTGCATGCCCGAAAACACCATCGACTAGTGAGAGCATCAGCTGTTGATGAACGAGGAAATGCAGAGGACTACGTCTCTGATCCATCCTTAAAGCCTGCCTCAAAGCTAGACTCTTCTCTGGATGGAGTCATCTGTGGTGAATTGCTCCCATTGTTGCCTCTCTCATACGCCTGGGGAGTACAAATAAGGAGAGCTTGAGTCTGCCCAACCCTAGCAGCGGCTCTGGTCTATGGTCTGGCGGCCTCTAGGTTTGGACTAATGCTCAGCTTCTCTACTGATCTGCTTAGAGTTGGGACCTTCTCATAATCGAAGGACTCATCTCTAAGCCTCCTCTGTAATATAGGGATCTCATTACGTTTGGCTTTATGGACCATAGTACCTAAAACATGAACATTTGCGCACCTTGGTTAGCCCCACAAATCAAAAATTGAAATGCAAAAATGTTGCAGATGAAGTTGCAGAAGGGTCTACAAAGGCATCTTTACGGGTCGTAGTTGGTATTACGAGTCATAAAGAACTTTCATAAATCAAGGGTTCAAACAATATTTGTCACTGTAAAGGTCTACAAGACTTGGTATGACTTGTAAAATGGTTTATGAGTTATAGACTGAATCGTAGAGAATTCCAGTGTGTGAATTTACCAGGCAAGGATCTACGAGACCTATCTATGAGCCGTAAAGTGATCTATGACTCATAGAAGGTCTCATATGATAGATACTCAGAAACTTTAAGTTTCTGAAATCTTGTACGAGGGGCAATTATGACTTATGGAATGGTCCACGGGCTGTAAAAGCCACTTGTAAACAAGAAAACTTATTTACCTGTATTTCTAAGACCATCACAACGGACCCTATATGACTTTTCCAACAAGTATATTACCAGCATCAAAGCAAAAACGCACACGCCCACATGATTTTCATACCACAACAAATACCCCAACATGTTAGTCCACATATATACCCCATCAAAAATTATGAAGCATGTTTCCCCAAATATTCCAACCCCATTTGGTGATTTTTTTCAACAAAATCCATACATCTATGTCATCACCCACCAATTTTCACACAATATCAACTCAACACTCATTGGGGTGATTTAATAGGCACCAAAAACTATTCAAGTCATACTACAAGGCAAAGATACCCCATTCCGATCTTGGAAAAACATTCAAACATGGGCAACCCGAATTCAATTGACACATGCTAATTTCAAACATAGGTGTTGTATCTAAACTACCATTCTCAACATATTTTCCAATTTAATCATACAAAACAAGGCAAATTAAAGGTTTTAAATTTACCAAAAACTTATTAAGATGTGTGATTATGTTGGAGAAGATGAAGGATGTGAATAGGCACTAAACCCTAGGTTGTTGGAAAGCCATCGAAAAATAGGTGTACGGTTGTCGTCGATGGTCCGATTCACGTGGAGGAGGGGTTAGCTGGGTAATTTTGTATATTAGGTTAAGAATGGGGTCAAAATAATTTGAACCCATTATTTATACCTTAACTGTGTCAATTGAAATCTAATGGGTCTAGACTCTATGAAACCCCGATTACAGGCCATAGTGTATTTTATGACTCGTAAACTGTAGTTTCATAGAACATCCAAACCTTATATTTTAGGATTTGGTTTCACGGACCAGTCTGTGAGTTGTAAATTGATTTATGGCTCGTAGAGTTGGTCATAAAAACCTCAACACTTAAAATTTTTTAGGAAACTTACATGGGGTCCACGAGCCCCATTCACGATTGTAATTTGATCTACTGGTTGAAATGTTGGCTCAGGAACTGGAGGGCACCATTTTTTGCTCACTGGTAATCTCTACGAGATGGTGTACGAGTTGTAAACTATTTTATGGCTCGTAGAACCAGTCGTAGAGACTCTTACATGCTCTTCTCAGCCAAAAGGTGGCTGACTTAGCCCTGTACCTGCATATTCTTTATAGAACACACTATTACCTATACGTAACCAATCCAATGTCCAAAATTACAATCAAAGTTCAAGAAAATAAACTACCTATAAGTCCAAAAATTGAAAATAAACCTACAACTACACTATTACATCAAAAAACTTAGGTTGCCTCCCAAGTAGTGCCTGATTTATTATCATTGCATGATTTGGAAAAATTGGTTACTCAGACTTCGTTAATCAAATCATCTGGCTGCTTCATGTACTGTACTGACAGATATTGAAGATGACCTCTTCATCATTCAATGTAAACTTGAGTTGGCCGACTTCCATATCCACTAGTGCTCGCCCTCTATCTAGGAACGGTCTTCCCAAGATGATTGGGACGTCGAAGTTGAATTTGCAATCTAGGATCGTAAATTCGGTGGGGAATATAAACTTTTCAACTTTGGCCATCACATCATACAGTATCCCTATAGGCTTCTTCATTGTTGCGATCATCCATCAACAACCGCATGCTCATCGGAATAGTGGCTCCCAATCTTAGCTTCTTGAAGACCGCAAGGGGCATCAAATTAATGTTGGCACCTAGATCGCATAGTGCCCTTGCGAACTCCACATCTCCAATGGTACAGCGTATGGTGAAAGCACTGGGATCTTTTCACTTCTGAACCAAAGACCTCATAGCAATAGCATTGCAATGCTAAAGCTCTTGGGAGATCTCTCAACTCACAATGCGCTTCTAGGTGACCAGGTCCTTCATGTACTTAGCATACCCTAGCATCTTCTCCAATGCCTCAATGAGAGGGATGTTGTTGGAGAGTTATTTCATCATGGGGAGAAAGTGCTTGAATTTTCCTTCCTCCACCCTCTTTTTGATTCTTTGATTGAAGGGAGGAGGAGTCTTAAGAATGGGCTTCAACTTTTGTGGCGCATCAACAGCTTCACTCACCCCATCCATGCCATGATCATCTCATATCTCTGCATCTATGGCCGCGACCATCTCCTCTTGAACATCTTCCTTATCAACTGGCACAGAAGGATCAATGGTGTTCTTGCCACCCCAAGTAGTAATAGCCATATATTGCCCTTCATTTTTAGGCATGTGAACTTTCTTGCTAGGCAGTGTACCCTTTTGACACTGATTAAGTTGAGTTAATACTTGACCAAACATTTTTCCAAGTTGTTTGATAGCCAAAGAGTGAGACTCAATTTTTTGATTTATACTAGAAATCTTAGATTTCATCCCCTTGAAGTCTCATCTTGTGTCTCAGCTTTCTTCAATAGGTGATCAAACATCTCATCAATTCTGGAACTGCTCGCACCTGCATCGCGGTTATGTGGTGGCACATGAGGACAATTTCTAAAGTCTTCTCTACGAACCCAATATGCATCTCTCTCTAGACCCTTGATCCTATCATAATACCCTCCGCGGTTGTCCCAGTAAGCTCCATCTCTATTGAAGTTCCGACCTTGGAATCCTTGACCTTGGCGCCAATATTCCTAATTGGACCCTTGGGTGTAGGTCTAGAAACCCCCTATCCGATCAGCAACAAAACACATATCCTTATCATAATAAGGCTCATCATACATGGGTGCACGTGGAGGTTGATGAACTACTGCATTTGACTCTCTCTTGGCTCTACTTCATCATCACCTTCATACCTATGTGAATCTAGCAAAACGATTAGATGATTTCTTTATTAATTTTTGCTTGCTTTGGAACAGCACTGACAACGCATGAACTTTTGATGGATAATCTTTCTCTCTGGCCCCATGCACAATTAGTCTTGACCATTCTTTCCATCTGCTCTGTGATCCTTGCAAATGACTAATCCAAGAACATGCTCCCCATGATAATGATAGCACAAGCCTGACTATTCTCATTAAGTGCATGGTAGAAGATCTGCACAAAGGCATCATCCACTATCTTGTGGTCTTGGACACTCCTCAACCATTTGGTGAACCGCTCCCAAGTAATACAGATTGATTCACCAGGAAATTGCTCAAAGTTATTGATCTAGTCCTTCAACTTGAGCTTCTTCAATCTAGGGAAGCACCTCTTTAAAAAGGCCTTCTGTACGTCTACCCAACTGGTGATCACACTCGGTGGGAGCTCAGATAGCTATAACATCGCATTGCCTTTAAGAGACAGTGGGAAGACATAAAGTCCCACAGCATCCATAGATAGATTTTGTGTTCCCATCACACTCTTGCAAATGAATGCGACATTGTATAGATGGCTATGAGGATCCTCTGATGGTAAGCCCGTAAATAGCCCACAATTCTGCAGCATCTGAAGCAACCCACTCGAGACATTGAACTTTGTGTCTGCCGATAGTAATGGCAACACAATAGCTCCAGTCACCTCCATAGCTATAGGATTTAGCCTATATTGATTCACTTAATAAGCGTTGGCATTAAAGTCTTAAGATTGTGGAGCAATATCATCAAGAGGAGGTGGGTTCTCATTATTAGCATTATCATTGTTGTTCATGTTCAGAGTTGCATTGGCCACGTTTTTAGCGTTATCTTGGGCCATTCTCCTCAATGTTCTCTAGATTTCTAGGTCAAACGGAGTTAAGAGATTGCCTTGACTCAGGGTTTTGGGCATACATTATACTTACACCCTGAAAAAGAAGAAAAACAACAAAAAAAAGTAAAGTGTGGGAAATAAGGATTAACACTCAAATCACTATGAATTAACTAAGTCTAGCCATATTTCTCGACAACGGCGTCGAAATCTTGATGTCACCCATGTTACACCTCCTTTCAGATGATAAAGCAGTGTCAATAAATAGAACCTAACCAAGGCTAGGGTCAAACTCAGAGGAAATACTTAGACGCAAGGGAATTCAATTATCACAATTCGAGAGGTTAACCAACTTACTTCCCCGGGGGGAGGAGGGGTTGCAATAATCAATGTAAAAATAAACTAACTACTACAAGAGAGAAACCAATAAGGAGAGAAATTGGAGTATTGTGTTTCCCATGATTCCCTAACTTTGTATCACCA
Organism: Solanum rostratum; assembly: GCA_029948455.1. NCBI lineage: Eukaryota > Viridiplantae > Streptophyta > Magnoliopsida > Solanales > Solanaceae > Solanum > Solanum rostratum. The sequence goes on along the minus strand of CM057050.1, from coordinate 35,461,126 downwards.
GATAACCTTATTCTTCTTTTATAGTGTGTAGCATGCAGGACGGTATGTCAGCTTCACCAAGCCCTTTGGTCAAAAGTGAATTTTACTATGTGACTTGGCCCATCTCCATAGTGTGAATTACTAACCCTTACCTATTAATCCCAGTACAACCTCCCTTGGCCCAGTTTGGTTGATTAGATGAGAACACATCAATCGAATCTTCTTAATTAATCTCTTTTCTTATTCATTACTATCTTGGTCCAGTAAGTAACACTAGGGGGGCTCTAATGTTGGCCACCATCAGAAAACATGCAAAACAAAAAGAGTTAATTAATACATGCATGCGCACTTTCTAAAAATTATGAATTATCCAATTTTACTTTATTAGTTCTTCATGGTTCTCACAACCCTGGTTGTGGATTTAGCTACTCATGCTTTAAGTAGATAAAAGAATTTATGGATTGAGAAAACATAATTGAATACTTACACAATAGAATTAAGAATAAGCAAATCCAACTTCAATAAGAATCACAATCTTCAAGATGAAATTCAAGTACAAGTGTTCTCAAAGATTCTCCAATGTAATCTCACTATTTTCTCTCTCTAATTACTGAGTTCTCTGCGTACTAGCTGAAAACGTCTCAAATATAATCTAAAAAACCTATTTATAAGAAGTAAAATATAAATCCTAAAAGAAATAGGATAATTGGTCGGCACGTCATACGAAAGGGGTTTACGAGCCATATTGCATTTCATGGCCCGTAATCGGGGACTCGTACAAAGCTACTAGAAATTTAGACTTCAACTCTATGACACCACTCTACTACTCATAAAGTAGTTTATAACCCATACGGGGATTTTGTCCAATGAATCTTCAGAAAGTCCCAGTCTCTAATCCTCAGGGCATGAACCATCTTCTATGACTCATAAATCATTCCACGACTCATTTGCATGTTCATAAAATCAACTTTAGAAAATCAGCCCCTCACTGGAATTGTTCACAAAATCACTTTATGACTTGTAGAATGGTCTACGACCTGTAAAGGGTCTTGTATAACAGAAAAATTCAGCAACTTCTACACTTCTTTCCAAAATCAAGGCCAAACTTGTAATCCTACATATATAACATAAAAAAACATAAAACCAACTATCATCGGATTGAGAACACATAAATTTTTTAGTTTTAAGCATCAAAACTGTTGTATTTTGACAGCACATCACCAAGCATGTCCCCGGGGGTCTACGCATGATTTCTTAGTTGATTCATGTGAAACACCCTTGTATCATAGCTGATAGCGCTTACAAGAATCCTAGCCTATTCACTCTACATCAACTCATTTAGTCAAATATCTAGACCCAGTTGGTAGATCGATTCCCATATTTACACATCCCCAATATCTTCCCTTAATTTTTGTTTAAATCTAGTTGAATCATTATTTTGATTATTGCGACCTCCCCCTCCCGATCCTATAATTACTTAGCCCAACAAGTAACTTTCGACTTGAACAACGATTCCCTGTGGTATTTAACCGAACCTCTAAAGTTGGGTTATTATACTGATGACGACCGCCCTACTTCCTTGGAGTAGCGGGTTGAGTGACATCAAAAATGGCGCCGTTGCCAGGAAATTGGCATGTTCGAATTAGAAGTGTTTGTTGAGCTTTATTCTTATAGTTAGAATTGTTTTTACTATTTTCTTGTTGTTTTTTATGTTAAAGAGTAGGTGCTATAATGGATGATGAGCAGAGTGTAAAAGGTGAAATCATGGAGAAATAAACGACCTCCAAAATGTTAAATGGGATTAAGTGAGAAGTGTCGGGGAAATCTTGTTTCGCTCGATAGCTATAAATGTTGAGTTCAAAATGAATGATATAATGATTTAATTACATCGGCTTAGGGGATTATTCAGAGGACAGGCATATGAAGACCCCTATGAGTACCTTTGAAACTTCATTGATGTGAGTTCACCATTCAAGTATTGGGGTGTCACACAAGAGGCTATTAGGCTGAGGTTTTTTCCCTTTCTCCATAACAGCAGAGGCCATCAAATGGTTAGCCTAGCTTCCCCATGGAAAGAATTGCAGAACAAGTTCCTTGAGCGATTCTTTCGACCTTCAAGAATGATCAAGCTGAGGAGGAACATAGAAAATTTTGGAAAAGCTTCTCTGTCAGCATCTAACTCATGGGATCCCTGAATATTTGTTGTTATAATATTTCTATGTAAGCTTGAGTGTCATCAACAAGAGTATGGCGGATCGTCTAGTTCGAGGTGGCTTATGAAGCAAACATTTTCAGGGGCTGTAGAGTTACTAGATAAAGTTACTAAATAAGCAAGGCATGGTACTTTGCAAGAAGAAGAATATTTGAAGAACAGTTGGCCATGGAGAAGGAGCGAGATGAGGTCCTGTAAAAAATGGTGAAATAGCTGGAATTTATAACACAATATGTGACCAAAGTGCACCAACTTAATGTTTTTCAAGCTACAAGTATCTTACCCCATGAGCATGAGCCGAGTGAGAATGATCGTGTGGAAGAGGTGTACTTCATTAAGAATCAAGTATTAGGTTTTTTGTTGAACTTCCAGAGGTCACCCGAGAATCAAGGCCAAAACTTTAGTGTTGATTGGACCGATGGTGAAGGAATGAAAAATCTTTGCAATATCATGATGAAATAAAAGAGGCATTTAATTCATCTCAATAGTGGGTCAAGCTGAACAAATCACAGGTTAATAAGATGCTTGTTCTCATTTTGAATAAAGTGGAAGCTTTAGACAAGGTGCTAAGTGTGATGAAGTTGGGACTCTCTCAATTAAGCAACATGGTGTTGTATTTCACAACCTCAATTAAAAGTTTGGAAGCTTATTTATCAACTCTCTCAGCACAGGTGCACAATTCAACAAGAGGCAATGGCCAAATATGCATGGTTATCACCATCGAAAATAGCAAGCCTTGTGAAACTAGCATAAGCTCTGATACCCCTTTAATTATTTGGGGCAATTGAAGAATGTGGAAGAAGGAGAGATTAATGAAAGCAACATCGTTCTCAATGAGTTAGAAAATGTATGTGATGTTAAAAATGGAGATAGACTAATAGGAACTGAACCGAAAATGATGGAAAGGGGAGCTACTCCTCCAAAGTTGTACATGGGTGTTGCAAGGTTAGCTTAATAGCAAGAGAATGAAGGTGACAAAGCTAAGATCTAAAAATTTCTATCCGTGTTCACTTCATTGGCAATTAATAACCCATTGGTTGAGGCTCTCAATAAGATGCTAGCATATGCACAATTTATGAAGAAATTGGTAACTAAAAGAGAGCCTTAGATTGTGAGACAATTGAGATTCCACATAACTGTAGAGACATTTTTACTAGACAAGTGGTAAGAAAAAGAAATGATCTGAATGCGTTTACAATACCATGCACAATCAGGACATATAATTTTAGAAGAGCCCTATGTGATTTAGGGGCTGGTATAAATGTGATGCCTCTGACGGTGTTTGATCAGCTTGGTGTGAATACTTTGGCTCCAACAACCATGAAGCTACTTATGGCTGATTGGTCAATCTAAAGGCGGGTCGGGATATTGTACGATGTGTTGGTCGGAGTAAATAAGTTCATATTCTCAGCTGACTTCATAGTTTTGGATTGTGACCTAGATATTGATGTGCCTATCATCTTGGAATGACCATTTTTAGCTACAGGTAGAGCCTTGGTGGATGCCAAAAATGAGAGTCTGAAATTTATGGTGAATGGTGAAGAAGTAAGCTTCAATATTGATAAAGCATTACAAAGGCCAAATGACTTCCATATGAATACTATTGTTGATGGGGTTGATGAGGCTGTGCAAGACCTTGGGGAGCTAGCTTATGCAGGAGTTGATTCAATGGCTGAAATTATATTGGATTATGGTGAGAAAGATGAGAATGATTATGATGAAGTGGTGACTTCTATGATAGGCTCTGGATGTCATTCAAGAAACCCGGCTAAGCTTAATATAGATTTGAAAAATTGGGCAACACAACCAGAAAACCATCTATTGAAGAGCCACCAAATACCAAGCTAAAAGGAGCTACCAAATCACTTGCAATACACCACATATAAATTGAGGCTCTTGTTAGAGCACTCAAAAACATGTTAACGCCATTGGCTGGACAATAGCTGACATCATGGGGATTCCTTCTTGGATTTGCACCCACAAGATCAAATTAGTTGAGGGATGTAAGCCCACTGTTGAGCACCAACGCAGGCCAAATCCCCCCATGCAGGAGGTAGTGAAGAAGGAGATCATTAAGTGGCTGAACGCTGGAGTGATATACCCAGTTGCAGATAGTAATTGGGTAAGTCAAGTCCAGTGTGTGCCCAAGAAAGGAGGTATTACTATGGTTCCAAACAAGAAGGGACAATTAATACCAACACCACCAGTCACCGGGTGAAGAATCTACATGGATTAACGAAAGTTAAATGTATCAACAGATAAAGATCATTTCCCACTATCATTCACAGACCAAATGCTAGATCGACTTGCCAGAAGGGGTTCGTATTGTTTACTCAATGGTTATTCCGTGTATAATCAAATATCTATTGCACCCGAGGATCAAGATAAGACCAACTTTAATTTCCCTTATAGTACATTTGCTTTCAAGAGAATGCCATTTTGGTCATATAATGCCCCTGCCATATTCCAAAGATGTATGTTGTCTATTTTTGCTGACATGGTTGAAGATTCAATGGAGCTATTTATGGATGATTTCTCAGTAGTGGGTAAAACCTTTGATCAATGTTTAAGTCATTCTAAAAAGGTGCTATAGAGGTGTGTTGAAACTAACTTGGTGCTCAATTGGGAAAAATGTCACTTCGTGGTTAAAGAGGGAATAATGTTAGGCGACAAGATCTTGGGGAAGGGGCTACAGGTTGACCAAGCCAAAGTTGAAGTAGTTTCAAATCTCTCTCCCCCTATTTCAGTCAAAGGAGTGAGAAGTTTCTTGGGACATGCTGGATTATACAGAAGGTTCGTAAAAGATTTTGCGAAAATTGTGAGTCCCATGTGTAAGTTGTTGGAAAAAGAATCACAATTCCTTTTTGATAGTTCATGCTTACAATCATTTGAAACTGTCAAACAGAAATTGATTGAAGCTCCAGTGATAATTTCTCTGAATTCGTCTAAATCGTTCGAGGTGATATATGATGCAAGTGGTGTGGCACATGGGGCAGTGCTAGGGCAACGAGTTGGGAAATATTTTAACCCAATTTATTATGCTAGCAAGATGCTAAATATAGCCCAATCAATTATACAATGACAGAGTAGGAGTTGTTAGTTGTAGTGTACGCATTTGAAAATTTTTGGGTGTATCTCCTTGGTACAAGAGTTGTTGTCCACACCGATCATGCTACACTTTGCTATCTTATGGCGAAGAAGGGTGCGAAACCAAGGCTTATTCAATGGGTATTGTTACTGCAGGAATTTGATTTTGAGGTGAAGGATAGGAAGGGTTATGAAAACCAAGTGGCTAACCATCTATCCAGACTTGAATCACCAAGCTCTCAGGTTGAAGAGGAGGAAATCTCTGATAATTTCCTGATAAAGCGGTGATGAAATTAGTTGTGGTGGCTACGCCTTAGTATGCTGAGTTTGCAAATTATTTGGTTAGTGGAATCACAGATTTTGCAAATCCTCACCAGAGAAGACAGTTCTTTTACGATGTGAAGAAATACTATTGGGATGAGCCTTATCTCTTAAAAGAATACCTGGATAACATGATCCAAAGAAGTGTCCCTGAGTCTGCAATGCAGGCTATTTTAGGGGAATATCATTCATTAGAAGTAAGAGGCCATCATGGAGGAATTCGAATGGCATCTAAGGTATTGCAAAGTGGTTATTATTGGCCAACCTTGCATAAAGATGCTCACGAATTCACCAAAGCATGCCCAAAGTGCCAACTACAAGGAAATATCTCAAGAAAGCACGAATTTCCATTGACCCCAATCTTAGAGCTAAAAGTACTTGACGTATGGGGGTGGATTTTACAGGGCCATAAACAAGCTTCTTTGGTAACAAATATATCCTCCTAGCAGATGATTATGTGTCAAAGTGGGTTGAAGTTATGGCATTACCAACAAGTGATGGCAAGAGAGTAGTGCAGTTCTTAAAGAGAAACATTCTCACCTGCTTTGGTACTTACAGATAGGGTCGCACTTTTGCAACAAAATGTTCGGAACATTATTGAATAAGTATGGGGTGAAGCATAGGGTGATGGCCATATATCATCCACAAGCAAATGGATAGGTAGAGGTGTCAAACAGAAAGATCAAGATAATGTAAAAATAGTGAATGGGAGTAGGAGTGATTGGGCGGCCAAGCTTGATAAAGTATTTTGGGCATATTGTACTGCCTACAAAAATCATATTAAAATATCCCCTTATAAACTTTTGTTCGAAAATGCATACCACTTGCCTGTTGAGTTGGAGCATCGAACTTTATAGGCTCTCAAGAATCTAAACTTTAAAGCTGACGAAGCTCTAGAAGCTAGATTGACCTAACTCCATTTGCTAGATGAGTTCAGGTTAAAAGATTATGAAAGCTCAATCCTTTACAAGGAAAAGATGAAAAAGTGGCATGATCAAAAAATCTTAAAGAGGGAGTTTTTTAAGGGGATCCCATGATCTTATACAACTCTAGAATGTATTTGTTTCCTAGGAAACACAGATCAAGATGGTCAGGTCCTTTTAAGGTAACAAGAGTATTTGCCAATAGAGTGGTAAAAGTTGAAAACCACAAGGGTGAGACATTCAAGAAAATAAAGGCTCAAGAAATATTCTGGCAAACTACCAAATGTCAGGGTGGTTTATGCCATGAACATCATTGATGCTTTTGTACTGGACATCGTCATGTTGTGATGTTAACTCAAGCACTTCTTAGGAGGCAACCCAAGTGAATAGTGAAATTAAAATAATGTGTGTTTTGATGGTTGCAAGTTTGTGGTGCGAGGGGAAACATGAGAAGAAAGGCGAGGATGCATGCACAAAGGGCGTACCGCCGAATGACATCGACAATCTCGACCTAGACCACTTGTTGGGTCATAAATTAGCCCTAGAGTTGCTACTAATTTTGGCGATCTAAGGACATAGATTATGCATCGTTGAATAAGAAGGGTGACGGTCAATTAGCCTGCCTTTTGACTCTGAATCATGCCCTTTGGGTGCTATTAAGTTTGGAAATTTCCTAGAAAGTTGGGCATATCACCGAATCGAAAAGGCGGTCCTGAAGTTGACCGCAATTTGGCACCCTTGAAGAATCTAACAATGCTACAATATTTGGTGAACTTGGTACAAAGTCGGCAGATCGCTAAATGCAAAAGGAAATGATACTTTTGACTTCTCTTTGGAATCAAGTTGTGGAGTGAGTCACTGCAGAATTTGGCAAAGAAATTGCTAACTTGGTGTATCACGAAGGTACTTGACAATATTGGGTTATCTCATTTTTTAGTGCATGGGTCAACTTCAATGAAAGGTAAAAAGGCGGTCCCATGTGCAAACAGCACACCACCGTATGCTCCCTATAATATTGAATAGTGACATGGAAGACGAAGAGTCTCAACATCTTTTTCTTGAATGGGCATTAATTCATTCACTCTCTTCCTCAATCTCCCTCTTCCCACATACTCACTCTCTCCACTCACTCTCTACACTCACCAATTGCACTACAGCTTTTTGAGATCGATGTGCCCGACTTCACTATGATCTTGAGCTTCGCCATTGTTAGCCTGTGGAGCTTCAGGTACGTGCCTTGTTCTTACTAAACTCGGTACTGTTGTGAAAATAGACCTGAGGGATTTGAGAATCTATGTTATTCGAGTTCATATTTATGCGAAATTGTTATTTTTAAATCAGTTTAGGTAAGGCTTGATCGTTTAATCCATGGGGTGAAATCTGAGTAGCCTTAATGGGGGGTTGAGCGATTTGAACTTATACTATGATAGATTTGGTGACGTCATTCTTAAGGGCAAGTTGTCATTTCACCATTATTAAGCCTAGAAATAACTGTTGATTGAGTATTAGGCTATATGAAGTTCATCTTGTTTTCTTGAGGGAAGTGAGGTGTTTGCTGCCGCTTTAAGTTTGAAGTGGTCAATTTGACCATTAAAGATAATTCAGCAATACACTAATTGCACCTATTCATCGCCCCTGAGCCAACCTTGTTGACAGCTGGTCTCTATGATATTAGGCGATAGGTATTTCGATTACCGATGCAAATCAGTAATTTGTCAACCTCTCTAAGGCATCGCCCAATTTGATAGCTCCTCCTTTGTTGATCTCTGCTATTTTTTATGACGGGCATTTAGACTGCCTATCCAACTTGGTGATGTGCCGAGTTTGATACGCGGGCTAAATGTCCTTGGTTGCCCTAATGACTTTGTTGAAGTTGTTACTTATTATCTATCCTTACGAGTTTGCTATTCTTGTTCCACGGGTCAATTGCAACAGAAATCTCCAATAAGGAATGGTGTAATGCAATGGGCATGTTATGCCTACAAATCTTTGGGACGTTGCGGACCTTGAATGCAGAAAGGACATATGCATCCTCAAAGGATCACCGAGGAACACAACCTTTAGGGCTAACTCAAGACAAAACATCAGCTCTAACAAACCTATAAAGGGTTTGGTTAAGGGTAATGTTTTGAAAAACAAGCGTGAGACCATAGAGGGCCCTCCCACAGCAGCCGCTAAGAAGGCTAGAGAGAAGACTTTGGCCAATCAATTTGAGGCTAGGAGGGCAAAGAACAAAAAAAGCAGGGAAAGAAAGTTCACCAGCATGCAAGAAGACATCCTTGCAACAATCCCAACAAATGCAGGGTGACCCAGCATAGTGGATCTCCCTTCAGTCCCGACCTTAGTGCATCACGACATACATCAGCGGGATTCTTTGACTCACTTACCCATGTTTCATTTTTTATTTTTGTTAGCTTACATTGAGGAAAATGTTTCTTTTATAGGGGGTGAGTTGAGTTGTGTTTCAATTTGATTCGTGTTGCTTATAGAGTTAGGAGTTGGGAGTTGGTAGTTCTTATGGTTGAGGTGTAACTAATTGTAAATAAATTTTAATTTGGGTTGTAATAGAGTAATGTTTATTTTGGCTATTTTTTCTTTTCTTTCTTTTTGTGTTGAATAGATGGATGTGCAAATGATGTCTCGAATTTTGATTTTTGGCAAACCCCGTGCATAGGTGATAAGTCATGCGAATGTTAATATCGTGTCTCTAGTCCTTAGCAATCCAAGAATCGATGTTCCATATCTTTGATTCATATGGTGTCATCGACGAGGAGCATGTACTCCCTAAATAGTCTTATCTTGTTAAATTAATCCATGAATGGATTTGAGGAATCTTAAGTTGACTATGTGAGCAATTGAGCTTTGATATGCGATTGAAAAATTGAAAATGTGTTGTTATTGTTTGAATACAAAGTCATTTTGCTAATGTAGGATTAGTTCTTTTGTTGAAACGCTTGTTTTACAATACCTAAAACTTGCCCGATTTGTTTTGAGGATTGACTTGTTTAATTCCGGATTAGGAGAGGACCTTAGGGCTTCTTTGGTTCCATTAGTCCAGTTGATCATAGTGATATCCCTTCACAGTGAAATGAATCCTTAGTGAAGCCCTTTTGAGCCATGATCCCTTCGTTGGAAGACTTGTAACCTTGACTCATGTTTGTGAAAGATAATTCCTTCTTGTTTCTTACTGATCCCTCCTTGAGCTTGAAATGCGGAGTAGTGGCCAAAGGGCTAAGTTGGGAGTGTTAGTAGAATGATATGGGGTATCTCCCATAAAAGAGCCAGAAAAAGAGGGTCAAGAATGAAATAAACACATCGAGGGGTCCTAGAACTGAATGAAAAGAAATAGAGATAACAATGCTTGGATCAGGACCCTCCAAAAAGAAAAAAAAATTGTTGTGAAAAAGAGTGTAAAGGAAAGACACCTAGGATGATAAATCAAAAGCAAAAGAGATGTCAAAAAGGAAATGAATGAAAAAGGGGCCAAAAGAACCTTTGACCCTGAAGTAGAGTTTAAGGAGGATGAGCCACTATGCTATCATACCTGACCTTTACCCTATATTACAATCCTAGAAAAAGTCCTTTAGGATCCTAGTCTGGAAGAAAGTCAAGTGAACTCCGATTGAGAGTAAGGGTAAGCCTATGGGTTAAAGCTCACATGCTATTTCTCATTTGGGAGAGTGAGAGTTGAAGAGATCCTTGAAAGCAATGTTATAATCTTGAGTGTTCAATATCTTCTTTGACGTGAGGGCAAGTGGTGATGCTTTTAGGCAGTGATTAGTAGTTACATGAGCAACTGTGAGCATAGCCATGTTTTGATTACTCCTTGGTCATCTCTCAAGGCTTCAAAGTCACGTGAGTGGTTTGTGAAAGTTCAAGAAGGGATGAAAAAGGTGAAGATGTATGAGCTTCTCCCTGTGGTCCTATTTGCAAGCTTTGAAATTGGATAAATGGATGTTTGATTTTCTTGAGGGGTAAGCAAAGGCTTAAGAGGCTTTGATGAGTTCATATTTCGGACTCATTTTGGAGATAGATTGCTGAGAAACATTACACTTAGTGTGATATATTTCCAACCTTTAACAAAAACGGATGTACTACGGTAGTAAATGGGACTAAAAGTGCATAAATGGACAATATTTAGTGAAACCTTAAAAAGTGACAAAAGTGTAGAAAGGCAGAGAAAAGCGATTACACAAACATACTCGACGATCCGTCGAACACTCACGGAGATCGCCTACATTGCAGCAACCAAGGTTCTAGATCAAGTCAAGGAGGCAATCCAATTTGATATCGCAAAGCATATTCGGCACACCATCGAATCACACAAGAGATCTCCTAAAGTTGCAGCACTCAAAGCCCCAAAACACTAATAGGAAGGCGATATGATGGATATTTCGACGCATCAATGAATTAGATCGAGTGGAACAAAGAGTCATCACCTAATATTGCAGAAGAGAAAGCCTTATGAGGATGCACAAGAAAGCGGTCAAGTGCACATTTGGCACATCGCCGGAGTGCTCGGCGATCAACCTTAACCACCGAATGGCATTTCGTAGCACAAACTTTCATATATTTGCACGGAGTATATAAGCAATTTTAGAAAGGACATTGTGCACATCATTTCATGCCATATCAGAACAATTAGTATTATGTAGTAGTAGTACATAGAACTTTCCTCAGAGAGTACAAAGGGGAGTTAGGGTTTTGAAGCTTTTGGGAAGAAAATTAGAGAAGATTGGCCGGTGATCATCAATTAATTTGTATTCAATCTTGTTACCCATGGCTTCTACTACTATGTTTGGTATCAAATCTTTAATTTCTAGCATGTATGGCTAAAACCCCCATGTTGGGGGTGTACTATTGATATGGGTCTTTGATTTATTTATTTGGTGTTTGATATTTTGACTTATCTGTAGTTGATTTGAGTGTATATCCATTCCTATGTTTAATATATAATTTCAAGGTTGCAAACTTGGGGTTTTAATTAAATTCTCTGATTGTTGTTTCAGCCAGAATGATTAGAGAGTGGAATGGACATAATGGCTAGAAATCTCTTGGGGTATCAGTTGTGGTCCACAGCCATGGATTCAATGGCCAAAGTATTAGGGGTTTCGCTAAGACTTCTTAGGCCAAGCGTGTCCTCAGCGGTCTGCATATGATTTCTTAGTTGATTCATGTGAAACAGCCTTGTATCATACCTGATACGGGTTACAAGCAACCTAGCCTATTCACTCAATGTCAATTCATTTAGTCAAATATCTAGACCCAGCTGGTAGATCGATTCCCATATTTGCACATCCCCAATATCTTTACTTAGTTGTTGTTTAAATCATTATTTAGAACTTGTTTAGCTGAATCAAAATTTTATATTACAACCCCCTAGATCCTACTATTACTTGGCCCAATGGGTTACTTTCACCTTGAACAATGATTTCCTGTGGATCGACCCCAACCTCTAAAGTTAGGTTATTATGCTGATGACGATCACCCTTACTTTCTTAGAGTAGTCTGGTTGAGCGACATCAATCTCTACCCTGTGTTGCATGTCCACTAAACTAGCTATGCCTGTGGAATCTCTTACAGCTAGCTTGACGGTCATGTCCAATATGCTCTATCCTACGAGCATGATCCACTATACTCTCAGAAGTACCACCTGTTTGGACCATTGAAGCTTTAGAAGGGCCGACCAGCACTGGAGTAGCCGATGCATCAAGAATAATTAGGGTATGAGAAGCTCTCTCAAGTCTAACCAAAATAAATAAAAATAGGTCCCATACAAGGATGTAGAAGCTAGAGCTGAGGGTGGTGGAATAGGGTCTGCAGGTCACTCTGGCTCATAATCTGGCTCGGGAGAGGTTGATTTAGCTGGTCCTCTGGACGGAGTTGTTCCCCTAGCAAGTCCTCGGCCCCTAGCCCTATCATGAACCCTACCTTGATCACGAGTAAGAGCCATATCAGCTAACTCAGGCTCTCCCACTGATCATCGATAATTGGAATCTGCGCAGAAGGAGTAGATTAAACACTTCCAAAATAGGTAGTTCAAAGAAACACATGAACGGAAACAAGATGTCAAAGTCTTTCCTGTCAAGTATCTCATAGCCTCCCAAAAATGGGTGTGGACGTCTACACACCAATCCGCAGGACTCTACTAGACACTCTGCTCTTGACTCACGACTCCAACGAACCTAGAGCTCTGATACAAATGTCTCAAAATGGGATGCAAAGCTAGTTTGTCTCATACAAAGTCCAAAAGGAAAGAAAATAAAAGAAGTCTCAAACATCCACGACGACTTAAAGTCTGAGCCTCACTGCTAAGCTCTGGATGACCGAAGAAAAACTCTGGTAGAATGAATCAACTACCCTGTCCGGGTCCCTGTGCTCGATCTTCAGGGGGAGAAACAAAGTAGGGGTGAGCACACCGAAGTGTACCCAATAGGTTCAACCAAATGGGTAAGAGAAATTGCACAATAATGTAATAACGAAGAATCCTATCACTTGCATAAAAAGGGTTAGTACATAACACAATTAAATCATGAATAATGACAAATACATAAAGTGAACCAATCCCAAGATGCAATGCAATACTATGCATGAATGAAATAGCATCGCAGACCATGTATGAGGTGAAATCACAACCGTCGCGGGGCTGAAGTACATATCTATCAAGCCGAAGCTACAAGATGGAACCCGAGGGAATCGCGGGACATGTACCGAAATATCTCAAGATGCCGCAGGCCTTAAGATAAAATACCTTGAAGCATTGCAGGCCTCAAGAGGAAGTGTCTTGAGGCGTCGCAGGCCTCAAGTAGAGTAAATATAATATAGAATATGTGCATGCCAATGCCATAGTATAATTATGAAATGTGCATGCCAATGACACAATATAAGTACGAAACTATGTGCATACCAATGCAACAATGGAGTATAAGATATGTACATACCAATGCAACTAGTCAATATAGGATATGTGCATACCAATGCAACAATAGAGTATAAGATATGTGCATACTAATTGAACAACACAAGTATAAGCTTGATAGAAGATATATAACGATAATTGGATACAATGGTTATAACATCATAAATGCTAGGTCAAGTATATCAACTAATACAACGATACTATCAACAAATCTCTCATCATCACCCTATCATCTATAATCCTATTGTCAAAGAAGTCAAACTCACAAGTCCCCTAGATAGTCTCATTAGCCTCTAAACATCAAAAATATCCTCAATTTACCCCTTAACTCCCCAAATAGTCTCACAAGATTCACATTATCACAATATATTCCAAAACATCTCAAGTCTCATATTATCATAATGATATCCAAAATTATCTCGATTCTCATGATTTATCTCAGGTTATCAATAGGATCGCCAATTACTAAATTTTTTAGCGTAACTGGTATCTAGGGACGGCAATGGGGCGAGTGCAGGGCGGGTTGAGCTCAACCCGCAAATTTTTTAAACCGCCCCACCACGCCATGCATGATAAATTTTTTCATTTTTAACCCGCCCCGCCCCGACCCACCCCACATAAATTTTAAAGTTCTTTTATTTTTTTTATTTGAATTTAGTTTTTTTTCACTAATTAATGTCTCAACAACTAATTAACTATTTTTAGTTAACATTTTAACAATTGTTTCTTAATTGGTACTTAAAATTTTCTAATTAACATTTTAACAATTAATAATTTAGTGGACATGTCTAGTTTAAATTTTAGAAAAAACATAAAATTAAAGTCAAAGTTTAATATGAAAAGTTTATATCTTTGATTTTTACTAATTAAAAGAAATAAATTTCTTTGAATTTTTATTTGGTTTTTTAAACCCGCAACCCGCCCCACCCCGCCCACATTGGTTTTAAAAATATCTACTTCAACCCGCCCCGAACCCGCATAGCTCCAAACCCACCCCGCCCCGTTGCCATCCCTATCGGTATCACCTTTCCATCAAACTGTATCATACCATGCTATTCACTCATAAATCAATCTAAAACTTAAAATTATCGCATACAAGTCCAATAACTCAAATCAAGTCCCAAAAAGTTTAGCCGAACCTACCTCAATTCCGAAATCGCACTCGGACAAGCATTCAATCAACTCAAGCCTCCAAACGATCCGCGGAGCGATCAATCACTATACAAAATAGATACTACGCGTCAAGAGGTGCATTTTGATACCCAAATTGGCATGAATTGGGCTTAGGGACAAACTAGACAAATTAGGGATAAATTTTGAAGTTCCTAAATCTGAAAATTGACTTCAAAATTGGGTTTTACCCGCAAATTGGAGTTCGTGGGTGAAAATCCCATCAAAATCGACTTCAAACCGATAGAGAAATCATCATTTAAAAGTTTCAAGATCATAGACCAAATATCCCCAATTTGGGACACTCAAAATCGTGAAAATCAAGCAAAAATCAAGATTAAAAAAACCATGAAAACAATCAAAATGATTTTAGAAACACTTACCCAAAAGATTTCTCCGAAAACTCTCTTCAAAAATCACCTCTCAAAGCTTGAAATATTGAAAATGGAATAAAAATGGTGATTTTACGTCTTTAAATCTGGCTCAGCCAAAATGTACTCTGCAAAGTTGGATAATTGTGGAGAAGAAAAAGTCATATACCTCTGGAAAGGCGGAAGTTTGTCCGCGAAGATGGAGAAGAAAATAGATCTGCACCAGATACCTCATATCAACGATTGCCAAGTCTCAAAATGGACCCTCGGAACTCATTCAAATTCAGAATTTCACAAACCAAATATGTATCCATACCAAAAACAGCAATTCGGACTCAACGTAACAATCAAAATTTTGATTTCGAGGTCTCCATGACACATTTACCAATGCAAGTCAAATAAATTAGTTTAAATTTCAAAATACCAAACTGCTCTGGGCAACACCAAAAATTATGACGAGACCATTTCTAGTGTTAGTTTCACCAGGACTGTCGTAATTCCGATCTGAGCCTCTAAACTCCGAATGTTGGCCAAAGTCAAACTTTGATTCTAGAAATGACTAAAATCACAACTTTGGACCTGAAAACCTCATTTTAACTCTAAATTTAGTTCTGCAACTTCCTATGATTAAGTTTCGATGATTCGAAGCTAATAGAATCAACAGATCCTTGATTTGACCTCCGAAAAAAAGAATGACACAAAAGCTCACTTTTTCAACAATTTAAGCTTTCAAAATGATCAAAACTCGTATTTCAACTTTTAAAACTCAGGATTTCAGTTCCAACCATTCAAATAGTTCAAAGTAGACCTAAAGCAACTTACGAAAAGGTAAAACAGTAATTTCTACATATAAGGTCAAAAATGACCAACGAGGTCATTACACCCTTTGTGGAAGACTCCACCACCATCCATCCTGGCCCTCTTAAACTCCCTAGACTTCTACCCCGTAATTTCTCATCCTCAATTTCTTCCTCATAGGTCATTAGACAAGAGATATCCATTTTTTTTATGAGCATAGCCGTTTTGTATTCCTTCGAGACCGTGTCTAAAACACCGAATATATAAATTTACTTATCCTAATACCATGAATGGAGCATACTTCGAGAGCTTGATAAACTTGAGAGAATACTCTCTCATACACATATGCCCTTGCTTAAGGTTTTTGAACTCTTGCACTTTAGCCTCCCTCAACTCCAATGGAAAGACTCTATCTAAAAATTTCACTATGAACTCTTCCCATCCAACTCGTCCTGCTTCTATACCTCTTTCTTCAACCCATTGGTCATACCAAACCTTTGTCACCCTTTTTAATTGATAGGCCACAAGCTTCATCTTCTCCTCTGATAGCATACCTATGACAGATATAATTCTATAAGCCTCATCAAGAAACTCAACTGGGTCTTCATCAACCTTTGATCCAAAAAACTTCGACGAGTTCATTATCATGAAATCATGAACTTTTATTGCTTGGGGTAGGTGCTTAAGAAGAAATAACAACCTCTTTACTATCTTGGTTAGCCAAAGCTCGGCCAACATAGTGAAGGCGGTCCTAAAGTCCGCATGAGAAACATTCTCCTCTTGTTGCTCGGGAGGGGCTTGATCTTCGACCACATCCCTTGACAAAGGTGTTCTTCTTGGTGTCATTTTCTAGAAATGACAAAGAGGGTGTCATTAGTTAGAGAAATAGCCTTACGTACTTCTAATAGCACGACATGAATCATAATGAAGTGAAACATTTCCTAAAACATCTCATAGCCTCCTATTCATAATTATGATGCGCTTCACAACCATGGATAAGACTCTACTCGACGTTGTGTGTTGGATTTCCGAGGATTATTTAAAAACCTAGTGCTATGATACCAAGCTTGTCACGACCAGGGCCTAGGTGTGACATGGCGAATAAAAAACCCAAGGGCAACCCAAACAAGCCTCTTAGCATATCTTTTACACATCTTTGGTTATACAACAAGCATAAAAAAATTCTAAAGAAAATTGGGGCTTTAGACTCACGCTATAGGGATAGATAAGGAGAAGGGATTTACATGATCATATAGCATGCAAAGTTATAAGGGGAGGGTAAGTATGAATCAAGCTATGGGGAAATAGGAACTTAGGGAGGTCAACTTCATCTCATCAACATCAAATAGCATTACATAGAGGACATGGACTAAAGGATAAGTCTTTATAAAAGCTCAACATCTCATATAGAGGTACATAGCATAGTATCAAACAACACTTCTATAACATGAGCAGGATGGGGGCCAAGACATGTCCCTAGCTCACCCTCAAAAATACAAAGTAAAATGAAATAAAGTCTCAACATAAGTAAGACAAAAATCGAATATTATCCCTGAAATGGAGGACTCACCACAATAAATGATCTTCCCAAACCAAGTTAGCCACGGGGATGAGGATGGATAGGAGCCCATGTGGTTATTCCATATAGACAAAAAGTATGTGTTACTACTTGGAATGTACTAGTACATGAGATGCAATGCAACACTAGATAATAAGGTTCATAACAAGATGCATAATCATATATAATAGAATAATCTCAATATAACATTCATGAGGTTGCTTTGATAAAATCATTCATGAGAAATAAACATGACATCATATCATCATGCATATGTGCGAGAAGACCATAACCGACATATAAGACCAAGCGAGTTGCTACTTGAAATCTAACATAACCCCTACGTTGGCATGGAGAGACTACTTGGAATGTAGAACTCTATCAACATTCGCATATGCATCATTAGTAAATAATATGGCTTAGGTGGACCCACTAGCCTAGCCTACAAGGGCTCCTATAGTGGCACAAAGTTAATGAGACAAAGGATTGCTTCTAGGATTCCCTTACGAAATCCTACCTCAATGCCCCATTCAGTACTAAGTCATTCCCATAGGATACATTTGAAAATATATGCATAATCATATTCTTTCATAAGCTTAAATATCATAGCATCATCATCCTCATATGTAAAGAGTAGTTTATCTAACTTGAGATCAACATGTGAGAATGATCCTTATCACAATGAGATCTATCTTTTTGTGAGAATTGTCCTTTCACCATCTTTAATATTCGTAAGAGATATTCAAAAAGCATAACTTTCATAAACCTTAGTAATTGAACCCTCGTCATTGGAGATCATACTCCCTTAGATAACTTTTATATGATACTTGGGCGGATTTCATGCACGCAAACTTTAAATCATGTAACTCAGGAGGATTATTCATCAATGTAGTGAATATCATCAATTTAAATCATTCTTAGACAACCCACCTCAATCATATATATCATCTTTTAACTTTAAACATAGCAACATGAAATTCATCTCATAAAATCATCAACTTTATCATAACTCATGGTTTCATATCATTCATAGCTTTGAATTTCATAAAATAGTTCATAGGAGAAAATTCCTAAAATCAATTCATGCAATATCATGCAATAGGTGATGATTCTCAACATAATTCATTTTTTATAGAAGTAATGGAGAGTACCCATAAGGAATTGATCATCGAAACTTGATAATTTAGTAAAATAGGTTTTGAGACTCCATGGGTGGAAGAACCTATGGATGAAGAAACCCGCATACCTTTAAACCTTGAAACTTGAAGAAGAAGAAGACTTGAAGAACCTTGAGAAACCTTTTCGGAACTTTATCTTCAATGGAGGAGACTTGACCCCCAAGAAATTGGAGGAATTTTCAAGAGAATTTAAGGAGAATCGAGAGTGTTTAGAGAGAAATTTAGGTCTAAAAATAGGAAAATTTTTGAGTAATTACATATATAAAGTTGTTGGGATAAGTCCTAACTTAACTTCACTTAGTAAAAGAAAAGTTTGAAAAAATTTACACTAAGGGAGACCAAGGGCGCGACACGCCTTGGTTCCATGATAGTGCTATCTTGTGCGAACTTTAATTTTTTTCCTGTTCTGGCCTAGGAACGGGTTTAAGCCACTTTTGTACTATGGGAGAACAAGTGGGCGACGCGGACTTGTCGCGCACTTTTTTTTTTTGCGTAATTTCATGCGAATGTTTTTTTTTCGATACGGGTGACCTAAAAATCCAAGGTGACCCTTTTCTTACAAAATTTTTCCTCCTAAAAAATAATACAAAATTGAAATTGTGAAATAACACATGAATTTTAAGATATTCAAGAAATACTTCATAGGGACTTTCTGAGTCGTGTTGGGAGGTGTTACAACCAGTCAAAGCTTCTCATTGCAAACACGGAGGTCAAAGGTCGCGACCATAACCCACCCAAGAACAAGACATCATAAACGTGGAAGTTGACCTCACAATGGAAAAGGGGCGGCACGCCAAGCCCACAAAATGGAGTGGAAACATTACGAACATAGAGGCTTGGGTGACAAGCCCTCATGAATGCGGCCAGTGCCTCGCGATCGCGCAAGTCAGGGCGATAGAGCCCTGTAAATGCGGCACCCAGGGCACACGAATGTGAACGCCATTTTTGAGTTGTACCAGATGGCACATATCAGCCAGTTTGCTCAAAGAAAAAATCTCAGATGGAGTGCCTAAAATTTGTTCGGAATCTCGTTGACCTAAATGAAATATGCTACCCCTTCAAATTCGGCATTCTTGACTCAATGATGATGTCAAAATCTTCAAGGTTGTCTCGACAAAAAGTGAGTCCCGCACTCAAGCACCATTTTAAGCTAAAATCCACAAGAGTGTTTAGAATGAGGCTAGAAGCATTGAAACTCGCATGAAAAATCATTTTGAACAAAAATCAATGTTCTAGTGCTAACACAATCATCAAAATTGCATTTTGAGGATATAATCTTAGTGTTTTCACCAAAGTCGATTGTTCAAACTCTAAGAGCTCCAAAACACAAAAACTTGCACTGAATCCAAACGAACAACCCAACAATTGAATTGCCAATCCCAGCAAGTCATAAATGACTTGGGTCGCTACAGAGAAAGTCTAAATGCTAAAAAGGTCAAAAATGGGGGGAAATGGCCTACAGGATCATTACAATATTGAATCGATTAATGTTATTTCGGCTCAATTAGAAATAGACACAACTATTAAGGAATTGGAGATTATTTGGATGGCAATAGATACCAAACATGAATATGTTTTAGTTTATGAACTTTGTGTAGAAACTACTTTTAAACATATAGATAGATTTAGGCCAATGAAATCAGTTTTTATACATTTTATATACATCTATAAGTTCGGTGAATGAAGTGTTTATGTAACTCATGTAAAAGAGTATGATATCTAGACAGTATATGTAGTTTTAATGAAAACTGCTTTCAAGAGAATAGACTAAATTTATGTTATGGAAGACATTTTTTTCTCAAATTTCAAACACTGATAGAAACTAAGAATGAGTACTCAAAAGTAGTCTATAGAATGAGTATACATACAGGTTTCGACAATAAGAACCAAACATGAATATGTTTTAGTGTATGAATTTTGTATATAAACTTTTTTAAATATGTAACTAAATTTAAGCCAAAATTAGTCTTTATACACTTTCAGAAAAATATTGATTCTTAGCAATTGAGACAAGTTTTGATAAACCTTGTTAACACTATAAAAAAAATATAGAGTACATTATTTTAACGAAAGTAGATTCTATACAATTTCAATACATTGATAAAACCTAGTATATATTAATGAACAAAACTAAAATATTTTGTGTGTGAACTTTTATATAGAGTAGCAGGCCAAGAATCTATTATGGCATTAATCTCGTTTTTCTTTTGTTGCAAATTAATAGCTAATGCAATCACCAATATTATTTTATATTAATATTTATAGTTGGCTATCAAGAAGTTTATTCGAAGTAGATGTCATCAAAGTAATTAAAATTACTACATACACACTCTAAAAAAATTTATATTTATAAATATGAACAAAAAACAACTAAAATCCCCAAATGGAATTGAAGAAAATCAAAATAAAAAAGACAGTAAAAAATTATGAGCTGTGGATGAAAAATAAATTTTAAAAAGGAGAGAAATTTTAATAAAAGATGGAAATAGATGAAGTTTTGAAATCAGAAAGTGGGAGAGATGGAGATGTGGTATGGGATCATTTGGAGAAAAATATGGAGAGAGATCTGAATATATTTTTTTCGTTTTTAGAATGTGCATAACCTCAAATCCCTCTAAAATATAGTTAAAAGCTTTTCTAAATAAAAGGATGGTAACTCATATTCCTTTTTTTACTATCGCATATAATTTTAAAAAAAAATCTAAGCTATACTATATTAAAAGTTTGAAAACCTTAAACATCGTTTGAATATTTTGAAGACTATAAAATTATCTTTTTACTATTTTTTTAATTTATTTTATATTTATTCTTTTATTTATTTAATTTTAAGATTTACTTTTGAATTGATAGTATTTATTTAATTTTGTTTATATGAATATTATATTTATTCTAATGACAAATACTATTAATATATAATATAAAATTGGCATGAGACATATTTGTAGAATACGTGCACTAAATTGATATAAAATCATCATAATCTTTTAGGACTTGTAATTAAACTATTATATTAGTAATTATTAGAGAAAATATTTACCTTGTAATATAAAATCTTAAATAAATAAGTGGCGTTATTTTTAATTAATAATATCTAATCATTTTGGAACAGAGACCATATCATTGCGTTGTTGAAGGGGCAACGAGGTATCCCGTTTTAAGCGACGGAGGAATCAACCAGAGTTCTTCCGAAGAAATTGGAACCGCAAATTTTATAGATGATTAATACAAAGATTTAAAGAGAAATTCTATTAGAATTCTTTATTTGTATGTTACATAGCTCAACTTTCTCATACTATTACAACTGAAGATGAAACTGAAAATCAACCAAATAAAGGAAAAGCAAACTGAACACATAACATAATTGTTTCCTAGCGCTAGAAATAACGTCACATCACTATTTGTGGTTTTAGGATGCTAGATTTGATCTGCTTGTGTGGTAAGACTACTCCACCATTGCTGTAAATTTCATCACAAACATGGACATCTTCTCCAAGAATGGTCATATTCTCAACACGAGCCCATTGTCCAACGGTTGAGTGCCAACCAATGATGCTACTTGAGACGCATGCATGTTTCTTAACACGAACTCCACGCATCACAGTGCAACGAGAGAGTCTAACCCCAGAATCAATCACACAACCAGAGCCTATCGCAACATCTGGTCCAATCAAGCATCCTTCCCCAATTTTGGCAGTCTCGTCCACTATGACATTTCCAATAATGTGAGAACCTGATGCCAGTTTTGGTGAAGATCTCCTCTTCAAAGAATCCAGGTAGAGTCTGAGACCAGTGAAGTAATCCTTTGGCTGTCCAACATCCATCCAAAACCCGGGTAGAACCATACCGTAAAGCTTTTTCTCAGCAGCAATATTTGGGAAAACCTCTTTCTCAATAGATGTTGGTCTTAATTGAATTCTCTGTAGAACAGAAGGATCCAGCAGGTAAATGCCAGCATTGATCTTGTTGCCAACAAATAACTTAGGCTTTTCCACAAATCTCTCAACTTGGCCAGTGGATTCTTCCATGACAACAACACCATATTTGGAAGGCTCATCCACCTGTATCAAACACTTATAATTACCTTTTACACTCACCATCATCCTCATAAATCATGGCAGGCCCCAGCTAACTTAAATCAAAACAGAAAATGTAACTAAGTACTCACCTTAGTCACCATTAAAGAAGCCTCACCTCCATGGGATTTGTGGAATTCAATCATCTCCTTGAAAGGATATTCACTGATAACATCACTGTTAAGAACAAAGAACGGCTCACCAGCATCATCCACCAGCTTGTCTCTAGCCAAAGCGAGGGGACCTGCAGTCCCAAGTGGTTCAGTTTCTTGAGAACATGTAATTTTGATCCCTAGTTTTGTCTCAAATTCTTTCAGAAAGTTCAGCATCACCTGCAACAAACAACATTTGCATATTCTTTTAGTTGCTCGCTATATATTTAGGATATCTAATGGAGAGAAGCTGACCTCCGGCTGGTAGTTAATAGCCAAGACCACTTCAGTCACTCCAACAGCTTTGAGAGCCTCGATCTAACATACAACATGCTTAATAAGACATGCTTCCGCACAACCAGCAAAAAGGAAAGGAGAACGTATAGAACGTGGGCAAGGCATAAGTAAATTCTTTCTTTAGGTTTTCCATTCTCCTTTAGGATCACGCCCTAGCAGAAGCAGGGGTGATTAAGCCCTAGATATTCCAGGACTTATGACACCTGAAACTCTAAATGAGGCAGACAGGATTGGGCTCATAGAGAGAAATACAAATTTGAAACTGTTTGGTGACAGACAAGGTATCAAATATAATGTCCAAACTGGAATGGTGAGCTGAAGTTCTCAAAATTCAAATAACCAACAAAATTGATAGAAAGCAATATCAGGAATCTGCTTAAAATGCACATTTCTATGAGAAAGGTTTATATTAGAATGATTTTTATAAAAAGAATCATCCCTAAGGCTTTAAAATAAATGATACTAACTAGGAATTTACCTGATGCAAAATCATGGGCTTGTTGGCAAAATCAACCAGAGGCTTTGGGACACTAAGAGTTAATGGCCTCAGCCTGGTACCAAAACCTCCAACAAGAATAAGTGCCTTCATCCTAATTCCTCGCAACTCCTGCTAATTATAAGACAGAATTTTTAGCACAGTTAATCATAACATGTTAGAGAAGAAAACATGTATTGAATTTACAAATGGACTCTCTCCTCTCCACATTTATCAAGCCAAAAGAATGATACGTGCAAGACTATGAAAATCCTATATTGACATCGGTACAGAAGAAGCAATGACTACTCTCACCTATATATAAACTCGGTTGTCCATGACATGTAGCTTATAGAGAGAGATATAGTCACGCATATAATGTTTAACTAGGAGACCCAACAAAGTGGATCAAAAGAGAGAGACTACAAAATCGCGAAATTTTCAAATGAACTAAAGTCATAAAGTGGTTCACGAAAGTCAGTCCAAGTGGAGTATTTTGCTGGAAAAAAAACAAAATCCCACTTCCATTTATTAACTCAACTCATCTCAATCCACTTCATTTGAACTTTTTTTTTTAATTTGATATGTTTTATATAGCCGATACAAGAAATATAATTTAATTAAGTACTCTAATATTAAAAAAAACAAATAAAATAAGTAAAACTTAGTAAAAGTTTGATCGGATTGGGTCTTAACCCGCTCTATAACCAATGACTTAATTCATTTTGATTTTAGTATGATAGTATGATTTCAGTTCTTTAATTTTAACTTTTAGTATGATTTAGATAATAAAATTAAAGAATATTTTGATATTTTACATATTTTTAGTTTAGGACTATAAGATTCGAAAGTGTTCTTATGTTACCTTTATCATAAAAAAATTCTTTACTTCTTAAAATTTTATGTCAAGTGAAAACTAGACAAACAAATTAAAATTGAAGGAGCAAAGAAGGATTGAAGATGCTACTCTCTCCTCTGTCTCCTCAAAAGAGGAAAGGAAGTTGGACGGAAATCACACTTCTATTAATGTTACTCTTAACAGCTTAATAGTTGAAACATAACACGATTCTTGTTATTCACATTCTTTTAAGTGTTATTTCCTTGTAAATTGCTTTAGCTCTATAATTATCATACACGTAGGGGGTTGAAATTTTATTCTTTTACTGTGCACAGAAGCATCAAAATAAATTTCCCTCTTGTTTTCTTTTACTGATCCTGGAGCTAAAGGCCCAGAAGTAGACTTTAAACATTTCAAAATATAAAACAGGTGGAAAAAGAAGGTTAAAAGACTATAGGTGTGTTTGGTAAGGAGGAAACTATTAAAAGACAACGGGTATGTTTAATATGGAGAGATTATTTTTTAAAGTTTGGTTGATCAAATTTTCTTTAGGTAAACGATTTGCTTATAAATCATAAAAATAACTTTCCTAATTCCTTTTCATCACTAAAAATGCTCAGGGGAAACATTTTCTTTCATCTCAAACACGAAAAATAGGTTGGAGACAAAAAGGAAATCACAGCAACAGTACGTCAGCAGGGACAGTTGGGGGGAAGGAAAATAGAAGTAGGGAAACATCTCATTCCAGCTGTAAGCCTAAAGAAGTAAACAAACCTTACCGGAAATTCGGGCATACAATCAAATTCATAGCTATTGAAGAAGATGATATTGAAGTGTCTAAACGACAAATATGATTACATGGAATCTAACGTATAAAGTTTGCCATAAAGAACTCAAATTGCCTCATCCTAACACGAATTCCTTAGGACTATATGGAAGGGGGATAAAGGCAAAGGACAAAAAGAGATTCTCACAACATCAGAGCACATTATACAATGCACCTTGTTTGGATGTTTGTTATCCTTTTAATTTTATTATATTTGTAGATGATAAAATTCGTATCGCGAAAATAATAATCAAGAACGAAAATATCACAACAATTGTAATATTTGATTTTAATATGCGAGTGTTACAATCTCTATGAATCCTCCGATTCGCCTTTTCAAGTGTAAATTCAAGGGCTATTGAGTTTGCTCTTGAATTTGAGGTTTGTTCTTGGACTTTGAATATATTCTTGATCTTGATCTTGAAATCTGGATTTGTTCTTGATCTTGAAGCTTGTTCTTGAGTTCAAGAGCTTTTAAGCTTGTTCTTGAACTTGAATGTTTGAATTCTTGAATTTGTAGAGAAATTTGTGGCTTTTGATCCACGAGCTCTCTCTAGCTTTTTTGTTACTTCGTCCTTTTTCTTTTTGAATTATGAAGACCTCTATTTATAATTGTAGAATAGAGAAATTATAATAGGAAAAACTTTCCTTCAGCCAATTAGATTTAAGTGACATGGCATATTGGGCTTTAATGAAATGGGCTTGTCATTTTGACACATGGCATGGTCTCATTGGATTCTTTGTTTGACTTGGCGTAACACATCATTTGACACGTGGCGCCAAGGTGGGAGCTTCTTTGTTTGCCTTGGCGTGCCACATCATTTGACACATGGCGCCAAGATGGGCACTTCTTTGTTTGACATGGCGTGCCATGTCATTTGACACGTGGCGTTACAATGAGCGCTTCTTTGTTTGACTTGGCATGCCACGTCATTTGACACGTGGCACCAAGATGGGCCTCTTGGATGAGAGGATATTGGGCCTAATAAAGTGGGTCATCTTTTGTAGCCATAATTGAATTTGGGCTTTTAATTAAATCCTTACTTTATCGGACTTAATTAATTAACCCAATTATATTAATCCATAATATTTGTTTGGACTAATATATTTTTGGGTTATCTTTTGTAGCCCAAATAATTGAACTTGGTCTTTTAATTAAATTCATACTTTATTGGACTTAATTAACTAACCAATTATATTAATCTATAATATTTATTTGGACTAATATATTTTGAATTTAATATAATTTGAATCATTTCATAAAATTTATATTTCGATAAATTTTATATGATTACAAATGCCTTGTACTTCAAGTCTTGTCGGAATATTTTATCATTTGAAGACTAGACTTGAAGTATTAACTTAACATTATAATAATAATTTTATTATAATATTATAAAAGAGTATTGACATAATAATATAACTTCGTTATTATAATTTTATGTCGAAAAGGAAAATTATTCTCAACTTTACCTTATTTGAAAAAAAAAAAAGAATTTGACCCTCTTTTCTTTTTCTTTCTCTTTTCTTTTTTTCCTTTTTTTCTTTCTTTCCTTTTTTTAGACGTGGTCAACTGACCACTTTTCCTTTTTTTTCTTTCTTTTCCTTTTTTTTTCTTTTCATTTTTTCTATTCTTTCCTTCTTCTTTTTTTTCCTTTTTCTTCTTGAAAAGCACCCAATAAATAGGGGTGTGCCTCTTTATACTTTTTCAATCAAAACTGAAGTCTAATCCCCACTGTCTTTGTTGAGGTATGACTCTCCTTTTTTTCACTTTTTCTTTTTTTTTATTCGGCCCCCTTTTTGTAGGTCAAAGAGAGCGGCATTTGTGCTTAATTTGATCTTAAGGTGTGAAGGGACCTGTTCCATGTCCCACCTTGAGATCACTAATTCGAGGCTTTACACTATTCCAAATATTTAAACATAGGGGACCAACAACACGAGACTTTACGTTGTTCTAAATGTTTAAACATAGGGGACCAACAACACGAGGCTTTACGCTGTTCTAAATGTTTAAACATAGGAGACCAACAATGCGAGGCTTTACGCTGTTCTAAATGTCTAAACATAGGGGACTAACAACGCGAGGCTTTACGCTGTTCTAAATGTTTAAACATATGGGACCAACAATGCGAGGCTTTAGCCTGTTTAAAATGTTTAAACATAGGGGACCAACAAAACGAGGCTTTATGCTGTTATAAATGTTTAAACATAGGGGACCAACAATGTGAGGCTTTACGCTATTCTAAATGTTTAAACATAAGGGACCAACAACGCGAGACTTTATAGGGGACCAATAAAGCGAGGCTTTACGCTGTTCTAAATATTTAAACATAGGGGACCAACAATGCGAGGCTTTACGCTGTTCTAAATGTTTAAACATAAGGGACCAACAACGCGAGGCTTTATACTGTTCTAAATGTTTAAACATAGGGGACCAACAACACGAGGCTTTACGTTGTTCTAAATGTTTAAACATTAGGGACCAACAACGCGAGGCTTGACGTTGTTCTAAATGTTTAAACATAGGGGACTAACAACGCGATGCTTTACGCTGTTTTAAATGTTTAAACATAGGGGACCAACAACGCGAGGCTTTACGCTGTTCTAAATGTTTAAACATAAGGGACCCCCAATTAGCCATATTCTTCGACTCTCGTTCCCCTTTTATTTTTTTTCGCGTGCTCTTACTAATAAAGGGTAACACTTTTCCTTTTATGCAGCCTAAACAATGGTCTTCTTCAAGGACTACACTTGCTCATCTTCCGGACTTAGCTACCTCATAATTGGGACGCAAGATAGCAAGGCAGAGACCAAACTTTTAGTCCGGGATCCCTTAGTTGGTCGTTAAGCTGATGCATGGCCACATTTGAGGAACACACTTCACCAGGCAGATTGGACTTTTGAATACGACCACAAATCTAACAAAGCTTCCAAAATATGGTATCTTGAGAAACCAAATCTTCAAGGCACCAATCTTGCAAGCACTCTCCCAAATTTAGGGCACCGCATGATTCAGGAAGGGTTACGTTGGGGAGATGAGATTCTATTTGAAGGTGAATATTATTGCATCCCGGGGTATTGGGAATGAACAAAAGATGTCCTTAGCAAAAATGGGTCGAGCTTAAACGATGCTAACCTCCGAGATTCCATCGTTGCTTCTCTTTTTACTTATGATCGGAACTCCAATATCGTGTAGGCCTTTTGTGAGGCTTGGTGTCCCCAGACAAACACACTACTTATGTCTCTTGGAGAAGCATCTAATATCCTTTTGGGATTTATATGTTCTTGGTGGCTTATCGATCAGTGGGTGTCCTTATAAAGAGGTGATACCTAGTGCCAAAGAGCTTACAGGTCATGATGCCAAGAAGGAATTTGTTTGCCGCCTTTCATCATCTTAAAGTGAAGGCGGGTGATAGCTTGGGGGTCTCTCTTAGTGACTGGATACAATTTTGGTGTAAACGAGACATTAAGTATGAGCTAGTTCCCACGAGGAAAGAGAAGAAAGTTCGACGCTTAGCATCTACGCATAACCCCACAGGTGAGATATCAATGGATGTGAACACATGGTTAAGCTCTCAAGAGATGACCTTTTCTATGCTTGGAGCAGAACACTAGAAATATGGGACTTATTTGGCAGTATTCTTGTTATGTTGGTTATGTATCTTTGTATTTCCTGCTGAATGGGGAAACCTTATTCAGCTTGAAACTTTTATGATGGCAAGCTTGATGGCGAGTGGTCAAAGGGTTAGCCTTGTGGTCCCAGTCTTAGCGAGCATCTATCGTGGCTTAAATAAGATTTCAAGTTCTTCATAGTTTGATCGTAGTAAAGTTTTTTTCCCCATTCATTATGTTTATGGTTGGCTTGCTTATCATCTTAAGACACATTATCCTTTTATCGGCAGACCTTCTCTCCCGTAGATGGTGACATATTCTGGTGAGGGTGCTGCAAAATATTTTGACAAGGATGAGGCACGAAAGCGCGTCCATTGAGGTGAAAGCCTTGTGTGGAATGCGACCATGCTTAACAGGCCTCACCCAATGAGCCTTCACTTTAATTATCTTGCATTGTGGAAGGGAGACTTTTTCTTTATCAAGCCATACAGTCCCCACCGATTTAGTCATCAATTCGGGTTCCATCATGATACTCCTGGATAGATCGAACCGGATATTCGTGCTGAATCTCTTGATGAGAGACTTAGATATTGGAGAATCTGTGTCTCGCGTACTACTATTTCAAGAGCGACATTTCCACCTGCGGTTGCTTCCGCGAAGAAACTTTACTCTACTCGATATATGTCTTGGTGGGAAAAATCTCATGGGAAGTTTCTTGAGGATCATTTGGCAACTTTGGTGGAAAAGGCTGGGCTAAGCTTCACCACTCTTTCAAATGACAAAGGTCCAAACACTAGAGAGGAGCTCTTACGAGTTGACGCCCCATTCGCCCCATGACCTCAAAGTAAGAGGCTCAAGTCTTCTAAGGGGTCTAAGAAAGAGATAACTCGTGCTCCTAAGCCTACGAAGAGATGCCCCTTAGTTCTTCCATCTACAAAGAAAGCCTCTCAAGAGACAAGCAAAAGCAGCAATGGAGATCAATGTTGGAAGAGAAAAAGACATGAACCAATGGCGCTTGAGGTTGTTGAGTTGGAGATTGTGGAAGAACAAGGCATCGATGGTCTTCCAAAGACATTAGCTATTCAGAGCAAAGAGGTTTTCCTTCTGGCCTCAATTTTTCTTTTAGAAAAATTCACGATTAAGTATTCTTCCTTCCCTTTTTATGTAGGTGAATGTTGTTGAGAATCCAAAGGAAACACTACAAGAGGGGCTGCAAATTAGTGTTGAATCCATCACGACATCAAAACCCAAGGTAGAGTCAACTTTAGCTATTGAGCAGGAGCAGAGAATTGCAATCACTACTCATGATCAAACTTTAAGAGGGTTGACCTTTGATTCGAGTAGCACTCCTCCACTCCTTTCAAAGCAAGGTGGGGCCAAGTCTATTTTTGAAGGAAAAAGCATTGTTTCCACTCATAAGAAGAAGCATATCTTGGGCCTTTGGGAAGAGATTTGTGGCAAACTCTCTAGAACTTCTCTAAATGCAATCTCATCCTATAAAGAAGATATTTATGAGATTCTCCAAGAGATGAGTGAGATGCGTCTCATAGATCTTTCACCCTTGAAGCATTTGGTAGACTCTCTCTTTGAGTTTGCTGCCTCCTATGATCAAGAGCGCTCCAATTTTGTAGATAAGTGCATGAGGACAAGAAGCTGGAATTGCTTTCTAAGGCCAAGAAGGGTCTTGGGTCACTCAGAGTAGAGGAGGACGAGAAGGCTAAACATGTTTCTTCTAAAAGAAAGTCACTAAAGAAGGTCAAAAAGAAGTTAGCAACTCTAGAGGCAGAGCGAGAGGAACTTGAGGCTACCGTAGATGCTGCCAAGAAGGATATTGAGGAGGTTCTAGCCAAGATCCTAGTTGCTGAGAAGGAGGTGTCCTCTTATGACAACATGGATTTCTTGACGACCGAAGATTCGAATCGCTTGGAGCATAGGAAAGAGTGCTTAGAGGCTAGTCGTCAAGATTTGATCAACTATAAATTATGCTTAGATTAGGCTCCCTCATCCCCCCCCCCCCCTTTTTATTTATTTCCTCAAGATTTAGATTGATATGTTAGACAATTTTATAGCAATAGATTTTCTCTATTTTTTCTTTGTCTCACATCTTGCATTTGTGGTTTTAACTTGAAGTTCTTCACATGTTATCTTTTGCCGCAAGCTTTAGAAATTCAAACTTAGTAAGAATGAAAATAACTAAAGTCCTTTCTCTTTGAAGTTTGTGCATTTGCCTTTGCAAATTTTACGCAACTTAATGTTGTAACTCACGAAATGGATAAATTTCAAGAATGTCCACACAAGCTTGAGAACTTGAGGACTATCACTTGCATACTCGCTTACTTTGAGAACCGACATGTAGACTTTGGGACTTTAGTTTGGAGACTTGGGGAATATGAGAACTTCAACCTGCAAACTTGATCAAATTTGGAAACCTCAAGCATGCTATCGAATAAACTCGCATTCCATAGGGCTTTGCCCCTGTAAGGAATCCAGTAGGGACATATGATTTTTTAACACTCATGCAACTGAAATTGGAATGTAATTCCAAGTGCCTACGTACCTCAATGAAGAGGATCAAGTCACAACATAGTTCTGGGGAGTGTTTCTTTTTTTTTTAGGGTGTCGTACACAATTTATACTCTTGCGGGCCAGGAGTATCCCAAATTTCAAGGAGCATAATTTTCCTCAAGGATAGTACCTCTTAAGGAATTTTGCATTTATAGGACTGATCCTTATGCCATCCGCATCGACAAGTTTGTAAGCACCATTTGAGTATACTTCTTGTACTACATATGGTCCATCCCACTTTGAGGTGAACTTGCACCTAGACTTAAGTGAAGTGATAATGGGCCTTCTTACTACGAGAACTTGGTATCTAACTTGAAAACACCACAAGCGAACCTTTTTATTGAAAGCACGAGACAAACGAGCTTGATAACATTCAAGATTCTGTTGGGCTTCTAACCTTTTTTCATCAAGTGCTTCTAACTCGGCAAGACATAGTCGAGCATTTACTTCCTCGGTGAGCCCTTCTTGGATAGCTAGTCTCAAGGACGATATTTGACGCTCAAGTGGTAGGACCGCTTCAACTCCAAAAGCAAGCGAATATGGGATTGCTTGAGTCGATGTGCGATATGTCGTCCTATATGCCCCCAAGGCTTCTTCCATTTTTTCATGCCAGTCTCATTTGGACTTAGAGACCACTTTCTTCAAAAGATTACACAGAGTCTTATTGAATGCTTCGGCTAGACCATTGGTGGTGGCATGATACGCAGAAGATTTTCGCTGCTTGAAGCCAAAGAGATCGCATATTTTATTCATCAACGTGTTATCAAACGGCTTGCTATTATCAGTTATTATGTATCGTGGAATGCCAAATTGGTAGACAATGTTTACTCGAATAAAATTGACGACATTCTCCTTCTTGACTTCTTTAAGGGCTACAGCTTCGGCCCATTTTGAGAAGTAATCTGTT
Organism: Solanum rostratum; assembly: GCA_029948455.1. Lineage (NCBI taxonomy): Eukaryota > Viridiplantae > Streptophyta > Magnoliopsida > Solanales > Solanaceae > Solanum > Solanum rostratum. The sequence goes on along the minus strand of CM057050.1, from coordinate 35,428,865 downwards.
GCAGCCAAGATGTACAAGTGTCCACCAGAAGATTTTGGCAATGGTCCAACAACATCTAGTCCCCAAGCATCGAATGGCCAAGATACAATAGTAGGGTGTAAAACTTCAGGCAACTGATGTATGAAGTTTGCATGGAATTGACAAGTTTTGCACCTTCGAGCATAATCCAAGCAATCTTTTACCATGGTTGGCCAATAATACCCCATTCTTTTTATGTGAAAGTGGAGCTTTGGTCCAGACTGATGTGGTCCACACACTCCTAAATGTGCCTCTTGCAAGGCTTGAGTCGCTTCTTCCTCTCCCAAACATCGTAAGAGCATTCCCTCAAATGATCTCTTATACCATGTGTCCTTGTAGTAGAGAAAATGAGGTGCCTGATGAAAAATGTCAGTTCTTCTTTTAGCATCTTCTGGAAGTATCCCATAACATAAGTAGTCGATGATAGCTTGTCGTCAGTCCTCTTTATTGGCTTCGAAAACTGCGACAACACATTCAAGCTTATTCTCCATATGCTCGTCTTCATCCAACGATGGTACTACCCATTTTTGGCAGATAGTAACTTGCATCTGATCGAGAAGAGTCAGACTTAAGGCTAGAGCAGCCAAGGCATCAGCTGTTTTATTTTCTTTCCTTGGCACATGTTGGAGGGTCACATCTCCAATCCATCCTATCAACTTTCGGGCATAATAGTGATATGAGGGCAACTTAGGCTTCCTGACCTCATAGGTTCCCAAGAGTTGTTTAATCACCAATTAAGAATCACCAAAAACTTACAACTGCAATTGCTTCATGTCAATGGCCATTTCGAGTCCAAGTATTAGCGCTTGATATTCTGCAACATTGTTGGAGCAACATTGTTTTAATATGAAGGAGAATGGTAAGACCTCTCTTTGTGAAGTGACAAACACTACGCCCACGCCAGCTCCACCACGATGCGTAGCCCCATCAAAGTACATTTTTCCAAGGGGGTTGGATCTCGATGACCATTGCATCTTCATCAGGATGCTTATCAGTCAATTCCCAATCATCTAGTATAGGATGGTCTGCCAAAAAGTCCGCCTAATGCTTGCCCCTTCACAGCTTTTTGAGGGATGTACACAATCTCAAATTATTGGAACTGAAGGTACCACCTTGCTAGTCGGTCACTAAGGACTGGTTTCGACATAACAAATTTGATGGGATTTGCTCTAGAAACAAGATGGATAGTATGAACTGGAAAATAGTGCTTCATATTTTGGATTGAGAAGACCAGCGCCAAACACAACTTCTCGATTGGTGAATAATTCAGCTCATTTGGTGTCATCATTCTGCTCAAGTAATAAAGGGCATTTTCTTTTCCTTCAATATTCGCTTGGGCCAGTAAGGCTCCCACAGACCTTTCTTGCGCCGCAATATAAAGTATCAGTGGCTTTCTAGGTATAGGAGCTGCTAAGACCGGAGGCTTCGCCAAATATGCTTTGATACTTTCAAAGGCTTTGCTACACGTTGATCCCACTTGAAAGGGACACCTTTCTTCATGAGATGACTGAATGGTTGGCATCTTCCAACTAGATTCAAGATGAACCTCCTCAAGTAGGCTAATTTTCCCTGGAGACTTTTCAACTCATGAATATTTCGAGGCTCGGGCATCTTCAAAATTGCATTGACTTTGGCTTGATCAATTTCAATTCCTTGATGTTGCACAATAAAGCCAAGAAACTTTCCAAAAGCAACCCCAAAGGCACACTTTAGTGGATTCATCCTCAGTTGATATTTTCGAAGCAACTCAAATACCATTCTCAAGTCTTTCAAATGGTCGCTCCTTCTTTTTGACTTCATCACCAAGTTATCTATATAACACTCAACATTTTTATGGAGTAAATCATCAAATATATTTTGCATAGCCCTTTGATATGTGGCACCAACATTTTTCAAACCAAAAGGCATCACCTTGTAGCAATAAATGCCTTTAGGCATACGAAATGTTGTGAGTTCTTCATCCTTTGGTGACATGCGAATTTGGTTATAGCCAAAAGGACCATCCATGAATGACATTGCCTCATAGCCAGTTGTAGCATCAATCATCAACTCTGGAATGGGTAGCGGGAATTCATCTTTAGGGCATGCATTGTTGAGATCTCTAAAGTCAACGCAAACTTGAATTTTGCCATTCTTCTTCCTCACGGGAACAATGCTTGAAATCCACGTGGGGTATTTCACTTCACGAATAGAGCCCGCCTCAATGAGTTTGTTAATTTCTTTCTCGATCAATGGAACTAAGTCCGGCCTGAAGCATCTTTGAGCCTGCTTGACAGGACGAGCGCCATGCCTGACTGCTAATTGATGGACCGCAATCTTGGGATTCAAACCAGGCATTTCTTTATAGCTCCAAGCGAAGACATCCCTGTACTCTTTGAGTATATTCATATAATTCATTTCTTCATCAGCTTCTAGGAAAGCACTCAAGTAAGTTGGTTTTGGGTCTTCATCAGTTCCAAGGTTAACTTTTTTTAAGGGATCGATCGTGGTCTTCACTCCCTCTTCAAATTCTGGTGGAGTATCTCCAGCGTCCTCCTCTTCATGTGGGTCATTATCATTAATAGATATATGATGGCACCAAACAATACCTCCAAGCTCTTCATCAATTCTCAGTTGACACAAGGCATCATTCTCAATCTGAGTTGTAATATGACATGAGGAGCCTACGCTTTCTTCATCATCCTCGCGCTCTTTGGTGTACACCACAGTGTGAGCCTTCGCCTTTAGTACCTCTTTACATGAAACTACGAGTTCCACTCGTCGCTTCATCTTGGAAGGAATTATGCTTTCGAAATCCTTTTGGATCATAGGTGAAGGAAGCGTTGTTACCCTTAGGTGACTTCTTTGACTCTTATTATTCTTCTCCTTCAATGGACCTAACCTCTCGAACACAGAAGTCCTTGCAGTAGGTTTTCCAAGTCAATCAAAGACAGAAGACCGTTTATTAGAAGAGGAACACCCATCATCTGTAGTGACATAGTTATTGCTTGCCCTTCTTATGGAGATATGCACCGGTGGTGGTCAGCTATAGCCTAAACCTTCACGTGCTTTCCTAGTTGTGGCCTTCGATGGGAGTTTCCCTAGCCTAGACGACTCATCAGGATTGTACCCAACCTTTGCAAGTAACTTGTAAGCATTTGGATCAAAGCTTTCTGTACGTTTCGTTGGAAGTGATGTATTTTGTGGTAGATTTTGAGCCACAAAATTTCCCAACAGCTTTGAAGACAAGTTTATTGCATCGATCCGTTTGATAGAAAGAGTCAACCTTTCCAATACATTCCCTTGCACATCAGATGATTGACCCTCCTCTTTCTTCACCTTTGGGACATAACGGAGTATAGGGGATGGCTTTATTTTCAAGGGCATGGTCTTCCCTTTATTTGGACAAGTACTAGGCTCCCCAGTATCAGCTTTGGCCTTTTCAATAGCCGCATTGGTTGCTTTGCATTTAAGCCTATCAAACTTGGTCAGTTTGACACCCTCAAGCTTTTCCCCTTTCGTGACATAACTCTTCAAATAGAACTTTGCATCGGCAAAATGTGATTCCACTTCAATGAAAGGATTATTGTCAACAACTATTTTCCTTTCAATTCCATCTTCTAGGTACTTCAGACATTGATAGTAAGAAGATGAGACAATTTTGTTCTCGTGCACCCAAGGCCTTCCCAGTAATATATTATATGAAGTCTTTGCATCAATCACATGCATCCATGCACTTGATCGCAAATCACCCATGTGAATATCTAGCTTAATCGAACCTATAGACCTCTGCATCCCTTGATTGAATCCTTGTATCAACAAATGGCTTTCGCTAAGCTCTTCAGTTGTGATGCCAAGCTCTTTCAACGTGTGGATGGGTAGAATGTTGACCCCAGACCGTTCGTCTATTAAAATTCTATTGATCCTCTTGTCTAGCACGTGGCCCACCATATACAAAGGACGATTGTGTAGAGTTTCACCAAATAGAAGATCATCGTCTGTAAACGTGATTTTTATGTCACATGCACGTACTTCTTGAAAAGAGGGCCCCAAAGAATTTTCAGAAGATGGCGGATATGCCTTTGATAGAATTTCACCCACTACTTCGTCTTTGTTAGCAGGGGACACCTTCGATAAACTTCTATTCATTGTTTCCCCTGGTAAGCACTGTAACATGATCCTTCAACATTGTCTTGAGTGGCCTCCACACAGAACCAACTTGGTAAGAATTCCCGAAAGGTCATAGGATGTCGCTGTTTCTGGTGGTGATGCATTTCCACCTTCGGCCCCCTTGGACGCCTGACCGACTTCTGCCTCTTCGCTCTCTTTACTACCCTTTGTCTGGTCGGTTGTTCAAGTGATTCTTTTCGCGGACTTGTCTTGTTGTGTCTCTGCCTAGTCACGAGAATCCAATCTTCATCATCATCCATACCGACTTGGGATTTTTCTTTCTCTAATGTCCCTTCTTCTTTAGGTGTACATACTTGGACTGGGTCAAGCGAGCCGAACATGAAAGAGATTTGATTAGAGCTTGCCTTTCCATCATCAAGGACAATATTCTTTTTATTAGCCAATTGCATAACCTTGTCTTTGAAGACAAAACACTTTTCAAGAGGGTGACTTACGAGTCTATGATACTCGCAATAATTTAGGTCATCAGTTTTTCTAGCCTCATCGGGTCGTTTCATCTCTGGCAACTCAATGAGGTTTAGCTCAACCAATTCCTCAAAAATTTTAGGAACATCAGAATCCAGAAAAAGGGTATTCCTTTCTTGCATCTCTCTCAGGGTTAACTTTCGGTTTGAACGCTCTTGAAAAGTCGTCTTTACACTTTGCTTCCTACTCTCCTTTGCATTGAACTTCACAGGCGACATATTGACATTCATGGATTCTTTGTTGTCATTTCTGGGCAAAAATTTCCTCCCTCCATTTCTTAGGTTCCTGTTTGTCCTTTCCTTTGCGAGGATCATGAACCAGCATTCCATCTTTTCCGGCAGAAGACATGCTCAACTCCATATCATGAGCACGAGTTGCTAGATCTTCAAAGGACTTAGGTTTGATTCCTTGTAGGATGTACAGAAGCCCCCAGTGCATCCCTTGGATACACATTTCTATAGCAGAAGCTTCGCTAAGTCTGTCTTTTCAATTAAGGCTCGCGTTCCTCCATCGATTTATGAAGTCGATGATAGGTTCATCCTTTCTTTGGCGAGTATTTGTGAGTTCTACCATGCTCATTGTGCACCTTGTGCTATAGAAACAATTAAGAAACTCATGCTCCAGTTTCTCCCACCTGTCAATGGAATGAGGCTCAATGTCTGTGTACCAGTCAAAGGCATTTCTTTTCAAGGAGCGGACGAATTTTTTAACGAGATGGTATCCATAGGTTCCAGCATTATTACATGTCTCCATGAAGTGTGCAACATACTACTTTGGATTTCCTCTTCCTTCGAATTGCTGAAATTTATGGGGTTGATAACCGGCAGGAATTTTGAGGCTATCAATCCTTGCAGTGTAAGGCTTAGCATATGTATGGGAAGACCTTGTGGTGATTTCATACTTGTCTTTAATGGTCCCTTCGATGAACTACTTTAACTAATCAAGTGGGATCATCCCCTTAGTGGAGACTGGCATCTCCTTGATACGTGATGCCTGGTTCAGAAGATTTTCAGTCTCTTGAACTTCAACGCCTTTTCCAGGTGCATGGCTAGATTCTCCACCTAGTAAAACATCCATCCTATCCATCAGCTTATCGATGCGAGATTCTTGACTTTGCACATGTTTGGTCAATCCTTCAATCATCTTTGACATATTCGTAAGTTGCTCCTCCTGGATGAAGCATCAGTTACCATTGCTTGAATGACCATCAGTGATGGACTTTCATGCGAGTTAACCTTCAAAGGGCTCATATCACATGAGCCTTTCTTCACGATAGAGTTCCTAGAACCAGGAAACTAAAGTGAAGCTAAAGTCTTTTTGATCTTTTCAGTAATACTGCTTTCTCCATTCGTAACATTTGTAGAGGATCCTACTCCTCTCAGAGTTGAAGACACCAAGACAGGAATTGATGTGGACGGCACATGAAGTGTTTGTTGTCCTAGCATGGTAGCCTTGCTCCTCATAACAACACCAAAACGCCCAGAGGGTAACACTAAGAATTCCCTCCACTTTAGCAGAGAACTTGGAGCCAGTAGCGTTGGAGAAAGTTGATCGGGAGTTAATCTTCTTGGAAGCCGTTTGAATGTTGTTTCATGCTTGAAAAGTTGAGATGAGAGGTAAAGATTGTCCCACCGGGCGTGCCAGAATTTGTAGACGATAAAATTCGTATCGCGAAAATAATAATCAAGAACAAAAATATTGCAACAATCATAATATTTGATTTCAATATGCGAGTGTTACAATCTCTATGAATCCTCTGATTCGCCTTTTCAAGTGTAAATTCAAGGGCTATTGAGCTTGTTCTTGAATTTGAGGTTTGTTCTTAGACTTTGAATATATTTTTTGATCTTGATCTTGAAATCTGGATTTGTTCTTTATCTTGAAGCTTGTTCTTGAGTTCAAGAGCTTTTAAGCTTGTTCTTGAACTTGAATGTTTGAATTCTTGAATTTGTAAAGAAATTTGTGATTTTTGATTCACGAGCTCTCTCTAGCTTTTTTGTTAGAATTCTTCTTCCTTTTTTTTTTTTGAATTATGAAGACCTCTAATTATAATTATAGAATAGAGGAATTATAATAGGAAAGACTTCTCTTCAGCCAATCAGATTTGAGTGACATGGCATATTGGGCTTTAATGAAATGTGCTTGTCATTTTGACACATGGCATGATCTCATTGGATTCTTTGTTTGACTTGGCGTAACACATCATTTAATACGTGGCGCCAAGATGGGCGCTTCTTTGTTTGACTTAGCGTGCCACATCATTTGACACATGGCGCCAAGATGGGCACTTCTTTGTTTGACTTGACGTGCCACGTTATTTCACACGTGGCACCACAACGGGCGTTTCTTTAATTGACTTGGCGTGCCACATCATTTGACACGTGGAACCAAGATGGGCCTCTTGGATGAGAGGATATTTTGTGCCTAATAAAGTGGGTCATCTTTTGAAATTTGGGCTTTTAATTAAATCCATATTTTATTGGACTTAATTAATTAACCCAATTATATTAATCTATAATATTTGTTTGGACTAATATATTTTGAATTTAATATAATTTGAATCATTTTATAAAATTTATATTTCGATAAATTTTATATGATTACAATATTAAAGTTTGTTTTTATTATTATTTAAATTCATCATTTATTTTATTTGTGTTAGGATTGATTTAGTGTAATTGCATCATTATCTTAACATTCTTTTCTGATTTTATTTTTAATTGTTATTTGATAATTTTATTTAATTATTTATCCAATCTTTTATTAACATCTCTACAATCTTATTTTATTATTTATCCAGATGAAGATGTGGCACAATGCACAAATAAAGAAATAAAACGTGAAATTTACCTTGGAATCATAGACCTAAAAATTTTCAACACTGAAGTTGACTCTAGTCAGTAAAATTTGACACCTAAAATAGTTACAGTCGGGTTGTTGTGCGGTAGAAAAGCCTAGAAGAAAAATAAAATTAATTCAAGGAAAATCCAATATCTATAATAATAATAATAATAATAATAATAATAATAATAATAATAATAATAATAATAATGATAATGATAATGATAATGATAATGATAATGATAATGATAATGATAATGATAATGATAATGATAATGATAATGATAATAATAATAATAATAATAATAATAATAATAACAACAACAACAATAACAACAACAACAACAATGATGATGATAATAATAATGATAATAACGATCATGATGATGATGTTGATGTTGCTGCTGCTGCTGCTGCTGCTGATGATGATGATGATGTTGATGATGGGTATTCGAGTAAATATGTTTGGCTTAACTCATAAACAGACACCTAAACTTGTCCTCATTTTTAGCTTAGACATCTTTACTTCTAAGATTTGATCTCATTAAACACTTTTATCCTACTTGGCACTCTCCGCAGTCTTTTTTCATGTTAATTCTACTATTTTTTTATTTTTCAGCCAAAAATAAATAGTTGCGGTCCAAAAAAAAATTCATAAAAGTAGGTTCTCAAAATTCTCAGTTATCCAAAAAAAAAAATTTCATAAAAAGTAGGTTCTAAAAATTCTCCGTTAACCATGTCTGAAAAAAATTATTGCAATTTTAAATAAACTTTTTTCGCACATGGTTAACCTAGAATTTTTAGAAACTACTTTTATGAAGAATTTTTTTTTGGACCGCAACTATTTATTTTTGGCTGAAAAATTAAAAAAAATAGTACAATTAACGTGAAAAAAGACTATGGAGAGTGCCAAGTAGGATAAAAGTGTTTAATGGGATCAAATCTTAGCAGTTGAGGTGTCTATTAGGAACTTGTCTTAGTTTAGGTGTCTAAGTTAAAAATGAGGACAAGTTTAGGTGTCTCTTTATGAGTTAAGCCAAATATGTTCTATCATAAAAAACAAATGTGCATTCAATAGATTTTGTGGCAATATACATATACACATAATATACGTTATATATAAGATGGATTTACATTGGCCAAACATATATGTAGATACTTAAACTTGTCCCTAAATTTCATTTCGGCACTCCAACTCAATCTCATTTCATTTTAACCCTTCAACTCCAATTTTTATGTTCAGTTTTGACACTTCCGTGCAAGGAATTAACAAAATAGAGATAATGTACTTCACATGTCATGTCATGGCATAAAAGTCAGTTAAAAACACATACACTACACATCTAACTTACCCTTATTTTTTTTATTTGACACTATATCTTACCTTTGTTCCATTTTAACATTTGAACTTTATTTTTTATGTATCATTTTAAATACAATTACTAATTTTATAATTTTTTATTTTGTATTTGTTCTTTATTTTCATTTTATAATCGACGTTTACCCATTAGTTTTCAAAAAAAAAACTTAAAAAATTAACAGATAATCTTTTTAAAAAATAACGTATTTTTAGAGCCTCTCTCTCTCTCTCTCTCTCTCTCTCTCTCTATATATATATATATATATATATATATATATATATATATATATATATATATATATATATTTGAAAAATAACCAAGGAAAGTGTGTCTGCTTTCTTCTTTAAATAATCTATTAAATTAAATAACATCATATTTTTTTTTCATATTCAAACTTTGTGGATTTAACTCAAATACTAGCTTTCTAATTTTTCATTTAGCTCAATACAGGTAAAAGAAGCCCTTCTTCAATACAAATTAAAAAAAACCCTTGTTCATAGCTAATAACACTGTTAAAATAATTTAAACCTCGATAAACTTCATTGGATTGTTATTGATTTTTTCAGAAAGAAAATTAACGTACTTTCCTCTGTTATTTTTCATGTGAAAATACAGAGAAACTCTCAAAAAGAAATTATTTTAAAAAAAATCAACGTTCAGCCATCAAATTTTATTTTTTAAAACGGAAATTAATGTACGGACACCAATTTTTAAAATGCAAAATTGCAGTAAAAGAGCATATATAAAAAATGATAAAATTAGTAGTTTGTGCTCAAATGATACATAAAAAATAGAGTTGAATAGTTGAAATAGAACAAAGCCAATATAGAGTGCTGAAATAAAAATTAAGGGCAAGTTAGAGGAGTTATATGTGTTTGGCCCTAATTAAATAACTGTTATATAAATTTTTAATCCCTAAATAAAATTTTAAAATCTTCCCATCAAAAAATAAATATTTTATAAAATTTCAATGGATCCAGTTTCACGAGTGAAGAGTGATGATAGTTGAGGGTGACAAAAAATAAAAGAAGAAATAAAAGTGGATTAAAAAAAAAATAATAAGAAAAAACTTTTTTGGCTTTCACTCTATTTGAGAAAGTATGATGCACACACACTTCCATATCACACATTTCTGTTTAAATGATACACTTTTAATGATGTTAAAGTGTCTACTTGGAACAATCTATAGTTAAGGTGCCAAAATAAAAAATTGTGACAAGTTTAAGGGTCCCTTTATGTGTTTGGCCATTATATTCATTTTGATTTGTGTGTAACTTAATCATTAATGTGATATACTTGTTGTCCAAAATATATACATTGCAATGAGATATTCATTGATCACCAAGTATATAAAAATATAAATTACCCCATTTCTTGTAACAAGAGGTGAAGAAAGAACAAAGAAAGAATAAGAAATACTACATTATCTCTCTTTTATCTTCCTCCTTAGTTTTAGTATATTGTCCTTATTTTATAATAAATTATCAGCACGAAGCTCCAACCTCTAGCGAATAAATTAAGTTTCTACCTTAGTATGTATACAATCTTCTTCTAGCTATTCTTATATTCTACAATATATACATTATAATATTGTCACCATATTTTATTTTTTGAACAACTTATGATACTACTTGAATTTTCATTTAAGCATGCTATTATTATAATTAATTTTATGTACCTTGCAATAGGACTATTGTTTAATGTATATATATGGGTAAATATATATACATACATACATACATACATACATACATACATACATACATGTGTCTATATAGACATACATACATATATATAGAGCAAGAAAAGACATAAATTCCTCCTAAACTTGGCAGTAAAACTTACTTTATTACTCTTACACGGGCGTTTATGTCACGACCCGGGGTCGGGGTCTAGATGTGACACGGCGAATGGGGACCCGAAAACCCTCAAACAAGCCTCAAATTTGCGGAAAACTAAAGACAAGTATCAAAAGGGAAATTTGTAAATCCAAAAGGAGCATATTTATAGATAACAAAATTTCAAGTCTTTACGTAACCCAATACATGCCTCTAAGGAGGGACGGGGGCCAGGACAGGTTTCGGGCTCACCCTCAGCAAAATACAAATGTACGTAAGGAATACAAGGAAATAAGGTTTGCCCTCGGAAGACGGGGCTCACCACAAAATAGCTGCAAAAAGGGGAACTACTCGCCCTGTGGATGAGGCTCAAACTGCTCGGTCCCTGCATGGTAAAATCATGCAGGCATAGAGTATGCGTTAGTACTTTTGAATGTACTAAGTATGCGGGTATGCAATGCACATGAATTACTGAACCTGCTTAATCATATTAGATGACAAGGTCCTGTAATATACAAGAATTGTATAATCAAAAGAAATTTAATATACGAGATGCCATGAGATGCATGGTGCGTGCAATGCGATAATGCTCCTATATACCTAACGGGGATGGACTATAACCGACAACCAAATCCATGCGAGCTATTACATGAATTGGACCGATTTGGACCTCCCACCGGTAGGGAGAGGATTACTTGCCAAAGGTAATCCACATCACACCTTACGGGGACACCCATTTCGGTGGATGGCCACCTTCCTTACGGGGACACCCATTTTGGAAGGGTTTACAGAATCATATCACAAACATTATAACGACTAACCATCACATCTTACGAGCACTCCCATTTCGGTGGACGGCCACCTTCCTTACGGGGACACCCATTTCGAAAATGGTGATCGTTCCTATGTTGGCACATAGTTCAAGGAAAGGGAGAGGGACTTGGAGATATCCCTAACGCCCCCAATCCATCGGTGCTAAGTACACATCCCACTAGAATACTTATACATATATAGATGCTTATCAAGAGAGAGCTAACATCCATTTAAAAACGTAATTATACAAATAGGCTCAATTACCAAATCCCAATCTATGACCATAATGCGTATGCAAGGAATAGCTCATCTACACATATACCAAAATGGTGCAAGCACCCATGTTGCCCAAGGAGCCATAATCATAAACAATCCGGTGATCACCTTATTGTCATATCCCATGTGTTACCAAAATTCACATTATAATCTCCCTTTTCGGACCAAAATTGGACTTAGCCCATATCTCCAAGATTTCCATGTATAAATGTCATGAGTATGTTGTAACGCAAAATGTAGGAATGGCATGGGTAATGTAGAATGTATCCAAAATTAGCAATAAAATGTAAAGATTAGGAATTCCATAACAAAATTCATATAGAAGTGTAGTATAAATCACCCATGCAAAATGACATCTTTAAAGGGACATGCAAGCTTCATAGTTTCATAGCTCAAGTAACTCACCATAGCTCAAGCTTATCATAACTCAAATTTCAGAATATTAACTAGTACATGCATGGTTCAAATTATCAAGTTCAAGTAGTAAAAAAAAATCTCACACTTAAAGTAGACAAGTGTAGTAACTAGTTTAAGAAGAACTTGGGTCTTCTTGGTTGAAAGGAACCAAGAATCAACCCACATACCTGATTGTCGACAAATTGAGGAGGAAATTGACTCACAATCTTGGCCCCTAGCTTGAACAATTTTAGAGAGATGTTGGAGAGTTCTTGAGAAAGAATTTTAGAGAGAGAGTGTTGAAGTGTGAAATGGTTAAAAATGGTGAAGTGTAAAATATATAGGAAGCTCAGGAAAGGGTGGAAAAGACCATATTTGCACCGGATTAAACCAAAATTACGAAATTGCCATTAATGAAACGGACCGGAAAAATGGTTCGTCTGGGTCACACGGTCCAGTAAACGGACCGTCTGGCTCCACACGTGGACCGTCTACTGGTCCGTGGCACTAGACTTGGATTTTTCGAGGGCAATATGTTTTTTGACTTAGTCGATCCACACTGTCCAGTAAACGGACCATCTAGTGTCACACGGCCCGTGTGATGGACCATCTCACCAGACTTAGAATTTTTCAGAAAAATATTCTTTCGGACCAAGTGTCACCAAATGGTCCGATAAACGGACCGTTTAAGGTCACACGGACCGTGCAATGGTCCGTATGAAGGTACCAAGGAAGTACACACACTTAGAACATAGTTTTGGCAAGAAATTCGTGGGCCAAAGCAGCCTCACGGACCGTTTGATGCCACACGGTCCGTGTGGCTGGCCGTGTGGGTTTCCTGCACGAACAGTCTGAACAAAAACGAGCATAACTCCTTGGTCCGAGCTCCGAATTAGGTGAAACCAGGTGCGTTGGAAAGCTAATTCAAAGAGCGTTAATGTGGTATGTCATAGGCCACCCAGTTCAATTTGAGATAAGAGATATGCTCACTCAAAGTTGACCCTCTTATTGGTACTTGAGAAGAGTTTAGCCAAGGGAATTCCTTTGAGGTCGTTAAACAAATTTCCGGGTCCTTACACCATCTCCCCCTTGGAAACATTCGTCCTCGAATGTGCAGGAACAAGGCTTAGAAAGCTAGAGTCAAGACAAGGTTCATCCGAGACAAGACACGATGCACAATTCAATGCAATTTACAAGGTTGTACATAAAAGCTTTTTATCATAAATCAATTATAGTTCAAAACCAGTTTATGTCAAAATTGTATTCAACTCATTTGCCAGGAAGGAAAAATTCTTTAATGTACACATATGCATGTCATGCCATGAGACTCAAGAGGAAAAGAAAATGACACAATTGATAGGAAAAGATTCCTAGTACCTTAGGCTTGAGTAGATTGGAAAAGATGGGGGTATCGCTTCATCATGTCCAGCTCCGCCTCCCAAGTAGCACTCTCCACTAGCTGATTTCTCCACAATACCTTTACCGAAACCACATCCTTGTTGCGAAGTCGCTTAACTTGCCTATCCAAAATTGCCACCGGTACCTCCTCATAGGTCAAATTTTCCTCAATCTCAATCCCTTCCAAAGGCACAATGGAGCTAGGATCGTCAACAAACTTTCTCAACATAGATACATGAAAGACCGGATAGATGAAACCCAAACCTGGAGTTAACTCTAACTTATAAGCCACATCTCCAATCCGCTCCACCACTTCATAAGGGCCAACATACCGGGGGCTCAACTTTCCCTTTTTGCCAAAATGCATAACGCCCTTCATAGGAGAGACTTTCACATAAACCCAATCCCCTACATGAAATTCGAGGTCCCTTCTCCTACTATCCGCATAGGACTTTTGGTGACTTTGGGCCACTTTCAATCTCTCCCTAATCACCTTTACCTTCTTCATAGCGTCCATCACCAAATCTGGGCCAACCAAGGCCATTTCCCCCACTTCAAACCACCCCACCGGGGATCTACACCTTCTCCCATACAAAGCTTCAAACGGAGCCATGCCAATACTAGCATGGAAGCTATTATTATAGGCAAACTCGATGAGTGAAAGATGATTATCCCAATTCCCCTTAAACTCCAACACACATGCTCTCAACATGTCCTCCAAGGTTTGAATAGTCCGCTCCGCTTAGCCATCGGTTTGAGGATGGAAAGCGGAACTCAACTTAATTTTGGTCCCAAGGCCTTTCATAAAAGATTTCCAAAAGTGGGAAGTGAACTGAGTACCACGGTCCGATAAGATGGACCTACTAGGTACACCATGCTACCTCACCATCTCTTGGATATACAATCTCGCATAATCCTCGGCACTGAAAGTAGCTTTGACCGGTAAAAAGTGGGCTGATTTTGTCATTCGATCCACAACAACCCAAATGGAGTCGAATTGCCTTCGGGTCCGAGGCAATCCAACCACAAAATCCATATTCACATCCTCCCACTTCCTAGTGGGAATTTCAATGTCTTGGGCCAAACCACCGGGCCTTTGGTGCTCAACTTTTACCTGCTGACAACTCGGACATTCCGACACAAACTTGGAAACATCCCTCTTCATACCATGCCACCAATAAATCTCTCTCAAGTCCCGGTACATCTTGGTAGACCCTGGGTGAATAGAGTAATGAGAGTTGTGAGCCTCACTCATAATCACCTTCCTAAGGTCATCCACATCGGGAACACAAAGCCGGTTTTGGTACCGGAGTACACCATCTCCCCCTTGGGAGAAAGCCTCGATCTCTTTTGCAGCAACAAACTTCTTCAACTCACACAACGATGGATCTAGATCTTGTTTAGCTTTCACTTCATAGACCACAGACGGTTCTGACCCGTTCTGAACCCGAATACTACCTGTGCTAGAATCAGTCAACCTGACACCCAACCTAGCCAACCGGTGAATATCCCTTGCCAACTCCTTTTTCTCATTTTCAACATGTGCCACACTCCCTATAGAAAACCTGCTAAGGGCGTCGGCTACGACATTGGCCTTTCCCGGATGATACAACACACTCATGTCGTAATCTTTCAGAAATTCCAACCACCTCCTTTGCCTGAGATTAAGATCCCTCTGAGTGAACACATACTGCAAACTTTTGTGATCGGTAAATACATCAACATGGACCCTGTACAAATAGTGCCTCCAAATTTTCAAAGCAAATACCACCGCTGCTAATTCAAGGTCGTGAGTGGGATAGTTTCGTTCATGCACCTTCAACTGTCTTGATGCGTACGCTATCACCTTACCATTCTGCATAAGCACACATCCCAATCCGACCCTCGAGGCATCACAATACACCACGAACCCTTCTGAACCACTTGGCAAGGTCAAAATAGGAGCTGATGTAAGCCGATCCTTCAAAGTTTGGAAACTCCTCTCACATTCACCCGACCATACAAACTTAGCCTGCTTCTGAGTCAACTTGGTCAACGGAGATGCAATAGAGGAGAAACCTTCTACAAATCTTCTATAGTACCCGGCCAGCCCAAGAAAACTGCAGATATTCGAAGGAGTCAACGGTCTAGGCCAATTTTTCACAGCCTCCGTCTTCCTTGGATCTACCTTGATACCATCTCCGGATACCACATGCCCGAGGAAAGCCACTTCGCCCAACCAAAACTCACACTTGCTAAATTTGGCATACAATTTCTTTTCCCTCAGAGTTTGGAGGGCCATCCTTAAATGATTCCCGTGCTCTTGTTCACTTCGGGAGTAAACGAGGATATCATCAATAAATACCACCACAAGCTGTCCAAGAACGGCTTAAACACCCTGTTCATTAAATCCATAAATGCGGCCGGAGCATTAGTTAGACCAAATGACATCACCACAAATTCAAAGTGCCCGTACCTTGTTCGAAAAGCTGTTTTAGGGATATCACACTCTCTAACCTTCAACTGATGGTATCCGGAATGGAGATCAATTTTTGAGAAGTGTGTGGCACCTTGTAGCTGATCAAACAAATCATCAATCCTCGGCAACGGGTACTTGTTCTTAACTGTCACTTTATTCAGCTGCCTGTAATCAATACACATATGGAGAGACCCGTCCTTCTTCTTCACAAACAATATGGGAGCACCCCACGGTGATGTACTAGGCCGAATAAAGCCCTTCTCTAATAAGTCCCTTAACTGCTTTTTCAATTCCTTCAATTCTGCCGGGGCCATCCGATACGGAGGGATAGAAATAGGCTGAGTATCTGGAAGAAGATCTATGCCGAAATCTATCTCTCTATCCGGAGGAATGCCCGGTAAGTCCTCGGGGAACACATCCGGAAATTCATTCACCACAGGGACTGACTCGAGAGTAGGCACCTTAGAATATGCATCTCGGACCCTTACCAAATGGTAGATACACCCCTTAGAAATCATTTTTTGCGCCTTGAGGTAGGAAATAAACCTACCTTTAATAGAGGAATCACTACCCTTCCATTCAAGAACTGGCTCACCGGGAGGTTGGAACAGGACCTTCCGGGTTCTACAATCTATGGAAGCATAAGATGATGCATGCATCCAATCCATTCCGAGAATCACATCAAAATCAAACATTTCAAGTTCCACTAGATCACATGGAAAGATTTTATGCAACACAGCAACAGGACACCCATAATAAACCCTATGAGCAACAATAGATTCACCCACGGGGGTGTAGACCGAGAAAGGTTCTCTTAGAATCCGGGGTTTCAAATCGAACTTAACAGCCAATAACGGAGTCACAAAAGACAAGATTGCCCCTGGGTCAAGCAAAACGTAAGCATCAAATAAAAAACTTTTAACATACCCGTCACAACATCTGGAGCCTCCTCGACGTCCTGGCGAGCATGGAGTGCATAGAACCTGTTATTTCTCGGGGTAGCACCTGGAGGACCCCTTTGTTGACCCTGCCCACCTCGGGCTACCTGACCTCGGTCTCCACGCGCACCCTTTGGACAGTCAGCAACTTTATGATCCTTGCTTCCACACCCGAAGCAAAGTCCCAATTCCCTCCAGCAAACACTCGTGTGGGACTTCCCACACTTGTCACACCTCGGATATACTGGTCCACCACCCACCTGTACCCCGGGAGGGGGTGCCCGGGCATTAGCCACCCAAGCTCCCGAGCCTTGGCCCTGTTGGAAGCGACCAAAACCCGCATTCTTTGCTCCAGAGAACCTACCATCAACCCGGACTCTCTTGGGATCGTGTGCCCTCTTCTCCTTGAGTTTCTCCCCCTCGATCTGCTCAGCATACACCATGAGTCGGGCAATATCCATGTCCCCAATCAGCATAGCAGTCCTGCATTCTTTCAGTAGCAAGTCAGAAATACCTGAAACAAATTTGTGCATTCTCGCACGGGGATCGGCCACCAGGGATGGAGCATATTTATACAGCTTAGTAAATTTGAGGACATAATCCCTCACACTCATGCTCCCCTGCTTGAGGTTAATAAACTCGGTCATTTTGGCCTCCCTCAGCTCAAGTGGGAAGAAGCGGTCAAGGAAGGCAGATTTGAACTCTCCCCACGACACCTCATTATCACAAACCCTTTCCATGGCCCACTGAGTATACCATACCTGGGCCACATCTTTTAACTGGTAGGCAGCCAACCCAGCTTTTTCCTCAGAAGAGACGCCCATAATATTCAGTATTTTTGAAAGCTCATTGATGAACTCCTGAGCATCCTCATCAGCCCTTGATCCATAGAATTCCGGAGGATTCATCCTAATAAAATCCCTCATAATAGAAGCGGGTGCAGGGTCCCGTGGCAAGTTGGCTTGCCTTGCTTGAGCTGTCACCGCCTGCGCAAGCATGGCGAAAGCAGCACGAAATTCGCCATTTGATATAGGCTCCTCCATAGGCTCGGGAGGGGCCTGATCCTCGGCAACAGGAGCCGGCCTAGGGAGTGGAGGTCTTTGTCACGACCCGAGGTCGGGGCCTAGATGTGACATGGCGAATGGGGACCCGAGAGTCCCCAAACAAGCCTCAAAGTATCAAATTTCCACATCATTGGTTCAAAATAAATTATTTAAGCACATATATTTAAATGACGAAAATCAAATCTCAAGAGTCCATTCATTTATAGTTAAACAAAATGAGTTAGTTTTACAAGTGCCCAACATTTGCCTCTAGTCATAAGATGGGACGGGGGCCAAGACATGTCCCGGGCTCACCCTCAACTAAGAAGAGAAATAGATAACAACATAGGTAGAAAGAAGGTGGCTTGTCCTTGGAAGATAGGACTCACCACAATATCAACTCTCCGAATTCGAGCTACCCGTCAAGTGGTGGATGATCATAACACACGGTCCCTACATGGTAAAATCATGTAGGCATAGAGTATGCGTTAGTACGTTTGAATGTACTAAGTATGCGGGTATGCAATGCACGTGACTTACCGAACCTGCATAATCATGTTAAGTGGCAAGGGCACATAATATACAAGGAATATATAAACAATGGGAATTTTAGTATACAAGATGCCCTGAAATGCGTGATGCGTGTGATGCGGTAATGCTCCTATATGTATATATATAAAGGGGATGGACTATAACCGACACACCCAAGTCCATGCGAGCTATTACATGAACCGGACCGAATTGGGACCTCCCATCGGCGGGGAGAAGATTACTTGCCAAAGGTAATCTACACCACACCTTACGGGCAACCCCTACTTTCAGTGGATGGCCACCTTCCTTACGGGCAACCCCTACTTTCAGAAGGATTTTCATAACATCTAGCCATTCCTTACGGGCAACCCCTACTTTCGGTAATGGCTCCTATCCTGGCACATAGTTCAAGGAAAGGGAGAGGGACCTTGGGGCTATCCCAACACTCCAAATCCATCGGTGCTAAGTACACATCCCACAAGAATACATATAAATATATGCACATATGCTTATCAAGAGGGAGCTAACATCCATTTCAAAATGTGATTATACAAATAGGCTCAATTACCAATTTCCAAACTATGACCATAATGCGTATGCAAGGAATAGCTCATCTACACTTGAGCAATAATGGTGCAAGCACCCATATTGCTCAAAGAGCCATAATCATAGACATACCGGTGATCACCTTATTGTCATATCCCATGTGTTACCAAAATTCACATTATAATCTCCCTTTTCGGACCAAAATTGGATTTAGCCCATATCTCCAAGATTTCTATGGATAAATGCCATGAGTATGTTAAAATGCAAAATGTAGGAACGACATGGGTAATGTAGAATGTATCCAAAATTACCAATAAAATGTAAAGATTAGGAATTCCATAACAAAATTCATGTGAAAGTGTAGTATAAATCACCCATGCAAAATAACATCTTTAAAAGGGACATGCAAGTTCATAATTCCATAATCCAAATAGTTCATTTCCATAAAACCACCCTAAATCATGATAAGGAGCCTTAACTAACACATGCATGGTTCAAAATACTAAGAACAAGTACTAAAAATTCACATTTTAAGTATACAAGTTTACAAATTAGTTTTAATAAGAATTTGGGTCTTCTTGGTTGAAAGGAACCAAGAATCAAACCCCACATACCTGACTTGAAGACAAACTTGAGGAGAAGAGGGCTTCAATTGAGAGCCTTGACTTGAATTTCCTAGAGAGAGGTTGGAGAGTCTTGGTGGAGTGAATTTAGAGAGAGGGAGAGAAATGAAGTAGAAATGGCTGAAGTGTGAGGGTGAGAGGCTTATATAGGAGGCTTAGAAGGGTTGGGAAAAGACCAAATTTTCATTTAAAATCTTCAAAATTACCGAAATGCCATTAATGAGACGGACCCCAAAATTGGCCCGTCTGAGGCATACGGGCCGGTACACGGTCCGTGTAGAGTCACACGGACCGTTTACTGTACCGTGGTCCCAAACTTTAATTTTTCGGAGGCAAGCTTTTCCGGACCAAGTATCACCACACGGTCCGATAAACGGACCGTCTGGGGTCACACGGACCGTACAATGGTCCGTATGAAGGTACCAAGGCAAGAGACACACTTAGAACACAATTTGGCAAGAAAATCGATCATGACTTCAGCCTCACGGACCGTTTGCTGCCACACGGTCCGTGTGGCTGGCCGTTTGGCTTGCCTGCACAGACAGGCTGAACGAAAACGAGCATAACTCCTTGGTCCGAGCTCGGAATCAGGTGAAACTAGGTTCGTTGGAAATCTAACTCAAAGAGTTTTAATTTGATATATTATTGGACACCTAATTCATTTTGTGATAAGAGATATGGCCATTTAAAGTTGACCCTTCTACCGAATCATATGAAGAACCTTTAGGATTAGTGTCGGAGAAGTTTAGGAATGTAAAAAGGGGTTTCAAAGGTCATAAAAAGCCTTGGGGATGAACCAAAATATCAAAAACACCTCAATAAAATGGATCCTTAAATTTTACAAGGGCCTTGACACGGTTAGCTTCACGGTCCGTGAAGGCTCCCGTCTGGCCCAGACAGGTTTTACGAAAACGGGCGTAACGTCTTGCTCCGAACTCAGAATAAGGTGAGACCGGATGCGTTGGAAAGATAATTCAAAGGGCTTCGATTTGATATGTTATGGGCCACCCAGTTCATTTTGAGCTAAGAGATATTCCTATTTAAAATTGGCCCATCTATCGGCACTTGAGAATAATATAGCCAAGGGAATTCCTTTGAACTTGACTTGATGTAGGAGACCCATGATGATCTTAAACAACATAGATAAGTTAGAATTGAAGGCTTGAGAGTGAATTTAGCTTCAGCATAAGGTACCGTACTTAGAAATATCTCACTTCGGAAGCTTTACGGATGACCTCACGGTCGTGATGGCTCCCATGAAGTGCCACCTTGGTCCAAAACTTTTCTGAAATCAATTTTCATGCTTTCTTGAGGTCGTACAAAATTCCGGGTCCTTACATCATCTCCCCCTTGGGAACATTCGTCCTCGAATGTGGAAGAGTAAGGCTTGAAGGGCTTGACTTAGAACATGAAACATCCAAACACAAGATACAATGCATAGTCTATCATTTGAAAATCATAAATCCTTTAAAACTGATACCAAAACATATTTAAATCACTCAAAACATCTTGAAAAATCATTTTTGTGCACATGTATGCATGTCATGTCATGAGACTCAAGAATTGAAGAATTAGGACCATTGAGAATAGGAAAGGACCTAATATTATGGGCTTGAGTAGATTGGAAAGGATAGATGTATCACCGCATCAAACTTGATTCCACTCCCCACGTAGACTTTCCACATATTGGTTTCTCCGAAGTACGTTAACCGAAGCCACATCCTTGTTACGAAACCGCTTCACTTGTCTTATCAAAATCTCAACCGGAGCTTCCTCCATAAGACAAGTTCTCCTCAACCCCAACACCTTTCAAAGTCAAAATGACACTAGAATCACCAACACTTCCTCAACATAGATATATGCAAAACCTAGTAACTAGAGCTCAATTTCAGAGGCAAATCCAACCTATAAGCTACACCCCCAACCCGCTTCAACAATCTCATGTAGACCTATATACCGGGGACTTAGCTTTCCCCCTTACTCGGAATTCACCACACTCTTCATGAATGAGACCTTCATATACACCCAATTACCAATGCAAAACTCAAGATCCTTCTTTCAAATATCCAAATGAGACTTTTGATGACTTCGAACCACCGCCAACCTTTCCCAATTAACTTCACCTTCTCCATAGGCTCCAACACTAAATCCAATCTAATCAATGCCATTTCCCCTTGCTCAAACCACCCCACCGGAGACCTACACATATTACTATATAAAGCCCAAACGGAGTTATACCAATGCTAGCATGAGGGAAATTGTAGTAAGCAACCTCAAGAAGTGGTAGATGATCACCCCAATTACCTTTGAATTTTAACACACAAGCCCTCAACACATCCTCCAAAGTTCAAATTATCCTTTCCATTTACCCCTCGATTTGAGGATGAATGGTGGTGCTCAACTTTACCTTAGTACCAAGTCATCCTTGAGACGACCTCCAAAAGTAAGAAGCAAATTAGGTACCGCGATCAGATATGATAGACCTAGACACACCGTGCAACCTCACCAAATTTTTGGATGTACAACATTGCATACCCTTCGGTGCTAAAATAGCCTTGACTGGTAGGAAATGAGCTATCTTAGTCATCCGATCAATAATAACCCAAATAGAGTCGAATTACCTTCAGTTTAGGGCAACCCAACCACAAAATCCATATTTACATTCTCCCACTTCCAAGTAGGGATCTCAATATTTTGAGTTGCACCACCGGGCCTTTGGTGCGCTACCTTCACTTGTTGACACTGGGGCACTTAGGTACGAGCTCGGCTATGCCCTTCTTCATACCATGCCATTAATATACCTCCTTCAAATCCCAACACATCTTAGTTTGTTCCGGGTGAATCAAATGCAAAGAGTTATGGGCTCCACTCACAATCTTCCTGGAGAAGACTTGAAAAAGGATTTCCCAAGCATGGTTGGGATGGATTATTTTTCCCTAAGATCACCCACATCCGTAACACATGACTGACTTTGATACCGAAACGCACCATCTCCCCCTTGGGAGAAAACCACTATCCTATTGGCAACCAACCTCTTCAACACAACCAATGACAGATCTAGATCTTGCTTAGCCTTACATCAACAATCACTCAAGATTCCGCCCCATTCTAAACATGAACACCAACATTATTAGAGTCGGTCAACCTAACAACCAATCTAGTCTATCGGTAAGCATCCTTTGCCAGCTCTCTCTTCCCTTCACCAACAGAAACCATATTTCCCATAGATAGCCTATTCCGAGCAATGGCTATAACACTTTCCTTGACAAAATTACATTGTACACTCATCTCATAGCCCCCAAGGAGTCCCAACCCTCTTCTTAGTCCCAAGTTAAGATCCCTTTGAGTGAACACATATTGCGACTCTTGTGGTAGGTGAAAACATTGACACATACCCCCTGCAAATAGTACCTCCCAATCATCAAGGCGAACACCACAGCCGCTAACTCAAGATTAGGAGCCGGGTAATTACGCTCTTGCACCTCCAATTGCCTTGAAGCCCAAGCTACCACCCTAACATGTTTCATAAGAACACAACTCCAAACCAAACCGAGGAGCACCACAATACACCACCAACCTATTTAAGCCATCCGATAATGCCAAAACCGAATCTGACGTACGCCGACCTTTCAAGGCATGAGAACTCACCTCACATTAATCCGACCATACAACTTGGCCTTCTTCTAGCCAACTTGATCAACGAGGATGCAATAGATGAGAAGCTTCCAACAAACTTCCATCGTAACTAGCCAACCAAAGAAAACTTCGAATATCCAAAGGAGCAAGCATGTCAAACAACACATATCCTTCACTAACTCCCTTTTGGACCTATCCATAAGGTCGCTACAACGCCTTCCTCTCCTAGATTTGCATTATGAGCTCAAGGTAACTCTCCCTATTCGATAGGGAGGGATGGAGACAAAGGATTTTAAGACACGCACCATGGCACGATTAGAATCAAGATAAGTAAAACATTTCCTAAAACGCCTTGTAGCCTCTTACACATAGATGTGGCGCACTTCACACCCATGAATAAGACTCTACTTGACGCGGCATGTTGGACTCCGAGGACCATTTATAAACCTAGTGCTCTGATACCATCTTTTGTCACGACCCGAGGTCGGGGCCTAGATGTGACACGGCGAATGGGGACCCGAGAGTCCCCAAACAAGCCTCAAAGTATCAAATTTCCACATCATTGGTTCAAAATAAATTATTTAAGCACATATATCTAAATGACGGAAATCAAATCTCAAGAGTCCATTCATTTATAGTTAAACAAAATGAGTAAGTTTTACAGGTGCCCAACATTTGCCTCTAGCCATAAGATGGGACGGGGGCCAAGACATGTCCCGGGCTCACCCTCAACTAAGAAGATAAATAGATAACAACATAGGTAGAAAGAAGGTGGCTTGTCCTTGGAAGATAGGACTCACCACAATATCAACTCTCCGAATTCGAGCTACCCGTCAAGTGGTGGATGATCATAACACACGGTCCCTACATGGTAAAATCATGTAGGCATAGAGTATGCGTTAGTACGTTTGAATGTACTAAGTATGCGGGTATGCAATGCACGTGACTTACCGAACCTGCATAATCATGTTAAGTGGCAAGGGCACATAATATACAAGGAATATATAAACAATGGGAATTTTAATATAGAAGATGCCCTGAAATGCGTGATGCGTGTGATGCGGTAATGCTCCTATATGTATATATATAAAGGGGATGGACTATAACCGACACACCCAAGTCCATGCGAGCTATTACATGAACCGGACCGAATTGGGACCTCCCATCGGCGGGGAGAAGATTACTTGCCAAAGGTAATCTACATCACACCTTACGGGCAACCCCTACTTTCAGTGGATGGCCACCTTCCTTACGGGCAACCCCTACTTTCAGAAGGATTTTTATAACATCTAGCCATTCCTTACGGGCAACCCCTACTTTCGGTAATGGCTCCTATGCTACCACATAGTTCAAGGAAAGGGAGAGGGACCTTGGGGCTATCCCAACACTCCAAATCCATCGGTGCTAAGTACACATCCCACAAGAATACTTATAAATATATGCACATATGCTTATCAAGAGGGAGCTAATGTAAGCCGATCCTTCAAAGTTTGGAAACTCCTCTCACATTCACCCGACCATACAAACTTAGCTTGCTTCTGAGTCAACTTGGTCAACGGAGATGCAATAGAGGAGAAACCTTCTACAAATCTTCTATAGTACCCGGCCAACCCAAGAAAACTGCGGATATCCGAAGGAGTCAACGGTCTAGGCCAATTTTTCACAGCCTCCGTCTTCCTTGGATCTACCTTGATACCATCTCTGGATACCACATGCCTGAGGAAAGCGACTTCGCCCAACCAAAACTCACACTTGCTAAATTTGGCATACAATTTCTTTTCCCTCAGAGTTTGGAGGGCCATCCTTAAATGATTCCCGTGCTCTTGTTCACTTCGGGAGTAAACGAAGATATCATCAATAAATACCACCACAAAGCTGTCCAAGAACGGCTTAAACACCCTGTTCATTAAATCCATAAATGCGGCCGGAGCATTAGTTAGACCAAATGACATCACCACAAATTCAAAGTGCCCGTACCTTGTTCGAAAAGCTGTTTTAGGGATATCACACTCTCTAACCTTCAACTGATGGTATCCGGAATGGAGATCAATTTTTGAGAAGTGTGTGGCACCTTGTAGCTGATCAAACAAATCATCAATCCTCGGTAACGGGTACTTGTTCTTAACTGTCACTTTATTCAGCTGCCTGTAATCAATACACATACGGAGAGACCCGTCCTTCTTCTTCACAAACAATATGGGAGCACCCCACGGTGATGTACTAGGCCGAATAAAGCCCTTCTCTAATAAGTCCCTTAACTGCTCTTTCAATTCCTTCAATTCTGCCGGGGCCATCCGATACGGAGGGATAGAAATAGGCTGAGTATCTGGAAGAAGATCTATGCCGAAATCTATCTCTCTATCCGAAGGAATGCCCGGTAAGTCCTTGGGGAACACATCCGGAAATTCATTCACCACAGGGACTGACTCGAGAGTAGGCACCTTAGAATATGCATCTCGGACCCTTACCAAATGGTAGATACACCCCTTAGAAATCATTTTTTGCGCCTTGAGGTAGGAAATAAACCTACCTTTAATAGAGGAATCACTACCCTTCCATTCAAGAACTGGCTCACCGGGAGGTTGGAACAGGACCTTCCGGGTTCTACAATCTATGGAAGCATAAGATGATGCATGTAGCCAATCCATTTCGAGAATCACATCAAAATCAAACATTTCAAGTTCCACTAGATCACATGGAAAGATTTTATGCAACACAGCAACAGGACACCCATAATAAACCCTATGAGCAACAATAGATTCACCCACGGGGGTGTAGACCGAGAAAGGCTCTCTTAGAATCTGGGGTTTCAAACCGAACTTAACAGCCAATAACGGAGTCACAAAAGACAAGTTTGCCCCTGGGTCAAGCAAAACGTAAGCATCAAAATAAAAAACTTTTAACATACCCGTCACAACATCTGGAGCCTCCTCGACGTCCTGGCGAGCATGGAGTGCATAGAACCTGTTATTTCTCGGGGCAGCACCTGGAGGACCCCTTTGTTGACCCTGCCCACCTCGGGCTACCTGACCTCGGTCTCCGCGCGCACCCTTTGGACAGTTAGTAACTTTATGATCCTTGCTTCCACACCCGAAGCAAAGTCCCAATTCCCTCCAGCAAACACTCGTGTGGGACTTCCCACACTTGTCACACCTTGGATATCCTGGTCCACCACCCACCTGTACCCCGGGAGGGGGTGCTCGGGCATTAGCCACCCGAGCTCCCGAGCCTTGGCCTTGTTGGAAGCGACCAAAACCCGCATTCTTTGCTCCAGAGAACCTACCATCAACCCGGACTCTCTTGGGATCGTGTGCCCTCTTCTCCTTGAGTTTCTCCCCCTCGATCTACTCAGCATGCACCATGAGTCGGGCAATATCCATGTCCCCAATCAGCATAGCAGTCCTGCATTCTTTCACTAGCAAGTCAGAAATACCTGAAACAAATTTGTGCATTCTCGCACGGGGATCGGCCACCAGGGATGGAGCATATTTAGACAGCTTAGTAAATTTGAGGACATAATCCCTCACACTCATGCTCCCCTGCTTGAGGTTAATAAACTCGGTCATTTTGGCCTCCCTCAGCTCAAGTGGGAAGAAGCGGTCAAGGAAGGCAGATTTGAACTCTCCCTACGACACCTCATTATCACAAACCCTTTCCATGGCCCACTGAGTATACCATACCTGGGCCACATCTTTTAACTGGTAGGCAGCCAACCCAGCTTTTTCCTCAGAAGAGACGCCCATAATATTCAGTATTTTTGAAAGCTCATTGATGAACTCTTGAGCACCTCATCAGCCCTTGATCCATAGAATTCCGGAGGATTCATCCTAATAAAATCCCTCACAATAGAAGCGGGTGCAGGGTCCCGTGGCAAGTTGGCTTGCCTTGCTTGAGCTGTCACCGCCTGCACAAGCATGGCGAATGCAGCACGAAATTCGCCATTTGATATAGGCTCCTCCATAGGCTCGGGAGGGGCCTGATCCTCGGCAACAGGAGCCGGCCTAGGGAGTGGAGGTCTTTGTCACGACCCGAGGTCGGGGCCTAGATGTGACACGGCGAATGGGGACCCGAGAGTCCCCATACAAGCCTCAAAGTATCAAATTTCCACATCATTGGTTCAAAATAAATTATTTAAGCACATATATTTAAATGACGAAAATCAAATCTCAAGAGTCCATTCATTTATAGTTAAACAAAATGAGTTAGTTTTACAAGTGCCCAACATTTGCCTCTAGTCATAAGATGGGACGGGGGCCAAGACATGTCCCGGGCTCACCCTCAACTAAGAAGATAAATAGATAACAACATAGGTAGAAAGAAGGTGGCTTGTCCTTGGAAGATAGGACTCACCACAATATCAACTCTCCGAATTCGAGCTACCCGTCAAGTGGTGGATGATCATAACACACGGTCCCTACATGGTAAAATCATGTAGGCATAGAGTATGCGTTAGTACGTTTGAATGTACTAAGTATGCGGGTATGCAATGCACGTGACTTACCGAACCTGCATAATCATGTTAAGTGGCAAGGGCACATAATATACAAGGAATATATAAACAATGGGAATTTTAGTATACAAGATGCCCTGAAATGCGTGATGCGTGTGATACGGTAAAGCTCTTATATGTATATATATATAAAGGGGATGGACTATAACCGACACACCCAAGTCCATGCGAGCTATTACATGAACCGGACCGAATTGGGACCTCCCATCGGCGGGGAGAAGATTACTTGCCAAAGGTAATCTACATCACACCTTACGGGCAACCCCTACTTTCAGTGGATGGCCACCTTCCTTACGGGCAACCCCTACTTTCAGAAGGATTTTCATAACATCTAGCCATTCCTTACGGGCAACCCCTACTTTCGGTAATGGCTCCTATGCTGGCAAATAGTTCAAGGAAAGGGAGAGGGACCTTGGGGCTATCCCAACACTCTAAATCCATCGGTGCTAGGTACACATCCCACAAGAATACTTATAAATATATGCACATATGCTTATCAAGAGGGAGCTAACATCCATTTCAAAATGGGATTATACAAATAGGCTCAATTACCAATTTCCAAACTATGACCATAATGCGTATGCAAGGAATAGCTCATCTACACTTGAGCAATAATGGTGCAAGCACCCATATTGCTCAAAGAGCCATAATCATAGACATACCGGTGATCACCTTATTGTCATATCCCATGTGTTACCAAAATTCACATTATAATCTCCCTTTTCGGACCAAAATTGGATTTAGCCCATATCTCCAAGATTTCCATGGATAAATGCCATGAGTATGTTAAAATGCAAAATGTAGGAACAACATGGGTAATGTAGAATGTATCCAAAATTACCAATAAAATGTAAAGATTAGGAATTCCATAACAAAATTCATGTGAAAGTGTAGTATAAATCACCCATGCAAAATAACATCTTTAAAAGGGACATGCAAGTTCATAATTCCATAATCCAAATAGTTCATTTCCATAAAACCACCCTAAATCATGATAAGGAGCCTTAACTAACACATGCATGGTTCAAAATACTAAGAACAAGTACTAAAAATTCACATTTTAAGTATACAAGTTTACAAATTAGTTTTAATAAGAATTTGGGTCTTCTTGGTTGAAAGGAACCAAGAATCAAACCCCACATACCTGACTTGAAGACAAACTTGAGGAGAAGAGGGCTTCAATTGAGAGCCTTGACTTGAATTTCCTAGAGAGAGGTTGGAGAGTCTTGGTGGAGTGAATTTAGAGAGAGGGAGAGAAATGAAGTAGAAATGGCTGAAGTGTGAGGGTGAGAGGCTTATATAGGAGGCTTAGAAGGGTTGGGAAAAGACCAAATTTTCATTTAAAATCTTCAAAATTACCGAAATGCCATTAATGAGACGGACCCCAAAATTGGCCCGTCTGAGGCATACGGGCCGGTACACGGTCCGTGTAGAGTCACACGGACCGTTTACTGTACCGTGGTCCCAAACTTTAATTTTTCGGAGGCAAGCTTTTCCGGACCAAGTATCACCACACGGTCCGATAAACGGACCGTCTGGGGTCACACGGACCGTACAATGGTCCGTATGAAGGTACCAAGGCAAGAGACACACTTAGAACACAATTTGGCAAGAAAATCGATCATGACTTCAGCCTCACGGACCGTTTGCTGCCACACGGTCCGTGTGGCTGGCCGTTTGGCTTGCCTGCACAGACAGGCTGAACGAAAACGAGCATAACTCCTTGGTCCGAGCTCGGAATCAGGTGAAACTAGGTTCGTTGGAAATCTAACTCAAAGAGTTTTAATTTGATATATTATTGGACACCTAATTCATTTTGTGATAAGAGATATGGCCATTTAAAGTTGACCCTTCTACCGAATCATATGAAGAACCTTTAGGATTAGTGTCGGAGAAGTTTAGGAATGTAAAAAGGGGTTTCAAAGGTCATAAAAAGCCTTGGGGATGAACCAAAATATCAAAAACACCTCAATAAAATGGATCCTTAAATTTTACAAGGGCCTTGACACGGTTAGCTTCACGGTCCGTGAAGGCTCCCGTCTGGCCCAGACAGGTTTTACGAAAACGGGCGTAACGTCTTGCTCCGAACTCAGAATAAGGTGAGACCGGATGCGTTGGAAAGATAATTCAAAGGGCTTCGATTTGATATGTTATGGGCCACCCAGTTCATTTTGAGCTAAGAGATATTCCTATTTAAAATTGGCCCATCTATCGGCACTTGAGAATAATATAGCCAAGGGAATTCCTTTGAACTTGACTTGATGTAGGAGACCCATGATGATCTTAAACAACATAGATAAGTTAGAATTGAAGGCTTGAGAGTGAATTTAGCTTCAGCATAAGGTACCGTACTTAGAAATATCTCACTTCGGAAGCTTTACGGATGACCTCACGGTCGTGATGGCTCCCATGAAGTGCCACCTTGGTCCAAAACTTTTCTGAAATCAATTTTCATGCTTTCTTGAGGTCGTACAAAATTCCGGGTCCTTACATCATCTCCCCCTTGGGAACATTCGTCCTCGAATGTGGAAGAGTAAGGCTTGAAGGGCTTGACTTAGAACATGAAACATCCAAACACAAGATACAATGCATAGTCTATCATTTGAAAATCATAAATCCTTTAAAACTGATACCAAAACATATTTAAATCACTCAAAACATCTTGAAAAATCATTTTTGTGCACATGTATGCATGTCATGTCATGAGACTCAAGAATTGAAGAATTAGGACCATTGAGAATAGGAAAGGACCTAATATTATGGGCTTGAGTAGATTGGAAAGGATAGATGTATCACCGCATCAAACTTGATTCCACTCCCCACGTAGACTTTCCACATATTGGTTTCTCCGAAGTACGTTAACCGAAGCCACATCCTTGTTACGAAACCGCTTCACTTGTCTTATCAAAATCTCAACCGGAGCTTCCTCCATAAGACAAGTTCTCCTCAACCCCAACACCTTTCAAAGTCAAAATGACACTAGAATCACCAACACTTCCTCAACATAGATATATGCAAAACCTAGTAACTAGAGCTCAATTTCAGAGGCAAATCCAACCTATAAGCTACACCCCCAACCCGCTTCAACAATCTCATGTAGACCTATATACCGGGGACTTAGCTTTCCCCCTTACTCGGAATTCACCACACTCTTCATGAATGAGACCTTCATATACACCCAATTACCAATACAAAACTCAAGATCCTTCTTTCAAATATCCAAATGAGACTTTTGATGACTTCGAACCACCGCCAACCTTTCCCAATTAACTTCACCTTCTCCATAGGCTCCAACACTAAATCCAATCTAATCAATGCCATTTCCCCTTGCTCAAACCACCCCACCGGAGACCTACACATATTACTATATAAAGCCCAAACGGAGTTATACCAATGCTAGCATGAGGGAAATTGTAGTAAGCAACCTCAAGAAGTGGTAGATGATCACCCCAATTACCTTTGAATTTTAACACACAAGCCCTCAACACATCCTCCAAAGTTCAAATTATCCTTTCCATTTACCCCTCGATTTGAGGATGAATGGTGGTGCTCAACTTTACCTTAGTACCAAGTCATCCTTGAGACGACCTCCAAAAGTAAGAAGCAAATTAGGTACCGCGATCAGATATGATAGACCTAGACACACCGTGCAACCTCACCAAATTTTTGGATGTACAACATTGCATACCCTTCGGTGCTAAAATAGCCTTGACTGGTAGGAAATGAGCTATCTTAGTCATCCGATCAATAATAACCCAAATAGAGTCGAATTACCTTCAGTCTAGGGCAACCCAACCACAAAATCCATATTTACATTCTCCCACTTCCAAGTAGGGATCTCAATATTTTGAGTTGCACCACCGGGCCTTTGGTGCGCTACCTTCACTTGTTGACACTGGGGCACTTAGGTACGAGCTCGGCTATGCCCTTCTTCATACCATGCCATTAATATACCTCCTTCAAATCCCAACACATCTTAGTTTGTTCCGGGTGAATCAAATGCAAAGAGTTATGGGCTCCACTCACAATCTTCCTGGAGAAGACTTGAAAAAGGATTTCCCAAGCATGGTTGGGATGGATTATTTTTCCCTAAGATCACCCACATCCGTAACACATGACTGACTTTGATACCGAAACGCACCATCTCCCCCTTGGGAGAAAACCACTATCCTATTGGCAACCAACCTCTTCAACACAACCAATGACAGATCTAGATCTTGCTTAGCCTTACATCAACAATCACTCAAGATTCCGCCCCATTCTAAACATGAACACCAACATTATTAGAGTCGGTCAACCTAACAACCAATCTAGTCTATCGGTAAGCATCCTTTGCCAGCTCTCTCTTCCCTTCACCAACAGAAACCATATTTCCCATAGATAGCCTATTCCGAGCAATGGCTATAACACTTTCCTTGACAAAATTACATTGTACACTCATCTCATAGCCCCCAAGGAGTCCCAACCCTCTTCTTAGTCCCAAGTTAAGATCCCTTTGAGTGAACACATATTGCGACTCTTGTGGTAGGTGAAAACATTGACACATACCCCCTGCAAATAGTACCTCCCAATCATCAAGGCGAACACCACAGCCGCTAACTCAAGATTAGGAGCCGGGTAATTACGCTCTTGCACCTCCAATTGCCTTGAAGCCCAAGCTACCACCCTAACATGTTTCATAAGAACACAACTCCAAACCAAACCGAGGAGCACCACAATACACCACCAACCTATTTAAGCCATCCGATAATGCCAAAACCGAATCTGACGTACGCCGACCTTTCAAGGCATGAGAACTCACCTCACATTAATCCGACCATACAACTTGGCCTTCTTCTAGCCAACTTGATCAACGAGGATGCAATAGATGAGAAGCTTCCAACAAACTTCCATCGTAACTAGCCAACCAAAGAAAACTTCGAATATCCAAAGGAGCAAGCATGTCAAACAACACATATCCTTCACTAACTCCCTTTTGGACCTATCCATAAGGTCGCTACAACGCCTTCCTCTCCTAGATTTGCATTATGAGCTCAAGGTAACTCTCCCTATTCGATAGGGAGGGATGGAGACAAAGGATTTTAAGACACGCACCATGGCACGATTAGAATCAAGATAAGTAAAACATTTCCTAAAACGCCTTGTAGCCTCTTACACATAGATGTGGCGCACTTCACACCCATGAATAAGACTCTACTTGACGCGGCATGTTGGACTCCGAGGACCATTTATAAACCTAGTGCTCTGATACCATCTTTTGTCACGACCCGAGGTCGGGGCCTAGATGTGACACGGCGAATGGGGACCCGAGAGTCCCCAAACAAGCCTCAAAGTATCAAATTTCCACATCATTGGTTCAAAATAAATTATTTAAGCACATATATCTAAATGACGGAAATCAAATCTCAAGAGTCCATTCATTTATAGTTAAACAAAATGAGTAAGTTTTACAAGTGCCCAACATTTGCCTCTAGCCATAAGATGGGACGGGGGCCAAGACATGTCCCGGGCTCACCCTCAACTAAGAAGATAAATAGATAACAACATAGGTAGAAAGAAGGTGGCTTGTCCTTGGAAGATAGGACTCACCACAATATCAACTCTCCGAATTCGAGCTACCCGTCAAGTGGTGGATGATCATAACACACGGTCCCTACATGGTAAAATCATGTAGGCATAGAGTATGCGTTAGTACGTTTGAATGTACTAAGTATGCGGGTATGCAATGCACGTGACTTACCGAACCTGCATAATCATGTTAAGTGGCAAGGGCACATAATATACAAGGAATATATAAACAATGGGAATTTTAATATAGAAGATGCCCTGAAATGCGTGATGCGTGTGATGCGGTAATGCTCCTATATGTATATATATAAAGGGGATGGACTATAACCGACACACCCAAGTCCATGCGAGCTATTACATGAACCGGACCGAATTGGGACCTCCCATCGGCGGGGAGAAGATTACTTGCCAAAGGTAATCTACATCACACCTTACGGGCAACCCCTACTTTCAGTGGATGGCCACCTTCCTTACGGGCAACCCCTACTTTCAGAAGGATTTTTATAACATCTAGCCATTCCTTACGGGCAACCCTTACTTTCGGTAATGGCTCCTATGCTACCACATAGTTCAAGGAAAGGGAGAGGGACCTTGGGGCTATCCCAACACTCCAAATCCATCGGTGCTAAGTACACATCCCACAAGAATACTTATAAATATATGCACATATGCTTATCAAGAGGGAGCTAATGTAAGCCGATCCTTCAAAGTTTGGAAACTCCTCTCATATTCACCCGACCATACAAACTTAGCTTGCTTCTGAGTCAACTTGGTCAACGGAGATGCAATAGAGGAGAAACCTTCTACAAATCTTCTATAGTACCCGGCCAACCCAAGAAAACTGCGGATATCCGAAGGAGTCAACGGTCTAGGCCAATTTTTCACAGCCTCCGTCTTCCTTGGATCTACCTTGATACCATCTCTGGATACCACATGCCTGAGGAAAGCGACTTCGCCCAACCAAAACTCACACTTGCTAAATTTGGCATACAATTTCTTTTCCCTCAGAGTTTGGAGGGCCATCCTTAAATGATTCCCGTGCTCTTGTTCACTTCGGGAGTAAACGAAGATATCATCAATAAATACCACCACAAAGCTGTCCAAGAACGGCTTAAACACCCTGTTCATTAAATCCATAAATGCGGCCGGAGCATTAGTTAGACCAAATGACATCACCACAAATTCAAAGTGCCCGTACCTTGTTCGAAAAGCTGTTTTAGGGATATCACACTCTCTAACCTTCAACTGATGGTATCCGGAATGGAGATCAATTTTTGAGAAGTGTGTGGCACCTTGTAGCTGATCAAACAAATCATCAATCCTCGGTAACGGGTACTTGTTCTTAACTGTCACTTTATTCAGCTGCCTGTAATCAATACACATACGGAGAGACCCGTCCTTCTTCTTCACAAACAATATGGGAGCACCCCACGGTGATGTACTAGGCCGAATAAAGCCCTTCTCTAATAAGTCCCTTAACTGCTCTTTCAATTCCTTCAATTCTGCCGGGGCCATCCGATACGGAGGGATAGAAATAGGCTGAGTATCTGGAAGAAGATCTATGCCGAAATCTATCTCTCTATCCGGAGGAATGCCCGGTAAGTCCTTGGGGAACACATCCGGAAATTCATTCACCACAGGGACTGACTCGAGAGTAGGCACCTTAGAATATGCATCTCGGACCCTTACCAAATGGTAGATACACCCCTTAGAAATCATTTTTTGCGCCTTGAGGTAGGAAATAAACCTACCTTTAATAGAGGAATCACTACCCTTCCATTCAAGAACTGGCTCACCGGGAGGTTGGAACAGGACCTTCCGGGTTCTACAATCTATGGAAGCATAAGATGATGCATGTAGCCAATCCATTTCGAGAATCACATCAAAATCAAACATTTCAAGTTCCACTAGATCACATGGAAAGATTTTATGCAACACAGCAACAGGACACCCATAATAAACCCTATGAGCAACAATAGATTCACCCACGGGGGTGTAGACCGAGAAAGGCTCTCTTAGAATCTGGGGTTTCAAACCGAACTTAACAGCCAATAACGGAGTCACAAAAGACAAGTTTGCCCCTGGGTCAAGCAAAACGTAAGCATCAAAATAAAAAACTTTTAACATACCCGTCACAACATCTGGAGCCTCCTCGACGTCCTGGCGAGCATGGAGTGCATAGAACCTGTTATTTCTCGGGGCAGCACCTGGAGGACCCCTTTGTTGACCCTGCCCACCTCGGGCTACCTGACCTCGGTCTCCGCGCGCACCCTTTGGACAGTTAGTAACTTTATGATCCTTGCTTCCACACCCGAAGCAAAGTCCCAATTCCCTCCAGCAAACACTCGTGTGGGACTTCCCACACTTGTCACACCTTGGATATCCTGGTCCACCACCCACCTGTACCCCGGGAGGGGGTGCTCGGGCATTAGCCACCCGAGCTCCCGAGCCTTGGCCTTGTTGGAAGCGACCAAAACCCGCATTCTTTGCTCCAGAGAACCTACCATCAACCCGGACTCTCTTGGGATCGTGTGCCCTCTTCTCCTTGAGTTTCTCCCCCTCGATCTACTCAGCATGCACCATGAGTCGGGCAATATCCATGTCCCCAATCAGCATAGCAGTCCTGCATTCTTTCACTAGCAAGTCAGAAATACCTGAAACAAATTTGTGCATTCTCGCACGGGGATCGGCCACCAGGGATGGAGCATATTTAGACAGCTTAGTAAATTTGAGGACATAATCCCTCACACTCATGCTCCCCTGCTTGAGGTTAATAAACTCGGTCATTTTGGCCTCCCTCAGCTCAAGTGGGAAGAAGCGGTCAAGGAAGGCAGATTTGAACTCTCCCTACGACACCTCATTATCACAAACCCTTTCCATGGCCCACTGAGTATACCATACCTGGGCCACATCTTTTAACTGGTAGGCAGCCAACCCAGCTTTTTCCTCAGAAGAGACGCCCATAATATTCAGTATTTTTGAAAGCTCATTGATGAACTCCTGAGCACCTCATCAGCCCTTGATCCATAGAATTCCGGAGGATTCATCCTAATAAAATCCCTCACAATAGAAGCGGGTGCAGGGTCCCGTGGCAAGTTGGCTTGCCTTGCTTGAGCTGTCACCGCCTGCACAAGCATGGCGAATGCAGCACGAAATTCGCCATTTGATATAGGCTCCTCCATAGGCTCGGGAGGGGCCTGATCCTCGGCAACAGGAGCCGGCCTAGGGAGTGGAGGTCTTTGTTACGACCCGAGGTCGGGGCCTAGATGTGACACGGCGAATGGGGACCCGAGAGTCCCCATACAAGCCTCAAAGTATCAAATTTCCACATCATTGGTTCAAAATAAATTATTTAAGCACATATATTTAAATGACGAAAATCAAATCTCAAGAGTCCATTCATTTATAGTTAAACAAAATGAGTTAGTTTTACAAGTGCCCAACATTTGCCTCTAGTCATAAGATGGGACGGGGGCCAAGACATGTCCCGGGCTCACCCTCAACTAAGAAGATAAATAGATAACAACATAGGTAGAAAGAAGGTGGCTTGTCCTTGGAAGATAGGACTCACCACAATATCAACTCTCCGAATTCGAGCTACCCGTCAAGTGGTGGATGATCATAACACACGGTCCCTACATGGTAAAATCATGTAGGCATAGAGTATGCGTTAGTACGTTTGAATGTACTAAGTATGCGGGTATGCAATGCACGTGACTTACCGAACCTGCATAATCATGTTAAGTGGCAAGGGCACATAATATACAAGGAATATATAAACAATGGGAATTTTAGTATACAAGATGCCCTGAAATGCGTGATGCGTGTGATACGGTAAAGCTCTTATATGTATATATATATAAAGGGGATGGACTATAACCGACACACCCAAGTCCATGCGAGCTATTACATGAACCGGACCGAATTGGGACCTCCCATCGGCGGGGAGAAGATTACTTGCCAAAGGTAATCTACATCACACCTTACGGGCAACCCCTACTTTCAGTGGATGGCCACCTTCCTTACGGGCAACCCCTACTTTCAGAAGGATTTTCATAACATCTAGCCATTCCTTACGGGCAACCCCTACTTTCGGTAATGGCTCCTATGCTGGCAAATAGTTCAAGGAAAGGGAGAGGGACCTTGGGGCTATCCCAACACTCTAAATCCATCGGTGCTAGGTACACATCCCACAAGAATACTTATAAATATATGCACATATGCTTATCAAGAGGGAGCTAACATCCATTTCAAAATGGGATTATACAAATAGGCTCAATTACCAATTTCCAAACTATGACCATAATGCGTATGCAAGGAATAGCTCATCTACACATATATCATAATGGTGCAAGCACCCATATTGCTCAAAGAGCCATAATCATAGACATACTGGTGATCACCTTATTGTCATATCCCATGTGTTACCAAAATTCACATTATAATCTCCCTTTTCGGACCAAAATTGGATTTAGCCCATATCTCCAAGATTTCCATGTATAAATGCCATGAGTATGTTGTAATGCAAAATGTAGGAACGACATGGGTAATGTCGAATGTATCCAAAATTAGCAATAAAATGTAAAGATTAGGAATTCCATAACAAAATTCATGTGAAAGTGTAGTAGAAATCACCCATGCAAAATAACATCTTTAAAAGGGACATGCAAGTTCATAATTCCATAATCCAAATAGTTCATTTCCATAAAACCACCCTAAATCATGATAAGGAGCCTTAACTAACACATGCATGGTTCAAAATACTAAGAACAAGTACTAAAAATTCACATTTTAAGTACACAAGTTTACAAATTAGTTTTAATAAGAATTTGGGTCTTCTTGGTTGAAAAGAACCAAGAATCAAACCCCACATACCTGACTTGAAGACAAACTTGAGGAGAAGTGGTCTTCAATTGAGAGCCTTGACTTGAATTTCTTAGAGAGAGGTTGGAGAGTCTTGGTGGAGTGAATTTAGAGAGAGGGAGAGAAATGAAGTAGAAATGGCTGAAGTGTGAGGGTGAGAGGCTTATATAGGAGGCTTAGAAGGGTTGGGAAAAGACCAAATTTTCATTTAAAATATTCAAAATTACCGAAATGCCATTAATGAGACGGGCCCAACTTCAGGGTGAGAGGCATATATAGGAGGCTTAGAAGGGTTGGGAAAAGACCAAATTTTCATTTAAAATATTCAAAATTACCGAAATGCCATTAATGAGACGGACCCCAAAATTGGCCTGTCTGAGGCATACGGGCCGGTACACAGTCCGTGTAGAGTCACACGGACCGTTTACTGTACCGTGGTCCCAGACTTTAATTTTTTGGAGGCAAGATTTTCCGGACCAAGTATCACCACACGGTCCGGTAAACGGACCGTCTGGGGTCACACGGACCGTACAATGGTCCGTATGAAGGTACCAAGGCAAGAGACACACTTAGAACACAATTTGGCAAGAAAATGGATCATGACTTCAGCCTCACGGACCGTTTGCTGCCACACGGTCCGTGTGGCTGGCCGTTTGGCTTGCCTGCACAGACAGGCTGAACGAAAACGAGCATAACTCCTCGGTCCGAGCTCGGAATTAGGTGAAACCAGGTTCGTTGGAAAGCTAACTCAAAGAGGTTTAATTTGATATATTATTGGACACCTAATGCATTTTTCTCTAAGAGATATGGCCATTTAAAGTTGACCCTTCTACCGAATCATATGAAGAACCTTTAGGATTAGTGTCGGAGAAGTTTAGGAATGTGAAAAGGGGTTTCAAAGGTCATAAAAAGCCTTGGGGATGAACCAAAATATCAAAAACACCTCAATAAAATGGATCCTTAAATTTTACAAGGGCCTTGACACGGTTAGCTTCACGGTCCGTGAAGCTTTTCACGGCCCGTGAAGGCTCCCGTCTGGCCCAGACAGGTTTTACGAAAACGGGCGTAACGTCTTTCTCCGAACTCGGAATAAGGTGAGATTGGATGAGTTGGAAAGATAATTCAAAGGGCTTCGATTCGATATGTCATGGGCCACCCAGTTCATTTTGAGCTAAGATATATTCCTATTTAAAGTTGGCCCATCTATCGGCACTTGAGAATAATATAGCCAAGGGAATTCCTTTGAACTTGACTTGATGTAGGAGACCCATGATGATCTTAAACAACATAGATAAGTTAGAATTGAAGGCTTGAGAGTGAATTTAGCTTGAGCATAAGGTCCCGTACTTAGAAATATCTCACTTCAGAAGCTTTACGGATGACCTCACTGCCGTGATGGCTCCCATGAAGTGCCACCTTGGTCCAAAACTTTTCCGAAATCAATTTTCATGGTTTCTTGAGGTCATACAAAATTCCGGGTCCTTACAGTCTTCCTCGGGGCATTTTCTGAAATAGATTAACGACACCAAAGTCAGGGAATTCATAAGCTAGCCATAACATGATATAAGAAGCAAAGAAGGGAGAATTTCCTAATACGTCTTCGTAGCCTCCCATACATAGGTATGGTGCACTTCATACCCATGAATAGGACTCTACTAAATGCGGCATGTTGGGCTCCGAGGACCATTATAAACCAAAGGCTCTGATACCACCTTTTGTCACGACCCGGGGTCGGGGTCTAGATGTGACACGGCGAATGGGGACCCGAAAGCCCTCAAACAAGCCTCAAATTTGCGGAAAACTAAAGACAAGTATCAAAAGGGAAATTTGTAAATCCAAAAGGAGCATATTTATAGATAACAAAATTTCAAGTCTTTACGTAACCCAATACATGCCTCTAAGGAGGGACAGGGACCAGGACAGGTTCCGGGCTCACCCTCAGCAAAAATACAAATGTACGTAAGGAATACAAGGAAATAAGGTTTGCCCTCGGAAGATGGGGCTCACCACAAAATAGCTGCGAAAAGGGGAACTACTCGCCCTGTGGATGAGGCTCAAACTGCTCGGTCCCTGCATGGTAAAATCATGCAGGCATAGAGTATGCGTTAGTACTTTTGAATGTACTAAGTATGCGGGTATGTATTGCACGTGAATTACTGAACCTGCTTAATCATGTTAGATGACAAGGGCACGTAATATACAAGAATCGTATAATCAAAAGAAATTTAATATACGAGATGCCATGAGATGCATGGTGCGGGCAATGCGATAATGCTCCTATATACCTAACAGGGATGGACTATAACCGACAACCAAATCCATGCGAGCTATTACATGAATTGGACCGATTTGGACCTCCCACCGGTAGGGAGAGGATTACTTGCCAAAGGTAATCCACATCACACCTTACAGGGACACCCATTTCGGTGGATGGCCACCTTCCTTACGGGGACACCCATTTCGGAAGGGTTTACAGAATCATATCACAAACATTATAACGACTAACCATCACACCTTACGGGCACTCCCATTTCGGTGGACGACCACCTTCCTTATGGGGACACCCATTTCGGAAATGGTGATCGTTCCTATGTTGGCACATAGTTCAAGGAAAGGGAGAGGGACCTTGGAGATATCCCTAACGCCCCCAATCCATCGGTGCTAAGTACACATCCCACTAGAATACTTATACATATATAAATGCTTATCAAGAGAGAGCTAACATCCATTTAAAAACGTAATTATACAAATAGGCTCAATTACCAAATCCCAATCTATGACCATAATGCGTATGCAAGGAATAGCTCATCTACACATATACCAAAATGGTGCAAGCACCCATGTTTCCCAAGGAGCCATAA
This sequence comes from Solanum rostratum, assembly GCA_029948455.1. NCBI lineage: Eukaryota > Viridiplantae > Streptophyta > Magnoliopsida > Solanales > Solanaceae > Solanum > Solanum rostratum. The sequence continues at coordinate 35,387,712 of CM057050.1, read as the reverse complement.
TCATAAACAAACCGGTGATCACCTTATTGTCATATCCCATGTGTTACCAAAATTCACATTATAATCTCCCTTTTCGGACCAAAATTGGACTTAGCCCATATCTCCAAGATTTCCATGTATAAATGCCATGAGTATGTTGTAATGCAAAATGTAGGAATGAAATGGGTAATGTAGAATGTATCCAAAATTAGCAATAAAATGTAAAGATTAGGAATTCCAAAACAAAATTCATATAGAAGTGTAGTATAAATCACCCATGCAAAATGACATCTTTAAAGCGACATGCAAGCTTCATAGTTTCATAGCTCAAGTAACTCACCATAGCTCAATCTTATCATAACTCAAATTTCGAAATATTAACTAGTACATGCATGGTTCAAAATATCAAGTTCAAGTAGTAAAAAAAAATCTCACACTTAAAGTAGACAAGTGTAGTAACTAGTTAAGAAGAACTTGGGTCTTCTTGGTTGAAAGAAACCAAGAATCAACCCACATACCTGATTGTAGACAAATTGAGGAGGAAATTGACTCACAATCTTGGCCTCTAGCTTGAACAATTTTAGAGAGATGTTGGAGAGTTCTTGAGAAAGAATTTTAGAGAGAGAGTGTTGAAGTGTGAAATGGTTAAAAATGGTGAAGTGTAAAATATATAGGAAGCTCAGGAAAGGGTGGAAAAGACCATATTTGCACCGGATTAAACCAAAATTACGAAATTGCCATTAATGAAATGGACCGGAAAAATGGTCCGTCTGGGTCACACGGTCCAGTAAACGGACCGTCTGGCTCCACACGGTACTGGTCCGTGGCACTAGACTTAGATTTTTCGAGGGCAATATTGTTTTTGACTAAGTCGATCCACACTGTCCAGTAAACGGACCATCTAGTGTCACACGGCCCGTGTGATGGACCATCTCACCACACTTAGAATTTTTCAGAAAAATTTTCTTTCGGACCAAGTGTCACCAAACGATCTGGTAAACGGACCGTTTAAGGTCACACGGACCGTGCAATGGTCCGTATGAAGGTACCAAGGAAGTACACACACTTAGAACAAAGTTTTGGCAAGAAATTCGTGGGCCAAATCAGCCTCACGGACCGTTTGATGCCACACGGTCCGGTGGCCGGCCGTGTGGATTTCCTGCACGAACAGTATGAACAAAACCGAGCATAACTCCTTGGTCCGAGCTCCGAATTAGGTGAAACCAGGTGCGTTGGAAAGCTAAGTCAAAGATATTTAATTTGGTATGTCATAGGCCAACCAGTTCAATTTGAACTAAGAGATATGCTCACTCAAAATTGACCCTCATATTGGTACTTGAGAAGAGTTTAGCCAAGGGAATTCCTTTGAGGTCGTTAAACAAATTTCCAGGTCCTTACAGTTTAAATACCCCCCCCCCCTTAATAACTCAAAAGTGAATTTAATGTATCGCCCGGTAAATTACCAAAATATCCCTAGGGAAGAGGTGTGCGCAAAACGCGTCTTCCGATGCTCGAATTAAAAATCCGAAAGCGAATTCGTGATCAGCACGGAAAATTGAGTGGGAGAAGGGTCTCGGTCGATTTTTAGAGCGACCGAGTCAAAAGATAATTTTTGTTTCGAAACGGAAAAACAGTGTGCCTTCGAGACAGGGCCGCGTCGCGGACCTATCGCAGACCCACGCTTACCTTTTTCTATGATTTATCGACGAAGTTGAGTTTTTTGAAATTACACTGTCCGCGACAGGTCCGCATCACGGACTGTGTTATTTCAAGTCTGGGGAGCATCTCTTAAAAATTTCGAGGGGCATTCTAGTCTGTTCTCATACTTTCTAAGCGTCCCATACGACGAATAAAGGTCATTTTTCTGAGAAAAGGGTTCCAAAAATCCATCCAAAAACATTCTCTCTAGAAAAGTCACTAAGTCAGGGCTTGAGGGGAGAAGAGATTGAGGAATTCAAGAGGAGTTCGTGCAAGAAAGTGTGTTAGCAATCATCCCAGGTATGTAAGGCTAACTTAAAGCATGAGATTGTTCTCCCATGTGCCCTTTTAAGTAAATTGAGTTGTGTATTGAATGTAATGAGGTTGATGTGAAGATTGTTGAGCATTACACTGAGTTTTAGTTAATGCATATATTTTACACGAAATGATAATCATTATAAACATGATTTACTACATAATTCATTTCATGAATGTTTTTCACAACAACCCTATGATTAATTTATTTAAAGGCTTAACTCATAAACAGACACCTAAACTTGTCCTCATTTTTCACTTAGACACCTAAACTAAGACAAGTTCCTAATAGACACCTCAACTGCTAAGATTTGATCCCATTAAACACTTTTATCCTACTTGGCACTCTCCATAGTCCTTTTTCATGTTAATTGTACTGTGTTTTTAATTTTTCAGCCAAAAATAAATAGTTGCGGTCCAAAATTTTTTTTTCATAAAAGTAGTTTCTAAAAATTCTAAAATAACCATGTGCAAAAAAAATTATTTAAAATTGCAATAATTTTTTTTCACACATGGTTAACGGAGAATTTTTAGAACCTACTTTTTATGAAATTTTTTTTTTGGATAACTGAGAATTTTGAGAACCTACTTTTATGAAAAATTATTTTTTTTTGGACCACAACTATTTATTTTTGGCTGAAAAATAAAAAAAAGTAGAATTAACATGAAAAAGGACTCCGGAGAGTGCCAGGTAGGATAAAAGTATTTAATGGGATCAAATCTTAGCAGTTGAGGTGTCTATTAGGAACTTGACTTAGTTTAGGTGTCTAAGTGAAAAATGAGGACAAGTTTAGGTGTCTGTTTATGAGTTAAGCCTTATTTAAAAGTGTAAGAATGAACTAGGGGATGAATCTAGAGCCTTAATGAGAATGATATTTGTGATGTTGTGATTGTGTTTCACATTTGATGAGCGTCTTGATGATGATGTTGATGGGAATGACGTTTCATGATGTCTTAAAACCGGAGGTTTAATATCTAAAAGTGTATCATGATTCCATGATGTTGATGTTGATATTGATGAGGTGAGGTGATGTTGATGTTGAGGTATCATGTCCCTATGGGACTGATGTTGATGTTGAGGAATTATATTATGTCCCTATGGGATTGATGATGATGTACTATGTCCCTATAGGACTGGTGAGGTTGATGTTTTATGAGCATGTTGAGTTCTTGGAGGAGTATTGAGCACCGAAATGGGTGAGAGTGAGTTCCACTTGAACCCATCAACTACGTGGCCCGCATAGGAAGAGAGGATTGAACCGCAATGCGGATGGCTCCTTTCTTGTCCCAATAGAAGACTGAGGTTTTTCTTGTGGATCCACTGAGGTTGATATCCTTTACCCCGGGCAGGGTATTGGATGGATGTGGCAACAACATCGCTTCGTTGTATCATCACTAGCTCATAAGTGATGGTTGTCGGTTAGAGAAATTCCCAGTTAGGCTCCCAGCGAGGTCTTACTTCGAAAGTACTATGATGTTGATGTTGATGTGATGTATTGAGTCGAGTTCCTTGAGTTGAGTCGATTTGATGTCGAGTTCCTTGAGTTGAGTTGAGTTGATGTCGAGTTCCTTGAGTTGAGTTGATGTCGAGTTCCTTGAGGTGAGTTCGATGTATTGATGATGTGTGAGATGAGAGATTGAGGAGTCATTTGTCTATTCTAATCTCTTGCCTTAGATGGACGCGTGACATTCTGATGGAGTATGATGTTGAGTTGATGTTTCACTATGTTGTTGTACTTATATTGTTATATTCAGCTATTTTGCATGCCAGTACATTTCACGTACTGACGCTATTCGGTGCTGCATCATTTCATGATGCAGATACAGGAGTTAGAGGACTTCAGCAGACGCATCGTTGAGGACAGAGATTTCGAGTCCAGTCATTAGTGAGCCTCCTTGCCATCTAGAGGGGACCCTTTTATTTGATGTTTTCCATTATTTATTGAGTTGGGTAGCTATGGCCTGTCATGGTACCATCTTAGATAGTTGAGTCAGGTTAGAGGCTTCATAGACATGAGTAGAGGTTCGATGTTGATATTTTTCCCTTATGAATTGAGTAGTACTTATTATTTACTTATTATGACGATGAGACTGATGATGGCCATTTGGCCCTTTATTTGAGGTAGCTTACTACTCTATTTCCATTGTGTTGATGTTGAATGACTATCCTGAGAACGAGTGGTTTGCTTAGGGGCTAGCAATAGTCTCTGTGTGTCGACCACGCCTAGGGTACCCTCCCGGGGTGTGACATTTAATCTCACCCTAACACTCAACACCAGTCTCACAGTGGAGAGTGCACTACACATGCGCCTCGTCAACGCTACGTCGGAGCCACATTAGCACCACGCCAGTGTCATGTAAAAATATTATATTTAAATTTATTTTTAAAATTTTATTTTATTTTTATTGAAAGATCTTTTCCCCAATAATTATAAAACATCAAACAATGAATCATCCAAAATTCAAGAAAGTTTCATCAAATTGTTACTTTTGATATAGGCATAAATCTTGCTGATAAATGGAGTGGAGTTTGAGAGTTTAACTGAAGATGCCATTTTTAAAATAGATTAGTTGCAATTTTTGGATACCATATTAACTTTGATTTTACTTTGAATTGTCATTATTGAAGAAAATTAACCTCAATTTGGGAACAATAGTGATAAAGTTCAATAACTTCTATGAAATAATTTACTATCTTCAATTTATGTAAGAAAAAACATAAAAAAAGAGGAGCGAGAATGATGGCGCAAAAAGGGGTAGGAAGAGGGGTGGTGGAGGAAGGAGAAATGGCGTTTGGATTGAGGCTTTAAAGAAGGAAAAAAACCATATGGGTGGGTTGTAGGTGGGGGGCGAAGAAGGAGATGTGGGGTAGGGTATTTTGAAGAATTAAAATAGGATGGGGGACTTTGAAGAAGAAGGGAAAAGAGGTTTGAGTTGGGTGAGTTTTTTATATAATATATATAATTAGGATCAGTTTTTTTCTAAAAAAGATTAAATACACGCCTTTATTTTTTGTTGTATCAAATTATAGGGGGGATTAAATTCATTTTGAGTTGTTAAAGGGGGGGGGGGGTATTTAAATGCCCATGTAGTTGGAATACTAAAGTAAGTTTCGCTGCGAAGTGAGCTCTGAATGGAACATTCAAGCTCAAGCTAAGTTCACTTATAAGCCTTCAATACAATCTTATTTAGGTGGTTTAGGGTTATAATGATCCATTTTCATCAAACCAAGTTCAAAGGAATTCCATTAGCTAAGTTTTTCATAAGAATTGATAGAGTTCAACTTTAAATGGTCATATCTCCTTGCACAAAAAGAATTGGGTGGCCTAAGAGATACCAAATTGAAGCTCTTTGAATTATCTTTCCAACGGATCTGGTTTCACCTAATTCTGAGTTCGGATCAACACGTTATATTCATTTTTGTAAAGCTCTCCCGTATTGTGTTCCCTCCATTTTTGCTAGGGCAAGCTACACGGGCACCCATACGGGTCTTGTGTCTTCTCACTGATCGTGGAGCTGGGGTATCATGAAGTCTCTTCCAAAAATGATATTCTAAGTGTGGAATCACCATCTCGTAACTTGGTACCTTCATACGGACGCTTGTATGGCCCATGAAACTTCTTACGATCTATGAGACCTTTAATGGAAGAACCCTTAATTTGAAGAAATCTTGATGAAATTTTCTAAGTATGGCTTCACGGATGGGTATACAGTCCGTGTGACCTTGTACGGACTATACGACCCTCCTACGGGACCCATGGCGACATTTTTCTATCTGTTTCATTAATGACGATTTCATAATTATGGTTACTCCTAAGAGTCTTTTGTGACTTTTTATGCTATCCTAAAATATTCGAATGACCTAAACCCTTCTTCCCTCATTCAAATTCACTTTTATACTTAGAATTATATTCCACTCTCTTAAGAATTCCTCTGAAAGACTATAGTGAAGAATTAGCTTGGTCTTCAAGGAAAGGGTCTTCTTCATCAAATTCTTCTTATTTCTTCTTGGTGAACATAGGTATATGGGATTGATTCGTGGTCCCTTTCAAGCATGAAGACTCAAACTCTTTTACTTTATTTATGAAATTTAAGCTTACTTTAAATGTGGGTCTTTAAGATTATTATTTGATTCAATTGAAGTGTGAGCTATTTTGGTTGATGTTTATAAAGTGGTTTAAGTCCTAATAGGTTGAATTGCATGAGTAGTATGATGATTTTGATATGCATTGTCCCTTTAAAGTTTTATCTAAGCATGGGTAATCTATATTGTGATTTAAATGTGGATTTATTTATGAATTTACTTGAATTTCATATTGTATTTTTGATTTAAGTATGAACTCTATTGCCCATGCTATTCTCTCATCTCCTCCATGGCATATGCATACATGAGCATGAATCTATGAAGTGAGCTAAGCCCACATATGTTTATGAATATGATTTTGATGAAAATATACTTATGAACAAGAATTGAGCATGAATCTATGAACATGAGTATGATATAAGTTGAATACCATCATGGTATAAATTGCTAGTAATATGAACTTGGCTTCCACATGAATACGAATTATATAGGTGTGCATATGATACAACATCTTGCATGAATATGTAATCACAAGTGTGTACTGATGAGGACGGGCACAACCCTCCCTTTACACAATGCATAGATCAGGATAAGTACAACTTTTTCTATGCACATGGTTATATGAGCTAAATGTGTATTGACGAGGATGGGCATAACCCTCCCTTTACACAATGCATACATGAGTATAGTTACAATCATTCCTATGCACATGGTTATATAAGCTAAGTGTGTATCGATGAGGATGGGCACAACCCTCCTTTTACACAATGCATTGATAAGGATAGGGACAACCTTCCCTATGCACATGGTCATATGAGTTAAGTGTGTATCGATGAGGATGGGCACAACCCTCCTTTTACACAAAGTATAGATGCGGACAGGTACAACCTTCCCTATACAAATTCATGTCATGAGCTAAGTGTGTATTAATGAGGATCAGTACAACCCTCCCTTTACACAATTCAGGCAAGGAGTGACTCATCGAGTGCTAGTATATGTGGGTTATGGCTACTCTATGGTTTTCATGTGACATATTGTGCAGGTTAACATCATCTTTCTTTCATGTTGCATGCCCGCATACTAGTACATTCAAATGTACTAACGCATATTTTGCTTACATGATTTTACTATGTAGGGACCGGAGACTACATTCATCCTTTGCTTGACGGCTAGTCGGATTTAAGAAAGTTATTGTGGTAAGTCCTATCTTCCAAGGACAAGCCACCATCCATCTACTTTATGTTGCTTCTGTTTATGCTATTACTTACTTTGAGGGTGAGTCGGGGACATGTCTTGGCTCCCGTCCTATCTTATGATAACTAGAGGCATTGTTGGGCATCTTGTAGACTCTTTTACGGATATATGTTATGTGTTGTATTTGAGGTTTATGATCATAACTACTTATTGGATATGGTTACTATGAATGCATTATGAGTATTATGATATGGTTTTATATTATGATGTAGAAGATCCTAAATCCCATATTGCCCCCATAGAGTGAGACATACTTACCTGCCCCTTAGTCATTATGTGTTATGTGAATCCATGTTAATCCCTATCCCTATGACGTCCCCGTAGCGTAAGTACAACTTTTTCGTCTCTTAGAAGTATATGTTTACTATTTATATAAGCTTTCGAACCGATGATGTGAATATGGTACTTTAAGGCTTGTTGGGGGACTGTCGGGTTTCCATTCGCCATGTCACTCCTAGACCCTAAGTCCGGGTTGTGACATTGTAGTTAGAGTACTAAAGTAAGTTTCGTTGCCAAGGTTAGAGGGGATTTTATGTCTTCTCTCTCTCTTATATATATATTTCTACTATATAGAATAGCCAAACCAAGGATGACCAAGGGTAATATTGTAATTTCATGTTTAGATATTTCATACTAACAAAATATCTATCAAGAAATATACTAAAAAAACTAATAGTTCCAGAAACATCTTTTATAAAAAGATGAAATGGATTATAACAAAGGGTGATTTCATGTTCTAGAAGCATTTTTTCATAAAAAGATGAAGCATGAGGAATATAAGATATATCTATCATTCTACCTTAATGTATTAAAATATTCTAGATTTTGCATTACACATGTCCTCTAAATTCAATCTACGTGGTTAATCATCTAAAACAAATTTTATATATAATTTTTTTTAGAAATTTTTTAGTTCTTTTTTAAATTATATTTATTATACAGAACAACCATAATTAGGATGATTAAAGACATCTTATACAATTGATAAAAAAATAAGCTTAAAGTGATTATTACATTACGCCAGGAGTGTATGAGATTTTCACAAAAGTTAATCCAAGTTCTAGAAAATTCTAATAGACATATAATTAGAAAAAGTAAATCAAATGTACTTCTTAAAATGTGGGGTCCAATTATTTCTTCAAAAGATTATGAAAATTTGTTGTTATTTTTTAAACGAATAACTTTAAAAATCCGATTGATTTCTTTTGTTATGAGTTAATAGTTAAAAGCTCCATTAAACTTGACACACTTTATTAAATGCGCATCTTCATTATGAGTAATCTTAATTCATTTTGTTACTACTTCACTATCTTTTCTTTTATGAATTAATATGATATCTAAACTAATTGCTCTATTTTTCAGTTATTTTAAATTAATTCTTAATATTTTTTCTATTAATTACATTTATTAAAAATATATTTCAATGTAAAAATTTATTATTTTAAAATATAATTAGTAACCTTACAAATAAAATGATGGATGATGTATTTGCATATAAAGTAAAATATAAATATTTACTAAATTATAAAGGAGTAGTTCTTTATTTAAATATATAATCAAATTTGTACTTTATTTGATTTAAAATGTATTAATATAAATATAATTTTGATTTAAATTTGAAGTTGTCGAGTGAAATTTTGGTAATAAACGAAGAAGAAGTATGTTAAGTCCAACTATGTATATTTACATTCTAATATTCTTTTACATTGAAATTAATTAAATCAAAATTTTAATTAATTATAGTAGATTACTTAATTTTATTTTTCAAGTTAGCTTAATATTATTTTTTGTTTTTTGGTCGGATAAGAATGAAAATGTAATTTCATACTATAACAAAAAATCCATCAAGAAAAACAAACAGTTCTAGAAATATCTTTCTCTATATAGAAAGATGGAATGAATTATGATCGAGGGTAAAAATGTTATTTCACATTAACAAAAATCTACCAAGGAATATTGATCTTTGAGATAATAAGACACAATTATTTGTGAATTCTTCTATTTTGAAAGGCTTTAGAAGTTTCACTTATTTTGAAATTTTCAATATATTTCAGTTTTTTTACAAATGAAAAATTCAAAGAGTAATTCTTATTTTCATCCGGCAATGAATTTGTAATCTCCTCTATGTGGATGTCCATTTGTAGTATGGCTACAGAAATGCCAAAACAAACTACTACTGAAATCTATGAGCCATTTTGGAATGTGAATGTCATCTTATGACTATTAAGTATAACTTTATAATAGGGCTTATAACACTTTTTGATTGGCTAACTTTCCTGTTCTCGATCTCAAATTCACCAGGGAGCATCATCAATTGACCATTAGAGAAATTTTAATGACGTATTTCTCATGGCATTTATACTTCATATTTTTAAAAAAATAGTTTGAAAATATTAATATAGCTTATTCCTTTTTATCATATAACAACAATATTGATTTATGATGATCAAACTACAAAAGAGAAAAGTCGTATTTATTTTTTCAGAATCATATAGGTTAGGCCAATGCATAGCATGAGCATGACATATCTAGTTATTTATATAGAAGAGCCATGAGAAGACGACCAATGGCTTTTTAGTAATTTTAACTTTATTTAAGGGGAAAATGATAATTGAATAATTAATGGTCAAAATAAAAATCTAGAAGAATCTATTCATGTCCTTACATTTGTTATGGTCCCATAATTACATAAATATACAACATATTTTTTCATATGTAATGACCCGTTAGGTCATTTTTAAAAATAAATAAATAAATTCCCTCTCTTTTATAAAAGATCATTCTTGTAAATTTTTTATGGGTAATTTGGAACTATTCGATAATTACGATCATTTAGTTGACAGATAATTTTAGATAATTAATGTAATTGGTGGATTAAAATAATATTTTAATTAATACCCTATACTATTTATCCCATATTTATCAAAAATAGGTTAATAGAATTTATTACTTTTAATATATTAAAATAAGTAAATAAGATAATAATAATAATAATATATGTATATATAATAGGGGACAAAGGGCTGAATGCCCAAAGTCCCCAAAAACGCAGCAGAACAAAGAAACGAGGAAAAACAAAAACGCAGAAACGTAGAAAAACAAGTGCGGGAAGGAAAAGAAAGAAAAAGAAGAGAAGAAAAATTATGATTTTCATCCCAAAATATCAAGGTAATTATTCTCATCCTTTCTACTAAGTTTTCATGAGATTATGAATAAATTTTTAGGGTAGAAACGTGTATAATTTATGTTTAATTAAGAAAATATAGCCCTAGGGTTCTTAGAATAAAATTTTGATTTGGGGGTCGAATAACGATCCGTTTTAGCTGAAATTTAACATATGAGTTTAGTTTATTATGGGTAAACATAATCTGAAAGAAATTTTCAGATTCGGATTTAAGGGCTCGGGGTGACTTTTTGACCCGATTTTTGAGCCAAAAATAAATATAGCAGTATGGGTGTCATTGGATTCGTATTCTTATGTAGATTATGTATTTGAACAGATTTTGATCATGTGAAAGCGTTACGAAAGACTCAAGGTTTGGAGTGTCATTCTATTAATTAAGGCAAGTGGATTTCAAAACTTTTGTTAAATATGTTGAACCTCGTATGCTTCCTTTTGCTATAATCTGTGGGATGAGATCGTATCATGTGTTGGGTTGGTAATTCTTATTGTGATACCAGTGTGAGGGCTTTAAATTATCTATGTGTTGCTTCGAAAGCATGTGAATCCTAAATTGAGAATAGTGTGAATATGACGTGTTGAGAAAGGGAGATAATCGTGATATATAGTGAGGATCATAGGTTGTTTGAGAAAATAAAGTTACTAAAATGGGGTGAAATATCTTAAAAGAGAATTGTACCCAAATATGTATAAAGGAGGGTGAATATTATAATTGCTAAACATTGAGAACTTTGATATTTATTGTACTTATTGAGAGGAATATTGCTTCTATAATTGTGTCTTGATTGTATGCATCCTCATATTCATGACATTTTGAGAAGTTTTTAATGGTGATTCGTTTCATGAGTCCTTGACCACGAGCACCTGGGTGGCAACGTAGTTGATACATCGAGATTCTTATCATGAGTCCTTGACCACGAGCACTTGGGTGGCAAGGTAGTTGATATATTGTGATTGAGGTATATCGCCTGCGAGGTCCCCATGGGTCCCCTTAGTCTTGGAGCCTTAGCTCGACGGGGGTATATACAAAAGGCTGTGCGACAGTCTTGATACCACCTTGCATTGCACGGCATTGCATCTCATCCTTGCATATTATTATGTGACATGATGTTATTTATGTGATTGATTATGTTACCACTTTTGAGTTATGGCTTGTGATTTGATAATTGTGATATACTGAAAACTATCTTTACTGTGTATTATGTGTTGCTGGGCTGGGACTTTTCTGAGTGCAGGTTTGTAGTTCGGCGGTATGTGGTTGGGAGTGAAGGAGTTACTTGGTTCTTCATTGTTTTACTCTAGGTTAGTTCCATTTGCTGAGTACCGTGTTGTTTTAGTACTCATCCCTTGTTATATTTTTGTAGGTTGCGAGCCCGGTCCCTCTAGTTAGAATTTTCTCATTGCAAGACCGAGCTTTTGGATTATCCTTAAGGTAGCTGCTTATGTCACGGGTGGACCTTCAAGGAATCAATTATTATTTTACATTCTATTTGAGGACTAGACATTTGAGACATTTATTTTTTTCGAGTACTATGTATTTAGAGTCTTGTACACGTGACACCAGTTCTGGGATGGTTATAGTTTGGTGTTCCTATGATTATTTGTCATATTAGTCTATTTTCTCTTCCGCTATTATTGTTATGTTCGGATCAGTAGGTATTAGGCTGACTCGCCTTGGTGGGTTAGGTGAGTGCCATCACGTCCATTTTTGGGTCGTGAAAGTTGGTATCAGAGCTCCAGGTTCATAGGTCTCACGTGTGTACAAGTCGAGTCTAGTAGAGTCTCGAGGATCGGTATAAAGACGTCTATACTTATCTTCGAGAGGCTATGAAGACTGTTAGGAAACTTCCTTTTGTTTATTCTTTCTCTATCGTGCGTCTGTCGTTCGGTGTGATTCTTACCATTTTATTCATTCTCTCTCATTTATAGAGATGATTCGTGCTTGGTCCTTTAAATGAGTAGTTAGTGGGTTATGTATGACTTGAATGTTAGATCTAGTACTAAAGTGTAAGTGACATACTTGTAAAAAGATGTGTGGTTATATTTAAAAGAGTCAATGATTAAAACATGTTGAGTAATATGATGACTTGATGATACACTTTTAGGATGTTGGAGTGATAAGGTCCAACAGTGGATGGAGGGATTTTATGAATGTGTTATCCTTTTTGGGATTGGTTATCCAGCAACATAAACAATATCAATGGGGTATATATGATATCGAATATAGTTCAACAATTTAAGGTGGGATGTTAAAAGGATAGGTGGATCACAAATTTTGTTCGATAAACTAATATTACAAAAAAATGTCATAATATGTATGTATTGCTTAGATAATGATAAGAATGATGTTGTGCCAATTAAGGTCAGAATCTTTATTATGGTTTCATAGATTATCGAGTGGATCAAGGACGATCATGGTACGACTATCACCACGACACCAATGCTTACTTGATTAGAGTTATGGAGTATGTTACGTTTGCTAGCGACTAAATTTATGAAAAGAACGTTTAATTACTTAGGATAAAGTCATGATGGATTGGATAATGTTTTGCGGCTATTGATAGGTAGAAGCAGGCGGGCTAGTTTGGTGCTACTTTCTTGATAGGTAGGATGTGTTCTAGTGGTGGATCTAATGGACTTTCACAATATGGTATTAGTGGTATGTGAAAATGGATATGTCAATTGTCAAGCGTGAATACAAACCATTTTAGAAATTTTTAGTGTATCATGGGCTCATTTAATAATGCTTAATGTTGTATTCATATTCGAGAAATCAACTAGTTCTCTACTTTGGATGCTTGGGTTAAGTATTATTAAAAAGAAAATTTTTAGTGGTGGATCTTTGGTACAATTAATGCATTTAAGTTGTGAGGTGTGTTCGGGAGATTTTAAATGTGGACTATTACTCCATAATAAGATCCAAGGGAGTTAGTTCTTTTATATTTGACCGATATAGTTTTGGTGTCATATCGATGATGAGGGTAACCTTGAGATGATGGTAATGTCTATAGAGGATAATGGTTATAGAAGTTTGTGATGGATTATGATCAATGTGCAATTATATGATGAGAATTTTTGATTGAGTGAATTCAGTAAGGTAAACACAATTTGCAGGTATCAAAAGTTACGTTTGCTAATATTTGATGAGTAACGTGATCATAAGAAAGATGTAAAATGTTTTAAGATACTGATTCGATAGAATTGAAATGAGCTAGTCATAAATGAATAAATTAGTGAGATGTAGAGATATTTACTTCGATGGTAAAGGTCAAAAATATAACTTTCGAGAGAGTAAGAAATTGAATTTAAAGCCATGTGATTTCATTTGTTTTGTTTTGATTATGGTGATAGTATTAAGTATCATTGGTCTTGGCTAGAAAACTATTGGATAATATTTGAGAAAAAAAAATCTACAATGTTGGGTTTGAATATGGTGATAATCTCTTTGTAATTTTGAGTATGGTAATTAGTACATTAAAATTTTTTTATAAAGGATATGGTAGGTTTGATAAAGAGGGGATCAATCATAAGTTAAGATATATGAATTCATAAAGATCTCAAGCTATGAGCTAATACCGACAGATAAAGAAATTGGAGTACAAGTTAGAATAAAGATTCAAGTTTTTAATTGTTAGTTTAAATTTTGGGTAGTATATTTTGTCAAGATATGAATTGATAAGATAAAAAATAACGGATACAATGAGTATTCAACATTCGGAAGAACCTGCATATGATTTGGGTCATAAATTTAGTTATTTTTGTATTATTGTTGAAGGACCTAAAGAATTGCTCCACTTAAAATTTTGGCTTAGAGCATGAGGTGAAATGTCATGTGTTGTTGGTCAGAGAATAAAGTTGATAAGTGAGTTAGTAAAGGAATGGGAATCTAATATATTGAAGAGTTCAGGTTATCTGAAATTTGTGTCATAGGAAGAATCTAAGAAAGTGAAGGAATAAGACCTCTTGTATGAACCCTTGGTTTAGAATTAAAGGTTTTACTTATTTTTGTCATTGAGCTCAAACATGATAATGCAATGCGTACTTGTTTAGCATAGATTTTCTAAGATTTACTCATGACTTTTATGAAGACTGACTTTTGATCCGAGTGACAAATAATGATGTTTGAAATATGCTACATTTTTATATTGGTCTAGATTGTCCAATTATGATAGATGACTTATGAGGGCACTGCGATATAGATCTATAGCTCTAAACACTTATTGAGGATATTGAGGGGGTTGAAATTACTCTGTTAATGAGATTACATAGATTATTGTGATGACTAGAGGTTATGTGCTTATGGTATGCAGAATTATTAAGGTGATTAAATCTTTCTAAGTTTGACATGAGGTATATGATGTTTTGAATGGTAGTTGAAATTCGGTATGTGAAAGATTGTATGGAATTAACTTTAGGTATAATTAAATAACCTTACCTAGATGAGAAAAGTACTATCAAATTTAAAATTTACATGGTCAGCTTTGTGTGTGATTTATGTCTATAAAAAAATACTTAAATAAAAATAGAGGAAACCATAGAATGAGATATTTGAAGGCGATGATGTGTAGCTAAAAAGACTTTAATACTAGTAAAAATTTGAGAGAATGGTAAATGACAAATATGGTATGATATTCTGTTAGTATTGAGAGCATTGCTTTTGATGCAGTGTTATGAGGAATATGTGGAGCTTGATAATTAAGTATGTATACGATTGTATTGGGAACCAGACAGGTTGGTTGTGAGTAGAAATTTTTTTTTAAAAAAAATGGGGTGAGATGAACGAAAATGTTTGATAGGAGCACTATGAAAGGAGTAACATGTATTAGTTGACCTTGATTCCATGCACTATGAAGTGACTACCTACCTCATTATGGGCTTGTTTTAGAGTATTACTCCTTTCCTATTCCCACTCGTGTCTTCACTTGTGTAGACGGATCCTTAGTGGTGGATCGGATGAACCAATCCTGCAATTTTCTCTTAGTAAGACAGGATGCTTATGTAGACTTGATTATTTCAGTGTTGACATATTTAGTATTATTTGGGATAATTGAAGTATACAAGTGGTTGTTCTACATACAACTTTGCTTATGTGAATTTATAGAAGAGCTACCATGAATACTTATAGATGCCCAACCATATCAAGATTCATCTCGTCATTGAGGTTATGTTCTGACTGGTATTGATTTGGAAATTTTATCGTGGTTATATGAGAAAAGATTCGTCCTAATTATTGAGTTATGGACTAGTGGGTTATTATCTAAATCGAGTTCATGGGTTAGCTTGTGGTATAAAAATCACTATCAATTTGAAAATCTATCAAGGTTTGATTCGAAAGTTCAGTTCTTAATAGAAGATTTTGATGGAATGGTCTTAAAGGGGGAACTTACTTAGAGAGATGGAATACTGACTTTGGAAGATCATAACTTAGGATTTTAGTAACATCGATTATTCTTCCTTCTCCTTCTTATGTTCGAGGACGAACATGATTTTTAGTGGTGAATAATGTAATGACCCGTTAGGTCACTTTAAAAATAAATCCCCTCTCTTTTATAAAAGATCATTCTTGTAAATTTTTGATGGGTAATTTGGAACTGTTAAATAATTACGATCATTTAGTTGACAGATAATTTTAGATAATTAATGTAATTGGTGAATTAAAATAATATTTTAATTAATACCCTATACTATTTATCCCATATTTATCAAAAATAGGTTAATAGAATTTATTACATTTAATACTAAAATAAGTAAATAAGATAATAATAATAATAATAATATATGTATATATAATAGGGGACAAAGGGCTGAATGCCCAAAGTCCCCAAAAACGCAGTAGAACAAAGAAACGAGGAAAAACAAAAACACAGAAACATAGAAAAAAAAAGTGCGGGAAGGAAAAGAAAGAAAAAGAAGAGAAGAAAAATTATGATTTTCATCCCAAAATATCAAGGTAATTATTCTCATCCTTTCTATTAAGTTTTCATGAGATTATGAATAAATTTTTAGGGTAGAAACGTGTATAATTTATGTTTAATTAAGAAAATATAGCCCTAGGGTTCTTAGAATAAAATTTTGATTTGGGAGTCGAATAACGATCCGTTTTAGCTGAAATTTAACATATGAGTTTAGTTTATTATGGGTAAACATAATCTGAAAGAAATTTCCAGATTTAAGGGCTCGGGGTGACTTTTTGACCCGATTTTTGAGCCAAAAATAAATATAGCAATATGGGTGTCATTGGATTCGTATTCTTATGTAAATTATGTATTTGAACAGAGTTTGATCATATGAAAGCGTTACGAAAGACTCAAGGTTTGGAGTGTCATTCTATTAATTAAGGCAAGTGGATTTCTAAACTTTTGTTAAATATGTTGAACCTCGTATGCTTCCTTATGCTATAATTTGTGGGATGAGATCGTATCATGTGTTGGGCTGGTAATTCTTATTGTGATGCCAGTGTGAGGGCTTTAAATTATCTATGTGTTGCTTCGAAAGCATGTGAATCCTAAATTGAGAATAGTGTGAATATGACGTGTTGAGAAAAGGGAGATAATCGTGATATATATTGAGGATCATGGGTTGTTTGAGAAAATAAAGTTACTAAAATGGGGTGAAATATCTTAAAAGAGAATTGTACCCAAATATGTATAAAGGAGGGTGAATATTATAATTGCTAAACATTGAGAACTTTGATATTTATTGTACTTATTGAAAGGAATATTGCTTCTATAATTGTGTCTTGATTGCATGCATCCTCATACTCATGACATTTTGAGAAGTTGTTAATGGTGATTCATATCATGAGTCCTTGACCACGAGCACTTGGGTGGCAAGGTAGTTGATACATTGAGATTCGTATCATGAGTCCTTGACCACGAGTACTTGGGTGGCAATGTAGTTGATACATTGAGATTCGTGTCCTGAGTCCTTGACCACGAGCACCTGGGTGGCAACGTAGTTGATACATCGAGATTCTTATCATGAGTCCTTGACCACGAGCACTTGGGTAGCAAGGTAGTTGATATATTGTGATTGAGTTATATGGCCTGCGAGGTCCCCATGGGTCCCCTTAGTCTTGGAGCCTTAGCTCGACGGGGGTATATACGAAAGGCTGTGCGACAGTCTTGATACCACCTTGCATTGCACGACATTGCATCTCATCCTTGCATATTATTATGTGACATGATGTTATTTATGTGATTGATTATGTTACCACATGTGAGTTATGGCTTGTGATTTGATAATTGTGATATACTGAAAACTATCTTTACTGTGTATTATGTGTTGCTGGGCTGGGACTTTTCTGAGTGCAGGTTTGTAGTTCGGCGGTATGTGGTTGGGAGTGAAGGAGTTACATGGTTCTTCATTGTTTTACTCTAGGTTAGTTCCATTTGCTGAGTACCGCTTGTTTTGGTACTCATCCCTTGCTACATTTTTGTAGGTTGCGAGCCCGGTCCCTCTAGTTAGAATTTTCTCATTGCAAGACCGAGCTTCTGGATTATCCTTAAGGTAGCTGCTTATGTCACCGGTGGACCTTCAAGGAATCCATTATTATGTTACATTCTATTTGAGGACTAGATATTTGAGACATTTATTTTATTCGAGTACTATGTATTTAGAGGCTTGTACACGCGACACCAGTTCTGGGATGGTTATAGTTTGGTGTTCCTATGATTATTTGTCATATTAGTCTATTTTCTCTTCCGCTATTATTGTTATGTTCGGATCAGTAGGTATTAGGCTGACTCGCCTTGGTGGGTTAGGTGAGTGCCATCACGTCCATTTTTGGGTCGTGACACATAATTACATAAATATACAACATATTTTTTCATATTTTCTAAAAATCCTCACCTTTTGAAAAAAATTTCAAAAATCCCTATTTTCTTGTTTCCTCTCCAATTATTAGATACATAAATTCCTTTTTTAACTATACTAAAATTACACCTAAATTAAAGGTCCCATTAATGAAATTTGATTTATAATTATATTTTCCTTCATTTTCTCATTTATTTACAACTATCTTCTCTAACTAATGGATAATTTGCACAAATAGGATAATTCTGGCCATTATTTATTTTTAATCACCATTTATACATTTCCAAAAATAAAAGTTAAGAAAAATCAACATACTAATTTCATCATTTTTATATGGCATCAATTCTTACAAATGTTTTGGTTGCACGTTAATTTCAAATGTCAAAGCATATACAATTTACTATTAACCTACGACTCAATACGTAAATTTTTATGTATTGAGTTATATATTTTTAAAACATATGTATCAAATGTTCTCTCACAATCTGGGGTTGGGGCCTGGATGTGACATGGTGAATGGAGACCTGAGAGTCCCCAAACAAGCCTCAAGTATCCGTAACCACATCATCGGTTCGAGAATAGCATTCAAATGCACATAACTATATAGCCAAATCAGATCTCAGGAATCATTCTAATGTTAAGAAAGCAGCACAATAGTCATAGCAATCAGATCTAAGAAGAGTTCACTTAGTTCCCAACAATGCCTCTAGTGAAAGGAACGGGGACCAGGACAAGTCTCGGGCTCACCCTCAATAAAAGTGAACATTTGAAATAATAATAAAGAGGATAGCTGGCTCACCCTCGGAGGACGGGACTCACCACAATAACTCCAAGAATGGACTACTCATCAAACGACTGGTATTCACAGTGCTCGGCCTCTACATGGTAAAATCATGTTTGCATAGAGTATGCATTAGTACGTTTGAATGTACTAAGTATGTGGGCATGCAATGTATATGAATTACCAAACCTGTACTTCAATGTTAGATGACAAGGGCACATAATATAGAAAGAATCATATATCCAAAGGAGTTGTATACAAGATGCCATGAAGTCCATGATACATGCAATGCGATAATGCTCCTATATAGCGGGGATGGACTATAACCGACAAATCAAATCCGTGCGAGCTATTACATGAATTAGTCCGATAAAGACCACCCATCAGTAGGAGAAGATTACTTGCTAAAGGTAATCTACATCACACCTTACGGAACTCACCATTTCGGTGGATGGTCACCTTCCTTACGAAACTTACCATTTTTGAAGGATTTTTCATAATCATATCATATCATAATATAAACATAATATATGAATAACCATTCCTTACGACCCAGTCATTTCGATAATGATGATCATTCCTATGTTGGCACATAGTTCAAAGAAAGGGAGAGGGCGCTTCGGGATAGCCCTAACACCCCCAATCCATTGGTGTTAAGTCAACAAAATCCTACATGAATACTTATATATATGTGTGTGTGTGCGCGCACAGAGGTTCAATGTTCATTTCAAAACATTTAATGCATACATAGGCTCAATTGTCAAACCATAATATCATAATCATAATGCTTATACAAGGAATAGCTCATCTACACATATACGAGATGGTGCAAGCACCCATAATGCTCATAGAGCCATAATCATAGACATACCGGTGATCACCTTCTTGTCATAACCAATATCTTACCAAAATCATATTATAATCATTTCATAAAACATAATTGGGCTTAACCCACTTCATAATTTTCATATACTAATGCTCATGAATGTAATGCAACGCATGATGTGAGGATAACATGGGTAACATAAATTCAAATTAAAATCAACATCATAATATGAAATAGAATAAATCCGTAATTAAATCAACATCTAAATCATAGTAATAGTCACCCATGC
Source organism: Solanum rostratum (assembly GCA_029948455.1). NCBI lineage: Eukaryota > Viridiplantae > Streptophyta > Magnoliopsida > Solanales > Solanaceae > Solanum > Solanum rostratum. Next base: position 35,367,490 of record CM057050.1, on the reverse strand, counting down.
ACAAATCAATTTTAAAGGGGACATGCATGTTCATAATTTCATAACTCATTGTAAATCATCATAATAGTAATCAAAATGAATTGAAATAATTGGTAAAATACAACCCATACACTAATTGGATTTGATAAAATCAAATCATGAAATTTCATATTTAAAGTGATTAAAATTCATGAAATACATTGAATGATTTTTCGGTTTTGTTGGTTGAAAGGGACCAAGAATCAATCCTACATACCTTAATTGAGGAGCTGAATTTGAGGGATAAATTGGACTCCAATGGAACCCTAGCTTTGATCCTTGAGAAAGAAGTGTATAAAGGAGTAGGGAGGTGATCTTGTGACGGGTTGAATGTTTTACGAGAATGAATGAAGAGGGGAGGGGTTTCAGCTGAATTAGGGGTTTAGAATAGTTAAAAGGTCATAATTCATGATTGAAATAAATTAAAATTACATAAACGCTAATGAAACAGACCTAAATTAGTCCCGTCAGGCTCACTCGGTTCATTACACGGTCCGTGAAATGTCACACTGACCGTAAACAGTGGTTGTGATCCCCTACTTAGACTCTTACGGAGGAAAATTTTACGAATCTAAGTGGCCGAATTCTCCTTTTTGCCCATCGTTTCCCCCTTTTTTTTGGACCCTAATTTGCCCCTATATATATATCTTCTCCTCACTGTTAAGACGGGGTTTATTTAGGGAGATCCACAAAAAACAATATACAGAAGATTTGGAAAAAAAATCAACAACAGAAAATTCCCAGAAACCTTAAAGTTTTTGAGAAAACTAGCCTTCTAAGACCAGAGTTGCTAGTGGTGGTGTAGAACTCGTGGTGAAACTCGTCATCCTAGTTTGTTACTCCAAGGAAGGTAACTTTACTTTCAATCTTAACTCGTTTTAGCTAATATCGTTATTGTGACGAAATGTAGTTACACGTCTTGTTTCGAATCCTTGTCTGTCTCTTTATGTTTGTTGATATCTTTCCTTGTTTGGTCATATATTTAGTGCTAATCATGGACAAATAATGCCGGGTTTATCTATTAGAATACGAAAGGTATCACCTGAATATGTTGGCCTATTACAGTATGCATTTTGTATTGTTACTAATTGGTTGTTCCTTTCAGTTTGCTACGAGATTATGAGCACTGCTAAGAGTTGCTCTGTGTTGATCTTCCCTTCTTTCTCCCTTCTTCTTGTGAGCTTATTTAATTCCTATATTAGATTTGTTTGAGGTCGACATATGTTAGGTTAATTCGATTTCTATACAGCTTGCATATTCGTTTGGTTTATTCCGTTGTGCATCAATTATAGTCTTTCATTTTTCTTGGATATGTTCCTTTGGATTATTGATAATTTAGTGGTGATATAATTAATGAGTGTAGTTTTGGTCTTTGCTTGCTTCTGCGTTGGATAATTTGGTCAATTATATCAAGTTAACTTAGTATGTCCAGGTTCAATATGATAACTAAGTCACCCCCTGCCATGTTGGAGTAGTTGATAACTATTATTGTGAATTTGGGAAAAGTATGAAGCTCTGAATATCATGATTACAAGCCTTCTATCTGCATATGATTTGACATGTATTGGCCTTGTACGTATTACTCTAAATATCATTCCTGCATTGCCTTGTACTTATTACTCTGAATATCATTCCTGCATCTTTCTTATTGAAGTTGGAAGGAATGTATACAACTTGATGATATACGAGTTTGAATGCACAACTAAAGCCCAAGAGTAGAAAGGAAGGCCCAAGTTCTGGCCCAGGCATACAGAAACAGACTTGGGCCCAATTCTCTTTCCCTCACATTTTTATTATTGTTTTGTTTTAGATTTGTTTATCTATGATATTTGTATTCTAACAATTATTTGGTTTATGTGTTATAATCTAATTTATTTCCCTAAAAGTCAACCATTTATGTATCATGCCCCGGGAGGGTACCCTAGGCGTGGCCGGCACTCAGAGACTATTGCTAGCCCCCAAGCGAACCACTTAACCAAATCACATCGTTCATCTTAAACATAGCGGAAGGAAATTAGTAACAACACTTTTAAAGTAGTGGGTCAATGGCCAAACCTCAAGCTGATCATCAAAACCAAAAAAAGAAATATTTCTCAGTTATCAAAATATTCACCTTGACTACATCATTATGTCTACGAAGCCTCTAACATTATCTAAACCGTCTAAGAAGGGGACCATGACATGCCATGGCTACCTGACTCAATGAAATAATAGGATAGCATCAAATAAAGGTTTCCTCCGAAAACAGGGAGGCTCACCACGGTCAGAACTTGCAAACACTAGGCTTCAACGGGGCGGCAGCTGAAGTCCTCTAGCTCCTGTATCTGCATCAAAAAAGATGCAGCGCCAAATGGCGTCAGTACGTGGAATGTACTGGAATGTAAAATAGCTGAATCACATTATTAGAATCATCCGAACATAACGTACATCATCATGAGACTTTAACCTTTATATCAGGGAAACATTAACATTGACCTTTATATTTACATTGACCTTTACATTAACATTGACCTTTGCATTAACATTGGCCTTTATATTAACATTGACTTTAGAGTACTATTAGGGAAACCTTTTCTGAGAGGCCTAACTGGGAGTTTCTTTAACCGACAACCATCACTTATGAGCCAGTGATGATACAACGAAGCGATGCCGTTGCCACATCCATCCATTACCCAGCCCAGGGTAAAGGACATAACATTAGTGGATCCACAAAACATAACATTAGTCCTCATTTGGGACAAGATAGGAGCCATCCGCATTGCGGTTCAATCCTCTCTTCCTACGCGGGCCACGTAGTTAATGGACTCAAGTGGGACTCACTTTTATCCATTTCGGTGCTCAATACTCCTCCCAGAACTCGACATGCTCATAAAATATTAACATCATTAGTCCCATAGGGACACATTACATCATCATTAGTCCCCATAGGGACACATTACATCATCATTAGTCCCCATAGGGACACATTACATCATCATTAGCATCTCATTTACATTGATATCATTGTCATCTCAATGCATTAACATTAGCATCATCATCATCACCTCATTAGCAGTTACTTCATCATCACATTAGGACATCCATACCTACATCATAGGGGCACATGGGAGGACATTCCCATGTTTTCAGAGTAGCCTTACATACCTGGAAAGAGTAGTCACAAGAAGCACTACAATCCCTTCTTGATCACCTCAACCTTCTTCAAGCCCTAGCCTTAAAAATCCTTAGGAGAACACTTCAATGGGGGGTTTTTGAACCCCGTGTAAACTGACCTATATTAATCATAGGGGCACGTTTCGGATAGGTGGGAATGGACCATAATGCCCTTAGAAATTTGAAGAAATTAAATCATGACCTGAAATAATACAGTCCGCGACGCGGACTGGTCGCGGACAGTGTGCTTCCGGAAATTCAACTCCGTCGAAATTTTTCTGAAAAACATAAGTGTGTCTCCGCGACAGGTCCGCGTCGCGGTTCCATCGCGGAGGCTCACTGTTTTTCGTTTTGGAACGAAAAATTATTTTTCGACTCGGTTGCTCTAAAAATCGACCGATACCTTTCCCCCACTCAATTTTTAGTGCTGATCATGAATCTGCTCTCGGATTTTAGATCCGAGCATCGGAAGACACGTTTCTCACACACCTCTCCTTTAGGGATATTTTGGTAATTTTGCGGGCGTTACATTATGTTAATGTTTAACGTCTTTGAATATTTTTTGATGATAAAATCACTTTTTTAAGGAATTTGACTCTATGAATTTTCTATTAAAAATACTTCAAATATATTCTTTGAAATAACTTATGAATATTTTTCTTCTATTCAAAACTTGGACATTTTAGTGGATTTTTAAATTTTTAATAACCTAGTCTTAGTTGCTAATATCTTTAGGATTAAATAAATGTGAGTAGATTTTAAATACTTGATTTTCTTGATCATTTTTTAAACATTTCACTCAATTTTTTTTCTAGTTATTAATTTAAATTAATTATTTTAAATGTTAGTCAAATTTCCTAATCATTGGATAAATGCATGTTAGCAGTCATTTCAAGTGCGTAAAACCTTCTTGAAATGAAAATATGAACCCGATCCCTTTCTTTGGATTTTAAAAAGATTTATTTTGTTTAACTCTTTTTAAAATATTTAACTTTTTTTTTTATTTTTCCTTAAAAATTAAGTGGCGACTCTAATATTTGAAGATTCGGTTTTACTTAAATCAATTAAGTAATAAATCGAATTTTCAAAATCTAAGTCATTTTTTTGAATTAACAAACGTTACTTGAAATATTTTCCGCACGACAAAGTTACGAGATGATACTTCTATACTTAGAAATTTTTTTACGTAGTGAGTTACACGGAGAGCCACACGGGCCGTGTCAGATCACACGGACCGTGTGAGTATCCGTGTGCCTTCACTTGGCCACAGTTCCCTCCCATCACAAAGTTATCCCAACCGTGAACTGGACCTAGTGCCTCTTCATGGGAGGCCACACGGGCTGTGTAGGCTCCTCCGTGGAGGGGTGCCTGGCAGTTCACCTGGGAAAATTCTAGGACACTTGGGCAATGCCACTAGAAAAATCTGGGTCCTTATATCATCTCCCCCTTGGGAACATTCGTCCCTGAATGTACAAAAACAAGGCGTGAAAGTCTTGAATTAGAATATGAAACACCCAACATAAGATACAATGCATAATTCATTACTAAAAATCGTACCAAAAGCATTATTCAAACCATTGTCCAAAACCTTTAAGCTCATATAAAAAATTATATTCAAGTCACTCAAAACATTATAAAAAATCCTTTTAGTGCACATGTATGCATGTCATGTCATGAGACTCAAGAGGGCAAGAAATGACACCATTAGACAAGGAAGAATCCCAATACCTTAGGCTTGAGTACATTGGAAAAGATGAGGGTATCGCTCCACCATGTCCAGCTCCGCGCCCAAGTAGCACTCTCCACTTGTTGATTTCTCCAAAGCCATGTCCTTGTTACGAAGCCGTTTTACTTGCCCATCCAAGATTTCCACCGGAACTTACTCATAAGACAAGTTTTCTCCAACCTCAATTCCTTCCAAAGGCACAATGGTGCTAGGATCACCAATTAACTTTCATAACATAGACACATGGAAGACCGGGTGAATGGAACTCAAATTCGGAGGTAACTCCAACTTATAAGCCACACCTCCAATTCGCTCAACAATCTCATAAGGGCCAACATACCGGGGGCTTAGCTTGCCCTTTTTACCAAAAGGCATCACACCATTCATAGGCGAAACCTTCACATATACCCAATCACTGACATGAAATTCAAGGTCCCTTCTCCTAACATCCGAATAAGACTTTTGATTACTTTGGGCCACTCTCAACCTTTCCCTAATCACCTTCACCTTATCCATGGCCTCCATCACCAAATCTGGACCAACTAGTGCCATAACTCCCAACTCAAACCACCCCACCGGCAATCTACATCTTCTCCCATACAGAGCTTCAAACGGTGCCATACCAATGCTAGCATGGAAGCTATTAATATAAGTAAACTCAATGGGTGAAAGATGATCATCCCAATTTCCCTTAAACTCCAACACACAAGCCCTCAACATATCCTCCAAGGTCTGAATAGTCCTTTCTGCTTGGCCATCGATTTGAGGATGAAAAGTGGTGCTCAACTTAACGTTAGTTCCAAGTCCCTTCTGAAAAGACCTTTAGAAGTGGGAAGTGAATTGGGTACCTCGATATGATATAATGGACCTAGGTACACCATGCAACCTCACCAACTCTTGGATATACAACCTTGCGTAATCCTCGGTGTTGAATGTAGTCTTGACCGGTAGGAAATGAGCCGACTTCGTCATCCGATCCACGATAATCCAAATGGAATCAAATTGCCTTCGGGTCTAGGGCAACCCAACTACAAAGTCCATGTTCACATCTTCCTATTTCCATGTGGGAATCTCAATATCTTGGGCTAAGCCACTAGGCCTTTGGTGTTCTACCTTCACCTGTTAACAACTCGAGCATTCAGACACGAACCTAGCAATATCTTTCTTCATACTATGCCACCAATACATTTCTTTCAAATCCCGATACATTTTGGTAGACCCCGGGTGAATAGAATAATAAGAGTTGTGAGCCTTACACATAATCACCCTTCTAAGATCATCCATATCCGAAACACAAAGCTGGTCTTGGTACCGGAGTACACCATTTCCCCCTTGGGAGAACATCTTGATCTTCTTTTCAGCAACCAACTTCTTCAATTCAAGTAACGATGGGTCTAACTCATGCTTGGACTTTACGTCACTTACCACGGAAGATTCTGCTCCGCTTTGAATATGAATACCATTATCGCTTGAATCATCCAACCTGACACCCAACCTAGATAACTGGTAGACATCTCTTTCCAACTCCTTTTCTTCCCCAGCATACACCCACTCCACATAGACAACCTACTGAGCGCATCAGCCACAACATTGGCCTTGCCCGGATGTTATAGAACGCTCATGTCGTAGTCCTTTAGGAGCTCCAACCACCTCCTTTGCCTTAAATTACGATCCCTTTGAGTGAATACATATTGCAAACTCTTGTGATCGGTGAACACATCAACATGCATTCCATATAAATAATATCTCCAAATCTTCAAAGCAAAAACTACCGCTACCAATTCAAGTCGTGCATGGGGTAATTACGTTCATGCATCTTCAACTTCCTTGATGCATACACTACAACCTTACCATTCTGCATAAGCACACAACCCAATCCAATCCGCGAGGCATCACAATACACCACAAATCCCTCCAACCCATTTGGCAAAGTTAAGACAGGAGCTGATGTAAGCCGATCTTTCAAAGCTTGAAAACGCTTCTCGTATTCATCTGACCACACAAACATAGCCTGCTTTTGGGTCAACTTGGTCAATGGAGATGCAATAGATGAGAATCCTTCAACAAACCTTCTGTAATACCAGACCAACCCAAGGAAACTGCGAATATCCGAAGGAGTCAACGGTCTGAGCCAATTCTTCATGGCATAATTTTTTTTGGGTCCACCTTGATACCATCACCGGACACCACATGACCAAGGATAGCCACTTCGCCCAACCAAAATTTACACTTGCTAAACTTGGCATACAATTTCTTCTCCCTCTAAGTTTGGAAAACCATTCTCAAGTGATTCCCGTGCTCTTACTTACCTCGGGAGTAGATGAGAATGTCGTCAATGAAGACCACCACAAAACTGTCAAGGAATGGATTAAACACTCGATTCATTAGGTCCATAAACTCGACAGGAGAATTGGTTAGGCCAACCAACATCACCACAAACTCAAAGTGCCCATACCTTCTCTTAAAAGCTGTTTTGGGAATATTACACTCCCTAACCTTCAATTGATGATACCCGAAACGAAGATTGATCTTTGAGAAATGAGTGGCCCCTTGAAGCTGATCAAACAAGTCATCAATCATGGGTAATGGGTACTTATTCTTGACGACCACCTTATTCAATTGCCTATAGTAAATGCATATTCGGAGAGAACCGTCCTTCTTTCTTACAAATAACACTGAAGTATCCTACGATGATATACTGGGCCAAATGAAACCTTTCTCCAACAAATCCTTTAATTGCTCCTCAATTCTTTCAACTCCGTCGGGGCCATACGATTATCTATAGAGGCATATGATGCATGCAACTAATCCATTCCAAGAATTACCTCAAAATCAAACATCTCAAGTTCCACAAGATCACATGGGAAAACTTTATGCAACACAGAAACAGGGCAACCATAATAGACTCTATGTGCAATAACAGATTCACCAACGGGAGTATAGATCGAGAAATGATCCTTCAAAATCTGGGGACTCAAACCAAACTTAATAGCCAATAGAGGAGTCACACAAGACAAATTTGCACCCGAATCAAGCAAAGCATAAGCATCAAAATCAAAGACTTTTAACATACCAGTCACGACATTCGGATCCTCCTCGACATCTTGGCGGGCATGGAGTGCATCGAACCTGTTGTTTTTTAGGGCCATTCCTTGGGGAGCTCTTTGTTGACCTTGCCCACCCTGGGCTATCTGACCCTGGCCTCTACGGGCATTCTTAGGATAGTCAACAACCTTATGATTCTCATCATCACACCTGAAGTAGATACCCAAATCTTTCCAACAAATTCCCGTGTGGGGCTTTCCACACTTGTCACACAGAAGATGTCCTTGACCATCACCAACTGGTGCCCTGGAAGGAGGTACCCGAGCATTAGTGACCTGAGCACCCGAACCTTGGCCCTGCTGGAAGCGACCGAAACCAACATTTTGAGAACTGGAGAATCTGCCATCAAAACAAGCTCTCTTGGGATTGTGAACCCTTTTCTCCTTGAGTTTCTCCCCTTCGATTCATTCACCATACACCATAAGTCTGGCAATATCCATGTCCCGTATGAGCATAGCAGTACAACATTCCTTCATAAGCCAATCAGAGATACCAAAACAAACTTGTGCATCCTTGCACCGGGGTCAACCACAAGTGGCGGAGCATATTTGGAAAGCTTTATGAATTTGAGGGCATAGTCCTTCACACTCATACTCCCTTGTTTGAGATTGATAAACTCAATCATTTTGGCCTCTCTAAGCTCAATTGGAAAGAAGCGATCAAGAAAAGCAAATTTTAACTCTTCCCAATTGACATCACCACCAAAAACCCTTTCCAAAGACCGTTGAGTATACCATACTTGAGCCACATTTTTCAAGTGATAAGCAACCAGTTCAGCCTTCTCTTCAGAAGTGACACCCATGATGTTCAGTACCTTGGTAAGTTCATCAATGAACTCCTCAGCATCCTTGCCAGCCTTGACCCATAGAACTCCGGAGGATTCATCCAGGTAAAATCCCTCACCGTAGAAACAGGTGTAGGTTCCCGTGGCAAGTTAGACTGCCTTGCCTGAGAAGTCAGCACCTGAGCAAGCATGGCAAAGGCAGTACGGAATTCCCCATTTGAGATGGGTTCATCCACATTCTTGTGGGGAGCTTGATCTTCCCCGAGACATCTTCTGAAATAGAACAACGACACCGTCAAATAAGGGAACTATATATACTAGCCATAGAATGATAAAAGACATGAAGAAGTGAGGCGATTCCGAAAATGTCTTTGTAGCCTCCCACTCATAGGGATGGTGCACTTCACACCCATGAATAGGACTCTACTCAACGCGGCATGTTGGACTTTGAGGACCATATATAAACCTAGGGCTCTGATACCATCTTTTATCACGAGCCCGGGTCGGGGCCTAGATGTGACACGGCTAATAGAGACCCGAGAGTCCCCAAAACAAGCCTCAAGTATCCGTAACCACATCATCGGTTCGAGAATAGCATTCAAACGCACATAACTATATAGCCGAATCAGATCTCAGGAACCATTCTAATATTAAGAAAGCAGCACAATAGCCATAGCAACGAGATCTAAAAAGAGTTCACATAGTGCCCAACAATACCTCTAGTCAAAGAAACGGGGGCAAGGACAAGTCCCGGGCTCACCCTCAATAAATGTGAACATTCAAAATAATAATAAAGAGGATAGCTGGCTCGCCCTCAAAGGACGAGACTCTTTACAGTAACTCCGAGAATAGAGTACTCGTCAAACGGCTGGTATTCAGAGTGCTCGGCCCCTATATGGTAAAATCATGTAGGCATAGAATATGCATTAGTACGTTAAAATGTATTAAGTACACGGGCATGCAATGCATATGAATTATCAAACCTGCACTTCAATGTTAGACGACAAGGGCACATAATATAGAAAGAATCATATATCCAAAGGAGTTGTATACAAGATACCATGAAATCCATGATGCATGCAATGCAATAATGCTCCTATATAGCGGGGATGGAGTATAACCAACAAATCAAATCCAACAAATCAAATCCACACAAGCTATTACATGAATTAGTCCGATAAAGACCTCTTATCGGTAGGAGAAGATTAACTGCCAAAGGTAATCTACATCACACCTTATGAAACTCACCATTTCGGTGGATGGTCACCTTCCTTACGGAACTCACCATTTCGGAAGGATTTTTCATAATCATATCATATCATATCATAAGCGTAATATACAAATAACCATTCCTTACGACCCAGTCATTTCGGTAATGGTGATCGTTTCTATGTTGGCACATAGTTCAAGGAAAGGGAGAGGGCCCTTAGGGATAGTCCTAACGCCCCTAATCTATCGATGCTAAGTCAACAACATCCCACATGAATACTTATATATATATGTGTGTGTGTGTGTGCGCTTTCAAGAGGTTCAATGTTCATTTCAAAACGTTCAATGCATACATAGGCTCAATTCTCAAACCATAATATCATAATCATAATGCTCATGCAAGGAATAACTCATCTACACATATACGAGATGGTGCAAGCATCCATAATGCTCATAGAGCCATAATCATAGACATACCGGTGATCACCTTCTTGTCATAACCAATGCCTTACCAAAATCATATCATAATCATTTCATAAAACATAATTGGGCTTAACCCACTTCATAATTTTCATATATTAATACTCATAAATATAATGCAATGCATAATGGAGCATAGCATAGGTAACATAGATTCAAGTTAAAATCAACATCATAATATGAAATTGAATAAATCCGTAATTAAATTAACATCTAAATCATAGTAATAGTCACCCATGTACAAACCAATTTTAAAGGGGACATGCATGTTCATAATTTCATAACTTAATGTAAATCATCATAATAATAATCAAAATGAATTGAAATAATAGGTAAAACACAGCCCATACACTAATTGGATTCAATAAAATCAAATCATGAAATTTCATTTTTAAAGTGACTAAAATTCATGAAATAGATTGAAAGATTTTTGGGTCTTGTTGGTTGAAAGGGACCAAGAATCAATCCCACAGAGCTTGATTGAGGAGCTGAATTTAAGGGATGAATTGGACTCCAATGGAACCCTAGCTTTGATCCTTGAGAGAGAAGTGTAGAGAGGAGTAGGGAAGTGATCTTGTGAGGGATAGAATGTTTGTGAATGAAGAGGGGAGGGGTTTCAGATGAATTATGGGTTTAGAATAGGTAAAAGGTCATAATTTATGTTTAAAATAAACTGAAATTACATAAACATCATTAATGAAACAGACCTAAATTAGTCCCGTCAGGCTCACACGGTCCACTACACGGTCCGTGAAATATCACACGCAACATGAACAGTGGCTGTAATCCCCGACTTAGACTCTCACGGAGGAAAATTTATTTATGGAACTAAGTGGTATCACACGAATGGCTACATGGTCCGGATGACTTCACACGGGCCGTGACACCGGTCGTATAATGGTACTTGAAATATTTTCCGAACAACAAAGTTACGAGACGGTATTTCTATACTTAGAATAATTTTTATGTAGTGAGTTACACGGAGAGCCACACGGGCCGTGTCACATCACACGGACTGTGTGCCATTACTTGGCCACAGTTCCCTCCCTTCCCAAAGTTGTCCCAACCGTGACCTAGACCTAATGCCTCTTCACGGGAGGCCACACGGTCCATGTGGCTTCACACGAGCCATGTAGGCGCCTCCGTGGAAGGGTGCCTGGCGGTTCACCTGGGAAAATTTCAAGACACTTGGGCAATGCCACTCGAAAAATCTGGGTCCTTACATGTTCTCTTATATTTTTCGATCATATCATATGGCTGGCATCAAGTATTTTTGGAGTATAATTTGAACTTTTGAATTTGAATAAGAATCAAACTTGATACAATAAAATTAGAAGTACAAAGTTGAACTTGATATAAGAAAATCTGAAAGTTTGCAACTTGATACAATGAAACTTGATTCAATTTTTTTTAAGTAGAATCAAACTTGATACAATAAAATTAAAGGTATAAAGTTGAACTTGATACAAAAAAACTGAAAGTTTGCAACTTGATACAATGAAACTTGATTCCAAAAAAATAAACTTGATATAATGAATCAGACTTAATACAAGAAAATCTAATAGTTTGCAACTTGATATAATGAAACTTGATTCAAAAAATTGAAATGATGAATTAAACTTGATACAACGAAACTAAAAGTATATAGTTGAATGTGATACAATAAAATTTAAAAGTTTGCAAGTTGCAACTTGATACAGAAAATTAATACAGGCAATTTACAACTTGCAACTTCCTCAACTTGCTTTGAAAGTTTGCAACTTGCAACTTGATACAAGAAATTATAAAGGAAATTGATATAGACAAATTTGCAACTTGCAACGTCCTTAACTTGATATGAAAGTTTGCAACTTACAACTTACAATAAAATTTGAAAGGAAATTAGAAGTATAGATTTAAATTTGATACAGGAAATCTGAAAGTTCGCAACTTGATTTTGATATATTTTCACAAAATTCTACCTTTGCCAAATTAACATCATGCCTTAGAGGTATCAGAGAACTTGAGGAACTTCGTTAACTTGAGGAATACCTACATTAAAAGATGGATTAGAATTCATATATAACATATAGAAACAACAAAATCGAAGAAAAAGAAGATGAATACAGGAAGCGTATGAGCCGTCTGATACATGAAAATTTTCATATTAAGTGTATGAAATTGAATTCAAAATTTCAATTTGTCTTTCTAAAGGAATCCAATGAGTTTTTTTTAATGGAAAATAAGTTTATTAACATTAATTAGCTTAATTTATGGTTCAAAATTTATCTCTCCCCTTTTTAAGGAATTTGTTAAGTTTTTTTATGGAAAAGGTTTGAATGACATTAAATTGCTTAATTTATGGAAGAGAGAGTACCTACAATTAATATGTATCAACAAGTGACTTTTTTTAAGGGATTTTTGGTAAATATGAAAAAAGTAGGGACAAATTGAAATTTGCTCCTTACACATCGGGATTTGTGTAAGTTATACTTTTGTAATTATGTTAAAATGAAGAGTTTGTATTAGTTAAGTTCTAGCAAACAATAATAAATGTTAAGCTTGTTTGGATATGTTTTAGAAAGAAAATTTTGAACTAATTTAAAATAAAATATGTTTGAATAGTTAATTTTTCACTCCTAAAAATGCTTTTAAGGATTACTGCATAAACACATTTTTGTATTAAGTTACATAATATGACAATTACTAAAGTTCGTATCTTGATTATTAAAATAGTCTTAAAAATGACGTATCAATATTTTTTATTTAATTTAAAGAAATATCAAATTTAGTGATCGAAAGAGAAAATAATGTTTGACTATCAAGAAATTAATAATTTAATAATTTATACATGAAAATATTAAAAGTTATTAGTTTTTCATTTTTATGTAAGATATTTTCTTAAGATCAAATATGATAAACTATTTAACAAAGAAAATTTGAAGAAAAAAATGTAATAGTCAAATTTGAGGAATATTAAATTACAAAATAAAGAAAAATGAAGAACTAAAAAATAAAGAAGAACAACAAAAGAAAATTCAATAGAAAAGGGCTGTGTTGATAAACATAAAGAAAGAATTTTTTTAAAAATAAATAAAGGAAAAAATAACCTGCAAAAAAAGAACAAGTATATTGGTTATTTTGTGGGGGGGGGGGGGGGGGGTAAAATTCAAAGTTTTCTTTTATGGCATGATATTTAGAGTTCAATAGCAATTTTTTAATTAATTTAATTTAGAATTTAACATTAAGGTAATTGTCAGTATTATATATAGAAGTAAAGTTGCTTTCATCATTCTTTTATTTTTGTGGAATTAAAAATTAACTTTTTAATAAATAGTTTCAATAAATTCACTCTACGTATATAATACCCCAGTTTCTTTTTAAGCTAAAACTGAGTCAGGTGTTAAATTCAATTTCTTAGTTTGGAAATAGAATTGGAGATGATCTAAGGCCACACGAACCCTCTAATATGAAGTTAAGCTACAAACTTTTTAGCGTTTGAGTTCCAATGTAAGATTTTAGAAACGTTAGCTAGACCAATGACTTTTAGGTTGCATGTATATGCTAGTATCAATTCCTAAGTATTGAAAGTATATTAGATGTGATCTAGAGTCATAAGGGATCTTTTACATCAAGCCAAGTCCAAATAATTTCTATCGACCAAGTTTTCGTATGAGTTGATAGAATGGTCAACTTCAAATGACCATATCTACTAACGTATAACGAGTTAGGTGACCCGGAATATATCAAATTGAAGATATTTGAATTAGCTTTCCAATGCACCCACTTTTACCTTAATCGAATTTGGAGTAAAAACGTTATGACCATTTTACTGAAGACATGTAGAGTTGTCTGAAGGTCCGCGATAGCTCTACATCACAGACTTCACACGAACCTTTTATGGATAAGCTAAGTGACGTCCTTTTATTTTATTTTGAGGATATTTTTATCCTAAAACCATTGGGGGCCTATTTAAGGTTCCAAAATGCATAAAACATCAGTTTCATAAGTAAAACCCTCTCCTTCACTCCAAAACATAAACACTCAAAAATGTGTAAGAAAATATCAAGTTAGGGTTAGCTTTCAAGATTCATCCCCAAGGTAAGTTATTCTTCATAAATTTCAATCTACCCCACCCAAATTTCTTCATTTATTCATGAATCTTTAATAGAATTTTAAATTATAACCTTGGGTTTCAAGAAAACAAATTCAAGAATTCCAAGAAAGAATTTCTTGATTCATCTTCTTCATCAAGAACTCTAAAGATTCTAAGTCAAGAATCCAAGAATCAAATAAAAGCCCTTCAAACAATGTCTTTCCAAGTTCTTACACTCTAAAAGAACTACCAAGATAGAGGATTTTCTCCAAGACAACTAGTATTCATCAAATTTCAATTGTAAAACCAACTTTCCAGGTATGTAAGGCTAAAATAAAATATGGGAATGTTCTTCCATGTGCCCAATTGATGGTAATAGAAAGATTGTGAATGTGTTGAGTCTCTATGCATGTTTTATTGAAAAGTTTTCTTATAAACTGTATATTCTAAGTGTTTTAAATGCTTGATGATCATCATAAACTTGAATTTACTGATAAACTACTTTTTATGAGTTATTTCATCAACCCTATATGTCACTTTATAAAAGAAATGCAAGAATGAACCTAGGGATTGAGTCTAGATCCTTGATTTGAGAATGTGGATTGTGATTATGATATGAACATGATGAAGGTTGATAAAAATTGATGGTCCCATTAGTATTCATAATAGAACTCTAGAAATTTGTCTAATTGACTTCCTCCTAATGATTGATCTAAACCTTGACCTATTTGTAAAGACCCAGACTAGCATTACTTTGGTGTCTAGAAATTTCCGCAGGAAACTGCCAGGCACCACCTCACGGAAGGGCCTACACAACCCGTGTAGAGTCACACGGTCCGTGTGGCTTCCCGTGAAGTGGCACCTGGGAAAGTAGTGGGGGGTGAGGGGAGTAAATGGGCCTTCACACGGTCCGTGTGACTTTGAATGGTTCGTGTGTCCTTCCGTATGGTGTACTATGTAGAGCCACCCTTACACGAACCAAATAACGGCCCGTGTGGTCTTCCATTTGGTTCGGTGTGGAGAGTCACCTGTACACGGACGGGGTCACAGTCTATGGGACCCCAAATGGTCCATGTACTTGTCTGTGTGGTGCTACTTAGTTCGGAAAATTTTGCCTCCGAGAATTTTAAGTCAAGGACCATGACACAGTATATGGTCCGTATGACACTACACGGACCGTGTACTATACCGTGTGACCCAGACGGGCTAATTTCAGTTTCGTTTCATTAATGGCATATTTGAAATATTAGATGTTTTAAACGTAAATTTTGGCCTTTTTCACCCCTCCCAGGCCCTTAAACCAGTTGAACACCCTCATTTATTAGCCATTTTACCTTCATTCTCCCTCTCTAAAATTTCACTCCTTCAAGACTCTCCAACCTCTCTCTAGGAAATTTAAGTTAAGGCCTTCAATTTGGAGTCCATTTTCTTCTCAAGTTCCTCTTCTACTAGGTATGTGGGATTGATTCTTGGTCTCTTTCAACCAAGAAGACCCAAAATCCCCTTCAAGTTGTTTATGAGTTTACTTACATAATATGAATTTCTACTATGTAATTTTGTTAACTTTGAACAATGCATGTGTTGTACATTATTCCGATTTTAAGTTGTGTTAAGCTCTAGTACTTGAATTATGCAATTATGAACATGCATGTCCTTTAAAAACGTTATTTTGCATGGGTGATCTCTACTATGATTTTCATATGGATTTTATGGTGGGTTTTCTAGATTTCTTACTATGTTTTGGATATACTCTATATTACCCATGTCATCCCTACATCATGCGTTGCATCATGCTCATGGCATTGATACATGAAAATTTTGGAAATGTGGGATTAAGTCCAGTTTTGTTCTTGAAAAGAATTATGATATGATTTTTGGTAAGACATGGGATATGACAAGAAGGTGATCACCGGTATGCCTATGATTATGGCTCTTGGAGCATCTTGGGTGCTTGCACCATCTTGTATATCTAGATGAGCTATTCCTTGCACGAACCATGTGATTTTGATCTTGTTATTTGGCATTTGAGCCTACATGTGCATTTATTCTTTTGAAATGTGCATTTGACTCTCTTGAAAGCATATGTATATATATAAGTATTCTTGTGGAATATGTAAGACTTAGCATCGATGGATTATGGGCGTTAGGGATATCCCCAAGGTCCCTCTCCTTTTCCTTGAACTATGTGCTAACATAGGGACAGATGTTATTCGTCTATCTGTTTATGTTATGACATATCTTTCTTTGATTCTGTAAATCCTTCCGAAATGGGGGTCCCGTAAGGAAGGTGACCATCCCCGAAATGGTGTGTTCCGTATGGTATGATGTAGATTACCCTTGGCAAGTAATCTTCTCCCTACCGATGGGAGGTCCCAATCAGTCCAATTCATGTAATAGCTCGCACGGATTTTGGTTGTCGGTTATATTCCATCCCCGTTATATAGGAGCATTATCGGATTGCATGCATCATGATTCTCATGGCATCTTGTATATTAAATTCCATTGCTTATATGATCCTTGTATATTATGTGCCCTTGTCATCTAACATTGATATGCAGGTTCGATAAGTCATATGCATAGCATGCCCGCATACTTAGTACATTTAAACGTACTAACACATACTCTATGCCTACATGATTTTACCATGTAGGGACCGAGCAGTTTGAGTACCAGCCGCAGGACGAATAGTCCATCCTCAAACATACTTTGCGGTGAGCCCCGTCTTCCGGGGGTGAGCTTTTATTTCTTATGTTCTTTGTGTATATTCCTTTGTTGAGGGTGAGTCCAGAACTTGTCCTGGCCCCCATTCCTTGACTAGAGGCATACGTTGGGTACTATATAAAACTTTCTTGTTTTGTTCATCTAAATGAATGGTTTCCTTTTTGACTTTGACTACCGTTTAAATTTAGTCATATGTGTTTACCAGCTCTTCTACTGAGCATGTGGATTCTGAACTTGTAGGCTTGTTTGGGGACTCTCGAGTCCCCATTCACCATGTCACATCTAGGCCCCGATGCTGGGTCGTGACACTATTGAATGAGAACTGAGTTGATGAAATGATTGATTGATAGGACGAAAGTCCCAATTGAGTTTGAGTTTATGAGATGATGAGAGTCTCTGTGAGGCTAATTGATATTGATCATTTTATAAGCATTGTTTCATGGGAGGAGCATCGAGCACCAAATTGAGTGAGAGTAAATCCCACTCAAACTCAATAACTACGTCTCCGAGCGTAGGTGTGGACTAAGTCCGTTAAAGTCGGACAAGTTCCTTTTATGAGGACTAAGTCTGTTAGAGTCGGACATATCTCCTTTTTATTGTCATGAAATAATAGGATATGATCGGTTAATTGTTCGGATCCATTATGGATTCGAGTTATTCTTTACCTGGTAAGTACAGAACAGTTGTGGCAACATCAGCGGGATTGTTGTACAATCACTGGCTTATAAGTTATTGTTGTCGGATATGAGAAACTGCCAAATGGGTCCATAATAATCGTACTCTGAGTTGATTTGATTAGATTAGTTTGGATTGGTATTGATGGGTCATTATCTACTCTTTGTTCTTGCTTTATATAGACATTTGACATTCGGACTGAGTATTCTTTGAGTTGATGTTATCCTATATTATTCTGCCTATATCTATTTCATTCAACCATTTTACATATTCGTACATTCAATATACTGACGTCCATTTGGACTGCATCATTTTATGATGCAGAGATAGATATTAGATATCATCAAC
The DNA here is from genome assembly GCA_029948455.1 of Solanum rostratum. Classification (NCBI taxonomy): domain Eukaryota; kingdom Viridiplantae; phylum Streptophyta; class Magnoliopsida; order Solanales; family Solanaceae; genus Solanum; species Solanum rostratum. The sequence continues at coordinate 35,349,196 of CM057050.1, read as the reverse complement.
AGGTGTTTTATTAAGGATCTATTTATATTCAGCTAATCGGTGAGACCTCCTTATTTTCGGAGGATTTTCATATTACTATCATCTAGCTACCAAAGTTTAGACTTTTTTTTATTTGAGGTATCCATGAACCTTTCATTGGCACCATCTTGATAGTAGAGTTAGAGGCTTCATAGACTAGACAGTGATGAGTTGATGTTGAGGCTTTTATCTCTTGATTGATTTCTTTTAAAAACTATTCTTATGTCAGAGAATTAGAGTTTGTTGTTTGTAACACCCCAACTTTTTTTTTACTAAGATTGAGGCATCCTTCATATGATAGGATCAATTCCTAAGTATTTAAAGTATATTAGATATGATTTAGAGTTATAAAAGATCTTTTATATCAAGTCAAGTCCGAAGAATTTCTACCGACTAAGTTTTCGTATGAGTTTATAGAAGGGTCAACTTCAAATGACCCTATCTCCTAAAGTATAATGAGTTAGGTGACCCATAATATATCAAATTAAAGCTCTTTGAATTATCTCTCCAACATGTCTTATTTTGCCTCAATCAAAGTTCGAGTAGAACGTTATGATCATTTTACTGGAGACCTACAGAGTTGTCTGAAGGTCCGCGACGGGGACCTATCGCGAACCCTTACTTAAGATAAGCGACGTCCCTTTATTTTATTTTTAGGGTAATTTTATCTTAAAGCCTTTGGGGGTCTATTTAAGGTCCCAAAACGCATAAAACGTTAGTTTCATGAGTCAAAACCCTCTCCTTCACCCCTAAATATAAGACACTCAAGAATCATCAAGAAAGTTATCAAGTTAGGATTAACTTTTAAGATTCGTCATCAAGGTAAGTTATTCTTCATAAGCTTTAAGCTAATTTTTCTATCTATTTATGAATCCCTAATAGAATCTTAAATTATAACCTAGGGTTTCAAGAAAGCGAATTCAACTGATCGGTGAGACCTCCTTGTTCTCGAAGATTTTCATATTATTATTATCTAGCATGAGTAGTACGTTATTTTCCTTGAGTTGGGTAACCATGGCCTATCATGGTGCCATCTAGATTTTTGAGTTAGAGGCTTCATACACACTGAGTAGAGGATGTTATGTATTGTTTTTTTTTCAACTATTCTTTGTTGTAAATTAACATTTTATATAAAGACTTGATTACTTTAATTACATTAAAGTTTTTTCCTTGAGGATGTTTCTTCCGCTGTTGAGTATGAGGTGAGGATGAGGCCAAGTGGTTCGCTCGAGGACTAGCAATAGCCTCTGAGTGCCGGTCACACCAAGGGTACCCTCCCGGGGCATGACAAACTTGGTATCAGAGCACAGAGTTCAAGTGTCCTAGGGATTCTATGAAGCCGTGTCTAGTAGAGTCCTTATTATTGGTATGAAGCGCACCACATCCATAATAGGGAGTATATAGGACATTAGGAAATGTTTCCTTTCTTTCAGATTCTGATCGTGCGATAAAGCTCTTTCCTAAGAAATCTACGATGATTCGTGCGTTGTTCTAAACCTTTCGACTGTGCCTCATCCACTAGGCGATAGAGACAGTAATGTTCAACCTTTTATAGTTGAGATCCTCTGAGATAAATTAATCAGAATGGTAGAGAGGTTGCACCAGGCTTGAGAGAAGCCGACTAGTGTGCGAAGTTGATTGACTAGAAAGAGTGCACTATTTCTCATATGAATTGTGCATTTGAGTTAACTCTAGATGTACCCAAACCCTCTTTTTTTCAAAACTTGCTTCCGACGTATCCCATAAGAGAGAACTTATGCCTCTAAAGAGTTTGATATTATCACCTAAGAGTGAGATGTGAGTAGAATCGAATCATCCCAGAGTTAGAAGGATAATGATGGAAAGAAAGGGACGAAATAGCAAGAGTGATGGCTGATTGAGGCTTGTAATTAGAGTTATGTATTTATTAGGTAAGTAATAAGGTGGTAAATCTGATTGCCGTAAGTTTGATGAAAGAGTCATAAGTACCCTATGATTTTGATGATGAGGTATAGAGGAAGAGTTGTTGTTAGAATGTGGTAGAGTGTGCTCAAACTAGAAGGAAGTTATGTTGCTGTGTTGTAGTATTCATACTATTGAGGCTGAAGTGTAGATGTTGAATAGAGAAAAAAAGTGCTTTCAATATGATAGATCTTAATTAGGCTTATGATTTTTTGAGAGTTCATGAGACTCATCGAGTTATGAGGTAAGTCAAATAAGGAGATATGATTGAATAGGTGAGTGGTACTGAGTTATGAGGAAGGGATGTATCGATTGAATACTCATTATGAGATATTAGTGGGATTATGTTCCCTGAATTTTTACCTAGTAGTTGTAAGTTAGCATTAGAGAGGTATGTGATGCACATGTTAGTGCTAGACCCTAAGCTTGAATTTTGAGGAGTAGTGTTAAAGAGGAGATAGCATCATGAGAGTGATAGCCTTAGTTGAGGATTTTCTCTAAGAGGCTTTCCATAGTGTATGTTCGAGAAGAAGGTGTTGATTTGTGAGGGAGTGATGCTATAGGAAAGGTACAAGTTCCCCTTAGGTAAGACGAATAAGACGAGGATAGCTCAATAAATAAGAAAAGGCTTGAGATATATATCCATGATTGTGTAAAGATATGTGAAGCTCGATGTTATGAATGCTATAAGAATCTAAATAGTATATTTGAGTTGTTGATGTGGAGTAGGCTGATGTAAGTAATCTTAATCATGACGAGTAGCTAAATTGATTTGGGGCTTGTTAATAGATGATGACAAGTTTTCCATGATAGACTAATTCTTATGCAATTAAATTTATGGGAGCACAGAAGTTGAGCGCCAGTAGCAAAAGAAGAGGTTAGAGGGTGAGAATTATGGGAAGTGGTTATGTACTCCATAAGAATAGCAAATATAGAGAGATTTCCATTGAGACTGGAAGGAGCTAAGAGTGATAGCATTGAGAAGCGTCTGAGTGGCTAGCTATATGTATGCGACTATAGCATTACATAAGAGTTTAAGATATTCTTGTGGATAGTGATTCCTTGACCATGTGGAGGTATATGCTTATAGCCTAGTAGAGGAAATCGATTTACAAACTTAGAGTAATGACCTTGAGAGCTAAGGGAGAGTTGATGTAACGCTTGGTAAAATTACCTAAATACCCCTAAAGGAGAGATGTGCGCATAACACGTCTTCTAATGCTCCGATGGCAAATCCAAGGCCAGATCTGTGATCAACACAAAAGATTGAGTGGGGGAAGGGCTTCGGTCGATTTTTTAGAGAGACCGAGTGAAAAGATAATTATTTAATCCAAAACAAAAAATAGCGAAGGTTTGCGACAGAGTCGCGTTGCGGACCTATCGCGGAGAGGGACTTACATTTTTTTAAAAACTTTGCAACGGGATTAAAAAAACTCGTTCAGAAATTTTTTGCATAAAATGCACTGTTCGCGACAAGTCTGCATGGCCGACTAAAAAAAAATAAAATAAAAATTTTGAGGGGCATTCTGGTCCATTTCTAACACCTTATAAACTCCCTATATGACTAATACAAGTCGTTTTAACATGAAAAGGGTGTAAAACTCTATTCTAAGTCCTTTTCTAATAATTGAACAAGACTAGGGCTTGAGAAAAGAGGTTAAGAGCTTGAGGTGGAAGAATTTAAGAGAGAATGAGAGTTCTTAATTCTGATGATGATGTGATGCCGTTTCCTTTTAAGGTTATAGATGAGGAGGAGGAGTTAGAGAAATCGCGAGGAGTCTGATAGATAGGTAAAAAAATATTAGTATCTCCCATGGTAAGAGTTCATGAGATCGAGGATGTTAGCTGCAATGGTGGGCTTAAATGTGTGGATGCTATTATGAGAGTGTATTAGAGTGACGAGGACGAGCAATATTCTCTAAGTACAGGACACTATGGAGTGAGAGTTCTTAATTCTGATATCATCTTACGCGTCACTGACCTTCGGCTTATTATACCACTGTTGATGGTATGATGTAGAGTATCAAATTTTAGAGGTATAATCATGCTATTTTGCATGGAGAGGTAGTAGTTAGGGGGTTTCGTCAAAGAGGGAGATGATGAGTTCCTCCACGTCCAAATAGTGATTTGATAATAGTAGAATGAGAGTGAGGGTGGATGAGAAGGAGTGAATATATCCTCATTGTAATATCGGTGTTAAACTTGTGTCATGAAGGGACAGAGATAGGGATGAGGAAAGAGATGAGATCGTATGATGCACAATAGATAGGTAAGAGTGTGTTGATGTGACTTTGAGTGAGAGTTCACTGAATGGTGGAGGTAGAAGTGACAAGTAGTCTTCAAAAAAAACATATTTCAGGTGGTTAGGATGATAGGCTTGAATACGTGGTTTTTATTGTGTGAATATGGATGATAGACTATTGAAGACTTCATAATAAGTGTTTCGAGTATAGAGCTGAGTATTGAGGATTAACTTTATATGAATATGATCGTCTTAGGAATAGCACCTTGAGGCTTAGAACTAGGCTTGAATGGAAGAAGAAGAGGTGGTTAGGTGGAGGTTTGAAAAAGAGCTATGAGTTTGCATTGATGGGGTAGAGTGCCATGAAAAGGGGCACAATTGAGGTGGGGACTTGAGCATGAGAGTGTCCTCAGAGTCTTGTTTATACAATGGTCCTATTCTCGATTAGAGTTGATAGCTTCCTTCCTGAGTTCGAAAGATTGACGGACGAGGTATCTAAATGATTCAAATCGATTAAGTTTCGACGTTCCATTCATGCTTGATGAAGAGAATGTAGGATGTAATTTCCTTACTTTTAATTTGAATTGAGTTGTCTATTTCTGAGTTGATGTGTCAATTCCTGAGTCTGAATAGAGATGGTTTGAGATTGATGAGGAGTCAAGAGTTTGATTGAGTGAGTGGGTTTTTAGAAGAGTTCTGATTTTTATTCGTGCCTTGATGTCTACCTTTACTCATCATTCGAGGATGAATGATCCCAAGGGGGAGATAATGTAACACCCCAACTTTTTTACTAAGATTGAGACATCCTTCATATGATAGGATCAATTCCTAAGTATTTAAAGTATATTATATGTGATTTAGAGTTATAAAGGATCTTTTATATCAAGTCAAGTTCAAAGAATTTCTACCGACTAAGTTTTCGTATGAGTTGATAGAAGGGTCAACTTCAAAATGACCATATCTCCTAAAGTATAATGAGTTAGGTGACCCATAATATATCAAATCAAAAATCTTTGAATTAGCTTTCCAACGCATTTTATTTCGCCTTAATCAGAGTTCGGAGTAGAAAGTTATGACCATTTTACTGGAGACCTGCAAAGCTGTCTGAAGGTCCGCAACGGCTCCGCGACGCGGACCTATCGCGAACCCTTTCTGGATAAGCTAAGCGAAGTTCCTTTATTTTATTTTGAGGGTACTTTTATCCTAAAGCCTTTGGGGGTCTATTTAAGGTCCCAAAACGCATAAAACGTCAGTTTCATGAGTCAAAACCCTCTCCTTCACTCCTTAACATAAAACGCTCAAGAATCATCAAGAAAATCGTCCAGTTAGGATTAACATTCAAGATTCATCATGAAGGTGAGTTATTCTTCATAAGCTTTAAACTAATTTCTCTATCTATTAATGAATCCCTAATAGAATCTTTAATTATAACCTAGGGTTTTAAGAAAGCGAATTCAAGAATCCCAAGAAAGGATTCCTTGATTCTTCTTTCCATGAATTAGGGTTCTTCATCAAGAACTCTAAAGATTCTAAGTCGAGTATTCAAGAATCAAAAAGAGGCTTCTCAAACAATGTCTTTCTAAGTTACTCCACTATAAAAGAACTACCGAGATCGAGAATGTTCTCCAAGAAATGAGTATTCATCAAATTTTGATTGTAATATCAAATTTCCAGATATGTAAGGCTAAACTAAAAACATGGGATTGTTCTCTCATGTGTCCCATAGAGGTCATAGATGAGTTGAGGATTGAAGAGTCTACATGCACGAATTCTTGAGAATTTTTCATTGAAAAATTGATTGGACATAACATGTTTTCTATGTTGATGATCATCATTCTATTTTTTTTCTTGAAGTTAACATTTTTCATGTGATTTTCCATAACCTTACATGATTATTTGAAAAGCATGTATAATGAACTTAGGGGGATGAGTCTAGAGCCTTGACGATGATGATGTCTATGATGTTGTGATTGTGTTTCAAATTGATGAGAGTCTTGATGATGATGTTGATGAGAATGATGTTCATGAGTCTTAAAACTTGAAACTAAATTCTAAAAAGAGTGTCTCGAGTCCATGATGTTGATTTTGATGTTGATGTTGATGAGATGAGTTGATGTTGATATTGATGTTGATGTTGATGTTGATGTTGAGATACTATGTCCCTATAGGACTGATGATGATGTATTATGTCCCTATGGGACTGATGATGAGGTATTATGTGCCTATGGGACTGATGAGGTTGATGTTTTATGAGCATGTCGAGTTCTAGGAGGAGTATTGAGCATCGAAATGGGTGAGAGTGAGTCTCACTTGAAACCATTAACTACGTGGCCCGTGTAGGAAGAGAGGATTAAACCGCAATGCCGATGGCTCCTATTTTGTCCCAAAAGAGGACTGAGGTTTTCTTCTTGTGGATCCACTGAGGTTGATGTCTTTTACCTCGGGCAGGATACTAGATGGATGTGGCAACGACATCGCTTCATTGTATCATCACAGGTTCATAGGTGATGATTGTCGGTTAGAGAAACTCCTAGTTAGGTTTCCTAGTGAGGTCTTACTTGATAGTACTCTGATGTTGATGTTGATGTTGATATGATGGTATGAGTCGAGTTTCCTTGAGTTGAGTTGAGTCGAGTTTCCTTGAGTTGATTTGAGTCGTGTTTCCTTGAGTTGAGTTGAGTTTCCTTGAGGTGATTCTGATGTATTGATGAGATATTGATGGGTCATTGTTTACTCTTTATTCTTTCTTTAGATAGACATTTGACATTCTGATGGAGTATGATGTTGAGTTGATATTATTCCTATATTATTCTACTTGTTTCTGTTTCACTCAACTATTTTACATACCGGTACATTCCACATACTGATGTCCCCTTCTGGGACTGCATCGTTTTATGATGCACAGGCAGGTATTAGAGATTATCGACAGGCATTTCATTGAGGATTTATTCGCATTCAGCTGATCGGTGAGACCTCCTTGTTTTCGGAGATTTTCATATTATTATCATCTAGCTTGAGTAGTACTTTATTTTCCTTGAGTTGGATAACCATGGCCTGTCATGGTGCCATCTAGATGTTTGAGTTAGAGGCTTCATGACACTGAGTAGAGGATGTTATGTATTTTTTTTTCAACCATTCTTTGTTGGAAATTAAAATTTTATATAAAGACTTGATTACTTTAATTACATTAAAGTCTTTTCCTTGAGGAGTTTCTTCCGCTGTTGAGTATGAGGTGACGATGAGGCCAAGTGGTTCACTCGGGGACTAGCAATAGCCTCCGAGTGCCGGACACCCCAAGGGTACCCTCCCGGGGCGTGACATTGTTAGCCTTTGGCCTCCATATATTGATATAGATTGATGATTTGATTGGACCATCTTATTTTTCTCTTTATTTTAAGTCTTCCGCTGATTGAATGAATGTGATGAGGCCAAATAGTTCACTTGGGAGCCAGCAATGGATTCTGAGTACCGGCCACGCAAGGGTATCTTCCCCGGGCATGACAAACTAGTTAAATATCCTACAGAAATTTCATATATTAGTCCTTTCTGGAAAGATTTTTTTTTATTATTATCATTATTATTATATTCATTATATAGAAAGTTATAACTAGGACGATAAAGAACATTTTTATGAAATTGATTAAAAAGAAAGCTTAAAGTGATTATTACATTATGCAAAGTATGTATATTATTTTGAGAAAAATCAACCCAAGTTTCAAAAAATTCTAATTGTCATATAATGAAAAATTAAAAAAAATATAGATTAAATGTGCATCTTAATATGCGGGTCCAATTATTTCTTCAAAAGATTATGATTTTTTTATTCTGTATTTTTATTTATTATAAGTAATTTCAAAAATTCAATTGCTCTATTTTGTTATGAGTTAATTGCTAAAAGGCTTATAAAACTTGACACACTTTATTAAATTCACATCTAAACTCCAAGATAGTCTTACTTAACTATTCACTTATTTTGTTATTATTTTATTTTGTTTCTTTATTTTACGAATTAATTGAAAAATAAATAATAAAAGAAGTAGAAAGGCCAAACTCTTGCGAACAACCTGAGAAGCGTCAGAAACGTTAAATTACTTCAGGTAAATTATCCACCGAATCTTGTTTTATGATTATAATAAGTAATATATGTAGCTTCATTATTAGATATAAGGGTGAATACGAGTAGTATATGTTGATATCTATAGTTTAATTTTCAAATTGGTTAGTGACAACATGTATTGGAACCAATGTTATGCATTGTGGTTTAGTGGGGTAGGAATATTACGCAACCATTGGTCACATGTTGCTAATGTCAATTTCCCTTTTACTTATATGTTAATACATGGAATGGTTTGTGAATTAATTTCTAAAATCTGTTCTCACCCGTTGCTTTAGTTTTCAGAAAATTTTTGTTTTAATTTATTTTTATAATATTGATAAATTAAGTTTGGTAAGCACATAGTGGGTGTACATATTATATAAATACTACTAGATTTATGATGTTTGAAGGAGTTAAGACTTAACTCTAGGTTTGAGATTTAAGAATTTTGATTATAGATTTAGGTGAATTTTTGGGTTTAGGCTAGACATATAGCAATATGGGTATCTTTCAGTTCACATTCTTACAGAGATTGTAAATTTGATAGATTCGACAGGTTTTGCGGCATTGAAGGAAGGAAACGCATTGTTGAATTAACTAGCTTGGCTGCGGTTCTTCGATTTGAGGTAGATTATGGTTTATTCTATGTATTAGATAAACTTTTAATAACAATTGATATTTATTGAGTGATGTTGTGAAATTATTCTATGCATTTAATTATTGTGGTTTGGATGAATAATATGTATTGTGATTGGTCTGCAATCCTAAGACCATGAAATCTATAATATTGAACTTACTCTACCAAAGTGATGCCTTGAATAAAGAAGGCTTGATGAAATATTGTTAATGAAGTGGAAAGTAATGATAAAGAATGATGAATAAAATATAATTAAATACCAAAGTGATGCCTTCATTTAAATATATAATCATGTTTGTACTTTATTTGATTTTAAACATATTAATTTAAATATGAAGTTTAATTTAAATTTGAAGTTTTATTTTTTATTAAAAAGAAAAGTATTCTTAATCCAATTTATGTATATTTACATTATAATATTATTTTAATTTAACATTAATTAGGTTAGAATTAATTAATTATAGTAAATTACTTATTTATTTTTCAAGTTTGCTTAATATTATTGTTCTTCTATCTAGATATGAATGAAAAAATAATTTGCTTTAACTACTTATATACTTTTAACTGCTTATCTACTTTTTATATTAATAAATTTCATAAAAATATATATTTGGAGAATTTGAATTTTACAAATATTATATCACTAATAAAAAATAATTTTAAATACACAAAGTGAAGTATTACACTAGATCTGTTTTGAACACAAAACTTTTAGTTATAAGCAATTAGACAAATAAATGAACTTAAACATATACTAATAAAAATGGCAAATGCCTAGTTATAATTTAAAAAGTTAGATCACCACCGACAGTGAAAAATAAATTGAAATAAAATAAAAATATATAGGCCAAAAATTGATTTGACATATAACTGTATATATTATGTATGTAGAAAATTTTATAAGAGAATTGAAAGTTTAATTTTAAATGGAGAAGTTCAAAATACACTTATAATTTGAGTCTATATGTTATTTTTTAATTACATTGATGTAAATGATAGAAGTATTTATTAACAATCACTACTAAATAATATAAATTTGGCACCAAATAAATATTGTGGCTAAACAGTAAGATTCGCCGCTAAACCCATATAGCGACGAATTTATATTAGCTACTACCAATTAATTAGCGATGAAGTTCCTAGCAAGTTTTATTTTTCTTTAGAAATGAGATATTATTCTACCTGAAAAAGAAGAACAAATATTACGTATAAAAATAATTTTTTGTTATCAATTGAGACATATTATATGTCGAACTTCATGTTTGTGTTTCTTGATTCTAATTTCTACTTGAGCAATAAGTTTAAAATGTTGATATTTGAAATAGTAATGCACAATGAATTGTGATTATTATATAATTCGATTCAATCTAATAAATAGATTAACTTCAATTCCTATAAATTTATGTCATTATGTAGTGGTAAAAAATAAATAAAATGATAAATCACAAATATTTCACTGTATAAACGTGATTGTTCTAATAATCAATATTAACAAAATATGTCAAATTACTATTTAATATATTTTAGAAATATTATATTTAAATACACAAAATAACACGACATATTGGGCCCGTCTATGGGCCTTAAATTATCGATATTCTATTATATAGAAAAGCCATAGGAGGACGGCCAATGGCAGTTCAGTAATATTTTACTAATATAAGGGTAAATTTGTAATTATAATTATCATACAAAGATAAATGATAAATATCTATGACAAAATATTCCACCTCAAACTAAATAACACAGTCAAGATAATTCTAGAATGCCCGCAAAATCACTTTATTACCAAACAAACACACAATTTCTTTTTTAATTCTAGAAGCATCTACTCTATTGCTCTTGTCTTCCTTTTAAATATAGATTATTTTCTTTACACACACAAAAAAAAAAAAAAAAAAAACAGTGATAGCGATTTCAATTTACTAATTTCTTTTTAAATTTTTTGTCCTAAGTTTCTTCTTGAATCACTTTCATTTTTTTTTATTTAATGGCTGAGTTCATGGATGTTATTTCATACTAAAACCTACTTTTTTGCATGATTTTTATTTTCTTTCAGCTTTTCAAATACTATGCTTCCTTTTTTTCAGCTTCTAAATTGAGTGATTCAACTTTGGGTATGCTTTTATCTTAGTATTGATATTGAAAGTTAAATGGATAATTATTTGATCAAAATAAGAAGGACAATGGAGAAATAGCTAACAAGATAGAGGAAACGTTGTAGAGTTTTCGAAGGTTATGTATAAAATATAGTTGTGAAATTGGGGAAAGATAATGATAAATAAAACGTTATAGTGTAGGTTATTTGGACTCTCAAGAAATGTTATAGCACACATGTTGAATTTTTCAAAATACATTGCTTTTGGAGGATCAAAACACATTACTTTTGATGACATTTCAAAAAGTATGAGCAACATATTATATAGTGTTAATTTCGTTTGATCAAGCATTCTTTTTGAATTTTGAATAGTATTAATTTCATTTGATCTAGGATTCTTTTTGAATTTTGAAAAATGGCTCTTCATCTTATATTGATGTCCACCCTAACTGCTTCAACTTGTACTTATTTTATTTTTTTAACTTCTTTTACTTTTACTCTGTTGCTAATTCTCTATGCAAAAATTATGGTTCTTTTATGGAATATTAATAAATATTAATAAATTTATGAAATATTAATAAATATCATAAACATAATATATTGACAAATTTAATTTCATAAGCTTTATATTTAGTCAAATATAATAATATGCATATGTATTTTTAGTTGCTCCAATAACTTCTATTTTAAAATTATTATATATGTCAGTATAATTTATATAAAAGTCTTTATTAAAAATATTTATCAATTAAATCTAGAAAGAACATATACAAACATTCCTTATGATTTGAAATTATATGTAGTGTTTTTCATTAGAGATATAAATGATACAAATACTTTTAAATATTGATCGTCAAACCATGATTAAAAATTTAAAATAAATAGTAAAAAATTTAATACATTTATTATGCTAATAATGTAAAAATAGTATTCTAATAAATTTTATTTTCTTCTTAAGATAGCCAAATAAATGTATTCTGTTCTAATATTTTATCGTTTTGTGACATATAAAAAATTAAATAGAACTGTGGTTGTGTGTTGTGGATAAAAATAATATTTTAGTATTATTTGACAAAATAAATTAAGTACTTGGCTTAATATATTAACAGTCCATTAAATTTGTTAGTCAATTTCATTTCGACACTCAAGCTATGACTTGTTCTGATTGAACATCTAAATACATGATATTCATATGATACATTTTTCATTCAAATTTTGAAAAAAAAAAAAAACTATGTGCATGTTCACAAACGCCTATTAGATAGTTATGTTAATCATATAAAATATGTCGTCTCATTTGAAATACATATAATTAAAGGAGACGTGATATATTTTATATCCAACATAATTCAATGTTTGTATCTAACAATGTTGAAAGGAATACTAGATTAGGTGTTCTTCTCATGTTGGTTGTGGCTACTTAAACGGTTTTTAAAATTTTATAGAGAAGAAACTAATTGTTTTAAAAGTATAATACCCATTGTCACTTCTATTGTATTTATGTGAAAATATTTAAAATTGATTTTTTAAATATAATTACTCTTATAAAAACATGATTTAAGACTTATAACGGGCCTTTTTGTATAGAGTTTCTATTTCTATTATATAGAAGAATGAATAAGGGATGATCAAGGGCATTAACGTAATTTTACTTTTACCTATTTTCTCCCCTTTTACTTTTAGACGCATAGTAGAAACATTTGGACCAGTCTGCCTTCAAATTTAAAACATCATCAGATCTATTATGTTGATGTTGGCAGGGCAAGTTAATTAAGGGTGACAAAAAGGTCTTAAAAGTCAAAAGAGTGACAAGTTTTTTCATTATTAAGGGAAGTGTAATGACCCTCCAGGTCATTTCTATGATTTTACTGTTATTATATTGATTTGAGCATGTGTATACTGATCTGGGGACTATTGGAGTGATTATTGGCCGGGTTATTCAAGAGTTAGGTGGATTTTTGACTTAACTGGGAAGTTATACCCATAAAATAAGTTTTTGAGTTAAGTTCTAGAAAATGACCTTGGAATGGAATTCTAATGATTCCATTAGTTCCGGAATGATCGAATTAGGCAAGGAGCATGTCCGGTGCAATTATATCGTGGATTGCGAATTTCACCACCAGAATCGATTAATAGTTGACCCTGTCAATGCTCTAGGGAACCATGCCCCAGATGAGAATTTTAATAGCGTGGTTAGCTCTAGAATGTCGATTTTCGTTTTGGGAAACCCTTCATTTGATACCAGGGATGTCCGGATATGATTTGACCCTCCCCCTACCCCCGAGGGGCTTTTCGTTAAAAGTCGTGTATAAAGAAGTGAGACCCTCACTTTATCATGGGAGGCTCCACTGGAAATTCTGATTACACCGATGGATCCGGAATGAAACAATTCATAGGGTAATAGTTCAATTGCGAAAATCAGAATTCGAACGAGCTCGAAAAGACGAAGAAGGGATTGAAGGATTAATGGGAAGAGAGAGGGTGACATGTCACATTTTTTACTGCCACATGGCGTGACCTTGTTCTGCCACATGGTAGAGAGGTGGCAGCATGCTTAATATATATATATATATATATATATATATGTGTGTGTGTGTGTGTGTGTGTGTGTGTGTGTGTGTGTGTGTGTGTGTTTTCCAGGATGTTGCCTTATATATATATTATATATTTCTCCAACTTTGTACCATGATTTCGAGCTCATTTTTCATCTGATTTGAGTGGTTCAAAAGGCTATGTAAGTCAATTTTTCATAAGACATGTCGTGCTGAAGTTGGATTTGGGATTTTATACGTATTTTGAGGTAAATCTCTGCTTTTTCTTTATTGATATATTGGGAATGAGTGAAGACTTTAAATTTCAATATCTCGGTCATTTCTTAACGAAATGTAATGACCCTCCAGGTCATTTCTATTATTTTGTTGTTATTATATTAACTTGAGCATGTGTATAGTGACCTCGGGACTATTGAGGTGATTATTGGTGTCAAGCCCTAGGAGGGTACCCTAGACGTGGAAAACACTCAGAGACAATTGCTAGTTCCCAATCGAACTACTTGGCCTCATCACATCCATTCATTCAACAGACTATAAGGTCAGCTGAAGTCTAAAGATATCAATTGGCAATTCTAAGTCTCAAAAGAATATATATAAAATAAAATGGCTGGTGGAAAGGAGACTATCCAATATGTCTCAACATCAATACTCAACTCTAGTCTATGAAGCCTCTATCACTACCAAACGGTGCCAATGACAGACCCATGGCTGCCTTAAATAAAAATAAAGCTAATTCAACTCTAACTCTACTAAGTAAGATAAAAAAAACTCAATGATCCCCCAAAGTAAGGGAGGCTCACCAACTTAGCTGAATGCTCAGATCCTTAACGGTGCGCCTGTTGATGATCTCTAGTACCTTCTACTGCATTATAAAATGATGCAGTCCAAAGGGGACGTCAGTACATGGAATGTGCAAGTATGTAAAATGGCTGAATTAAACAGAAACAGGTAGAATAATATAAAAAACATCAACTCAGAATATATTCAATTAGAATGTCAAATGTCTATCCAAAGCAAGAATAAAGAGTAGATAAGTGAGCCATCAACCAATCAAACCTCATCAATCAACTCAACTCGACTCAAGTTAACTCAACTCAGCTTGACTCAGGGTATTCAGTGTGGGATCCTAACTGGGAGTTTCTCTTATCTAATAACAATCACTTTTGAGCTAGTGATTGTACAACTATCTCGCTAATGTTGCCACAGTCGTTCTATACTTTCCAGGCAAAGAACGCCTATGATCCACAAGAGATCTACCTCTAAAGTCCTCTATTACTCTCAGGGACATTACCTCAAAAGGGAACCATTTGAACTAATGGTTCAATCCACACCTACGCTTGGCGATAGTTAATGAGTGAGAGTGGGACTTACTCCTACCCATTTCGGTGCTCGATACTCCTTCCAAGACTCAATGCTCATAAGACTCCTTCTTATCTCAATTATCCTCATAGAGGCACTCAACTACTCAATCAGTCTCATGGAGACTCTCATCATCTCATTAGTTCAAACTTTATTAACTCAATTCTCATTAAGAACTCAAGGATGCAAATCATAATTTTAGAAGAAGTCATTTAGATAGAACTCAAGAACTTAATTATGAAGACTCATAGAATGATCAAGCTAAATTAACTTAACCTAATACTCACATCAAGATTAACATCAAGATACTCAAATCAATGCTCTAGACTCCATCCCTAGGTTCATTGATGCATGCTTTCACAAATCAACATATATGGTTTATACAATATCTCATGAAAAGTAGTCAATTCAAGAAAACAAGTTTATAATGATCATCAATATATGAAAATACATGTACTAGATATAATTTTCAAGAAAATAATCAAGAAAGCATTTTCAAGAAACATATATGGGGAGTAATGGATTCTCAACTCCACTATTTGCATCACTAGGCACATGGTTGAACAATACCATACTTTAGTTTATCCTTACATACTTGGTGTGAAGCTTTTGGATAATTAACCCTAAGAATTCTCCTCGAACTCCTCAATTTCTTGCTTCTTAACTCTTCTCTTTAGCCCTAGTCTTTTTCAAGAACTTAGAATGGTGTTTAAAACCATTTTTTTGCTCAAAACAACCCATTTAAATTGTATTTGGAGCTTAAGAGGGATTAGAAAGGGTCTGAAATGCCCCTTACAAAATTTGAAAAAAAAAACGTTCGCCGCAGAACAAGGGAGTCCTCGACACGGACCTTTTTAATTTTTGGTATTTTCGCTTAAAATTCTCCAAACATGTTTTTTATTCCTGTAGAAAGTTTTTGGACAGTTAAATGTTGGTCTGCGGCAGGTGCCACATCGCACGCCTATCACACACCATCACTGGAATTCATTTTTGCATCAAAAAATTATCTTTGATCCAATTACTCTAAAAATCAAGCGAGACCACTTTCCCATTCAATTTCGCATGCTGATCGTATATCCGACCTTAGATTTTCCATCAAAGCATGGAAAGATGCGTTATGTGTACATCTTTCCTCTAGAGGTATTTTGGTAATTTTACCGGGGGTTACATCTTCTCCCCCTTGGAATTATTTGTCTTCGAATGTGAGTAAAGGTGGACATCAAGGCATGAATATACAAGACTGATCTCAATACTCACTCAATAACTCAAATTCTTGACTCCTCATCAACCTCAACAAACTCTACTCAGACTCAAGAATAGACATATCAACTCAAGAATAGAAACATCAATTTAGTCAAGGGTAAGAACATTACCTTCATCATTCTCATCATCAGACACAAATAGATGCATATATTTAGCTCTCATCTCTTCCTCAGCTTCCTATGTGGCTTCCTCAACGAATTAATTTCTACACAAGACTTTGACTGAGGCGATCTCTTTGGTTCTCAACTTGCAAACCTGATTCAAGGATTTGGACCAGAATCTCCTCATAGGAAAACTATCCTTTACTCCAATGATCTCAAAAGGGATTACCAAGGCAGGATCTCCACAACATTTCTTCAACATCGAAACATGCTCTAGATGAATTACGTCTAACTTGGAAGGCAACTCTAACTCATAAGAAACCTTCCAATCCTCTTTACAATCTGATAGGGACCAATATAGCGAGGACTTAATTTCTCTTTCTTCTCGAATCTCATGACACCCTTCATAGGTGACACTTTCAAGTATATCCAATCATTCACCTCAAACTCTAAGTCTCTTCTCCTCACATTAGTGTAAGATTTCTAGCGACTTTGTGCAGTCTTAACCTCTCTTTAATGAGCTTTACCTTCTCCATTGATTGATCGACAAGATCAGGTCCAATGAACTCAGCTTCTCTAACCTCAAACCACCCAATTGGTGATCTATATCTCCTCCCATACAAAGCTTCATAAGGAGCCATTTGAATGCTTGCATGATAACGATTGTATTATAAAATTTCAATCAATAGTAAGTGGTTATCCCAATTTCCTTTGAAGTCAAGGACATATGCTCTCAACATATCCTGTAGTGTCTAGATTATACACTCCGCCTAGCCATTTGTCTGTGGATGAAACGCTGTACTCAGATTCACTTTAGTACCCAATCCCTTTTGGAAAGATCTCTGAAATTAGAAGGTGAATTGAGCTCCTTTGTCCGTGATGATAGACAAGGGAACTCCATGCAACCTTATAGTCTCCTGGATGAAAAACTTGGCATACTCCTCTGCAGTGTTAGTTGTCTTAAATGCTAAGAAGTGAGCTGATTTGGTCATCCTATCCACGATCACCCATATCAAATCATGTTGCTTTCGAGACTTTGGTAAACTATTAATAAAGTCCATGTTGATCATCTTCCACTTCCACTTCCATTGAGGAATCTCAAAGTTCTGTGCCAATCCACATGGCCTTTGATGCTCAACTTTAACTTGTTGACAATTCGGGCTCTTAGAAACAAACTTCACGATATCCTTTTTCATACCATCCACTAATAGACTTCCCTCTAGTCGTGTTGCATCTAGGTAGAGCTAGGATGAATGGAATATCTGGAGCTATGGGCTTCTACCATAATTCTATCTTGAATACCATCAACATCTGGAATACACAATCTACTCTGGTATCTCAAAACTCCATCTCCCCCTTTTGAGAAGATCATCACTTGCTGTTTGTTGACAGCCTCCGTCACTTGAAGTATGACAGGATCTTGGTCTTGCTTTTCTTTAACCTCTGTCCCAAAAGATGAAGCAGACTCATTCTGAACATTAACTCTTCCCTCATCATTCTCCTAAGTTGAACTCCCAATCGAGCCAATTGATGCACATCCTTCACTAACTCCTTCTTTCCTTCCTCAACATAGGCTCTGCTACCCATTGACAACTAGCTAAGAGCATTAACAAGAATGTTAGCTTTATCTGGGTGACAGAGAACGCTCATGTCATAATCCTTGAGCAACTCCAACCATCTCCTCTGTCGCAGGTTGAGCTCTTTCTGACTGAAGGCATACTGCAAGCTCTTGTGGTGAGTGAACACATCCACATGCACTCCATATAAGTAGTAGCACTAGATTTTAAGTGCAAACACAACCGCTGCCAACTCAAGATCATGGGTTAGATAGTTCCTTTGATGAACCTTAAGTTGTTGGAATCATCGGCTATCACTTTACCTCTCTGCATCAACACACAACTCAATCCAACTCTTGACGCATCACAATATATCACAAAGTCCTCTGTCCCATCGGGCAAGGTTAAAATTAGTGTAGTACTCAGTCTAGTCTTCAACTCTAGGAAACTCTTCTCACATTCATCAGATCACTGAAATTTGATTTTTCTGAGTCAATTTGGTCAATGGCGTGGACAGGGAAGAAAATCCATCAACAAATCTTTGGTAGTAGCCTGCCAACCCTAAGAAACTTCTTTTGTCAGTTGGAGAGGCCAGTCTGGGACAGTTCTTAACCGCTTCAATCTTTTGGGCATCTACTCGAATACCATCACCAGAAACAACATGGCCTAGGAAAGCCACTGACTTGAGGCAAAACTCATATTTCGAGAACTTTGTATACAACTCATGGTCCTTAAGAGTTTGGAGGACAACTCTGAGGTGATTGACATGCTCCTTCTCATCTCTCAAATACACCAATTTGTCATAGATGAACACGATCACAAACATATCAAGATATTGTCTGAACACTCTATTCATCAAGTCCCTGAAGGCTGCAGGTGCATTCGTGAACCCAAAGGATATGATCAAGAACTTAAAATGGCCATATCTAGTCCTAAAGGTTGTCTTTGGAATATAATATTCCCTCGCTTTTAACTGATGGTAACCAGATCTGAGGTCTATCTTTGAGAAACAAGAGGCACCCTGAAGTTGGTCAAACAAATCATCTATCCTGCGAAGAGGATATTTATTCTTTATTATGACCTTGTTCAGTTGCCTATAATCGATACATTCTGAGAGACCCATTTATTTTTTGCATGAAAACACGAGCACCTAAAGGAGAAATACTTGTCCTGATAAAGCCCTTCTCTAACAAACCTATCAATTGCTCTTTCAACTCAGCGGGGAACATCCTATAAGGTGGAATTGAGATAGGCTGGGTATTAGGAAGAAAATCAATCCCAAAGTCAATCTCCCTATCAGGAGGGACTCCAGGCAGATCCTCCAGAAACACTTCAGGAAACTCATTCACAGTCGGGACTGGCTCTAGAGTAGGAGACTCAACATCATTAGACTTAACTCGCACGAGGTGATAGATACAACCTTTAGAAATTAGCTTTCTGGCCCTAAGGTAGGTGATACAATTCCCCTTAGGTGCACAGAATCACCCTTCTACTCTAGAACCGGTTCATTCGAGACTTGGAACTTAATGGTTTGGGATCTATAATGAATGAATGTATAACAAGAATGAAGCCAATCTATACGAATGTAAAGACCCAGACCAGTATTACCTTGGTGTCTAGAAATTTCCCTAGGAATCTACTAGGCACCACTTCATGGAAGGGCCTACATGTCCCATGTGAAGCCACATGGTTCGTGTAGCCTCCCTTGGAGTGACACCTGGGAAGGGGAAGGTGTACGGGCCTTCACACGGTCCGTGTGACGCCACACGGTCCGTGTGGTCTGCCGTTTGGTTGGATGTGTGGTCACCTTTACACAGACCAAGTCATGGTCCGTGCGACTGTAGATGGTCCATATAGCCTTCTGTTTGATGTACTGTGTGGGAGGTATCATGTACACGGACGGGGTGACGGTCCGTGTGACCCCAGATGGTCCGTGTACTTGTCCGTGTGGTGCTACTTAGTGCAAAAACTTTTGCCTCTGAGAGTTTTAAGTCTAGGACCATGGCACAATATATGGTCCATGTGACACTACACAGACCGTGTACCATACCAAGTGACCCAAATGGGCCAATTTCAGGTCCATTTCATTGATGACATTTTTGAAATATTGGTTGTTTTAAACGTGAAAGTGGACCTTTCCACCCCTACTAAGCTCCTTATACCAGTTGAAATCCTTCATTTCAGCCATTTTACTTCAATTCTCTTCCTCTCTCTAAAATTCACACCTTCAAGACTCTCCAACCTCTCTCTAGGAAATTCAATTCAAGGCTCTCAATTGAAGTCTACTTTTCCTCAAGTTTGTCTTCAAGTCAGGTATGTGGAGTTTGATTCTTGGTCTCTTTCAACCAAGAAGACCCAGAGTTCCTTTCAAACTACTTTATGAAATTTTCTACTTAAAATGTGAATTTTTACTACTCGATCTTGGTAACTTTGAACAATGCATATGTTATTCATTATTCCGGATTTTGAGTTGTGTTAAGCTCTATTATGATGAATACTTTTGGGTTGTGAAATCTTGAACATGCATGTCCTTTAAAGATATTGTTATGCATGGGTGATATCTACTACAATTTTCATGGTAATTTTATTGTGGATTTCCTAGTTTTTACATTATATTGCTATGTTTTAGATATACTCTACATTACCCATGCCATCCCTATATTATGCATTGCATCATACTCATGACATTGATACATGGAAATTTTGGAAACATAGGATTAAGCCCAATTTCGTTTTGAAAAGGGAATATGATATGACTTCTGGTAAGACATGGGATAGGACAAGAAGGTGATCACCGGTATGTCTATGATTATGGCTCTTGGAGCATCTTGGGTGCTTGCACCATCTTGTACTTGGCTCTTGGAGCATCTTCGGTGCTTGCACCATCTTGTATATGTAGATGAGCTATTTCTTGCACGAACCATGTGATCTTGATCTTGTGATTTTGAATTTGAGCCTACATGTGCATTTAACGTTTTGAAATGGATATTTAACTCTCTTGAAAGCATATGTATATATATAAGTATTCTTGTGAGATGTGTTTGACTTAGCACCGATGGATTGGGGGTCCTCTCCCTTTCCTTGAACTATGTGCCAACATAGGGACATATGTTATTCGTCTATTTGTTTATGTTATAACATGTCTTGCTTTGATTCTGTAAATCCTTCCGAAATGGGGATCCCTGTAAGGAAGGTGACCATTCCCGAAATGGTGTGTTCCGTAAGGTTTGGTGTAGATTACTTGGAAAGTAATCTTCTCCCTACCTGTGGGAGGTCCCAATCGGCCCAATTCGTCTAATAGCTCATATGGATTTGGGTTGTCGGTTATAGTCCATCCTTGTTATATAGGAGCATTATCGCATTGCACGCATCATGCATTCCATGGAATCTTGTATACTAAATTCCTTTGCTTATATGATCCTTGTATATTATGTGCCCTTGTCACCTAACATTAGTATGCAGGTTCAGTAAGTCATATGCATAGCATGCCCACATACTTAGTATATTCAGACGTACTAATGCATACTCTATGCTTTACATGATTTTACCATGTAGGGACCAAGCAGTTTAAGTACCCGCTACAGGACGAATAGCCCTTCCTTGAAGATACATTGCGGTGAGCCCTGTCTTTCGGGGGCGAGCTTTTATTCTTATGTTCTTTGTGTATATTCTTTTGTTGAAGGTGAGCCCGGAACTTGTCCGGGCCCCCGTTCCTTGACTAGAGGCATACGTTGGGCACTATGTAAAACTTTTTGTTTTGTTCATCTAAATGAATAGTTTCCTTTTTCACTTTGACTACCATTTAAATTTAATCATATGCGTTTACCTGCTCTTGCACCAAGCATATGAATTCTGAACTTGAAGGTTTGTTTGGGGACTCACGGGTCCCCATTCGTCGTGTCACATCTAGGCCCCGATGCCGGGTCGTGACAGAGAAGGATCACATCGAAATCAGTCATCTCTAGCTCAACCAAATTAATAAGAGTATTTTTATGATGGATGGACACTACACAAGCTTTATAGATTCTCTCAGCTCGAATAGACTCACCTACTGGAGTAGAAACATCAAAGGGTTCAAGAAGACTCTTAAAGGTCCTATCAAACCTACTGTCCACATAAGGAGTTACAAATGACAGTGTGACACTAAGATACATCAAAACATAATAATCAGGAGTAAAGACTCGAATCATACCCATCACAACATTTGAGAAGTTCTCCTGATCTTGGCGGCTACCCATGACATACAAATGGTTGGTAGCTCAGCTTGCACCTGACGTAGTACCCTTCTGGTTTCCTCTGGCTGGTGGGGCTAGTGCAGAAGATTGAGCCCAATCAGCCCACTTTGTACACTCTCTCTAAAAGTGAACCACTTAGACACACTTAAAACAAGCATCACTCCCCTTTTGGCATCTACCCAAGTGTAATCTACCATACTTAACACATAGTGTCTTATCCTGCGAACCTTGAGCCACACTAGCTTGTGATTAAGATCCCTAGGCTCTAATGTTTTGGGACCTCTGATCATTCTTGTTTCCGGGTGTCGGAGCACTAGTAGATGATGGTGGTGGCCCTGAGTTTAATATGTTAACATTCCATCTCTTTCCAATCTTATGGCTGGATATCTTAGCTCTCTTACTCCTGAACTACTCTATGTCATGTTGTCTCTCCTTATCAGCTTTTTGCACATAAGTCATCAACCTGCCAATGTCCATGTCACTCACAAGCATAGCTCCCCTCCCATCTTTCTTTGGCCCTCTATTCAGCCCATCAACGTACATCCCTATTCAACCTCTCATGTTAGTAACTATATCCCAAGCAAAGAGAGATAGCAGAGTGAACTTAAGCCTATAATCTTGCACAATTATATAGCCCTGTTTCAGATTTAAGAACTCTCGTACCTTTGTATCTCTCTGTTCTCTTGGAAAAAGCACCCCAAGAAAGATTCATTGAACACTGCCCAAGTAAACAATGGGGCTTCCTCTCCTCTACCCTTCTTCCGTTGGTCGAAGCATAGCCTGGCCACACCTTTGAGCTAGTAGGTAGCTATTTCAACCCTATCAGCATCAGCCACATGCATCAGTTATAACACTTTCTGAAGCTCTTCCATGTAGTCCTCAGGATCATCATTAGATGTAGACCCTGTGAATTCAAGCATATTCATCCTCAGGAATTCGCAAACTCTAGATGTGTCCTATGCATCCTGTTTACCCGCTCCTTCCCTTGTAGTAGGTGTTGTGACAATGTGGGATAGAGTTTGGATAGCCTGGGGAAGTTCAACATTAGAAACTTCATCTTGTGGGGTCTGCTCAATAGGGACGACTAGATTCACAGGCTCCTCATGTCCTTGAGGCTCAGGTGGGTTGACATTTGTCCTGACAAGACAACCTCTAACTCTGACGGCTCTTCTGGGAGGCATGATCACAATTTTGCAATGCATAGAGCACAAAATAGAAGAGAGTTTTCATAGAGTTTTAACTCTACTGCATGAATTAGATCATGAAAGAAGTATAACCATTCCTATGTTCTATGGCCTCCTACTTATGAAGTGTGGTGTGCAACACATACATAAACAAGACTCTACTAGACATGGTTTCATAGACTCCCTAGGACACTTGAACTCTGTGCTCTGATACTAAGTTTGTCACGCCCCGAGAGGGTACCCTAGACGTGGCCGGCACTTAGAGACTATTGCAAGTCCCCAAGTGAACCACTTGGCCTCATAACATCCATTCATTCGATAGACTATAAGGTTAGCAGAAGTCTAAAGATATCAATGGGAAATTCTAAGTCTCGAAACATATATATTAAATAAAATAGCTAGTAGAAATGAGACTAGCCTAATAACTCTCAACATCAATACTCAACTCTATTCTATGAAGCCTCTATCACTATCAAATGGTGACAATGACAGACCCATGACTACCTCAAATAAAAAATAAATCTAACTCAACTTTAACTCTAATAAGCAAGATGAAAATAACTCAATGATCCTCCAAAGTAAGGGAGGCTCAGCTCCCCTACTTAGCTGAATGCTCAGATACTCAACGGTGCACCTGTTGACGATCTCTAGTACCTACCTCTGCATCATAAAATGATGCATTCCAAAGGGGACATCATTATGTGGAACGTACAAGTATGAAACAGATCAGGTAGAATAATATAAAAACAACATCAACTCAGAATATGCTCAATCAGAACGTCAAATGTCTATCTAAAGCAAGAATAAATAGTAGACAAGTGACGCATAAACCAATCAAACCTCATCAATCAACTCAACCTCGACTTAAGTGAACTCAACTAAGCTCAACTCGACTCAAAGTACTCAGTGTGGGATCCTAATTGGGAGTTTCTCTAATCCAACAATGATCACTTATGAGCTAGTGATTGTACTACTATCCTGCTGATATTGCTACAACCGTTTCGTACTTGCCTAGTAAAGAACGCCTATGATCCACAAGGGATGTACCTCTAAAGTCCTCTATTGCTTTCATGGACATTACCTCAAGAACGAACCATATGTAGTAATGTTCAATCCTCATCTATGCTGCGACATAGTTAATGAGTGTGAATGAGACTTACTTCTACCTGTTTCGGTGCCTGATACACCTCCCAAAACTCAATGCTCATAAGGCGCCTCCTTCTCTCAATTAGCCTAATGAGGCACTAATTAACTCAATCAGTCTCATGTAGACTCTCATCATCTCATTAGCTCAAACTCTAAAGTCCTCTATTCTTTTCAGGGTCTTTATCTCAATTCTCATTAAGAACTCAAGAACTCAGATCATCATTTTAGAAGAAGTCATTTAGATAGAACGCAAGAACTCAATTATGAAGACTTATAAGATCATCAAGTTCAATTAACTCAACCTCATACTCACATCAAGATCACCATCAGCATACTCAAGTTAAGGCTCTAGACTCCATCCCTAGGTTCATTCATGCACGCTTTTACAAATCAACTTATAGGGTTTATACAATATCTCATGAAAAGTATTCAATTCAAGAAAACAAGTTTATGATGACAGTCAGCATATGAAAATACATGTAATAGATATAAATTTCAAGAAAACAATGAAGACAATATTTCAAGAAACATATATGGGGACTCATAGATTCTCAACTCCTTTATTGCCATCACTGGGGCACATGGGAGAACAAAGTTTAGCCTTACATACCTGGTGTGAAGCTTTTGGACAACCAACCTCAAAAAATTCTCCTCGAACTCCTCAATTCCTCGCTTCTCTTCTCTTCTCTTTTTCCCTAGTCTTTTTCAAGAACTTAGAAAGGACTTAGAATGGAGTTTAAAACTCTTTTTACGCTCAAAATGATCCATTTAGATCGTGTTTTATATTTAGGAGTGGTTAGGAAAGGTCTAGAATGCCCCTCACGAAATATGAAAAAAATGTTCGCCTCAGAACAAGGGGGTCCGTAATGCGGACTTTGTGAAGTTTTGGTTTTTTTGCCGAAAATTCTCCGAACAAGTTTTCTAATCCCGTAAAAAAATTTTGGACAAAAGTTAAGCATTGGTCTGCGGCAGGTGTGCATCACACACCTATTGTGCACCCTCACTGGAATTTGTTTTTGCATTGAAAAGTTATCTTTTGACCGGGTTGCTCTAAGAATAAACTGAGACCTCTCTCCCCCTCAATTTTTCATACTGATTGCATATCGAGCCTCGAATTTGTCACCGGAGCTGGGAAGACACATTATACGCACATCTCTTCTCTAGGGATATTTTGGTAATTTTACCAGGTGTTACATCATACCCCCTTGGAATCATTCGTCCTCGAGTGATGAGTAAAGGTGGACATCAAGGCATGAATATACTCAAGACTCATCTCAATACTCACTCAATAACTCAAATTCTCGACTCCTCCTCAACTTCAACAAACTCTACTCTGACTCAAGAATAGACTCATCAACTAAAGAATGGAAACATTAATTCAGTCAAGGGTAAGAACATAATTTCAATATTTTCATCATCAAGAATGAATAGATGTGGATATTTATCTCTCATCTCTTCCTCAACTTCTCATGTGGCTTCCTCGACGAATTGATTTCTCCATAGGACTTTGACTGAGGCAATCTCTTTGGTTCTAAACTTGTGAACCTGACGATTAAGGATTTAGACTGGAATCTCCTTTGAGGACAAACTATCCTTACTCCAATACTCTCAGCAGGGATTACCAAGGCAGGATCTCCTAAGCATTTCTTTAACACCAAAATATAGAACGCTAGACAAATTACGTTTAACTCGGAAGGCAACTCTAACTCATAAACAACCTTCCCAATCCACTTCAAAAACTGATAGGGACCAATATAGCAAGGACTCAATTTCCCCTTCTTCCCAAATCTCATGACACCCTTCATAGATGACACTTTCAATTATACCCAATCATTCACCTCAAATTCTAAGTCTTTTCTCCTTACATCGTACAAGATCAAGTCTAATGAACTCAGCTTCTCCAACCTTAAACCACCCAAATGGTGATCTACATCTCCTCCCATACAAAGCTTCATAAGGAGCCGTTTGAATGCTTGTATGATAACGTTATATGCAAATTCAGTCAATGGTATGTGGTCATCCCAATTTCCTTTGAAGTCAAGGACACAGGTTCTCAATCTATCCTCTAGTATCTGAATTGTATGCTCTTCCTGGCCATCTCTCTGTGGATGAAAGGTTGTACTCAGATTCACTTTAGTACCCAATCCCTTCTTGAAGGATCTCCAGAATTGGGAGGTGAATTAGCTCTTTTGTTCGAGATGATACACAAGGGAGCTCCATGCAACCTCACAATCTCCTGAATGTACGACTTAGCATACTTCTTTGTAGTGCTAGTTGTCTTAACTTCAAAGAAGTGAGCCGATTTGGTCATTTTATCCATGATCACCCATATCGAATCATGTTTCTTTTGACAGCTCGATAAACTAGTAATAAAGTCCATGTTGATCATCTCCTACTTCCACTTAAGAATCTCAAAGTTCTATGCCAATCCACATGGCCTTTGATGCTCAACTTTAACTTGTTGACAATTCGGGCACTTAGAAACAAACATAGCAATATCCTTCTTCATTCTACTCCACCAGTAGACTTCCCTCAAGTAGTAGTAGCCAGGATGAATGGAATATCTGGAGCTATGGGCTTCTTCCATAATTCTATCTCCAATACCATTAACATCTAGAACACAAAATCTACTCTAGTATCTCAACAATCCATCACCCCCTTTGGAGAAGACCATCACTTTCTGTTTGTGGACAACCTCCTTTAATTAAAGTATGACAGGATCTTGGTCTTACTTTCTTTCACCTATGCCACCAAAGATGAAGCAGACCCGTTCTGAACATTAACTCTTCCCTCATCATTCTCCTCAAGTTGAACTCCTAATCGAGCCAATCAATGCACTTCATTTGCTAACTCCTTCTTTCCTTCCTCAACACGAGTTGTACTACCCATTGACAACCTGCTAAGAGCATCAACGACAATGTTAATTTTACCTAGGTAGTAGAGAATACTTATGTCATAATTCTTAAGAAACTTTAACCATCTCCTTTGTCGCAGGTTGAGCTCTTTCTGACTGAAGACATACTGCAAGCTCTTGTGGTCAGTGAACATTTCCACATGAAATCCATATAAGTAGTGGTACCAGATTTTAAGTTTAAACACCATCGTTGCCAACTCAAAGTCATGGGTCGGATAGTTCCTCTCATGAACCTTAAGTTTTCTAGAAGCATAGACTATCACTTTCCCTCTGTGCATCAGCACACAATCTAATCCAACTCTTGACGCATCATAATATATCACAAAGTCCTCTGTCCCATCGGGCAAGGTTAAAATTTGTGTAGTAGGCATTCTAGTCTTCAACTCTTGGAAACTCTTGTTACATTCATCAAACCACTGAAACTTGACCTTCTTCTAAGTCAATTTTGGTTAATGGTTCGGATAGGGAAGAAAATCCATCAACATATCTGTAGTTGTAGCCTACCAACCCCAATACACTTCTTATATTAGT
Organism: Solanum rostratum; assembly: GCA_029948455.1. Taxonomy (NCBI): domain Eukaryota; kingdom Viridiplantae; phylum Streptophyta; class Magnoliopsida; order Solanales; family Solanaceae; genus Solanum; species Solanum rostratum. The sequence goes on along the minus strand of CM057050.1, from coordinate 35,321,323 downwards.
TTGAGAGGTCAGTCTGGGCATACAACTCAAGGTCCTTAAAAGTTTGGAGGTCGGTCTGGGCATACAACTCATGGTCGACCCAAGCAAACTCAACTTAACTCGACTTGACTCGACTCAGAGTACTCAGTGTGGGATCCTAATTGGGAGTTTCTCTTATCCAATAACAATCACTTATGAGCCAGTGATTGTACAACAATCCCACTGATGTTGCCACAACTGTTCCATACTTTCCTTGTAAAGAACGCCTATGATCCACAAGGGATCTACCTCTAAAGTCCTCTATTGCTTTCAGGGACTTTACCTTAAGAGGAGACCATTTGAAGTAATGGTTCAATCCTCACCAATGCTTGGTGAGATAGTTAATAGCGAGTGCGACCCACTCCTATCCATTTTGGTGCTCAATACCCCTCCCAAGACCCAATTCTCATAGGACTCCTCCCCATCTCCAATTAGCCTCATAGAGGCACTCATCAAATCAATCAGTCTCATGGAGACTCTCATCATCTTATTAACTCAAAATCTAAAGTCTTTTATTGATTTAAGGGACTTTAACTCATCTCAATTAACCCAATTCTAATTAAGAACTCAAGGACTCGGCTCATCATTTTAGAAGAAGTCATTTCGATAGAACTTAATAACTCAATTATGAAGACTCATAGGATCATCGAGCTCAATAAACTCAACCTTATTCTCACATCAAGATTACCATCAACGTACTCAAGTCAAGGCTTTAGACTCCATCCCTAGGTTCATTTATGCATGCTTTCACAAATCAACATATAGGGTTTATACAATATCTCATGAAAAATATTCAATTCAAGAAAACAAGTATACGATGATCATCCACATATGAAAATACATGTAATAGATATAATTTTCAAGAAAATAATCAGGAAAATATTTCAAGAAACATATATGGGGACTCATGGATTCTCAACTCCTCTATAGCCATCAGTGGGGCATATGGGAGAACAATACCATGCTTTAGTTTAGCTTACATACCTGGTGTGAAGCTTTTGAACCATCAAACTCAAAGATTTCTCCTCGAACTCCTCAATTCCTCGCTCCTCTTCTCTTCTCTTTAGCCCTAGCCTTTTGAAAGAACTTAGAAAGGAGTTAGATAGGGGTTTAAAACCCTTTTTACGCTTAAAGGTTTGAAATGCCCCTCTAAAAATTTGAACTTAGAAAGGAGGGGTTGGGAAAGGTTTGAAATGCCCCTCAAAAAATTTGAACAAAAAAGGTTCGCCTCGGAACAAAGGGATCTGCGACGTGGACCTTGTCAATTTTTGGTATTTTTGCCAAAAATTCTCCGAACGAGTTTTCTAATCCCGTAGAATTTTTTTGAGAAAATGTAAGTGTTGGTCCGTGGCTGGTGCATGTCTCACACTCTCGCTAGAATTTATTTTCGTATCGAAAAATTATCTTTTAATTCGGTTGCTCTAAAAATCAACCAAGACTACTTTCTCACTCAACTTTTCATGTCGATTGCATATCTGGCCTCAGATTTACCATTGGAGCATGGGAAGATGCATTATGTACATATATCTTCTCTAGGGGTATTTTGATAATTTTACTGGGAATTACAATTGTTAGGGTTATTCGAGAGTTATTTATATTTTTTAGTTAACCAAGAAGTTATACTAGTAAAATGTGTTTTCGGGTAAGGTCCTAGTAAATGACCTCGGAATGGAATTTTTAAGATTTCATTAGCTCTGGAATGGTTGAATTAGTCTAGGAGAATGTCTAGTGCAATTATATCATGGACTGCAAATTTGGTTACTGGAACCAGTTTACAGTTTATCTACTTAATGCTCTTGGGAACTGTGCACCAGATGAGAATTTTAATAGCGTGGTTAGCTCCGTAATGTAGATTTTAGTCTAGGGTAACCCTTCGTTTGATGCCAGGGACATCCGAATATGATTTGACCCCTCGGGTGCCTTCCATTAAAAGTTGTGTATAAAGAATTGAGACCCTCACTTTATCGTAGGAAGCTTCATTGGAAATTCTGACCACATCATTGGCTCTGGAATTTTGAAATCTAAAGGATAATATAGTTTGTTTGCAAAAATCGGAGTCCAAAATGGGGAAAAAATAGAATAGAAGGACTAATGGGAGAGGGGTGATGTGGCCTGTAGTTGTTCTACCATGTGGAGTGACACGACACTGCCATGTGGCAGTGACCTGGCAGCAGTACACCTATGTGTATATATATACATGTTCTAGAAGAATATATATAAATTTTCTCTTAACTTCATAACGTGATTTCGAGCTCATTTTTCACCCGACTTTAGTAATTCAAAAGGCTACTTGACTCAGTTTCTTGCAAGGAACGTTGTGGTGAAGTCAAATTCGGGATGTGATGCGTATTTTTAAGGTAAATTGCTGCCTTTTCATTGATAACATATCGGGAATGAGTGAAAACTCTACATTGCAATATCTCGGTCATTTCTTAATGGAATTAAGTCAAATTTATCTCTAAATTATTCTATGCTCCTAGAGAAACGTTGTGGTATGCTAGGTGCTTGCTGATTTTTTCTGGTTTTTGAGACTTTTGACCGAGAAAGTTTTAAAAGGAATGTTTTCTCGGTTAAGTTTTTAACTTCATTTTTGGGCCTTTTCTTGGACTTCCAGGGTCCATTTTGTTTTTAATTGCTGGATATAGATTCAGAGTGTTCTGATGATCATTTTACACAGATTGCTTTGGAAATTTGGGAGTGGTCCATGATTTTCCCATTTTAGTCATAATTGATGTAATTTTCCACCCGTTTCTTGAGATTTTATAGCCAAATCAGTCTTAATGATAGTGTGACTTATGTTTTGAAAGATGAACAACATTGGGAAGTGATTTAGAGAGAAAGGATTAATTAGATCGACTTAGAGCACAAGAAGGCGGATGACAGGTAGGCTAGGCTTTCTCTAAATCCTAGATTGAGCTAAAATATTTGCATCTTTGAGTTGGAATGTGTAGGAATGTACTGTTTATGGATTGAGTTATGGAGTATGTTGTATATGGATGGATGTGATATGTGTGTTGTGTAGATATAATGTTATGGAATTGTGGTTATTGTATTGAGGGTTGTGTTCGTATAACTGCTATATTACCTAAGCTCTTACATTATATGACTACAAAGGGACTGAAAGGGGTTGGTCAGAGCTGTGAATAGGTGACAGGTATGTACACTGAATTTGACTCTTGCTTGGATATGTGTGTGGTCCGAGGCTACCAAACTATACTATTTATTGAGGTTGACTTATGATTGCATGCTACCTGTGCATGGGATCTAGTATCTATATCTTGTTGGTATGTATATGCATGATGTGGATGATCTTATCTATATTATTCAAAGTACTTCTAGTAGAATTTCTTGATTAAACATGATTCTATGTTGCCCTGTGGTTTATATGATCCTGTATATTGTGGTTATCTATTGTGTACTTGTGCCACTGGTTAGTGATTGGAGATATACACCATGCTCTAGGATGGTCATAGTTGTAGCCCTAAAGAAGCCTTTTGACCTGTAATACAAGATGCGGTGACATTGAGCCACTGGCGCATTAGAGATGGGAGTGTGACCTTGTTAGAGATGTGTAGGTTATATCCTACAGACCTTTTGGGTGATTTGGGACGAGACCCTAGTTATATGGGTTTGTCTTGGGAATTAGTATCTAGTTGAGAGGGGCACAGTTTAAGTGGGTCGACACATGGTTGCCTTACACGATATTCTTTGTGGTTGCTGAGCTACGGTATGACCCTGGTGGGTGTCATCCTTCCGATTATCTAGCTTCTTAGTCCATATCTTAGGTTACATCGATGCTACCCTACGAGTTGTTTTACACAGGAAAGGGGCCTGGTAAGGGCCAAATATGACCTAGAGCCTGGGGCAGGCATGCGTACTGACTTGACTTGCACATGTATTAGTGTGTATTGCTTGTTGCTACAGAGATATAGGACTAGGAGACTGTGCATTGATTTTGTGTCATACCGTGACCTGATTACGAGCATAGTATTATTCTATTGGGCCTATCTATCGAAGGCACCTATGATACTACTGTTATTACTGCACTGTTATTTCTAATACTTGTGGTTGGCTAATTATAGCATGGTTGCCTACTGAACCTGATTCTATTCCGATTGTTGAGGTATACCCATTGTTATACTAAGGTTAGCTGCTACTCTGAGTTCCTTGCATACCTTGGGAATGAGTTGTTTATTGTGACTTTGGAGAGATGATATGATTGGGGGATTCGAATCCGGTTAGAGAGCGAGAGGGAGACTTTTCTAATGTTGTGTTCTGTGACCTAGATGACACATCTTGTTGTTCAAGTCTCCTGGGGTTACGTCCCAGTTTCTAGACTCAGGTAATGCTTCTTGTGGTCATAGTCTTTAGTAGTCATGTCCGAGTATCCGAGATGAGGGTGTCAATTCTAAAGGGGTCCGAGCATTGTCAATTTCTTTGGGCCTAGGGCCCCGTTGATTGATGTTTTGTGGGGCAAGGCCGCATGATTGATACACTCTTAATTAGACATTGTTTATTATAATAGGGGATTCTTTCTATGTCCCACTATTATATTTATGGTCAGACCACTTGGCCCTGGCTAACTGCCTGATAGGAGGCCAGGTCGGAAGACCCAGGGGTTTGAGTCCCTAGGAGATATTAGGGGTTTGAGTCCCTTTGTGACACTACTTCTGATGGGTCGAGGACTCGATTACTATTGTGATGTTGGGGGCCGAGGGCCCGATTATTTACCCGTAGATTCACTTACCTATTCATACCCTAGTTGTATGTGGGTATACCTCCTAGGCTTTTGGGGACTCGAGGAGTGTTCAGGTTTAAACAGTAGGGCCTTACACCCATGTATGGAGAGATGGGCTCTGAGACTATCTAATGGTTTTAAGGGATTCTATGATGATTTGTTGATTCTATATTGTGTGTGTGTACCTTCTGGGCTTATGGGGGCCTAGGTAGTGTATAAGCATAGGTACTAGGGCCTTGTACCCACGTACAACACTTGAGGGTAGTTATGGGATGAGGCTACGTAGTCTTTGCCAGTCAGCATCGATGTTGAGCACCTGGGTTGGTTCAGTTATGGTTTGAGGGTTTCCAAATGTGCCTATAGCTTGACCTGAGTTCATTTCACAACGTTGTTGTAGTTCTCTTTATATTTGGGCTTTATATACATTACTATTTGACCCGGTAGGCCGATGATGCCTACTGGGTGCCTTCTCTGGTGCTAACCTTTACTTCTGTATCTTCCCATGTTATAGGTCCAAGTACGGGTCGTGATAGTTGAGTTGTGGAACTTAGGAAACTTTTTGTGAGCACTGGCAACTCCTACCTTTTTGCAGTCTCCTTCCCATTGATGGTCGTCTTTTGCATCCAAACATTAGCCTTGTACTATAAAGTTTTGTATTTGTAGGTGCACTCTTGGTTTTGTATATTATTATGATTATTGATATATGTATACGATATGTCCTTGTGTCTATTGTAGCTCTGTATAGTTGACTTTCAGGTTCTGGGTAGGTTTCAACGTATATTATTGTTGTATCGATTTGGTTGAACTAGAGAAATAGGAAAAGTACTCTTGGATTGGAAATTAGCTTGCCTATATGTGGGACCTAACAAGCGCCATCATGACCAGGACCAAGTCATGACAAGGTGGTATCAGAGCTAAAGGTTCACTAGTCTCAGTTGTACAGAGCTACCGTCTACTAGAGTCCTATGGATGGGTGCAGAGACATTGTGGCTTATCTCCAAGAGGCTACAAGATATTTAAGAACTTTTTTGTGTTGTTGATTCTGTTGTGCGTCTTGTCAATGGTTCCATAATTTCATAGAATTTTACTTCTTTCGTCCTTCCATATGAAGGTCGTGTAGAGGCCAAACTCTGGGCAGGAGAAGTCTTGTGTTGTCAGTCCTAGATAAGAAGCAGCCCCTAGAGCTCGTTGAGTAGAGTCTAGATGCCCTCGAGTTGTAACATCCGTACAAGGAAGCTTACAAGTAGAGAGAATGTAGAAGGGCCTCAGTAACAGGCTTTGTGATTACTACTTGATTGGTGGTAGCTATGTATTATGTTATGAGAGATGTTGTTAGGGATAGAGTCAATTGATATGTATACTCGTATGTCAACGGCTAGTTAAAGGTTATATGGAGCACTCTATATAAAGATCTTAAAGGTGAGATAAGTTGAGATTAAGGTTTGGTTGAGCATTGGTGCCTTCCGGATATCCGTATTTAATTATTTACCTATTGATTTTACTTGTTGAGTTTTCTAAGGTTGATGAGTATGTTTACCTGGTAGGATCTGAGTAGTTTTCACCTATGTTGCGATTATACCCTATTGGTGGTTGAATGTAAGCCAAACTTTATGATTTATACCTATGACTGTTTTGATGCTTGCCTTTTGGGGTGGGTAGTCTGATATTGGCACACATAGTATTTGAGAGGCTGACTATCGGTCATACCCCTGGCTACACCTTATGCCTATGTGGTTATGATTCTGTTGTGATGATTTGTTGATATGCGGTTCTCCTGATTTTTAGGTGGCTTGACTTTGGGATAAAATGTTATGCCTGAAGGCTTAGTTGGATTGACATATTGGGTATTGTTGCGTTATTTGGTGAGTTTCCAGCTACTCCGCCCTGGGGACTTGTTATGATTAGTAGTCGACTGAGACCATGTTGTTCGAATTCCTGTCTATGCTTATCAGTGGGAATGTTGATCATTTTGCCAGATTGCCAGGTACTTGGGTTATGGTTATATAATGTTACGTGTGTTGCTCTCCCTCGCTTATTTGAGTACGAGTTCTAACCTTCTTTTATTCCAGGTCAGATATTGAGGTAGTGGAAGGTCCCTTTTACTAGTGGGGGATTAGGTATGCTGATTCTTTTAGATTCTGATATGCGGGTCTAGTGATATTGTCATATGGTCTCGGTTTTACATTGCCTTAGGGCCAGGCTGACTTGTTTCTATTTTGTGGTTGCTGATTTCATACTCCAATTAGCTCGTTTGAGCCTACAACATAGGAACCCATATGGTATAGACTTGTTATAGGACACATTAGCCAAGGTCCGGAGTGTGAGAGATAGATTGAGGACACCTCTAAGTTAGCACCCGAGGTTATGCAGACCATGAACGCCAATATTTATAGTTGAGATTTGAGATAGAGCAGTTTAGAGGGTGTCATCTCTAAGAGAAGTCATACAGGTTGGAAGATGAGGTAAGCTAGGCCTGATATGTGAGCTCTATTAAGGTTTCGGAACGGGTTGGATCGATAGCACCTAAGTTGTCCCTAGCTCTAGCTTGTTCTGCTAGATATCCTATTCTTTGCGTATCAATGTTGTGGCGGTGTATTGCAGATGAGTTACATGTACTCGAGAATATTTTGGTTGAGTTAAATGATGGCCAAATATTATTACGGGAGGTTTTAGTGGAAAACATTCTAGGGGTTGTCCCCAGATCTTTTTTTCCATTCTGAGTGGTTGATTGTGTCTGTCAGACTGCCTACTTTGCTGTATAGTAAGGATTTGGTGACTTGTAAGCACCGGTAGATGCTGTTGTGGTTTGTGCCACGGGTTAATTGTTAGATGTTACAATATAAGGGCCTGAAAGGAAATAACTACTGAGGACTATGTTTGAGAGGTGAGATACGATTGCTTGGGTACGAAGGGAAGTATAGAGAGCCTTTTGATATATCTGATTTGGTATTTGCTACATTGGTAAATGTTTGGTGGCAGTACCGGGTGGATAAAACAGCACTGGAAGTGGGTTTTGGCCCTACGTGTGAATGAGAGCATATTAGCTATTGTCCGTAGTTATTTGGTTAGCCTGTGGGATATTTGTGGTTGATTATGGGAATCGCTTTTATAAGGAAACCAAGAATAGAGTAAAAGTCGGATATGTAAACCACTAGTACATTTGTGAACAACCATGATTAACCAAATATCTGGTTATGTAGTAAGTAAAGGTATGTATAGCCTATTGATCCTCGTGACTTGTTTGCCGATTAAGCGGATGGCACAAATACTTGATTCTTAAGACTTCTTTTTGGAATTACCGCACCAACTTGTTGTTATCTATAGATGGGTGGTGTGACTTTTGGTTAGTGAGGGTGTTACTAAGTTATTCTAGAATATGGAATATGCTTATGACTTATATACTCATGGGGTGGATAGAAGCCTACAGGTATGGATGTGTTCATACCTTCATAGATGAAAGTCTTATTAGTGGGGGATGTTGTAATGACCCTTTGTGTCATTTCTATGTTTTTTCTATTATTATGTTGACTTGAGCATGTGTATAGTGACCTCGGTACTATTGGGGTGACTATTGGTTGAGTTATTCTAGAGTTATGTGGGTTTTTGAGTTAACCGGGAAGTTATACCCATAAAATGAGTTTTTGGGTAAGGTCATAATAAACAACCTTGGAATGGAATTCTGAAGATTCCATTAGCTCTGGAACGATCGAATTAGTCTGGGAGCTTGTCTGGTGCAATTATATCATAGATTGCAAATTTGGCCATTGGAACTGGTTTATAGTTGACCCAGTCAATGCTCCTGGAAACCGTGCCCCCAATGAGAATTTTTATAGCACGGTTAGCTCCATAACATCAATTTTGGTCTAGGGCAACCCTTCATTTGATGCCAGCGGCGTCCGGATGTGATTTGACCCCCCGGGGGCTTTCCATTAAAAGTTGCGTATAATGAAGTGGGACCCTTACTTTTTCATAGGAAGTTTTGTTAGAAATTCTGACTACACCATTGGGCTTGGAACGTCAAAATCTATAGGATTACATTGTTTTTTGCGAAATTGGAGTTTGAATGAGCCCGGAATGGGGGGAAGGAATAGAAGGACTAGTGGGAGAGGGGTGACGTGGCCTATAGTTGTTCTGCCATGTGGCGCGACATGGCAGTGCTATGTGGCATTGACCTGGCAGCAGTACAACTATACAGCAATAACAACATACCAAGTGGAATCCCACAAGTGGGGTCTGGGGAGGGTAAAATGTATGCAGACCTTACCACTACCTCATAGAGGTAGAGAGGCTGTTATCGGGGAACCCTCGTCTCAAAAAACTATAAGAAGAATAAACTAGATACGTAAAAAGAAGAAGGAAGAGAGAAACAAGGAAATAAGGAAGAACGACTAATAATGAAAGCAATGATAGACGGTAAATACAAAAAAATTAACACACATAAGACGAATACTGATACCACAAGATATAATGACCCGACTAATCCTACTAACCGATCCCTACTAGCCTATAAGCTTGCTTCTCTAATAAGCGACCTCCACTCCTTTCTATCTAAGATCATATCCTCGGTGAGATCAAGTATCACCATACCTTGTCTGATCATCTCCGCCTCATACTTCTTCGGTCTACCTCTACTCCTCCGTGTGGCTCCTAAATCAAACCTCTCGCACCTCCTAACAGGAGCATCACTACTTCTTCTCTGCACATGTCCAAACCATCACAATCTCGCTTCCCTCATCTTGTCAGCCACAGGGGCCACCCCTAGCTTCTCCCGGGTGGTCTCATTCCTAATCTTATTTCTCCTAGTATGTCCACACATCCAAACATCCTCATCCCCGCGACCTGCATCTTCTAAACATGTGAGTATTTATTGGCCAACACTCCACCCGAAACAACAAAGGTGGTCTAAGTACAATTCTATAGAACGTACCTTTGAGTTTAGATAGTATCTTCCTATCATACGGTACTCTAGAGGCAAGCCTCCATTTCGTCCATGCTGCCCCAGTAGATGTATGACATTGTCTTGATATCGCCACTTCTCTGGATGATGGGCCCAAGATATTTAAAATTTTCTCTCTTGGGAATAGATTGAGTGTCAAGCTTCACATTACTATCTGCTTCATCCCTCTAAATACTGAATTTGTACTCCAAGTATTCAGTTGTGGTCCTGCTTAGTTTGAACCCTTTAGATTCTAAAGCATGTCTCTAAACCTCCAAACTATCATTAAGTTTATCCCGAGTTTCATCAATCAGAACTATGTCATATGCAAATAGCATACTCCATGGAACCTCCTTTTGAATAGACTGTGTCAGCTCATCCATCACCAAGGAAAACAAAAAAGGGCTCAAAATAGATCCTTGATGAAGTTCTATCTCAATGGGAAAATACTCTGAGTCTCCTCCCACTGTTCTTACCCAAGTTTTGGATCCATCGTTCATGTCCTTTATCACCCTAATATATGCCATGGGACACCTTTCACCTCTAGGCACCTCCTATCCTTTCCCTATATTTCTCCACTAATCTCTTAAGAAGATGAATCGCTTTAGTAGTCGACTATCCGGGCATGAATCCAAACTAATTCTCTGAGATGGACACTATTTTTCTCACCCTCATCTCCACCACTCTCTCCCAAACCTTCATATTGTGACTTAACAACTTGATACCCCTGTAATTGTTATAGTTCTAAATATCACCCTTGTTCTTGTACAATGGAAACATTGTATTTTACTCCTCCTCCATTCGTCAAGCATCTTAGCAGTCTTTATAATAGCATTGAACAGTCTAGTCAACCACTCTATGCCATCCTTGACCATGTTCTTCCAAATATTTGTCGGGCCTATTAGGGTCTGATCGCCCTCCCTCTCTTCATCCTACTAACAGCACATCTAACCTCCTAAACTTTGAACCGCTTTCAATAACCAAAATCTCCATGAAGTTCGAAGTGTATCAACTTACCCAGCTTAATATCTCTATCTCCTTATTCATTTAAGAGTTTATAAACGTAAGCTTGTCACCTTAGCTTAATGGAAGTTTCATCCACCAACACCTTACCCTCTTCATCCTTGATGCACTTCACTTGGTCCAAGTCGCGAGCTATCCTTTCTCTTTCCTTAGCGAGCCTATACAATCTCTTTTCCCCGCCTTTATCACTTAGCTCCTCATATAGGCGCTCAAACGCTGCTGTCTCAGCACTCATCACCGTCATCTTTGCTTTTGTCTTATCCATCTTATAGATCTTTTTAAACCTTCGCTTTTCATCCTCATCCCTACATTCCAACCACTTTGTATATGCGACCTTCTTGGCTTTTAGTTTGCCTTGAACTTCCTCATTTCACCACCAATTGCCGTAACGTACACCAAAGGTCCCTCTTGAAATCCCTAGTACCTCGGTCGCTACTTTTCTAATGCAACTAGAAGTAGTGTCCCACATATAGTTCACATTTTTGCCACTAATCCATGCCTCTGATTTACTCAACTTCTCTTTCGTATCTCGTGAAAAGGAAGGGGTCATGCCTCCCCATCTAATCCTCAGTTGGGAATTAATAACCCTTTTCTTCTGTTCTCTCTTGATCTCTAAGTCCATTACTAGAAGCCCATGTTGAGTCGAGATATTTTTACTTAGAATAACCTTGCAATTCTTACAAAGGCTTCTATCGCCCTTATGGAAAAGTAAGTAATCAATTTGAGTCTTGGACACCATATCACAAAAGGTAATCAAATGATTCTCCCTCTTCGGGAAACAGGGGTTAGCAATAACTAAGTCAAATGCTTTGGCAAAATCCAAGAGAGACGTCCCACATCCATTTTTCTCCCCAAAACCATAGCCTCCATGGACATTTTCAAACCCACTAGTGGTTGCCACAATATGTCCTTTAGAGTCTCCCGCAATAAGAAGTTTATCCGTCTCGGGTATTCCTATCACACCCTCATCCAAATCTACCCAAAAGAGCTATTTCACTTCCTCATCCAGGCCCATTTGAGGCACATCAGCACTAACCACATTCACTGCGTATCTACCAACCATAAATTTAATAGATATCATTTTATCATTAAACTTCCTTAACTCTACCATGTACATGTCCTTGTCTAATAGTATACCTACACCATTTCTATCCCTAGAGTCAACCGAGTACCATAACTTTAATCCTTCTACGTCCCAAGCTTTGGGCCCTACCCATCTAGTCTCCTGAGACCCATTATATTAATATGTCTCCTCTTAAGACACTTCACTAGCTCTATGGATTTCCTTGTAAGTGATCCTATATTTCATGACCCTATTCTTAACTTAGATACGTCTATGTCCCTCTTACCCCCCTACGTTTTACCTCCAACCCTAACCGACGATATTACCCTAATCCACCCATAGATCCTGATGCCACTAAACTTAGAACTAATAACTCACTAGGCTATAGAGATCAAGAAGATACAAATCAAGAAATTAGCTAGAAATAATATATAATATTCAATAATAAACAATAAAACTCAAAACAATGAATATTATTAAGAAATTTGCAAAACTCCCTAACAAATCAATTTTACAACAAACAAACATGTAAAGAAAAGGAAATCCAATTCAATTACACACAAACAATGTAGAAAATTTGACAGTACATTCAACAATAAATTCAGTTAGGAAATTATAGATTTGCAGCCAACAAGTTGATACAACACAAATAAGTAAGCCAAGAACAACCAGTCAATATTGCAGTTAACAAAAAGAAAAAGAGACAAATTTTCGAATCAATAAAGTAAGGAACAAATTTGTTAATTTTCAAAATTTCAAGAAGCTAAGATTCAAGCAATGTACTATTTTTTCTCTCTTTCTTTGAATTTAAAAATCTCACCATCAAGATTATTTAACCACAAAGCTGAAAAGAAAGATATGATTGATTAGAAAAAATAGTACATGGAAAGGAGTTTTGAAGATATCACCTGGATTCGGACTCATCAGAAAAAAATTAGACTTTGGGATAATGTTAAACCTCGCCAGAAATAATCTCGTGTTGTTGTTCTTCTCGCTGGAACCCTGAATTTTGAGTCTAAAAGTTCTCACCATTCTTCAGAATCACCAGGTAAACTCCTTGCTGATGGGAAATTCTCTTCTCAGAGAAATTTAGGGCCGCCGGAGAAAGTTGGAGTGCACAATAGAAGAGAAAGAAAGAAGAAGACGTTGCATCAAAGAAGAAGAGTGTGAGAGAGACATAGAGAAATTTTGGACTGAGAACTGAAATTTCAAATGACTCGCCCCCAATTTCAAATATCTAATTTCTTTAGAATATGTAGCAAAAAAGGTAGGTGACCAAGATATGGCAGGATCAGGACATCGGAAGCAGTACATCTATGTGTATATATATACATTTTCTAGGAGATTATATATAAATTTTCTCTCAACTTCGCACCACAATTTTGAGCTTATTTTTCATCTGATTTGAGTGATTCAAAAGGCTACGTGACTCAATTCTTTGCAAGAAACATCGTGGTAAAGTCAGATGCGGGATATGACACATATTTTGAGGTAAATTGTTGATTAATTCGTTGATAACATATCGGGAATGAGTGAAAATATTATATATTGCAATATCTTGGTCATTTCGTAGCAAAATTAAGTGAAAAATTTGTGTCTAAATTATTCTATTTTATGAGAGGAACACTTTGGTATGCTCAGTGTTTGCTGACTATGTCCGATTTATGAGAATTTTTACCAAGAAAGTTTTGAAAGGAATGTTTTCCTAGTAAAGTTTTTAACTTTGTTTTTTACCCTTTTCTCGGTCTTCTGGGTCCCTTTTGGTCTGAATTTTTGGATATGGACTCAGAGTGATCTAAGGATGCTTTTACGGGGATTCATTTGGAATTGTAGGCATGGTCTATGATTTTTTCTTTTTTAGTCGTAAGTGATGTAATGTTTCATCCATTTCTTGAGATTTTACAGCCAAATCAGTCGTAATAATCGTGTGACTTATGTTTTGGCAGCTGAAAAATATTAGGAGGTTATTTAGAGGAAAAGGCTTGATTAGATTGACTCAGAGCACAAGACATCGAATGGCAGGTAGGCTAGCCTTTCTCTAAACCCTAGACTGAGCTGAAATATTTGCATCTTTGAGTTGGAATGTGTAGGAATGTATTGTTTATGGATTGAGTTATGGAGTATATGTTGTATATGGATGGATGTGATCTATGTGTTGTGTATATATAATGTTATGGGATTGTAGTTGTTTTATTAAAGTTTGTGTTGGTTGTAGTTGCTATAGTACCTGAGTTCTTACATTATATGACTACGAAAGGGCCTGAAAGGGATTGGTTGGAGTTGTGAATAGGTGACAGGTATGTACATTGAGTTTGACTCTTACTTGTATGTGTGTGTGATCCGAGGCTACCAAAATATACTAGCTATTGAGGTTGGCCTGTGATTGCATGCTACCTGTGCGCTAGATCTGGTATCTATATCTAGTTGGTATATATATGCATGATGTGGATGTTGTTATCTATATCTTTTAGAGTACTTCTAATAGAATTTCCTGATTCAACATGATTCGGTGTTGCCTAGTGATTTATATAATCCTGTATACTGTGGTTATCTGTTGTGTACTTGTGCCATTGGTTAGTGACTAGAGAGATACACCATGCTCTGGGATGATCATATTTGTATTCCTGAAGAAGCCTTGTGACCTGTAATATGAGATGTGGTGACACTGAGCCACTAGCGGGTTATAGATGGGAGTGCGACCCTCTTAGCAATGTGTAGGTTATATCCTATAGGCGTTCTAGGTGATTTGCGAGGAGACCCTAGTTATATGGGTCTATCTTGGGAAATTAGTATCTAGTTAAGTAGGGCATATTCTTAGTGGGCTGACACATGGTTGCCTTGGGCGATATTCTTTGTGATTGCTGGGCAATGATATGATCTTGGGGGGTGTCATCCTTCGGATTGTCTAGCTTCTTGGGACTTAGCTTAGGTTAAATCGAGACTGCCCTATGAGTTGTTTTACATAGGAAAGGGGCCTGCTAAGGGCCGAATATGAAATTGAGCTTGGGGCAGGCATGCGTACTGACTTAACTTGCACTTGTATGAGTGTGAATTTCCTGTTACTACAGAGATATTCGAACTGGGAGACTGTGCATTGATTCTATGTCATACTGTGACCTAATTACAAGTATAGTATGATTCTTTTGGGCCTATCTATCGGGGAACCTATGATACCCCAGTTAATACCGCACTATTATTTCCATTACATGTGGTGGGATAGATTGTAGCATGGTTGCCTGCTAAACCCGATTCTATTTCGATTATTGAGGTCTACACACTGTTATACTAAGGTTAGCTGCTACTCTGAGTTCCTGGCATACCTTAGGAATGAGTTGTTTATCATGACTTGGGAGAGATGATATGATTGGGGGATCCGAACCCGGTTAGAGAGAGAGAGAGATATTTTTCTGATGTTACATTTTGTGACCTAGATGTCACACCCTGTTGTTCAAGTCTATGAGGGTCACAATCGAGTGTATAGACATCGGTGACACTGCCCATGGTCATAGCCTCTAGTGGTCACATCTGAGTGTTTGAGACTAGGGTGTCGATTCTAAAGAGCTTCGAGCATTGGTAGTTTTTTTAGGCCTGGGACCCTGTTGATTGATATTTTGTGTGTCAAGGCCTTGTGATTGATACATTGATGGTTAGACACTGTAAATTATGTATGGGGATTCTTTCTCCCGCTGGGGATACCTCCCACCTTACGTTTATGGTCAGACCACTTGGCCCTTGCTGACTGCCTGACTTGAGACCAGGTCGAAAGACCCAGGGGTTAGAGTCCCTGGGTAATATTAGGGGCTTGAGTCCCCGTGCGATACTATTTCTTATAGGCTAAGGACCCGGTTATTGTTGTGATGTTAGGGGCCAAGGGCTCGATTATTTACCCGTGGATCCACTTACATGTTCACACCCTGATTTTGCATGGGTGTACCCTCTGGGCTTATGGGGGCTTGGGGACATTCAGGCTTAGACACTAGGGCCTTACACCCATGTACAACTGATCCTTGTTCGATGATGTGGAGAGTTGGGCTCTGTGGTGGTTCTATGGGATTCTGTGATTTTCTATCAGCATTTTTATTGTGCGCGGGTATACTTTCTGGCCTTATGGGGGCCTAGTTGGCATACAAACATAGATACTAGGGCCTTGCACCCATTTACAACACTATACCTCAATTAAAGGGCAGTTGTGGTATTAATTAGTATCGATGTTCAGTTGCTGGGCTAGTTCAGGTTATTATTGTTATTCACTTTAATTGGTTCGGTAGTGGTTTGAGGGTTCCCAGAAATGCCTATGCCTTGATCTGAGTTTGTTTGGCTACACTATTGTAGTTATTTATATATTTGGACTTTATTTATGTTTATTATTTCACTGGGTCAACCGATGATCCCTACTGGGTGCCTTTTTGGTACTCACCCCTACTTCTACTTCTTCTTGTGAAGCAGGTCAAGGTATGGGTTGTGATAGCTGAGTTGGGGAACATTGGGAGCGCTCAGGAGACTTTTGGTGAGCACTCGTAGCCATGGGTTTTTTGAAGTCTCCTTTCTTTTGATGGTCATTTTTTGCATCCAGACATCACCCTTGTACTATAGAGTTTTGTATTTGTAGGTTCACTCGTAGGTTTGTGTATCTTACGATTATTGATGTATGTATATGAGATGTTTTTGTGTCTATTATAGTTCAGTACAGTTGACATCCAGGTTCTGGGTAGGTTTTGGCGTATATATTTTTATTGTATCGATTTGGTTTAGACTAGAGAGCTAGGACAGGTACCCTTTGGTTGTGAATTGGCTTGCCTGTAGGTGGGTCCTAGCAGACACCATTATGGCTAGGACTGGATCGTGACAAGGTGGTATTAGAGCTTAAGGTTCACTGGTCTCAGCTGTATAGAGCTACCATCTAGTAGAGTCCTATGGATGGGTGCGAAGATGTTTGTGGCTTATCTCCACGAGGCTACAAGATGTTTAGGAACTTTTCTGTGTTATTGATTCTAGTTGTGCATCTTGTCAATGGTATTTCAATTTCTGAGAATTTTGTTTCGTTCGTCCCTTCGTGTTGATGTCACATAGAGGCTAGACTCTGGGTAGGGAAAGTGTTGCATTGTCAGTCCCAGATAACGAGTAGCCCACCTTAATCCTTGTTGAGTAGAGGCTAGATGCCCTCAGGTTCTAACAACTGAAGTGGAAGCCTACAAGCCTTGGGGCTGTGAGAGCCTCGAAAATAGGCTTTGTGATCAGTACTTGATTGGTGGTGGCTATTTATTGCGCTATGAGAGATGTTGTTGGGGATAGAGTTCTGTGATACGTATATTCGTACATCAGCGGCTTGTTAAAGGTTATATGGGTTGTGAGCACTCTTGATAGAGATCTTGAAGGCAAGATAAGTTGTGATTAGGTAAGGCTGAGCATTGGTGCCTACGGATATCCGTATTCAATTATTTGCCTACTGGTTTGACCTGTTGGGTTTTCTCATATCGATGAGTATGTGTGCCTAGTGGGATTCTGAGTAGTTGTCGCCTATGTAGCGATCATACCCTATTGGTGGCTGAATGTAAGCCAAACCTTGTGATTTACACCTATGAATGTTTTGATGCTTTCCTACAGGGGTGAGTAGTCTGATACCGGCATATATAGTATTTGCAAAGTTGGTTATCAGATATTCCCTTGGCTACACCTTGTACCTCTATAGCCATGATTTTCTGTGGTGATTTTGTTGATATACAATTTTTCTAATTCTGTGGTCACTGGATTGCGAGATGGATGATATGCTTGGAGGCGTAGTTGGCTTTTTATTATTATATCAGATAGTGTTGCATTATTGGCTGAGCTGTTGACTCTGCCTTGGGGACTTGTTATAATTGTTAGCCGACTGAGACTGTGTGGTTTGGATTCCTAACTATGCTTTTTGGTTCGGATGTTGATCATTTTTCTAGATTGCCTATTACTTGGGTTATAGTTATATAGTGTTAGGTGTGTTGCTTCGCCCATTGCTTGTTTGAGTACAAGTTCCAAGCTTCTTTTATCTATGGTCAGATATTGAGGTAATGGAAGGTCCCTTTTATTAGTGAGGGATTAGGTATGATAGTTTTTTTGGATTATGATACGCAGGTCGAGTGATATTGTTAGATGGCCTCCATAATAGCCCAGGGGCGAACTGACTTATTTCTATTTTGTGGTTGTTGATGTCATACTCCATTTGATTGGTTTGATCCTATAACACATAGTCCTTGTGATATAGACTTGTTATAGGATGCCTTAGCGAGGTCCGGAGTGTACGAGATAGATTGAGGACAGCTCTGGGTCAGCACCCGGGGTTATGGCAACCATGAACGCCAATTTGTACAGTTGAGATTAAGGATAGAGCAGTTCTGAGGGTGTCGCCCCTGAGAGAACCCATGCAGGTCAGAAGGTAAAGTGAGCTTGGGCTCGATATGTTAGCCCTTTTGAGGTTTTGGAATGGGTTGGAGTGGTTACATCAGAGTTGGCCCAACCTCTAGCTTATTTTGCTATACATCAAATTCTCTACGTATCAATGGTGTGCCAGTGTATTGCAGATGAGTTACATGTACTCCAGAATGCTTTTGTTGAGTTAAATGATGATCAAATATTGTTAAGGGAGGTTTTGGTGGAACACATTCTGGGGGGTTGTACCCGAACCTTTTGTGGCCATTATGAGTGGTTGATGGTATCTGTAAAGTTGACTACTATGTTGTATAGTAAGGATTTGGTAACTTGTAAGCACCAGTAAATGTTGATGCGGTTCTTGCCACGGGTTAATTGTTAGATGCTATAGAATGAGGGGTTGAATGATGATAACTACTAAGGACCATGTCTGAGAACTAAGATATGAGTACTTGAGTACAAAGGGATGTACAAAGAGCCTTTTGAGTGGGTAGCCTATTGGGTATGTGCTGCATTGGTGAGTGTTTACTGGTGATGCCGGGTGGACTGGACAACAAAGAAAGGGGGTTTTGGCCGTGCGTGTGAATGAGAGCATATTAGCTATTGTCCACAGTTATTTGGTTAGCCTGTGGGCCATCTGTGTTGATTGTTAGAATCGCTTGTATAAGGAACAGAGGAATAAAGTAAAACCCGTATTTGTAATCCAAGAGCATAGTTATGAACATCCATGATTATCCGAACATCTAATGATGTAGTACGGACAGGTATGTCTAGCCAACTAATCCTCATGACTTGTCACCGGATTAAGCATAGGGGACAAATGGTGGATTCTTGAGACTTCCTTATTGAATTTTCGCACCGACTCGCTATTATATACAAACAAGTGGTGGGATTTTTCGATAGTGAGGGTGGTACTGAATTACTATAGTATACGGAACATGCTTATGACTTCTATACTCATGGGGTGGATTGGAGCCTATAGGTATGCCTTTGGTTGTACTTTCACGGACAAACGTCTTATTAGTGGGGGATGTTGTAATGACCCTCTAGGTCATTTCCACAATTTTGTTGTTATTATGTTGATTTGAGCATGAGTATAATGACCTGGGGACTATTTGGGTTATTATTGTTCAACTTATTTGGGAGTTATGTAGATTTTTGAGTTAACCAAAAAGTTATACCCATAAAATGAGTTTTTGAGTAAATTCCTAGAAAACGACCTCGGAATGGAATTCTAACGATTCCATTAGTTACGAAGTGGTTGAATTAGGCTAGGAGCATGTCCGGTGAAATTATATCATGGACTGCAAATTTGGCCGCCGAAATCGATTAATAGTTGATCCAGACAGTGCTCTCGAGAACCATGCCCCAGATGAGAATTTTGATAGTGTGGTCAGCTCTGTAATGTCAATTTTGGTCTACCCTCAGGGTGTTTTCATTAAAAGTTGTGTATAAAGAAGTGGATGTCGCGCCCTATTTTTTCCTCGCGGAGAAATAGGAACCTGGACGACGTCGTGGCGATGACTCTTTTGGGATTTTTAATTTCTAGAGTCGCCACCTAATGAATTAAGGTGCATTAGGACACCATTCTAGCCTAAGGGTCAAAGGTCAACCAGAGAGGGGGTTCGGGCTCAAATTACCTCGAAGGGAAGGTGTTAAGCACCCTTCGAGGTCCGCAAAGGCGGGTCCCGACCGTGTCTCGTATTTATTAAGTGGGGGTGAAAACACAAGTAAAGGTCTCTTTTAATATTTTTCTAAGTTAATCCTAAGTGACAAAAGTTTGAGCAAACTACAAGTAATAAATGAGTTTAAACTAAGCTTGGTTATTAAATTCTCGGATCAGACGCACTTGGTTTTATTACCAAGCCCCAGGACGAAAACAAAGGTTTCATCCTATTGGGGTTAAGCGTATGTCATCCTTTCCGAGTCCTATCTACCCCTACCCCCCTCCTAAGTTCATTTTTTATTAATCTTAAGAGCGCTTTTAAAGAAAAGAAAATGGAAAAAGTCTAACGCTTCCTAAAAATGCCTATCGTCCCTCCTAATGTCCAAGAGGCGTTGGACATCTATTTTGGTAGGTTCTAGACTAAAACAAGCTTAGGTTTCCTATTAGACGCGCGTAACACAACAAAAGGAACTTTTGAAGACAACACTTGGCACATACGGTTTCATATAGCCTCAAAGAATAAAACACGTGAGCAAAAGATGACGTACTCAAACATAATTGGATTATTTTCATTAAAGGCCAAGGCATTATATTGACTAAAATGGAATCCTAGAGGCATGCTCTTTGGAAATGTTTTCGAATATCCTATAGGCATGCTTTTCTATAAAACAAAGCAACTTAAGCATATTATAAAAAAACTAAACAATTAAATACTTAAGCATGTTTTTCTATAACAAAAGCAACTTAAACATATATGATTTAAAAACAAACACTTAAGCATGCTTTTCTATAGAACAAAACAACTTAGGCATATTATACATAATTTCTAAACAATTAAATACTTACGCATGCTTTTCTATAACAAAAAGCAACTTAAACATATATGATTATAAAAACAAACACTTAAGCATGTTTTTCTATAAAACAAAACAACTTAGGCATATTAAACACAATTTCTAAACAATTAAATACTTAAGCATGCTTTTCCATAACAAAAGCAACTTAAACATATATGATTTAAAAACAAACACTTAAACATGCTTTTCTACCAAAACAAAAACAACTTAGGCATATTATACATAATTTTTATAAAACTAAACAATTAAATACTTAAGCATGTTTTTCTATAACAAAAGCAACTTAAACATATATGATTTTAAAAAAAACAAACGCTTAATAAAACAAAACAACTTAGGCATATTATACATAATTTTTATAAAACTAAACAATTAAATACTTAAGCATGTTTTTCTATAACAAAAGCAACTTAAACATATATGATTTTAAAAAAAAAACAAACACTTAAGCATGCTTTTCTATAAAACAAAACAACTTAGGCATATTATACACAATTTCTAAACAATTAAATACTTACGCATGCTTTTCTATAACAAAAAGCAACTTAAACATATATGATTTAAAAACAAACACTTAAACATGCTTTTCTATAAAACAAAAACAACTTAGGCATATTATACATAATTTTTATAAAACTAAACAATTAAATACTTAAGCATGTTTTTCTATAACAAAAGCAACATATATGATTTTTTAAAAAAAAAACAAACACTTAAGCATGCTTTTCTAAGCATAGACTTAACCATTATTTTTTAAGTAGAGAAGATAAATTTAAGCAAATAAACTCTAAACAAGTTTTCTAATAGCAACAAAATAAGCCTAAAAAAAAAGATCTAGATTTATTATGAACAAGACCAGGCATTACACTAAGTGTGGCATCTATAGTTTATTTCCTTTGTTTTACCTTATTTCGATAAACAGCGAGGATCGTCAAGCAAGTCAACCGCGTAATTTCTTTTTAAATCCTAAGCAAACTTTGCCTAAGTGAGTCGAAAATGCGGGAAAAGAAAAGAAAGTAATACGTCATCCCATCCCTCCCCTTCCACTCCATTCCCCATCTTTACTATTTTGCGGTTACATGGCTTGCAAGAGAAAAGAAAAACTAACAATAAATAAATACAATATGAGATTAAAACGTAAAAGAACTTCTAGCTTGCAACTCTGAATCCTCCCGCCCCCAAGTGGACCTTCGCATTATGATAAAACCTACAACACTTATGAAGAAATGCTAGCAGTACCCAAAAACATAATAACATCCAGGAATCAAGAGAACGAAAGAAATTAACACTTACAAACAATAAAAGCAATTCAAGCCTATGGAGAAAGCTACAGCACAGGGAACACTGGTTTGGAAGCAAGAAGAACAGGAATTATCTTTTTTTTTTATTTTGCATAAGCAGTGACTCCTTAAAGTTTTTCCTTGTCCCCCTTTTGAATGAGAAGAGGGGTTGCTTATATAGGAGGGGCAACCCGTCAATCAGAAAGGTAAGAAAAAAAATCAATTTAAAATTACCAAGAATAAAAAATAAGTAATAAATCAGTAAATCAGAAATATTTAGTTTTTCCTAAAATAAATTAATTAAGCAATCAGATTATATCAAAATTTCCGCAATAAGCTCAGTTGTGGTATGTATCCGAGTCAATTAGGGGGGAAATAATATTCAGGAATAAAAGTTAAATACAAAATACCCTTTTCACGTCCTAAACGGATTTTTCACCAAAATAAACAGCTGAAAATATGGTTAGTCCTAATTAAGGCCAGAAGACCAGCACCAAAATTCATCTAATCAATATAGATCTCTTTACAAATCGTCAATTGATCCCCCACAGCTCAGTATTAGCATAATTTGACCAAAATAAGAGGAGTTAATCTGGGAACGGTAGGGTCAGTCAAAAATTGTTATAGCATGAACTCATACTACACCCAGAATAACAATTCAAGATTCAAATTTCGATATTTTCAAGAGGGATTGAACATGCGTAGAGAAGTTAGCCTCTCGGCTTAAAAAAACATAGGCAAATAGTTAAGTAAACAAACCTAAACGGATCTGAATAGATCCGTCCTCGCCGAACTGAAACCATAATAATTCCATCGTTTAGGCTTTCCGGGGTGCTTCCGCTGTCGGGCTAAAAGGGAGAGGAGCAGGGACTGGAGGGACTGGCGAGGAGCTGCGCAGCGCTGCTGGATTGTGGCGGCTGTGCGAGGCCGGCGCTGCTGGTGGTGCGATTTGGTGGGCTGTGGGGGTTGTTTGGTGACTGGAAATGGGGTCGCGGCGAGGGAGCAGTGGTGGCGATTTGTTGGAGGTTGTGGACGGAGGAGAGGGGAGAAGAGCGGCGCGTCGCCGCTGCGCCGCTGGAGAGGGTTGGGCGGCTGTGTCGGGGCTGCCATGGCAGCGGGAAAGGAGCACAGAGAGAGAGGGAGAAAGGAGAAAGATGGTGATGGAGGAAGGGTGGAGTCGCGGGAGATGGTTGTGCGGCGGCAAGGAGGGCCGCCGCCGGCGAAACGAAGGAGAGAAGGGGGCTGGCGGCTGAGGTGGGTGGAGAATGAGGGATTAGGGTTTGGGACTTTGAAATAAAAAAGGAAAGCGGGTCGGGTCGGATCCGGGTAAAGAAAGTGGGTACCCGGATTTAAGAGTTAGCCATAGATTGTAGAAAATTTAGGAATTAGCCGCAAATTAATAAATCGAATTTAAAAACTAGCCACAAATTGTAAGATACTTAAAAATTGGGCCATAAATTGGTAATTTGATTTAAATATTACTCAGAATCATAGTAATTAAAAAAAATTAGGTCCCGAATTGGTAAATTGGATTAAAATTGAGCACAAATTGGTAAATTGAATTAAAATGATAGTAAAAAATTGTATGCATTTGAAAATTGAGTCACAAATTAGTAAATTGAGTTAAAAGTTAGTCAAAAATTGTAGGAACTTAAAAATTGAGCAACAAATTAGTAAATTGAAATTAAATACTAGTTTAAAAACCGTGGGAATTTAAAATTAGGCCAAAAATTGGTGAATTAAATTTAAATATTAGTCAAAATTGTAAAAGTTTAAAAATTGAGCCACCAATTGATGCTTTGGGCTTAAAAATTATTCCCAAGTGTAGGAATTTAAAATTGAGCCTCAACTTAGTAGATTGCATTTAAATACTAGTCAAAAAGTGTAAAATTTTACAGATGAGTGGCTAGCATCGAAACAATATTTTGGATGACGCGATTCAAAAAAGAAACAATGTCTAATAATGACTTATTACTATTATTATTTATTTATTTTTTAGATAGTGGCAAATATAGGCTGACAATAATTTTCTTTCAATACAATTTTAAGAATAGATAAAACGTAAAATATGTCAAGGGTCGGTCAAAATTGGGTGTCAACAGCTGCCCCTTCTTTGCTCGGGAATGAAGGATGAATTGTCGAGCAAAGAAAGTTGACGGAGTGGCCGATTTTGTCCGACTGATGGCATTTTATCAAAGGGACAGGATAACAAAAGGTTTACGGCCGAGACTTCGGTTTAGAAGTCGCCTACATATCTCTGGTTATACGAGAATCAGGCCGTGTGTAGTTCTGGATTTAGGGATGACTGAAATTCCTAAAATGAACAGAACCGTACGGATTTCAGAACTTGAACTGGAACATTCGCGGCATAGGAAATGCTTAGATGTTGAAAGAATAGGAGGAATGATGGCGTATTTTAGACATTCGCGGGCTTTTAGTTAAAAGAAATGCTATGTAAATAAAAATGATAAGAGCATATATATTAAATAGCGGAATAGTAAAACGTGATGCAAATTCCCTGTAGACCATGAGCTTTGCCATAAGACGGTAAGGATGATGTCTTTGGCTATGACGTCTAGGGCTATGCTAATCCTGAATTGTATCCTCGGGTCATGGAATGATGTCCGTAGGCCATGAGGGATGGTGCCTTTGGACGATGATACCTCCGGATTAAGATGAATGTAATTAAATCCCTAGGCCATGAAATGATGTCCTTAGGCCATGAGGATGATGCCTTTGGACCATGACGCCTTAAGGGCATGATAAGCAGAAATTAAATCCCTAGGCCATGAAATGATGTCCGTAGGCCATGAAAAAGGACGCCCTTGGACTATGACGTCGTAGGGTATAATATGCGAATTATATGCAATTTCTAGGGCCAGGTTGTGCATATTATGCGAGACATGATTTTTCGGGCGCGATGCAATGTAAGTATGCAATTTCTCGAGCCAAATGTTACGCCCTTTTCGGGCCATATTATGCAAGGCATGGTTTGCGGGCGCTATGCAATGCAAAATTTAAAAGCATATGCAATTTTCTCGGGCCAACATTATGCAAGGCATGGAAAGCATGATTTTCGGGCACGATGCAATGTAATTTTTAGAGTATGTGCAATTTTCGGGCCAATATGATTTTCGAGCACGATGCAATGTAGATCTCGAGCCTTTATGATGCAAGTATCGGGCACATGCGAATGCGGATGCATTTATAATGCGAATGTCGGGCACAATGCAAATGCAAATATCGGGCAC
This sequence comes from Solanum rostratum, assembly GCA_029948455.1. Lineage (NCBI taxonomy): Eukaryota > Viridiplantae > Streptophyta > Magnoliopsida > Solanales > Solanaceae > Solanum > Solanum rostratum. Next base: position 35,296,089 of record CM057050.1, on the reverse strand, counting down.
GTATAATGCAAATGCAAATATCGGGCCTTTGTAATGCAAATGCAAATATCGGGCCTTTGTGATGCAAGTATCGGGCATAATGCAAATGCAAATATCGGGCGCATGTAATGCAAATGTCAATATCGGGCCTTTATGATGCGAGTATCGGGCACAATGCAAATGCAAATAGCGGGCGCACGTAATGCAAAATGCAAATATCGGGCCTTTGTAATGCAAATGTTGGGCATATGCAATACAAATTTTTATTAAATTATGATATACCTATCAAGCATATGCAGTGAATTTTGGGCCGATGCAATGCAAAGCATAAGGTAATATTTTGTCTTACTAGAATGTCGTCTGCTCGGGCAATGCGGGGATGTGTGTCTGTCAAATCTGCGTTCAAAGAAAAATAGTCAGTTTATAAAAGGGGAGGTTGATCTGTCCTTTGTCGTGGCCCAGTGTTCTCCTCGGTTGCTGATATCCAGACCTTTGTTGGGGCTTTTCTCTTGGTACGGGATGGCGTAGCATTTAGAAAGAGTATATATATGTATAATGTCTACCTGTGTATATAGTTTATATCTATTTGAAATGTTTGAAAAGCAACTGATAGTTTATTACTGAATCCTTTGATAGTGGCACATTTTGAGACAAATCCAACGTTCAGCTGAGTAGGGATCTTCGGGCTGCTTGATGTAGAGTTACAACTTCCTTGTTCTATCCGTCATGAATTTTTGAGCTGGCCTCAAAAATTCTGCCCCAGTTATCTTGCCTGCTTTTGCTCTTTTACGAAAGAATTTTTGAGATCCTCTCAAAAATTCTGCCCCAGTCTGTGGTCCAATGGGGGAAATGAAATTTTTATTATGGTAAGACCGAGCTCCACAGGAGCGCCTACGTATCCCTCTTAAACGGGAATCAGGTCTGACGTAGTTCCAATTACAAAGAGCAAAAGACAAAACCTAGACATAGTATCTTTTCACAGCATCTGAGTTGATAGGTCTGGGCCAGATTTCGCCGTCCATTTCTGCGAGTATGAGTGCTCCTCCGGTCAAGACGCGGTGAACCATGTACGGACCTTGCCAATTTGGCGCGAACTTTCCTTTGGCCTCGTCTTGATTTGGGAAGATCCGCTTCAAGACTAATTGCCCGGGCGAGAAGTATCTCGGTCTGACCTTTTTGTTGAATGCTCGGGCCATCCTGTTCTGGTAAAGCTGCCCGTGACATATGGCATTGATCCTTCTTTCATCGATCAGTGCTAGTTGCTCAAACCTGCTTTGTACCCATTCGGCGTCGCTCAACTCTGCTTCTTGAATTATCCTCAAAGATGGTATCTCGACCTCTGCAGGAATCACTGCTTCGTTCCCATAGACCAAGAAGTACGGGGTGGCCCCAGTGGAGGTCCGGATGGTGGTGCGATATCCCAATAATGCAAATGGTAGCTTCTCGTGCCATTGTCTGTGATTGTCGATCATTTTCCGCAATATCCTTTTGATGTTTTTGTTCGCGGCTTCTACCGCTCCATTCATCTGTGGCCTGTATGCAGTGGAGTTTCGATGGTTGATCTTGAATCGATCACAAGTTTCCATCATCAGATTGCTATTGAGATTAGCTCCGTTGTCAGTGATGATCGTCTCAGGGACCCCAAACCGGCAAATGATGTTGTTTTTGATGAAATCATCAACAACTTTCTTAGTGACAGACTTGTGAGATGTAGCTTCGACCCACTTAGTGAAATAATCAATGGCCACAAGGATAAACCGGTGTCCATTCGAGGCTGCTGGCTCGATAGGACCAATGACATCCATGCCCCAAGCTGCGAATGGCCAAGGCGAACTAGTGACATGGAGTTCGTTGGGAGGAACTCGGATCATGTCTGCGTGGGTTTGGCACTGGTGGCATTTCTGGACATGGCGGATGCAATCAGTTTCCATTGTTAACCAAAAATAACCTGCTCTCAGGATTTTCTTTGCGAGGGTGAAACCATTCATGTGTGGCCCGCATGTTCCTGCATGAATCTCCTCCACAAGTCTGGATGCTTCTTTAGTTCCGACGCACCTTAGCAAACCCAAATCGGGAGTTCTCCTGTATAGGATTTCTCCGTTTAAGAAGAATTGATTTGCTAGCCTCCTAATTGTACGCTTTTGGACCTTTGTTGCATCCTCTGGATAGCTGCCACTTTTCAAGTACCCCTGAATGTCATCATACCACGGTTTCTGATCTGTTTCCTCCTCCACGTGAAAGCAATATGCAGGTTGTTCATGTAGATGAATGCGGATGGGATCAATGTAATTCTGACCTGGATGCCGAATCATGGAAGATAGGGTGGCCAAGGCATCTGCGAACTCATTCTGGAGTCGCGGAACATGCTTGAAGTCCACCTTAGTGAATCTTTTGCAGAGCTTTTGCACGCAATCCAAATATGGCAAAAGCTTTCGGTTTTTCACCGCCCATTCACCCTGTGCCTGACGAATCACTAAGTCTGAGTCCCCAATTGCCAAAATCTCTTGCACGTCCAAATCAACTGCTAGTCGGAGGCCTAAGATGCAAGCCTCGTACTCAGCCATGTTGTTGGAACAATGAAACCTGAGCTTTGCTGATGCTGGATAGTGTTGGCCCGTAGGTGAGATCAATACAGCCCCAATGCCTGCTCCGTTGAAGTTTTTGGCCCCGTCGAAGAACATCCTCCACCCATCATATTCTTCAAAGATATCTTCTCCTACGAAAGCTACTTCTTCATCATGAAAGTAAGTCTTCAGAGGCCTGTACTCTTCGTCTACGGGGTTTTCTGCCAGATGATCGGCCAGTGCTTGTGCCTTCACCGCTTTTTGTGTGACATAAGCTATGTCGAATTCACTCAACAATATCTGCCATTTAGCCAATTTACCCGTGGGCATGGGTTTCTGAAAGATGTACTTCAGAGGGTCCATCCTTGAGATCAGATACGTCGTGTGTGCTGAGAGATAATGTCGCAACTTCTGGGCCACCCAAGTCAAAGCACAACAAGTACGCTCAAGCAAAGAATATCGAGCCTCATATGGCGTAAACTTCTTACTCATGTAGTAGATCGCCTGCTCCTTCCTTCCTGTTTCATCATGTTGTCCCAAGACACACCCGAATGCCTGATCCATGACCGATAAGTATAGTAGCAAAGGTCGACCTCCCTCAGGGGGAACCAGCACTGGAGGATTGGATAGATAGTCCTTGATTTTATCAAATGCCTCTTGACATTCTGGAGTCCATTTGATAGCAGCATCCTTCTTCAGTAGCTTGAGGATTGGTTCACAAATGACGGTAGATTGGGCTATGAAGCGACTGATGTAGTTGAGTCTACCCAAGAAGCTCATCACCTCTTTCTTGCTCTTTGGAGGGGGAAGCTCCCGAATAGCCTTTATTTTTGTTGGATCCAGCTCTATGCCCCGACGGCTGACAATGAAACCCAACAATTTCCCGGCGGGGACCCCAAAAGCACACTTCGCAGGATTTAACTTCAAGTTGTACCTTCGTAGCCTGTCAAAGAATTTCTGAAGATCGATTAAATGGTCACACCCTTTCTTCGACTTGATGATGACATCGTCCACGTAAACCTCGATCTCTTTGTGGATCATGTCATGGAACAAAGTGGTCATGGCTCTCATGTAGGTGGCCCCAGCATTCTTTAGTCCGAATGGCATTACCTTGTAGTTGTAAACACCCCAAGGAGTGATGAAAGCCGTTTTCTCCGCGTCATCCTCATGCATCTTGATTTGATGATACCCAGCAAAACAATCCACGAATGACTGTGTTTCATGCTTAGCACAATTGTCTATCAGAATGTGGATGTTTGGGAGTGGAAAGTCATCCTTAGGGCTAGCCTTGTTGAGATCCCGGTAATCCACACAAACCCTGACCTTACCATCTTTCTTAGGTACGGGCACAATGTTGGCGAGCCATGTCGGATACTTGGTTACTTCTAGAATTCCGGCTTCCAACTGTTTTGATACTTCTTCCTTGATTTTAAGACTCAAATCAGGCTTGTATTTTCTGAGCTTCTGCTTTACTGGCGGACAAGATGGATCGGTAGGCAATCGGTGGGCCACTATTGAAGTGCTCAATCCTGTCATATCTGCATAGGACCAAGCAAAGACATCCTTGTTCTTTTTCAAGAATTGGACATATTCCCTTTTCTTTTCCTCGGTCATGTGGACACTGATTCTTGTCTCTTGGATTGTTTCGTCATCACCCAAGTTCACTGTTTCTGTTTCTTCTAAGTTTGCTTTTGGCTTTTCCTCAAACTCTTTGACCTTTCTAGTAACTTCTTCACAGTTTTCATCTGTTGTCTCTGTCTCAGCTATGTCGTGTTGGATAGTCTCATTATGTGCCACAATCTCAGTTTCAACATAATTAAAAGTAATTCTTCTGAAAGAAAACAACAAAATAAACATAAAATGACATCAACGCGAAATGAATGAAAGTTTTATTCATAATCAAAGCTTGGCATAATTAAAACATTAAATTCTTAATTAAAAGTCGTTATTTGAAAACATAATGAGTTGGTGACAAATTCATGCTTCTACCCAAGTGCCCGACGTGGTCTGGATGGTGCAGTGGTCCAGCTGCTGATGACGATCCCGGTGATCTCCTCCTGCGTTGGGGCTCTTTCCTCCTCCTCGTTGATTACGACATTGCAGCTTCTTTCCTCAGCTTCTGAAAGGGACAAACCTTGCAATCCATTCAACAAGTCATCGATACCATCATCCCGGAATCCGGCGGATTGGAAAGTCTGGCTCAACAGTGGCAAGGGACTTGGCAAAGGATAATAACACCCCTCTGGGAGTGGTTCCCAATCCAGATACTCTTCTATAGTATAAGCATATCCCAAGCCAAAGGTGGTTGAGTGATGTGAAGGCTTTATAGGCTCGATGATCCCTTGCAGTCTGGCTCCCAAGCCCTTTCCTGGTTCATAACCCGCATTCCGCATCACGTTCATCACATCCATCACCCCCACCTCTTCTTCTTCTGTGCCCGCTTCTAGAAAGTCTTCTGCGATGAACAGGTTTCTCATACTTTCCAGCAACTCCTCTTCTTCCCTCTCTAGGTCGCTCTTGAGATAACCCGCGGATTGGAAGCTCAGATGTAATGATGGGATATGACGTTCCAACCTTTCTCTCTTCATGGGTATTTCTCCTTCATACCCCAAACCCATAGTATCGTTCTTGAAAGGAAGAGAGATTGGGTCGGGAATGCCTTGGAGTTTGGCTCCCAATCCTTTGCCTGGCTCGTAGCCCAGCCACAACATCATGCTCAAAACCTTCTGATTGTACCATGGCGTTGATTCGATGCCTCCCACCAACTCCACGGTGTGGAACATTCCTCCATCCATACAGCCCGGTCCTTCAACAGCATAGACGGGGTGTCCCTTCTCCCCATGCACTACCACTTCTTCATGCTCCCATTCGAACTTCAAGCATTGGTGTAGGGTGGATGGCACCGCCCCGGCCATGTGAATCCACGGGCGCCCCAGCAATAAGTTGTAGGAAGCTGGGATGTCCAATACCTGGAATGCAATGGGGAAGGTGGCCGGACCAATGGTCATGTCCAAAGTGATCTCCCCTATCGTGTCCCTTTGAGATCCATCAAAGGCCCTCACGTTCATCTGATAATTCTGAATCCTTGCCAGATCCACGCCTAGCCTTGTGATAGTGCTGAGTGGACAAATATTTAATCCAGAGCCCGGGTCGACCAATGCCTTAGTAATCAACCTGTCCTGGTATCTGGTGGTGATGTAAAGAGCTCGATTGTGAGTGGTACCTTCAATCGGGAGTTCATCTTCGTGGAAGGATATCTTATAAGCTTCAAATACCTGCCCTACCATGTGGGCCATCTCTCCTTCGGTGATGTTGGACGGAACATAAGCCTCACTTAACACCCTCATCAATGCCTTCTGGTGAGGCTCTGAAGTCTGCAAGAGGGACAAGATGGAGACCTGATGGGATCCCTTACTTAATTGGCCTGTGACGGGGTGCTCTTGTGCTTGTATCCTTTTCCACTCCCCGTTTTCTTCCACCTCTATTATAGGAGGCTTAGTCCCACTTGAGCTACCTTGTGTCATGTATTTGGGAGTATCTGTCTGTTCAGAGTTGGTTGCCCCCTGGATAACATCGTTCTCTTCCACCACTGCTTTTCCCTTGTCATAGCTCCAGGGAACAGCGTGTGTGTCGAAGCTTTGCTGAGGAGCCATTGTGACCACAAAAGGGAGTTTTGGCGCGGCAATTTCCACTTCAAACGGTCTGCGCCCTTGTACCACAAAAGGTGTTTGAGTTATCACTGCCACTAACTCATTTTGTTCAATCAACCATATGGGCCCTGGTGCACCTGTTGATTCTTCTACTTCCAACATATTTACCTGATGATTAGGAAGTGGGTTGTTGGACACATTAGGCGCGGGTTCTTTGAGCTGTATGGTTTTGGTGTCTATAAGTTTTTGGATTTTATCTCGTAGGGATCGGCAGACCTCGGTGGTATGTCCTTTCATTCCAGAATGATAAGCGCATACCTTGTTGGGGTCGTACCATTTGGCTTGGGTATCAACGGGTAGAGCTGGAATTGGGGTTATGTACCCAGCTGTTTTTAATCTTTCATAAAGCTGGGCGATAGGTTCGGCCAAAGGGGTATAGGATTTCGTGGGTCTTCTTTCGAAATTGGGACGGTTTCTGTAGTTTGGTTGTCGAGGAGATAGTGGTGGTGGTGAAGGAGTTTGGTAGTAAGCTGGTTGGGTGTGGTAGACGGGGTACGTTGGTTGTTGGTATTGTGGAGGTGGAGCTTGGTAGGGGTTATATGCTGGGTAAGGAGAGTAAGGCATAGGATAGGGTGATGTGGGATAGTGAGGGAGGGGTGAGATTGGGGTTTGTGGTTTAATAGGGCTTTTGTGCGCCAACATGACCGCACCCACTTCCTTTTTCTTTCTGTTCTCGGGCAAGCTTCCTGATTGTAACGCCTTGTTGGTAGCCTGCAAAGCCTCCAAGTTGATAATGGTACCATTCTTGATACCTTCTTCAATCCTCTCGCCCAGTTTGATAATGTCTGCGAAACTCTTTTCTGCGACCAACATCATCCTGTCGTAATATTGGGGCTCCTGTGCCCTAATAAAATAGTCCTTCATCTGGGACTCATCCATGGGAGGCCTGGCTCTGGCAGCCTCAGACCTCCATCTGACGGCATAATCTCTGAAAGTCTCCCCAGGCTTTTTCTTCAAGTTTTGGATGTAGAACCAATCGGGTGCATTCTCCGTGTTGAACCCAAATCGGTCCATGAAGTCTGAGGCCATATCTACCCAACTTGACCATTTTCGGGCATCCTGGTCGATGTACCACGTAAGAGCTTCACCAGTAAGACTTCTCATGAACAATTTCATCCTGATTCTTTCATCTCTCCCCACCCCAGCGAGCTTGTCGCAGTACATGCGTAGGTGGGCTTTAGGATCTCCGATGCCATTGAACAATTCAAATTTGGGAGGTTTATATCCCTCTGGCAGCTCCACGTCAGGATGTATACATAGGTCTTCATAACTCAGCCCAACCACCTGTTTGCTGGACTCGACTTGCTGCAGACGATTGGTGAGGCTGTCTAGTTTCTCGGCCATGGACTTAATCAGCGCATCCTTTTGGGAGGATTCTGATTCATGGTATTCGTGGGTATAGGGAGCAGTTTCCACGAATATTGGATTCTGGTAGTAATTTCCTGGCGCTTGGGTATATGTGGTATTAACGGTAGGTTTGGGAGGCACATTTGGGATGGGGCTAGTATTTAGAGGGTGTAGGGTTGGCTCGGAAGGGCCTGCATGGTGCGGATTTTGGAAGTGGTAATTTGGAGGTTGAGTATTTGTGGGTGGTAAGCTAGTGGGGTTTGGTTGTTTCTGAGGAGTAGGTTGTGTAATTGGCAATGTGGTTTGAGTGGTATTGACTTGTTCTTCCATGTTATCCCCAAAAGGGGTGCCAAGAGAAATTGACAGCCTCGCCAAACTTCGCATGCTAGCCATTTCCTCCTCTAGTTCCAAAATCTTCCTCTCTAACCTTAGGACCAAATCAGTAGAGTGAGCCCCTTTGTCGGAGTTCTCGTTGCTGCTGTTGTCATCGGCCATTTTACCCTTCTTCTTGTTCGGATTTTGAAGTGGCGGAGGAGGAGGAGGAGCCCCTTTGGATCTGGTGTAGTAGGCCAGAATGCACGGACAGATCAACCCTGGGAAGGGGAAAAACAAACAACAAAACCAGCTAAGTCTTGTTAGAAGTTAGGGTAATAATAATAGTAAGCATGCAATTCAACAAAATAATCGTCCTAAAATGCAAGGGACCTCTTTGAGCCAGAGGTAGGCCTAATACGACAAGCAAGTGGCACGTGATAGTCAATCCAAGCCTTAATTTGTTTATTGAAATTTAGAGTAAGAGATATAAGAAAAGGAACCATTGTTTATTGAAAAGAGAAACATTACATCAAACTTCCAAAGCCTAAGGGAAGTAGGGATAACAAGGGGAAAATAGCTAAAAAGGAAATAAATCTTCAAATATGGCGGCTTCCATAGGTTGGGACAATCTGTTCCTTCATCTCTGGAGTGACCTCGTAATCTTTGTTTAGCAACTTTCGAGCCCAGACTCTCTCTTCCTCATCCTCGTACCCTGGTCGTCCCCCTTGGTCCAAGTCTACCCTTTCAGCATCTTCCAGAATCCACACATAGTACTCCGGAGTGCAATAAGGGCGATCCTCTTCGACGACGATGGCCATTGCTCTTTCCCACCTCCGACATATGTTGTGTACTTGTGGGATTTCCTCTCCAAACTCATACTCAGCTATACTCGTGTTGGAACGCAAAGGGATCACTTGAATCAAGCCAAACTGTCGAAGGACCCTCAAAGGAGCATATGGTTGGACTCCTTTCAAACCAATGAGCTCGATGTAGTATAGCTCATTTCCTCTAGCTATGGCCCGTGAAATGTTCAACCAAGGGTATTTCCACTGGATGTTGTGTCCTGATAACCCTGTCATGAATCTGAACCAGTCTTCAGCACCTGCTGGCCTAATAAATCTACGCAATCTTGAGAAATGGGAGTGAATTCTGTTTCCCACTCCGTCGAGGGCGTCTATCACACCACTACGTTTGTAAAAATGCTCCATCGCCCATAATTGTAACAAGATGTTGCATCCCTCGAAGAACCTCTTGCCCCGGACGCATTTAGACAGTGCCCTCAAAATTTCTGCTACTATCATGGGTACGATAGTATTTCCTCCCACCTCCTTTCCCTTGGATAAAGTGCGTACAATGTAGATCAGGCGGGTGTCTATGTTTCTGTCTTCTCTTGGGAAGACTAGGGTGCCTAATAGTGCGACTGCGAAGGCGTTCACTCGATGTACTTCCCATTTGGCTGTTGAACATGAGAAATCACTTTTGAAGTTTTCATAACTATCCTGATGGCCAAAACGAGCATATAGGTAGTCCAATGAGATCCACTCGAAGTCCAAGCAAGCTAATTTAGGTCTGTAAATTAATCCCAGATTTTTCATAAATTTCTTTGCAGTCTGTCTGTGAGGTACAATCATGCTTCGGTCCCAGTAAGGCAGGTCGATGAACCCACTGATCTCCTCAATAGTGGGGGTCAGCTCAAAATCCCGGAATTTGAACACGGTCCTGGCAGGGTCCCAGAATTTCAGCAATGCTTTGATAAGGTAGCGATCAGGAATAACATATATCAAGTATGTTAGCCCTCCCAATAGTCGAGCTACCTCTATGGCACGGTCCTTCCTAATGTTCTCCCACCACCTTCTCAACCTGTGGTCTACACCTACAACCATCTGAGTGTTGGCGAAGTTTGGGGAAGCCATTTCCTGCACACCAAAAGAAAAGAAATGTTTCTAAATTCAATTTTAACAGATTTAGGCTTGGATTAGACTATTGTGACCACATAAACACATAGTATGCAAGACTTCGTCTCGGAGGGTGATTGGACCCTCCAGACTTAATAGGGCGGTTACTATTACGTAGATTGACCCCCTTAGGGTCAAACTACCTAAGGCTTATGCATGCATGATCTTAATTTTTGGGGTGGATAGCTCTATCCTAAGTTTTCTAAAGAGTGGGTTTAGACACGGACTGGGTATTCTTATGCGAGAAGCACGTGGTCCAACGGTAGTAAGACTATCCGCCATTCACCACGCAAGCGCTTACTCTCTAAATTTGGTTTGAAAAGAGTAGGGAGAAGTGCAAAGGCACGACATCACCTTAAAGAGAAATTAAGAGGGTCCCAAGTGGGGGATTTTATGAACAGAATGCCAATTTAATAAATGCAAACAATTAGCAAATAAATTAAAGCAGTAAATAAGGAAAAGGGAGGGGAAAGGGACTAAAGGGAAAGAGGGAGGGAGTTAGAGGGAATAGGGGAAAGGAATTAGCGGGATAGGGGAAGGGAAATTAGAGGGGATAAGGGAAGGGGAGTTAGCGGGATAGGGAAAGGGAAATTAGCGGGGTAGGGGAAGGGAGTTAGAGGGAATAAGGGAGGGAGTAAAGAGGAAAAAAGGTAAACAAGGCAGTAGGGATTAATAAATAAATAAATAAATAAATAAACAAAGGAAATTGCGAAAAAAATAAACACGAGACGCGTTATGGTAAGAGCCTAAGTCCCCAGCAGAGTCGCCATTCTGTCGCGCCCTATTTTTTCCTCGCGGAGAAATAGGAACCTGGACGACGTCGTGGCGATGACTCTTTTGGGATTTTTAATTTCTAGAGTCGCCACCTAATGAATTAAGGTGCATTAGGACACCATTCTAGCCTAAGGGTCAAAGGTCAACCAGAGAGGGGGTTCGGGCTCAAATTACCTCGAAGGGAAGGTGTTAAGCACCCTTCGAGGTCCGCAAAGGCGGGTCCCGACCGTGTCTCGTATTTATTAAGTGGGGGTGAAAACACAAGTAAAGGTCTCTTTTAATATTTTTCTAAGTTAATCCTAAGTGACAAAAGTTTGAGCAAAATACAAGTAATAAATGAGTTTAAACTAAGCTTGGTTATTAAATTCTCGGATCAGACGCACTTGGTTTTATTACCAAGCCCCAGGACGAAAACAAAGGTTTCATCCTATTGGGGTTAAGCGTATGTCATCCTTTCCGAGTCCTATCTACCCCTACCCCCCTCCTAAGTTCATTTTTTATTAATCTTAAGAGCGCTTTTAAAGAAAAGAAAATGGAAAAAGTCTAACGCTTCCTAAAAATGCCTATCGTCCCTCCTAATGTCCAAGAGGCGTTGGACATCTATTTTGGTAGGTTCTAGACTAAAACAAGCTTAGGTTTCCTATTAGACGCGCGTAACACAACAAAAGGAACTTTTGAAGACAACACTTGGCACATACGGTTTCATATAGCCTCAAAGAATAAAACACGTGAGCAAAAGATGACGTACTCAAACATAATTGGATTATTTTCATTAAAGGCCAAGGCATTATATTGACTAAAATGGAATCCTAGAGGCATGCTCTTTGGAAATGTTTTCGAATATCCTATAGGCATGCTTTTCTATAAAACAAAGCAACTTAAGCATATTATAAAAAAACTAAACAATTAAATACTTAAGCATGTTTTTCTATAACAAAAGCAACTTAAACATATATGATTTAAAAACAAACACTTAAGCATGCTTTTCTATAGAACAAAACAACTTAGGCATATTATACATAATTTCTAAACAATTAAATACTTACGCATGCTTTTCTATAACAAAAAGCAACTTAAACATATATGATTAAAAAAACAAACACTTAAGCATGTTTTTCTATAAAACAAAACAACTTAGGCATATTATACACAATTTCTAAACAATTAAATACTTAAGCATGCTTTTCCATAACAAAAGCAACTTAAACATATATGATTTAAAAACAAACACTTAAACATGCTTTTCTACCAAAACAAAAACAACTTAGGCATATTATACATAATTTTTATAAAACTAAACAATTAAATACTTAAGCATGTTTTTCTATAACAAAAGCAACTTAAACATATATGATTTTAAAAAAAACAAACGCTTAATAAAACAAAACAACTTAGGCATATTATACATAATTTTTATAAAACTAAACAATTAAATACTTAAGCATGTTTTTCTATAACAAAAGCAACTTAAACATATATGATTTTAAAAAAAAAACAAACACTTAAGCATGCTTTTCTATAAAACAAAACAACTTAGGCATATTATACACAATTTCTAAACAATTAAATACTTACGCATGCTTTTCTATAACAAAAAGCAACTTAAACATATATGATTTAAAAACAAACACTTAAACATGCTTTTCTATAAAACAAAAACAACTTAGGCATATTATACATAATTTTTATAAAACTAAACAATTAAATACTTAAGCATGTTTTTCTATAACAAAAGCAACATATATGCTTTTTTAAAAAAAAACAAACACTTAAGCATGCTTTTCTAAGCATAGACTTAACCATTATTTTTTAAGTAGAGAAGATAAATTTAAGCAAATAAACTCTAAACAAGTTTTCTAATAGCAACAAAATAAGCCTAAAAAAAAAGATCTAGATTTATTATGAACAAGACCAGGCATTACACTAAGTGTGGCATCTATAGTTTATTTCCTTTGTTTTACCTTATTTCGATAAACAGCGAGGATCGTCAAGCAAGTCAACCGCGTAATTTCTTTTTAAATCCTAAGCAAACTTTGCCTAAGTGAGTCGAAAATGCGGGAAAAGAAAAGAAAGTAATACGTCATCCCATCCCTCCCCTTCCACTCCATTCCCCATCTTTACTATTTTGCGGTTACATGGCTTGCAAGAGAAAAGAAAAACTAACAATAAATAAATACAATATGAGATTAAAACGTAAAAGAACTTCTAGCTTGCAACTCTGAATCCTCCCGCCCCCAAGTGGACCTTCGCATTATGATAAAACCTGCAACACTTATGAAGAAATGCTAGCAGTACCCAAAAACATAATAACATCCAGGAATCAAGAGAACGAAAGAAATTAACACTTACAAACAATAAAAGCAATTCAAGCCTATGGAGAAAGCTACAGCACAGGGAACACTGGTTTGGAAGCAAGAAGAACAGGAATTATCTTTTTTTTTTATTTTGCATAAGCAGTGACTCCTTAAAGTTTTTCCTTGTCCCCCTTTTGAATGAGAAGAGGGGTTGCTTATATAGGAGGGGCAACCCGTCAATCAGAAAGGTAAGAAAAAAAATCAATTTAAAATTACCAAGAATAAAAAATAAGTAATAAATCAGTAAATCAGAAATATTTAGTTTTTCCTAAAATAAATTAATTAAGCAATCAGATTATATCAAAATTTCCGCAATAAGCTCAGTTGTGGTATGTATCCGAGTCAATTAGGGGGGAAATAATATTCAGGAATAAAAGTTAAATACAAAATACCCTTTTCACGTCCTAAACGGATTTTTCACCAAAATAAACAGCTGAAAATATGGTTAGTCCTAATTAAGGCCAGAAGACCAGCACCAAAATTCATCTAATCAATATAGATCTCTTTACAAATCGTCAATTGATCCCCCACAGCTCAGTATTAGCATAATTTGACCAAAATAAGAGGAGTTAATCTGGGAACGGTAGGGTCAGTCAAAAATTGTTATAGCATGAACTCATACTACACCCAGAATAACAATTCAAGATTCAAATTTCGATATTTTCAAGAGGGATTGAACATGCGTAGAGAAGTTAGCCTCTCGGCTTAAAAAAACATAGGCAAATAGTTAAGTAAACAAACCTAAACGGATCTGAATAGATCCGTCCTCGCCGAACTGAAACCATAATAATTCCATCGTTTAGGCTTTCCGGGGTGCTTCCGCTGTCGGGCTAAAAGGGAGAGGAGCAGGGACTGGAGGGACTGGCGAGGAGCTGCGCAGCGCTGCTGGATTGTGGCGGCTGTGCGAGGCCGGCGCTGCTGGTGGTGCGATTTGGTGGGCTGTGGGGGTTGTTTGGTGACTGGAAATGGGGTCGCGGCGAGGGAGCAGTGGTGGCGATTTGTTGGAGGTTGTGGACGGAGGAGAGGGGAGAAGAGCGGCGCGTCGCCGCTGCGCCGCTGGAGAGGGTTGGGCGGCTGTGTCGGGGCTGCCATGGCAGCGGGAAAGGAGCACAGAGAGAGAGGGAGAAAGGAGAAAGATGGTGATGGAGGAAGGGTGGAGTCGCGGGAGATGGTTGTGCGGCGGCAAGGAGGGCCGCCGCCGGCGAAACGAAGGAGAGAAGGGGGCTGGCGGCTGAGGTGGGTGGAGAATGAGGGATTAGGGTTTGGGACTTTGAAATAAAAAAGGAAAGCGGGTCGGGTCGGATCCGGGTAAAGAAAGTGGGTACCCGGATTTAAGAGTTAGCCATAGATTGTAGAAAATTTAGGAATTAGCCGCAAATTAATAAATCGAATTTAAAAACTAGCCACAAATTGTAAGATACTTAAAAATTGGGCCATAAATTGGTAATTTGATTTAAATATTACTCAGAATCATAGTAATTAAAAAAAATTAGGTCCCGAATTGGTAAATTGGATTAAAATTGAGCACAAATTGGTAAATTGAATTAAAATGATAGTAAAAAATTGTATGCATTTGAAAATTGAGTCACAAATTAGTAAATTGAGTTAAAAGTTAGTCAAAAATTGTAGGAACTTAAAAATTGAGCAACAAATTAGTAAATTGAAATTAAATACTAGTTTAAAAACCGTGGGAATTTAAAATTAGGCCAAAAATTGGTGAATTAAATTTAAATATTAGTCAAAATTGTAAAAGTTTAAAAATTGAGCACCAATTGATGCTTTGGGCTTAAAAATTATTCCCAAGTGTAGGAATTTAAAATTGAGCCTCAACTTAGTAGATTGCATTTAAATACTAGTCAAAAAGTGTAAAATTTTACAGATGAGTGGCTAGCATCGAAACAATATTTTGGATGACGCGATTCGAAAAAGAAACAATGTCTAATAATGACTTATTACTATTATTATTTATTTATTTTTTAGATAGTGGCAAATATAGGCTGACAATAATTTTCTTTCAATACAATTTTAAGAATAGATAAAACGTAAAATATGTCAAGGGTCGGTCAAAATTGGGTGTCAACAGTGGAATCCTCACTTTATCATGGGAAGCTCTGTTGGAAATTCTGATTGCACCGTTGGATCTGAAACGTTAAAATCCATAGGGTTATACAGTTCATGTGGAATAATTTGAATCCAAACGAGCCAAAGTGGATGTTGAGGAGGAAAGGAAGGAGTTAACAAAGGGATATTAGCTAGTTGGCCAGGTTGGGTGTCATCTTGGCCAACTCGAGCGATAGTGGCATTCATGTTCAAAGCGGGGCAGAATCTTCCGTGGTGGTTGATGTAAAAGCTAAGCAAAATTTAGACCCATCGTTGCTCAAACTGAAGAAGCTGGTTGCCGAAAAAGAGATTGAGGTGTTCTCCCAAGGGGGAGATGGTGTGCTTCGATACTAAGATCGGACTTGTGTTTCGGATGTGGGTGATCTTAAAAGAGTGATCATGAGCGAGGCTCATAACTCTCATTATTCTATTCACCCGGGGTCTACTAAAATGTATCGGGATTTGAAGGAAGTGAATTGGTGGCATGGTATGAAGAAGAACATAGCTAAGTCCATATCTGAATGTCTAAGTTGTCAACAAGTGAAGGTAGAGCACCAACGGCCCGGTGGCTTGGCTCAAGATATTGAGATTCCCACATGGAAGTGGGAAGATATGAACATGGACTTTATGGTTGGTTTTCCTCGGACTCGAAGGCAATTTTACTCCATTTGGTTCATTGTTGACCAGATGACCTTCTCAGCTCACTTCTTATTGGTCAAGACTACCTATAGCGACAAGGGGTTTGTGAGGTTATACATCCAAGAATTGGTGAGACTGCATGTTGTGCCTAGATCTATCATATTGGATCGTGGCACCAAATTCACTTCCCATTTTTAAAGGTCACACTGAAGGGACTTGGAACTAAGATTAAGTTGAGCACCGATTTTCATCCTCAAACCGATGGGCAAGCTGAGAGGACTATTCAAACCTTGGAGGATATGTTGAGGGCTTGTGTGTTGGAGTTTAAGGGTAGCTGGGATGATCACCTTCCCCTCATTGAGTTTGCCTATAATAATAGCTTCCATGCTAGCATTGATGACACCATTTAAGGCCTTATATGGGAGAAGGTGTAGGTCACTTCTAGGGTGGTTTTAGTTGGAGGAAATGGCATTAATTGGCCTGGATTTAGTGTTGGAGGCTATGGAAAAAGTGAAGGTAATTAGAGAAAGGTTGAAAGACGGCACAAAGTCCCCAAAAGTCCTATTTAGATGTTAGGAGGAAGAAATTTTGAGTTTCATGTTGGTGATTGGGTATATGTGAAGGTTTCGCCTGTGAATGGTGTGATGTGTTTTGGTAAGAAGGGCAAGCTAAGCCCCCGATATGTTGGCCCTTATGAGATCATTGAGCAGATCGAGAACGTGGCTTATAGGCTAGAGTTGCCTTCGAACTTGAATTCCATTCACCCGGCTTTCCATGTGTCTATGTTTAGGAAGTTAGTTGGTGATCCTCGAGGTTGAGGAGAACCTATCGTATTAGGAAGTCCCGATAGAGATTTTGGATAGGTAAGTGAAGAGGCTTCATAACAAGGATATTGCTTCAGTGAAGGTGCTTTGGAGAAATCATCACGTGCAGAGTGCTACATGGGAGGAAGAATCAGACATGAAGAAGCAATATCCCCATCTTTTCCAATCTACTCAAGCCTAAGGTGCTAGGTTAACCCTTGTCTAAATAGTTCTAATTCTTCCACTCTTGAGTCTCATGACATGACATGCATACATGTGCATGAAGATGATATTTTATGATGTTTGAATGGTTTGAATACATTTTTGATATGGGTTTTAAAGACTTTATGATTTTCAAGCGATGAACTATGCATTATACCCTTGTGTCCGGATGTTTCATGTCTTAAGTCAAGCTCTCAAGCCTTGTCGTTGCACATTCAAGGATGAATATTCCCAAGGGGGAGATGATGTAAGGACCCGAGTTTTCGGACGACTTTATCAGATCTCATAATGTTGGCGTAGGAGAAAATTTGACCAAGTGTCACTTCATAGGAGGCCCACACGGCCAGTGTGAAGTCACACAGACCGTGTGGCTTTCAGTCGAGAGGTACTTAGCCATAATTTTGATTACGGGAATTCGACACAGAGTTTCAGACTAAGTGAGGGCACACTGCCACCAACACAGTCCGTTTGGTGTGTTACGGGCCGTGTGGCCCACCGCATAGCTCACAACGTGAAATTTTTCTAAGTATGAAACTACCATCTCAGAAATTTTTCGTGCAATATTTTTCTAAGTGCCATCACATGGCTCTTGACACGGCCCGTGTAGTGTCACATGGGCCGTGTAGCCATTCGTATGTCACCCCTTTGCTTCGAAAAAGTTCTAACTGTTAAGCATTGCGAAATTTGTTTAAGTGTCACCTCACGGGCACTATTCACGGGCTGTGAAGTGACTCACGGACCTTGTAGGTGCCAGTGAAGCCGTGACGGTCCGTTTTCCATCTATTTCAATAATGGATTTTACATAATTATGACTTATATTAATTGTGTTTTATGACCTTTTTGCCTAACTAAGACCCCTAAATCAGCTAATACCCTTCTATTCTAATTCATTCTCATTGGAAACACTCACACTAAAAATCAACTCCCAAAATACTCTCTAAGTCCTTCTCTTAAAACTCAAGTTCATCTTCCTAATCAAGGTATGTGGGATCGATTCTTGGTTCCTTTCAACCAAGAAGACCCAAACTCTTTTCAATTGATTAACATGAAATTAAGCTTACTTTAAATGTGGGTTTTCATTATTTGATTCTATTAAATTTAATTGATGTATGGGCTGTACTTTATTCATTATTTTAAGTTATTTTAAGCCCTATTACGATTATTTACATTGAGTTTATGAAGTTATGAAGATGCATGTCCTTTTTAAAGTTTGAATTACGCATGAGTGATTTATATTGTGATTTAAATGTGAATTTAATTATACTTTTACTTCAATTTTATATTATAATGTTGATTTTAGCTTGAATCTATATTACTCAAGCTATTCTCACATCATGCATTGCATTTGCATTCATGAACATTGGTCTTTATGGAAATTATGAAATGGGGTAAGCCCAATTATGTTTTATGAAATGATTTTGATAAGATATTGATTATGAAAACAGTGTGATCACGTACATGTCTTATGATTAGGGCTCTTTGAGCATTATAGGTGCTTGCACCATTCTGTATTTGTATTCGAGCTAGTCCTATGCATGAATATTATAGCAACAAGCTATGATTTGGCATTTGAGCTTTCATGTGCATTTGATCGGATTTGAAATGACTATTGCTATTTTTGAAAGTATGTATAGCTATGCTATATGTATTCTCATGGGATGTTGACTTAGCACTGCTAGATTGGGGGCATTAGGGCTATCCCTAAGGGTCCTCTCCCTTTCCTCGAACTATGTGCCTAGAATATGTTATGAGAATCTTGTTTCATATGAAATGGGATATGTTCCCGTAAGGTGAAGTACTATGATATGATATGAAAATCCTTTCCAAAATAGGATATGTTTCTGTTAGGGGTTGCTTCATATAAAATAGGATATATTCCCGTAAGGTGAAGTATGGTGTACTTTTGGCAAGTAGACCACCTCTGTATCGGTGAGAGGATTCATCGTGATTTCAAGTACTAGCTCACTTGGTCTTACTCTTGTCAGTTGAGATCACATCCCCGCTAAATATGAACATCATTGCATTCCATGCATCATGAATTTCATGGCATGTTGTATACTTCGTCTAACATTGAAATGCAGGTTTGATAAGTCATATGCATTGCATGCCCGCATACTTAGTACATTCAAACATACTAATGCATACTATATGCCTACATGATTTTACCATGTAAGTGTCGAGCGCTATGATTGTCCACCATTTGACGAGTAGCTCAAATTCTGAAAGTTGAACTTGTGGTGAGTCCTATCTTCCAAGGACAAGTCGTCTTCCCCTATCTATGTTATCCTATGTCTACCTTCTTATTTGAGAGTTCGGGACATGTCTTGGCCCCCATTCCATCTTATGACTAGAGGCATTTTTGGACATCTTGTAGACTCCCGTAGATTTTACATATATATATATATATATATATGCTATATGATGTATTCGGAGCTTATGCTATTGGTTACCTTTTAAAATGGCTATTACGGATCGATTACTAACATATGTTATGTTTGCATGTTGGTGTGAAAATGTGGAAGGTCCTAAGTGCCATTTTTCCCCATAGTGTGAGTCCTACTTACCCATCCCTTAGTATTAAGTGGTTATTATTTGATTATGCTTTCGAATGGATGATGTGGATTTGGATACTTCGGGGCTTGTTTGGGGACTTTCGGGTTCTCATTTGCCATGTCACATCTAGACCCTAGTCTCGGGCTGTGACTATATATAATGTTATGGGATGATAATTATTGTATCGACGGTTGTGTCGGTTGTAGTTGCTATATTACCTAAATTCTTACATTATACGACTATGAAAGGGCCTTAAAGGAGTTGGTTGGAGCTGTGAACATGTGACAAGTTTGTACACTGAGCTTGACTCTTCTGGTATGTGTGTGTGCTTTGAAGCTATAGGAATATACTAGCTATTGAGGTTGACCTATGATTATATGCTACCCTGTGTGCTGAATCTAGTATGTATATCTAGTTGGTATGTATATGCATGATGTGGTTGTGGTTATCTACATCTATATTGAGTACTTTTGGTAGAATTTCCTGATTAAACATGATTCTATGTTTCCCTTTGGTTTATATGATCCTAAATCCTGCTATTATCTGTTATGTTCTTGTTCCACTGATTAGTGATAGGAGAAATACACCATGTTCTGGGGACGGTCATAGTTGTACCTCTAAAGGAGCCTTGTCACCTATAATACGAGATGCACTAACACTGAGCCACTAGCGGGTTAGAGATGCGAGTGGGACCCTATTAGCAAGGTGTAGGCAGTGTTCTTGTAGCAGCTGGACTGCAATATGATTCGAGGTAGGTGGCATCCCTCTGATTGTCTACTTCTTGGGCCTTAGCTTAGGTTACAGCAGCGTTGCCCTATGAGTTATTATACACAGAAAAAGGGTTTGGTAAGGGCCCAATATGAACTAGTTCCTGGGATAGACATGCGTGCTGACTCGACTTGTACCTGTATGAGTATGTATAGCCTGTTGCTATAAAGATGCTGACCAAGGAATTGTGTATTGATTATACGTTGGATGATGGCATGATTCTGGCATAGATATATGGGGTTTGGTCATTTGAGTACTTATAATGTAATGTGATTGTCCATGTTTTCTCCGGACACTGGGGGTGGATGGGGTTATGGTATACTTGGCCTTCATTGGGCATTATTCTATGGTGATATGTGATATGTATATATATAATTATATAACCCGATGTATTGCTAATAGTTTTTGTATGTTGGTTTTCTCCATATGATGCCGGGGTATCTGTTGTACCTGAGAGAGGTGGTAGTTACTAGTGTGTGAGTTGGATTGAGATTGTGGGATACCTGGGTTGTGATGTCATCGCTACATTCACTCTAGGCTCAACATGCCTTTGGAGTTCCAAATCTGAATATACTAGTTGAGTGAGTGACTATTGACATCTCGTCCCTAATGACGCTCCCCGACGTTGTTGAGCACTGGTGATCACGTTCGTAAAATTCGGGTCCTGGGCGATGCTCCCAGTGGACTTATATCCCGTTGGCTGTGACTGTGATGCCAGGTGGAGGATGCAGATTCTTAGGACTAAGCAGTAACTGAGTTTTGGGTCGAGGACCCCGTGATTAATGGTCTGTGGGGCTAGGCCCATGATTGATACTCTGATGATGACACACTACTAGTATGCTAGGGGAATTCTTTCTCCCACGGGGGATACGTCCCACCATTACATTTATGGTCTAACTACTTGGCCTTAGCTGACTAACTGCCCAACTAGAGGCCAAGTTAGAAGACCCAATGGTTAGAGTCCTTGGGTGATATTAAGGGTTCGAGTCACCGTGTAACATTACCTTTGATGGGTCGAGGACGTGGTTACTGTTGTGCTGTTGGGGCCAAGGCTCGATTATTTACCCATGGATCCACTCATCTGTTCACACCTTGATTGTGCGTGGGTGTACCTTCTGGGCTTATGGGGGCTTAGGGGGCGTTTAGGCTTACACACTAGGGCCTTACACCCACGTACAACTGACCCTTGTTCTAATAATATGGAGAGCTGGGCTCTATGATGGTTCTATAGGATTCTATGATTTTTTTCAGCACTATTGTTGTGCGCAGGTGTATCTTCTAGGCTTATGGGGGCCCAGGGGTGTACAAGCATTGATACTAGGGCCTTACACCCACCTACAACACTATAGCTTAGTTAAGGGGAAGTTGTGGTATTGACCTACGCAGTCTTGTTAGTCGGTATCGATGTTCAGTACTTGGGTTGGTTCAGGTTATCATTGTTCTTCACTTCAATTTGTTTAGTAGTGGTTTTAGGTTTCCCAGACATTCTTATGCCTTGATCTGAGTTCGTTTTGCTATACTGTTGCAGTTCTTTATATATTTGGACTTTATTTATGTTCACTATTTCACTCGATCAACTAATGATGCCTACTAGGTGTCTTTTCTGGTACTCACCCCTACTTCTGCATCTTTCTATGGTGCAGGTCTAAGTACGGGTTGTGATAGCTGAGTTGGGGAACTTTGGGAGTGCTTAGGAGACTTTTGGTGAGAACCGGTACCTTTGGCTTTTCGTAGTCTCCTTCTTGTTGATGGTTGCCTTTTTCATCTAGACATCAGCTTTGTACTGTAGAGTTTGGTATTTGTAGGTGCACTCCTAGGTTTGTGTATCTTACGATTATTGATATATGTATATGATATGTCCTAGTGCCTATTGTAGCTCTGTACAGTTGACTTCCAGGTTTTGGGTAGGTTTCAGCTTATATATTATTGTTGTATCAATTTGGTTTGGACTAGAGAGCTAGGACAGGTACCCTTGGGTAGGGAATTGGCTTACATGTAGGTGAGTCCTAGTAGGCGCCATCATGACCAGAACTGGGTCGTGACAGGTAGGTGACAACTTTTTAGTTAATAATTAATGAGCTTTGACCATTTTTTAAAGAAGTCCTCAAGTTTCTTTAACACTTTGACCCAACCCTTATTAACCCTAATATATTTAAAAAAAAAAAAGGGAAAACATTGAGTAGCAGCCTCCTCTTCTAACCAATGACAATATTTTCTTCTCCTCTTTTGTTCTCTTCTTCTTATTCTTCTTCTTCTTTTTCCTCCTCTTCCTCCTCCTCCTCCTTATTATTGTTTGTTTTTTGTTCTTGTTGTTGCTATTGCATTGGAAAGAAGAAAGGACAGCACCACTGCTTTTTTGAAATTATTTTGGAATTAAGGAAAAAATCTGAAATTTAGTCGATTCGATATTAAATTTCGTTGTTTTATTACTGGGCATTGGTTGTGAGGTGATTTTCGACAATTTTGGTAAGTCAATACTGTTGTTTTGTGTGTATTGCACATATGGGTTTTATCTACTATTCTAGTAGAATTTGATTCAGCAATAGTTGCATTCGTTTCAACACATACTACTGAAAGAAATGCAGCATGTGGTGAAACAGATAAACTATTGGATATGTTATAACAATTGTTGCATCCAATTTAGCTAGCATCTGCTCTAGCTGCTGCTACAACAATTATTAATATAATTCAACAATTATTACATGAGTTATTGAATGTGTTTCATCAATTGTTGAAAGATATTAAACAACTATTGTAGGTATTCTAGCTGCTACCGCGACAATTGTTGAATATATTCAACAATTGTTACATGAATTACTGAATGTGTTTCAACAATTGTTGAAAGATATTCAACAACTATTGCAGGTGTTCTAGCTGCTATTGTGACAATTATTGAATATATTTCAAAAATTGTTACGTGAGTTACTCAATGTGTTTCAGCAATTGTTAAAAGATATTAAAAACAATTATAGGTGCTCCAGTTGCTGCTGCAACATTTGTTGAATTTATGTCAACAATTGTTACATTAGTTACTGAATGTGTTTCAGTAATTGTTGAAAGATATTCAACAATTGTTGTAGGTGCTCTAGCTACTTTTGCGACAATTGTTGAATATATTTCAACAATTGTTATATGAGTTACTGAATGTGTTTCATCAATTGTTGAAAGATATTCAGCAATTGTTGTAGGTGTTCTAGCTGCTGTTGCAGCAATTATTGAATATATTTCAACAATTGTTGTATGAGTTACTAAATGTATTTCATCAATTGTTGAAAGATATATAAAGTGTTTAAGCAATTTCTTCATCAACTGCAGGCAGAATCAAAATAAAATTATGATCTGTTTCCTTTTAAATCATAATATCAAATTGTAATGGTGAATGGGTCGAGTCCAACAATTATTATATTTGACGTTGAAAAACCAAAGAAATGTTAGAGACAATAGCGATGATTGTGGACCGAGATATCGGGTATGAAGATTTTGTAAAGAAAATCATTTCCTATTATGAACTAAATTGTGAATTGAAAGATCTTGCCATAACCTACATGCATAGCTTCGGTGAAAAATAAAGGGTCGCGCCATTTTGGATAAAAAATCAAATAAGTTTGCATACTTATTTGGAAGATGAAAGTAGATCCATTTTAAGGGTATACGTGGTTCAAAGATTGACCGAAAATTGTCAAAATCAACAAATATTTAATGATGAATCTGATTCGCTGGACATGGATATTCCGGATAAAAAAAGTGCTAGTACACACAATACTTCGACTCTTACTCCTACTCTTGAAGTTGCCAGCAATACACCTGGAACTGCACAATCATCACGGTCTTGTCATGCTCAAGATAAGTGGACATTTCTAACAAAGAAAAATAAATATTCCATATGTAAAAGGAATCGACATAAAAAACATGTTCGGAGCAAAGTGATTTCAAATCTTGATTACTATTTATTGTTTGTAAATATTTCTTAATTTTTTAAATATTAATGTTGAACAAATATTGTTATTTTATGCTTTAGTTCTCAAGAAAATGACAGTAGTAATATTGAATAAATCTTCCAAAAATGAGGCATTTTCTTCAGCAATTGTTTCACTTGTTGAAAAATCAAGTCTAAGTACTATTTTACTTCAAAACTATTGTATTTATCATTTAATATGGTTTAGATAATAATTAAAAATTAAATTACTTAATTAATGTTGATTACACGATTAATTAATCAATTTATTGTTTTTGCGAATAAACTACTACGTAACTGTACAGATTGCCATCAAAATCATTCCTAATTAACATAATACATAAAAATTACTTTATGTATCATTTAATATTATTTAGATGATAATTAACAATCAAATTACTCAATTAACATTTATTACATGTATAATTAATCAATTTCTTATCTGTTACGAACAAATTACTATGCAATTGTACAAAACCATCACCAAAATCAATTATAAGTATTATAATACATCAAAATTAATTTATATATCATTTAATATGGTTTAAATAATAAATTACTCAATTAATATTGATTACGCAGTTAATTAATTGATTTATTTTTTGTTACAAACAAATTACAATGTATTTGTATAAAATCGCCACAAAAATCAATTCTAAGTATTATAATACATCAAAATTAATTTATTTATTATGTAATATGATTTAAATGATAATTAACAATCAAATTATTCAATTAATATTGATTACGCGGTTAATTAATTGATTTGTTGTCTGTTATGAACAAATTATTACGTAATTGTACAAAATTGCCACCACAATCAATTCTAAGTACTATAATACATCAAATTTACTTTATTTATTATTTAATATGATTTAGATAATAATTAACAATCAATTTACTCAACTAATGTTTTAGTTAATTGATTTATTGTGTGTTACGTATAAATTACTACATAATTGTACAAAATCGCCACCAACATCAAATGTAAGTATTATAATACTTCAAAATTACTTTATTTACTATTTAATATGGTTCAGATAATAATTAACAATCAAATTACTCAATTAATGTTTATTGCATGTTTAATTAATCAATTTATTGTCTGTTATGAACAAATTACTACGTAATTGTACAAAATCACCGCCAAAATCAATTCTAAGTACTCTAATACATCGAAATTACTTTATTCATCATTTAATAAGATTTATATGATAACTAACAATTAAATTACTTAATTAATATTAA
The DNA here is from genome assembly GCA_029948455.1 of Solanum rostratum. Taxonomy (NCBI): domain Eukaryota; kingdom Viridiplantae; phylum Streptophyta; class Magnoliopsida; order Solanales; family Solanaceae; genus Solanum; species Solanum rostratum. The sequence goes on along the minus strand of CM057050.1, from coordinate 35,270,803 downwards.
TTATGCAGTTAATTAATCAATTTATTATCTGTTACGAACAAATTACTACGTCATTGTACAAAATTGCTATCAAAATCAATTCTAAGTACTATAATACATCAAAAGTACTTTATTTATCATTTAATATGATTTAGATAATAATTAACAATCGAATTACTCAATTATTGTTGATTACATATTTAATTACTCGATTCATTGTGTGTTGTGAATAAATTACCATGTAATTGTACAAAATCGCCACCAAACTGAACTCTAAGTGCCATAATGCATCCAAATTATTTTATTTATCATTTAATATGTTTTAGATATAATTAACAATCAAATTACTCAATAATTTGTTAAAATATTTCTTAACAATTGCTAAATCAGACAACTCACTTGCTGAAAATTTTGTTCAGCAACTACAACAATTGCTAAATCAGACATCCTACTTGCTAAGATATTTTTAAGCAAATGCAACAATTGTTGTTGGAGGTTATCCACTTGCTAAAATTATTTTCCGCAATTACAACAATAGCTAAATTACACATTTTACTAAATTATTTTCCGCAATTACAACAATAGCTAAATTACACATTTTACTTTTTTAATATAATTTTAAGAAATTGTTGTGTAAGGATATCTACTTGCTAATTTTTTTAGCAACTAAAACAATTGCTAAATTAGATCTACTAGTTGCTACGATATTTTTAAGCAATTGCAACAATTGTTGTCGGAGGCTATCCACTTGCTAAAATTATTTTTAACAATTACAACAATTGATAAATTACACGTTCTACTTGCATATATATTTTTAAGCAATTGTTGGGTAAGAATATTGTAACACCCGGTAAAATTTTCAAAATACCCCTTAGAAGAGAGATGTGCGCATAATGCGTCTTCCCATATTTCGATGGTAAATTCGAGGCCGGATATGCGATCAACGTCAAAATTTGAATGGAAAAGTGATCTTGGTTAATTTATAGAGCAACCAGATTAAAAGATAATTTTTCGATGGGAAAACGAATCACAGAGTAAGTGCATGACAGGTGTACGACGCGCACTTGCCGCGGACCAATACTTACATTTTGTCCAAAAATATTTTACGGGATCGGAAAACTCATTCGGAGAATTTTTAGCTAAAAACACCAGAAATGGTGCAAGTCCACATCGCGTACCCCTATACTCGAGGCAAACCTTTTTTTAGTTTTTTGTAAGGGACTTTCCAGACCTTTCCCAACCCCTCCTAAACTCAAAATATGATCAAAATAGGTCGTTCTGAGTGTAAAGGGGGAGTTTTTTTTATACCCATTTTGAAGCCTTTCAAAACTTCTAATAAAAGACCTAGGGCTAAGGAGAAGAGAGAAGAGCGAGGAGTCGAGGAATTCAAGCTGGATTCATGCCAGGATTGATTGTGTATCTTCCTCCCAGGTATGTAAGGCTAAACTAAAGTATAGGATTGTGCTCCCATGTGCCCCATTGATGGCAATAGACGAGTTGAGAATCTACTAAGTCTAAATAAATAATTCTTGATTATTTTCTTGAAAATTATATCTATTACAAGTATTTCCATACGTTGATGAGCATCATAAACTTGATTTCTTGAATTATGTACTTTTCATGAGTTATTGTAAAAACCTATATGTTATTTTATAAAGATTGCATGAATGAACCTAGAGATTGAGTCTATAGCTTTGACTTGAATATGTTGATCGTAATGGTGAGGTGAGTATGATGAGGAGCTAGTAGAGCTTGATGGTCCCATGAGTATTCATTATTGAATTCTAGAGTTTTGTCTAATCAACTTCTTCTTAATGATGATCTGGGTCCTTGAGTTCTTAAATAAGAATTGAGATAATTGAGATGAGTTAAATTCCCTGAAAATAATAATGGACTTTAATGTTTGAGTTAATGAGAGTCTCCATGAGACTAATTGAGCTAATAAGCGTCTCAATGAGACCTATTGAGACGAGTTATAGAGGTGAGGCCTCTTATGAGCATTGAGTCTTGGGAGGAGTATCGAGCACCGATATGAGTAAGAGTGAGTCCCACTCGCACTCATTAACTATGTCTTCAAGTGTAGCTGAGGATTGAACCATCATAGCAATGATTTCATCTTGAGGTAAAGTCCTTGAAAGCAATAGAGGACTTTAGAGGCAGATCCCTTGTGGAACATAGGCGTTCTTTACCTGGAAAGTACGGAACGGCCAGGTAACATCATCGGGATTGTTGTATGATCACTGGCTTATAAGTGATTATTGTCGGATAAGAGAAACTCCCTAATAGGATCCTACACTGAGTACTCTAAGTCAAGTTGAATTCCATTGAGTTGAGTTGAGTTGAGTTCCATTTAAGTTGAGTTGAGTTGATTGATGAGGTTTGATTGGTTGATGGGTCACTTGTCTACTATTTATTCTTACTTTAGATAGACATTTGACATTCTGATTGAGTATCTTCTGAGTTGATGCTATTTCTATATTATTTTACCTGTTTCGGTTTCATGCAACCATTTTACATACTCGTACATTCCATGTAATGATGTCCTCTTTGGATTGCATCATTTTATGATGTAGAGGAAAGTATTGGAGATCATCAACAAGCACATTATTGATGATCTGAGCATTCAGTTGAGTTGGTGAGCCTCCCTTATTTCGGAGGATCATTATTTATTTTCATCTAGCTTATTAGAGTTAGACTTGAGTAGCTTTACTTTTGATTTGAGGTAACCATTGGTCTGTCATTGGCACAATTCGATAGTGATAGAGGCTGCATAAACTAGAGTTGAGTATTGATCTTGAGACTTGTTGAGCTAGTTTCTTCCATACTAGCCTTTTTATTTGATATGTTATTTGAGACGTTAGATGTGCCCATTATTATCTTTAGCCTTCCGGTGATTAATAGAGTATATTGAATGAATGAATGTGATGAGGCCGAGTGGTTCGCTTGGGTATTAACAATAGTCTTTGAGTGTCGGCCGCGTCTAGAGTACTCTCCTGCAGTGTGACAAATATCCACTTGCTAATTTTTATTTTTGCAATTACAAAGATTACTAAATCTGATAACCTATTTTCTAAGATATTTTTAAGTAATTGCAACAGTTGTTATCGGAGTCTGTTCACTTGTTAAAATTAATATCAGCAATTACAACAATTTATAAGTTACACATTTTACTTGCTAATTTTTTTTAGCAATTGCTATATCAATTTTCAACAAAAGGATTCAGCACTAACATATTATATAATTAACTAAAAATATAATAACATAGAAGGTTAACATCAAACCAACATTCAAAAAACATAAAAGAAAAGTAAAAATTCAACATCAAACCATCATTTAAAAAAAATATAAAAGAAAAGTAGTGTTTGTCTATCGACTTGAAAGATAACTGCAATAATTTTCAATAACCCACCCTACAATTGGAGCTCTTTGAAGTGTTGACTGTCTTTTTTTGACACTTGATAGTGCCTTAGAAATCTTGGCTTTTCTCATTTTTACACCAACAGGAGTGTAAGGGTCTGAGATTCTCAAAGATGACTTGATGCCTCTTTTGGACATCAATGTCTTGATGTGTGCATCTAGAGTCTCCACCTTGGCAATCAACTAATCCATTTATTCAAAAATATTTTTACATCCACAAGCACATGAAAGTAGCCTAGAGGTACCAACACCAATAGTTGAATTTTTTCCCAAGGTGTAGGAAGTTTCTAAACTACCAGCAATGCCACCATCAACACCATCAGAACCATCACCAATAGTACCCACCAACACCAACACCATAAACACCATCACCTTCACTAACAGTTGCACCAACATCACCATCAATATAAAAATAATTTTTTAATGTTGTTGTGTCATCATTCGCAACACTAGCAAGAACTTCATCAATAGCCCTCTTCCCTTCAACCATAGATAAATCCCTTTTAATAGTCGATGCTCCAACCAAATCCTCTCAAAGCCTTTTAAGCTTGGTATCTATCTTGTCTTATTCCAGTGGAACAAATTCAAAAATAAATTTCATCTCCATCTCAGTAGTTGAAGGAGCTATCCACGGGTACACAATTTATGAATAAGAAATAAATGTTAAGGTATAAGTATGAATAATATCCAACAAGTATGCTAATTGCACTAATTATTCTGTTTAACGTTAGTAATTGTTGCACCTGTTTCATCAACTGTTATGATAGCTATAACAATTACCTAGGACAGGCACAACAATGGCTGAAAATATCTTACCAATTATTGTGACATCTACAGCAGTTGTTGAGACTAGGCATAACAATTGTTGAGACTAGACAAAGGCTAGCCAAATAATTAAGTGTGATAATTGCACTATGTATTCTATTTAGCATATTTCAACAACTGTTATGATAACTATAACAATTGATGAAGACAAGCATAACAATTGTAGAAATTATTCAGCAATTGTTGTGATAACTACAGTAATTGTTGAGACTAGACACAACAACTCTTGAGACTAGACAGGCTAGCCAAATAATTAAGTATGATAATTACACTAGGTATTTTGTTTAACATATTTTAGCAACTGCTATGATAGCTAATACAGTTGTTGAGGATAGGCATAATAATGCAGAAATTATTTCAGCAACTGTTGTGATAACCACAATAATTATTGAGATCAGGCACAATAACTATTGAGACTAGACACAGACTAGAAAAATAATTGTTGAATATGATACAAAATGAGAATAAGAAGTCTTACCGAGTCAGATGAGGGATCAAACAAATCATCAATTTTAATAGAATTGTTTTTATTTGTATTCAGCCATCTAAGAATTCTCGAGCAAGTTTCTGCATCTGATAAATTTTTAAACCAACTCCAAAGATGGGGAATAACTTCAAATACTCAAGCCTATATAAAATAATATCATCACAGATCAAAATAATAACCAAACATTAGTAAAGAGGAAAAAGTTTTGAACAAAATTTTCCATGGAAGTCCAAGGAAAGCCAAAAAGATTGGTTGTTTTCCGTATTGGGTTCTATTCCTTCAAGAGATATTCAATGGTAAGTGTGAAGCTTTTCTAGCCCCATGAATGGGCACGAAATGCTTTAGAATAGCTGCAAAGGTCAATCCAGTCAACAAGAATTCTTGTGCTTTGATCGCGTGCACTAAGAATACTATGCACTAACCAAGGTAAATATAGTGACTTCTTGCAACTTTTCTCAACCTCCTCGGAGTTTAGAAGGGCAACCAAATCCTTTTCTCTTAAACTTTTTCCTATTAACTTACGCAATTGCTTGCGCTTTTCAACAACCTTAGAACTGTTGCATGACTTCTCCATCCGAGAAACAACACTATGTGTATGATGATAGTTTAAGTCTATCATGATTGCAAATTCTTTCATGCCAAAACAGATTGGCATGCCAGAATAGTTGATCCAAATTGTTTTTTTACCATCACAAATAATTCTTCACCGAAGTTGATATACTAAGCTTATAGGAAACTTTGGAACTTTTTCCACAGATACGTCTAAATACTTCCCAAATATACTAGATCAAAAATATCTTTCTAACTTTTGTGCCACCAGAACCTTTCTAAAATCAACAAAAGGTTTTCTCATACCCAATGGAATAACAATATCACCTTTTAAATCATGATAGTCTATTAAAAAGTCGAATTAGCAACTCTTAATTGCATGAGCTAGCCTGCAAGTGATTGTCCAAGAATGTCTGCAAACCATAATTTGAAAATTTAATGGTTTTAACGGCAACATCTATTGAAGGAGGACTGTTAGGAAGGGAACTAGTAGTGGAAGCAAAAGGGACATTGTTTGATTTTCTTGCTTGTTTTGAAGCTGAGTCAGCTTTGTCACATACATTTTCTTCTTTTTCTTCTTCTTTTTCTTCTTCTTGTTTTGAAGAGGAACCAACTTTATCCCTTGTCAATTGTTGTTGAGTCTCATACCCTTCATTTGTTTGTCTAGGAGTTGAGGCTACCTCCTCCTCATATACCATTGTGGCATCAAAACGTAAAGTAGATGCTTGTGCTTTTTCACTACTGTTTCTGCTTCTATTTCTGCTTCTATTTGGGATTGTGGATTAAGTCTGCTAGATTTACGAAGAGGTTTGCTTGAAATATTTTTTTTGTTTGAGATATTTTATGTACACAGATGAAATAAAACTAAATTAGCATAACTAATTCTTCTATAAAATAGAAAAAACAAACTACAGTAAATGATTTAAGATACATCAATAATTGAATTTATTACAACAACAACTTAAGGTAGCAATTTAAGGAATTAAAGTACAACTACTTAAGCAGTTGCTTAAGTAGCTGTACTTTTAATTCCTTAAATTGCTACCTTAAGTTGTTGAAGAAACAATTGCTACCTTAAGTTAAGCTGTTATTGCAACAACATCTTAAGGTAGGAATTCAAGAAATTAAAAGTACAACTACTTAAGCAGTTGCGTAAGAGTTGCTTAATGAACTACTTAAGTTGCAGTGAAGGTTGCAACTCAAAGAGGAATCTAATTATATTAACTTTAACTTAAACAATTGTAGAATCAATTTAAGTTACTACAACAACTTAAAGTTGCAAGTTTAGCTGTTGTTTTATCAAGTACTTCAATTATTGAGACTTATTAAGCAACTAAATAATTTTTCTACAACAACTTCATTAAGTTCAGTTGATTTTTATTCATCAGTTTCACTAAACCACCACAGTAATGAATACAAGTACAACTACTTAAGAAGTTGCTTAATGAACCTTGAGTTGCATAAAGCAGTTATTGAATCAAGTTAATTACTACAACAACTTAAGATTGCAAATTAAGCAGTTGTTTTATCAATTACTTCAATTATTGGGACTTATTAAGCAACTAAATGATTTTTGTACACCAACTTCATTGAGTTCAGTCGATTTTCACTCACCACCGTCACAACACCACCACAGTAATGAATACAAGTACAACTACTTAAACATTTGCTTAAGAATTGCTTAATGAACTACTTAAGTTACAACAAAGGTTGCTACTCAAGGTGGAATCTAACTACATTAACTTTAATTTAAGCTTGTTGAATCGATTTAAGTTACTACAACAACTTAAGATTGCAAGTTTAGCAGTTGTTTTATCAAGTACTTTAATTATTGGGACTTATTAAGCAACCAAATGATTTTTCTACAATAACTTCATTTAGTTCAGTCGATATTCATTCATCACTATCACAACACCACCACAATAATAAATATAATATTATTAGGGTAAAAAAATCCAGAACAATCTATAAAATATTTGAAGAAAAAACAAAAACAAACAATAAACATAGACATGCATATTCTTCTTTTTCTTTTTACATTATCAAACCTCAAACTCAAAACCCTAACTATGGAGAAATATTTCTCCTTTTACCTCTGCAATGAAGACAACAAGAGACAAAGAGGAAGACGATGACGAGCAAAACACAGGACGAACGAACGAGACGACCAAGCTGAGATGATGAAGGCCCAAGGAACTAAGGAGTCCGGATGAAGAAGATGTAGAGAAGAGGAAGTCTGGTCTGGTTGGGTCTTTGAAAAAATAAAAAAAAGATTAATTTTTGTTTTTATTTTTGGAAAGGAAAGACGAGAATGAATGACCGATTTAAAAGTACAGTCGTCGGTCCCATAAGAAAAAAGATTAAAACTTTTAAAAATTGCAAATCACCTCCTATTTAACTTAATCCCTTGATTAATAGAATATTTGACTTGCCTTTGGTCAAGTTGTCACCTTTGTTTAATTGAAAAAGGGTAAAAAAAATCCCAAACATCTATGAAATATTTGAAGAAAGAAACAAAAACAAATAATAAACATAGACATACATATTCTTCTTTTTCTTTTTACATTATCAAAACTCAAACTCAAAACCCTAACTATGGAGAAATATTTTCTCTTTTACCTCTGTAATGACAACAACAAGAGATGGAGAGGATGACGACGACGAGCAAAGCACAAGATGAGCGAAGGAGACGATGAAGATGAGATGATGAAGGCCCAAGTATCTAAGGAGTCTGGACGAAGAAGATGTAAAGAAGAAGAAGAAGTTTAGTCTGGCTGGGTCTTTAAAAAATAAAAAAGAGATTACTTTTTGTTTCTTTTTGAAAGGAAAGAGGAGAATGAATGACTGATTTAAAAGTACAGTCGTTGGTCCCTCAAGAAAAAAGATTAAAACTTTAAAAAAATTTAAATCACCTCCTATTTAACTTAATCCCTTGATTAGTAGCATATTTGACTTGCCTTCGGTCAAGTTGTCACCCTTTTTTAATTGAAAAAAAGAGTAAAAAATCTAGAACAATCTATGAAATATTTGAAGAAAGAAACAAAAACAAACAATAAAAATAGACATGCATATTCTTCTTTTTCTTTTTACATTATAAAAAGTCAAACTCAAAACCCTAACTATGGAGAAATATTTTCTCTTTTACCTCTGTAATGACGACAACAAGAGACAAAGAGGAAGACGAGGACGAGCAAAGCATAGGACAAACAAAGGAGACGACCAAGATGAGATGATGAAGGCCCAAGGAACTAAGGAGTCTGGACGAAAAAGATGTAAAGAAGAAGAAGAAGAAGTCTGGTCTGGCTGGGTCTTTGAAAAAATAAAAAAGAGATTACTTTTTGCTTTTTTGGGAAAGGAAAGAAGAGAATGAATGATTGATTTAAAAGTACAGTCGTTGGCCCCACAAGAAAAAAGATTAAAACTTTTAAAATTTGCAAATCACCTCCTATTTAACTTAATCCCTTGATTAGTAGAATATTTGACTTGCCTTTGGTCAAGTTGTCATCCTTTTTTAATTGGAAACATTTTTGTCACCGTTCGCTCGAATTCCTCATGTTGGCAAATCTTTTTAGGTTCATTTTTAGTCCAGTTACATACGATTCTGCTATTCCAAAGTATGATTTCATCTAGCTCTTTATGGTTTCTGGTATGATTCTCTTTCAGATTTTCCTGGAGTATTTGTTCTTTCTTTCTTTGGGGATTTAGTTCTCTAAAAATTGTCTATTTCATGATTGAATTCCTTGTTGTTGTCATATGGTGACATTATTATGCATATAACTTCTATAAATGAGAAAGATTAAACTTTTAATTCCATCTCCGTCAATTTTTCCATTCCCGATTTTAATATAGTTTGACTAATGAGCAATCGTGTTTAGTTAGTCGAGAGAGAATTTTGTGATGCTGTCACAACCCGAAACCAGGTCCTAGAAGTGAAATGGTGAATGGAAACCCGAGAGTCCCCAAACGAGCCTTAAAGTATCTAGATCCACATCATCAGTTCGGCAGCGCATTCAAAAAGTAAACACATAAATCTAAGGGATGGGAAAATAGGACTCACGCTACAGGGATATCGAAGGGAAAGGGGTTTACATGGATTCACATAGCACATAGCACATAAGAACTAAGGGGCGGGTAAGTATGACTCACTCTATAGGGGAAATATGGGGCTTAGGATCTTTCACATTTCCGCACCAAACGTGCATACATATTATAATTCCCATAATCAATCCATGGTAGCCATATCCAATAGATAACCGAAACCATAAGCTTCAAATATAACACGTAACATATTGAATCTAAGAGAGTCTACAAGATGTCCAACAAAGCCTCTAGTCATAAGATGGGACGGGGGCCAAGACATGTCCGGGCTTACCCTCAATTAAGAAAATAAATAGAAAACAACATAGGTAGAAGTAAGGTAGTTTGTCCTTGGAAGATAGGACTCACTACAATATCAACTCTCCGAAATTCGAACTACCCATCAAGCGGTGGATGATCGTAACACACGGTCCCTACATAGTAAAATCATATAGGCATAGAGTATGCGTTAGTACGTTTGAATGTACTAAGTATGCGGGCATGCAATGCATATGACTTACCAAACTTGTATTTCATTGTTAGATGACAAGGGCACATAATATAGAAAGAATCATATATCCAATGTAGAAGTATACAAGATGCCATGAAATTCATAATGCATGCAATGCGATAATGTTCCTATATTGCGGGGATAGACTATAACTGACAAATCAAATCCATGCGAGCTATTACATGAATTAGTCCGATAAAGACCTCCCATCAGTAGGAGAAGATTACTTGCCAAAGGTAATCTTCGTCACACCTTACGGAACACATCATTTCGGTGGATGATCACCTTCCTTACGAAACTCACCATTTTGGAAGGTTTTTTCATAAACATATCATATCATATCATATCATATCATAAACTTAATAAATAAATAACCATCCCTTATGACCCGGTTATTTCAGTAATGGTGATCGTTCCTATGTTGGCACATAATTCAAGGAAAGGGAGAGGGCCCTTGGGGATAGCCCTAATGCCCCCAATCCATCGGTGCTAAGTCAACAACATCCCATATGAATATTTATATATATGTACGTGCTTTCAAGAGATTCGATATTCATTTCAAACCGTTCAATGCATATTTATCCTCAAATGCCAAACCATAAAATCATAATCATAATGCTCATGCAAGGAATATCTCATCTACATATACAAGATGATACAAGAACCCATAATGCTCAAAGAGCCATAATAATAGACATGTATGTGATCACATTCTTGTCATAACCAATGCCTTATCAAAATCATATCATAATTGTTTCATAAAACATAATTGGGCTTAACTCACTTCATAATTTTCATGTATCAATGTTCATAAATGCAATGCAATGCATGATGTGAGGATGACATGGGTAACATAGATTTAAGTTAAAATGAAATTAAAGAAACCCATAATTAAATCTACATGTAAATCATAATATAGATCACCCATGCATAAATCAACTTTAAAGGGGACATGCATGTTCATAATTTCATAGCCCAATGTAAATCATCATAATAATATCCAAAGTAATATAAAAAATCATAGGTAGAGTGCAACCCATGCATCAATTGGATTTAATAAAATCAATAATGAAAACCCATATTTAAAGTGACTAAAATTCATGAGATCAATTGAAAGAGATTTTTGGATCTTCTTGGTTGAAAGGGACCAAGAGTTAATCCACATACCTATAGGAAGATGAGTTTGAGAAGAGTTTAGCTTGAATTTGAAACTCCAATTAAATCTTAGTTTGAATGTTGAAGATGAGACTTCCAGAGAATTTTGAGAGCCTAAGTCTAGAAACTAGGTGTTAGTCTTGAATGAGGGTTTAGAATTAATGTAGGAGAAGTTTAGGAATATAAAGGGGGTTAAAAAGTCTTAAACCTTGGGGATGGGTCAAGATATAAAAAATAACTCAATAAAATGCCCTTTAGATTTTAAACCGAAGTTCATACGGTTGGCTTCACGGCCTGTGAAGCTCTTCACGATCCGTGAAGGCGTCCCATCTAGCCCAGACAGGTTTTACCAAAAAGGGCATAACTTTTTGCTCTAAACTCAGAATGAGGTGAGAGTAGATGTGAAGCTCTTCACGATCCATGAAGGTCTCCCGTCTAGCCCAGACAGGTTTTATGAAAAAGGGCATAACGTTTTGCTTTGAACTCAGAATGAGGTGAGCGTAGATGTCTTGGAAAGATAATTCAAAGAGCTTCAATTTGATAGGTTGTGGGTCACTCAGTTTCTTTTGTGCTAAGAGATATGCCTATTTAAACTTGACCCTTCTATTGGTACTTGTGAAAAACATAGCCCATGGAATACCTTTGAACTTGACTTGATGTAGGAGACCCATGATGGCCTTAAACAATATGAATAAGCTTGAATTGAAGGCTTGAAAGTGAACTTAACTTGAGCGTGAAGATCTCATGCATACTTAGAATTTTTTAACGAAGTCACCGTCACGGGAGGGTACACGGACCATGTAGTGTCACACGGGCCGTGACACTGCTCGTACCCCTCTCCTTAGAAAAAATTTCATGATCAAGTTACAAGATGGTGATTTTATACTTAGAAAAATTTCACTCCGGAAGCTTTACGGAGGGCCTCATGGGTCGTGCCACCACACAGAGGCCGTGTACTTGGCCGTGTAGCCATACTTGGTCCCAAAGCTGTGGGATTTCAAGCCAAGGCCATCACACGGCCCACCACATAGTCGGTGAAGTGTCACACGGACCGTGAGGGGTCCAAGTGTGGTGTGCCTTAGTTTAAAACACCACATTTAAGGGCCAAACATCCTCCATGGGCCAAAGGCCACTCCATGGAGGCTCTAAAGGGCCGTGTGATCTCACACGAACCGTGATGGCTCCCATGAAGTGTCACCTTGGTCCAAATTTTTCCAAAACTAAATTTTCATGCTTCATTGAGGTCGTACAAAGTTCTTGGTCCTTACATATGCTTTTCTCCTATTTTGATAGAATAAGAAAGAGATTTTGATTTACAAGGCTTTTCCATGGTCTGTAAGATGAATTAATCTCAGTTTTACTCCAAGGACACAGAGTCTTGATTGAACTCATTCTAAGTCTCGGCTAAGAAGTTTAATGGTATGCATTTACTGTCCATCGATAATAAAGTATTTGCAATATCATGTAAGTTTGAACATCTACACAGTTTTTTTTTTCTTTAAGAAACATAGTTGAGGAGCTGTTCATTGAAAACGTTCATCATATTTTGCATTAGTCAAGTAGTTTAATTTTTTCACTGACTAATTGAGTATTACTGTGAATTTCTAGAAGCTGAATGAATAATGAATTATATTTTCTTGGATGGTGGAATCTTTTGTTATGATCAATTGATAATACGGGTGACAATAGGGTTGTGCATATATCGGGTAAAACCAATAAACCAAAACAGTTTGACAGCTTAGATATTTGGGGAAATTCAATTCCTGAAGAGTTCAAATTTTTTTTTCAAATTAAAATTATGAAAATTTATGATACTATGACTGTTTATTTTTGGAATATGAAATCCAAGTTTTCTTGTATGACTTATTGTGGGATTTCCTTTGTTTTTGTCTTTCTCATGGCTTCAATAAATGCTAATTCAAGTTTGATTTTTCAATTGGAATTTTACAACTGTTAGTGGAAAAGATTTGATGTAGTTCTTGGATAGCATTTCTGGTTGAATATGATGGAATTCTTACATGGATTTCTGGCTTCTGGCCTAGGAGGGAAACAAAGCAATCATTTTTCCTGTTTCTTATGTAATTTATATTGACTCTGTTTGGTGGTGATGTATAGCAAATATGGACCGACATCGGAGAGACTGAAGCTGATAAACACCGTATGTTGTTGGAGCTTGAAAGAGAGTGTATGGAAGTCTATCGAAGAAAAGTTGAAGCTGCCAATGCAAAATCACATCTTCATCAGTAGGTTGCAGCTAAAGAAGCTGAGCTTGCAACCTTAATGGCTGCTCTTGGTGAACATAACATTAATTCACCAGTAATGAACACTTTTCTACATGTGGCAACTTTATCATAAATGGTTTATCATCCAAACTCTTAGCTCTTTCAATACGTAAACATTATAGGTATATGAACTACATTGAAAGAGTTAAGAAGACAAATGAATAAGAGAGTCTAGAAACTCTCTGAGAGAGATGACAATCCAAGTAGAAATGAACGTGGAAGTAGATTACAAAGCTAAAAATATACAGTAGTAAAACTTTTCAGGGGTTACGGGAAGTCCAAATTGACCTCAAATCCTGAATAAACAACAACAGAACCTTTACTTTCAAGGAAGCTAAGAAACATTCCTATTCAAAGCAAGAGAAATTAAGTCAACAGACAGAAAACAATATATAATCATAGAGTAAGAAATTGCCAGGGTAGAGATGTCCAGGTAAAACAGGAAACCTTAGGAGGTAGCTTGGTCCTCCAAATGAGTTTCCAGGGCCAGTTATCTATCATGGGATTTCTAGAGCATAACTGTTGGTACTCTTCCTCGACTGTATAAACTCCTACTTGATGTCCTCATTTTAGCTTATTAATTGTCGTTCAGCACATACAAATATACATTTAACACTTTCCAGGGTGAAGCCTCCTGTAAAAATATGATGGTGCATTAACCAAAGTAGTAATACTAACTCGATCAAATTAACTCTGTTAGATTTTATCTTAAATGAGAACTTCCTTTTGAATTTATAGAACCTCAACGAAAAAATAAATAGCTACTCTTTGTTGGAAAAAAGTCATACAACCATTGGTTGGAAGGTCCCAGTTTTCCCTTGGAAAATCAAATACCAGGACAGAATTGATCCTTTTTTCGATTAGAATGCTGGAAGGACTGCTCTTTTTCAGTATTATAAGTGTTAGACTTCATCCATTTTCATTTTTTCTCTCTATCTTCTGGTGAATCTATAAATCCTTGACTAGCTGTCTCTTGTGCAGATTTTAGTTCTGCCAGTTAAATTTCTATTTCTTTACTTCCCTCCATGCTATATATGCTTAGCCAATGTAGATCAGCTATTTTTAATTGATATCTAGCTTCTATGGTTCCTCTAGATAGATTGTATTAGCATCCAGTCAGACATATAATTAATTATTTTATTAAATGTGTCAAAGTTAGGCTGAGTTACCAAGTACATGTGCTGGTGGGAGGTTTTAGGTACCCGTGAATTTAGTCAAGGTGCACGCAATGCCCCAACACCATATCAAAAGAATAAAATAAACTAATAATTACAACATTTAGAATTCTGGATAAATTTCTCTTGGAATGTTGAAGGGCATGTTTGAGGCTGCTATATTCTCTTCAGTAAAAGCTTAATAGTATCTCCTATATCCACAAGCGATTGCCTGTTAGCCTTACAGCATTGTTCAAGGAAGATGTCTATGCAACTCATATTCATTTTCTCTTCGATTGAGATATTTGTCTATAGGACTTAGTAGGTTTGAATTTTTGTCTTGCAAAGCAATGCAATAGTCATGTTACTTGAAAACAAAAAACCTTTGTTAGCATGCAACCGTCTTCCTAATTCAATCTATACCAGCATTGAGTTACGATTCCTACCCCGTTTGTGACTTGATTAGTTATGTGCTCTTTTTTGCTTTCTTTAGTGATCAAGTATAGGTCCTGATGTTCTATTTAGTTCATTTTTAATATTTCCTTTGTTGTTGTTGATCAAAATATTTTCTTTATTGTTGATTTTCTACGATGTGTGTTTTTGATGGAAATAATTTGATGTTGAAATTGATGTTGTAATCAGCTACTTAAAGAAGAGAAGTTCAGCTATGGAAGAGTAGATTTGGATGCCCTTCTTGAAATATCTTTTGATAAGTTCATTAAACTCTTCTTTCTTATGCACATAACAGTTACCTATCCCTTTTGTGAATGCTTATTATTAATTGTTATTGATTTGATTTTTCTAGGCTTTGTATAAACTGTTTCTGTTATCAATTATTCAGAGCTTTTAAACAACGTAACAAAAATATTATTGGTCTAAAAGTTAAATAATGTTATCAATTTTCTCCTCATAATTTCTCCTAAATATATATCCAATGTTACTTCTGCGTTCTTATACTACTTTATTATATTTGAATTTATATGACTACATTACAACTTTATTTGGTGAAATTTATCAAAAGTTTCATGAAAATGAGTTTTTCTTCACACTTAAAATTCATGGTACTAAAAATGAACGTTTTTTGTTTTTTTTTAATTTATCTCGACTTAGTAGTCCTTTATTTTGCGCAAATATGAATGTTACAAAATGTGGTGAGGAGCACCAAAATCTTCTGTGAAATTCTGAAGTTATGTACATGCTTATTGATTTTGGTTTCAAGTAAGACATGCATACAAGTCATTACAAGTGGATGCCACATCGATATCTGTTGTTGATCCGAAGCTCTACTCTAAAATATTTCAGGATTTTATAAGTTGAATCTTTAAAGTAGACGAAGGGTAGGGGGCATGAAAAGAGCATGTAGATAAGGTAATTTATCATTGTGTTATGAACACGGGCAAGTGAGAAACAAAAAGTGATCGGAATTAGTTGAACTGGTTAACATCATTGTTTGTTGATTATATGATGAGTGGTTTTTGTGAAGACCTTCGCCATTGGTAAAGTATGAATGAACGGTTTGATAGCCCAATTTTAATTTTATCTCTTTCCCTCCTTGCTATATATGTCAAGGATGATCACGCTAGGTCAGCTCTGTATGTCATTTTGCCTTTATTTTTTAACTTACTTCTTTTTCCTTCCTTTTGGTCACTCTCTGAGAATGAGCCCATAACAGTAGGTCCATTTCTCTTATACAAAAATGCCCAATTAACCCTATCAGCAAACAACAATCCACTTTCCTTTTGTTGGCTTTGGAATTTTTTTAGGATTCCTAAGTGTTGTGAATTAAAACTTAAGTTAAATGGATCCTTAGATCTAGAAAAAGGTATTAACCAAAGGAAAAAAATCAACGTCCTCCTGCTACGTTTTATTTGTGCTAAACAACATTTCTTTTTTGTTTTTTCAATTTAAAACAAATCAAGAGATTGACATTAACAGTCAAAGACTAAAAAAAACAAAAACACAATTTTGATTGTGCTAAACAACACTTCTTTTTTGTACTTTCAATTTAAAACAAATTAAGAGATTGAGCTTAAAAGTCAAAGACTGACATAAATAAAAACTCAATTTTGATTGGACTTTTATCTCTGGAATTCTTGTGTTTCATACTAACAGATTAGTATGTTTGCTTTCCGGTAGACTATAGTTAGTAAAATTGAGTTATCTTTCTTTTTCTAAGATTTAGTACAAGACAATTTGTTCAAACTTAAGAAGAGTTAACTGCAAATAAGAAATCGTTGAATTTTACAGGAACAAGCAGCTTTTGGACAAATTTTTAGTAGCAGATGAAGCGATATAATAAGGAAGAAAGCTAATGCATTATAAAGCTAATTATGTGTGCGACCTTTTCTTGAAAAGTCAATTTTGTAAGAGATGCTAGATTCTAAAAAATGTAGGTATTGTAGCTCTTGATCTCTGAGTAAAATTTTATTGTAATTGGCAACATGAAATTTTTGATTAAACTATAGTAATAGTTTTGTAAAATCATTATAGACACAGGTTAAATAACGACAATGTGTAGTGATTTATCACATTTTAATGGGTTGAAAGTCGTGAAACAAGAAGAAGACAAGCAACTCTAGAATCTGCTACGAATGACAAATTTGTAATAATATGATGGCAGAGATTATTGTTATTGAGTTGTGAAAATCATCATGTTTGATTCAGAAATTCAACATTAGAAGCACAATGGTACATATTTATATTATTCTTTTTTATTTCTTACTCTTCTGTTGAGCAAAATAATTCCGAAACACTTAAATATATCTAATATTGTTATTGTAAACTCTATTTGTCATTGCTGCCACAAGTATAAATAATTTCAACCTCTCAGAATTGTGATACATTTATATTAGAATGTCGTTATAGAGTTTCACAAAGCTAACTATTATAAATTGTAAATGTTTACGGGCCATACCTATCTAGTATTATTATTATTTTATTATATAGAAAAGCCAATGAGAGGACGACCAATGATAATTTAGTAACATTTAGCTAATGTAAGGGTAAATTTGTAACAACAAAACACATAAGTTTTTTTCTTTCTTGCTCTCTAGTAGTTTCTAGAATCCATTTGACTCTTCCATGTAATTCTCTTTTCTCTCTGTTCCATTAAGTTCTACTCTGCTTCATCTTCGTCTTTATGTTTCTCCATTTCACTTCTTCTTCTAATCTTTATTCATTTTTTGATGAGTTTAATATGTTTTCTTATTAAGTTTTTTTAGATACAAAGAGCCCATTGTTTCGAGGTAGTTAATTAATTTTTTTTTAAATCTTCTCCTTCCTAATTTTGAATCTTTTAGTTTTATTTGTTATTTTTGTAAGTTTAATTTGTTTGTAGTTGTATAATTCATTGAATGGTTCCAATTAAATTACTTTTTTGTTGCTTATATTAGAAATTAGGTGCATCTGTTAAAATGGGGTTCTAAAACACTTAGAGAGATATTATTCCATTTGTATTATTTATGGACTATATTAGATAAAAAAGGATTGTACTTATTTTCTTGAAACAAAGTTGACGATACATATAATTTATATAAATTAACAATGAAATATTTATTATATTATCTACAGTTGATATCATTTAATACAAATTTTGAAATTTTATTCGCCACACCGAGGTACTATTCATATCATGATAACTTTATCTAGATAATTATTTAATAGTTTATAAAAATAGAATAAATAAAACGAAAAATATTTAAAAATAAAACATCAATCCAATTTTTTTTAATAATATCATATATAAATTTCTATTAGATGGAAAAGTGAAGAAGTAGATAATCGAAGGTAAATTTGTCAACTCATATAAATATTTAGCTTTAAATGTTATTTTTTTGTTTTGATTTTGAAACATATTTGTTCACGTGTTCACAAATGCCTATGACATAACTATGTTAACCACATAAAGTATGTTATCTCATTTAATGATATGCATCCATCCCAATTAAAATATGCTTGATGTTTAAGACTTTTTGATATGAGGCTAATACATATAATTAAAAGAGGTGATATACTTTCTATTCGACACATGTTTATTATTTAATTCAATATTTATATTTAAAATAATGTTAAATAAAGATTAGATTGCATATTCTTTTTATATATATGTATTACTACTACTATTAATAAGAGTGAAGAAGCAAGCATGTCATGGTCGACATGTCTACTTAAGCAAGCAACTATCCATTGATGTGTTCTCTTCAGTTGCTTGATTTTATTATGTCATTTTTATTAATTATTTCTTAAACTGTTGGAACTATAAATTTATGATATTGCCTCTAATTAATTATTTCTTCTTAAAGGCAACTGTTGATTAATGTGCCTATTTCAGTTGTTTGATTTTATTATGTCGTTTTATTAATTCTGCTTCTTTAGCTATGAATTTACGATATTATCCCAAATATATTTTTTTCAAAAGCTGTTGCTGATTGACGTGTCTACTTCGGTCGGTTGATTTTACAATATTACCCTTAGTAAATCATTTCTCCAGTTGTTTCAACTATTAACAATTTAAAATATTTAAAAAGTAAATACAAATTTTGATTGACTCTCAATTTTTTTATACGTGCAATATAAAGTGAAACAAAATAATTAATGTATATTATTTAAAAATAACATAAAATGATTGAATACTAATTAAATAACATATTAATTACATATGGGGTTACATTAATTAGTAATCAACTTGTTGTTATATGAGTATATCGTAAGGATCTAATTATATTTATTTGCATCGAAAAAATTATTATTCACCAGTCATCTTTGTTACTCTTGATTCATTCTTTTTTAGTTTTCATCAAGTCAAACTTATCAAAATTTGAATTTGTGACACTTGACATTATCAGAATTTCTTTATCATGAATTCTTGTCGTTGAAATTCACCTTGACATTGAAGGTTTTGGAAACACCATTAATGAATAAAATAAACATCACGTCAAGATAAAGAGAAAGATATGATTTTTTTTTGTCATCATCTTCATGAAGGAGTAAAACTAAATATTTTATTGTGAAAGATCCACTTGAATTATGAATTAATTTAAAAGATCGATATAACAACCTAAAGCTTACCGTATTACTGAAAACTCGGTATGAATGCATACATCTTCTATTTGAAGATTTTAAAATTGTAACAGAATATAATTCTGCCATTCACAAAGTGAGCTCCATATTAAAATTATGTGGAGATACTATCACTGATTATAATTTACTTGAGAAACCTCTCTTTATCTTTCATGCTTCAAATATGTTCCTACAACAACAATATCATGAAAAGAGATTTAAGAAATATTCTGAGCTAGTTACATGCCTACTTGCGGCTGAGCAGAATAATACTTTGTTGATGAGAATCCATAAATTCTGCCACACTGTGTAATGACCCGATCTAGGAGCCTAATTGTCACATGGAGAATGAGATATCCGTAAGCACCTCACCCAAGTCATCTTAAGCATCTCAAACATTCATAGGCATAAACACTTAAAACGTTTGTGGAAAATAAGGAAAAAAGAGACTATGGGCCGTTTTAAGCAATGTAGAAACATTATAAAAGCAATAAGAATAACTAATATACTTTATCGATAAGCATACCATCTAATACATCGATGGACGGAATCAATAATGGTAAGTTTTCATCAAATAGAAAAGACTCCATATTTGTGCGACATCGAAATTAAATGCCTCAAAAAGGCCATAAATATGCCGTCTCAAAATAAATACAAGGTAGAAAAGAAAATGATAGAGCTCCAAATTAAGGTCTCACCATAAATAAAAGTGCTAGTCTTTAATACCGAATAATAGCCACGTGCTAGTGGAGGCATGCTTTTCCCTACATGGTTAAATCATGCAGGCAAAAATATGCAGTAATACATTAGAATGTACTAAGTATGTGAGATGCAATGCATGTATGAAAGTGTAATTCCATCATTTATAAATATAACATATAACCATATATGAGATGAAAAATACATAAAGTGAGTTTAAGCAAGGAAAATTTCGAGTGGAAGAATAAGGGGTTGAATGAGGGACCTAGGGCTTTAAGGCTGGTTTAGGGTCCCTCTTTTGATCCAAAACAACAGGGTTTAGGAATAGAATGATGAAATTGACCAAACTGTTCCTCACTAAAACTATCGGACTCAACCTACAGAACCCCTTACGAGCCATAAGTCCTGTTTGTCTGGTACCTTTTTGAAAATCCCTAAAGCTGATTTTGCTGGACTCAAAACCACGAAACCATCTTATGAGCTGGCCTTTTATCTACAGCTTGTGGTTGGACTCTTAGAGTGTAACAGCCGGTAAAATTACCAAAATGCTCCTAGAAGAGAGAGGTGTGCATAAGCGTCTTCCAATACTCGGATGGCAAATTAAAGGCCGAATTTGTGATCAGCATAAAGAATTGAGGAGGGGGAATGGTCTCGGTCAATTTTTAGAGCGACCGAGTCAAAAGATAATTTTTCATTCTGAAACGCAAAATAGTGAGGATTCGTGACAGAGCCGCGTGGCAGATTCATCACGGAGGGTGACTTACGTTTTCCATAATTTTTTGACGGGATTGAAAAAACTCGTTCAGAAAGTTTTTCCAAAAAATGAACTGTTCTTGACCAGTCCGCGTTGCGGACTAGGTTATTTTGCGGCTGAAAAATTTCTAAAAATTCGAGGGGCATTCTGGTCCATTCCTAACAACTTCTAAAACCCATATATGACTAAAATATATTGTTTTCATGATGAAAGGGTTCCAAAACCTATCTTACAATCCCCTTTCTAGCAAATCATCTTGTTAAGGCTTGAGAAGAGTTGAGAATAAAGAGTCAAGAGGAAGTTCCAAGGGATTTGTGTCGAGTTGATGTTATCCCTATATTGTTTAATCTATACTATTATATTCAACCATCTTATATACCGTACATTCCACGTATTGACGCCACTCGGCGTTGCATCTTTCCATGATGCAGATACATGAGGTAGAGGACTTAAGCAAACAAATCATTGAGTTTCGGAGATTTTGATTTTCAGTCATTGGTGAACCCTCCTTGCTATCAGGAGGAGCCTTTTTTCCTTTACCTGTTATTTTATTCACTGTGTTGGGTAGCCATGACCTGTCATGGTACCCTCTTAGACTGTCTAGTTTAGTTAGAGGCTTCATAGACATGAGTTGAGGTCTAATGTTGAGGTCTTTTCCCTTGAGTTGAGTTAGTAAAATATTTACTTACCTTAGATGTTGAGACTGAGATTGTTGACCTATGGCCCTTGTTATTGATGAAGAATTTATCGAGAGGCTCACTACTTTTATTCTTCTATCTTACAACTTTTTGCTATTTTTGATGTTGAATGACTGGCTTGAGATCGAGTGGTTCGCTTAGGGACTAGGAATATTCTCTGGGTGCCAGCCACGCCTAGGGTACCCTCTAGGGCGTGACAAACTTGGTATCAGAGCACAGAGTTTAAGAGTCCTAAGGAGTCTATGAAGCCGTGTCTAGTAGAGTCTTGTTTATGTATGTGTTGTGCACCACACTTCATAAACAAAAGGCTATAGGACATTAGGAATGGTTACACTTCTTTGATATACTGAGTTCGTGCGATAAAGTTTTGATTCTATGAAACTCTCTTCTAATTCGTGTTTTACGCATTTGCAGATCGTGCCTCCTAAATGTACTGCTTCCCAAAGAGATGCCTCAGCCACAAACACTAAAAATCCCCTACCAGAGGTCCCTACCCGGATTGAGACGAGGAGACGGGGTTGTCCTACCAAAGTTATCGAGGTTCCACAAGCATCAGCTGCTCAGTCAGCCTCCACATCAAGCAGACTTTAGGTGAGCCATTGCTATGCTCAATCAGTTGGTAGCTTCCTAGAGTAATAGCCGAGGTCCCCATACCTCTAACTCCAGCATCCAACAACCTACAATTGCAACCAGGCTCAGAGATTTCTTGAAGATGAACCCGCCAGTCTATACGGGGTCTAAGGTCGAGGAGGATCTGAAAAAATTTATTGATGAGATGTGCAAGGTTTTAAGGGCTATGCATGCGAATGAGGTTGAGGGAGTCGAGCTTGTCACCTATCAGCTTAAGGATGTTGCTAATGTCTGGTATAACCAATGGGAAGATGGTAGAGGTGAGGATGCTAAACCTACTAAGTGGAAGGAGTTTGAGTGTGCTTTCCTCGACCACCTCTTTCCCCAAGAGTCGAGGGGGGCGAAGGTTAAGGAATTCATGAACCTGAAGCAAATGGGGTTGACTGTTAAAGAGTACAAGCTCAAGTTCATTCAACTGTCCCGATATGCCCCAAAGATGGTTTTGGATATGAGGGCGAGGATGAGAAAGTTCATGTTTGGATTGGGAAGGCATGTAAAAAGAGAGTGTAAGGCAGCATTGCTGATTCCAGGTATGGACATCTAATGGTCTATGTCCAACAAACTGAGGAGGACAAGAAGAAGGACAATGAAGAACAATAGAGCAATAAGGCCAAATCGGCAGGGCATGAGCCTAGCCAACAGAAGTAGAATAAGGGTGATATAACTTACTTTTAGAAGAAGTCTTCTAGCTATGTACCCTCTGTGGCAAGTGCGCCTGTTTAACAAAACAAGTATGACCAGAAATCTTATGGTCACCAGAATTTCAGAGCTCAGGGTCCTCAGTCCCAAGCTAGCGTGACCTAAGGCCCAAGAGGAAAGCCACTTATGGCAGATATGGCTAACTTCTCCTTGGTGCGTGCCACGAGGGCATAAATGCTTGTTATTCATGTGGACAACCAATCCATTTTCAAGGTGAGTGTCCTACAAAGAGATGGGGTGATAGGAGTAACAAAACTCAGTCTTCTATGGCACCCGCCTGTGGGCAGTCACCAAAAGGCTACTATTATGGGTGCAGGACACGGGACGAACTATTTGTATGCGATGGGTAATCGACAGGACCAAGAGGTTGCACCAAATGTTGTTACGGGTATGCTCCGAGTCGTTTCTTATAATTGTTATGCTCTGCTTGATCCGGGTGTCACTTTATCTTTTGTGACTCCCTATGTGGCCAATAAATTTGATATCTTTCCTGAGTGTTCGCTTGAACCTTATACTATTTCTACTCCTATTGGTGAGTGTATCCTAGCTGAGAGGGTCTATAGAGATTGTGTAGTTGATACGCCCAAATTACACTCCGAATAGAAGAGTAAAGCGGTCGTTAGTCAAATATAGAACTCAACCAAAGTTGAGGTCGATCCCACAGGGAACACGTAAGAATTTATCTATTAGTACCGACTTTCAGATGTAAATGCTATTCCCAAGATAAACATGCATAAAGTAAATAGGGGGTTGCGTTATCTAATTTAAATACTTTTGTAATGTAATTAACAAAGGCGTTATTCTGGTTTTCAAACAGATAAAGAGAGGCTAGGGTTGTGTTCCCTATGACATCTAATACGATAACTAAACTGGATTGGTAAACTCGCTCTCAATGGTGCGTGAAAGATCCAACAACTTAGTTAATCCCTAGTTCACCTTTCGGTCCTTCCTAGTGATATTTCACTCATCTCGTTTCGGTCGCAGAGTGCATATTATTCTAAACTTTGTTTTTGATCTCAGAGTACCCTCACCTTTCGGTCTCAGGCACTTAGACTAGGTTCATAGCCCCGAATTTCTGTTGTTAAACTCTTTTCCCAATCACTACATCCCTCTCGGGCATGCAGCGAATACAGGCTTACCCTAATGCGTCGACTCATTAAGGAGAAGTTAGAACGAAGAATTTAACAATACATGCAATAATCATTCTCACGAATTACCCCAGTTATCTTATTGAATCGTCATGGTTCCCACAACCCTAGTTGTGGGTTTATCCTAGCATAATATTGATAACTTGCCCACAACAATAAGATGAAAACATAATGAATGACTTACAATTGAAAGAACAAGAATCCGTGTTACAATCTTTGAACGATGATCACAATCACGAATCACACGTATTACAAAGCCAAACTATTGTTTTTCTTTCTTACTCTCTTGTTTCTGCCGTCAGAACAGAAGTGTTTAATGAAATAAATTAATATACTATTTATACTAAGTAAAACTAATCCGATACGATTTAGGAAAAATAGACTCGGCACAAGACACGGTCCGTTACAAGGATCGTCTGAGGCTAGACAGCCCGTCAACTGGTCCGTCTGGCTCAGCTACTACGTCGGCACGGTCCGTGACACGGCTCGTGTTGTGTGAGACGGGCCGTCTGTCCCTCTGTGTTGCTCCACTTGCACAAATTCTGATATTTTTGACAAGGGCCCTTTGAGTTACGTCACTTACACGGTACCCGACACGACCCGTCTCGTGGCAAACGGTCCGTGTGAACTTCTTTGCTCAATTTTCTTAAATTTCGACGAAAGCCTCCCCGAGTTACGTCAGTCACATGGCGCGTGGCACGGACCGTCTGAAGGTAGACGGCCCATGTGCCCGTCCGTGTGAGGGACGTCGTTGTCCATTTTCTGCTCGTTGCACTAAGTGTGTTGCCACGGTCGGTCACACG
Source organism: Solanum rostratum (assembly GCA_029948455.1). Classification (NCBI taxonomy): domain Eukaryota; kingdom Viridiplantae; phylum Streptophyta; class Magnoliopsida; order Solanales; family Solanaceae; genus Solanum; species Solanum rostratum. The sequence goes on along the minus strand of CM057050.1, from coordinate 35,245,878 downwards.
GACCGTGTAGGGTGACACGGCCCGTGTGGACCTTCCGTGGTCCTACACTTGGCCTTGTTTTCCACTCGTTCCTTGTGCTTTCCTCAATTATCCATGCCTTTGCTATTTTCCTGCATAGTATTAAAACACACCTATTAAACTAACAATAACGCTTAAGAACGCACAATAATTCTATGCCTTAAGGGTCGTAAAAGTCGTATTTTCATGACTCATCAACACCCTCAACTTAGAACCAATGGTTGTCCTCAAGCGATGACCAAAAACACATAACGACACACAAAGACAAGCGCCTAAAAAGAAGTAAATAGCGACCCCTTAATCATCAAACTCATGCTCAACAAGTATACTTGCAATGTGTTCACACCCCAACGGACTCTTATCAGATCAACCTAAGCACTACACCATATCCCGTTGGCCCTAATGAAGTTCGAGAATAAAGATGAACCAGTTAGTATAGCAACCAAACAGCTCGGTGATGGTGCCCCTCACTACAAAGAAGTCTCACACACAGTGTAACAATGTAACACAGAGACTGGAATGTAGATACTCACACTCAAAAAGATTTTCAACCGACACACAACTTTAGACAATATGCTTGCCTTTATTTTCACCACCTTGACTCTTGAATGACCTTTTTAGGATCACTTTAGAACTTTTACAGCTTGTAACGTAGGCTCGGGCTTGGGTGAGGTATATATATATATAGGATTAAGGTGACTGACTTTTCATTCCAAGATCCTGCTTTTACTCAGCCTCTACTTTCGGCCCCTCAAACTCTTCGTTTTCCCTATTTTACCACTTTGCTTTGCGGATGGGCATGGTTACCTTTTTCGTTCATTCATTCACACGCCCCAGACTTCCTTTTTTTTTCAGTCCATCTTTTCTTCTCATTACTCGACTCTTTCCCCCCTTTATTATTCTGCCTTTCTTACAATAGCCACCCTCAACTTAGGATTTTGGCTTGAGTTGAGGTTCACAATGTCTTTTTAAGGACCAGGGATGGTATAAGCCACCCTTAACTTAGGGCTTTGGCCCGGGTTGAGGTTCACAATGTCCTTAAAGGGACCAGGGCCTGAGTACAGGTCTGCAGATAGATTGGAAACATGAATTGGGTAATAAGAAAGAAAAGGTCTATTAAGGCTCAATCATTTGGTTCAAAGGGAGACACTTCATTTAGTTGATTCGTTTCAGGCTTAGTGACTTCTCAACAAAGATGGCCTAAGATCCTATCCTAATCCACTCATTCAATCGTTTTAAGGGGACTAACCAGGCAAGTTCTAGTTTACAAGTGCGTCAATCGAATTTAAGCAAATACACTCCCACACACATGGCACATATCCCCGACTATTTAGCACTAATCAACTCAGTCATGATTCATCATTCAAAATGCCAACTAGACAATGTACACCGTGGTTTAAGAGGATCACAAAGTTAGTCAATATGGGCTGCAAGCACACACAAGTTTCTTGGATTATTGTTCTTTAAAATTTTGGGCTACTATAGACTCTTATAAACACCTATATTTATACAAACAAAACAAACAAAACACACCTAAGCATGCCAGTTCTACTAGATACTACACCTTCAGAGAAAAGAAACATGGCAAGAAAAACTCATCAGGGTAGGATGCCCCACCCCCAGCAAAACACAGTGCAATGTCCTCATCGCACTATAATACATACTAAAGCAAAAGTAGGAGTGGAACATACCTGAGACGCCCTAGGCGTCAGGCGGGTTATCATGGCCCGATCCGACTAGTGGGTCCGGGCCGACAGCATCAGCATCTGGTCCCACGGCACTCCCAGAAGCACCTGTCCGTGCAACCTCGTAGGCTAGTTGCTCCCGCTCCTCCTGGGTTGCAGCTTCTCAACGCTGATCTCTCAGTGCCTTGCATAGCCTCCGTGCTTCCTCACACTGCGGGTCATCCGGAGGGCTAGTGCTGGCTGCGGTGCTTACCTTTCTCCTTATGACCGGAAGCCTCTGGAGGAGGTATCTGGGCAGCAGGTGGGACGAGTGGTATGCCCCAGCCCTCGGTCATGCTCGGCTCCACCGGGGCATTGAATAATGATATCAACGAATCTGGCGGTGGAGCCGGAGCTGGCACCGTGCTGTTATACCGAGCATACTGCTCTGTAATTTTCTCTTTCATATCCTGCATCGTCTGCACCAAATGCGCCATCTCATCATCGGACATACTTCCAAACATGCGATGGAAGTAGCCCTCCAAAGTGTTGACCTGCTCCTGCAAACTCTGTATTTGGCCCACTAGTTCGGTGCGGCGACGGTCCTCAGCCAGCTGCATATGAGCCTGCACCACTTGAGGCACCCTAACCACCATTTGGTCGACAATCGTCCGTGTCTGTCTCTGCTCTGTTACCATGCGGGCTAGAAAGTCCTAGGGGATATAAGTGTATCCCTGATGCGTCTGGGGTGCTGTGCCACTGCCCCCGGGCTGCTCAGAATCTGTGCCGGTTTGGGGCGCCATGGGGGGCTCCTCAAAAGGCAAGGGTTGCTGCGGAGGAGCCCGAGGAAGCTGTGTAGGAATCCCAAACCGCTGGGCTTTGCTGTTATACCACGGGTTGTCTATGTCCTTGATCATGGCAATGTTCACCACACCCATTGGATCTATCTTTCTATCTAAGTAGTGGGTGGTGGGGACACGGGCCTGCCTGCAAAGTGCTCGAATCAGGCATGAGAATGACATACCTCCACGTTCCGATAGGGCGCGGTCGTTGATCTTCATGGCAATGATACGACCCACATTAATACCAAGTCGGGCTACCAAACACGCTACTAACGAAGCATGAGAGAGTTGGAGTGTGTTGTCATTCACCGTGGGTCGTAGTCGGGCCCGCACCACCGACCACCAGAACTTCGCAACAAATGTGAGGGAGGCCTTGGTAATAGGAATCTTGGGGTTAGTCACCCAAGCTACCTCCGCTCCTTGGAGCGCAATCTGCTCCGCAACCCACTTCAACTCTTTGCCCCGTTCAGACGGGTCCGAAATGTGATCCTCATCAGTAATGTTCACATACCTAGCAATGAATAACCCATCTGGTGGGGCACGGTAGTCCGGGCCAAATAAAAATATGTTGATTGTATCCACCGAGATATCTACCTGAGTTTCTCGGATGGTAACATAGTCCCGGTGGGACAACTTAGCTGCAAGCCGCTTCTTCGCTCTTCTTGGCAGGTTGCCTTCGATGGAGGCAAGTAGACTGGCAGCGTAGCTGGAATTGAACTCGGCAATCGTATCAGGCCTATAATATCCAGGAGGGCTGGCCATCCACCCTAACTGGTAAGCTGCAAAGGCATTGCGTATCTCCGGGATGGCATCTAATTTGTCAAAGAGGACTCGCATCTCCGGAATGATCGGCCTCCCCTGATACCCCCCGGAGCCTTTTGTGATGCCATTTACATAGATTTCTTTTGCCCCGGGGACTGTCCACCGTCTGCGCAAGAAGAGCAGAAGCCACTTGGCGGTTTTCGGGTCAGAAGTCCGGGCCACCGCCTGGTGAGTAGCCTCGTCGTCGCTGTCACGGAGGATCAAAATATCATCTTCACCCCCAGCATTGTGCTCCGCGGTTTCGGGAGTGCCGGCCTCGTCTTCCTATTCTGGGGTATCTTCACCCTCCACCCCCACCTCCGGAGCTTCCTCCTCAGACTGGGAAGCTATATAGCATCTCACTGCACGTGAACAGGTAGTGCGAGGGGGGTGGGGGGAGACATTGCCGGTGATCTGCACAACTGACCCGCCTGCGGAGTCATCACCTGAGTCAATCCCCTGGTGTTGACTTGAGGAATCAGTGATTGAGTCCCGGAGACGTGACTCACGCTCGTCCCTAGGTTGGCGAGGTCTTAGACGGGGGCCCATATTAACCTGCAAACATCGCAAGGAATAAAAAGTTAGTCATGTCAGGATGCTTAGGACGACACACTAACGGTTACTCAGACTTCCCCTGTGTTAATCAAGTGACAAAAACCCTTAAGAGTGGCGTCACCCGGTCTATCATAGGGAATTTGGCACTAGAATGCATATTAGAGTCAACAAGGATCAATACATTCAAGCATGTAAGACAATAGTATGTGGGCACGGGGTCCTCACACGGGCCGTGTGACAGTACACGGTTCGTGCAAGGGCCCGTGTGATGGCCCATGGGCGGAGCAGAGGTGAAGTGGCCTGGGACGGACAGCCACACAGCCCATGTAGGGCCAGACGGTCCGTGTGAACAGGCCGTGTGGTGTGCCTTGGCACAGAGGCGAAGTGGCCTGGGACAGTCGGCCACACGACCTGTGTAGGGCTAGACGGTCCGTGTGAACGGACCGTGTGGCATGCCTTGGCACAGAGGCGGGACGTGGCCTGTACGGTCCACTACACGGCCCATGTAGTGACACACGGACTGTGTGAGGTTCCGTGACAAGGCCCGTCGTCCCCAGTCAGCCCCCAACGTTCGTGAATCCACATTCATACAAGAAACATTTCATCAAAACTCAAGATCGGCTATTATACTATGCGTACCGTCATTCCTACAATATTTGCCCAATTTTAAAGACCCTAAAATCACAAAGACCCTATGTTCAAGAGTTCAAGAGTGCAACAATGGTGATTTAGGGTAACCCATTACCAAATCCTTAAGCAATTGTACCCACAAGCGTCCTAGACTCCGCAATCAACCAAATACACACATAAAAATCACATAAAAGACTACAACTAGAAGAAAAATTCAAGCAACAACTAAAGAATGAGTAACCCAAAACACAAACTTACTTGAGAGAGGAGAGTAGAACTTGGACTCGAAAATTTGCCTAAGGGAAGGGATACGGATCGTGAGTGGATTGCACAACTCGTGTGAGAAGAGATAGAATTTTGTGGTGTGAGGAAGAGAGGGTTTGAGAGTGAGAGGGGATTTAGAGAGAGAGAGAGTGAATGTAAAATAAAAGTGGGAGAGAGGGTATAAATACCCCAGCATACGTGGCCCAAGACGCTCCAAAAAATGGGCCGTGCCACGTGGCACGGTCCGTGTCGTGTACCGTGGGCGGCACGCATCACTGTTCCCAAGGCGCACGTTCAAACGGTCCGTTACACGGTCCGCTCGAGCTCACACGAATCGTGTAGGACTACCGTGTAATTTACTTTAAATCGTGGGACAACCTTACCTGGGGGCACACCAAACGGGCTGGTAAACGGTCCATCCAGATTCAGATTGGCCGTGTGAACGGTCCATGTGGTGCCCCTCCATACGAAGTTTGGCGATGTAGTCACTCCCTTCGCCCTCATTCCTGATCATGCTTTCTTTCGCCATGTTCATCCTTCCCTGAGACAAAAAAATACAAGCCAATGTAAATCATAAGCCAATGTTTGATATATTTTTTTTTGTGATGGGTTGCCTCCCATTAAGCGCTTGGTTTAACGTCACGGCTCGACGGGGTTGTTTTGACTACTCAGACTTTGTCAAGATGGATAACCTCAATCAAAGAGGTTTCCTTCGCAGCTCCTAAGTACTTTTTCACGCGCTGTCCATTGACCTTCAAGCGGTGCCCGTCATCCGTCTCTAGCTCAACTGCTCCATTATTCAACACTTGTGCAATCTTATATGGGCCAGACCACCTTGATTTCAACTTCCCTGGAAACAGCCACAACCTGGAGTTGTAGAGCAGCACTCTGTCACCAATCTCAAAGCTCCTTGGTGCAATCAGCTTGTCATGATAAGCCTTCATCTTATCCTTGTATAGGGCAGCACTCTCGTAGGCCTGGAGACGAAATTCATCCAGCTCATTTTAACTGGTCCATCCTCATGTTGGCTGCCTCCTTCCAATTCATATTCAGGGCCTTAAGAGCCCAGATCACCTTGTGCTCCAACTCAATTGGCAGATGACAGGCCTTGCCAAACACCAACTGATATGGTGACTTACCAATGGGCATCTTGTAAGCTGTCTTATAGGCCCATAATGCATCATCTAACTTTCGCGCCCAGTCCGTTCTTGTGGCGTTCACAGACTTGGTCAGGATCTCCTTGATTTCCAAGTTAGACACCTCAACCTGCCCACTTGTCTGCGGATGATAAGGTGTGGCAACCTTATGTTGACGTACCCCATATTTAGCAAGTACAGCTTGAAAGGATTTGTTGCAAAAGTGGGAGCCCCCATCACTAATGATAGTCCTGGGTGTCCCAAACCTGGCAAAAATATTCTGCCTCAGGAACTGCACCACGCTTTTGCTTTCATTATTCGGCAACGCTGTTGCCTCCACCCATTTGGAGACGTAGTCCACTGCCACCAGGATATACTTCATCCCAAAAGAACTCACGAACGGACCCATGAAGTCAATGCCCCGTACATCAAATAGCTCAATTTCAAGAATAGAGGTCATTGGTAGCTCTTGTCGCCTTGAAATGTTTCCTTGGTGCTGACACTGGTCGCACCCTCGCACAAGGTCATGGGAATCTTTATAGATGGTGGGCCAGTAGTACCCACACTGCAGGATCTTTTTGTCTGTCCTGGCACCATCATGATGCCCCCCCCACTGGAGAGGAGTGGCAGGCTTCCAGGATGCTCAACATCTCTGCCTCTGGGACACATCTTCTGATGACCCCATCTGCGCATGTTCTGAACAAGTATGGGTCATCCCAAAAGCACCTGCGCACATCATGAAAAAAAAATTTTCTCTGGTGAGGGTTAAGGCCTTCCGGCATAATATCACTCACCAGGAAGTTAGCAAAATCAGCATACCAAGGGACTAAGTCCGCAGAAGCGGCCAATACCTGTTCATCGGGAAATGAATCATCGATGCTCAACCACTCATTGGCTTGGGCCGCGTCTTCCAACCTTGACAGGTGGTCTGCCACTTGGTTCTCTGTGCCTTTACGGTCCTGGACCTCAAAATCAAACTCTTGTAGCAGAAGCACCCATCTGATTAATCGAGGCTTAGCATCTTTCTTAGCCATGAGGTACCAGAGTGCTGCGTGGTCAGTGTGTACGATCACCTTAGCGCCGAGTAGATATGCTCGAAACTTGTCGAATGCATACACCACAGCTAGCAACTCCTGCTCAGTCACAATGTAATTCCTTTGAGCCTCGTTTAGTGTCTTGCTGGCATAGTAAATGGGATGGAAGATCTTGTTGCGCTTCTGCCTCAGCACAACACCCACAACAACTCCACTTGCATCACACATTACCTCAAACGGGGCACCCCAGTCTAGTGCAACCACTACAGGTGCAGAGATCAACTTCTGCTTCAAGGTCTCGAAGGCACGCCGACACGCATCATCAAACTGAAATTTGACATCCTTCTCCAACAGTCTGCACAATGGGTGTGCAATCTTGGAGAAGTCCTTGATAAACCTGCGGTAGAACCCAGCATGCCCAAGAAAACTCCGGACCCCTTTTACTGAGGTAAGAGGTGGCAGTCTCTCAATGACATCGATCTTGGCTTTGTCCACCTCAATCCCCTTGTCTGACACCTTATGGCCAAGGACGATGCCCTCCTTGACCATGAAATGGCATTTCTCCCAATTTAGGACCAATTGGGCCTCTTCACAGCGCTGTAGTGCCTTGCTTAGATTCTGCAGAAAATCATCAAAAGAATCACCCACTATCGAAAAGTCATCCATAAATACCTCGAGGGTGTCTTCGACCATGTCTGAAAAGATGGACATCATGCACCGCTGGAATGTTGCTGGGGCATTGCAGAGTCCAAATGGCATCCTCCTGAAAGCAAATGTGCCATAGGGACAAGCGAAGGTAGTCTTCTCCTGATCCTTTAGAGCGATCGATATCTGATTGTAGCCCGAATACCCGTCGAGGAAGCAATACCAACCATGCCCAGCTAGCCTGTCTAACATCTTATCCATGAACGGCATGGGGAAGTGATCCTTTAGAGTCCATCTGTTCAACTTCCTGTAATACATGCACACTCGCCATCCAGTGATAGATCTCAGCGGGACAAGTTCATTTTTGTCATTAGCCACCACTGTCATGCCCCCCTTTTTTGGGACACATTGCACTGGGCTTACCCATTTGCTGTCTGAGATGGGGTATACCACCCCAGCATCCAACCATTTGATGATTTCCTTTTTCACCACCTCTTGCATGGGTGGATTTAACCTTCTCTGATGCTCTATGCTGGGAATGCAGTCATCCTCTAATTTGATTTTGTGAGTGCAGATGCCTGGAGGAATGCCGATTATATCTGCAATGGTCCACCCAATAGCTCACTTGAACTTTTGGAGGACCCCCAATAGTGCCTCCACCTGACTTGCTTGAAGATCTGCAGCCACAATCACAGGAAGAGTGTTATTAGTACCTAAAAACGCATACCTGAGGTGTTGAGGTAACTCCTTGAGCTCCAGAGCAGGCGGTTTCTCGATAGAGAGTTTTGCTGGTGGTGTTGGCCTATTTTTTAAATCCAAGTCCAACTTCCGAGGAACGAATGGTCTGGTACCCATGCCCTGTAATACATAGATGGTGTCTTTGTACCCATCAACACCATCTCCTGGAAAGTTCATAAGCACTGCTGCCAGTGCGTCTACCGTCATCTTTTCCTCCATCGAGACTTCAGAGGAACCCTCGTCATCAAAATCCATGACAGACATCACAACTAACTCTTTAGGCCTTTTCATGGCAGCGCACACACTGAATTTCACCTCTTCGGTGTTTAATTGGAAGGTGAGTTCTCCGCGCTCTACGTCCACTAGTGCCCTGCCAGTTGCCAAAAACGGCCTTCCAAGGATGATTGGTACCTCGAAGTCCACCTTACAGTCGAGGATGACGAAATCGGTGGGGAAGATGAACCTGCCAACCCGAACCAGAACATCACACAAGATCCCCACGGGCCTTTTCACTGATCTATCTTCCATCAGTAGCCGCATGGTCGTGGGTGTGGGGGCTCCCAAGCCCAACTGTTGATATACTGCCAACGACATCAAGTTAATACTGGCACCCAGATCACAAAGGGCCTGTGCAAAGTCATATGCACCAATGGTGCACGGGATAGTGAAGGCTCCTGGATCCCCCTTCTTTTCGACCAAGGACCTTGTAGCGATGGCGCTAAAGTGGTGTAAATTATCAGATGGCTCAATCGTGGCTGTCCTCTTCTTAGTGACTAAGTCCTTCATGAACTTAGCGTAGCCAGGCATCTGTTCAAGTGTTCCACCAAAGGTATGTTCACAGACAGCTCCTTTAACATATATAGGATCTTCTGGAACTTGCCATCCTCTGCCTTCTTTTTCAGTCTTTGGGGGAATGGCGGTTGTGGTTTCGGGATGGCTGGCAGACTCGTGTAATTGGAGGTGTTCATCTCTATTGCCTGCTTGGTCGACTTTGGCTCTGCTGGCGTAGCCTCGGGTCTATTACCCCCATCGTCAACCTGCCCCTCTATAGGGCTATGTACCTTGTCACCTGCTTTCTCCTGACCTGCATCATTAGCAACAACTGGGTTACAAAGTACCTTACCACTTCTCGTGGTGATCGCCATGCAGTGGCCATCGTTCTTCGGGTTTTGCACTGTATCACTCGGGAGTGACCCAGCTTTCCTCTGGTTCAATGACACTGAAAGCTGCCCCAACTACTACTCTAACTGCTTGATCGAGGTGGAGTACGAGTCTACCAGCTGCCTAACATTGGACATTTCGCTCTTTACATCCTGCACCCCTGCCTCTGTGGCCTCCACTTTGCTTAGGACTTTTGTCATCATGTCCTCTAGCCTAGAGTTGCCGCCACCTTCGTTTTGGCGGTCACAATTTTTGTAGCCATCCCTATTCTGCCAGTTCCCTTGGTAATTGTCCCGATTGTAGTTCTGACCTTAGTTACTAGAGTTGAAACCCCGGTAACCCCCCGACTACCCAAAAACTGAGCTTCCTCATCGTAGTCACTGCCTTGATCATCATACCTGGGGAGTGCTTCCATTGCTTTGACCTTCTCAGTGCCCCCACCAAGGAACCTCTTTGACAGCAAATCTATTTGTGTCCGCATATGGGCCATGTCCTGGTCCCGTTCTTCCTCCTTCTTGCGCTGCTCCTCACTCATCTCAAATACCATCTCGGAGCAGTCTGCCTCTCTGGTGTACCATGCCTGTTGTTCTTTGCCACCTGATCTAAGATGACCACTATGTCCGGGAAAGTCCTGGACATATATGACCCTCCACAAGCTGCATCAATGATTGGCTTGGTAACGAAGTTACATGACCTGTAGAAGACTGCCCTCAAGTGTTCATCAGTGAGATGATGGTTTGGGCACTATTTGAGCTTTTGTCTGAATCTCTCCCAAGACTGATACAAGGCTTCATTCGGCATTTGTTTGTTAGACCCGATCTCATCTTTGAGCTTCAGTTGTCGTGAAGCAGGGAAGAATCTTTCCAGAAAGGCTTCCTTTAGTTCTCCCCATGTACGGATGGAATTGTGGGGGAGCTCGTTCAGCCACCTTATTGCCTCCCCAGACAGAGACAGTGGAAATAGTCTCAACCTCAGTGCTTGTTAACTAACTCCTGGAATTTCGGACGACTGACAAGTAGCCAAGAAATTCAGCAAGTGTTGATTTGCATCCTCTGTGGCAGCTCTAGTGAACAACCCCTTCAACTACAACATCTGCATCATGGTGCTAGTGATAGTGAATCTGACCCCAGCAGGCAGAGGTGGTAGTACTATTGCCCCAATGGTCCCAGCACCATCATCATCATCATGCGCTGCTAGTGGGTACTGAGGGCCTTGAGGTCTCAACGGGGGTTGGTGTTGCTGTGGTGGTACGAGTGGTACCTGGCGAAGTGGTGCCGTGGGTGGTACCACATTACCAGCGAGATCATCCATACCCAACCCATCCTGTCCTCTATCAGCAGGATTCACTGCCAACTCCCTCTGCCTTGCTGCTTCACGGTCCTGGGCGTTCATTCTGCGAATCGATTTAATAAGCTCGGGATCGTAAGGAATAAGTGCTTCACCCTTGCTTCGGGTGTTTGGCATGCAATGCTGATTCCCTACGAAGACAAAAACAAGAAACAAAGAAAAATTAGGGACTAGACTTACAAGCTGAAAGTAGCAACTAATAGACTAGTTCTTTGCCGCGTTCCCCGGCAACGGCGCCAAAATTTGATACGCCCAAATTACACTACGAATAGAATATTAAAGCGGTCGTTAGTCAAATATAGAACTCAACCAGAGTTGAGGTCGATCCCACAGGGAACACGTAAGAATTTATCTATTAGTACCGGCTTTCAGATGTAAATGTTATTCCCAAGATAAACATGCATAAAGTAAATGGGGGGTTGCGTTATCTAATTTAAATACTTTTGTAATGTAATTAACAAAGGCGTTATTCTGGTTTTCAAACAGCTAAAGAGAGGCTAGGGTTGTGTTCCCCATGACGTCTAATACGATAACTAAACTGGATTGGTAAACTCGCTCTTAGTGGTGCATGAAAGATCCAACAACTTAGTTAATCCCTAGTTCACCTTTTGGTCCTTCCTAGTGATATTTCACTCATCTCGTTTCGGTCGCAGAGTGCATATTATTCTAAACTTTGTTTTTGATCTCAGATTACCCTCACCTTTCGGTCTCAGGCACTTAGACTAGGTTCATAACCCCGAATTTCTGTTGTTAAACTCTTTTCCCAATCACTACATCCCTCTTGGGCATGCAGTGTATACAGGCTTACCCTAATGCGTCGACTCATTAAGGAGAAGTTAGAACGAAGAATTTAACAATACATGCAATAATCATTCTCACGAATTACCCCAGTTTGCATTATCTTATTGAATCGTCATGGTTCCCACAATCCTAGTTGTGGGTTTAGCCTAGCATAATATTGATAACTTGCCCACAACAATAAGATGAAAACATAATGAATGACTTACAATTGAAAGAACAAGAATCCGTGTTACAATCTTTGAACGATGATCACAATCACGAATCACGCATATTACTAAGCCAAACTATTGTTTTTCTCTCTTACTCTCTTGTTTCAGCCGTCAGAACAGAAGTGTTTAATGAAATAAAATAATATACCTTTTATACTAAGTAAAACTAATCCAGTACGATTTAGGAAAAATAGACTAGGCACAGGACACGGTCCGTTACACGGACCGTCTGAGGCTAGACGGCCCGTCAACTGGTCCATCTGGCTCAGCTACTGCGTTGGCACGGTCCATGACACGGCCCATGTTGCGTGAGACGGGCCGTCTGTCCCTCCGTGTGGCTCCACTTGCACAACTTCTGATATTTTCGACGAGGGCCCTTTGAGTTACATCACTTACATGGTACCCGACACGGCCCATCTGGTGGCAGACGGTCCGTTTGACGGTCCGTGTGAACTTCCTTGCTCAATTTCCTTACATTTTGACGAAAGCTTCCCTGAGTTACGTCAGTCACACGGCGCGTGGCACGGACCAGCTGAAGGTAGACGGCCTGTGTGAAGGACGTCGTTGTCTATTTTCTGCTCGTTGCACCAAGTGTGGTGCCACGGTCGGTCACACGGACCGTGTAGCGTGACACGGCCCGTGTGGACCTTCCGTGGTCCTACACTTGGCCTTGTTTTCCAGTCGTTCCTTGTCCTTTCCTCAATTATCCATGCCTTTGCTATTTTCCTGCACAGTATCAAAACACACCTATTAAACTAACAACAACGCTTAAGAACGCACAATAATTCTATGTCTTAAGCGTCGTAAAAGTCATATGTTTATGACTTATCAGTAGTATCCATCTATCATAGGGATACATTGGTTGACTTGGTAGAGTTGGAGATGGTTGGCTTTAATGTAATCATTAATATGGATTGGCTCCACGCCTGTTATGCCTCAATAGATTGTAGGAGCCGAGTTGTCAAATTCCAATTTCCGAATAAACCAGTCCTATAGTGGGAGGGAAGTTCTGTTGCATCCAAGGGTAAGATTATTCCCTACGTGAGGGCTAGAAAGCTAATTTCTAAAGGTTGTATTTACCACCTCATGTTAGTTAAATCTTACGATATCGAGTCCCATACTCTTGAGTTAGTTCCGATTGTGAATGAGTTCCCTAAGGTGCTCCCTGAGGATTTATTTGGAGTCCCTCATGATAGGGAGATTGAATTTGGGATTGATGTTCTTCCCGATACACAACCTATTTCAATTACCTTATATAAGATGGCCCCTGCTGAGTTGAAGTGTTGAAAGAGCAGTTGAAGGATTTATTAGAGAAGGGCTTTATGTTTCTCCTTGAGATGCTCCCATTCTGTTCGTACGAAAGAAGGATGGGTCTATCAGGATGTGCATAGACTATAGGCAACTGAACAAGGTCAGGATCAAGAATAAATATCCTCTCCCTAGGATAGACGATCTGTTTGACCAACTTCAGGGTGCCTCATGTTTTTCAAAGATAGACCTCAGATCGGGTTACCACCAGTTGAAAGTGAGAGAATGTGATGTTCCAAAGACAACCTTCAGGACTAGATATGACCACTTTGAGTTCTTGGTCATGTCCTTTGGGTTGACGAACACACCTGCAACTTTCATGGACTGATGAATAGGGTGTTCAGACCCTACCCTGACATGTTTGTAATCGTGTTCATTGATGATATTTTGGTGTATCTAAAGGATGATGAGGAGCATGCCAAACACCTTAGAATAGTCCTTCAGACTTTTAAGGACCATGAATTGTATGCGAAGTTCTCAAAGTGTAAATTTTGGCTCAAGTCAGTAGCTTTTTTAGACCATGTTGTTTCGGGTGACGGAATTCAAGTGGATGCCTAGAAGATTGAAACGATCAAGAACTGGCCAAGATCGACCTCTTCAACTGGCATAAGAGGTTTCTTGGGGTTGACAGGTTACTACCACAGATTCGTTGATAGATTTTCTTCCCTATCTGCACCATTGACGAAGCTGAATAAAAAAAGGTCAAGTTTTAGCAGTCTAAGGAATGTGAGAAGAGCTTCCTAGAGTTTACGAATAGATTTACCACCACACCTGTTTTGACGTTGCCCGATGGGATGAAAGATTTTGTGATATACTATGACATATCAAGAGTTTGCTTGGGTTTTTTATTGATAAAGAGAGGGAAGGTGGTAGCCTATGCTTCCAGGCAGCTTAAAGTTTATGAGAAAAACTATCCGACCCATGATCTTGAGTTGGCGGTAGTAGTGTTTGCACTTAAAATCTGGCACTACTACTTGTATGGAGTGCATGTGGATGTGTTCACTGACCACTAGAGCATGCAGTATGTCTTCAGTTAGTGAGAGCTCAATCTGTGATAAAGGAGATGGTTTAAGTTGCTCAAGGATTATGACATGAGCATCCTATACAACCCAGGTAAAGCTAACATTGTTGCTGATTCTCTTAGCAGGTTATCAATGGGTAGCACAACCCATGTTGAGGAAGGGAAGAAAGAGCTAGTGAAGAAAGTGCATAGGTTGGCTCGATTAGGAGTCCAACTCGAGGAGAATGACGAGGGAGGAATCAATGTTAAGGGTAGGTCTACATCATCCCTAATAGCAGAAGTAAAAGAGCAGCAAGATCGAGATCCTATCATACTCCAATTAAAGGAGGCTCTCCACAAACATAAAGTGATGGTCTTCTCTAAAGGGGGAGATGGGGTGTTCAGATACAAGAGTAGGCTATATGTTCCTGATGTTAATAGTGTCCGAGAGAGAATCATGGCTGAAGCCTACAACACTAGGTACTCCATTCATCTAGGCTCGACAAAGATGTACTAAGACTTAAGAGAAGTCTATTGGTGGAGTGGAATGAAGAGGGACATTGCTGAGTTTATTTTAAAGTGTTCGAATTTCTAGCAACTGAAGGTTGAGCATCAAAGGCCAAGTGGCTTGGCTCAAAACTTTGAGATTCTAGGGTGGAAGTGAGAAATGGTTAACATGGACGTCATCATCGACCTACCGAGATCCCAGAGACAACATGATTCCATATTTGTGATTGTAGATAGGATGACTAAATAACCATAGTTCTTGGCAGTCAAGACAACTAATACCACAGAGGAGTATGCCAAAATGTACATCCAAGATATTGTGAGGTTACATGGAGTTCCTTTATCCATTATTTTGGACAGAGTATCCCAGTTTACTTCTCACTTCTGGAGGTCTTCGCAGAAGGGATTTGGTACCAAGGTAAATTTGAGTACATCCTTTTATCCACAGACGGATGGTCAGGGGAGCGCACTATTCAGACGGTAGAAGATATGTTGAGAGCCTGTGTCCTTGACTTCAAAGGGAATTGGGATGACCATCTACAACTAATTGAATTTGCATATAACAATAGTTATCATGCGAGGATTAAAATGGACCCCTATCAGGCGTTGTATGGGAGGAGGTGTAGATCACCCATTGGGTGGTTTGAGGTTGAAGAAGCCAAGTTCATTAGGCATGACCTTCTCCACTAGTCCATGGAGAAGGTGAAGATTATTAGAGAGAGGTTAAAGACTGCAAAAAGCCGTCAGAAGTCTTATACCAATGTGAAGAGAAGGGACTTAGAGTTCGAGGTGAGCGATTGGGTGTACTTGAAGGTATCACCCATGAAGGGTGTCATGAGGTTTGGAAAGAAGGGAAATTAAGTGCTCGCTATATCGACCCTTATCATATTATGAGGAGAATTGGGAAGGTTGCTTCTGAGCTAGAGTTACCTTCTGAGTTAGATGGAATCTATCCGCTGTTCCACATTTATATGTTGAAAAAGTGTTTGGGAAATCCCACTTTGGTGATCCCTGTTGAGAGCACTTGAGTCAAAGATAGCTTGTCCTATGAGGAAATTCTAGTCCAAATCCTCAATTGACAAGTTTGCAGACTGAGAAAGAAAGAGATAGCCTCCGTTAAAGTTTCGTGGAGGAATAAATTTGTTGAGGAAGCCACGTGGGAAGTTGAGGAAGAGACTAGAGCCAAATACCCGCACCTATTTGTGCTTGATGATGAGAAAATCAAAGGTAATATTCCTATTCTTAACTTAAATTGATATTTATATCCTGAGTTGCTGTGTCTATTCTTGATATTCAGAGTAGAGTTATTGAGGTCGATGAAGAGTTGAGATGTTGAGTTATTGAGTGAGTATCACGATGAGTCTTGAGTCTTCGTGCCAATATACCGCTCCTACTCATCATTCGAGGATGAATGATCCTAATGGGAAGATGATGTAGTGCTCGATAAAATTATCAAAATACCCCTAGAGGAGAGAGATGCACATAACACGTCTTCTAATGCTTGGATGGAAAATCCAAGGTTGAATTTGTGATTAGCATGAAAAATTTAGTGGGGGAAAGGTCTCAATTGTTTTTTAGAGCGATCGAGTCAAAAGATAATTTTTTGTTCCGAGATGCAAAACAGTGAGGATCCGCGACAGAGCCATGTCGTAGACCCATCGCGGAGGGTGACTTATGTTTTTCCATAGTTTTTTGACGGGAATGAGAATACTCGTTCAGGAAAAGTTTTGCGATAAAATGAACAGTTCACGACTAGTCCATGATACTGACTGGGTTATTTCACGGCTGGAAAATTTCTAAAAATTTGAGAACAACTTCTAAAACTCATATACGATTTACATATGTCATTTTCACGAAGAAAGGTTACAAAACCTATCTTACAATCCCCTTCCTAGCAAATCATCAAGTTAGGGCTTGAGAAGAGTTGAAATTGAAGAGTCAAGAGGAAGTTCCATGGGATTTGTGTTGTTAGCAATCATCCCAGGTATGTAAGGTTAACCTAAAGCATGGAATTGTTCTTCCATGTGCCCCTATGAGTAAATTGAGTCTATGATTGAAGATGATGAGTTATATGTGAAAATCCTTGAGTATTCTACTGAGATTCTTCTTAATTCATGTATTTTCTTAAATTGATGATCATCATAAATTTGATTTACAGCGTAAGTTATTTTCATGAATAATTTTACAAAATTCTATGTTTATTTTACTAAAAAACACGCAAAAATGAATTTATGGGATGAGTCTAGAGCCTTGACGACGATGGTGTTTGAGATGTTGTGATTGTGGTCCAAATTCTTGAGAGTCTTGATGATGCTGTTGATGAGAATGATTTTCATGAGTCTTGAAAACTTAAAACTAAATTCGAAAAGAATATTTTGAGTCCATGGTGTTGATATTGATGAAATGAGTTAATGTTGATGATTCAATGTTGCTATTGGTGTACTACGTCCCTATGGGACCGATGATGAGAAATCTTGATGATGCTATTTTATGAGCATGTCTAGTTCTTTGAGGAGTATTGAGCACCAAAATGGGCGAGAGTAAGTCCCACTCGAACTCATTAACTACGTGGCCTGCTTAGGAGAGGATCAAACCGTAATATAGATGTTTCCTTTGTCCTAAAAGAGGACTGATATTATTTCTTGTGGATCCACTGATGGTGATGTCCTATACCCTGGGCAGGGTACTGGATGGATGTGGCAACAACATCGCTTTGTTGTATCATCACCGACTCATAGGTGATGGTTGTCGGTTAGAGAGACTCTCGTCTAGGTTCCATACTTATAAAACTTTGATGTTGATGTGATGGTATGAGTCTTGATGGATGTTGGTGTTTTATTATCTGCCCTTTTATCCTTGTTCTAGACGGGCATGAGTCCTTCGAGTTGAGTTAGGTTGAGTCGAATTTCCTTGAGATGCGTTTGATGTATTTATGAGATGTTGATTGGTCATTTGTCTACTCTTTATTCATGTTTAAATAGACTTTTGACATTCTGACTGAGTGTGATGTCGAGTTGATGTTATCCATATACTATTCTATCTGTACAATTATATTCAATCACTTACATACCGTACATTCCATGTACTGACGCCACTCGACACTTCATCATTTCATGATGCAAATACAGGAGGTAGATGACTATAACAGACGCATCATTGAGGTTCGGAGATTCTGATTTTCAGTCATTGGTGAGCCCTCCTTGCTATCCGGAGGAGCCCTTTTTCCTTTACCTATTATTTTATTTATTGAGTTGGGTAGCCATGGCCTGTCATGGTACCCTCTTAGACTATGTAGTTTAGTTAGAGCCTTCATAGACATGAGTTGAGGTTTGATGTTGAGGTCTTTTCCCCTTGAGATTAGTTAGTAAAAATATTTACTTACCTTAGATGTTAAGACTGAGATTGTTGGCCTAAGGCCCTTGTTATTGATGTAGAATTGACCGAGAGGCTCACTACTTTTATTCTTCTATCTTACTACTTTACGCTATGTTTGATATTGAATGACAGGTTTGAGATCTAGTGCTTCGCTTGGGGACTAGCAATAATCTCTGGATGCTGGCCATGCGTAGGGTACCCTCCCGGGGCGTGACATAGAGGTCTTTCATACTTAGCCATTTTTCTCATTTCCTTGTACCCTAACCAAAAAGGGATCCTACGGTCCACGTATCTACCACCCGTGTTGGTAACTCGTGGTTCATTTTCCTAAAAACTCTAATTTCTTTCAATTTCCTAATACTTGCATGAAAGTTATTCTTGTAGGCAAACTCGACAAGTGGAAAATGCTCATCCCAACTCCCCTTAAACTCCAACACACAAGCTCTCAACATGTCTTCCAATGTCTAAATAGTCCTTTCGGCTTACCCATCAGTTTGGGATGAATAGCGGTACTCAACTTCACCTTAGTGCAAAGTCCCCTTTGAAAACACTTCTAAAAGTGAGAGATGAATTGTACACCACAATCCAATATGATGAAAAGTGGAATCCCATGAAATCTCTCTAATTCTTGGGTATATAAATGAGCATAATCTTCGGTAGTAAATGTAGTCTTGACCAGGAAAATATGAGCTGACTTCATCATGTGTTCAACTATCACCCATATGGAGTTAAACTACTTTTTTGTCTTTGGGGAACCCACTACAAAGTCCATGTTGATCTCTTCCCACTTCCAAGTATGAGAAGTAGAAATTTCAATGTTTTGTGCTAGGCCGCCCGACCTTTGGTGTTCAACCTTGACCTGTTGTCAATTAGCACATTCGGACACAAATTAAGTAATGTGTTTCTTTATTCCATTCCACCAATAGATCTCCCTCAAGTCTTTGTACATCTTTGTAGTGCCGGGATAACTGGAATATGAAGAGTTATGAGCTTCTTGCATGATCAACTTCTTCAACTCACCATCATTGGGCACATATAACCTCCCTTAATATCGAAGTACACCATCTCCCTTTAGTGAGAAAACTTCTATCCTTCCTTCCCTTACCAAGGCTTTCAACTCAACCAAGGTAGAATCAATGTCTTGCTTATCTTTAACCTTCTCAGTCAAAGATAATGCAAACCGAAGGAGAACCATTGCATTACCATTTCCAGATTCACTCAGTTTCACCCCTGATTTAGCTAATTTATGAACATCCTTGGCCAACTCCCTTTTTCTATCATCTTAAAGATGAGACACACTACCCATGGAAACTTTACCAAGGGCATCAGCTACCACGTTGGCGTTTTCAGGGTGATATTTCACACTCATCTCGTAATCTTTGAGTAGCTCTAACAATCTCCGTTGCCTCAAATTGAGATCCTTTTAGGTGAATACATCTTGGTGGCTCTTGTGGTCGGTGAAGACAAATACATGAACTTCATACATGTAATTTCGCCAAATCTACAAGGCAAATACTATCACCGCAAGCTCAAGGTCATAAGTCGGTATAATTCCTCTAATTCACTTTAAATTGCCTTGAAGCATAGGAAGTCACCTTAGCATTTTGCATTAACACACAACCCAGCCCAATCCTTGATGCATCACAATACACGATGAAACTATCATTTTCGTCTTGCAATGTTAATATTTGGGCTGAAGTTAATCTACCCTTTAGAGTTTGAAAGCTTTTCTCACACCTGTTTGTCCACACAAACTTTGCGTTTTATTGAGTCAACTTGGTGACTGGTGACGAAATAGTGGAGAAACCTTGTACAAACCTTCTACATAACTGTCTAGGCCTAAGAAACTCCTTATGTCAGTATGAGTCAATGGTCTTGGCCAATTTCTCACTGCTTTGGTCTTCTTAGGATCATCTTTGATACACTCACTAGATACCACATACACAAGGAAGGCAACCTCATCTAGCCAAAACTTGCATTTGTCAAACATTAAATAAAGTTTCTACTCCCTTAGGGTTTGTAATACTACCCTCAAGTGTTGTATGTGATCTTGCTCATCTCGAAAGGAGATAAGGATGTCATCAATGAACACCATTATGAACATGTCAAGGTAGGGCTTGAACACCCTATCCATGAGGTCTGAAAATATCGCTGGTGCATTGGTGAGACCAAATGTCATGATCCAGTCCCAGCTATGATGGAGCCTGCTAGTCCTACCTACAGGCAAGACAATTCCCAACCCAAGGGTACCTGTCCTAGCTCTCTAGTCCTAACAAAATTGATACAACAATAATATATATACCGAAACCTACCCAAAACCTAGAAGTCAACTGTACAAAGTTATAATAGAACAAGGACATGTCATATACATATATCAATAATCATGATAATATACAAAACCAGGAGTGCACCTACAAATACCAAACTCTATTATATAAGGCTGATGTCTGGATGCCAAAGACGACCATCAATAGGAAGGAGACTGGGAAAAAGCCAGAGCTGCCGGTGGTCACAGAAAGACTCTTAAGCGCTCCCAAAGTTCTCCAAATCAGCTATCACGACCCATACCTAGACTTGCACCATGCGAAGATGCAGAAGTAGGGGTGAGTACTAGAAAAGGCACCCAGTAGGCATCATCGACCTATCGAGTGAAATAGTGAACATGAATAAAGCGCAAATATATAGAGAATCATAGCACTGTAGCAATATGAACTCAGATCAAGGCATAGGCATTTCTGGAAACCCTCAAACCACAACTGAGCTAAGAAATGTGAAGAACAATGATAATCTGAACCTACCCAAGTACTGAACATGGATACTGACTGACGAAGACTGTGTAGGCCAATACCATAACTACCCTCAATTAAGGCATAATGTTGTACTCGGGTGGAAGGCCCTAGTATCTATGCCAGTAAGCCAACTAAGCCACAATAAGCCTTGAAGGTACACCTGCATGCAATATAGAATCAATAGGAAATCACAGAATCCCTCATAACCATCACAGAATCTCATAGAACCATCATAGAATCCCATAGAACCATCACAGAGCCCAATTATCCATATCATCAGAACAAGGGTCAGTTTTACGTGGGTGTAAGGCCCTAGTGTCTAAGCCTGAATTCCCCCAGAGCCCCCATAAGTTGGAGGTACACCCACACATATTTAGGGTATGTAAAGTGAGTGGATCTGCAAGTAAACAATCGGGCCCCCGACCCCCAACATCATTACAATAACTGAGTCCCTGACCCATCAAAAGTAGTGTACACGAGGACTCGAACCCCTAATATCATCGGGGGAATCTAACCCCTGGGTCTTCCGACCTGGCCTTCGGTTAGGCAGTCAGCTATGTCCAAATGGTCTGACCCTAAGTGTAAAGGTGGGACATATCCCTCACGGGAGAAAGAATTCCCTTATCATAAACAATAGTTTCTGAACATCAGAGTATCAATCATGAGGCCCCGCCCTACAAAATATCAATCACGGGGTCCTTGACCCAAAAATCAGCCAACGTTCAGTCCTTGAAATCTGCATCCACCACCTGGCATCACTGTCGCGGCCACTGAGACACAAGTCCACGAGGAGCATCACTCAGGTTCCGGACTCTATAAATGTGACTACCGATGCTCAACGGTGACAGGGAGCGTCATCTAGGATGAGATGTATTAATCGGTCACTCACTCAACCAATCTATCTGGATCCGAAACTCCAATGTCATATCATGCCCAAAGTGAACGTAGGAAACCATAATTGCATCATGCTCAGAGTAAACATAGGCGACCACACCCTCAACCTAGTATCCCATAGTCCTAATCTAACCCAAACAATCACAATCACCATATCTCTCAGATACACCAAATACCCTAGAATCCCATGGAAAGAACTAATACAAACCAACTATCAGTAGTACATCGAATAATATACATATCACAAAACACCATAGAGCCATGCCTAGAACTAATACAAACCGACTATCAGTAGTACATCGAATAATATACATATCACAAAACACCATAGAGCCATGCCTAGCTAAGGCCAAGTATACCACAACCTCATCAATCCCCAGTGCCCAGAGAAAACATGGACGATCATTGTACATCATAGGTATCCAAGACAATCAGACTCTGCGGAGTTATGTCTATACTAGAACCAAGCCATAGTATGACATATAATTAATACATGGTCTCCCAGTCAGCATATCTCTATAGCGAGAGGCAATGCGCGATCATATTGGTGCAAGTCAAGTTAGTACGCATGCCTTCCCAGGCATTAGCTCATATTCAACCCCTACAAGGCTTTTTCTCATTGTAAAGAAACTTATACGGCAACGTCGGTGTAACCTAAGCTAAGGCCAAATAGACTAGACAATCAGAAGGATGACACCTACCAGAATCATATCGTAGCCCAGCTGGCCACAAAGGATATCTCCTAATACAACCATGTGCTGGCCCACTGAAATGTGCCCCTCTTAATAGGTTGCCAGTCCCTAGGACTATCCCATGTAACTAGAGTCTTATCGTATATAACCCAGAAAGCCCATAGGATATAACCTATACCTCGCTAATAGGGTCACACTTCCATCTCTAACCCGCTACTGGCTTGGTGTCAACGTATATCATATTACAGGTCACTAGGCTCCCTTAGCGGTACAACTATAACCGTCCCCAGAACATGGTGTATCTCTCCGGTCACTAACCAGTGGCACAAGTACATAACAGATAACCAAAGTATACAAGATAATATAAACCACTGGGCAACAAAAAATCATGTTTAATAAGAAAATTCTACCAAAAGAAATCAGTAACGATATAGATAACTGCAATCATATCATGCATATACATGCCAACAAGATATAGATACTAGATTCAGCGCATAGGGTAGAATGTAATGATGGGTTAGCCTCAATAGCTAGTATATTCTTCTAGCCTCAGACCATACACCTATACAAGAAAGAGTCAAGCTAAGCGTATGTACCTGTCACATATTCACAGCTCCAACCAACACCTTTCAGGGCCTTTCGTAGTCATATAATATAAGAACTCAGGTAATATAGCAACTACATCAAACACAACCCTCAATACAACAACTACCGTCCCAACACATTAATTATATACACAATACAAAGATCACATCTAGCCATGAACAATATATACTCCACAACTCAATCCATAACAGTACATTTCTAGCCATTCCAACTCAAATATGCAGACATAGATCAGTCTAGCATTTAGAGAAAGCCTAGCCTAACTGGCCTCTGATGTCTCTTGCTACGAGTCAATCAAACCAAGATTTCTCTCTCTGAATAACTTCTTGATGCTGCCCAGCTGTTCAAACATAAGTCACAAGATGATTATAACTTATTTGTCTATAAGATTTAAAGAAATAGGTGAAATTGCATCAATTAAGAGTAAAATAGGGAAAATCAAGGCCCACGCTTAAAATATCAAAACAATACTCATAAAATAATTCCCACATCACCCCAAGACCATACCTAGAAATTCAACCTAAAACGGATCCCAGAAGGCCAAGAAAAGGCCCAAAGATGAATTCAAAAACATTACATGGAAAATAATCTTCTCAAAACTTTCTCAGTCAAAATTCTAAAATACTGGACAAAATCAGCGAACACTGAACATACCACAACGTCCATCTCGTAAATTAGAACAATTTAGATACAAATTTTCCTTAATTCTGTTAAGAAAATTACTGAGATATTGCAATGTAAAGTTTTCACTCATTCCTAATATATCAACAAAGCAAAAGCATAGATTTACCTCAAAATACCTGTGAAATCTCGAATCTGACTTCACCATACCTTTCCTTCCAAAAATCCGAGTCACGTAGCTTTTTGCATCACCCAAATCGGATGAAAAATGTGCTTGAAATATATATATATATATATATATATAATTAGCTTCCTGGAAGACACTTATATATACACACTCAACCACATTTTGGCACAGCTGGCCACGTGGTACAGCAATGTACAACTACCTCAACCTTTCCTCCTTCCAATAATCCCTCAATCTCCTTTTTGTCATTTTGGGCTTGTCTGGACTCCGATTTTCACAAACAAACTATGTAACCCTATGGTTTTCGACGTTCTGGACCTAATGCAGTCGGAATTTCCAACGCAGATTCCTATGATAAAGTCAGGGTCCCACTTCTTTTTACGCAACTTTCAACGAAAATCCCCCAAGGGGTCAAATTACATTCGGATATCGCCGGTATTGAATGAATGATCGACCTAAACCAAAATGGAAATTCCGGAGCTAAGAACTCTATCAAAATTCTTATTTGGGGCATGGTTCCTAAGACCATTAATAGGTCAACTATTAATCGGTTCCAGCGATCAAATTTGCAATCCATGATATAATTGCACTAGACATGCTCCTAACCTAATTCGACTGTTTGGAGCTAATGAAATTGTTAGAGATTCATTCCAAGATCATTTGCTAGTACTTTACCTGAAAATTTATTTTACAGGTAAAACTTCCTGGTTAACTAAAAAATCCACATAACTCCCGAATAACCTAACCAATAATCACCCCAATAGTCTTGAGGTCACTATACACATGCTCAAGTTAACATAATAACAACAAAACCATATAAATGACTGAGAGGGTCATTAAACCAAACGACATCACTACAAACTCAAAACGACCATACCTAGTCTAGAACGTCGTCTTAGGAATGTCACTTTCTCTCTCTCTCAATTGGTGATAACTGGATCTCAAGTCAACTTTGGATAAGTGTGTAGCCCCTTGC
Source organism: Solanum rostratum (assembly GCA_029948455.1). Taxonomy (NCBI): domain Eukaryota; kingdom Viridiplantae; phylum Streptophyta; class Magnoliopsida; order Solanales; family Solanaceae; genus Solanum; species Solanum rostratum. The sequence goes on along the minus strand of CM057050.1, from coordinate 35,221,078 downwards.
AATTAATCAAACAAATCATCTATTCTTGGAAGGGGATACTTATTCTTGATGGTGACCTTATTGTGTTCCCGGTAGTCAATGCACGTATGGAGTTACCCATTCTTTTTCATTACAAATAAAATCGGAGCACCCCATGGGGAACGCGTAGGTCTAATAAAACCCTTCTCCAAAAAATCCTTCAATTTCTCTTTTAGTTTTTTCAACTCCATGGGGGTCATTCGATATGGAGGGATTGAGATAGGTTGAGTATCTGGAAGGAGATCTATACCAAATTTTATTTACCTTTAAGAAGGAACACTCGGTAATACACTCGAAAAGCCATTGGGAAACTCATTTACAATGGGAACTGACTCATGAGAAGGAACTTTAGAAGTGACATCTTTGACTCTTACTAAATGATAGATACACCCCTTACGAACCATTTAACGGGCTTTTAAGAAGGAAATGAATCGACCCCTACATGATAAGTTACTCCCCCCCCCCCCCCCCCCCCCCCCCCGTACTCAAGAATTGGCTCATTTGGGAATGGGAACTTGACCATACGAGTTTACTATAAATAGAAGCATGCAACTAATCCATCCCAAGAATCACATCAATATCTACCATGGAAAGCTCAACCAAGTCACAGGAAACAATTTATGCAAGATGGAGATGAGATAACTCCTATAGACTTTTCGGGCTATAATGGGCTCTCTTATGGGGTTACTTACTTCATAAGACTCATGGAGGACTTTTAGACAAGCATGAAACTTATTAACAAGTTTTGGGGTAACAAATGAAATTTTTTCTCTTGGATCTAAAAGTTCATATGTATCATAATAAAAAACTATTAACATATTGGTGACCACATCTAGGGCCTCTTCAACCTCTTGGTAACCATGAAGAGCATATAACCAGTTGGTCCTTTGGGAACCTTGAGCTTTCCCACCTTGGACTTGGGGCCTTATTCCATCGCTCCTACAATCTTTAGCATGATGTCTGGCATTCCCACATTTGAAGCAAACATTGGACCTAGCTAGACATTCTCTCTTATAAAGTCTTCCACACTTGGGGAAACTTGGGCTTTGGAGTTTAGGAGAAATCATCTTGTCCTTGGTAATATAGGGAGGAGGAGTGCTAGCAGATCCTTTGCCACCTTGCGTTTTTCCACCTTGAAACTTGTGACCATCACTACCTTGGCGAGAGTAACTCCCGCTATCAACATGATCCCTCTTGGACTCCCTTGCCCTCTCTCGAAGCTTCTCCTCTTCAATCTGCTCTGCATAAGTCATCAAACGGGAGATATCCAACTCCTTAACTAGCATGGCAATCTTGTATTCCCTGGAGACCGAATCGGAGATGCCAGAGCTGAACTTGCTCATGTGAGCCCTCTGATCAATGACCATAAAGGGAGGATACTTTGATAGCTTGGTGAATTTGAGGGCTTACTCCTTCACGCTAGCGGTCCGTTGCTTAACATTGATAAACTCTTGGACCTTTCCTCCCTAAGTTCAAGCGGGAAGAATCAGTCTAAGAAAGCAGACTTGAGCTACTACTTGTACCCTCTTTTCTACTCATTGTTCATATCAAATCTTAACCACCCCTTTGAGTTAGTAGGACACCAACTCAACTTTCTCCTTTAATATAATAACCATCATCCAGCTACCTAGTAAGCCTCCTTAATGAAGTCAATGGGGTCCTCCTCCGTTTTAGACCCATGAAATTCTGGAGGGTTCATACGCATGAAGTCAGGTACTTTAGTGGCTGGAGTAGGTACTTGGGGAGGAACGATTATCTCCTGGTTCGGTTGATTTTTCAATACCTAGGTCAACAAAGTAAAGGTGGCTTAGAACTCCGCATGAGACACTTCATCATCATGTTGGAGTGGAGGAACTTGTTGTTCAGGAGTGCTGCATTGATGGGGAGCTCTTTATGGTGACATGATCTAAAAATAAGAAAAAGGCCATTTTTAGTTAATGAAAAACCTTATTAAACTCTAAGGCACGACATGGATAAGAAAGAAGAGAAGACTTTCCTAAACTATCTCATAGCCTTTCACTCAAGATAGGGGCGCGCTTCACAACCTTGAATGAGACTCTATGCTACGCGGTATGCATGGATATCCTAGGAACATTTTAAAACCTCGTGCTCTAATATCAAGTTTGCAACAACCCAACCTAAGGGCCTATAATCACACGGCGAACGAGATACTCAGGAACCTCACCCAAGCACTACTAGAAATTTGATCTATTGGGACGGTTTAAATATCGTCGCTATAGACCTGAAAACCGTTGCCATATCCTATGACCACGTTTTAGCTGAGCGCCACAACTAATTGCGTAGCAATAGCTCTATTGCCACGGTTCTTTCCAACGATTCTTCTAATCGTGGTAATAAGGTATCTATTGCGACAGTTTTCTCTATAATAAATTGGCTACGGTTAGTACTATATTGGTACGGGTAGCAACCGTTGCAATAAACTTTATACCACGGTTCTTTTAACTATAGCAATAAATATCCCTATTGCTATGGCTTTTCTATAAGAAATTAGCGACAATTTAAACTATATATATTAGCATGGTTCTTTTAACTATAGCAGTAGATGTCCCTATTGCTACGGTTTTGCAATAAGAAATTGGCGACGATTTAACCGATATTAGCATGGTTCTTTTAACTATAGCAATAGATATTCCTTTTGCTACAGTTTTGCTATAAGAAATTGGCGACAGTTTAAACTATATTAGCATGGTTTAAGTGCATCATCAAAAGCACATTTAAAACTTTAAATTATATACAAGTTCAATTCAAAGGTACCATTAAAACAAAGCGCAAATAAAAAACCAAGGCATTACAATTTGTTTTTTAGTAGTCATATATTGTTCATGGATTCAAGATAAAAGATTAAGAGACATATATACTATGAAATGTCCACAAGATTCTCCCTTCCAGCATATTGAAAACATCCCTAGGCCTAGGTGGATCATCATTCGAACTACCGTAACCTTCGCAAGCTTTGTCGGTCCCATTCCATGACAATGTGGCATACCTCTTACGAAGATACTCTGCATCCAGTGGATAAGTTGGGACAGGAATCCGTCACTAATGTTTTCAGCGTAGGCAGCAACCAATACACCGCAGTCACTGCAAGATGTGAGATCAAAAATTAAAAATATTCAAACAAAGACAAAATCACTAAGAATTGTGGAGAAGCTTATAGGATGTTAAAGAACTGGAAATATCAAACAGATGAAACTGGTGGCATATATAAAAGATAAAAAGTATTAAATGTTGCATAGAATTTCAGGTATCATTTTTTTTCGATACTTTTGATGATACATATAAAGCTAGTGTCTGTAATGGTATGTCAAGTATCACTTAGTATGGGTTTTTGCAACACAATATAGTTGATACATATATCAGGGGATAAGTGATACTTCTAACAATATGGTAGTTACATACAAAGATATTCCCACTTCAATTTTAATGGTGTCAGATATAGAGAGAAAATGTATCACTTCTTGCATTGATTTAAAGGTATCAATTTGAAGTATCACACATATAACACCAGAGAAGTATCACTCATGTAAAATATTTTTGATACCTTCTTATTTGGCATGCTGTTAAATGAAGACTAATACTTAAAAAGAACATGTATCATCTATTTCACAAAAAAAAGAATGGTACCTCATTTGTTTCTTTGAAGTCATCAACACGCAACACTTTCATTCACTTTTTCAATTTCATCATCTACATACAATAAATGAAAATACAAAATAACTTGGTAATTCTTTAGCAAAACCTTAAAATTGGACCCATTCATGCAGATACTCCCTATATGCAGTAGACTTCTAAACCAAGAAATCGTATGAACATCAGGTTGATGCTATCAGCAAGTGTCATAAGAGGTAGCTACGGCTATTACCATTCATTTTTTATTAAGTAAATAGATATCATTAAAGAGCACCAGGTTGATGCTATCAGCTAAGGTTGATGCTATCAGCTAAAGTATACAAGAGTGAGTTAGCTCCGGTATAAGGTCGAAGGTCCTAAGCTAGAGTCAAAGAGCTAAATAAAATCCCGAAAAATGTCAACATTATTTACAGGAGACAATATTTCAGCTAAATAAGTAAACTAGGTAGCTAGGTTTTAGAGAGTGATTCGAAATTGCATTTATCATTGCATTAGGTCATGAAACATTAACAAGGCCGAACGACTAATGGAATTTAACGAGTTACAGAAGTATCAACCTAAAAACAGATTCAGACAATCCACAATGAGATGTAGCATCTTTTTTCAAGTCTTTTCCCTACAATAGCTCTGTCAGCTTTCATCTAGCAACCTAGATTTAACCCATAATTCATGACTTGTAACTTAAGAGCAAACCCATAGATCAACTCATTAAGTAGATGCTTAAATGGGCATGAAAGGCAATGGGTCAAAGAGCAGTTGTTATTTCAATAATATTGTGGAAATAGAAACCATATTGCAACACACACTTTCTTGTAAACATTCACTGTTATACCTTCACTCCACGAAGTCCGTTAGCAGTAATAAGCAGCCTACGATATTGAGCGTGACCTTCAGGATATTGATTCATGGACTTTACCCTAGCAAGGGCTTTTTGCATCCTGACTTCAGTCTGTTTTCTTCCTTCCTTCAGAAAATCATAATCATCCTCAATATGTTTATATTTCTTCCTCACTTGATGCCCTCTTATATGAGCCTTCACAATGAATAGTGAAAATGTCAGCATAAAGAAAAAGACTACAGATGTTGAGCTATATAAAAAGGGTAACTTTAAAGCATTCAAATATAACAAATTAGCTTAAGAACAAACACCAATATATGAAAATTTGATTAGCACATTTTCCATAACAACACACACTGGACTCGTGAATTAACTTTTGCATGTGGAAGTTGGTTAAACAACTTAAAGGCAAGATACTCCGCATCAACAAAAACAAAAACATAAGTAACTAGCGGCCAAGTGTATAACAATATTTGCTATTGAAAGAAGCAATGCACCTGAATTTTAACAATTTTTTGTCGAATTAAAACGACCTCTTTTCTCTTATTCCAGCCACGGAACTTTTTTCTGGATTTGAATGGCAGCTGCATGAGCTATATCATTGTTTTGCCCCAACTTACAAGCTCTAGAAGCTACAATAGAAAGAGCATTCTATTGTCCACTGGATGACTTTCCATTCCAGATGCGCGGTCTGGATATGAATGAAATTTAGAACACTCTTGGTGACTATCTTCTACAGTGAATTCATTTCAGTATGAGATCTTTAACAACAAATTTAGCACTCGGCACAAACAACTAGTTAAATAAATATAGCCAAAAAATTCAACAATACGTCTGAAGAGATCACATATAAAAACCAATTGCGAAGAACATTACCTGATTCAGCTTCTTCACGTGCTTCTGTTAAAGTGCTTGCTAGACTTGTTGAATCAGTATTAGCTGAAGGTAGTTTCTTGTGTCTAATAGGAAAACTATCACACAATAAGCATTCATTCAGATAGTTTCAGTGAGCTGGTTTAGTGCTTCTGATGCAACCGACATTCACCTTGTTACCCTGTCAAGAACAAGGTCTATAGATTTTTTAGGAAAAAAAGACTAAAAAGACAGTCCATAGATTTTTTTGATAAGTGTATTTCAACAAACTAGTACCAAGGAGGTACTACAGAGTACAACAAAGACAATTATTGAATGTCATATCATAGAGCTCTTCTATCACTTTGCTTTTTCTCTTTTCTTCACCTCAACCTACTTTCAGCTTCTCATGTGCTTCTTTAACTGTCTTCCCATCCTTCTTTTTCCTCCAGTTATGCCCGTCTTTCCTAAAGTATCTTAGCACCTTCCTATCAAAAAGAAAAACAGAGCCACCTGAAGAGCAAAAGACACATTAAGAACAAACATCTAAACATGAAAAGAGAGAAAATCAAATCATTAGCTTTTCCTTTTAAGGGAATAAAAATATGTATAACAGACTGTTCCAATCATCAACAGTGATTGCGGGTCACTAGTCTCGCAGTGAATAATGTGTATTCTTCCAGTCACTTAGAAAACAAAATCTACATGGAATATGGGAATAATATCAGATAATCTTCGAGTTCCTTACTCCGATGAGAATTTTGCAGGACAAAGTAGGACCATTGGAAGGTCGTTTACAAAGTCTAATAATTAGGATCTCAATGAACAGGCTGAAAACCAATAAAACATGAAGACCAAATTATTTTAGATCAAGAAGCAGCAAGTTAGTAAATGAAATCATTTCCTTGATAACTACAATAAAAGAAATTCTTTAGTTCCTACAGAAAGGAAATTGTTGCTTAGTCTAAACTCGTATTCTCTTATAATTTATGAACAAATCCATGACAAATTCATAGGATCTTGACGTATCCATAAACAAATCCATGACAAATCAAGTGATCCTCCACTACATTTCGACAATGCCAATTACGATTAAACCCATCTGTTATTCTTTATGATTTTTCAAAACCTTTTAATAGAATTTCTGATTTTGAACAATATAGTATATATGCACTGTAAGAGATTGTGGGGACTTAGAAATCAACAAATAGGCAGAGAAATAAAAAATCATACCACTGGAAGTTCAAAGTTTTCTGTGAACAAAACCCCTTGGATGAACGAAGGTTTTGGGTGTAAATAGAGATCGAAGACGAAGGTTTTCTAGACTACCGTGACAATGAAAAGATTTTTTGGAGACAAGAAATGCTGACCGACGTGCGTGGTTGATGAAATGCCTACATTCAGAAAGTCATTACCTTAAAGCAGTTAAAAACAATCAATTTTACTCCCAAAACTTCAATCAAAAGCTCAAATCACACAATAATACAAAACCCCCACAAAGGATATAGCATCTCAAAGCATAAAAATCTCATTGTCCGAAAATTACCTGTAAGAGAAAATGAAGAATAGTCCTTAGAAAGAAGAACAAGAAAGTTTACTTTGACTCTATTTCTCAAGACTTCAATTGAATGGGTTCGATTCGTAGAAGAAGATGAACAATCACCTTCTTCTTCAACTGTGTCTTCTTCTTCAACAGTGACGCCGACAACTCCTTTTGTGGGAGAAAACGATAATATTTGAGACAATATAATAGGATTAGGCGCGGACACACTAATTAGTGGAGGAAAATATAATAATCTTGCGGGGATTTTTATTTTTTTGGCTAAAAATAACCGTTGCCATAGCTACTCTATTGCAACGATTAGGCGAAACTGTTGCAATACTAAATTTATAGCAATTGTTTCTGAGCTAATAGCACGGTTTATTTTAATAATTTTTCTACTATAGTCAAATATATATTGCCATGGTTACAAGCATAGCGATAAGCCATCTATTGCCACGGTTGTATAACCATTGCCAAATAACCGTAGCAATATATCAAATTTCTAATAATGAAGCCATCTTAAATACCTCAAGCATTCATAGGCATAGACACTTTAAATGTTTGCGGAAAATAAGGAAAAAAAGGAATATGGGACTTTTTTTTTTAAATGGAGCAACATTAGATAGCAATAAGAATACTAACATACTTTGTCTATAAGCATACCAATGAATACATCGACGGATAGGACCAGTAACAATCAGTTTCCATCAAATAAAAAAGACTCCATAATTATGCAACATAGAAAATAAATGCCTTAAAAAGGCCATAAATACACCGTCTCAAAAATAAATCCAAGGTAGAAAAGAAAATGGTAGAGTCCTAAACTAAAGGCTCACCACAAATAAAAGTGTTGAACGCTGAATATTATCCACGAGCCGGTAGAGGAGTACCTGTCCCTACATGGTTAAATCATACAGAAAAAATATGCATTAGTATGTTGGAATGGCTTCATTGATAAATATAACATATAAGTACATATGAGATAAAAGATACATAAAGTGACCTTATGCATGCACAAGGGATGTAACTCAATATGAATAAGAGTGAATGCATGAGAAAGCACATGTAATGGAAACATATCATAGGATCATACACTTGTGGAGTAGACCTTAATTGACATAAAAGACAATGGGAGCTACTACTTGGAATCCAACATAACCCCCTATGTTGGCAGGGGGAGACCACTTTCCAGGTGGATCTTCATCAACTTCGCATGCAAAACATAAATAGCTAACGTTGATCCACTAGCCTAGCCTACAAGGGCTCCTATGGTGGCACATAGTTAGGGAATTTGAGATTTAGCTTTAATTGGTCATGCCTCAACTAATGGAATGAAATCCAATCCCAAGTCTAGCCGGTGCTAAGTCAACCCACAAAATCTTTTAAATATAACTTAGAATCTAAAGTAACAATCATAGGAGTAGCTCGAACTTTAGGAACCACCAAGTGAGAATTGTCCTTTCATCTTGGGGATCTTTCTTAAACATATTTAGGGCAATGGTTAATATGCTTATATCTTTAACAAATCATTACTTTATAAATCAACTTTAATGCCCTACTAATCTTCATATGTCATGCAAAACTTTATTTGAAACCAGGTGGGCTAGTTTTTTTTTTAAATAGAACAATCATAAATCACATAAAACATGAGGAAATTTCTCTTTTAAGGACCAATGAAAACGCCCATACTTCATCATTATCAAAATTCATCATTGGGATCATCATCAATATTTCAAAAGGTGCATTTACTTAGTAAAATATCGTAGGATATCATGAATATCATTTAATCACTTAAAGCATAATGAAATCATCATAAACATGCATACTATCTTAAAGGAACATGAAGAAAAGGTAAAATACCCAAAGGTAAATTGTATGGGTGAAAGGGTACCCATAAATCAACTCACATACCTTATAAATCTTAGGAGAGAACAAATTTGAAGCCCATGAGATGAACCTTGAAAACCCTAGCTTTCTTGCCCTTTTCTAGAGGGTGTTATGCCTTAGGAAAATTTAGAGTGGAAGAATGAGGGGTTTAATGAGGGACCTTGGGCTTTAAGGCAGGTTTAGGGTCATTTTTTAGATCCCAAAATGATAGGGTTTAGGAATTGAATGATGGAAATGACCAAACTTCCCCTAATCAAAACTACCGTACTCAACCTACAAAACCCCATTTATGGGGCGTAGGTCAAATCACGGGCCGTAAGTTCTGTCTGTCAGGTAACTTCGCTGAAATCCCTGAAATGAATTTTGCTGGACACAAAATCACGAAACCATCATATGGACTGTCCTTTTATTACTGCTCGTGGTTGGACTCGCAGAGTCCTTCCACACTTAGCCATTTTCTCTCATTTCCTTGGACTCAACCCATAAAGGGATTCTACAAGCCGTGGACACATCTATGGGACATGCTGGTAACTTATGGTTCACCTTCTTGAAAAACTCTAATTTCCTCCAACGGAAGGCCCTCCAACTACGAACCTACCTACGATTCATACACTCTTTTACGAGCCGTCAAAGGGGTGTGTGGGTTACCCCACACTTGGGAAATTTTTCCATTCCTAAAGTTTCATGATTAAGGATCGGCCTACAGGACATAACTCCTCGTACGGGATGTAAGTCGAACTTGTACAATGACTCCAGGTCATTTTCAGGTCAATTTATTGCTTTTAACAGGATCCTTAACTAGGGGTCATTACATAATGGGTCTGCTCCATTCCCTAAAATGAATGTTATAGCAAGGTCTAATTAGTCTGAATCAAGATAAAATAATTGCCATGATCATGATCACGATCACGATTGAGGACGCAAGCAAAGGCATGATGGCAAGGGAAATACGTATCGCCTTCATGGTTAAAACAAATATGAAACAAAAGGGTTTCTCAAAAATAATCTTTCTAAGTGAAGAATTGATATTTGTCATCGATGTGCAATGAAAAGACATTTGGCACATGATTGTCGTACGCTCGATCATTTTTTCATGCATTATCATGCCTCCTTCAAAAGAAAAAAAATAATTTAGAAGCCCAATTGACCTTTCATAATGATTATTGTAAAGCAACTCCCTTAAAAAAATATTATGATATTGAGGCAATCTTTCTTATAAAGATGATGTTGACTTATAAGCTTGTCAACTAATATTCATTTTAGAGTTGAAGACTTCTACGAGAATATTGACTAATGAATTGATCATCTAGTTGAAAAATAAAAGAATAATTATTATTTTCTATTATATTGACAATCATGTTATTCTTCATAAATTCTAAGCATTATATCTTTACTAGTTTTTATAGTTTTCAAGTTAGTTTTTATATCCTTATAACAATTTCTTTATTTTTATTAAGAGTATGAAAATATATTAATCATCAATCAGATTCACAATCAATTATGATGATACGTGCCTTATAAATAGTGCTACAAAACATACAATTTTAAGAGATAAGAAATATTTCTCTTATTTGATTTTGAAAGAAGTATGTTAATACAATTTCTAGTAGGACAAAAAAAATTAAAAGTTCAAAAACAGCTAATCTAATTCTTGCCGGAGGAACAAATTTAACAATTAATGAAATATTATATTGTAGTACGTCTCAATGTAACTTATTATGTTTCAAAGACATTCGTCAAAATGGCTACCATATTGAGACTACAAATTATGAAAATAATGTGTATTTTTATATTACTACAATGATATCAGGTATAAAGTTTATACTTGAAAAATCACTTGTTCTTTCATATGACTTATGCTATATAAGTATTAGCATGATTGAATCACATATCATAGTAAACCAAAGATTTACTAACTCAAATAATTTTATTATTTGACATGGCTGGTGGCCATTCCAGTTCTAATACGATGTGCAAAATAATTGATAATTCACATGGACATTCTTTGAAGAACAAAAAGATTTTTCAATTTAGGGAATTCCTTTGTGCTGCATGTTCTCAAGGAAAATTAATTACTAGACCATCAATTATCAAAATGAGATCCCCAACATTTCTAGAATGCATAGAGGGTGATATATGTGGACCCATTCACCCATCATATTGATAATTCAAGTATAGTATGGTTTTGCTAGATGCATCTACAAAATGGTTATATGTGTGCTTATTGTCAAACCGCAATATGGTATTTGTGAGGTTATTGGTTCAACTAATAAAATTACAAGTATAATTTTCAGATTATGCAATTAAAACAATTCGTCTTGATAATGCTGGTGAATTTACATTTTTCTGCTTTTAATTATTATTTTATATCAACTGGGATAACAATTGAGCATCCAATCTCTCATGTTCATAACCAAAATGGCCTAGCAAAATCATTGATTAAATGCCTCCAATTACTTGCTAGACCAATGCTTATGAAAACGAAACTTCTCACTTTATTATAGGCTCATGCTATTTCGCATGCAACAAATCTTGTACGTATCAGACTCATAAGTTATCATAAAGTCTCCTTATAACAATGGACTTTTGGTTTCCTTCTTAGAATATTTGGATCTGCCATATATGTTCTAATTTCTCCATCACAACACACAAAGATGGGTCCCAAATAATGTAAGAGATGCATGTTAGGTATGAATCTCCTTTTCTTATAAAATATTTGGAACCTATGACTGGAGATTTATTCACAACAAGATTCGCTAATTGTCATTTGGATGAATCAATATATCCAACATTAGAGGGAGAAAGTAAATAACCGAGAAAAAAGATAGATCAAATTGTGTTGTCATTATCACGTCTAGATAATCGAACAAATAAATGTGAACTGAACATTCAAAAGATAATTTATTTGCAGAATATTACAAATCCACTACCAGAGCATTCACTTACCTATCAAGAGGTACTAAATATCAGATTCTAAATACTAACACACTAATTCTTGTTGATGTCCCGATATGATAATTAATTAATTAATTAAGCAAATGATTTTAAACCACACTTAAAATATGGTAGATCAATTGATTCCAAAGATAAAAATCCTTGAAAAAGAAAAAAAAAACAAATGATCAAGATAGTCATAATATGAATGAACTTATATAAGAAGAGGAAGAAGACATAATAATTATTGAAACCTTAAACATGCTTCAGGCGCTTTAAAATAATGAAGAGATATCAATGAATTATGTCTCATGGAGAAAAATACGAACCTAAAATGATACAATTGTCAACAATAATTTTGCTTGTAATGTTGGTGCTGAAATAATGCAACGAAATGAGGATGTTGAACCAAAATCTATCGAGGATATGATGTACGCCTTAACATGCCTCAAAGACATTAAGAAGGTATTGTAGTCACCATAGCATATTTAGCCAACAAGGAGTCGAGGTTGAACTCATAGTAAGCGATTTTACAAGGTTAGAAGTAGTTAATAAGAGTGTTTGGAACTAACATGTATCTAATAAATGATTGCGAGATTTGAATTAGAATAATAATTAGGCGATATGTCGGAGGGTGTTCTAACCAGGGGCAAAAGTTCAATAAATGCGTCTTGATGTCACCCAAACTACACCTCTCAATGAAGGTATAAGAGACCGCTATCAAAATATAAAACCTAATCAAGGTTAGGGGTGATCCAACAGGGTATAAGGTCTACACCTTGAGTAATTATGAGTAATTAGGATGAATTAATCTACTTATCACCCAAAAGAGGGGGGAATTTCATAAAATACAGTAATTAAACCTAAACTAGAATCAAGTTATCAAGAGAAAGTGTCGTAAAATCAGTGCGAGAAATAACTAGGTATTGTGTTCCCCATTAATTCCAAACTCAGTATAGCCAGATAATCGTAACCTTTTCTAGCGTGTTGCATGCAAAACTGGTAAGTTATATTTACCCAACCCTTTGATCCAGGTGAGAGGCGAATTTCACTATGTGATTTGATCCATCTCTGCAGTGTTGCATTAGTAATCATTACCTTTTGTTTCAGTACAACCATCCCTTGATCTGGTTATGTTGATTAGACAAGGGATCACATCGAATCCTATTAATTATACCTTATCCCATTCATTACCCCTTTAATTTAGTAAGTAAGAATCAGACGAATTCTAATGTTGCCACCATTAAAAAGAATTCTAAGTGATGAGATAATTAATAAATGCATGCACACATTCTAAGGATTACGAATTATCCAACTTTTACTTTCTTAGTTCTTCATGGTTCGACAACCCTAGTTGTGGATTTAGCTATGCATGATCATTGTAGATGAAATGGTATGGAATAACATAATTATATACATATAATGATGAATTGAAGAACGATAATTTGAAATCTCCACAAGAAATCACGGTGTAATAAATCCAATGTAATGTCAAAAATAATCACAAGTAACAAATTCTTAATGTTCTTACTACTATGTGGGTCGTTCTCCTTCTAAAAAACATAAAAACCGATATATAATTAGTAAAAACCAGATCCAAAATGAAATAGAAAAAACTAGAATCGCCAGCTCGAACAGACAAGGTTATGGGTCGTAGATGGAATCATGACCCATACATGGCTTCGTAATTTCGTTCGAACAAAATCCATCTTTAACATATGAACTCCTCTTATGGTTTTTCTTTGAACTTATGACCCTATGGGATTTTGTCCGTTAACGTTTTAGCAAATCTTCAAAATCCTGAATCGCCAGGCATGATGTTACCAAAGACCCTTCATCTGACTTACGACTTGTAAGGGCCCTCATCTTATAACAATTCAACATTTATCATATTTTTTTATCTTAAGAGTATGACCTCACATATGGATCGGAAATGATTTTAGAGCTCGTTTGACATCTCGTACCTTCAACATCTGAAAATCAGCCTTTGACTGAGTCTAACCCATGAACTCATCCTATGGCTCCTGATAAATCATGGCCTGTAGAAAGCTCTATTCATCCATAGAAACTTGAAATCTATAGAACTTTGCTCAGAATCATCTCAATTCCTGAAAGCCTGAAAAACAATTACAAAAACACATTAAACCTACTAACATTGTTTTGTGAACACATAAAATTTTAAGTATTAAGCATCAAATGTGCTCTAATTTAGCAGCACATCAACATCCTTAACTTAAAATTATTTCGTGTCCTCAAGTGACAGACTCAATCTACTTAAGCAGTATAGCAACACACAATCCTCAATCTAATAGCATACATCATCTCTAAGTCAATTACATATGCCCAATCAAACGTATCAATGTATATTAGATAGTTATCAAACAAACATATGTAGATCAATACACAACAAAACAACTATGACAAGCACAACTATCACAAATAAGCCACAATCACTGAAATAGCCTAAAATCAATAGTGTAACTCAAGTGGCCTCACAGAAAGATGTCCCACATCTCACTCATGGTTGTATGCACAAATTCAATACTTGGGACTTGCAAAATCACTCACACTCACAATAGATATTCAAATACTGTGTAAAATACCATATGCTGGCCCCTACATTCATGACCATGACCTTTGACTACTTGGACTAGGATCACTATAGGACTTTCTTGGCTTGTGACGTAGGCTCAGAGGGCTTTGGTATGATGTTTTTGGAACATAGTGACTAATGTCCCTCATAGACACTACGTTATTTTGAACTTTTGCCCTACCAACACTGATATTTTCAACTCATTCTTCCCCTTTTCTTGTTTCAAACCTTTTTGGTTCCTTATTTTAGTTTTTCAGCTCATTGCCTTTTATTTTTCACATTCTTTTTCTTTTTAGCTAACAATTTAGGCATCTATTTTATTTCTTGCACCTTCTTCAGAATTTTCCCCCTTTTTATGAATCAATAGCTTCCATTCCCATTTAGTGTAGTTTTCCTTAAACCAGTCACCCTCAACATAGGTTTTTGTCCCGAGTTGAGGTGCATAATATTGAACCTATGAACCAAGGCCACTTTTTGGTAGCCATCCTCAAAGGCGTTTTGCTTGAGTCAAGGTGCAAAACCTTCAAGGAAGGGCCAAGGTTGATTTCAGGATTACATAGTCAAAAAGGCTTGGTTAGTTAGGTGTTTACAAAGAAAAGGGTACAAGTAAAGCTCTAACATTTGGATCAAGGGATATATCAAACATTTGGTTGGTCATTTTAGGCATAGTGGACTAATATGAACAATGGCTTGAGATCCTTTCTTAACCAACTAACCTACAGTCCTAGTCAGAGTAACAAGGCAAGTTTTGAATTAAAACACAGTATAAGAATCGTGCAATAAAGTTCACACACACTTTGCACTTATTACACTATAAATATAGACTCTCATATCATGCTTTTCATCATAATTAAACCTTAACTTATCAGAACAAACGCTGTCAATCACTGGTTTCACATGGATGTTATCAAAACTACCTAAGCATACCTTAAGAACACAATAATTGATGAGTATCATTTTTAGTGAAAATAACATATGCCACAGACTTTAGTACAATATGTTACTAATACTACTTATACATCCTAAACATGCCAGTTCAAGAGAATGTAAATGTCCTCAGGAAAAGAGCATAGGCAACAAAAACCCACAGACTTACAAATTAGGAGAGATGTAGGCCTTGGTTATTCAGACCTCACCGAGGTCTATAACTACCCATACCCCATCGAAAAGAATTTGCATTGTCCTCAATGCAACAAAATAAACCAAAATATAGTCTTAGGGTAAAAAGGGGACATAATTGGGTACCTAAGCGCCAGTCTTCGTTTGTGTATCGCCACCCGTAGCTTGTTGGGTGATCTCCTCACTAATGTCATCTTCGAAGGGTCCAATACCCCTCACCATCTCTTGAACGCGTGCCTAGACTCACCATCTCATGTGCAATTATGACTTGTATGGAAGCCATTACGCACTCCCTCTCCAACCTCTGGACCTCTATCTAGAAACATCTAATTTGTCAACTTCAAGACGAGGCCTCTTCCTAGAGGTACGAGGTGGTGACTCAGCCACAAACAAATCCACATCACCTCGATAGTAGTATCAACAAATAAATGATGATCAGTGTTGATGCTGCTACTCTCATCTTGGTACAGAGCTACTGGATCTCCACCCAAATAACTGTAACATCAGTAGGCTGGGCTGAACTGAGGCTCCACTTCACTCGCCTCTTAAAAACATCTATACGACCATGTAATGGTGCAAGTCTCTCCTCAAGTGTGGTAGCAAAGTGTGTCTATATTCACTCCACAGCCTCTGAAATAGCCTTGCGAACCCAAGGCCTAATCTGTTGTAGCAACTAAGTAATCTAGGACTAAGTGCAAACCTGTCACTATACTAGAGTCTGGATTGACGCTGCAGACACGTATACCATGCTAGGTGAGAAAGGTTGTATAGGCACGACCTCTGGTACAAATGTAGAAGTATTAATAGTGGGCCCTATCTCTCTCCCAGCATCTGTCTATGGGGCCTCCTCAGTCTTTAGAGTGGTAGTAGTAATAGATGAAGGAAGCTCAATCTGTGGTGCCTCAACGAATATCTTGGATAGTCTGATAGGAGGATGTGGTGATCACCGGAGGGATACATGATTCTCATCAGCCTTTATCAGGCAAGCGTCAAGGTCATTTACACCTCGATCATAGTGTCTATAGTGTGTAGACTCTCCACCCCTGTCGCTATACCTAGGCAATGGATCAAAAAGGGGAAGCGAATTGGGGTGGACCTCTTCAGGGCTGTCTCATGTATCTCCTTTGCTATCAGCTAAGCCTAATAAATATCATAGCCAATAATGATGCAGGCAATTAAAACTGTGGTTTAACATCAAAGTATTATTGACTTGAGTCATCCGGATCCATCAATGCTCTATAACACACAAAAACATGCCGGTGAAGCTAAGTGATACCTTCATGATCGCTACTAAAGTAAAAATCCAGCCAGGTTCTGGCCCTGCTCAGCTATGTGGTCGTCGATCCATCTCATCAATATGGCCTTTCGGGCCATATATCCCATCACACCTCGGTCCCTAGTCTGCCCCAAATTATAATCATACATTGCTGTAGTCATAGGGGATTGATACTAGGGACCAAATAAAAATCGATAGATGGTGGCATTAGATATATCAATTGGAACTTGTCCCACCATCATCTGAGTAATGAGGGGTTGTGAAAGAAACCTCTTCCTTTTTTGGGTCGATTCCATGATGGTCGCAGCTGATAAAACATAAAACTTTCGAACAAGCACCGGGGAATACTTCCCCGATAGGGTTGCTAACAAATCCAAGTGATACTGGGCTATGGTGTCCTGGAGTTTAGTAGAACTATCAAGCCCAGATGTAATGATCCATGGCTCTTTGAATGTAATACGGGCTTATTGGCCTCTCTCATCATGCTAGATGTCCTTGCGATATGTATTCTGCATGAGCTCAACACACCAGTGTCTCATCAATGCATCTACAGGGGCTAGAGGCACTGGGGTGGACTCAGCAAACTCAGACCTAGACTCCTCTGCTGAATTAGAGTTATCTCCATCACTTATCTCTACTCGAGAGCCACTTCGGGGTCCGTCATCTAGATGGAGCTGCTTTATTGGGCATCTTCCTCCTCAGATTAGGGATGCAGAGCAACTATAACTTGAGTTTGTGTTGGCACCATTTGTCTAGATACCGTCCTAATGTGTTAATGCTTAATGCCCTCGTCTGGCTGGATGTTAAGCTCCTTCACTGACCCATCGGCTTGAGGAACAACCTCAATGTCTGAAGACTCATCATGTAATCAGGTCTGCGGGGTCCAAACCTGATTCGTCTTTGGTTTAGGAGCCATAGTATCTGAAATTAACAAAATGAAATCACACATGAGTCCTACGAACACAAGAAAGAAAATAAATAGTTTACAAAACTATACACAAAGGGACTTATGGGCTCACCTACTGGCTATAGGGTAAATTATGAACTGTAGAAGGCCTTTATAGGAAATGGTGTGTAGTAACATTGGTTACTGGAAATACACTTACGAAACCGGTTACGGATCATAGGATAGATTACGGGCCATAGACTGAATCGTAAGTACCTTGCTAGACTTTTAATCCCTCCGGTAAGGGACCTATGAAACCTACTTACGGGCTATAGTATTGGCTACAACCTATAAGCCGATTCGTCTAATGACATCCCAGAAACCAAATTTCTGGTTTAAACTTACGAGGGGCAACTACGGTGTGCAGACTAATCTACGGGCCATAGAAGACCCTCGTCCTGTAGAAAAATAATTACTTAAGTTGTCAGAGATCATCATTTTTGTTCCATTAGTCAATATACAACCAAACATCATAGCCAAATCCTAGTCAAGCTAATTTTGATGATTTTCTAAGCATGATGACAAGGATACAACAATAGGGTACACAAATTTAAACAACATCAAAGCCATGACAGTTAAAACTAAGTAAACACATTCAATACTAGTCCATGGATTCTGGAATCATCCCATATCATAAAAACGCACAAATTTACCACCAACCTACCCAAATTAAAACATATGCAATCTTATCAACCATCAATCTAATCAGATACATACAACCCTTATGACAACCACAATTTAATCATTATGTCATACTTCAACTTGTGTAATCACTTAGTCGGCTTCAACATAATAGTTTATTATAACATAGCTGGCAAGTGGTTTCACAATGTCAGATAAAATCATTTGGAGTCCAATTCGGTTTCATGTCCTTCCTTATCGATATTCACTAAGATAAATAATTTGAACTTAGGCGACAAGGTAATTCATGAGTTCAAACGATGATTCTCACAAGCATATACATAGTTTAAGATCAACACAAGCAATCAAATGTTGCCAAACACATGATGCACTTCATTCACAAGCAACACCTAATATTAAGGGAAGAACATCATGAAATTATCCTCAACAGTGCCTCAAATCATTGACACAATTTTTTTGCAAAATGTGAAATTTCAAGACGAGAACATACATGAATATTGATAAAAACGCTGAGAAATATCAAGGAAAATCTGAAAGAATAAAGCCTATGTGTGCCAGACTCATCGCTGTGTGGTAAAAACAATAGTGATGAAGGTTGGCGGTGACCAGACTTGGGGAAGAAGAAAGGGGTCTTGGGTGTTTTGAAAATTATAGGAAAATGAGGGGTAATTGATTTTACCCCTATTTTATTGTTCTGGCTGGGTCGGGTTTAAGTGGGGTTCTGACCCCACAAAATCTTGATTAAGGGTTGTAAGATGTTTTATGACCTATAAGATATGGTTTCGCGGCTTTAGAACCCTAGTTTCTAAACCTTGGCTTTACGAATCCACCTATAGGGTGTATATTGGCATATGGCCCATAAGTTGGATCATAAGTGCCATAAATACTTAGAAAGTTTAGAACATTACCTGTGGTCCACAAGCCACAGTCATGGCCCATAGTTTTATCTATGGACCGTAAAGTTGGTTCATGGACTTGGATACACAAATTTTTGGTCACTAAAAATGGTTATGTAGTATAAGGGTCGTGATATAGGCTACGACCAGTGGAACAAATCATAGAACAACTTTTCTCCCCTTTCTGCCTTGATTTGCTGCCTTAACCCTATTCCTGCACATTCTCAGTCTAGCAACTGTTACCTTATAATCTTCCTATCTGTGTGTCAAAATATTATATCAAAAACACGAAAATTAGACTACCTATGAGTCCAAAAAGTAAACACTAAAACAAATACATAAAAGTTACATCAAATATCTTAGGTTGCCTCCCAAGTAGAGCCTGATTTAGTATCACAACACGACTTAGGCTATTTGGTTACTCATACTTCATTAAATCCCCATGCTTTAAACCTTCAGATCAGCAGGTCTCTTCATGGACTGATAGACGTTGAAGACAACTTTTTCATTGTTCAATCTAGACATGAGGTGGCCCGACTCCTTGTCCACCAGAGCTCGTCCGGTGGCTAGAACCGATCTTCATAAGACGATTAGGACTTCGAAGTTAACCTCACAATCTAGAATCATTAAGTCCTTAGTATGAACTTTTCCATTTTGATGAGAATGTTATACCATACCGCAGGCTTTTTCACTATCCTATCAACCATCAACAACTGCATGCTTTTTAACGTAGGGGCTTCTAAGCCTAAATTCATGAACAGTTCAAGAGTTGGCTCCTTAGTCAGATAATGCCTTTGCAAAGTTCACATCTCTGATGGTGCAGGATATGGTGAATGCTCCAGGATTTTCTTTCTTCTATACCAAAGACCTTGTTGTAATAGAACTACAATGCTAAAGCTCTTGCAAGAGCTCTTGGCTCACTGTCCTATTCTTCTTCACTAGGTCCTTCATTAATTAGGCATACCTGGACATTTTCACCAATGCCTCAATCGGAGGAAATTAATAGTTAGCTAATGTAACATGGGGATAAAGTGATGAAACATACCTTCCTACTTTTTCATCTTGAGTCTCTAAGGGAAAGGAAGTAGAGGTCTACGTATGGGTTTCAATTTCTTTGGTGGCACAACCTTATCTCTCACCACATTCTTGGCTTTAGCTTCCTCAATCTCTTCATCTTTGCTCTCTACCATGTCCTTGAGAACCTCATCATCATCTACCAGCATCAGTAGGCCAATAGTCTGTTTGCCACCTCTTGTCGTCACTACCATGCACGACCCATCATTCTTTGGATTATGTACTATGTTGCTTGGCAATGTACCCTTTGATGCTGGTTTAACTATGTAGACATCTGACCAGATTGTTTCTCCAGCTGCTTGATAGCTATAGAGTAAGACTCGATCATCTAAATAATGCTTAAGATGTCAGATTTTATTCCCTTCAAGGTCTCATCCTAGGCGTCATCCTTTTTCAACAATCTATTGAACATATCCTCAATCCTCGAACTACCATCCCTTGAATCACGATTACTTGGTGGCATGTATAGACCATTCCTGTACCATCTCTATGTCCCCAATCACCATCTCAGTCTTGTCCCCTATTTCTATCATAGTAGCTACTTCGGTTGTTATCCTTGCTATAGTTCCGTCCTTGTTTCCCTTGACATTGCCACCAACAGTCCTGATTGGACCCTTCGATATATTTCCAAGAACCTTCTATATGATCAGTCACAAAGCATGTATCCTCCTTATAATAGGGCTCCTTATACATGGGGATCATGGAGGCTGATGATTCACTGCGTTTACTCATTCTTGACTCTGTTTCATCAACAACCCCACATTTGTACTGATTTGAGCCAACACTTGCATCATGTCTTCATTGATCATGGCTTGCTATGAATTCGTACGAACTGAGAAAGAGCTTTTAGTAGTCGACTTGTCTCTCGAGCCCCATGCATGATTTATCCTTTCCACTTTTTTCGGTCCTTCAACTACAATCAAAATGCACAATATAAGAACGAACCACCTATTATGGTTTTAGCTACAACTTTACAATTATTATTTTACGCCCAATAGAAGATCTCCACCAAGAAATCAACAACGATTTTATGGTCTGAAACACTTCTCAAACAGTTTGTAAATCTCTCCCATGTGGTATTGATTAAATCACCAGAAAACTACTCAAAGTTGTTGGATCTGATTCTTCAACTTCAACTTCTTTGACCTCAGTAAGAACCACTCCAAAAAGGCTTTCTACATCTCTGCCGAAGTTGTGATAGAACTTTGTGGGAGTTTGGATAACCATACTGTCGCTTCGCCTATGAGAGTCAATGGGAAGACACAGAGCCCAATGACATCCTTGGATGAATTTTGGTTTCCCATCATACTCTTGAAGATGATGATGATATTGTATAGATAGTTATGTGGATTCTCTGATGGCAAGCCCGCGAACAACTGTCTATTCTATAACATATGTAACAACCCACTCAAAACAACAAACTTCTTATCATCTGGTAAAGGAGGTAACACAATAGTTCCAGCGAAATCCACTTCCATAGGGTTAACCATATATTGATTCCATATTTTACTAGCAACTTGAAGATCCCCTGGTGGTGGATTCACATCCTCGAGTGGTAGTGGGTCAATATTCAGATGTTGTGGAAGATTTTTAAGATTATTTGCAGCGTAGTCCTGGTCCATTCTTCTTCTTATTCTCTAGATCTTTGGGTCAAACAAAGTCAAGAGATGTCTTCGACTATGAGTATTTGGCAAAACAACAACTGTATACTGAAACAAAACAAAAAAATCCGAAAACATAAATAAGAAAAATAAGGATTAATTTACAAATCAGTCCAATTAAACCAATCTAAAAGCCGTATTCGCTGACAATGATGCCAAAATTTTGATCTCGCCCAAACTGCACCTCGAAATGAAGGTATAAGCGATCGCTATTAAAATATAGAACTTAATCGAGGTTAGGGTCGATCCCACAAGGAATAAGGTCTAGACCTAGAGTATTTTTGAGCAATTAGGAAGAATTAATTTACGTATCTCCCAAAAAGGGGGGCTTGTAAAATAAAACAACAACAACATACCTAGTGGAATCTTACAAATGGGGTCTGGGGAGGGTAGAATATACGCAGACCTTACCAGTAGCTCATAGAAGTAGAGAGGCTGTTTCCTGGGAACCCTCGTCTCAACAACCCATAAGCAGAATAAACTAGATATGACAAAAAGGAAAGGAAAAGAAACGAATAAAAGGAGCAACTACTAATGAAAGACACATGATATTATGTAAATACGATAAATTTTGACACATTTAATACAGATAAAGGCTTGTGAAATATAATAATTAAACCTAAACTAGAATCAACATATCAAGAGCAAGTGTTGTGAAATTCATGAGACAAATAATTAGGGTATTGTATTCCCCATGAATTTTTAACTCAATATAGCCAGTAATCATAACCTTTTCTAGTGTGTAACATGCAATACTGGTAAGTTCTGTTTACCTAACCTTTTGATCCAAGTGAGAGGCAAATTTCACAACGTGATTTGATCTATCCCCATAGTGTTTCATTACTAACCCTCAACTTTTGTTTTAGTATAACCATCTCTTAATCTAGTTAGGTTGATTAGACGAGAGGGATCACATCAAATCTTGTTAATTATCCCTTATCCCAATTAGTACCCCTTTGATCCAGTAAGTAAGAATTAGTCGAGTTCTAATATTGGCCACCGTTAAAAGGCACTCTAAACGAAGAAATAATCAATACAAGCATGTACATATTCCAAGGATTACAGATTATCCCATTTATATTTCGTTAGTTCTTCATGGTTCTCCCAGACCTCACTTGTAGGATTCCACTAGGTATGTTATTGTTGTTGTAGTTCTTCATAGTTCTTACAACCCTAGTTATAGATTTAGCTATGCATGTTCGTTGTGGGTGAAAGAATAATGATATGAAATATCATAATGACACACGTATAATCATGACTTGAAGAACAATAAATGTGAAATCTCAAGAAATCACGATGTAATAAACCCAATGTAGTGTCAAAACAAATCATAAGTAACAAAGTCTCAATGTTGTTACTGCTATCTGGTTTTTCAACCTTCTAAAAAACCTAAAAAAACCATTTATAATAAGTAAAAACCAAATCCAAAATGAAATAGGAAAAATAGAATTGGCAACTCGGGCAGGTAAGGCTAGGGCCGTAGATGGAATCACAGCCATACTTGGGTTTCATAATCTTCTTCGAACATAATCTTTTGTCAACCTATGAACTTCTCCTATGGGCAATCTTCTGACTACAGCCCGTAAAGGGTTTCCTCTGCCAACTTTCAATCAAATCTTCAAAATCTAAATCTTGCAGGCACGATATTGTCCGCCACCCGATATCTGACTTATGACTTGTATGGTCCCTTATCTGATAACAATTCAACATTAAGCAAATTTTCTGATCTTCAACATACGATCTCACATACGGGCCATAAATGATTCTACGGCTCGTTTGACAACTCATATTTTGAACATCCTAAAATCGGCCTTCCATTAGATCTAATCCATGAACTGATCCTGCGGCTCGTAGGATAAACCACGGCCAGTAGAAATCTCTAAACATCCACAAAGACTTGAAATATGCAGAACTTTCCCCAAAACCATCTCTATTCCTGAAATCCAGAAAAACAAACACAAAAACACATCAAACCTACTAACATTGCTTTGAGAACACACAAAATTTCAAATTTTAAGTATCAAAAAGGGTGCAGTATTTTAGCAGCACACCAGTTTTCACTACCTGAATGAATGTGTCAATTGAATGTGAGTAGGTTAGAATGCTTCTAACCACCATTTTGACCAAATAATAGCAGTGAATCAAATGAACTTATCACAACTTCATATGCTAAATCACTATAGGACATGCTTGGCCTAAGCAATTTATAAGCAAACCTTCTAATATCTTAGCTGTTGAATACAAATAAGGCATTCAACCAAAACCCACAATATTTCAGTGCTAGCATACTCATTAGACACTTAAATCAGTCATAATTAGTACAACAATTGAAGACTTTATAACCATGAGTTTTCAACCTTAAGATTTTCTATTAGACATAGTAATGAATATGAAATCACTTCAATTAACAAAAAAACATTCAAAATAGATAAGATCCAATCATCAATCAAGTACCTATGTCAATTACACACTCCTAACAATAAGGGTTTTAGCTAGAAATAATTAAAAGATAAAATTCAATATCAATATAACCTTTGATTGTAATGGGCAAGAGTAAATACAAGGAATTAGAAAGAATCTCTTCTCCTCTTACTCTAATTTCTCTTCCCCAAGCTTGAATTTGAAACCCTCTTCTCCCAAGATGAAGTTCTATTGGCCTCTAGAAGAAAGGTTCTGTGTACTCTCTGATGCGTGTTCTATGAAGTATACATCTCAGTGTGTAAATTACTCTTCTCCAAATCAAATTTATACTCCTGACAAATTTTACTGAGTTTGTGCACATTTCACTAATAGAAGGTCATGGTCGACCACTTCTAAACACTTTGGTGGTATGCCGAATGTGTACTTGAGCGCCTTATAAATCAATTGATGAAGGCGTTGGTCTCTGCAAATTTAGGAGACGTAATTGTGGATCGTCGATTTTATTCGAAATCCACCAAATCAGTCGATGACATTGATTTACCACTATCACATTTTAGCTCCATATTTGAGGGGTTGGATTCTGCAATATTAGGCGGTCATTGTCACCTTCGGTGATCCACCAAATCAGTCGATGACATCGATTTTTACCGCCTTTTAGGCACTTTAGATCTTTTTTCTTGTGTTGATGAGTATTGTCCTTTCATCCTCAATTCTAACATTAAACATACATTTAGAAAGCATATAAGGCATAATAGTACATCAAGGACAATACTCTTACTTTCTAAGCTCTATATGAGTCCAAAATATGGACTCATCAACACCTCCAAATTGAACTTTTGCTTTCCCTCAAGCCAATCAACTATTAATCATTCCAAAGTATAATGCTTGTAAATGGAGCCATAAGGAGAAGCACATACGTTCCTCCCCTTTTTCGTCTATCTTTAAAGCTTTTACAAACCACTAACACCACTATGAAGCCTTAAGAGATGACTAAAGAGTTCCCAAGACAAAGCTAGGCTCACAATTACTAATATGATTACTAGTCATGACCAAAAAAAATGACCATTTTCCCTCACAACAAAGAAGATTCTTATGCACACGATCAGGATATTAATTTCAAGGATCTAACAACACTTGCGCTCACAAGTGAGAAATAGCATGCAAGTTTCTACCCATACTCTTCCCTTATTCTCAATCAGTGTTCACTAGATTATATCTGGACTAGGATAATAAATGACTTTACTAGGGTTGTAATGTATGATAAAGGACGGGTAGAATAGCATTTTTGTAATAGTGACTCATCCCTCCTTGAACTCTGAAAAACACTTTTCTCTTATGATTCCTTTGATCTCTATTCACTTTCTTTTTCCAAGTGACATCTTTTTGCTTTGTATCTCAATCCTAGGTGTCCCATGTGCAACTATTCTTCAGTAATTTTTGAGGGTCCTATTTTGTAAGCAAATTTTTTTCTTTCTTCATTTTCAAGCATTTTTCCTCATTTTCTTTTTCATCATGCAAGGACTCCACTTCTTTCTTGATTCTTTCCTCAACATTCAAATGGGAGGCACCTTTCTTTTACTAACACCCCCAACTTTGGCCTTTGACCACTACTTTTGCTAATTTAAACTCGATAAAGAAATGGTGAAAAACAAGAAGAGTTATCTTTCAAATCAAAGGTTAAAGGAAACAAGATTGCGAAAGGAAGGCTTAAGACTCAACGGGGCTCATTAGGGATATGATCAATGTCAGTGGAAGTAATTTGGTAAAAGTTGGCTCAAAAGAAATCAAAGTTGGCCTAAGCTATATTCCTAATCTGGATTCAATCGAGATACACTTCAAAGAAAATGAGGCAAGTTTTAGCTATCACAAATATGCCTTTCAAAAATTATCTCATCTCACATGGCAAAATGGATCCTGAATTTAAACAATGTCTAGACAACACACACTAACAATTCACAATGATTGCATATTCAAAATCCATACTCATGTAATTAATTCAATGTCATGACCCAAGCCTAGGGCCTAGGCATGACACGATGATTGGGAAACCTGAAAGGACCCAATACAAGCCTCTAAGCATAAGTAGAACATCCTTGATTGCGGAATCATAAGTAAGATATAAGCAAATAAGTCTAAGGAAAGCGGGATTTTGGACTCAAGCTATGGGAATGTTATAGGAAATAAGACTAGCATAATTCTATAACAAGAAAAGACTAGGGGTAGGTAAGTATGACTCAAGTTATGGGGAAAGTAGGAACTTAAGACTTCAATCTCATCATCGACATTCAAAAAAACATAAAAGGGGAATAAGGAATAAAGGAAGTCTTCCATATAAATACATAGAACATCATAGGGGTCATGCTCATAACATACACAATGATATCCAATGACACCTGGGCTAAGACATCTCACAAGCTCTCCCTCAAAAGTAATAGTTCAAAAGTAAATGAGTCTTTAACATAGCACGAAAGGAAAGTGGATGTTGTCTTCGAATGGAGGACACACCAATAGCAATCTTTAATCAATCTGACTAGCCAAGTGGAGGATGATGAATAGGAGCTCCAGTCCCTATATGGTGAGATCATGTAGGCAAAACGTATGCGTTAGTAATTGGAATGTACTAAGTATGAAGGGTGAAATGCAACAAGAAAATATAATCCATAATTAAATAATATGCATAATTATAACCAACAAATATAGGCTCAATATGACATGAATGATCAATGCTTAGTCAAAACATGCATGAAGATAGTCGAACTTGCATAATATACCATAAATATGTTAGGGGAGACCTTAACTGACATATACAACCATGCGAGCTGCTATGTGGAGTCCCAATGTTCACCCCACACCAGAAAAGGGGTGGTTTACTTTTCCAAGGTAAATCAAACACTCACCTTATGATATAGCCTTTTTGGAAAGTATTACCAAATATCCTTACCTTACTGCATGGTATTCTTATCTTGTGATACAATCCTTTTGATAAGAGATAAGAAATGTCCTTACCTCAAGATACAATCTTTTCGATAAGAGTTAAGAAATGTCCTTACCTTACGATATAATCTTTTCAATAAGAGTTACAAAATATACTACAATGGCACATAGTTAAAGGACAATGGCTACCAATCAAGGTCCACTCGGTACTAGGTCAACATCCTATGAAAAACATAATTAATATGCATAACCATATTATAAAAAACTTCATAAGTCATGGTAGTATTGTAGGAGTAACTTATCAAATCTATCACATCATAATATCAAAGAAAGGGCTTCATATCATTCTCATGAGCTCATAACATGCATAATAGCCTTTCAATATTCTCAACAATAATAATTCCCATGTCCTAAAATAAGACTTTCATCAACATAGAAGTTTATCATATACATTAGTCAAACACTCGTAGGAGTATGCATATTAGCTCAAAATCATGCAATTCAAGAGTATAACACATGAGAGGAGTAAAATGAATTCATTTAAAAGTCATTCAAATCAACCCACCACAATTGTAATAAAACCCCTAATTTGGGTATCATGAAAATCATGGAGAAATTCAGAAATTCATAATCTTTTGTAGTCCTCATAGTTTCATATTATGTATAGCTTCGATAGTCACAAATCCACTTATTGGATAAACCTTTAATATATGTTCATTCATAATCCAATCAATACTTGATATAATCAAACTTAAATCATGTGCATAATCCACAATATGGTAGTAACCATAAGTATCAAGCCATGAAATCATGAAATTTAAAAAGTGAGAGTTAGGTTTCATCGGTGGAAAAACCCATAAATGAAGACCCACGTACCTTAAACTCGAGTTTTCTTGAAGGAAATTTGAGAAGACTTGTGCGCTTCACTTGACTTCTTGAAATCCGAAGAGAATTCTTGAGAATCTTGAAATTAGGTCAGGGATTTGGTGAGAAATAGAGAGGGATCTTTTAGTGTTTTTGAGATAATTTGGGCTCAAATTGATGGAATAATAAAGGAATCCCGTCTATAAGGGTGTTGGGTTATGACTTAATTGGTTTCAACTGAAATAGAGAAAGTTTAGAAAATTTTGTAATATAGAGAACCAAAGGCGCGATGTGGACTTGTTCCCGCTTAGGTCATTTTTGAACGAAGTTTAATGTCCCTCTATTTCGGCGTAACAATGGGTTTAGTCAACTTTTGTACTATGGGGGACCAAGTCTGCAATACTATTTGTTGCGTACTCTTCTGTCTTAGGCCTAAAACACCGAAAATATTATTTTTCGATATAGATGACCTAAAAATCGAAGGCCCCCCCTTTCCCACACAATTTTGACTCCAGAAAAGAACACAAAGTTAGATTTATGAAATCAGGCACATGCTTTAATATATTAGAGAAATACACCATAGGGAATTTTCCGAGTCACGCAAGAGGTATTACACTCAAGATACTTCCAATCCATGCAGGGATTGTTTCCACAAGAGATAGAATAATTGGTTAGTTAGTACATACTCCTCATCCATGTCACTACTTGAATCAAAGACATTGACAATCAATATTGTGATTTCTAAGGACTTTGAGACATGATAAGAAGCTTTTGAAATGATTTTTCATATATGCACGGGTTTGCCAAAAATCCAAGGACATCATTGACACACATCATTCACAAACATCTATCAAACCAAAAAACCAAAACATTAAAAGGAATTACTAAGTATTACAACCAAAAATAAAAAAAGATTTACCTACCCAAAGTAAAAGGTTGACTTAATTACACATAAAAAAAATCCAAACATAAAGAAACATAACCTATTGTCTTAATTTAATAATGCTCACCCCCTCCTAAAGAAGCATTGTCCTGAATGTACAGGAACAATAAAAATAAAGCTCCAATAGTAGGAGTAAGGTAAAGAATCCCCCTGACTACCCAACATTGTGATACTGTTAAGACTGAAGGAAGATCGGCTGCACCGGACAATCCATTTCTACCACTCATGGACCTATTTTTGAACGACTCTCTTGTTACTGCTGCAATGATGGTTTGCTCTTTCCTAGAGAACATTCTTTCCCTACTTGCGTTTATTCCCTCTTAGCTTTAAATTCGTCAGACAAGGACTTCTTTATAGCCTTCTCTGCCTTTGATTTGTCATTATCCTCCAGGGCCAAATGCTCGTTTTTGAAAACATTACCCTTCACCTTCATGTACATGTCAGGGTATATGTTTTGCCTTGTGTTTACCATGGAGATTTTGTTTCCAAGTGGCCATGTGAAGTTATATGCCACCCTTTCCACTCCCTTAAGTATCTTAAAAGGGTTAATATACCTAGGACTAAACTTTCCCTTCTTCTCAAATCACATCATGCCCTTTATCGCTTAAGGATTCAACTAAACCTCATCTGCCAAACAAAGCTATCAAGAATGTAAAAAGGAAGAAGAGATGAAGAAGCTTTAGAAAAGGTTTTGGTAGATGGGATCATTTTTCTCACCGAAAAAGTTCGGCAAATTTCCAAACAAATTCGACAGTCAAAATGACCATCACCGATATAAGAAACAATCAAAAGCCAAGAACACTATCATATTTGGTGACTAGTGTAAGCAATCAGTGATTCACTGAATAACTTAAGCGGTCCATAATACCATTACCAAATATGACAGACAACAAAATTAGGAATATGACAAAAAGGGCGATGTGCATGGCCTTTTGGCGATCTCTTCTACGGTCCAACTGAACATCATCAACTTTGATTAGAAATGTAAAACACCCCCCCCCATTCTAGTTCATGCACGTTCATGATAAAACAAAGGGAATTCCATATTACAAGACTTTCCACATATCTGACAAACACTATCACTTGTTTGTTTCTTCCTAATATTCAAACCACGAACATGAATCGGCCAAACAACGACTTTACCCTTAATAAAGAAATTACCCACTCTATCATCAGGAAAGTTCAAGTTGCGTGATGAAACTCATGGGTTACTCAGACTTCACCCTATACTTATAAAGCAAAGAAAACCATAGACATGCTTTACATCAATTTCACAAGCGTTAAAGTTCTTATGCCTACTTATTATGACATACAATTATTATTTGAGCGCATTTGGACACAATAAAACTTCACTCAATGACTAAGCACTACATTCAACATTCGTAGTTAAAATTTCATAACACATGCTGAAATAATTTCAGCAAAAATCATCCAAATCAAAGACCCTAATAACCTAGCAGAATCAACTCCTAGAGTTCACACATTTCATTGTAATAACCAACATCAATACTTCCAAAATTCCTCAAAAATCCTTAAGCTCATGAGATGTTACAACCAATTTATAATGCTATTAAGGTTCATTATAGCACCAAATGAAATATAGGGTTAAAGAAATAATAGAGGAATAATGTGGAGACGATGAGGATGAGGAAGATGATCTTTTTGAAGATTATAATATAAATCCCAAGAAAAATGTAAAAAAATAAATTCCTGAAGGGTGAAATATGTTGTAGAAGTGCAGTAGTTGAGGAGATGAAAGTGGAAAGTGAGTTTCATTTAAAGAAACATGTCGATGAGACGGTGTAACTTCGGCTATACCAAGTTACACCTCTGAACACATTGGGCGATCCGCCGAATGTGTTCAAGATCACTTTTTCTTATAGTATTTTAAACTAATCCAGCTACACCAAAGGGCGGAGAACCTGTGCACTAAAAAATAACTTGGCGATCCTCTAGTTTGCAATGTCGACCCCAAATATATACAGCACCAAGGGCCCATCAGCTAACCCAAAAGGTGGTAAAAATTGAGATCATTGACTGCCTAAATTGATAGCAACTCATGGGTTATCAAATTATCCAATAGGTGGTCAAAGTTGTGGTCACCAAACGAAATCAGTGATCCACCGAATTGCTTATATCGTTTCCCTTTGCATCCTACTTCAAACTTTGACTTATATACACATGCAATAAGTCACACACATTATTTTAAACCCACTAACACCCTGGAATGCCTCCCAAGAAGCTCCTTATTTAACATTATGGCACTATGATTTTAATTACAAACAAAGCTTCATTCACATACATGATATCAACCACCCGAACATTGGGTGGTTTGCCATAGTACTTTTTCAATATTTTCCCATTTACTTTGAACCTATCTTCCTTTTGGTTCTACACTTCAATGACACCATTTGTAAGAACTTTGATAACTGTGAATGGCCCCAACCATTCAGACTTTTGTTTACTCGGAAGCAATCTCATTCTTATGTTATACAACATTACTGGTTCTCTCACATTTAATTCACTTGTTAAAATTTTACATTGAACCTATCTTCCTTTTGGTTCTCCACTTCAATGACACCATTTGTAAGAACTTTGATAACCCTGAATGGCCCCAACCATTCAGACATTCATTTACTCGGAAGCAATCTCATTCTTAAGTTAAACAACATTACTGGTTCTCTCACATTTAATTCACTTGTCAAAATCTTTACGTTGAACCGATCTTCCTTTTGGTTCTCCACTTCAATGACACCATTTATAAGAACTTTGATAACCCTAAATGGCCCCAACCATTCAGACTTTCGTTTACTCGGAAGCAATCTCATTCATAAGTTATACAACATTAGTGATCCACCGAATTTGTTATATCGTTTCCCTTTGCATCCTGCTACAATCTTTGACTTATATACACATGCAATAAGTCAGACACATTATTTTAAACCCACTAACACCCTGGAAAGCCTCCCAAGAAGCTCCTTATTTAACATTGCATCAACATAAAAGCTTATCATATACTTTAGTCAAACCATCGTAGGAGTATGCATATTAGCTCAAAATCATGCAATTCAAGAGTATAACACATGACAGGAGTAAAATGAATTCATTTAAAAGTAATTCAAATCAACCCACCAACATTGTAATAAAACCCTTAATTTGGGTATCATGAAAATCATTCAGAAATTCATAATCTTTTGCAGTCCTCAAAGTTTCATATTATGCATAGCTTCGATAGTCACAAATACACTTATTGGATAAACCTTTAATATATGTTCATTCATAATCCAATCAATACTTGATATAATCAAACTTAAATCATGTGCATAATCCACAATAAGGTAGTAACAATAAAGTATCAAGCCATGAAATCATGAAATTTAAAAAGGGAGAGTTAGGTTTCATCGGTGGAAAAACCCATAAATGAAGATCCATGTACCTTAAACTCGAGTTTCTTAAAGGAAATTTGAGAAGACTTATGCGCTTCACTTGACTTCTTGAAATCCAAAGAGAATTCTTGAGAATCTTGAAATTAGGTGAGGGATTTGGTGAGAAATATTCTTGAGATAATTTGGGCTCAAATTGATGGAATAATAAAGGAATCCTGTCTATAAGGGTGTTGGGTTATGACTTAATTGGCTTCAACTGAAATAGAGAAAGTTTAGAAAATTTTGTACTATGGAGAACCAAAGGCACGATGTGGACTTGTTCCCACATAGGTAATTTTTGAACGATGTTTAATGTCCCTCTATTTCGGCCTAGCAATGGGTTTAGTCTACTTTTGTACTATAGGGGACCAAGTCCGCGATGCTATTTGCTGCATTCTCTTTTGTCTTAGGCCTAAAGAACCCAAAACATTAATTTTCAATATAGATGACCTAAAAATCGAAGGCCACCCCTTTCCCACACAATTTTGAGTCCAGAAAAGAATGCAAAGTTAGATTTGTGAAATCAGGCACGAGCTTTAATATATTAGAGAAATGCACAATAGGGAATTTTTTGAGTCACGCAAGAGGTGTTACACTCAAGATGCTTCCAATCCATGCAGGGATTGGTTCCACAAGAGATAGACTAATTGGTGAGTTAGTACATACTCCTCATCCATGTCACTACTTGAATCAAAGACATTGGCAATCAATATTGTGATTTCTAAGGACTTTGAGACATGATAAGATGCTTTTGAAATGGTTTTTCATATATGCACGGGTTTGCCAAAAATCCAAGGACATCATTCACACACATCATTCACAAACATCCATCAAACCAAAAAACAAAAAATTAAAAGGAGTTACTAAGTATTAGAACCCAAAATAAAAGAATATTTACCTACCCAAAGTAGAAGGTTGACTTAATTACACATCAACAAAATCAAAAAATAAAGAAACATAACCTGTTGTCTTAATTTAATAATGCTCACCCCCTCCTAAAGAAGCATTGTCCTGAATGTATAGAAACAATAAAAAAAAAAGCTCCAATAGCAGGAGTAAGGTAAAGAATCCCCCTGATTACTAAACATTGTGATACTGTTAAGACTGAAGGAAGATCGGCTGCATCGGACAATCTATTTCTACCACTCAAGGACCTATTTTGGAACGACTCTCTTTTTACTGTTGCAATGATGGTTTGCTCTTTCCTAGAGAACTTTCTTTCCCTGCTTGCCTTTATTCCCTCCTAGCTTTAAATTAGTCAGACAAGGACTTCTTTATAGACTTTTCTGCCTTTGATTTGTCATTATCCTCCAGGGCCACATGCTCGTTTTTGAAAACATTACCCTTCACCATTATGTATATGTCAAGGTATATGTTTTGCCTTGTGTTTACCATGGAGATTTTGTTTCCAAGTGGCCATGTGAAGTTATATGCCACCCTTTCCACTCCCTTAAGTATCTTAAAAAGGTCAATATACCTAGGGCTAAACTTTCCCTTCTTCTCAAATCACATCATGCCCTTTATTGCTTAAGGATTCAACTAAACCTTATCTGCCAAACAAAGCTATCTAGAACGTAAAAAGGAAGAAGGGATGAAGAAGCTTTAGGAAAGATTTTGGTAGATGGGATCATTTTTCTCACTGAAAAAGTTCGGCAAATTGCCAAACAAATTCGACAGTCAAAATGACCATCACCGATATCAACAACAATCAAAATCCAAGAACACTATCATATTTGGTGACTGGTGTAAGCAATCAGTGATTCACTGAATAAATTAAGTTGTCGATAATACCATTACCAAATATGACAGACAACAAAATTAGGAATATGACAAAAAGGCCGACATGCGTGGCCTTTTGGCGATCTCTTCCACGGTCAAACTGAACATCATCAACTTTCATTAGAAATATAAACCCCCCCTAATTCTAGTTCTTACACGTTCATGATAAAACAAAGGGAATTCAATAACACTAGACTTTCCACCTATCTGACAAACACTATCACTTGTTTGTTTCTTCCTAATATTCAAACCACGAACATGAATTGGCCAAACAACGACTTTACCCTTGATAAAGAAATTACCCGCTCTATCATCAGGCAAGTTCAAGTCGCTTGATGAAACTCATGGGTTACTGAAACTTCACCCTCAACTCATAAAGCAAAGAAACCCATAGACATGCTTTACATCAATTTCACAAGCGTTAAAGTTCATACGCCTACTTATTATGACATACAATTATTATTTGAGCACATTTGGACATAATAAAACTTCACTCAATGACCAAGCACTACATTTAACATTCGTGGTTAAAATTTCATAACACATGCTAAAATAATTTCAGCAAAAATCACCCAAATCAAAGACCCTAATAACCCAGCAGAATAAACTCCTAGAGTTCACACATTTCATTCTAATAACCAACATCAATACTTTCAAGATTCCTCAAAAATCTCTAAGCTCATGAGATGTTACAACCAATTTAAAAGTCCTATCAAGGTTCATTATAGCACCAAATGAAATATAGGGTCAAAGAAATAATAGAGGAATAATGTGGAGACGACGAGGATGAGGAAGATGATCTTTTTGAAGATTATAATATAAATCCCAAGAAAAATGTCAAAAAGTAAATTGTTGAAGTGTGAAATATGTTTTAGAAGTGAAGTAGTTGAGGAGATGAAAGAGGAAAGTGAGATCCATTTAAAGAAACATGTCGATGAGATGGTGTAACTCTTAACACATTGGGCGATCCGCCGAATGTGTTCAAGATCACTTTTTCTTATAGTATTTTAAACTAATCCAGCTAAACCAAAGGGCGGAGAACCAATGCACTACAAAACTAACTCAGCGATCCTCTAGTTTGCAATGTCCACCCTAAATATTTACAGCACCAAGGGCCCATCAGCTAACCTAAAAGGTGGTTAAAATTGAGATCACCATTTCATCTCGGTGATTCATCGATTTGGATCATTGACTGCCTAAATTGATACAATTCAGACTTTTGTTTACTCGGAAGCAATCTCATTCTTAAGTTATACAACATTATTGGTTCTCTCACATTTAATACACTTGTCAAAATCTTAGATCGTGCTACATCTTTGTCTTTTCTTTGTACAAAGCTGAGCTCTCATATGCCCTTAGTCAAAATAATCAAGAAAGTAAAGTTGAGTGAGTTGGGACTCTAAAGCCTCATCATGTTTGATGTTCAACCTCTTAAGAGCCAACAAGGCTTGATGCTCATGTTCTACTGATATGTGGCAGGCCATACCAAACACAAGCTGATATGGTTACATCCCAATTAGTGCCTTGTATATTGTGCGGTAAGCCCATAATTCATCGTCAAGTTTACTAGACCAATCACATCAGCTCTCATTCACTGTTCTTCCAAGAATCTCCTTAATATCCCTATTAGATACATCGACTTACACATTTTCTTAAGAATGATATGGGTTGTCACATGATATTTTACCCCGTATGTTCTTAACAACATCCCAAGCATCCTATTGTAGAAATAAAAGCTTCTATCTAGTAGAATAGATCGAGGAGTGCCAATCAAATGAGGGTGTTCCTTTTCAAGAAATTCACAACACCTTTTACATCATTAGATGAAAAAGCGACTACTTTCACCTACTTCAATATGTAATCAGAAGCTAACAAGATATATTTGTTGCCAAACGATGTCATGAATGGCCCAATAAAATCAAACCCCTACACATTGAATATCTCTAGCTCAAGAATTGAGGTAAGGGAATTATCATGTTTCCTAGATATATTACCTTGAAGCTGGCATATTGGACAAGCTTTAACAATATCATGAGTGTCCCGGTGAAGAGGTTGTCAATGATAGCTACTTTTTAGGACTTTTTGAGGTTGCACGAATCCCTCCTGATGTGCTCATGCTAGTGATCAGTGGCACTCCTCTAATATGGCCTCCATGGAATACTCTGACATGTATTTACAAATCATATTATCAACACATTCTTTGAAGAGGTATGGTTGATCCCAAAAATATCTCTTTGCATCAGATAAAAACAACCTCCGTTAGTCATGATTGGAAAAGTCCAGCATAATCCCACATACCAAGTAGTTGGCCAAATCATCATACCAAGGTGAAATCGTTGTTGTCACCTTCATCATAGCTTCATCTGGGAAACTATCAAAGATGTCCCCATACTCAACATATGAGCTATGTGGCTCAAGATGCAATAAGTGGTTAGCCACTTGAATTTTGGACCCTTTTTGATCTTTTACTTAAAAATCAAATTCCTATAGCAGCAACACCCACCGAATAAGTCTTGGCTTAGCAACTTTCTTGGCTATGAGATAGTGAAGGGCTACATGATAAGTGTGCACAATCACTTTCATGCCTAAGAAATAGACCAAAAACGTCTCAAATGCGAAGACCACAACCAATAACTCTTATTCTTTTGGGTTGTGTTTAGGGTCTTGCTTGCATAATAGATGGGGTTGAATAGCTTGCCTCTTATTTGACCCAACATATCCCCTAATGCTCTCCCACTAGCATCGCACATGACTTCAATGGGTCGAGACCAATCAAAGGACATAATCATTTTAAGACCTGGACCTGAGACCTAGTCATGACACAATAAATGTGACACCCAAAGGCATCCTATCCAAGCCTATCTTAAATATTCATAAGGTAAAATAAGCACAAACAAGAGATTAAGCAATCATAAATGTATATAAGAAAAAGTATATAAGTACATCGTATCCATTTGTCCAATTCATGCTTCTACATCATAGATCTTAGTGGGGTATCGTACATAGCTCACTAGCTTACCCTCAAGGTATACATCAAAAGTAATGATAAAGTCTCAACATAAAATAAATGGAAAGAATCATAAAGGCTTGTTCCCAAAGCATGGGAACTCATCAATTAGTCTTTAAACTTAGGAATCTGAATGCTAGCCTCAATATGGAATAATTTGTATGTCGTTCGTCCCTATATAGTTAGATCATATAGGCAAAGAAGTATGTGTTAGTACATAAAATACTAAGTATGTTGGTATGCCATGAATCAAAGGATATCACCATGATGTCAATATGCATAAATCATAACGAATGGGAGAGGGGCACAATATTTATGAGCATGCAACTTAAATATCATGAGAAGAAGCACCATAAATCCATTCTTAACCATAGAATATGTATGTAGGAATAAGACCATAACAAACATATAAGATCATGCATACTATTACATGGAATCTCGATGTTCACTTTATATCAAACTAAGAGGAGTTTACTTTGCAAAGGTAAACTTTATCCTCACCCTATAGGCTCTTTCTGACCATGGAGAGAATGATCATTTGACCCTAGACTTTAGGCTCTATACGAGCACACTGAGTGTCTATCATTTAAGATAATTGGATCCAATAGCGCACTTTTAAAGCATAAAATATGAACATCATTCCTATGGTGGCACATAGTTGTCATGATCCAGACCTAGGGTCTAGGCGTGATATGTTCAATGGGAACTCGAGAGTCCCCAAACAAGTCTCAAAGTATCTATATTCACATCATCAGTTCGAAGACGTCAATGAATAGTAAACACATAGTCCTAATAGATGGGTAAATATGACTCACACTATGGGGTTGTTATACGAAAAGGGCGTAATATGAATTCACATCACACATAGCACATAAATACTAAAGGGTGGGTAAGCATGACTCACTCTATTAGGAACATTCGGGATTTAGACTCTTTCATATCATAACATATAATCACATCATCATACTCATAGCCAACCTACATGACAATATCCAATAGACAACCATATCCATAAACATGATCTCCGAATACAACACTTTACATAGAAACGTAAAAGAGTTTACAAGATGTCCAATAATGCCTTTGGTCATAAGATAGGATGAGGGCCAAAACATTTCCTAGGCTCACCCTCAAAGTAAGTAACATAAATAAAAGCACCATAGGTAGAGGAATGGTGGTTTGTCCTTGGAAGATAGGATGCACCACAAAAAGCAAATCTCAAGATCCAAGGTAACCATCGTACGGTGGATTAAGGTAGTCCTCAGTCCCTACATGGTTAGATCATGTAGGCAAAAGTATGCGTTTGTAAGTTTGAATGTTCTAAGTATGCGGGTATGCAATACAAATGACTTACCAAAAGTGCATTCAATGTTAGCTGAAGGAAATTAGTATAACAATATGCCATGAAAATTCATGATACATAAAATGCAACAATGCTCATATAAAGTGGGGATGTGACCTCAATCGACATATATAAGACCAAGCGAGCTATTACATAGAATCTTGATGTAATCTCACACTGGTAAATAGGTGGTCTACTAACCAAAGGTAAACCATATTCCACCTTATAGACCCTATTTCGGAGAAGCAACCTTCCTTACGGGTATCCCCATTTCAAATAGGATTTTTACATCATATCAAATCATGCTTCTCCTTACGGGCACCCCCATTTTGAAGAATTAACCTTCCTTATAGGCACCCCCATTTCGGATAGGATTTTCATAAAAATATACTTGTGGTTGGCACATATTTTAAGAGAAGGGAGAGGGACCTCGGGGATAACCCTAACAGCCCCAATCTATTGGTGCTAAATCATCATCCCACAAGAATACATATACATGCTTCCAAAAGAGATGTAAGATTTATTGAATCATATCAATGTATACTTGGGATTAAAAGTCAAACATCATTAAAAATAATTTATACTTGGGCTCAAATGCCAATCATAATTCATATCATAGCTTTCATGCATAGGAATAGGCCATTCACAATATCAAATTAGGTGTAAACACCCAATATGCTCAAAGAGTTAATATGATAAACATTTATATGATCACATTCTTGTCATAACCATAATCTTCTCAAAATCATATACATAAACATAATTGGGCTTAACCGTATGGCTTTCCGTGAAGGGACACTTGGTCTAAATCACGGTAGGGGCAACTTAGAGACAAAAAGGATTTTTGACCAAGTGAGGGCACATGCCAACTTACATGGTCCATGTGATGTGCCACAAACCATCTGGCCCTCCGAGTAATTCACTACGTAAAATTATTCTAAGTATGGGAGTACCATCTCATAACTTTGTCATGTGAAAATTATTTCAAGTATCATTACACGGTCGATGTCATAGCCCGTGTGGAGTCATACGGACCGTGCAACCGTCCGTGTGGTACCCCGTAGCTCCTTGTGTTTTTCCTCTGTGAGATTCTAAGTATTGGATACACGACCACTATTCATGGTCCGTGTGATGTTTCACAAACTATGTAGTGGACCATGTGGACCTGACTGTTCTAATTTTGGTCCATTTCATTAATGACATTTATGTAATTTTGGTTTATTTTAATTATGAATTCTAATCTTTTACCTATCCTAAACCCCTAATTCAGTTGAAATCCCTCCCCTCTAAATTCATTCTCCTAAAACCTTCTACCCGTAATAAGATCACCTCCAAATTCCTCTTTACTCTCCACTCTTAAGGTTTAATCTAGGGTTTAATTGAAGTCTAATTAAAGCTAAGTTCATCTCTCAAATTCAGTTCCTTAATCAAGGTATGTGGGAGTGATTCTTGGCCCCTTTCATCCAAGAAGACCCAAAAATCTTTCAATTGATTTCATGAATTTAGTCTTTTTTATATAAAAATTTTCTTTGCTAGATTTATTTAAATCCAATTAATGTATTGGCTGTATTCTACCTATGAATTCAATTCACTTTAATCACTATTATGATGATTTACATTAAGTTATGAAATTATGAACATGAATGTCCCCTTTAAAGTGATTTATCCATGAGTGATCTATATTATGATTTACATGTGGATTTAATTATGGATGTCCTAAATTTCATTTTATAAAGCTCATTTTAAACTTGAATCTGTGTTACCCATGCCAACCTCATATCATGCATTGCATTTGCATTCATACACATTGGCTTATATGAAAATTGTGAAGTCGGTTAAGCCCAATTATGTTTTATGAAAGGATTATGATATAATTTTTGTAAGGCATTGGTTATGACAAGAATATGATCACATATATGTCTATGATTAGGGTTCTTTGAGCATTTTGGGTGCTTGCACCATTCCGTATATGAAGATTAGTTATTCTTTGCATGAGCATTATGATTATGATTTATGAATTGACATTTGAGCCTAAATGTGTATTGAACGGTTTGAAGTAAGTATTGTATCTCTTGAAAGCACATATATGCATAAGTATTCAAGTGGGACGTTCTGACTTAGCATCGATAGATTGGGGGCATAAGGGAAATCCCCAAGGGCATTCTCCCTTTCCTTGAACTATGTGCCAACATAGGAACATTTGCCATTATGGAAAAGACTGGGTCGTAAGGAATGGTTATTCGTTTATTATGTTCATGATATGATGTGACTATGAAAAATCCTTCTAAAAAGCGGGCCGTAAGGAAGGTGACCATCCATTGAAAAGCGTGGTCGTACAATGTTATGTAGATTACCTTTGGCATGTAATCTTTTCCCTATCGGTGGGAGGTTCCAATTGGTCTAACTCATGTAATAGCTTGCATGAGTTTGATTTATCGGTTATAGTCCATCCCTAATATATATGAGCATTGTTGCATTTCATGCATCATAAATTTCATGGCATCTCGTATATATATATTTCTATTGAATATATGATTCTTTCTATATTATGTGCCTTTGTCATCTAACAACAAGTTTTGTAAGTAATACGTATTGCATGACTGCATAATTAGTATATTCAAATGTACTAACACATACACTATGCCTTCATGATTTTACCATGTAGGGGCCGATTACTTTGACTACCAACTGGTTGACGAATACTCCAATCCTAGAGTATATTGTAGCGAGTTTCATCTTCTAAGGACAAGCCAACTACCTTTCTTTTATGTTATTTTAGGACGTCTTTCCCTATTGAGGGTGAGCCCGGAAGTTTTCCCGGCCCCCGTTCCTTTTTAACTAGAGGCATTTGTTGGATATTATGTAGACTCTTTTGAAATTCTTTTGTTATGACTAGTATTTTGCTTATGTATTGTTGGAGAGATTTATTAAAAATTCCTATTTTACCATATGTATGTTTTGGTGTGGTAGTGTTGAAAGTCCCAATTTCCCCGTTTTGCCCCTGTAGCGTGAGTCCTACTTCCCTGTCTCTTAGAATTTTGTTTTACTATTTGAATGTTATCCCTTAATTGATGACGTGGACATAGATACTTGAGGCTTGTTATGGGACTCTCGGGTTCCCATTTGTCGTGTCCCATCTAGGCCCTAACCTTGCGTCGTGACAAAAGATAGTATGAAAGCACTAGGTTTATAAATGGTCCTCGGAGTCCAACATGCCGCGTCATGCAGAGTCCTATTCATAAGTATGAAGTGCACCATGCCTATGAGTTGGAAGCTACGAAGACGTTTTAGGAATTGCCTCACTTATTCATGCATTATGTCGTTCTATGGCTAGTATATTTGGTTCCCTTATCTTGACGGTGTCGTTGATCTATTTTAGAAGATGCCTTAAGGAAGATCCCTCCCACCAAGGTCGGCTCCAGTTGATGAGGACCAGGCTCCCCATGAGCTTATGGAGGAATCCACATCAAACGATGAGTTCCGCACAACCTTCGCTACAGGTGGTGTCTTCTTAGACAAGGTAGGCTGACTTGCCAAAGGATCCTACGCCTGCTTCCAGGGTGAGGGATTTCATCCAGATGAATCCTGCGGAGTTTCATGGGCCAAGGGCCAATGAGAATGCCCAAGAGTTCATTGATGAGCTTACAAAGATATTGAACATCATGGTTGTGACATCTGAAGAGAAGGCTGAATTGGTTGCCTATCATCTGAAAGATGTGGCACAGGTATGGTATACTCAATGGTCGTTGGAGAGAGTTTGCGGTGGTGATGTCAACTGGGAGGAGTTCAGATTTGCTTTCATTGATCGTTTCTTTGCACTTGAGCTCAGGGAGTCCAAAATGACTGAGTTCATCAATCTCAAGCAAGGAGGTATAAGCGTGAGGGATTATGCCCTCAATTTCACGAGGCTTTCAAAGTATGCTTCGTCACTAGTGGCTGACCCCCGTGCAAGGATGCACAAGTTAGTTTTAGGTATCTCTAATTTACTTGTGAAGAAATGTCATACAACTATGCTTATACGGGATATGGATATTGCTAGACTCATGGAGTATGCAAAACAAATCAAAGGGGAGAAACTCAAGGTGAGAAGGGTTCACGATCCTAAGAGGACCCATTTAGATGGTGGATTCTCTGGCTCTCGGAGTTGTGGTTTCGATCGCTTCCAATAGGGCCAAGGTTCTGGTATATTAGTTGATAATGATCGGGTACCTCCTCCCAGGGCACCGGTTGGTGGCGGTCAGGGGTATCCTATGTGTGACAAGTTCAGAAGGCCTTACTCGAGGGTGTGTTGGCGGGAGTTGGGTATTTGCTACGGGTGTGGTGATAAAAATCATAAGGTTGTTAATTGTCCTAGGAATGATCGTAAAGGACAGGGTCTAGTGGACCAAGGTGGGAAAGGTCAACAAAGAGCTCGCCAAGGTGTTGCCCCAAAGAACAATCGATTTTATGCGCTCAATGCCCTCCAGGATGTTGAGGAAGCTCCGGATGTTGTGACCGGTATGTTAAAAGTCTTTGATTTTGATGCTTATGTTTTGCTTGATTCGGGTGCAAATTTTTCTTTTGTGACTCCTCCATTGGCAGTTAAATTATGTTTGAGTCCCAAGGTTTTTAGGGACCTTTTCTCAGTCCATACTCCTATGGGTGAATCTGTTGTTGCTCATAGAGTATATCATGGTTGCCTTGTTCCTGTGTTGCACAAACCTTTTCCATGTGATCTTGCTGAACTTGAGATGTTTGACTTTGATGTGATTCATAGGATATTAGTTGCACGAATCATATTCCTCTATAGATTGTAGAACCCACAAGGTCAAGTTCCAACCTCCCGGTGAGCCCGTTCTTGAATGGAAGAGTGGTGACTCCTCTATTAAAGGTCGGTTTATTTCCTACCTCAAGGCGCGGAAAATGATTTCTAAGGGGTGCATTTATCATATTGTGAGGGTCAATGACATGGAGTCCGAGTGCCTACTCTTGGGTCGGTTCCTATGTTGAATAAGTTTCGAATATGTCCCCAAAGACATACCGGGCATCCCTCCTGAGAGAGAGGTAGACTTTGACATAGATCTTCATTCGAATACTCAGCT
Source organism: Solanum rostratum (assembly GCA_029948455.1). Lineage (NCBI taxonomy): Eukaryota > Viridiplantae > Streptophyta > Magnoliopsida > Solanales > Solanaceae > Solanum > Solanum rostratum. Next base: position 35,177,352 of record CM057050.1, on the reverse strand, counting down.
TGTCTCTATTCCTCCTCCTTATTGTATGGCGCCGGCAGAGTTGAAAGAATTAAAAGAGTAGTTAAAGGATTTATTGGAGAAGGGTTTCATCCGGCCTAGTATATCGCCGTGGGGGTGCTCCAGTGTTGTTCGTAAGGAAGAAGGACGGGACTCTTCGGATGTGTATTGATTATAGGAAACTGAATAAGGTGACCGTTCAAATTAAGTACCCGTTGCCCAAGATTGATGACTTGTTTGACCAGCTTCAAGGGGCTACTCATTTCTCAAAGATTGATCGTCGTTTCAGGTATCATTAGTTGAAGGTTAAGGAGTGTTATATTCCTAAAACGGCTTTCCGGACAAGGTATGGGCACTTTTAGTTTGTGGTGATGTCGTTTGGCCAAACCAATGCTCTGCCGTATTTATGGATCTAATGAATCAAGTGTTTAAGCCATTCCTTGACAGTTTTGTGGTGGTCTTCATTAACGACATTCTCATTTACTCCCGAAGTGAGCAGGAGTACAGGGATCACTTCAGGATGGTCCTCCAAACTTTGAGAGAGAAGAAATTATATGCCAAATTTAGCCAATGTGAATTCTGGTTGGGCAAAGTGGATTTCCTTAGTCATATGGTGTCTGGTGATTGTATCAAGGTGGATCCAAAGAAGACCGAGGCCGTAAAGAATTGGCCCAGACCATTGACTCCTTCAGACATTCGCAGTTTCCTTGGGTTGGTCAGGTATTATAGAAGGTTTAGTGAAGGGTTCTCATGTATTGCATCTCTGTTGACTAAGTTAACCTAGAAAAGGCTAAGTTTGTGTGGTAGGACAAATGCGAGCGTAGTTTCCATACTTTAAAGGATCGGCTTACATAGGCTCTCGTCTTAACCGTACCAAATGGCTTAGAGGGATTTGTTGTATATTGTGATGCCTCGCGGATTAGATTGGGTTGTGTGCTTATGCAATATGGTACGGTAATAGGGTACGTGTCAAGGCAATTGAAGGTGCATGAACATAATTACCACATGCATGAGCTTAAATTAGCAGCGGTAGTTTTGCCTTGAATATTTGGAGACATTATTTGTATGGGGTTCATGTTGATGTGTTCCCCGATCACAAGAGTTTGCAATATATGTTCACTCATAGGGAACTTTAATTTAAGGCAAAGAAGGTGGTTGGAGCTCCTAAAGGATTATGACATGAGTGTTCTGTATCATCCTGACAAGGCCAATGTTGTGGCGAATGCTCTCAGAAGGCTATCTATGGGAAGTGTGGTGCATTTTTGGGGAAGAAAAGAAGGAGTTGGCAAGCGATGTTCACCGGTTAGATAGGTTGGGTGTCAGGTTGGCTGATTCGAGCAATGGTGGTATTCGTGTTCAAACCGAGGCAAAATCGTTCGTGGTAAGTGATGTAAAGGCTAAGCAAGATTTACACCCATCGTTACTTGAATTGAAGAGGTTGGCTGATGGAAAGGAGATCGAGGTGATCTCCCAAGGGGGAGATGGTGTACTTTGGTACCAAGACCGGCTTTGTGTTCTTGATGTGGATGATCTTAGGAGGGTGATTATGAGTGAGGATCACAAGTCTCATTATTCTATCCACCCAGGGTCTACAAAAATGTATTGAGATTTGAAAGAAGAGTATTGGTGGCAAGGTATGAAGAAAGACATCGGTAAATTTGTATCCGAACGCCATGTTGTCAACAGGTAAAGGTAGAGCACCAACGTCCTGGTGGCTTGGCCCAAGACATTGAGATTCCCACATGAAAATGGGAAGATGTGAACATGGATTTTATGGTTGGGTTGCCTCAGACCCGAAGGCAATTTGACTCCATTTGGGTTGTTATGGATCGGATGACGAAGTCAGCTCATTTCCTACTGGTCATGACTACCTGTAGCACCGAGGATTACACAAGGTTGTATATTCAAGAGTTGGTGAGGTTGGATGGTGTGCCTAGGTCCATTATGTCGGATTGTGGTACCCAATTCACTTCCCAATTTTTGGAGGTCTTTTCAGAAAGGGTTGGGAACTAAGATTAAGTGGAGCACTACCTTTCATCCTCAAACCGATGGCCAAGTGAAGAGGACTATTGAAACCTTGGAGGACATGTTTAGGGCTTGTTTATTGGAGTTTAAAGGCAATTGGGATGACCACCTTCCACTCATTGAGTTTGCTTATAATACTAGCTTCCATGCTAGCATTTGTATGGTGTCGTTTGACGCTTTATATGGGAGAAGGTGTAGGTCACGGGTGGGGTGGTTAGAGTTGGGAGAGATGGCACTAATTGGTCCATATCTACTAATGGAGGCAATGAATAAAGTGAATGTGATTAGGGAACGGTTGAGAACGGACAAAAGTCGTCAAAAACTTTATTTGGATGTTAGGAGAAAGGATCTTGAGTTTCGTGTCGGTGATTGGGTATTTGTGAAGGTTTTGCCTATGAAGGGCGAATGCATTTTGGTAAGAAGGGCAAGCTAAGCCCCCGGTATGTTGGCCCTTATGAGATTGTTGAGCGAGTTAGAGGTATGGCTTATAGGTTGGAGTTGCCTCCGGATTTGAGTTCCATTCACCCGGTCTTTCATGTGTCAATGTTGAGGAAGCTAGTTGGTGATCCTAGCACCATTGTTCCCTTGGAAGGGATTGAGGTTGAAGAAAATTTCTCTTATGAGGAAGTTCCAGTGGAAATCTTGGATAGGCAAGTAAAGCGGCTCTGTAGCAAGGACGTGGTTTCAGAGAAGGTTCATTGGAGAAATCAAAATGTGGAGAGTGGTACTTAAGAGGCAGAGCTGGACATGGTGAAGCGATACCATCATTTTTTCCAATCTACTCAAGCCTAAGATATTAGGATCTTTCCTTTTGTAATGGTTCAATTTCTTGCCTTCTTGAGTCCTATGACATGATATGCATACATGTGCACGAAAAAGGATTTTTATAATGTTTTGAATGACTTGAATACGATTTTTATATGAGTTTGAAGGCTTTGTGATTTCTCAAATAATGAACTATGCATTCTATTTTTTTTTTGGGTTTTTCATGCTCTAAGTCACGCCTTCCAAGCCTTGTTCTTGCACATTCGGGGACGAATATTCCTTAAGGGAGATGATGTAAGGACCCAGATTTTTCTAGTGGTGTTTCCCTATTCTCTTGGAATTGTCCCGAATGAACTGACAGGCATCACTGCACGAAAGGCCCATACGGGTCGTGTGAAGCTACACCGATCGTATGGCCACCCATGAAGGGAAATTTGGTGCAGTTCACGGTAGGGGCTATTAGAGATGGAAAGGATTTTTGACCAGTGAGGGCACACGGCCACTCACACTGTCCATGTGATTTGTCACCGACCGTGTGGCCCTTCGTGTAACTCACTACGTAAAATTATTCTAAGTATGGAAATACCGTCTCGTAACTTTGTCATGCAGAAATTATTTCAAGTCCCGTTCATGGCCTGTGTGGAGTCACATGGATCGTGTAGCCGTCTGTGTGCTACCCCTTAGCTCCGAGTGATTTCCCTCAGCGAGATTTAAGTATTGGATCATGGCCACTGTTCATGGTCCGTGTGACATTTCACGGACCGTGTGGACCTGACAGTTCCAATTTTGGTCTGTTTCATTAATAACGTTTATGTAATTTTGGGTTTATTTTAATTATGAATTATGACCTTTTACCTATCTTAAACCCCTAATTTAGCTGAAATCCCTCCCCTCTTAATTCATTGTCCTAAAACCTTCTACCCCTTATAAGATCACCTCTCTATTCCTCTCTACTCTCCCCTCTCAAGTTTCAAGCTAGGGTTGAATTGAAGTATAATCCAAGCTAAGTTCATCTCTCAAATTCAGCTCCTCAATCAAGGTATGTGGGAGTGACTCTTGGCCCCTTTCAACCAAGAAGACCTATAAATCTTTCAATTGATTTCATGAATTTAGTCTACATTAAATATAAATTTTCATTACTTGATTTAATTAAACCCAATTTATGCATGAGCTGTATTCTACCAATGATTTCAATTCACTTTGATCACTATTATGATGATTTACATTGAGTTATGAAATTATAAACATGCATGTCCCCTTTAAAGTGATTTATACATGAGTGATCTATATTACGATTTACATGTGCATTTAATTATGAATTTCCTCAATTTCATTTTATATAGCAAAACTTAAATCTACGTTACCCATGCCAACCTCACATCATGCATTGCATTTGTATTCATGCACATTGGCTTATATGAAAATTATGAAGTGGGTTAAGCCCAATTCTGTTTTGTGAAACGATTATGATATGATATTGGCAAGGCATTGGTTATGACAATAATGTGATCATATATATGCCTATGATTATGTCTCTTTGAGCATTTTTGGTGCTTTCACCATTTCGTATATGTAGATGAGTTATTCCTTGCATGAGCATTATGATTATTATTTATGAATAGGCATTTTAGCCTATATGTGCATCGAACGGTTTTAAGTAAGTATTGTATCTCTTGAAAGCACATACATGTATAAGTATTTAAGTAGGAGTTTGTGACTTAGCACCGATGGATTGGGGGTGTCAGGGCTATCTCTAAGAGCCCTCTCCCTTTTCTTGAACTACGTGCCAACATAGAAACATTTTCCATTACTGAAAAGACTGGGTCGTAAGGAATGGTTATTCATTTATTATGTTTATGATATGATATGATTATGAAAAATCCTTCTTATAAGCGAGTCGTAAGGAAGGTGACCATCCACTAAAAAGCGTGGTCATAAGATCTGATGTAGATTACCTTTTCCAAGTAATCTTCTCCATACCGGTGGGAGTTCCCAATCGATCTAATTCATGTAATAGCTCGCATGAGTTTGATTTGTCGGTTATAGTCCATCCCCAATATATATGAGCATCATTGCATTTCATGCATCATAAATTTCATGGCATCTCGTATATATATTTCCATTGAATATCATATTCTTTCTATATTATGTGCCTTTTTCATCTAGCATTGATATGCAGGTTTGGTAAGTCATATGCATTGCATGCCCGCATACTTAGTACATTCATACGTACTAACGCATACTTTATGCCTACATGATTTTACCATGATGGGGCCGAACACTTTGAGTACCAACAAGTTGATAAATAGTCCAACTTTGGAGTATACAGTAGTGAGTTCCGTCTTCAAAGAACGAGCCAACTACCTTTCTTTTATGTTATTTCTGAACGTCCTTCCCTATTTGTGGGTGAGTGCGAAACTTATCCCGATCCCTGTTCCTTTTGTTTGGAGGCATTTGTTGTACATATGTAGACTCTTTTGAAGTCTGTTTGTATGACTAGTATTTTGCTTATTTATTATTGGAGAGTTTTAGGAGAAATTCCTATTTGACCATATATATGTTTTGGTGTGGAAGTGTGGAAAGTCCCAATTTCCCCATTTTGCCCCCATAGCGTGAGTCCTACTTCCCGGTCCCTTAAAATTTTGTGTTACTATTGAAATGTTATCCTTAAATCGATGATGTGGATATAGATACTTGAGGCATGTTTTGGGACTCTTGGGTTCCAATTCGCCGTGTCACATCTAGGCCCTAACCCCGGTCGTGAGATTAACCCACTTCATAAAATCTAATGCTCATGAATGCTTATGCCATGAATGATATGTGAATAGCAATTGTCAATATATATTAAATATTAAATCAACAATACAATATTAAATTCAAGTAAATCGATAAGTAAAATCCACATTCAAATCATAATTTCGATTACCATGCTTAAATCAAACTTTAAGGGACAATGCGAATTCAAGTCATTATAATAATAATGCAATTCAACATTTAGGGATTAAATCTACTGAAAATCAATAATAAAGCATAACTCATACATCAATTATATTTATTAATCAATAATATTTAAAACACATATTTAGAGTAACCAAAATTTTATGAAAATCAATTGAAAAGAGTTTGGGTCTTCTTGGTTGTAAGGAACCAAGAATCAATCCCACATTAGCTAATGGAGCATATTCAAGAACAAATTTGATGAAGGAATAGTTTTCACTTGATTTCAAAACTTAGTCTTCATAAGAGTTCTTGAGAGTGTTTTTCGGGGAGTTCAATGAAATTCTCAGTGTAAGGATAAATTTTAATGAGAGAAATAAAGTATAGGTCATTTGAATGTCTTTATGTAGCATAAAAAGTCACAAAAGATCCTTAGGATAAACCATAATTATGAAAACACAATTGATGAAACGAGTAGAAAAATTGAAGTCAGGGGTCTCAGGGAAGGGTATGTGGTATGTGAGGCACTATAAAGACCATACACTTGCCCCGTGGTCCAACACACAAATAGATTTTCATGGACGAAGGTCCGAGACGATAATTCCATACATAGAAAAATTCAACGAAGGCATCCGTACGGTTGGTTATACGGGCTGTACTAAACCGAACTGTGCGTGTACTCCTCCGTACTACTTCACTTAGAAAATTCTTTATGACAAAGTTATGAGACGGTGATCCAATAATTAAAAGATTTTCACTCCGGCGTCTATAGGGGAGGGCCTCACAGACCATGAAGCACTACATGGTCCGTGAGAGGGGATGTGTGACATGCCCTGGCTTAAAAACTATGGAGTTTTATGGCGAAGGCTACCACACAGTTCGTTTGGCATCACACGACCCATGTGGGATCCATGTGTGGTATGCCTTAGTCCCAAACTGTATGTTAAATCTCACATACCCTACCTAAGGCTAAGGGAAACTCCAAGGAGTATCCACACAATCTGTATAGCTTGGCACAAACCTTGAAGGCTTCCATGGAGAGTCACCTTGGGCCAAAAACTTTTGGCACAAAATCACTAAGCTCCATTAAGGTCGTACAACGGCGGGATCCTTACAATAGTTATGGGACTTGAGGATTTATATAAGGACCCTTGGGGATAATCCATCTAATATTATTCCCCCAGTGCTAGGTCATATCCCACTGAATCATAAATCCTGCATATATATAGCTTTCAATTTAGTTCATACTTCATTGAAATTATTATATTAGCTTTAAAAATAATCATCATAGTGTTTCAGGAAACATCATGGCATTAGAATAGTCCATTTACTTTATTTTCATCATAATGTGGGTAGACATTCCCATCTTAACATAATCATTTAAACATTAGGGTTTTCATTACCCTCTTTATCATAGCATTATCATAGCTTTAATAATATCATCATGGTCATAATATCATTATCATTATCATTGAGAACATGCTTTCCATACTTGAAATCGTGGACATAGAAATTCTTAGCTTTATCATAGGATACTAGGGCTAAGTGTGAGCTCATGGACATTTTAGTCAAAATCATACAATTGATTAGGATTCATAAAGAAAATATGCAATTGAAACCAAAATAAAGATTAATAAAGGAACCCACATTAAATCAATAAGCCATAATAATGCATACTGTGGAATCACATACTTTTGCTTGAAAATCATATAAATCATGAAATTCATCAAAATTCATGCTTAATTAATCATAATCATCCTATAGGAATCATAAGCTATGAATTAGTAATCATAGCTTAAAATCCCGTAAGAATTCATCATTAAATTTTGACAAAAAAGGTTTTGGATTTGGCTTCATGGATAAAACTAATCCATTAATGAAGGCCTACATAACTCAAGTAGAATCCTTAGAATTGGAGAAGAAAAATTGGAAAAACATTGGTCAATTGTCGAGCTTTAGCTTTAATGGAACCCTTGACTTAGAGAGAGAATTATCGAAAACCCTTGTGAAATTTGGGAGTTAAAAGCATTGAATGAGTTAGGAATAGGACTTTGTAGAGGTTAAGTTAGTTAGTGTATTTAGAGTAGCCAAAATGATACAGTGTAGGACTTACATAGATTAGAATAGTAAAAAACACCCTTCATTAAAATATGGTAGAGTCATCCATGAACCACCTTTTATGGGCCGTAGAACGATTTACGGTCATATCTTGCCTCGTAGGTTAGGGCGTCATAAAAGTTAAGCTACTAGAATTGCAGTTTCTGACTCATGAACATGCAACATGACTCATAGTTTAACTTATGGGCCGTAGGAGACTTTGGAGAAAGACCCAAGACTTAGACAAATTTTTGTTCCTTAGGGCCTTTACCTATGATACCTATCTATGGGCCGTGACCAAAACATATGGGCTAGTCTGTTAATTCGCAAGTTGACTTAAATCATTAAGCCCTAATCATGTATACTTTGGAATCACATATTTTTGATTGAAAATCGTATACATCATGGAATTGTGAGCTATGCATTAGGAATCATAGCTTAAAAGTCCATAAGAAATCATCATGAAATCTTGACTTAAAGAAAGTTATGGATTGGGCCTCGAAGGTCAGGGTTTCACAAAAGTTGAGTTACTAGAATTGCAACTTCTAACTCATGAGCATGTAGCATAGCTCGTCGCCAAAAAAACGAGCCAAAGGATACTTCGTAGGAAGATCCTAGACTTTGACAAATTTTGGTTCCTCAAGGTCTCCACCTACGAGACCTACCTATGGTTCATGGGAAAATATACTGGCTAATCTGATAATTCATAAGCCGACTTCAAGAAATACTTCAATTGTTCATTTTCACTTGGCACTTTTTACGATATCTCTAATGATATGTAGGTTCTTTTACGGGCCGTAAACTGGCTTATAGGTTCTGAGAATCTGTAAATTCTTATTTCTTCAATTTCCAGGCTTAGAAACATGAGCGGGGTTACAAATCATACATATCCTTAATAGTGTTTCCCTTAGGGCCCTCAAAAGATTTCATACATGCTGCATCAAACACGAAGGCTAAGGCTTTTTTTAAGTAACTTGCACAATGGGCTAGCTATTTTTGCAAAGTCCTTGATGAAGCGCTTGTAGAAACCAGCATAATCTAAGAATATTCTCACTCCCTTAACATATATAAGAGGTGGGAGGCTAGTAATAACATCCACCTTGGCTTTTTCTGCTTGCAACCCATTTCTTGATATTTTGTGTCCTAACACGATCCCCTCTTTGACCATAAAATGACATTTTTTAGCTACGCACCAAGTTAGTCTTAACACATCATTGAAACACTATGAAGATGAACAAGACATTGCTCAAAGGTATCCCCTATAATAGAAAAAATCATCTATGAGCACTTTTATCAAATCTTCTACAATATCTAAAAATATGGCCAGCATGCACCGTAAAAAGGTTGTCAGTGCATTACAAAGGCCAAAAGGCATCCAATTGAAAGCGAAGGTCCCATATGGACAAGTTAAAGTGGTCTTTTTTTGATCCTCCTGGGCTGTGGATATTTGGTTTTAACCGGAATAGCCATCTAGGAAGCAATACCATCCCCTACCTCTGAGCCGGTCTAGCATTTGATCCATAAATTATATAGAAAAGTGATCCTTTTTCATACACGGATTTAATTTTCTATAATCCATGCATATGCTCTATCCTGTAACTGGTACCATTGATAGCATTTCGCCTCTCTCATTTGGCATGAGAATTATTTCTCTTTTGTTCTCTATGCATTGTATCTGACTAACCCATTTGCTATTAGCAATGAGGTAAATCACACCAGTGTGAAGACACTTGATGATCTCTCTCTTAATAAACTCCCACATAGGAGGATTAATGGTCCTTTAGTGTTCAACACTAGGCTTACAATTTCTACAAACTTCATCTTGTGGATGCAAATTCCTAATGGAATGAATATAATGTCAGCTATGGTCCATCAAATGGCCTTCATATGCATTTTAAGCACTTTCACAAGGGTGTTAGTCTTCTATTCTAACAAATCAACTACAACAACAACTGGCAAGGTACAATCAACACCCTAAAATCGATATTTAAGGTAAGATGGGAGCCCTTTTAAATCAAGGTTCGGAGGAGTGTCTGTGGAAGGTTTTTCCGGCTGAGTGTTCCAATCAATGTCATCATTATCATAATTCAACAATATTTCAGCTAAAGGCTCACTATTTGAGAAAGCTAGCTCACTCACACTCTGTACAACCTGACCAATAACATCAACGATTGAATTTACTTGGACATCGCAAAGTCTCTTCATTGTCTCACATATATTGAATATTACCTCCTCAAAATTCACCCTGAATTTTTAAATCACCTCTCTCCATATAAGTTAATGCCTTTGGGGTAGCAAAGAAAAGTCTACCAAGAATGATTGGCACTTCTATATCCACTTTACAATTGAAAGCTACAAAATTCGCAGGAAATATGAACTTGTTGACCTTTACCAACACATTGTGAAAAGTACCAACGAGTCTTTTAATGGACCGATCTGCCATAATCCACCTCATCGATGTTGGAGGAAGAGTCTCCAAGCCCAATTACTCAAAAATGTACAAAGGAATAAGATTGATGTTAGCTTCTAAGTCATACAAGACTTTGCCAATTTTATAAACCCCCAATAGTACATGGGATGGTAAAAACATCTAGGTCTTCTTTAATTTCCACCAAGTTATTTGGTACTATTGCACTACAATGATGTGATATTTCTATTGTCTAACATTCAAGGGCTCCTGACATTCAAGAGTTCTTTTGTTGTCACGAGTTCTTTTATAAATATTGCATATGTAGGCATCTCCATAAGATCTTCAACCAATGGCACATTAATATAGAGAGAGTTGAACATTGAAACAAACTTTCGGAATTTTTTGTCAATCACTTTTCTTCTTCAGCCTTTTTGGAAAGGGAGGATTACTCTTTGAAAATTTTTGTGGGACACCTTTTTAGCTTTACTCGAATCACCCCCATCTTTGACATTGCTATAACTCTTAGGGTTTCAGTGAGAGTTCCCTTCCTTATTATCCATCACACCACCTTCTTTATCCCCTCTGTCCAAATTAAATGGGTCTTAGCAGCTACATTTGGTTCAATATCCTTGACAGTTCACGTTGTAATGGCCATGTACTATTGGTTGTCATTTTTTTGTTGGTGGTTGAGATGAGTGGAAATTGTGCGTAATTGAGTTTCCAAGGGCTTAATAGAAGTCTAATGGGATGTCACTATTTTACTCAATTGGGAAAAGTTTGACTTCATCTCTTTTAGTACTTTATCCGAAGCCTCTACCTTATTTAGGATTCTTGTGAGCATGTCTTCAGTATGAAAGATTTTTGAATTCACATTAGGGTCCTTAAAACTCTTACTATCATGAGGGGGATGTAATGATCTCTTTCACCTATTTTCTCTCCACCTTCCAGTCCGATCTGTCCACTCTTTTTCTCACCAAAACCACCATCGTTGTTCTAACTTTGGTTCCTAGGTGGCCAAAGAAAGGTTTGCCAAGAACCTAGCACTTGCTTCCCCATGTAGCTTACGATAAGGCACTTCATCAAGATAGACACCAATAGTACAACCAACAACACTTACACTCTTATGATCACTATCCATTACATGCTTCGTAAATAGATCAAGCTGAGTCATCATCTTAGCCATATTCGTATCTCTTTATTCTCATCTCTTTCTTGATAATTTGCCATTTACACATTGGATTTCCCCCTTAGCATAGAGGAAATGAGGTCATCACTATATATAATGCTAAAATTATCTTTGTCATGTCATCAAGAAAAGCCGAAGCTTCAACAAAAGATTGTTTTATTATTCTACCTGTCACCAATTTATCAACAATTCCTTTATTCACCGCAATAAGGATGGCATTAAAATATTGAAGAAGAAGATGGTTCGAACACCATGATTTGGACATTGGAGAAAAATCATTTAGAACCTCAACCGAGTTTCATGCAATGGTTCCCAATTGGTGACGTTCACCCATACCTCATATTTGGAAGATGTGGACAATCGTTATAAGCATAATAATCAAATGAAGAGATGGGTCAAATCCCATAGGGAATAGGCATTCAATGGATCAAGTAATAACTTGAACTAACACTTTGTATTGTTAATTTGGGAGGTTGCGAGTAAATTAAAACTGGAGTTCAGCTAAAAATGGTTCTAAAATGCGAATTAACAATATATTTAGAGAAATGTTGGGGGTGCATGGATATGGGACGAGAACTACTTAATTGGGTCAAAATACTTGATTGTTCGAGTTAAGAATATGTGAGTAAGCTAGGTAGCTAGTAAGCACTACCTTATTTACGATAGTAATGATGTTTCACATGATCATATTACGACATCACATTCAAATCACTCAAGGGCACCCGACTTGAGCAACTCGGAGCAAATCGCCTAATTTTTTAGCTGTTGAACATAATTTTGTGTCATTCAACTGAAACCCCCAATAATATCCAGCTAATACACTTGTAACCCACACCAATCACTCAAATTAATGCAATAATCAGAGAACTAAGGATAACCTAGAGTTTGGAACCTCAAAATTACAAGTTAAACATGGAAACAATCTCATAAACCCAACCAAGAACTGAAGAATTCACATCATATACACATACCTCTAACACTAGGGTTTTAGCCACACATGTTCAAAAGAAAGAAAATAATACCATAATCTATATCCATGAGTGTTGGTAAGATGAATAACAAGAGAAAAGATGATTTTCTTTTACTAATCTTTCAAATCTCTCCTTCTAAGCTTCGAAATAACAAAACCCTTGTACTTGTTTTAAAAGAAGCTTTTATGTACTCTTTCTTTCTCTTTCTTTCTCTCTCTCTATCTCTATATGGTATACTGTAGCAATATGATATAGAATGCTATGTACAATGGCCTTTTAAAAATATTTTTATAGTCCGTGCAATTTACTCAAAATGTGTGCCCTAATTCATTGTTTGGCTCTGAAGGTCGGCCATCGCAAAGCATTTTAGTGATGTGCCAAATTTGTACATGACTACTTTCTCCTGCATTGTTTAACGGCTCAAGTCTTTGCATTTATCGATGATGTCTTTGTTTATTATAGATCATGTTCAGTGATCTGCTGAAACTCCACTTACGTCACCTTTCTGTCACATACATGAGGGTTTGAATAATGCAATATCACATAATCACAATTGCACTTCGGTGATCCACCGAATGTGTCGGTGACATCACTTCTGACCGCCTTTTTGGCATTTTGTCTCCTTTTTTGTGTTTTGTCGAGTATTTTCCACCTTTGGATTGTTATCCTTATTGCTTTTATAAAACACATATTTAAATCAACATATGAAGCATAATATCACATTGAGGTCAATTTTTGCCTTCCCTCAAGCAAATCAATACCAATTTTTCCAATTCAGTGCTTGCAAATTTTTCCATACAGAGCAACACATATAATTCCACCTTTTTCATCTATCCTCAAAGCTTTCACAAACCACTTACATGATTTTGATGTCTCAAGAGGTGAATAAAGAATGCTCAAGACATGGCTATGATGACAATTGATCATGTGGCTACTTATCAGTACCTAAAAACATTTTTTTCTCCATGCCAAAGAAGATCTCAAGCACACAAGGTTAGGTTATAAGTTCCAAGGATCACTTTAGTACTCACTCTCCCAAATGAGAAATGGCATGTAAGCTTCAACCCGTAGGCTCTCTTCGATATTCACTCTCCTAAATGAGAAATGGCATGTAAGCCCCAACCTATAGGCTTTCCCTTTTTCTCAATCAACATAAACACGATTTCATCTGGACTAGGATCCCAAACGAATTTATTTGGATTGTGATGTAGGCTTAAGGACGGGTAGAATAGCATATGGATAATAGTGGCTCATCCCTCCTTGAACTCTACACACACTTCTCACAGTCATGGCTCCTTTGATCCTCCTTTATATTCTTTTACAATAGACATCATTTAATCTTTTGATTCTCAATCCTAGGAGTCCCTTTTGAAAAGAATTCTTCATCAAACTTTAGAGGGTCCTCTTTTTCACGCACATTCTTTTCTTTTCATCAGTTTTTCAGCATGTGGGATTTTTTTTTCATTTTATCATCATTTAAGGATTCATCTGCTTTCTTTCTTATTATTTTTCTTCCCTTAACTTTTACATGGGAGACACCCCTCTTCTACCCACATCTCCAACTTTGTCCTTGTACCACTACTTTCACTCGCTTAAGCTCAAGGAGGGAATGTTGAGGAACAAGAAGCAATTATCTTCCAAATAATGGCTAAGGCTAACATGGTTGCCAAATATAGGATCAAGGCTCAAAAAGGGTTCACTAAGGGATCAATTCAATGTCACTGGAGACTTATATGTTCAAGGTGGACTCAAAAGAAATAAAAGAAGGCCTAAGGTCCTTTCCTAATCCGAAATTAACCAAATCACTCCTAAAAATAAACTGGGCAAGTTCTAGATGTTGATAATCATGCCTTTTAACAAATTCCTAACTCACATTCGAAAAATGGATTCGCGTTCAAACAATGGTAACATACACTCACAATGTACAATCATTGCATATCTAAGCTCACTTCTCAAACCGTCAACTCAAGATGCACCAAATTCATCTATGGATTGACACTACAGAAAAAAGGACTGATGGATAAGTTAGAACAAGCTCCTTGTCCATGGCACCGCACGAATAAAGGATATAGACTATCAATACTTCGATGGATAAGGTTTAGAGATACGATAAAAATATTTGAACGATTTTTCACATATGCATAGGGTTTGCCACATATATCAAGGACATCATTAACAATAATTCATCCATCAAATACAAAAAGAAAAGTTAAAATAACTACTTATCTTTTCCAATCCAAAAGAATATTTACAAACCAAAATTTAAAAGTTAAAAAAGATTAATATAATTAATTACACATCAAAAACAATTGTCCCAACTCAATAGGCAAAACGAATGCTCACCCCTCCGAAAAACAACATTTCCTTCAATGTATAAGAATAATGACAATAGAACAAAATATGAAGGAGTGAGTTTAAGAATCCCCTTGAATAACTCCGCATTTCACTAAGGTTAGGACTGAAAGGAGCTTAATAATGCCAGGGCACCCCACTCATGGACCTCTTCTGGGATGGATCTCTTGTGACCTCTATAGGGATAGCTCCATATGTCCTAGTAAACTTATTTTCCCTACTTGCCTTGTTTTTTCCTTCCTAGATTCAATTTTCCTACACAAGGTCTTATCTCTATCCTTCTCTTCCTTTGCTTTGTGAGGATCCTCCGTGGACTCACACTTGTTCTTGAAAACATTATCCTTCACCTTCATTTACATGTGAGGATATATGTTTTGCCTTAAGTTTGCCAAGGAGATTTTTTTTCTTGGTGGCCACGCGAGACTAGGGACCACCTCTCCCGCTATTTGAAGCTTCACAAAAAGGACAATATACCTAGGGCTGAGATTTTTCATCTTCTTCCCAAAATGGCATCACATCCTTCATCAATGAAGGTCATAACTATAACTGGCCCATGAAGCAAATCTAGCCAAGGGGAGAAAAACAAGGAAAAGAAAAGAAACTCAAAAAATATCTTGGCAAATGGGGTCATTTTACCCACTAAACAAGTTTGACGGATCACCAAACACAGTCGACGGTCAAAATAACCATTGATAGCTCCCAAATTGCACCTCTTTTTTGAAGGTATAAGAGGTCATTGTCAAAATATATAACCTAACCATGGTTAGGGAATATGGTTTATACCTAGTGTACTTACGAGCCAGTCGAATGAATTAACCTTCTTTTCACCCAAAAGGGGGTGGGGTTTGTAATTACATGAAATAAACCTAAACTAGAAACAAATGTTGTTAAACCAGTGAGAGAAGTAACTAGGGTATTGTGTTCTCCATGAATTCCTAACTTAGTATCACCAGATAATTGTAATCATTGTTGGTATATAACATATATAACAACAAGTTAACTTTACCAAACCCTTTGACCCAGGCGAGAGGTAAATTATAATATGTGATTTGATCCATCCTAGTAGCGTGACATTACTAACCCCTACCTTTTGTTTTAGTACAACCTCCCCTTGATCTGATTTGGTTAATTAGACGAGAGTGATCACATCGAATCTTGTTATTTCCTATTTACTACTACCTTGATCTAGTCAGTAAGAATTAGGCAGGTTCTAACGTTAGCCACCATTAGAAAGCATTCATAACAAAAATAATTAATTAATTCATGCATGCACACTTTTCAAGAATTATGGATTTTCTGATTTTACCTTATTAGTTCTTCATGGTTCCCATAACCCTAGTTGTGGATTTAGCTAAGCATAATCATTATAGATGAAAGAATATTGTTACAGAATAAGATAATTGAACACTTACAATTATGAAATTAAAACAAGAAATCAAAAGTTCTCCACAAGAAATCACAATGTAATGTTTTCAATGTAAAAATTACAAAATATGAAGTCTCAAAAACATTTCTTGTTCTTTTGTGTGTCTCCCTATCAAAAAGACCAAAAAACTTATTTATAGTAGGTAAAATGCAAATCTACAATGGAATAGGAAAATAGGATCCGAAAGCGTTTACGAACTAGGTTACGGGCCGTATGAAGATCCATGACATGTACCTGTACCTGGGCTTCGTATTCTACATTTTCCAAAAATAGATTTCCAATCTATGAGACCTTCTTATGGGTCATCTTCAGACTTACGACCCGTAAAGGGTTTATTCTATCAGTTCTTCAGAAACTCTTCAAACTCTGATCCTCTAGGCATGAAACCAATCCTTGATTCGTGAAAACTTCTACGGCTCATCTGATAGTTAATGGATACAACCTTTGAAACTAGGCCCTTCACTAGATCTTACTCATGAGACCTATGTACGACTTGTGGATGTAATCACGACCTGTAGAGTAGCCTGTATGTCATAAAAAGCTTAGCTTCTAAGAAACTTTACCCAAAATCATGCCGAATACTGTAATCCTGCAAAATAAACATAAAAAACACATCAATTCCACTAACATCACTTTGAGAACATATAACAGTCCATGTTTTAAGCATCAAAAGTGTTGTAATTTTACAGCATATCAACAATCAAGTATCTCAAGAACATTCAGAGTCAAAGAGTAATGTCATATTCGAATACAAGTGTGAGAAATCAGTGATTCATTGAATAAATTTTGCGGTCAATGAGACTGTTTCAAAATGTGATAGAAATAAGATAAAAAGCATGCAAATAAGGGCAATGTGCGTGGCCTTTCAGCACACCATCGAGTTAACTATGGCAGTCAGATTAATTATCACCAACCCTGACTGGCAGTAAAAAAATTCCCGAAATCTTCGCATTTTCAAGATTTGAATCAACAAAAATAGGGGACATCCTACAATATGAGCCTAATCTCACATTATCAAGCACATTGCACATGTCAATTTCTATGCAACAGCTAAACCAAAGCATGATTTTAGTTAAACAAAGACTTTACCTGATCAGGGTTAATAGAAATTCATATCTCCTAGAAATGTTTCCCTAAAGTTGGCATATCAGACATGCCATGGCAAATTTATGAGTGCCTCTATGAAGAGTTAGCCAGTAGTAGCCACTTTGTAGGATCTTAGATGTTGTATGGACTCCTCTATGATGCCTTAAATTAGTGAAGAGTGGCACTTTTCCAAGATGGCCTCCATAGAAGAATCAAATAGGCACCTACGAATCATGTTGTCCATATATTCCTTGAAAATATAGGGCTCATCCTAGAATAAATTCTTTGCATCAAATAGGAATTTCCTCATTTGGTTGGGATTGGCAAAATCTGGCATAATCCCACACAATAAATAGTTCACCAAATCTGCATACAAAAGAAAATTTGTCATTATCACTCTCATCATAACATCATAAGGGAATCGATCAGAGATGTCCTCCTCTTTAACACTTGAGTTGTGTGGCTAAATTTGGGACAAAATTTTGGATATCAAATTCTCATATATATTCCTATCTTTCAACTCAAAGTTGAATACTTGTAATAACAACATCCATTCGATGAGCTTTGGTTTAGTATCCTTCTATGCCATGAGGTAATAATGAGTTGCATGGTCAGTGTATACAATGACTTTTTCATGCCAAGATATAGGAATGATATTTCTCAAATGCATACACTACTGCCAAAATTTCTTGCTCGGTCACTATATAGTTATTTTGGGCAGAATTCAATGTCTTACTTGCATAATAGATAGGGCAAAAGAAATTTCCTCTCATTTGACCCAAAACAACCCCTAAGGCCACCCCACTTATATGACACATAACTTCAAATAGTTGGGACAAATCTATGGAGACTATTATGGGGGCTTCTTTTAATTTCTGTTTAAGGGCTTCCAGAGACTTCATACATGCTGTATTGAAGACACAAGAGGAGTTTTTCCAACAATTTACACATCGGTTGGCAACGTAATAAAAGTCCTTTATGAATCTCCAGTAGAAATTGGCATTCCCTAGAAAACACCTCACTCTTTTGACTTAGTCAGGAGGTTCGAGGCTTGAAATTACATCTACTGTAAGGACTCATACTTTATGAGATCTTATCGACGCTCAAAATCAAGTTTTCAGAGGTTTGTGACCCATGAGGGTGCTTGTGTATGGCTTTGTGTGGCCTAAGAAGGGATTTTAGGCATGGTGTCCCTCTAGGGTACCTCCTATGAATCGTGGTCCTCACCACTAGTAGTGTAAGGGGCCTTTGGTAGGTTCCCTAGCCTTAAGGCCAAAAAATTGAGTAAGTTAGCCACCAAGTAGACGTCGTATGTGTCGTGAAACCAACTACAAGCCATGGGGGGGTCACGTGAAACCCACCATGAGCCTTGGTGGGGTGTTTAGTGAAGCCCTCATCCTAAAATATGATTATATCTATAAAATTATTGTCTCAAAACTGGTGTCATTTGTATGGACCATTTAAGCCTTCAGTGAAAATATCCTTAGTCTTAAATTATTCTAAGTGTCTAAAGAACCTCACTATGGACCCTTTTACAGTCTGTGGTCCTTTGCACGACTTGTGCAGCTCTTCAGATGAGGGATGGTTCAAGTGTGGTACACCTAATGGTTGGTGGAGAGGATTTGTGATGATTGGGTTAGTTTTGAAGACTTTAAGTTTACCTTTTTGGGCCATTTCTTTCTCTTAAGCTTAGTGAGGGAAGAATGAAAGAATTTATCAACCTGAAGAAGGGTTGTATGAATGTTAGGGAATATGTCCTCAAATTTACAAAACTCTCAATGTATGCTCCCATGCTAGTGGTTAACCTATGTGTATGAATGCATAAGTTTATTTCTGGGATATCTAAATTGGTGGTGAAGGAATGTCGTATGGCTATGCTTAATCAGGATATGTACATCTCCATACTTATGATTTATGTTGAACATATTAAAGGGAAGAAGCTCAAAGAGAGAAGGGTTTATGACTTCAAAAGATTGACGTTGGGTTCTCAAACTCTAAGAGTGGTGGTGGATATTGTCATTTCAAATAGGACTAGAGTTCTAGTGCAAGGGTTTCCAACGGTAGGGTGCCTCCCCCCAAGGCACAGGTTGGAGGACCATTACCTCCTCGGTGCAACAAGTGTGGAAGGAATCACTCAGGTGTTTTCTTTATGGACATGAATACTTGTTTTGAGTGTGGTGATGTAGACCACAGGGTTATTCACTGCCCTAATGTTCCCAATAAGTGTCAGGGTCAGATAACTCAGGGTGACAAGTCTAAGCAAGAGCTCTACCGGGTGGTGCTCCCAGGAACAATAAGTTCTATGCTTTACATGCTCGATAAGAGGTAGAAGAGACTCTGGATGTAGTGACTGATATCTTAAAAGTCTTTGATTTTGATTCTTATGCTTTGCTTGATCCAAGTGTAAATTATTTTTGTGGCTCCTCTTTTGTTTGTTATGTTTATATTAAGTTTTGTAATCTTATGGGTGTCATTTTAATCTATACTCCCATGGGTGTGTCTATTGTTTCCCAACGAATCTATTGGGGTCTTCTTGTCTTTGTCTTGCATAAAGTCCTTTTATGTGATCTTGTAGAACTTGAGATATTTGATTTTAATATTATTCTCGGGATGGATTGGTTACATGAATTTTATGCCTCTATTGACTGTAGAACCCACAAGGTAAAGTTTTAGTTTCCAAATAAGCCTATTCTTGAGCCGAAGGGAAGTATTCTTCTTTTAAGGTTAGGTCTATTTCTTATTTCAAAGCCTGTAATGAATTTAAAGGGAGGATTTATCATATTGTGAGGGTTAGATATGTCGAGTCTAAGTCATTCACATTTGAGTTGGTTCTGGTGGTTAATGAGGCACTGGATGTTTTTCACGAGGATTTGCCTGGTATTCCTCCTTAAAGGGAAGAAAAATTTAACATCGATCTCCTTTTGGATACTTAGCCTATTTCCATTCCTCCCTATCTTTGGCACCGACTAAATTAAAAGAGTTTAATGATTAGTTGAAAGACTTGTTGGAGAAAGGGTTTATTAGACCAAGTATATCGCCATGGGATGCTCCCGTGAAATTCAGGAGAAAGGAAGATAGGTCACTTTGAATGTGCATTGACTATAAATAACTGAATAATGTTACCATAAAGAATGAATATATTTTGCCAAGGATCAATGACTTATTTGATCAACTTCAAGGAGCTACCCATTTCGCAAAGATTGACCTCCTTTCCGGTTACAATCAGCTGAGGGTGAGGGAGTGTGATATTCCCAAAATTATTTTCTAAACAAGATATAGGCATTTTGAACTTGTGGTGATGTAATTTGGTTTATCAAATTTTCTAGCTGTGTTAATGGATCTTATGAACCAATTGTTCAAGCCATTTCATGATAGTTTTCTGGTGGTCTTCATCAATGATTTTCTGATTTAATCCCAAAGTGAGCAGTAGAACATGGATCATTTAAGGTTGGTTCTTCAAACTTCGTGGGAGAAGCAATTATTTGCCAAGTTCAATAAGTGTGAGTTTTGGTTGGGTGAAGTAGCTTTTCTTGGTCAAGTGACATCCGATGATGGTATTAAGGTTGACCCGAAGAATAATGAGGCCTTGAAAAATTGGCCTAGACCATTGACTCCTGATTATATTCGAGGTTTTCTTGTGTTGGCTGGTTATTATAGGAGGTTTGTTTAAAGTTTCTTATCCATTGCATCTCAATTATTTTAGTTAACTCAAAAGAAGGCCAAGTTTATATGCCCGCATAAGTGTGAGAAGAGTTTTCACACTTTAAAATATTGACATATATCGGCTCCTGTGTTGACCTTACCAAATGGTTTAGATGGGTTTTCGGTGTATTTTAATGCTTCTCGGATTAAGTTGGGTTGTGTTCTCATGCAACATAGTAAGGTGATAGCTTATGCACTGAGGCAACTGAAGGTGTATTAACAAACTTATCTTATTCATAATCTTAAGTTGGCAACTATGGTGTTTGCTTTGAAAAATTGAAGACATAGTTTATATGGAGTGCATGTTTATGTGTTCACCAAAGACAAGAGTTTGCAATATATGTTTACGTTGGAGCTACGACATGACTATTAAATATAATCCCGACAAGGAAAATGGTATAGCCGATGCTCTTAGTAGGCTATCCATTGGTAGTGTGGCCATGTTGATGAAAGAAAGAAAGAATTGGTAAAAGATATTCATCGCTTTGCAAGATTGGGTGTTAGGGTGGCTAAATCTAGTAATGGTGGTTTCATGTCCAGAATAAGGTTACGTCTTCTGTGGTTATTGATGTCAAGGAAAAAAAATGATTTAGACCCATCCTTGGTTGAGTTTAAGAAGTAGATGGTGGAAAAGAAGATAGAGATTTTCTCCCAAAGGAAGATGGTGTACTTCAGTACCAATATCGACTATGTGTTATTGATGTTGATGGCCTTAGAGATGTAATCATGAGTGAAGCCCATAACTCTCATTATTCTATACATTCGAGATGCACCAAGATGTATCGGGGACTTGAGAGAAGTGTATTAGTTGCATGGTATGATGAAAGGCACAACCAAGTTCGTGTCTAAATGTCCTAATTGCCAACAAGTGAAGGTGAAATAACGAAGGCCCAATGGTTTGGCTCAAGGTATCAATTTCCCTACTTGGAAGTGGAAAAATGTGAATATGGACTTTTTAGTTGGTTTTCCCCACTAATGCAATTTGATTCTATTTGGATTATCGTTGATAGAATGACTAAATCAGCTCATTTCCTACTGGTCAAAACTACTTTAAATGTTGAAGATTTTTCAAGGTTATATATTTGAGAATTGGTTAGGTTGTATGGTGTGCCTTTCTATTATATCGGATCGTGGCAACCAATTTACTTCACACTTTTTGAAATCGGTTCAAAAAGGGATTGACATTGAGATGAAATTAAGTATCACTTTCTATCCTCAAACCGATGGACAGGCCGACAATTCAAACTTTGGAAGACATTTTTAACACTTGTGTGCTGGAATTCAAGGGTAATTGGGAATATTTACTACCACTTATTGAGTTTGCCAACAATAATAGTTTTTATGTTAGCACTGTTATGGAGCCGTTTGGGGATTTATATGAGAGAAGGTGTAGAACCCTGGTGGGATGGTTTGAGTTTGGTGAAATGGCTTTTGTTGTCCCAGATTTTTTGTGGAAGGCGATGGAAAAAGTGAAGTTTATTAGGGAAAGCTTGAAAATTGCTCAAAGTCGCCAAAATTCATATTCAGATGTTAGGAAGAAACATCTTGTATGCCAGTCGGTGTTTGGGTGTATGTCAGGTTTATCCTATGAAAGGTGTAATGCGTTTCTGTAAAAAGGGCAAGTTAAGTCCCCCGTATGTTGTCCCTTATGAGATACTTGAGCGGATTGGCAAGGCAGCCTATAGATTGGATTTTACATTAGAGATAAGTTCTGTTTACCTTGATTTTCATATGTCATTGTTTAGGAAGTTGATTAGTGATGCAACTTTTATTGTGCCCATAGAAGGTATCGAGGTTGAAAATAATTTCACTTATGAAGAAATGATGGTTGAAATCTTTAATAGGTAGGTAAATTGGCTTCACAACAAGCATGTGGTTTCGGTTTAAGTGCTTTGGAGGAATCAATATACGAAGAGTGCTACATAGGAGGTGGAGATGAACATGATTAGGTGATATCCCTATTTTTCCAATCATTCAAGCCTAAGGTATTAGGTTTTTCCTATTCTCAATGGTCCTAATTCCTTTACTCTTATGTTTCATGACATGACATGCATACATGTGCAAAAAATGGTTAAGAGGATGTTTTGACATGAGTTTTAATGATTTTATGATTTTCAATAAATTAGTTATGTATTGTGTTCCCATGTTGAAATGTTTTATGATCAAGTCAAGCCTTTCAAGCCATGTTCTAGCTCATTCGAGGACAAATGTTCCTAAGGGGGACATTATGTAAGGACTCGAACCTCGTGAGACCTTATCGATGCTTAAAATCTAGTTTCCGGAGGTTTGTGACCCACTGTGGTGTTTGTGTATGGTTTTTATGGCTAACGAAGGGAATTTTGGCTTGGTGGCTCTCTAGGGTACCTTCTATGAGTTGTGGTCCTCATAACTGGGTTGAAGGTGCCCTTGGTAGGTGCACCAGCCTTCAAGTCTAGAAATTGGCTAAGTCAGCCATCAAGGAGACCCTGTACAGGACGTGCAATCCACCACGAGTTGTAATGTGATCTTGTGGAACCTACCAAGAGTTGTGTGGGATGTTTTGTGAAGCCCTCAACCAAAATGTGATTCTAAGTATAATTATCGTCTCAGAACTTGGGTCATTAATATGGGCCGCTGTACGATCAGTGCACCTCTGAATGAACAATGAAGCGTTCAGTGAGAATTTCCTTGGTCTGAAATTCGGCTTAGTGTCTGAAGACCCTCACTGCAGACCCTTGTACAGTCTGTGTTGCTCTGCATGGGTTTTGGAGCCCTTCCACGGGACCCTTAGGCCCTTTTTAGCGATCATTTCATTAATAGCTTCTTCATAATTTTGGTGATTTCTAATGGTTCTTTGTGACTTTCTAACCTATCCTAAACCCATGAAAAGACCTATACTCCTTCATGCTTATTCAAATTCATTCATTATAAATAGCAATACTAAAAATGTCACTTCTAAGATCTACTTTCAAGTTTGACATTGAAGATTCAACTTGGGAATTCAATGAGGGCCTTATCCTCAAATCAATTTCTTCTTAATTCTTCCAGGTATCTAACATATGTGGAATTGATTCGGGATCACTTTCAATCATGAAAACCCCAAAGATTTCTTAATTCTTAATTTATGAATTTTAAGCTTACTTTGAATATGGTCTTTTAAATTAAAGTTGATTCGAATAAATTGATATATGGACTATATTTAATTGATGTTTTAAAAGAGATTTAAGCCCTATATGTTGAATTGCATTGATATTATGAAGGTTTGAATATGTATGTCCTTTAAAATGTTGAATCCATGCATGGGTTATTTCAAATATGCTTTAATTGATGATTTGTTCAAGGATTTTCTATAATTTTATTATATTATGATGATTTGACTATGGACTCCTAGTACCCATGCCATTCTCTCATTCATTTATGGCATATGCAGGCATGTACATTGATTTTTATGAGATTTGTGATGTGGGCTAAGACCCAACTATGTATGTGACTATGATTTCAAAGAATGTATGGGTATGACATGATATACAATCACATTATGTATATGATATGACTTTTGAGCAATTATGGGTATTTACACCATTATGTATATGTGTGAATGAGCTATCCCTATGCATATATTCGTGAATTAAAGAATGATTTGAGTTTTTAACCCAAGTATGCATGGTTATGAAATGTGATTTGGCCTTTATGCTAAGTATGCATTGTTATGCTCAGAAAAAAACTTATGCTCTATTTTCAATCATGTAGATGTATTCGTATTCTTGTGGGATAATGATCTAGCACTGAATGAAGTTGGAGTTAGGGTCTCGACCTAAGAGGTCCTTAGGCAAAGTATCTTTTTCATAAATATGTGCCAGGATAGGTTTATGTTTCTGCTCTTTTAAGGGATGATTGTGCTATGGAAATCCTTCCAAAAAGGCCAGGTCGTAAGGAAGGTGGCCGTCACACCAAAAAGAGTTAGGTCATAAGGTGTGGTGTGGGATACCTTTGGCAAGTAATCCACTCTCATCTTGATGTGGAGGCATATGGATCAGGAGATTCATTTTATATATCTAATGGATTTTTTGATGTCGGTTCTGGTCTTATCCCCTCTATGTAGAAAGTATTTCGGCATTCATGCATCATGGATTTCATAACATATTGATATTATGTTCTTTCCTATATACTTCATTCTATATTCCCTAGTTATCTAACATTGATTGAAGGCTTCATGTGTTCATGTGCATTGCATGCTCATATACTTAGTATATTCAAACATACTAACACATATCTTTTCCCCACATGATTTAACTATTTAGGGATCGAAGACTGTCTTCATCTACCTCTTGAGGGTTATCTTGGATTGTGAGAGTTGCTTGTGGTGAGTCTTATCTTCCAAGGACAAACCACCTTCTATCTACCCCGTACGTTATGATGCTTTATGCCTTTACTTTGAGGGTGAGCCTGAGACATATCTTGGACCTTGTCCTATTCTATGACCTAGAGACATTCTTGGACATCATGTAAAATCTATATATGGTGTTGTGACGTGTTATGCTGTTTGCTTATGGAGACTGTCACTATGTTTATCTTATGCCATTGATATTATGATGATATGATCATGATGAGATGTGTAAATGTATAACATCCTAAGTCCCTTCTATCCCCATAGCATGACTCATACTTTTCCGATCCTTAGTTTATATTTGCTATGTGATATGTGAATCCATGTAAATTCCTAACCCTGTGACATTCCCATAGCGTGAGTCATACTTACCTATCCCGTAGAACTATATGTTCATTGGTTGATTTTGTACTTTTGAACTGATGATGTGTATACGGATGCTATGAGGCTTGTTTTGGTACTCTTGGGTTCTCATTCTCCATGTCACTCCTAGGACTTAGGCCTGGGTCATGACATCTACTTTGCCCCGATCGACTTGAAAAACCTTTCTTGAAATTCAATGTCTTAAGACAATCCCCTTTCTTAACCATAAAATGACACTTCTCCCAATTTAACACTAGATTAGTCTTACCACATTGCTACAATACTTTCTCAAGATGGGACAAACATTAGTTAAATGTATCTCCTACAACGGAGAAGTCATCCATGAAGACTTCTATACAGTCCTCAACTATGTCAGTAAAAATAGACAATATACACCTCTGAAAAGATGCCGGTGCATTGTGCAGCACAAAAGGTATCTCCTTAAAGGAAAAAGTTCAATTAGGGGCAGGTGAAGGTGGTTTTATCTTGCTCCTTCTGGGCAATATATATTTTATTGTACCAGGAGTACCCGTCAGGAAAATCATCAGATCACCCTATACTCGCCAACCTATTTTATATTTGATCCATGAAAGGCAAGCAGAAGTGGTCCTTTTCTATAGAGGCATTCAATTTTTGACAATCCGTGGGAATTTGACACCCTGTGACTGGTCTTTTAGAAATCAACTGACCTTTTTCATTCGGCACCGCAATCATTCCCCCTTTTCGGGTACATACTGAACTTGACTCACCCAATTGTTATCAATAATTGGATAGATCAAACTGGTATCCAACTATCTTATAATTTCTTTCTTAACTGCCTCCTACATAGGAGGGTTAAGTCGATGTTGATGCTCTACACTTGGTTTGCAGCCTTTTACTAGCTTGATTTTATGGCCGCAAATTCCCAAATGAATGCCCATAATATCATCCACTGTCCATCTTATAGCTTTTGCATATTTGTTTGCACATCAACAAGAGCCTTGGTCTAACCCCCTCGCAACTCAGTTGCTACAATGACTGACAAAGTGTTATCCATGCCAAAAGGCATATTTTAGATGACTTAGTAGCTTCTTTAATTCAAGCTCCAATGGTGCTTAGATAAATGGTTTTGCTGGTTGAATCTCATGATTCTTAAAGTCTATATCAAGCTTTTGTGGAGAGCTTAAATGACTCCCAGCCCCTATTAGAGTAGCTAATACTCCCTCATAATTATCTACATGAACCTCATTATAATTTAACAAGGTTTTAGCCAATGATTCACCTTCTGAGTAAGCAAGCTCTCCAATACATTCCCCTTGAAGTTACTAAGGAACTATGCATAGCACTGAATAGGAAGCTACCGAATACACTAGCCATGTCTAACATGTGAAATGGGTGCATAAGAATGTTGTGCTCAATTTGGAATACAATCATGAAATTGAAAGTACTAGAAATTCCTAGAGGACCAAATCTGCTAGGCCTATAGATACTAGTACAACGTCTCGGTGTATGTTATACATTCCTTTAGGAAATGTATAAGAAAAAGAAAAACACAATGAAAAGAATAGGCTAGGCATAAATTGATATGCTAAAATTTAAATAAACAATAAGTAAGAAGAAGAGCCGAAATGGTTGGATAACAACTTCATCGACTACATCAATAACAACATTCACTTGAAAATCACAATGCCTCTTCATCGTCTAACAAATATTAAAGTCACCTCCTTATAATTCACTCGAAATTTTAATTCCTCTCTTTCAACCTCCACTAATGCTCTCTCGGTGTCAAAGAATGATCTACTAAGAATTATAGGTACATCAACAATTACATCACGATCTAGAACAACAAAGTTAGCTGGAAATATAAATTTGTCCACTCTTTACAGAAACGCCATATAATACTTTGATTTGTTTTTTAATTGACCAATTATCCATGATCAATTTCATTGATATTGGGGCAAAAGTCTCTACAACCAATTTTTCAAATACAACCAAGGGCATTATGTTTATATAGGCTCCCAAATCAGACAAAGCTCTACCAAATTACAAGCTCCGATAGTACATAAAATTATAAATGCACCGGGATCCACTTTCTTTGCAACCATGTTTTTTATCAAAATTGCATTGTGATTGTGTGATACATTAATATTTTTTCACTGTAAAATTCTCTTCTTTGTAACTAATTCCTTCATAAACTTTGCAGAAGCCGACATTCTTGTAATAGCTTCGACCAGTGGTACGCTAATCGAAAGGAAGTTGAGCATAAAGAGGAATTTCTGGAACTTTGTGTTATCACATTTCTTTCCTCTTTTAAGGAAAAGTAATAACATTCTTGGAAAATCTTTTGGGGGGTTTTTTTTCAAATTTATTTGATTTACCCCCATCATTACTATTGCACTTACTCTTGAGATTGCCAAGAGAAATGTTTTCTTCATTCACCATCACATCATCTTCCTTTTCAGAATCTTTGTTCCCCCTAAATAAAGGCGTCTTGGCTGCCACATAAGAAGAAATAACTTTATCGCTTCAAGTAGTTATAGCCATGTACAACTGATCATTGCCTTCAATTGGTTGTTGAATTGAGCTGAGAGTGTTTCTAGTGGTGTCCCCAAGTGTTTGATTAAGGCTGAGTGAGATATCATTGTTTGGCTTACTTGAGATAAGCCTAATTTTATTTCAATCAACACAATATCTGAAGTATCCACTTCGTTCATGATCATTGCAAGCATATATTCTGTTCGGGAGCATTCCGTTGGACTTTAACATATGTTAAGGTGTTATATAGTAATTCTCTCGCTTCGTTTTCCTTGTCAACTTCTGGATTGATCCACCCAATTTCTATTTCTCCAACCAACACTTTTTCTCTAACCTGGATTTTAGGGGGTCCTTGGAAAGGTCGAACAAGAATCTAATACTTGGTTTCCCATATAGAGCACCTCTTCAATATATTAGGTGCACACTCATATGACACATCACCAGCAACGCCCATAACATTCACTCTTGTTTACCACCATTTGTTGCATGTTTTGATAAAACATCCAGTCGTGTCATCATTTTGGCCATATCTTTATCTCGCTCTTGCTCCTCGACTAATTGTTCTTTGGATGGTCCCTTTTTAGTAGAAGAAGCCTATTCATCTTGGGTATACCTAGCCTAATTTATCTTGGTAATCTCATCTAAAAACTTTGAGGCAGCAGTGAATGATTTTTTCACGATTTCTCCTCTTGCTAACTAATCAGCTACACCTTTGTTGACAGTGTCCAAACTCAAATAGAAGTATTGCAAAAGAAGGTGATTTGGAACTTTATGATTTGGGCATTGTAGTTGGAGTTTCTGGAACCTTATCCATGTTTCATGCAGTGGTTCACCTTCAATCCCTTTTAGAATTCTCAATGCTTTTCTAGAGTTTTACCATCTTCGAGGGAGGAAAAAATCTCTCAAGGAATGCATCTTGAAATTCTTCCCAAGTTGTAATTGAATAACAAGGAACTTCAACCAACAATCTTACGACTTCTCTTGTTATGGAAAAAGGAAAGATCCTCAACCTTATAGACTCTTGTGTGATACCCTAAATTTTTAATGGCATGCAAACATCTATAAATATTTGAAGATACTTGTATAGGTATTCATGGGATTGACCTTCGAACAACCTCTTTAGCTGAAGCAGCTGAATTATTGTGCTAGTAACACTAAACACAACATTTCCAACTAGTGGGGGCAATCAAATCACTCATTTACTTCCCACTTGATTCTAGTCGACATCATGCAGGTCATTTACATTACCCACATTGCTGTCACGCACACTTCTAGCATCGTCAATCTTTTCACCTAATTAAAAAGAACACAAACAACAAGGAAAGTAATAAGAAAGATCTGTCTACAAAGACTAAATTCAGACAAAAATTTCAATAAAGAACAGGCATCATTCCATGACAACAACAGTATTTTTAATGGTGTTTAAGCATACCTCACGTTCAGAAGATGTCGACGCTCCTTATCAGCATGATAACCCAAGAAAGAGTTGAGGTCAATGATGTCACCCAAGTTACACCTATTTGTTTTTGGATAAAGTGGTCATTATCAAGAAATAAAACCTTACTAAGGTTAGGGTCGAACCCAAAGGAATACTATAGACTTAGGAGAATTCAATTAATGCAATTTGAGTAATTAACAGACTTATCTCCCTAATGGAAGGAGGGAGGGGGGTTGTAGGAACAAGTAGAAAAGTAAACCTAACTAACACAAGAGTTTAACCAGTATGGAGAGAATAGGGTATTGTGTTTCCTTTGATTCCGTAACTTAGTATCACTGAATAACCTGATTCGTTTCTAAAGTATAGCATGCAAGACAGTGAGTTAAGTTCACCAAACTTTTTGATCATGTCAAGAGGTGAATTTCATACGTGACTTGGCCCATCTACGTAGTGTGATATTTCTAACAAATACCTATTACTTCCAATTCAACCTCCTCATGGACAACTTCGGTCGATTAGACAAGAAACATTAATCGAATCTTGTTAATTAATCTATTTTCCTATTTATGACAACCTTGTCGAGTCAGTAATACTAGGCAGGTTCTAATATTGGCCACCACTAGAAAACATGCAAAATAAAGGGAGTTAATAAATACATACATGCACACTTTCTAAGAATTATGATTTATCCAATTTTACCTTGTTAGTTCTTCATGGTTCCCAAAACCCTAGTTGTTGATTTAGCTACTCATAATTTTTAATAAATTAACAGAGCACTTACACAATTTAATTAACCACAAGTAAATCCAATCTTCAATTAGAATCACAAGATTATGACATCAAACCAAAGTACAAGTGTTTCTCAAAACTCTCCAACGTTTCCTCTATTGTTAACTGGTCGAACACTCTAAACAAATAACCAAAAAAACTTATTTAAAATGTTTAAAATGAAATTTTGACATAAAATAGGACAATTGGGTCGAGATTCATCTGGAACTACTTAACAGGTCATACTGTGTTCCAACAGTGCATAATCAGGGCTTTTGGATATTGTTGTTGCGAATATGGACTTGTGTTCTACGATACCCTTCTAAAGCCCGTAGAGTGTTCTATGATCCGTTGGGGGTTTTGTTTGATGAATTTTCAGAAAGACTTTCCTCATTGATCCTCAGGACACGAGACACGATCTATGACTCGTAAAATGGTTCATGACCCATCTGCATGTTCATAGAACAAACTTCAGAAAATCAACCCTTCACTAAAATTGTCCACAAAACCTCATTCACGGCCTGTAGAATATACTACAACCCAAAGAAGGTCTCGTACTTTATCAAAATAGCAACTTCTATGCAATTTCTTGAAAATCAAAGCCAACCCTGGATTCCTGCATATAAAATACAAAACACATAAAATCCACTAACATTTCATCAAGAACACACAAAATTTCAAGTTTTAAGCATCAAAAGTATTGTATTTTGACAAAACATCAGTAGAATCCCATAGGGAATGGCCATTCAAGAGATGAAGTAATGAGTTGAACTAAGCATTTATAGTGTTAAAATTGGGGGTTGCAGGTGATGTCGCCCAAGTTAAATCTCTTTTTTGAGCATAAAGCGATCGTTGTCAAGAAATAGAACCTAACCAAGGTTAGTGTCAAACCCACAGGCAATATTTAGACTTAGAAGAATTCAATTAATACAATTTGAGTGATTAACCTACTTATCTACCCAAAGAGGTTGCGCGGTTTGCAATAATCAATAGTAAAAATAAACCTAGGAAACACAAGAGGTAAATCAATACAGAGAGAAATAACGTATTATCTTCCCTGGTGCATCAACAACATCACTCACCCTATCCTTTCCATGATCATCTCCGATATCCGTATCCTTGGTCGCAACTGTCTCTTCTCGAACACCATCCTTCTCAATTGACATAGGAGGATTAACGGTGCTCTTGCAACCACGAGTAGTAATAACCATGCATTTTTCTTCATTCTAAGGCTTCTGAAGTACCCCTCTGATGCTAATTGAGTTGTGTCGATACTTGGCCAAACTATTGCTCTAGCTGGTCGATGGCAACAGAATGAGACTCGATTTTGTGCTTTATGCAGGATATCTCATATTTCATCGCCCTCATAGTCTTATATTGTGTCTCGGCTTTCTTTAGAAAATGATCAAACATCTCCTCAGTTTGTGAGCTACTCGCGCCTGTCTCACGATTGTGTGGTGGCACATATAGACATTTCCTGTAAGCATCACTCCGACCCCAATCTGCTTCTCTATCTTAGCCTGTATTCTGGTCATAGTATCCTCTATAGTTGTCCCTGAAAGGTCCATGTCTATTAAAGTTCCGACCTTATTTTCCTTGACCTTGGCAGCAATAGTTCGGACTAAACCCTTTGGTGGTTGTCCGGAAACCCCCCACCCCCCCGTTTGATCAGCAATAAAATAAGTGTCCTCCTCTTAGTGGGGCTCATCATGCATGGGTTCACGTAAAGGCTAATAAACTGCTTTATTGACTCGCTCCTGATTCTACTTAATCATCAACCCAATGCCGTGTAGATTTGGGCAAGCTCTTGCATAATCTCTTCATTTACCTTAGCTTGCTCTGGAACGATATTGAAAGTGCATGAACTTTTAGTAGATGCTCTTTCCCTCTTCCCCATGCATGATTGGTCCTGACCACTCTCTCTATTCTTTTGGAAGTCCTTGCAAATGACTGATCTAAGAACACGCCCCCCATAATGCTATCAGCACAAGCCTGACTATTTCAATGACACGATGGAAGATATCCACCAAGGCATCATCCACTATCTTGTGGTCCCAGACACTCCTTAAGTATTTCATGAACCGCTCCCATGTAAGGCAGACCGAATCACCAGGAACTTTCTCAAACTTGTTGATCCAGTTTTTCAACATGAGCTTCTACAACCTCGGGAAGTACCTCTCCCAAATTCCCTGTTGAAATTTATCCCAACTGGTGATAGAACTGTGCTGGAGCTCTGATAGCCATAGTACTTCATTACCTATAAGAGATAATGGAAAGACACAAAGCACCAAAACATCCACAGATAGATTCTTTGATCCCATCACCTCTTCTAGACGACTGCAATGTTTTGTAGACGTACATGAGGATCCTCAGATGGTAAGCACACAAATATCCCATTATTCTGCAGCATCTAAAGGAACCAACTAGAAACCATGAACTTTGTGTCACCCGGTAGTGGTTGCAATACAATACCTCCTAATATCTCCAGAGCCGTAGGATTCAGCCTGCATTAATTCCACTGATAAGCATTGGCATTAAAATCTTGTGATGTGGGTCAATATCCTCAAGAGAAGGTGGGTTCTCATGGTCAGTATGCACATTTTCATTCCGGTTCAGAGCTTCATTAGCCGCATTGTTATCATTATCTTGGGACATTCTTCTCAACATTCTATGAATCTCTAGGTCAAATGTAGCCAAGGGTTTGCCTCGATTTCGCGTGTTGGGCATACACTACACTTACACCCAAAAAAGAATAAAAACATCAAAAAATGCAAAAAGAGGGAAAC
Source organism: Solanum rostratum (assembly GCA_029948455.1). Classification (NCBI taxonomy): domain Eukaryota; kingdom Viridiplantae; phylum Streptophyta; class Magnoliopsida; order Solanales; family Solanaceae; genus Solanum; species Solanum rostratum. The sequence goes on along the minus strand of CM057050.1, from coordinate 35,144,163 downwards.
AACGTGTGACGCCCCAATGATAGGAGATGCACGACCGGCACCAGATATCGTTATTAGCCGAGTAAGCCACTAAACATGCTGGTTAGCTAAACTAGGGACCAGAAGAAAATCGGGCAGCATAACATCTGAAAGTCTAAGCCTAATTTTAGGTCATGACCTTGTCAACAGTAAATCACGTACATCAAGAGAGGTAAACCAAAATGATAGAGTACTAGTTAGCTGATAAGGCTGCAACAGTAGAGGTATAGGCACACACTATATATACATGTCAATTTGATGACTGGAGACTGAAAGGCACAAAAGAACCAACCCACAATAACATGTCCACAATAGCCTCTAAGAGAATCACTAACATTGCCGAGAAAATACCCGACTATACTCAACGATACAACAAAAAGTAAGCATCCATAGAAAGCTCAAGGAAGAGGTGGAGTTTACGAACTCACAACTTAATGGGGCTCCTAGTGCAGGGGTAAATTAGAACCCCTACCTGAACTTGCACGCACGAAATAAAATGCAGTGTCCCCAGGCAAAGGGACGTCCATACGAATAAACATGTACTAGTATGTAAGGCAGGAAGTAAAATCATAGATAACCATATAAAAAGGTTAATAGAAATGCCACCTGTAACCAAAACTCAAGTAGTCTTAATGGCAAATAAGCAACTTCCTAGTGATCAAATATGCACGTATGCTCGAGTATCGCATGTCATGAATACATATATATGGATGCAAATGTAAGACATACCCAACCAAATGCTAGAACTGGTGGTCCTTTCCGGTAGCTAACCAACATCATATCTTCAAACCTATGGCAATCTGTACCATATACATATATATATATAATCATTTGGGAAATGAGGGCCCATACCTTCGAGTATAGCTCTGAGTCTATGCATAACGTGAAATGTAGTATATGAATGTTAAATGCACATAGTAGGCCATAACATAAATTTAGCCAATCTTGGCTCATTGGTACTCTTATTTTCATAGCATCATAATCATTATCATTTAGCCAATCTTGTCTTATTATTACACTTATTATCATAACATCATAATCATAGTCATAGCAAATACACATGACTCATTGGATCTTTTAAGTCTTTTTAACAAGTTTGGGAACTTAACCTAACATTTAGAGTGAAGCCTTAACTTTGAAAATGTTCATAAAGGTGATTTACATAATGCTTATACTTGGTCTCATGTCAATTAGTGAAAAAAAAGTATTTAAACATGATCAAGTGCCTTAGTCGTTTAAATAGGAGCATTTCATTGGAGAATATTGGAAACTAACGCGTTACTATTAAATGCTTCAATTACACTTTTGTATGGAAGAAGGACTGATTATGACTACACTCCCTTCACATTCTACATTTATTATAATGGCACTACACCGAGAAGAGAAACACCTCGACCATATGAATAGGTAGCCGGGAAAACCAACAAAATGATATAAAGATTTTGAATGTCCAGTTTAAGCAAACAAATGGAATTTCAACCAAATACCATCATGAAAATAATTCAGCTGCAATCCCAGTGCCTTTCACAGAAGGTCTTTCTAGAAACTATTTAGTAAGATATTGCATTTGATATTTTGGGAAACTTCCTGAATTTCGAGCTAAAAGGAGGGACGGAGCTTAGCCTTTACATACCTTTCCAACGGAAGTCCTATTGCCCAGTGTTTCTTCACAAGAGTTGTTCCTCACGTCCTAGGCTTCACGACAAGTATATATATGCATCTTAAAAACACCTATGAACAGTCCAAAATTTAGCATTAATGACCAGATTCGGCAAAGAGCATTTATGCGAGGAAACGTCCGTAAAATATCATATAAATGAGCGTAAAAGAGCCCCAAAATTATTACCTTAACAGGCAAGCTGCAAACTAACAAAAACCAAGAAACACACCACTTTTTAAAGCCCAAAAACAGCTCCAAACACAGCTAATTGGAGGGGAAAACAATTGCAAAGCGTAAGATTCACATTTCTAGTCACGTAGATGAAATTTAACGGTAAAAATACGAAACACTTACTCAAATCCCTTTGGTACCTTGAGGGAACTTTTCCTTCCACTTATGAACAGTTTGGGGACGAAATGGAGCTGATTTGAGCTTTAGAAAGCTCAAATTACCCGACATTAAGGTGGGCCGACCCGACCCGACTCATGACCTGATTTCTTGCTCGGACAGTCTCGGTAAAGCTGTCATAACCTTTTATTCTAACATTGGTTTGATGTGCAGTTTTATGCATTGCAAACTACACTCATAGATCATCAATTTAATAGGTCATAGACCTTCTAAATCTTTGCATTTTCGACGATATGGGCTGTTACATTTGACCCATAGTTAAGAAGGATTTCTTAAAGAAACTTACTCTAACCTTGGCCAACCTTTATCTTGCAACTTTCTTTATTCCAAAACTTAATGTATGACCGTTGTGCTATTGAAATAACCTTTAAAAAATACATTATTAGAAAATTATACACATTTTGTCCTATCTGACATGTGAAACCTAATTTAAACATTCCAAAAAGGGCGAGGTGCCACTCGGTCCATTTCTTTAATCTCGAATGTGTAATTTGGGGTTTCCTTTGTCTTGGAACATTATGTCCTTGCTATTACCTCTTATTGTCCACCTTATTATCCCTAGGTGCTAGCAAAAATCATATATGCCTTATATAATGCCAGAGTATTTATATAATGGAAGACAAGAAACACGAGGTCTCACAGTGTCACCCCCCCCCCCACTAAGAACATTCGTCGGGTAATTTGTCAACATAGCCCTTTGGTTGAATAACCTCTAAAATGTTATTTTCTTGGATACCTCTGTTACCCTTGCAAACCATAAATCAACTTCCAAAAACTTTAATTACTAAGCTTTGTATAGCTATCCCGCAACAAAACATACAAGTCACTCCTCCAAATCCTTTAAAACTTAAGGTACTAAAAAAAATAAATGCCAGTGAAACGCGACCCGCCTTAACTTATAAATAACTGGGGGTGATTCCTTATCATTTCTTCTTTGGCTTCCCAAGTTATTTCCTCAATATTTTTGTTCTGCAATAATAATTTCACGGAGGCCACTTCTTTATTCCGATGCTTTATCACTTGTCGATCTAAAATAGCCACTGGCACCTCAACATAAGACAAATCTTCGGGAATGTAGGTATCCTTAATGCGAGTAATAAACGAAGGATCTCTAATGTACTTCCGCAACATAGATACATGAGACACTAGATGGACTGCTCCGAATTTTGAAGGAAAATTAAGCTAGTACGTTACCTTGCTAATTTTTTGAATAATATTATACAACCCAACATACCTTGGACTAAGTTTCTCTTCCTTTCCAAATGACATGATACCTTTCATATGTGATACTTTCAAGAAAACTCAATTTCCTGTATCAAACTCTAAGTCTCCTCGTGAAACATCTATTTAAGACTTCTGTCGATTCTGGGCCGTTTGCAGTATGTCACTAATAAGTTATATTTTTACCGTGCTTGTTGAACTAGATTAGGGTCTAGCAACTTTTCCTATCGAATTGCAAACTAATCAATCAGCAACCTACACCTTCGCCCATATAGTGCTTCCTAAGGCACCATTTGAATTCTAGCTTGGAAGCTATTATTATAAGTGAACTCAATAAGAGGTAGATGATCATACAGCTTCCTTTAAAAGTCCAGCGTACAGACACGTAACATATCCTCAACGACCTGGATGGTACACTCTGCTTGCTCATCAGTTTGTGGATGAAAAGTGGTGCTGAGATTCACCTGAGTGCCATACCCTTCTAAAAAGACTTCCAAAACTGCGCGGTAAATTTATACCCTCGATTAGAGATAATAGATAATGGAACTCCATAAAGGCAAACAATCTCTTGAATTTAAATATTAGCATAATCATCCGCTGAATATGTCGTTCTTACTGGCAAGAAACGAGGAAATTTTGTCAACCTATCTATGATTATCCAAACAGAATCATACCTTCATGGAGTACGAGGTAAACCAGTGATGAAGTCTATATTTATCATGTTCCATTTCTCGAATGAAAAATCAGTATACTTAACTAGGCCTCCAGGTCTCTAATGTTCTGTTTTAACATGCTAGATTTTCGGACATTGGTCACCATCTTTAAAATATCTTTTTTAATGCCATTCCACAAATATATTTGTTGAAGATCCCGATACAATTTTTTTGGTCCAGGGTAGGTCGAATATCTAGAAGAAGGGGCCTAAAAAAGAACCCTGGCATGGAGTCCTCTGGTATCTGGCACACATAAGCGGCCTTGGTACCTAAGGACTCTTCTCCAGTCGGCTCAAATGAAGGATGTTATTGTTGTGAAATGCTCTCCCTCAGTATCCTAAGCTCAGAATCCTCACGTTGTCGCTCTTCTACTTTATTAACAATTGAGGATTTTGCTGTATTTTGAACAATTACACCTCCATCCTCTGTATTTTCCTATCACACCTGCATACTAGCTAGTTGGCATATGTCTTTTGTAATTTCAACCTTATCATCTTCAACATGGCTTGTACTTCCCATTAACTTTCGGCTAAGTGCATCAACAACAACATTAGTTTTTCTGTGATGGTACAAAATGTCATCATCATAATCTTTTAGTAATTCTAGCCACCTCCTTTGTCGTAGGTTCAACTCCATCTACTTGAATAAATATTGGAGGCTCTTGTGGTGGATAAAACATCAATTTGAACTTTGTATAGATAATGCGACCAAATCTTTAGGGCAAAAACAACTACGGAGAACTCAACATTTTGGGTAGGATACTTCTGTTTATGTTTTAGTAACTTTCTGGAAGCATATGCAATAACCTTACCTTGCTGCATAAGACCACAACCTACGCTAACTCTTGAGGCATTACAATATACAATGTAGCCTTTGGTTCTATCTGGAATAGCCAGAATAGGTGCAGTGGTAAGCATTTTCTTTTACTCTTGAAAACTATGTTTGCATGTTTCAGCCCATTGAAACTTAACAGCTTTATATGTCAATCTCGTTAGTGGCGCAGCGATGGAGGAGAATCCTAACAAACCTCCTATAATATCTTGCCAAGCTTAAAAGGCTACGGACCTCGGTCGAATTCAACGGTCTTGGCCAGGCCATTACTGCTTCAATCTTCTAGCCATCAACCTCGATACTTTGCTTCTAATAAAATGGCCAAGAAAAGCTGCAGAAGTTAACCAAAACTCACATCTAGAAAATTTATCATATAACTTGTTGTCCCGGATAGTCTGGAATATAACTCGCAAGTGGCCTGCATGCTCCGCTTCTGACTCATCCTAAATATTACCTTTGGAATATCAATATCCCTGACTCGTAGCCGGTAGTACCTGCGTTAAAAGTCGATCTTTGAAAAACCATCAATTCACATATAAGAATACTTATTCTTGATAGTGACTTATTTAGCTGTCTGTAACTGATACACATCATTAATGAACCATTTTTCTTTCAAGCAAAGAGCACTGGGGCACCCCATGGAGATCTACTTTGCCTAATAATGTCTTTATCAAGCAAGCCCTTCAATTGTTCCTTCAAGTCTCTTATCTCTACAGGAGCCATTTCTTCGGAAGGAACAAATATAGGTTGCATATCACGAAGAACATCAATAACAAAATTGAGATCCCTTTCCGGGGATCCCTGGAAGCTTATGGGGGAAAATTATTGGGAATTCATTCACAGTCCAGATTGACTAAAGGAACAATTGCTAATAAAATATCTTGTCTTCCCATAATGGTAACATGCATTTGAATACTTTCTACATAGCCTAGTATGAATCTTACCGCATTGTGTACATGCGGAGTATGTTGTCTCATTTGTGCAGAATGCTTCTTTCGATGGCTATCAAGCTAGCCTAAACTCTTTCCCGGCCCTAACTGGATATAATGACCAAATTGCTGGCCCTCCATCTGTGGTGGGAAACTACCTATTGACTGAGGTGGATATTATTGAAATGGGGGCCTAAGCTCACCCTGTGGCTCCCTTTCAGACCTCATAGTATAAGCCCTCTTGTTACGGGTATCCAAAATCTTACGAGAAAGTTCCTCTGTAGTCTGAGCAAAAGCCTGAATACTAGAAATATATACACCATCTTAGAAAGAGGCTATCCAACAATGGTACGTACAATATCTAGTGTATAACTATCAAATGAATTAAACCTAAGGCTATACTCCCTTAAACTCATATCCCCCTACTTCAAATTGATAAACTGGTCAAAACGCCCTTATAGTCGTATCCCCTGCCTCAAGCTTATAAACTTGTCAACGGGCCTGCCCCACCTCCTGTGGTAAGTAAAAGGATAAAAATTCCTCAGAGAAGTCCTCCCACTCTACTGGCAAAGCATCAGGCTCTTAGGATCTCTCCCACGCCTCGTACGACAAGATAGTGACATCATGTAGTAAAAAAGAAGCCAACTCCCTTCCCTAGATGACAGAGGCATGCATCACCCTCAATACTCTATACATATGGTCTATAAAGTCCTGTGGATCCTCAGTGGGAATGGACCCTGTAAATAATGAAGGGGCCATGTGAAGAAACTCTCGTACCTTTGAGCTTTCATTTTTGTCCCTTCTGGTTCTATCATGAATAGAAACCATCCTAGTTAGTATATGAATAGCCTTCTTTATCCCCTACTCTCCAGTCTCTAATGGGGCTTAGGGTACTAGAATCCGCTACTGTTGGCATTGGAGACTCTCTATGTGCCTCAATGGGGAAAATATCTACCTCACCATGCAAGATATGATTGGTACCTTCTCTCGGATCCACACTTATCTCATGTTCTTTCATCTCCTGAGCGTAGGCAGCCCATTAACTAAAAACAACATAACACGATATAGATTTCATATGTTCCTATATCTTTGCTCTATAGCACGATCTATTAAGTGAAAGAAATGTAACCATCCCTAAAAGCCTCTTACCCTCCTGATTATAAGTGTGGTGCACAAAACACCTATAACAAGACTCTAATGGACACGGCATTGTGGACTCCTTGGGACATGACCTGCTCTGATACCATGTTTTTCACGCCCCAAAGAGAGGGGAGGCGTGACTGGCACCCAATACCGTTATTAGCTGGGTAAGCCACAAAACATGCTAGTTAGCTAAACTAGGGAACAGAAGAAAATCAGACAGCACGATGTCTGAAAGACTAAGCCTGGGTTTTAGGTCACGACCTGGTCAACAGTAAATCATGTACATTAAGATAGGTAGACTAAAATGATACAGTACTAGTTAGCCGACAAGGCTGCAACAGTGGAGGTACATGCCACGCTATATATCCATGTAAATCTGATAACTTGAGACTGAAAGGCACAAAAGAACCAACCCACAATAACATGTCCATAATGGCCTCTAAGAGAATCACTTACACTGGCGGGACAGGGCCCCGTCTATACCCAAATGTACAACAAAAAGTAATCATCTTGTGAAAGCTCAAGGAAGAGGTGGAGCTTAAAACCTTATAGCTAATTAGGGCTCCTAGTAGAGGGGTAAATCAGAACCCCTAATTGAGCCAGCACACACAAAATAAAATGCAGCGTCCCCAGGCAAAGGGACGTCAGTACAAATAAACATGTACTGGTATATAAGGAAGGAAGTAATATCAGAGATAACTGTAGTAAAAAGGTTAATAGAAATACCACCTGTAATAAAAACTCAAGTAGCCTTAATGGAGAATAAGAAACTTCCTACTGATCAAATATACATGGTATTCTTGAGTATCGCATGTCATGAATTCATATATATAGATGCAAATTCATGATATACCTAACAAAATGCTAGCACTGGTGGTCCTTTCCAGTAGGTAACTGACATTATATCTACCAATCTATGGCCATCTTCACCATATACATATATATATAATCATTTGGGAAAGTAAGCCTCATACCTCCGATTATAGCTCGGAGTCCATGCTTAACATGCAATATATGATATGAATGTTCAATACACATAGTAGGTCATAGAATAAATTTAGCAAATATTGGCTCATCGGTACACTTATTCTCATAGCATCATAATCATTGTCATTTGACCAATCAAGGCTCATTGGTACACTTATTCTCATAACATCAAAGTCGTTGACATAGCAAATATACATGACTTGTGGGATCCTTTATGTCTTTTAAACAATTTTGGGAATTTACCCCACATTTAGAGTGAAGCCTTAACTTTGAAAATGTTCATAAAGGTGCTTTACATAATTATTATACTTTGTCTCATATCAATTAGTTAAAGAAAGTATTTAAATAGGATCAAATACCTTAGTCATTTAAATAGTAGCATTTCACTAGAAAATATTGGAAACCAACGCGCTACTTCTTAAATGCTTCAATTATATTTTTGTGTGGAAGAAGGACGGATTATGAATACTACATTCCTTTCGCATTCTACATTTATTTTAATGGCACTACATGAAGAAGAGAAACATCTCGAATATATGAATAGGTTGCCGGGAAAATAGACAAAATGATATAAAGATATTAAATGTCCAGTTTAAACAAATGAATGGAATTTTCAACATAATACCATCATGAAAATAACATAGTTGCAATCCCAGTGCCTTTCACAAAAGGACATTCTAGCAACTGAATAGTAAGATATTGCATTTGACGTTTTGGGAAACTTCCTGGATTTCGTACTATAAGGAGGTACGGAGCTTAGCGTTAACATACCTTCCCAATGGACGTCTTGTTGCCCAAAGTTTCTTCATGAGAGTTGTTCCTTACGTCCTAAGCTTCCCAAAAACTATATATGCGCAGCTTAAAGACACCTATAAATATTTAAAATTTAGTACTAATGACCTGATTCCGCGAAGAGCATTTACGCGAGGAAATGTCCATAAAACTTCATTTAAATGACCATAAAAGAACCTCATAATTATTACCTGGACCCACAAGCTGAAAACTAACAATAACCAACAAGAACACCACTTTTTTTACAGCCCAAAGCCAGCTCCAAACACAGCTAATAGGATGGGAAAACAATTACAAAGCGTAAGCCACAAATTTCTAGTCACAAGGATGAATTTTAATGGTAAAAATGTAAAACACCTCACTCAAATTCCTTTGGTACCTTGAGAGAACTTTTCCTTTGGCTTATGAAATGTTTCAGGATGAAATGGAACCATGACCCCATTTCCTGCCCGGGCAGTCTCGGTAAAACTGTCATAACTTTTTATTCTGAGATCTGTTTTATGCGCGGGTTTGTGCGCTGCAAACTAGACTTATAGATATTCTATTTAGTAGGTCACAGACTTTCTAACTCTTTATATTTTTGAATATATGAGATGTTACATTTGACCCAAATTTAAGAAGGATTTCTTAAAGAAACTTACGCTAACCTTGCCCAACCTTTATCTTGGAACTTTCTTGATTCCAAAACATAATGTATGACTGTTGTGCTATTAAAATAACTTTTAAAAATCCATTATTAGCAAAATATATACTTTTAGTCCCATCTGAAATGTGAAACCAAATTTAAACCTACCAAAAAGGGAGAGGTGTCACTCGAGCCATTTCTTTAATCCCGAGTGTGTTATTTGGAGATTCCTTTGACTTGAAACATTAAGCCCTTGATATTACCTCTGATTGTCCTCCTTATTATCCCTAGGTGCTAGAAAAAAAATCATATATGCCTTATTTAATGCCACACTATTTATATAATGGAAGACGAGAAATACGGGGTCTCACAGTCTCCCCCTTAAGAACATTCGTCCGCGAATGTGGCAAGATAGCCCCTTGATTGAATTACCTTCTACTAACATTTTTTTTGGATACATTTGTTATCCTTACAAACCATAAATTATCTTCCAAAAACTCCAATTACTAAGCTTTGTATAGCTATCCAGCGACAAAACACACAAGTTACACCTCCAAATCCTTTAAAACTTAAGTTACTAAAAAAATAACTGCCAGTTTTGGAATGTGACCCGCTTTAATTTATAAATAGCTGGGGGTGATTCCTCATAGATTTCTTCTTTCACTTATCAAGTTATTTTCTCAATAATTTTGTTCCGCCACAATACTTTCACGGAGGCCACTTCTTTATTCCGAAGCGTTCTCACTTGTCGATCTAAAATAGCCAATGGCACCTCATCATAAGACAAATCTTTAGGAATGTGGGTATCCTTAATACGAGTAATACATGAAGGATCTCTAATGTACTTCCGCAACATAGATACATGAGACACTACATGGACTGCTCCAAATTCCGAAGAAAAGTTAAGGTCATACTTTACCTTGCTAATGTTTTGAATAATCCTATACAACCCAACATACCTAGGACTAAGTTTCCTTTTCTTTCCAAATGAAAAGATACCTTTCATAGGTGATACTTTCAAGAAAACTCAATCTCCTACATTAAACTCTAAGTCTCCTCATCAAACATCTATATAAGACTTTCGCCGATTCTGGGTTGTTTGCAGTGTGTCACTAACAAGTTTCATTTTTCCATTGCTTGTTGAACTAGATTAGGGTCTAGAAACATTCCTCTCGAACTGCAAACTAATCATTCTGCGACGTACATCTTCGCCCATATAGTGCTTCATAAGGCACCATGTGAATACTAGCTTGGAATTTATTATTATAAGCAAACTTAATTAGAGGTAGATGATCATTCCAGGTTCCTTTAAAGTCCATCGCACATGCACGTAACATATCCTCAATGGTCTGGATGGTACGCTCTGCTTGCCCATCTGCTTGTAGTTTAAAAGTGGTGTTGAGATTCACCTAAGTGCCAAGACCCTTCTGAAAAAGACTTCAAAAAATGTGCGGTAAATTGAGCCCCTCGATCAGAGATAATAGATAATGGAACTCCATGAAGGGAAACAATCTCTTGAATGTAAATCCTAGCATAATCATCATTTGAATATGTCATTCTTACTTGCAAGAAACAGACATATTTTGTCAATGTATCAATGATTACCCAAACAGAATCATACTTGCGTGGAGTACGAGGCAAACTAGTGATGAAGTCCATATTTATCATGTTCCGTTTTAAAAATGAAAAATCAGTATACTTAGCAAGGCCTCCAGGCATCTGATGTTCTATTTAAATGCTAGTAGTTGGGGCATTGGTTACCATCTTTGGAATATCTTTTTTCATGCCATTCCATCAATAGATTTATTGAAGATCCCGATACATTTTTGTTCGTCCAGGGTGGGTTTAATATCTAGAATAATAGGCCTCAAAAAGGACCCTGACATAGAGTCCTCCGATATCTTGCACACATAAGCGGCTTTGGTACCTAAGGACTCATCCAGACGACTCAAATGAAGGATGTTGTTATTGTGAAATGCTCTCCCTCAGTGTCCTAAGAACAAGATCCTCAAGCTGTCACTCTTTTAATTCATTAACAATAGGAGATTTTGTTGTATTTTGAACAATTACACCTCCATCCTCTATCTACCAATCGCACTTGCAAACTAGCTAGTTGGCATAAGTCTTTTTTCACTTTAACCTTATCATCTTCAACATGGTTTAGAATTCCCATGGACTTTTGGCTAAGTGCATCAACAACAACATTAGCTTTACTGAGATGGTACAAAATGTCAACATCATAATCTTTTAGTAATTTTAGCCACCTCCTTTGTCGTAGGTTCAACTCCTTCTACTTGAATAAATATTGGAGGCTCTGGTGGTTAATAAAAATATCAATATGAACATTGTATAAATAATGCCACCAAATCTTTAGGGCAAAAACAACTATGGCGAACACAAGATTTTGGGTAGGATACTTCTGTTCATGTTTCAGTAACTTTCTAGAAGCATATGCAATAACCTTACCATGTTGCATAAGACCACAACCTAGGCTAACTCTCGAGGCATTACAATATATAATGTAGCCTTTGGTTCTATCCGGAAGAGCCAAAATAGGTGTGGTGGTAAGCGTTTTCTTTTACTCTTGAAAACTCTGTTCACATGCTTCAGCCCGTTGATGCTTAATTGCTTTATGTGTCAATCTCGTTGGTTGCATAGGGTTAGAGGAGAATCTTAAAACACCTCCTATAATATCTTTCCAAGCCTAAAAAGCTATAGACCTTGGTCGGATTCAACGGTCTCGGCAAGGCTGTTACTGGTTCAATCCTCTAGCCATCGACCTTGATACCATCGCCGGTAATAAAATGGCCAAGAAAAGCAGCAGAAATTAACCAAAACTTACATTTAGAGAATTTATCATATAACATGTCATCCTGGAGTGTCTACAATATAACTCACAAGTGGTCTGCATGCTCAACTTCTGACTCATCGTAAATATTGCCTTTGGAATATCCACATCCATGACTCGTAGCTAGTAGTACCTGGGTCACAAGCCGATCTTTGAGAAATCATTAGTTCAAAGAAAATAATACTTATTCTTGAAAGTTACTTTACCTAGCTGTCTATAAACGATACACATTCGTAAGGAGCCATCTTTCTTTCAAGCAAAGAGCATTGGGGAACCCCATGGAGATCTACTTGGCCTAATAAAGTCTTTATCAAGCAAGCCCTTCAATTGTTCCTTCAAGTATCTTAGCTCTACAGGAGCCATTCCTTAGGGATGAACGAATATAGGTTGCATATCACGAAGAACATCTATAACAATGTTGAGATCCCTTTTGGGGAATCTTTTGAAGCTTATTGGGGAACATTATTGGGAATTCATTCAGAGTACGGACTGACTAAAGGGACTATTGCTAATAAAATATCTTGTCTTCCAATAATGGTAACATGCACTTCAACCCTCTCTATATAGCCTAGTATGAAGCTTAGTGCATTATGTACATGGGGAGTAGGTCGTGTCATTTGTGCAGAATGCCTCTATCAATGGCTATTAAGCTGGCCTAAGCTCTGCCCGGACCCTGACTAAATATAATGACCAAATTGCTGGCCCTGCATCTATGGTGGAAAATCAACTATTGACTGAGGTATATATTACTAAAATGGGGACCTAAACTCACTTTGTGGCTCCCTTTCAGAGCTCATAGTATGGGCCGTCTTATTCTTATCCCTATCTCTATGGGTATCCCGAATCTAATGAGAAAGGTCCTCTGTAGTTTGAGCAAAAGCGTGAAAACAAGAAATATCTACACCATCTTATAAAGAGGTTTTCCTGCAATCTCTTTTGAAATGATCCCGTAAACCATAAAAAAATGAACTCTAACACTCATGATACATAAAATATCTTGTGTATACCAAGCCAAAGAATTAAACCTAAGGCTATACTACCTTAAACTCATATCCCCCTACCTCAAACTGATAAACAGGTCAAGACACCCCTAAACTCATATCCCCCTGCCTCAAACTGATAAACTGGTCATGACGGGCATCCCCCACCTCTTGTGGTAAGTAACAGGCTAAAAATGCCTCAGAAAAGTCCTCCCACTCTACTGGCAGAGCATCAGGACCTCAGGATCTCTCCCACGCCTTGTACGACAAGATGAAGATATCACCTAGTAAAAAAGAAGCCAACTCCACTACCTTGGTTACAGAGGCATGAAACACCCTCAATACTCTATAAATATGGTCCATAAAGTCCTGTGAGGGGTGGCAAGACTGGCACCTGATACCTTTATTGGCCGGGTAAGCCACTAAACATGCGGGTTAGCTAAACTAGAGACAAGAAGAAAATCAGGCAGCATAACGTCTAAAAGAATAAGCCTGAATTTTAGTTCATGACCTGGTTAGCAGTAAATCACGTACATCAAGAGAGGTAAACCAAAATGATAGACTACTAGTTAGCCGAAAAAGCTGCAACAGTTGTGGTATAGGCACACGCTATATATACATGCCAATCTGGTGACTGGAGACTGAAAAGCACAAAAGAAGCAACCCACAATAACATGTCTACATTATAGCCTTTAAGAGAATCACCAACACTGCCGGGACAGGGCCTCGACTATACCCAACTGTACAACAAAACGTAAGCAACCTATGAAAGCTCCAGGAAGAGCTGGAGCTTACAACCTCATAGCTGAACGAGGATCCTAGTGGAGGGGTAAATCAGAACCCCTACCTGAACCTGCACGCACGAAATAAAATGCAGCGTCCCCAGGAAAAAGGCCGTCAGTACGAATTAACATGTACTGGTATGTAAGGCAGGAAGTATAATCATAGATAACCGTAGTAAAAAGGTTAAAAGAAATACCACTTGTAACCAAAACTGGAATAGCCTTAATGGAAAATAAGCAACTTCCTAGTGATCAAACATGTATGGTACGCTCGAGTATCACATGTCATGATACACATATATAGATGCAAATGCATAACATACCCAACCAAATGCTAGCAGTGGTTGTCCTTTCCAGTAGCTAACCGACATTATATCTGCCAACCTGTGGCTATCTGTACCATATACATTTATATATAATCATTTGGGAAAATAGGCCCCATACCTCCGATTATATCTCAGAGTCCATGCATAATGTGCAATGTATGATATGAATGTTAAATGTACATAATAGGCCATAGAATAAATTTAGCTAATATAGGCTCATCTGTACACTTATTCTCATAGCATCATACTCATTTTCATTTATCCAATCTAGGCTCATTTGTACACTTATTCCCATAATATCGTAATCGTTGTCATAGCAAATACACATGACTCGTGGGATCTTTTATGTCTTTTTAACAAGTTTGGGAACTTAACCCAACATTTAGAGTGAAGACTTAACTTTGAAAATGTTCACAAACGTGCTTTACATAATGCTTAAACTTGGTCTCGTGTCAATTAGTAAAAGAAAGTATTTAAACTGGATCAAATACCTTAGTCGTTTAAATAGTAGCATTTCACTGGAGAATATTGGAAACCAACGCGTTACTTGTTAAATGCTTCAATTATATTTTTGTATGAATGAAGGACTGATTATGTATACTACATTCCCTTCGCGTTCTACATTTATTTTAATGGAACTACACAAAGAAGAGAAACACCTCAAACATATTAATAGGTAGCCGGGAAAACCGACAAAATTATATAAAGATATAGAATGTCCAATTTCAGGAAACAAATGGAATTTCAACCTAATACCATCATGAAAATAAGTCAGTTGCAACCCCAGTGCCTTTAACAGAAGGTCTTTCTAGCAACAGAATAGTAAGATATTGTAGTTAACGTTTTGGGAAACTTCCCGGATTTCGTTCTAAAAGGAGGGGCAGAGCTTAGCCTTAACATACCTTCCCAACGGATGTCCAATTTCCTAAAGTTTCTTCACAAGAGTTGTTCCTTACGTCCTAAGCTTCGCAACAACTATATATATGCAACTTAAAGACACCTATAAATAGTAAAAAATTTAGCATTAATGACCAGATTCAGCAAAGAGCATTTACGCGAGGAAATGTTCGTAAAACTTCATAGAAATGATCGTAAAAGAGCCCCAAAATTATTACTTTAACGCACAAGATAAAAACTAACAAGAACCAACAAGAACGCTTCTTTTTTTATAGCCCAAAAACAGCTCCAAACACAGCTAATAGGTGGGGAAAAAATTGCAAAGCATAAGGCACACATTTGTAGTCACAGGGACGAATTTTAACGTTAAAAATGCAAAAAACTTACTCAAATCCCTTTGGTACATTGAGGGAACTTTTCCTTAAATTTATGAACTGTTTGCGGACAAAATGGAACTGATTTGAGCTTTAAAAAGCTCAACCTGACCCATGACCCAATTTCCTGCTCAGGTAGTCTCGATAAAACTATCATAACATTTTATTCTGAGGTTCGTTTTATGCGCGGTTTTGTGTGTTGAAAACTAGTCTTATAGACCTTCAGTTTAATAGGTCATATACCTTCTAACACTTTATATTTTGGAAGATATGGGCTGTTACATTTGACCCAAATTTAAGAAGGATTTCTTAAACAAACTTACTCTAACTTTGGCCAACCTTTATCTTGCAACTTTCATAATGCCAAACAATAATGTATGACTGTTGTTCTATTAAAATAACTTTTAAAAATCCATTATTAGAAAATTATACACTTTTAGTTCCATCTGAAATGTGAAACCTAATTTAAACCTTCAAAAAAGTTTGAGGTGTCACTCGGGCCATTTCTTTAATCCCGAATGTGTTATTTGGGGATTCCTTTGACTTGAAACATTAAGTCCTAGATATTATCTCTTGTTGTTAGACTTATTGTCCCAAGGTGCTAGCAAAAATCACATATGCCTTCTATAATGCCACACTATTTATATAATAGAAGTCGAGAAACACGGGGTCTCACACAAGGATTAATCCTCAAATTACTTTAATTAACCACGTCCAGCCATATTCCTGGGCGATGGCGCCAAAATCTAGATATCGCCCAAATTACACCTCTTTTTTTATTATAAAACAGTCATTATCAGGAAATAAAACCTAACAACGGTTAGGTTCGAACACACAGGGAATAGGTAGACTTTGGAGAATTCAATTAATGCAATTTTAGCGATTCACCTACTTATTTCTCCAAAGTGTGGGGGTTTGCAATAATCACTAGAAAAGTAACCCTAGCTAATACAAGAGTTAAGTCAATATGGAGAGAAACTAGGGTATTGTGTTATGCATGATTCCCTAACATAGTAGCATCGGATAACCTAATTCTTTTCTACTATGTAGAGTGGAGGACAGTAAGTTAAGTTCACCAAACCCTTTGGTCCTAGAGAGAGGTGAATTTCATTGCATGATTACACCTATCTCCATAGTGTGCATTACTAACCCTTACCTATTATTCCAAGTACAACCTCCCCTTGGACCAGTTCGGTTAATTAGACGAGAATACATTAATCAAATCTTGTTAATTAATCTTTTTTCCTATTCATTACTTCCTTGATCAAGTCAGTAACACAAGGCTGGTTTAGATATTCTCCACCATTAGAAAACATGCAAAACAAAGATAGTTAATTAATACACACATGCACAATTTCCAAGAATTATGAATTATCTAGTTTTAACTTGTTAGTTCTTCATTGTTCCCACAACTCTAGTTGTGGATTTAGCTACTCATGATTTGTGTAAATGGATGACTTATGAATTGGAATAACAAAATAAAGTATTTACACAATTGAATTAAGATCAAGCAAATCCAAGCTTCAATGAGAATCACAAGATTATAAGACCAAATCAAAGTACAAGTGTTTCTCAAAACTCTCACGTATTATCTCCATTCAATCTTACTATTTTTTCTCTCTAACCGTCAAGCTCTCTGTAAAATGCATTAAAAATAACCTAAAAACCTATTTATAATATTTAAAATACAAGTCCTAAACAACATAAGATATGTGGGTCGGAACACATTACGAACAACTTTACGGGTTGTATTACATTCCACGACCTGTAATCCGGGTCTTGTACTATGTTGCTGCAAAACTGGACATAATATCTACGATACCCCTTTATGACCCGCAATGTGTTGTACAACCCATAGGGGGTTTAGTTTGATGAATATTTAGAAAGTCTTTCTATGTTTCTCAGGGCATGAAACATGATCAGCGACTAGTAAAGTAGTCCATGACTAATCCGCGCGTTCATAGAACAAACTTTAGAAAATTGTCCCCTCACTGGAATTGTCCACGAAACCTCATTCACGGCCCGTAGAGTGCACTACAACCTGTAAAGGGTTTGATACATCACCAAAATCAACAACTTCTGCATTTTCTTCCCAAAATTAGGGCTAACCCTGGAATCCTAGAAATAAAACACAAAATAGATAATACCAACTATCATCGCATTGAGAACACATAAAATGTATCTCTTCTTTGTAAAAACCTAAATTACCTAGCCTTATAAATTGTAACATCCTGAAATTAGCCATGGTCCTTCCTTGAACATTGTGCACCTTTACTGAGGCAAAAAGCCTAAGTTAAGGGTGGCTGGTACAAGGGTAAAAAACAAAATGAGGGAAGAAGTTAGTAATACATGGAAAAGGCGTAGAAATGTGTACTGGGTGCAAGAAAAATAACTGATGACTTAGTTATGAGCTAAAACAAAAAATGAAGTGCAAATACAAGGTAAAAGGCTGAAAATGAAAAGAAAGCACACATAAAATCTTGAAATAGGAAGGAGGGAGAATGGAGTGAAAACAAAAGTGTTGGTAGGGCTAAAGTGTAGAAAATCGTAGTGTCAAAGGGGGTCTTTTGTCACTATGTTCCAAAAACATTATAACAAAGCCCCTGAGCCTACGTTACAACCCTGAAAAGTCCTAATGTGATTCTAGTCCAAGTAGTCAAAGGTCTTAGTCATGAGTATAGGGGAAAGCATATGGTATTGGGCATGATACATGAATATCTTTTTGAGGGTGGGTGATTTTGCATAGTACCAACGTTACACATTGAAACATCATTGAGAGTGAGATTTGGGACTTCTTTTAGTGAGGCACTGGCATTGAATTTTGAACATTAGGTTTGATCAGTAATTGTGGCTTGTGGATAGTACCTCGCTGGTCATAGTTGCACTTTCACATGCATTAGTCTGTATTAGTTTGCTGGATAGCTATCTGATTATGTTTTGAAAAGTAGGTGTGGGTATCTTTGTTTAAGTTTGATTTGATGTATGCCAATAGGTTGAGGTCTATGTATTACCTTTCTGCTTATATAAATCGAATCCATTGCTTGAGGACAAGCAACAATTTTAAGTTGAGGGTGTTGATATGGTGTCAAAATACAACACTATTGATGCTTAAAACTTTGAATTTTATGTGTTCTCAATGCGATGTTATAAGGTTTGATACATTTTTATGTTTGTTTTGCAGTATTTCAAGGTGGGTATTAATTTTGAGCAAAATGTGAAGATGTTTGCTAATTTTAAGGAAACACAAGACCTCTTACGGGGTGTATATTCTTCTACGGCCATGAAGGAGGTGTCATACTGAATTCCAGTGAAGGGTAGATTTCTGAATTTTGAACTATGAACATGCATATGAGTCGTGGAACACTTTACGAGGTATAGATCACGTATCATACCTTAAGGATCAGAGAAGGAGGACTTTCTGACGTTTCATTAGATGAAACTCCTTATGCCCCGTAGAATCTTTTACAGGTCATAGAATCTAGTACGAGCCGTAGAGGGGTGTCATAACAGACAAGTCAAGAACTTAAGTAGAAATGTATGAAAGCGATAATATGAGACGTAAAACACTTTATGGCCGATAGAGTACTTCATGGAGTGTTCTGACCCAGTTATCCTCATTTGTTTTGGATTTGTATTTTAAACATTATGAATAGGTTTTTAGGTTATTTTCTTAAAGAGGCAGAATGAAAACGACAAGATATAAGTAGAGAAAAATATGGGAGAGTTAAGAAACACTTGTACACTTTAATTTCATCTTCTAATTACAATCTTATGATTCTCATTGAAGTTTTGATTTTCTTGTGCTTAATTCAATAATGTAAGTACTCTATCATGTAATCCAAATTCATGAGTTTTGCATTTATACAAATCATGAGTAGTTAGATCCACAACTAGGGTTGGCGAAACATGATGAACTAGCAACGTTAATCCGAACAACTCATAATTCTTAAAAAGTGTGCGGACATATATTAATTAATTCTTTGCTCTTTGCATGTTTTCTAGTAGTGGCCAACATCAAAACCTGCCTAGTGTTACTGACTCGACCAAGGTAGTACTGAATAGGAAAATAGACTAACAGCATTTGATCGATGGTTCTCGTCTAATTAACTGAACTGGGCCAAGGGGAGGTTGTACTGGGACTATAGGTAAGGGTTAGTTATGTCAGACTATGGGGATGGACCGAGTCACGTAGTGAAATTCACTTCTCGCCATGGCCAAAAGGTTTGGTGAACTTAACTTTCTCTTCTGCATGGTATACACTAGAAAAGAATTAGGTTATCTGGTGATACTAAGTTAGGAAATCATGGGGAACACAATACCCTAGTTTCTCTCCATATTGATTAAACCCTTGTTTTAGTTAAGATTACTTTTTACTTGTTTTTAAAAACCTGCCCCTTTGGGAAGATAAGTTTGTTAATGACCCAAATTGCCGAATGGAATTCTTCTAAGTATTACATACTCCCTTGGGTTCGACCCTAACCTTGGTTAGGTTCTATATCCTTAAATGACTGCTTTAGCCTCACGTTTGGAAGATATGCCGATCGTTATCAGCATAATAACCCAACAAAGAGTTGGGGTTGAATTCTACAATGACTGGGCATTCAAAGGATGAAGTAATAAGTTGAACTACACATTTGTAGTATTAAAATGGAGTGTTGCGGGAAACTGAAAGCTGGAGTTAGCTAACAATAATTCTAAAATGTGAATTAGCAATAGATTGAGATAAATGTCAGGGGTGTGTGTTTATAGGATGAGAACTATATACTCAGGTCTAAATACTTGATTTTTCGAGTAAAGAATGTTTGAGTATGCTAGGTTTCTGGTAACCATTACCTCATTTATGATAGGAAAGGTGTTTCACATGAACCTATTATGACTTCACATGCAAATCACACGAGGACACTCCTGTCCTAGATACTATGAGCGAATCTCCTAATACATTAGCCATTGAACCCAATTTTATGGCATTCAACTGAAACCCTAAAATATTTCCAGCTAATAAACTAGTCACCCACTCCATGTACTCAAATTAATTCAACATCAGAGATCTAAAGGTAACATAGAGTTTCCAACCTCAAAATTATAAGCTAAACATGGAAACAAGTGTAAATTCACTCAGATAACATCAAAACAATCAAAATATCATAGACCTTGCTAAGAATTCAAGAATCCATATCATATACACTACCAAACATTGTGGTTTTCGCTAACATGTACGAAAATAAGATAATAATACCATCATCTATAGCCATGAGTGTGGGTAAGATAGATTACCATAGACATGATGAACTTCCTCTATTGATCTCTCAAATCTTTCCTCCAAAATCTTAGAAATCAGAAGACATTTATACTTGTTTGGCAAGAAGCTTCTACATACTCTCTCTCTATCCATCTATGGTATGCTGTAGAAATCGGATATGGAATGTTATGTATAATGTCCTTCCCAAAATCCTCTTAAAGGTCCTACAATTTACTAAGAGTTTGTGCACTAATTTACCATTTGGTGGTCATGGTCAGGGCATTTCCAAGCACTTTCGCAATGCACCGAATGTGCACTTGATCACCTTCTCTTTCATCACCTAAACTCAATTTTTTGCAACTATCGACAATGTCTTTGTTCATCGTTGATGTTGTTCAATGATCCACCAAACATGCGGTTGCGTCACCTTTTTGTCACAAACTTGGAGATTTAAATGCCGGAAGCTTAGGTGGTCTCCATTGTCCTTTAGTTATCCACCGATTATGTCGACGATGTCGCGTCGCATTTTTGCACTGTTTTCTCCTTTTTCATGTTGTTTTGAGCATTGACAATCTATGCACTTTTATCCTCATTGATATCATAAAACACACATTAAATCAACATATGAAGCATAATAGCACATTCAGGACAATATTTTGTTACTTTTTAAGTCCTAAATGAGTCCAAAATATGGACTCATCATCCCTTAATTCTTTGAAATTATTCATGCTCCTTCTTAGTTTCCACATTTTAGAAGGAGAAAAGAATTATTCAAGAAATGTCTCAAGTAACTACTCCCATAAGGTGATAGAATGTCGCAGTAGCTCTGCTAACTATCTCACAGCTTCTTTGAACAAAGAAAATTGAAATAGTCTTAACCTATAAGGACTCAGAGTTTGTCCGACGTTTTTAGAGCTTGAAAAATTTATTCTGGAAAGTTTTGGACAAATGTGACGCTTCGTGGAAGCCTTCATGTTCCGTGTGGTGCATCCCTGACCATGTGGAGAAGTTGCTATTTTTGATGAATTACGAGACCCTTTAATGGCCGTAGTGCATTCTACGGGCCATGAAGGAGGTTTTGTGGACATATTCGGTGAGAGGTTAACTTTCCAAAGTTTGTTCGATGAATATGAATACGGGTCATGAGTTATTTTACTTTAAATAGATTGTATCTCGTGCCTTGAGAATTAGAGAAGGACTTTCTGAAGATTCATCAGATGAAACCCCCTATAGGCCGTAGAACACTTTACGAGCTGTAGAGGGGTATCATAGATCACAAGTCTAGTTTTGTAGCAATAATGTCTGAAAGCCCGATTATGGGTCGTGGAACACAATATGACCCGTAAAGCAGTTCCTAAAGCGTGCCAACCCAGTTATCCTATTTTATATAGGACTTGTATTTTAAAAATTATAAATAAGTTTTTAGGTTATTTTTCTTGGAGAGCTTAACCAGTTGATAGAAAATAAGTTAGATTGAGTAGAGAAAACATTGGAGAGTTTTTTGAGAAACACTTGTACTTTTGTTTGATCTTATAATCTTGTGATTCACATTGAAGCTAGGATTTACTTGTGCTTGATTTAATTGTGTAAGTGATCTATTATGTTATCCAAATTCATAAGTCTTGTATCTACACAAGGCATGAGTAGCTAAATCCACAACTAGGGTTGTGGGATCCATGATGAACTAATAATGTAAAACCAGATAAATCATATTTCTTGGAATGTGTGCATGCATGTATTAATTAGTTCTCTTCATTTTTCATGTTCTCTCGTAGTGGAAAACATTAGAACGTGCCTAATAATACTGACTGGACCAAGGTAGTAACGTATAGGAACATAGATTAATTAAAAGGATTCAATTGATGTATTCTCGTCTAATCAACTGAACTGCACTAAGTAGAGGTTGTACTAGGACTAATAGGTAAGGATTAATAATGTAACACTGCAGAGATAGGCCAAGTCACGTAGTAAAATTCACCTCTTGCCTGAACCAAATGGTTTAGTGAACTTAACTTACCATCCTGCATGTTACACACTAGAAAAGAATTAGGTTATCTGGTGATACTAAGTTAGGGAATCATAGGGAACACAATACCTTAGTTTCTCTCCATACTGGTTAAACTTTTGTATTAGTTAGGTTTACTTTTCTACTTGTTACTACACCCCCCACCCCTTTTGGGGAGATAAGTTGGTTAATCACACAAATTTCACTAATTGAATTTTCAGAAGTCTACAGTATTCCCTTGGGTTCGACCCTAACCTTAGTTAGGTTCTCTTTCTTGACAAACTACTTTATCCTCAACAAAGAGGTGTAACTTGGGTGACATCAATAACACACATCATAATTCTAATAAAAATACTTGTTTATGCATGGATACATCATTAGGGATGAAGGAATAGAATGGGTAATTAGAGTTCATGATTAAAATATCAAAATAAGAAGAAATCATATATCATCCATAATGAAATCAACAATTTGAATGAACTTGAAATTACCAGTGCACATGTTCATAAATTAAAGGGACGTGCATTCTTCAATTCTTATAAAATCTTAGTAAATAATCATAATAAGATTCAAATAATTTCAAAATCGTCAATTGGAATCAACTTATAACTTAATTTCATCAATTTGAGGTTAAATTACAAAACCCATTTGTAAATCATACGTACAACAACAACAACAACATGCACAGTGGAACCTGGGGTCTGGGGAGGGTAGAATGTACGCAGATCTTACCACTACCTCATAGAAGTAGAGAGATTGTTTTCTGGGAAACCTCATCTCAACAACCCATAAGCAGAATAAGACTAGATATTACAAAAAGGAAAGGAAAAGAACGGAATAGGAAGAGCAACTGCTAATGAAAAGCACATTGTAAATCATACATAGAAATCACAAAATTGAAGAATTAGATTTTGGGGGATTCATGATTGAATAGGAAGCATGAATAAATTCACATATACCTGAAGAGATGAGAACAATTAGAATGAATTTTAATTGGGTTGAAGCACTCTTCAATCTCTTCACTTGAAAAAGGAGTCGGTAGACAAGATGCTCTGAATGCATCCAGGGTCCGTGAATCCTTAAGAATAAACTCGCCTGAGTTCATAGGGTCTGCATCCTATGAGGATCCCGAAAACTACGTAGATGAGCTTTAGTAGGTGTTTCAGGGTATGCATGTGGTTTGTGTTGATAGGGTTGAATTAGCTACCTACCAGATCAAGGATGTGGTCAGGGTATGGTTTGATCAATAGAACAAGTGTAGAGGAGAGGAAGCCCCATTGCTAACATGGTTTGTGTTCGAGGAGGCCTTCTTGGGCATTTCTTTCTAAGAGAATCGAGGATGACTAAGGTACAAGAGTCTCTGAATCTTAAACACGGTTCTATGAATGTGCAGGAGTATGGGCTCAAGTTTACCTAGCTATCCCGCTATGCTCTGGGTACGGTTGCAGATATAACTAAGAGAATGGGTTTGTATGTTGACGGGTGAACAAGAGGCCAAAGAATGATGGAAGGGGAGCTATGCTTGTGAGTTATATGGATATTGGAAGGTTGATGACTTATGTACAACAACCAGATGAGAGGCAACAAGAGATGGAAGAGTACATAAATAAGAAAGCAAAGACGTCCAGCCATGAGGTTGGTAAGACAGAATGGGAATGTGAGTCATTTTAAATTCGGGCCTTCATCTACTAGTGTGGCCTAAGGTTACCAAGGAAAGACACCTTGTTGTATGTATGGTAAAGCTCACTTGGGAGAATGTCGTGAAAGGAGTATTGGATGTTACAAGTATGGCAAAATGGGTCACCTTCAAAGGGAATGTCTAATGTGTTCCTACAAAGAGCAATCATCAGTTCCAACACCACCAGCTAGAGGGGATCAGATGGGTACCACTTTGGGCACAAATCGATTGTATGCCATGAAACATTGTCAAGATCAGGAGAACCCAATAGGTGATGCCATTGGTATATTTTGAGTCCTTCCCTATGATAGCTATGATAAGTTTGATTCGAGTGCCACTTCAGTTGTGACCTTCCCCTCATTAGTGAGCTTATCCTAATTACGTGAGCCGATGGTGATTGCACCATTCCTATCTACCATAGAGGTGCCATAGTTAATCTACTTAAGTTAAATGTGAATGATTATGATGTCATTTGTGCATAGACTGGCCTTAGGCTTTTTATGCCATTGCTGATAGTAAAAGTTAGAGCATCAAGTTTCAGATGTAAAATTGTGCCCGTTCTTTCATGGAGTGGTAGTAGTTTTGGGTTTCTCCAAAGAGGCACTACTGAAAATTAGGCCTATGGCAATGTACGAAAAACCGTTGCAATAGCCCTAAAGACCGTTGCCATAGACATATGGCAACAATTGACCAGTCGTTGCATCAGTTCGCGTGGCTACAGAACTATGGCAACGTTTTGTGCAACAGTTGTCACAAAGCATTGTAATAGACCATCCTATGGTGACGACGGAAATGGGGTGGCAATGGATACGCTTCATCGCCGTTGCCATAGACGAACAATCTATGGCAAGACTTCATAGCCGTTGCCATACACATACAGTCTATGGTAACGCTTCATAGCTGTTGCCATAGACTATCGTCTATGGCAACGCTTCATAGTTGTTGCCATAGGCCTTAAACTCTAATCTAACAGCAATTAGCCTTTGTATTATAAAAGGAAATTAAATTTGTAATGATGATCCTTTTGTCTTCTAAAAATTAACGACAACACAAATTTATACATATATATCCATCATGTACACAACAATATGCATACACTTAACAATTAACTACTTACTATATATACAGCGGTACATTTTTAATATATATACATATAGCAAAATGTTAAAAGCCAAAAGATAAGTAGTTTTACATGCTTCAATAAGTATCAAAGTATTTGATAGGAAAAAAATTAGAATTTTCATCAAAAAGTAAAAAATCATCTTAAGTAAGATCAAGATCATCATCTTCACTGCTTTTATCCCTTTCTTCATTTTTGACACCTACAAAGAATAAATTAATAATGTCATTCATCATCTCATAAAAAGAAAAAAATCATGAAATCAAAAGCTCAATGCTCATGATCAGTCAACAAAAACCCAAAAACAGATGATGAATACAAATATTAGAGAGTGAGATAAATTAAAACACATTAACATTTACATGGAAACCCCCATTGAAGGTTACAACACCAGCCAAAGGAGGACAAAAGTCTAGTTGCATGTCATAGTGTATGAACTGTGTGGAAAAGTTCAGCAACAATAGAGAAAATCTCAAAATACTAAATCAGCCTACCGAATAACATATAGAAATAGGACAAACAAAGAGATCATGACAGACCAATCGCTCAACTGCCACAAATCCTAAAGAAAATCAACAACCAAGTCCTCAAGTGCAATAACACTCCGACTTTTCTAATATTCTATTTACTGATGATAATCTAAATGCACGTGTATACATGATTTTATTTCTTTCTTGCTTCAGTGATAGGTACCTTTAAGTTCTAAAAAATGCCAAACATAGCAAAGTGTTTCTTAACTCTATATATTCTCCAAACATTAAAAATGTCCAAATAATCATGACATAGAACTTACAAGCATACTATGGAACTTTTTAAAAGAGTTATAGAGCATAAAATAGGGATATTACAAGGAAAACAGAGGCACATTTTGGTTTATTCCTGATAGATTTATAACGAAAGCTATAAGTTGAGGAAAAGTTATCTCCAATGGGCTATTCATTGATATTGAGAAAGTACATAATGAAGTGTCATGAAAAGTCTTTTGGAGGGTGCTCAAGAATTATATAGTCCAAAGGAAATATGTTTAAATTTCAAAAAGTGCATGCATCAAGGAGTGCCATGTTAGTAAGACCGAGAAGGTTTGAGATATTCAATTTATTGAGTGAAACAAATAAGAATAACTTAAATATCTCTAGAATAATTAAAGCTGACTAAGAAAGTTGGTCACAAGTGTGAAAAGAGTTGAAGAAAAATAGACATTTCCTTGATGCCTTTCTAATATGACATCTTACTTGTATGTATTTTGCATCTCCTTGATGCCTTTTCTAATACAACATCTACTTCATCAAATATGTGTGTGTGTGTATATATATAAATATATATTCCATCTTAATTAACAACGTGTAACAGTGCCATATAGGTAATACTAGTTGGCATAACACAGTTTTTGGGGACTTTACACTACAACATTTCAGGCCTATGGCCACACTAAATCTGGACAACGCTTGCAAAGTGTTGCCTAAAATATTTTGGGGAACACTTTTAAAGTGTAGCCTTAGTTTTTAGCTTTTGGCCACAATATTACTAGCAACGTTTGTAAAGTGTTCTCTTTAGTTATATAGGCTATACTTGATAAATGTTGCTATATCATGATGTAATTAGCAACACTTATTTACACATATGACTACACTTTTAAAATGTGCTATTTTAAAATTTTAAGAACAACATTTTATGAGGTGTGGCCTTATAATTTTCATAATATTATTACCAAAATAATCTATTCCCCCCAAAAATTATTACCAAAATATTCTATTCCCCCCAAAAATTTAACTCTCCCTCCAATTTTTAATTGATAAAAAAAATAGACCTAAAATCAGCAAATTTCCGTCACTCAACAAAGCTCCTCAGCAAATTTACCCATCTATATACTTATTTTCATTGCACGAATAAATAGTGAATATAGTTAGGAGCCTTAATTAAATATTAATGGTATTTTAATTTCTACAGTGAAAAGAAAACAAATCGAAACAGAAAAAGAGAATTTTCCCTGTTGCCTACTTTTTTTCGCCTGTGTAAATTGTACAGCCAATAGTGTGTCCAACTCAAAACCCTCACTAAGCCCCTCTCCTTTCGCTCACCCTCCCCGACTCAATCACATTCAAAAATGTTTATCCGATGCATTGTGCTGCCCAAATCCCTTCACCACTTCCGTTTCTTGAGCCGCTCTGCCACCGTCGCCGTTCTTCTAGACCTAGAAGATTTCCCTAAACCCGACCCCAAATACGTAGAAACTATTCATCCCGTTGTTCGTGCCACTTCCGGCAAGAATATCGCTGCCAAAGAGAGGAAAACTGGGCGGGTACCTAGCATAGTGTTTGAACAAGCGGATGGCCAACATGGTGGTAACAAAAGACTCATCTCTGTTCAGGCTAATCAGATTAGGAAGCTTGTTAACCATCTCGGTCGCTCCTATTTCTTGTCCAGATTGTTTGATCTTGAGGTCCACCCTGACTTTGAATCTCCTGACATTATTGAGAAGGTTCGAGTTCTGCCCAGAAAGGTATTTTCCCTCTATTTATTAGATTTTGTTACTTTGAATTAATTGGAAGACGGATACTGGTTTTCAATTCTTGTATGCATATAGGAGTAAGCAGTTTCTTAAGCTCTGTTTGTCTTTTAACTGCTTAACTCAGTTCTAAAGAAAGACCTTTGGTAGAATTATGAAGCTGTTGGAGCCAAACAGACTTTAGATGGATTTTAGCAGCGCTATGTGCTGATTTTGTCTATTTCAATGTCCAGGTTCATCTGGAAGCTGGTACAGATGCCTCTTAATGTTACCTTTATAAGAGCTCCATCAAGTGCTTTATTAAAGGTTGATGTGTCCCCTGGTTTGAAGAAAGGTAAGTAATAGTTACATCTGCCTTTTCCGCTTTGTAACTTGCTAAAAGATGTTTGTTTTTCTGAAGTTCTTAATTTCTTATTATGCTGGTTTGCACATGGATGTATTGGAACTAGCTTATCATTTGTTACACTTACATCAGTTCTTTATCCTTAGGTATAACGTTTGGTTTTCTTGAATTCATTCAATGCAAGTATTTTATGGTTTTGATGGACGTAGAAGTTTCTCAACATAGCTGCTGAAATTGGAATGAGCCAATGGGGAGACTAGGATTCAAATCCCAAATTAGGTCCAACATGCCTCGTGTTTGGAGCTTGTCTCTGTTCAAGTTGTTTATGTCATCTTTCATTCTAACAATTACTCCAGCAATCAAAACAAGAGCCAAAGGTAGACCTTTACATTTCTCAACAAGTTGGCGTCCAACATCTGACAGTTCAGGTTTTAACAATTTACTATTACAGTAAAGCCTTCCTCTACTAGAGATATTGTTCAATTTCTCTCACACACTTGATCCTGTTACAGTAAAGCTATGATCCTTCACTGGAAATCCTGTTCCAGTTTCTTAACCGTCATGCATGCATTTTCATAGACTACACATAGTAGTAACGATTTTAGGGATTTTATGCCAATAACCTAAATTTGTTTACAAAAATTAGGATGTTGATCCTTTTCGTGAGCATCTTTTACTGCATCAACTTCTTGATGGTTGTACTAGTTATACAGTAGCACTCTAGCAGTGTAATTTTATTTATGGTAAAACACTTGACACTAAAAACAGTTATGTGAAAGGATAAATCAAGATTTTGAAGTATTTAAAGGAAAATGGCTTCAAGAAACTGCTTCTTATCTCATAAAGTGAGATAAGAAGGCTGCGTTTTGAGGTAAAGAGGGGAAAATTGAAGGATTTTAAAGGAGTTGATAAAAAGATGATGATGAGAAGAGTGGGTGAAATGGTGGAAAGAAAATGAAGGCTGTGTTTTGAGTATGTTGGGTGCTGCTGCTTTTGTATACTATTTGTATCTTTTTTTTTAATATTTCTGAAAGTGCAATGCTTCTTTTGTTGTTGAAAGTGCAATGCTTCTTTGGTTATTTCAATGAACTCTAAAAATTTGTACCCTCTAATTGTTCAACTCTCTAATTATTTTATTTTTTTAATGTGTAGGAAAATGCGAGAGATCAAATTTGAATGGCGGCCACAAGTCAATTTGATTTATTGAAATGAATAAGAAGAGTTTTTGAACTATTTTTAGAGTTTAAATACATTTAATTTTGTGGAATTCATTGCGAGTATGCACATCTTTAAAAGACTCTTATGAGAATTTGTAAGACAGTATTATTTGAAGTTTATTGCATATCTATACATTTAATTATTTGTAAGCAAAATTATGCATAGTGTGATTAGTATATATATATATATATATAAATTCAATCAAAAACTTTTGGCATATAAATTTATTTTAGTCAATATTGCAAAACTTCAAAATTGAACATCAATAATGGCATGGATAGCAAAGGATACACTTTAAAAAGTGTTGTTTTAGAGATGTTATAAATGGCTACACTTCTAAAGTGTTGCCAATAAGTCTGAAGAGGTAACGCTTAAAAATGTAGTAGTATGTAGAAAAAGTGTTGTTATATAGCTATTACAAAGCGTTGCTTTTTGCAACTCATGGGCAACGCTTTTAAAGTGTAGCTGTTTAGGCGACACCTACAAAGTGTTGCCTAAAGTCAAAGGTAACGCTTCTTTAGGCCACCCCTGCAAAAGTGTTGCCTAAAGCCAAAAAGTGTTGCCTTTGATCAAAGACAACACTTTTTCATAGTTTAGACCACACTTAGTCAGGGTGCTTAAAAGCCAAAAATGTTGTAGTGTTTAACAGTAAGTCTTGTTAAAGTAAGTAGTAAGCAGAAGCAACCCTATTAGGACACAAGTAACAGGGCCAAAAGTTGTCTTTTAGACTTAACTTCACTGGATAGAACATTAATTAGGTGAATTTATAATGCTATACGAAAAGAACCTCATCAGCACGACACCAGCAACAGGGGACAAGAGTACTACATAGCAAACAGAGTACTACAGTAATACTAGGGGGGGCAAGACAATTCCCAAAATTATTTCCAGGGAACTAATTCCCAATATTATTTTCATAACTGAACAAATTAGAAAAGTAGTAAACAAACACCTCTCATACACCTTACCAGTGATAGTCATTAGATCAAATCCAAAAAAGGCTACCCAGGCTTTAGACGAGTTTAGCTATAGACTTAGCTTAACAACTTATTCCTATGAATTTAGCTCAGCTACTCCAATCACATAATCCAATTAAATCAGTTAACTTTTAGAATAACTGAAGATTCAGATTATCATCTCAAAAGCTAAGTCATATGTAGAGAGAAAAAAAAATAAAGGTAGAAGAAGAAGAAGAAGAAAGAAGAAAGAAGAAAGAAGAAACAGAAGATGAAGAATAAAAAAGAGATTAGATTAAGTATGACCTTTATCATTACTGCCAGCAGATGGACGATTGATAAGTTGATTAGCAGCCTCTTCTCTCGATGAATGAACATTAAATCTTAGCATATTCGGATCAATTGTCAATCCTGCATTAAGATTCTGAAGTTGAGCAATAATGTTCATTGTAAAATCTCGTTCCATGTTGTCTTTTTGCGCTTCGAGCTTTTCTTGCATTTTTTGTTGAATCTTCTCTTCTAGCTCCCCCATTTTTATCTGCATCCTTTCATCATCTGCAGCAGTACTTGACAAAATTTCAGAATCTGCTGCTTTGCGTTTCAAAAGAGTCTTGGTAACTCCACGTCCATACAACCTTACTCGACCAAGATGTTCAGGCGGCATAACATTGGAATATGCATCAACTGATATGATACCATCTTCACTTTCTTGAGTTTCTATCATTTCCATTTCAGCCTACAAATAAGATTTAAGAGCAAAGAAAAATAGTTAAACGTATATAAAGCTGATGTAATATTTAAGAATAAATAAATGATCAAGAGCAACTTTGAACAAGAACATTTCATACTATTATATTGGTTGTATCCTCATATGAGTCCTTGTATACTCAGCCAGGTTTTCTTCTTCTAGTAGCCACAAAATATTCTTTACTGGAAATACCAACCCGGACATTCCTTCTTTTTTATCTAGTTATACCAAAGTAGACATCAATATCTTCACATTAAAGTATAAGTTCATACTTAGATTACGAAAAAATATCAAACCTCACAGATTATGGCAAAACTTGTTTTGCCAACAGTGTGTGGATACCTCAACTTTTTGCGATTCTCCTTGTTAGTTTTTGACATATTGTGCAAAAAAATAAAGTTGATGTTTCAACCATACTCACAAAAAAAATAACTGTCACTTAAAGTAATTATATAGAGAATAAAATCTATATGTTGCGAGATATTAACAAGATAAGATATACAAAATTATCTTAACTCAGCTTCATTAGAATTCCAATATTGTAGGAGATCCTTAAATACAGATTCTGGAACATTTTTAGGTCTATTAGCCATTCGAATTTCGTCATTGTCATAAGAATAAAAGTACTTTTTCTTAATCCTACTCTTATACCCTCTCCAAGCAAGTTCAATTGCATTCAAAGTCCATTCCTTCCAAACATTAGGAATGTCATATTTCTCCTAAAAATTGTGCAATGGGTCAGTACAAAAAATAAGAAATAGTTTCAACTAACATTAAAAACATTGAGAATTTCTAACCTTGATATAGTTCCACATATCATCGTGCGTCTTTAACTTTTTCCAGCTAAGTATATTAATAGGACAAAATGTCCCATTCCTTACCAATGTGCCAAGGAAGCTACCCAACTCCTTTACCACCACTTTAGTAGGACCAATAGGCCGGTGCAACTCATTTAGCATGATTAGTTTACGCTCGCTACGTCCATGTACAGCTGACATTTGTGTACCACCTCTTTTTCTTTTATTTGTGGAACGACCTACAATAATATGATCACTATATTTTATAGTTACATAGAAAATTTTCTGTAATAATAAGAACTTAATTTTAAATACACTTGCCTTTCTCCTCAGATTGTCCATTTTCATCAAGATTGGTAGAATTCTGTACATGAAGTTGTTGTATTTGTTCCTCAATTGCTGGCGATGCAGTAGTGGTGGCATGTACCGACTCTTGTTGCACTTGTTCATGTACTGCTTGTGATGGGGGGGATAGTGGAGATTGTTTGTGCCTCAAAAGAAGTAGAATTCATAGTCATGTGCTGTATTTGAGATCCAACCCGAATGTAGTCTAAGTTCTGCTTGAGCTTGTCATGGTTTTCATTTAAATTGCGGTTGTGAACATCGGGAACACTGTTTGAGGTATGCTTTTGCTGGTGACTTGATATCTTTTTGTTTCACAAAGTTACAAGTGATCCAGGTAGAGCATACTTTTTGTTACAAATTCTCATGCTTCTTCCTGAACACTCTTCTCGACTCATAATGATTAACTCACTGTCTGTAGAAATGAAATAAGAATTAAACCTCATATGAAACTATAAAAGCGAAAAATAGTTAACTCCTAGCAAGTAAACTATTATAATATCGGCAGAAGACTCCAATTCCCACATTATGATGGCAGGAACTGTATAGGGAATTTGGCTAACTTTAGTTGACAGTTCTAGCTTCCACTATGTGTATAAGTTGATGTAGTTGCAAGCTTTCCAAATTGATACCTGCACAGGAAGAAAAGTACCTCCATAGTTTTTGGGCTATGGAGGCTATTAGGAAAAGATGTTCTATTGTCTCCTCAACCCAAGCCTCACAACAGTAACATTTCGATACCACAGTGATGTGCATTTTCTTTAAGATGTCATCAGTAGGTATCCTTTTTTTAATCACATTCCACAAGAAAAAGGTATCCTTTCAGTAACATTTCCATTCTTGCTCCATATAAGGAGATCTTATAAGTCATTTGTCTGGGCTTAATATCAGAGATAATACAGTCAACCAGTTCTTCAAATATATTCTCTAGCAGCTTCTCCTTATTCCAGTCTCCCTCTGAAATCATCTCCTTAACCTCCATGTTTTAATCACCTACTGCCTGAATCTCTATGAAGTACAAGGCTCCTAATTTGGTCCAATTATCACACCAAAAATTGGAATTGCATAATTTCACCCGGCACCATATCTCATGTTCGACCTCCTCCCTCACCTTCATCACACCTATCCGGACTTGCGAAGCTCCCTACTAGACACAATTACTAGATGAAGTTTTTTGCAGTATTTATTTCACATAAATTCAGCCCCAAAAGGAATTTGTTTTTATCCTAAGGTCCACCATAGTTAAGCGAATTAGGCCTTATTCACATGGAAGAGTGATCTAAAGGTCTAGCCATTTTACCCAGTGTTTTCCACTTACTCCATCATTCCCCTCCCCCCCCCCCCCCCCAAAAAAAAAAGCCAGTAATTGATACACCTGGTCTATGACCTTTTTTGGTGGGCTTGTTACTGACAGAAGGTATACAGGAATAGATTGCAGAAGATGTTTGATTAAAATTTCCTTACCTCCAGCCAATAGAAGCCTATTGTGCCATGAGAAAATTCTTCTTGAAATCTTTCTCAATATCTCTTCAAAATATTTGTGGCTGAATGTTATAGAATTCAAAAACAATAATCAGCCATCCTAGTGCAAGTGTGATTCACCCAATTCCATATCTTTACATTCAAGCTAAAGCTTATCAGACATACGTAATCCAAGTGGGTCCAGCTATAGGTCCTTGGTTGGGAACTAAAGGCGCGATTAGAATTGTTAATCTACAAAAGAACCCTTAGCTCTTCACTCGCAAATTTGGATTCACTGGTTGAAGTTAACTTAAGGAAATAGTTTACACTATCTTGTTCCACCAAACTTAACAGATCTCATATTCTCCGACTCAACAACTTTGATCCACCAATGCTAAAATTTCGGAATAATTCTTCTTGCTTTTTTTCATGACCAAGTGAAAACGAGGAAAGAACTCGATTGCTACTTTTATCCACCTCAAAGACCCATCTGATCAAGATAACGCTGTTAACCTTGTCATTTTCAACCACCTGAGAATGAACTTAACAAAGGATGTATTTACTTTTATTATGGCATTAAAGGCATGAGTTTGAAGAATTTTACCAGTGAAGTTGTGATACTCTTTAGTGATTCAACGTCTTTCTTCAATTGGATTTTAAAAATCCTGCAAAAAAATGTAGAATTTTAGATTAAAAATACAAATGAAATGATTGATAAGGTATGAACAAGCATGAATACTAATTATGTCTGTAACAGGCTATCCTCACTTACAAAATTGAAGCACAAAACAACAATGTGCATATATTTAAAAGAACTTCAGAACATCCTTGACTAATCGTCTTCCTCCATCCAATCCCAACTAGTACCATCAAGCGCATCCTCCTCTTCCGATGTTTCCACAACTATGTCTTCTGAACGTTGTTCATTATATGGAGGATCAACAACACCAATGGACACAAATTCATTGAGAATAAAATTCATAAATGGGATAACAACAGAAAAGTATACTAGATTGTATAATTGGTAACAACAGAGGATTATTTCATAGGCAGTCAATTGAGTAAGATGTTGCAGGTTCTCAATATGCAAGTATGAAAGCTATGGTGAGATTATCTAATGACAGATATGGACATAAAAGATAAAAGTCAATGATCTAGGTTCCAGGATTATGAGAATAAAAGCTTACAAATTCTAATTCAATATCAGCAAAGAAAAATCTAACTGGATACATGATAGATCATAATTAAGGAACTTATACAATAACGATTGATAGGCTACTGTAACATGCAAACCCTAGTTCTTTCCGGTGTCCCCATCATACACTGCTGTGGAAGAATTCGTTTGCAAAGGAAAATAGTAAGGGAAGGGACATGGACATATTTAAAAGGAATACTATGCATAGTGATGCCCTTTATATTGAACAAAAGTTTTGATTATAAAACAATTAAAAGAAAATGACTTTTAATATGCACAAAAGATTTTAGTACTGTGAACTAACATACAGATTTGGATCTCTTCTTCTTTATAACCTTTTTATCAGTTTGATTTGGATCTCATACATATGAAGAGAGCATCAAAACACTTGTTCAACCAGCATAACAATTCCAGACAAGCTCAGTAGAGACTCTACACCAGACTTAAAACCCATTTACATTCATTGAGTACAGCTCAATATCCACTAAAGGAAACTGAATATCTATGACAATAATACTTACTTTGGAGCTCACATAATCTATCTAATAAATTAATCCTTATGTATATTGAATGTCACTTTTATATATATGTTTAGTTAACAATTCTAGAGTGCATTCTCAACTAAGGTGCTATTTGAACAAAATATAGATAGTCAGCAGTGCGTGAAAGAAATACGAGAAGATAAGAATCTTTTCAGTGTTTACACTTCAGTAACTTCTTTAATGTATAACTGGTAAAAGAGACTTTTGATTGATAAAAAACAGAATGTAGCCTTATGTTTCCGGTTAAAGGAATAAAATGTTTTCACAAACAATACACTTCGAATAAACCAATTGATGAATTGATGAGACTTATGGTACTACTGCTTCCCTGAAAGAAATATGAAGTTCTATATCATTGAACTCCAGTTTTGTGACGTCAAATGTCTAATAATTTGTTCATTTACTTGATTTTCAGCTTATCCACTGTAACAACTCAAAAAATACAGACCGATCGAAGTGCAATTGGCCCTATGAACATCAACACTACTCTTAGGGCATAATTTCACAAACCTGCAACAATGACAAACTTCTCCTGCGAGTATATTACTCATAGCAAGAGCCATTACTTCGCAGTGTCAAAGACGGATCCACGATTTAAAGTAAATGGACGCAAAGTAACATTGCACATAAGCGTGTCTGGCAGAATACAGTAACTTTGGTTTCAAATGCCTTGAGAAATTTATTTACTAGAAAAGTATACTAGATTGTATAATTGGTAGCCACTGGTGTAATTGTATAAACAATTGGCTGCAAGTAAGAATTTTGATCTCTCCCTTTCTTCCTTATGTGTCAAATAAACACATAATGCTTTTTCTTCTCGTAAGGAACAATGGACAAGAATAATGAAAAGCATAAGGAATAGTAGTAATAATGGTAAAATATTATCAGTAAACAAAAAGGCTAAATTGGTTAGTGAAAGCAGGAATGATTAATCAGACCCTTTATACAGAAGAACATACCAATTATACTTGCTTTATAAACTTCAGTGGTGGTACTTCTGTGTACTTGACTTCCTAACTATGTAAGCTTTGAGTAGACCAAGAGTTGATTCAACTTTCTTCAATCTATAAAAAAAAGAGTTGGCTCTACTTGATAGTTTTGCAAATTATATATAATGGTGTCAACTATCATAATTGACTGCTTAATTAACAGTTTATAGTTTCCAAGAACTAGTTTCAACACAACCCTTGGCTTTTCTTGCAATACTTCTAACTTTGTCAGGCAATCCTTCCTCTATTGTCTCTAAATTTTTTCTTTGGACTTCCACATCTGATACTCGGAGTTGGAATGACTTGCTATACTTCTATGTCTCATCTCCACTATTGTGTTTCAGAATCTCCATTGCGATACGTTCTCAATTTCCTAATTGGGTATGTCGAGTACCAAAATAAGGTGGCTCGCGAATTCAACAAGAAACCTAAGGACAAGATATTACAGTTACGAGCAGAGCTCCCTGATGCTGCATTTACTTATGTTGACATTTATTCAGCTAAGTATCAACTAATTAACTATGCCAAGAAATAAGGTAGTAATTTCTATTTCTTTGTTAATAAATTCTACTACTCTTTGAATGATACAGAATGAATTAAACTGAAACTTATGTTCATTTCTTCTTAGAAGTTGTAATGTAGAGGCATCAAAGAGCATGGGAAAGGACCATATCCAATAGGATGTAATGTAGGCAACTATCTTGATGCAACCATCAATAACTGCTCGAATCCATGAGTTATACTTATAGGTTATACAAGGATAACATTGTTGTTGCTTCAAGGTTCCGCTTCTAGAAGTGGCAATGTAAAAAGACATCATATGTACTAACACAGTAAAAGAAAAAAGGAATCACACGATTAGTGTAACTTTAACCTATGACCCAAATCTGAAACCCAAATTTACAATAACACATTTAGCCCAAATACATCCAAAAACAACAACATATAATCCCAAGATGCTTCAAGCAGCAAAATCAGCTAAACCCAGCGGAGATTTCATTCCGACACTCAATAATCTGTGTTTGACCCAAATAAATCGAAAACAAAATCACAAAATTGCGTCCTTCAAAATCCAAAATCGGGTAAAAGCCAAAACCCAACTGGAGATTTCAGATGAAGAACAACTTACCTGATAGAAAGAATAAAAGAAATTTAGGGTTTTCCACGGATAGTGAATCGAGAAACACTGACAAACAGCTTCTATAAGTACTATTTTGGAGAAGATCAAGACTGATTTGGAGAAGAAAATGCGCATGCACTGTGAGAGGAAGAAAAAGATGACATATTTAGGGGAAATTAAAGTTCTGAGGAGGAAGAAGAAGTGTACTAATTTTAAACTCAGAATACGTATTTGGGGGAAAAAATCATAAAAGACTAATTTTGAAGTGTTTTAAAGTTTTTCAATGTTTTAAAATGTTTTCTTTTAATTTCTTTTTAGAAATAATTTAATATAGAGGGAGTGTATATTAATTGGCGAAATAATAAAAATTGTGGAGGGAATTATACAACCGTAGAAATAGAAAATAGGCTCGTTGCCATAAAGATTTATCCCAACGGTTGTACAGAACCATTGTAAAAGGCCCCTATCGCAACGGTTATTTCGACAATTGCGATGCCTGTTTGATAATAGGGGTAGTAAATGAAAATATATTTTTGCAACGCATATAACCGTTGTCATAGAGTGTATATGGCAACAGTTTATGAACCGTATCCATAAATATCGTTACCATAGGCCTAATTTCCAATAGTGAGGGAGATGATGAGTCCCTTCAAGATTAAATGGTAATGTTGATAGTAGTATATTGAAAGCGAGAGTAGATAAGGGGAGTGAATGTATCTTTTTTGTGATAGTGGTGTTGTACTTGTGCCCCATAGGGATAGAGATAGGGAAGAGGGGAGAGATGAGACCTTATGATGTGCAATACATATTGAAGAGTAAATTAGAGTCTCTCTAGTAAGAATACGTTTGTGTGTCTTTGAGTAAGATATCATTCAATTATGGAGGTAGAAGTGCTATATAGGCTTGCTAATTCTTAGAGATAGTGAAGAGGTTAGAGTGATAGTCTTGAATGTGTTGTGGTTATCATGCGAGTAATAGTAATAGAATATTGAAGATTTTGTTGTAATGGTTTCGAGTAAGAGTAGTGAAGTAGTGGAGAGGACTAGTGATCTTTGAATAAAACTCCTTGTGGAACTATACAACTTAGTTATTGAGCATTGGCCTCGTATGAATATGATCATATTAGGAATATCATTTTTGGGATTAGAATTAGGCTTTATTGGAATAAGAAGATGTGGTTAGGTATAGATTTTAATAGAAGCTATAAGATTGAATCAATGAAGTGTAGTAGCATGAAAAGGAGCCGTAGTTAAGATGAGGTGCTGCGCTTGAGGTTTACCCATAGAGCCTTATAGATCACGATGGTTCCATTTTCGATTACAGTTGATAACTTCCTTCTTGAGTTCGTATAACTCATTGTTGAGGTCTTCAAATGATTCAAATTGATTGAGTTCTGATGATCTATTCATGCCTGCTAGTGAGAAATGTCTGAGGAATGTCCTTATCCTTTACAAAAATTGATTTATCTATTCCTGAGTTGATGTATCTATTCCTATGTCTGAGTAGATGTTATTCAGGTTGAGAAGGAGTCGAGAGTTTGATTGATTGAGTGAATATTGAGATGAGTCTTGAGTATATTTGTGCCTTGATGCCCACCTTTACTCATCATTCGAGGATGAATGATTCCAAGAGGGAGATGATGTAACATTGGGTAAAATTACAAAAATACCCCAACAAGAGAGATGTGTGCATAACGCGTCTTCCCATGCTTTGATTGCAAATCTGAGGTCAGATATGAAATCACCATAAAAAAATTGAGTAGATAAGTGGTCTTGGTTGATTTTTGGAGAAATCGGATTAAAAGATAATTTTTCAATGCGAAAATGATTCCCAAAATAAGTGCACAAAATCCTGCCATGGACCTACACTTAGGTTTTGGCGAAACAAATTCTGTGGGATTAGAACACCTGATTGGATATTTTCGATGAAAATATTGAAAATGTAAAAGGTTCGCATCACGGAACCCTTGTCACCGAGGCAAACTCTTTTTTAAAATGCACGAGGGGCATTTTGGAGCTTTTCCAACCCCTCCTAAACTTAACATACCATCTAAATGAGTCGTTTTGAGCGTAAAATGAATTTTGATCCTCGTTCCTAAGCCATTCTAAGTTCTTGAAAAAAAGACCTAGGGCTAAAGAGAAGAGCGAGGAGTTGAAGCCGGGTTCATGTCAAATATGGGAATGTTCCTCCATGTGCCCCATTGATGGTAATAGAGGAGTTGAAAATCTAATGAGTTTACATACATGATTTTTGAGACTTTTCTCGTAAATCATATATATATTTTTATGTACTTGCAAATGTTGATGATCATCATAAACTTGACTTACTTATTTAATGCTTTTACAAGTTATTTTTCGAAACCTTGTATGTTACTTTGTAATAGATGCATGAATGAACCTAGGGATCGAGTCTAGAGCCTTGACATTAGAATGTTGATTGTGTTTTTGATGTAAGTATGAGGATGAGTTAATTGAGCTTCATGATCCCATGAGTATTCATAATTAAGTTCTAGGGATTTGTCTAATCGACTTCTTCTTTATGATGATATGAGTGCTTAAGTTCTTAAATGAGAATTGAGTTCATTGAAATAAGTTAAAGTCACTGACAACAATACAGGACTTTATATATTGAGTTAATAAGATGATGATAGTCTCTATTAGACTAATTGAGATGAAGAGTCTTATGAGGATTGAGTCATGGGAGGAGTACCAAGCACCGAAATGAGTAAGAGTAAGTCTCGCTCGCACTAATTAACTACGTTGCCATGTGTAGGAGTGGACTAAGTCTTCTAAAGTCGGACAATTTCCTAGTTCCTATTTTTTATTTAGTGGACTAAGTACGTTAAAGTCGGACAACTTCCTAATATAAACACTAAGTACGTTAAAGTTTGAAGTGTCCCCGTTTTGTTATCCAGAAAAAATAAGACTTAATTAGTTAATTGTCCAGATGCCTTGTTGATCTTAGATTTCCTTAAATGGAAAGTATGGAACGTCTATGAAAACATCAATGGGGTTGTTGTATAATCACTACCTCACAAGTTTTTATTGTCGGATAAGAAAAACTGCTAAATAGGTCCTACACCAATAGTACTTTAAGTTGAGTTGAGTTGAGTTGTGTTGATTGTTGAGGTTTGATTCGATATTGATGGGTCATTTGTCCTCTTTATTCTTTATTTAGATAGACACTTGATATTCTGATTGAGTATCCTCTGAGTTGATGTTATTCCAAATTATTCTACCTGTATCTAATTCATTCAGCTATTTAACATACTTGTACAATCCATGAATTGACGTCCATTTAGACTACATCCTTTATGATTCAAAGGCAGGTACTAGAGATCGTCAACATGTACATCATTGAGGATCTGAGCATTCAGCTGAGTTGGTAGGCTTTTTTTACTTTGGAGGATCATTAATTTATTTTATCTAGCTCATTAGAGTTAGACTCCAGTTAGCTTCACTTTTTTATTTGAGGTAGCCATGGGTCTATCATTAGCACCATTGGATAGCGCTAGAGGCTTCATAGACTACATTTGAGTATTGATGTTAACACTTGTTGAACTAGTTTCCTTTCCACTAGTCATTTTATTTAATGTGATATTTGAGACTAGATTTCCCATTATTATCTTTAGTCTTCTGCTGATTTTATAGAGTTTATTGAATGAATGGATATGAGCAGGCCAAGTAGTTCGCTTGGGGACTAGCAAAGTATCTGATTGCCAACCACATCTAGGGCACCCTCCTAGGGCGTGACATCTCTTTGAGTGAACACATTTTACAATCTCTTATGATTGGTGAATACATATCTCTTTGAGTGAACACATTTTACAATCTCTTTGATTGCTAATTCAAGATCCTTAGTCAGCTAATTTTGTTCATGCACCTTCAACTATCTAGAGGCATATGTTATAACCATACCATGTTGCATAAGCACATAACCAAAACCAATCCGAGAAGTATCACAATATACTATCAAAACAAGAGCCAATGTAAGCCGATCTTTCAATTTCTGAAAACTTCTCTTACACTCATCTGACCATATAACTTGTCCTTCTTTTGAGTCAATAAAGTTAATGGTGAAGCAATAAATGAAAAACCTTCAACAAATCACCAATAATAACCACCTAACCCAAGAAAACTTTGATTTTTTAAAGGATTCAATGGTGTAGGCCAAATCTTCACAATCTTAGTTTTCTTTGGATCAACCTTATTACCATCACAAGATAATACATGGCCAAGAAAAGATACTTCACCCAACAAAAACTCACATTTATTGAACTTGGCAATTAATTGCTTCTCCTTATAAGTTTCAAGAACCAATCTTAAGCGATCTGTATGATCTTGTTCACTCTGGGAATAAATCAGGATATCATCACTGAAAAGAACCACAAATACATTAAGAAAAGGCTTGAATACTTGATTCATAAGATCCACAAACACTGTTGAAGCATTTGTCAACCCAAATGGCATTACCACTAATTTAAAATGCCCATATCTAGTCTGGAAAATTGTCTTGGGAATGTCACACTCCTTTACCTTCAATTGATGATAACCATAGTAGAGGTCAATCTTTTGGAAATGAATATCCCCTTGTAATTGGTAAAACAAGTTTATTGATCCTTGGTAATAGATATTTATATTAAATGGTTACCTTGTTCAATTACTAAGATATCTGATGCACATCTGAAGTGACTCATCCTTCTTTCTCACAAATAACACACGAACACCCAAAGGTGATATACTTGGCCAAATTGAGCTCTTTTCCAATAAGTCCTTTAAGTGATCTTTCAACTCTTCTAATTTATCAAGTGCCATATGATAAGGAGGTATAGAAATAGGTTGAGTATCAAAATGAAGATATATGCCAATGTCTACTTCCCTTTTGAGAGGAATACCTGGAAAACCTTAGGGAAAGACATCAAAAAAT
This sequence comes from Solanum rostratum, assembly GCA_029948455.1. Taxonomy (NCBI): domain Eukaryota; kingdom Viridiplantae; phylum Streptophyta; class Magnoliopsida; order Solanales; family Solanaceae; genus Solanum; species Solanum rostratum. The sequence continues at coordinate 35,101,444 of CM057050.1, read as the reverse complement.
TTGTTAACCACCAAGACTAACTGATGTGCTGCCAAATTACAACACTTTTGATGCTTAAAACATGGAATTATGTGTGTTCTCAATACGATGTTAGTTGATTTTATGTTCTTTTGTGTTTATATTTGCAGGATTACATGTTAGCCTTGCTGATTTTTATTGTTATACGAGACTCTTTATGGGCCATAATAATTTTATGAGCAATATGGTGGTTTTGTGAACAATTCTGGTGAGGGGCTATATTCTGAAGTTTATTCTATGAACAAGTAGACGAGCCACAAAAGGTTTTATGAGTCATAGAAGATGGTTCATGCCCTGTGGTTTAGACATTAGAACTTTCTGAAGTTTTATTAGACTAGACCCCCTTTACGGGTTGGAAACCACTTTACGAGTGATATAGGGGTGTCGTAGAGTTGATGTCCGATTTTCCAACAGCTGAGTACGAGACCCTAATTATGGGTTGTGGAATACAATATAGCTTGTAAACCCCTTTCGTATAGTGTGCTGACTAGTTCACCTATTTAATTTTGGATTTGTATTTTTGTTATTATAAATAGGTTTTTAGGTTATTTTACAAAAGGTTTTTTGCCTAGTACTCAGAGAACTCATTAATAAGACCGAGAAAATTGTTAGATCATATTTGATTGTCTTTGAGAACACTTGTTTGAATTTCGTCTTTAGGCTTGTGATTGTTATTGAAGTTGGATTTGCTTGTTCTTAATTTTATTGTGTAAGTGTTCAATTATGTTTTCTCAATCCATTATTCTTTCCTCTACACAAAGCATGAGTAGCTAAATCCACAACAGGTTGTGGGAACCAACAAGAACTAACAAAGTGAAATAAAATAATTTATAATTCTTGGAAGGTGTATGTGCATGTATTAATTATCTCTTTGTTTTTAATGTTTTCTGATCGTGGCCAACATTAGGACCCGTCTATCATTACTGGCTGGACCAATCTAGTAATGAATAGGAAAAAATATTAATTAAACAGGATTTGATTGATGTGCTCTCATCTAATCAACTAAAGTGGGCCAAGGGGAGGTTGTACTGGGACTAATAGGTAAGGGTTTGTAATGCACACTATGGGGATTGGCCAAATCACATAGTCAAATCCACCTCTCACCTTTGACCAAAGGGTTTGGCGAAAATAACTTACCGTCCTACATGCTATGCACTAGAAAACAATTAGATTATCTAGTGATACTGAGTTGGGAAATCATAGGGAACACAATACCCTATTTTCTATCAATATTGACTTCTCTCTTGTGTTAGTTAGTTGAGTTATATTTTTCATTGATTATTGCGAACGCCCCCCTTTGGGGAAGTAAGTTGGTTAACCATTTGAATTGTGATCAGTAAATTCTCTTGAGCCTATGTGTTCCCTGTGGATTCGACCTTAAGATTTGTTGGGTTCTATTTCATAGGCGACATAACTAACTCGAGAGTAGATGACCTTAGAAATCATTTTTCGGGCCTTAATATATGAGATAAAACAACCTTTAAGAGTGGGAATACTACCCTCCCACTCAAGAATAGACTCATTCAGAGACTAAAACTTCACATTCAAAAATCTACAGTCAATATAGGCATAAGAAGCATTTAACACATCTATCCCAAGAATAACATCAAAATGAAACATCTCAAGTTCTACAAGATCAATGGAAGGACTTTATGCAAAATAGAAACTAGAAATCCCCTATAAACTCATTGGGTAATAATAGAATCACCCATGGAAGTGTAGATTAGAATTGGTCTCTCAAAATATTAGGACTCAAACCAAATATAACAACTGAGGGAAGAGTCTTGTAAGACACCACTTGGGGGGGGGGGGGAGGAGTGATTCAAAAAATAGGCTCAGAAAATTTGAACTATTGATGTTTATAAAAGGGGTTTATGACTCATAAGATGAAGTACGGCTCGTAAAGTTGGTTTGTAGAACCTGGCAGACTAGATGAAATCTAGGACCTCTTTAATGTTCAATCTAAGACATATCAGATGATTCGTAAATTCCTTTACGAGCCATAGTCTGTCTCGTAGAATTGGAATCAAAGAAAAGGGAGTCTCTGAAATTTGGCAAAAGACCATCATATGAAACCCATCTACAGCCCGTAGAATTTTCTATGGGCCGTAAAAGAGGTCTCGTAGACCTATCCCGCCAGGATTTTAATAAGGGAACATTTGACCATTCCTCCTTTTATAAGTCTAAGATGCGTCATTTTGACCCTACCTATGTCCCCTATAAGCATATATAACCCTAATTCATCTCATTCCTCCGCATTCCTAAACTCTCAAGTTCAAAACTCTCTCTAGCTCTTCAAGGCCTTCTAGTAAAGGGTGCAAGCTAGGGTTTCAAATCTTCTACTTGCAAATTGGCTTTCCTCATTCATAATCACTATGGTATGTGCAAACCTTCCTTCCCACAGGTCCAACCAATCTTCTTCTCGAAGTACATGGATTGATGGATTATTTTATGGGTATTTATGAACTCTTGCTTATGGTGATGTTATCATGCATCGTACATATGGTTTCCATTTGGGTTCTTTAAATAATGATTTTAATATGATAAAAATATAGTTGGAATTTGACATTGTGATGGAGTTTATGACATTAAAGTCAAGTACTCTATGCTGCCATGAAAATCTACAAAGGAACTTATGGGTTTTAGTTGGTTTTCTGTAACACCCCACATCTTACATGTACTAGTTCAATGCATCTGAAACATGATATGGCGGGGTCAAACCAGCACACACATTTTTTAATAGTGCTTGAATTGCAGATTAGATGGCTATATGCATGTGTAACGCTCAAGATGACAGAGTGTATGTAGGTTTTAAGTCAAATGGGGAGAACACAACATTAAACACAGTGAAAGTAAGTGAGGTGCTTGTGGGACTTCTAAAGCCAATAGGTGAGTCACCTACGTGCTTAACTTAAATAGGCTAGGTAGGCGGAGTCAAGGCCCAACACCGAATTTGTTCAACTCCGATAAAGAATAAACCCCGAGGTAAGGATGTCATTTGGTCCCATGGTTTAGCATCATAAAAGAACAACATTTGAAGCCCAAGATGAATAGGAAAAGGTCCAAATTACATTCACAACCCAATTCACAAATAGGACCCAAACTAAGTGGGTGTAAGGGAGAAATATTTGCAGCAAAGCCCATCCAATTGAAGCCCAATAAGGACCAAGTGAAAAGGCCAAGTTGTTGCATCACCACCTTAATAACATAAGGCTTGAAATACAAAAGAATGTCGGCCAAAAGTTTCTCTTTAAAGGTGGAAAAATCCAGCAACTTTTAGTCATTTTCTCAAAGCCAAAAATCAGATTTTCTTCAAAGATTCTCCTTGATCTCTCTTCATTTTCTAAAGCAGCCAAGGCACACCGCTAGGGTTATTCAAGAGCACCTGATCCTTGAGGTCTAAGGTAAGTAAAAATACCTATGATTTCGTATAATCATTTCATGAAAAACATGAAGAGTATGCTGGTTGTACTTGTGTAGGAATTTGGGACAGCATGTGTTCCAAAGATTGTTGTCCATTTTTCTTCTTTATTAAGAGGCTTTTCTCTTGTTGGTCGGCTAGATTATGAAGTAATGTTTATGTTTTTAACAAGGTTAGGTTCTTTAGTGATGTAAGAAGGCTGCTGCACCATTTTTATCTTCGGCAAAAATGAGTTCTTATATGATACCTTAATTCCGCTCTTAGTAAGAATTCGTGGACTGAATATTGAGAAATTTTGTCTCATGTTTTTCATCTACTTGGTGACTGTTTTAGGACTGTATTTGTGTGTAAATATGTTGAGAAAAGTTTGGTTGAGGTTGAAATAGATTTGGAATGGTTGACGTCGAAATGTAGCGAAAGGACGCAATGTTATGTTGCCTACTTACGTGTTGTGTAGAGTTGGTGTATGTTTTACTTTATGAGATGTTGTAATGCTGTTATGGGACTAACAATAGCTGGATATGACATGTATATTGGAATGTGTATTAGAAAATATGATTAGGAGTGGAAATGTTGAAAGAATACTCCTTGGTTACTAATTCCGAGCTTGCTGCCTGGATATTATTTTTGGGTGAAATTGGACTACCAAGATGTGTCTATTAGCTGCTAATACTAGTTTTATCACCTACTATATTGTAGATCAGCATTTGGTGGAAGAGGATACTACTCCGAGGTAATAACAATGTAGTACAACGAGGTATGTAATGCTACTTGATATCCTATTACTTGGCATGAAATCTTGGTTCTTCCTTGGTACATAAAAACACTTACCAACTCCGACGTAACTAAAAACTGTGTCTCAACTCCTTACCATGTTCATATGTTCCCATACATAGTCATTTTCAAATCTACATATGTACTTGGATACCAAAGATACATGAGTTCCTTTTTACCAAATAAAGTCCATGTGTTGTTTAATTTCCTATACGTTTCATTAGTTGTGTAACTCTCTTTTCATTGTGGTATTATCTTGTATGGTTGTTTATATATCACATCTCATGTCTATTTTCCTACAGCTCTAAATGTTATGACCACCCAAAGAATGATTTGGAAAGTAAATACAAGATAACTCAAAGTTTCTTTTTGATAGGTGGTATCCCAGAAGTGGAAGAATCACCTAGCATGGATCGATCCCATATTACGGGGGTTATAGTAGGGGTGAAAGGAAAGCCTAGCATGGGTCGATGCCAATATTGATTTACCACTGATCAGCTGGTCATTTACATGATATATTGTGCACAGATTATACAGTAAAGAAAGGTAAAGTAATAAAAAGACATTAAGTACATGATTCCACAGTATGACTAAAGGTGGTCTTTTATCCTTACACACCAGTGTATGATTTCATTTGAGTTCTTATTTCATATACAGTATTTCCTGCCTTACATATTTCGTATATTATCTTACACTGACGTCCCTTACGGGGGACCTGCATTTCAAGTTGTCGGTACGGGAGCTACTAGATCTCCCCAGTAAGGTTGCTTTGGGGCTCTTGTGTCTAGAACTTGTATTTTTTATTGTACAGTTGATCATGAGGCGGGGCCTGTCCCGACCCATATGTATATTATTCCTTATCTAGAGGCTTTGTAGACTATGTAAATTAAAGTGTGAACATGTAGCATACTGTAGACATCATGGCTCCAACGGCCTAGACTTATGCATTTACTTTTGGCTTGTTAATACAGTTTACTTTCTTTGGACAGCATGTTGAATATGGAAACACTTAAATGTTCATTGCAGGTGTATAGTTATATGTTGGTTCTCCCAAGCCTTGTCGGCAACGGGTGCCAGTCCGCCTTAATGGCACTTAGGGCGTGACAAAAGTGGTATCAGAGCGGGTAATCCTAGGGAATCTACATCCTTATGTAGAGTCTTGTTTATGGATGTGTTGAGTACCACATTTATAAGCAGGAGGCTATGTGGCATTTAGGAGTTGTCACTTTTCTTTTCATTCTTTAGATCGTGCCATAGAGCCAAGTGTTGTAGGTTGATTGTTTCTAACCTCTAAATCATTTTGTACAACAAGTATGCCTAAAACATGGAAAAGTAAAGGCAAAGGGAAGGAAGTGGAAGTGGTAGTTGGTGTACCCTCTCAGGTGAGAAGACGAAGTGAGGCCCAAGATGAGTCTCTGTCACAAACATCTCCAACTCCTCCAGCTCCTGATGAACCAGGAAGTAGCGAAACTCTCCCAGAACCACCTACCGATGCTACCGTGCATGATTTGAGAAATGTGGTCCAATAATTGACTCGAATAGTTTCTGGCCAAAGTCAAAGACAAGAAGGTCCAGTTATAGGTGAAGGTGGTGCGAATACGGCAGCTAGCACGAGGATATGTGACTTCCTTAATTTGGACCCTCCATGTTTTACCGGGTCAGATCCTAATGAAGATCCACATGAATTCATCGATCAGATCATATGCACTTTGGATGTTATACACATAAGCGGCATAGAAGCTGTGGAATTGGCAACATATAGATTGAAGGGTGTGGTTATATTGTGGCATGAAGCTTGGAAGCAATCTAAGGGTATAGATGCACCTCTAACTACCTCAAAGGAGTTCAAAGAGGCCTTTCTTCACCACTACTTGCCATTATAGATCCTAGAGGCCCATGTAAATCAGTTTCTGAATCTCCACCAAGGGAATATGAGTGTGAGGGAGTATAGCCTTCAATTTAATTCCCTGGCCCGGTATGCTCCTAATGTAGTTGCTACTATGGAAGATAGAGTTCATCAATATGTGGATAGGTTGGATTTGTATCTGGTTAGAGACTTTATCATTGCTTCTTTGAATAAAGACATGGATATAGCGAGGATGCAAGAATTTGCACAAAACATGAGGATCAGAGGCAAAGAAGAAGGACACAAGAATTAGAAAGGGGGTAGTCCAAGAGGGCCAGATCTACATGGTAGTTTGTATCGTCCCAAAGTGAGTTTAGGCCCCGATTTCCTAATAAACCACCTAGACCATCATCCTCCTACTTTGCAGTCAGTGCTCCACCACAACTTCAAGGGTTTAAAGGTAATCAGTTTAGTCAAAGAAGTGAGGGCCAAGGTGCACGAACAATAGGATATTCAGCCAGCCAGTAAATCCCTCCTAGAAAGCCTTACAAACAATGTGGGAGGAGTCATTTAGGTACATCTCGTGCTGGGACAGATGCTTTTTATTAGTGCGGTGTACCACGGCATATGATGAGAGATTGCGCAAGAAGACGTATGGGTGATATAGCACAACCTACTGGGTCAGTCGTGCCATCATCATCGTCAGTTCCTCCATTAGGTAGGGGTCAACAAACACCTACAGGCCATGGTAGAGGTGATAGAGGGGCAGCTAGCTCCAGCGGAGCCCAGAATCGCACTTGTGATCTGAGGAGTCGGCAAAATTTAGAAGCTTCACCCGATGTGGTCACAGGTACATTCTCCATCTTTTCACATAATGTGTATGCATTAATTGACCCTGGTTCTACATTATCATATATCACTCCACTAGTGGCTGGGAAGCTTAAAAGAACACCTAAATTATTGAACGAGCCATTTGAAGTGTCTACACCGACCGGTCAATCTATTATAGCTAGAAGGGTCTATTATAACTGTGTAGTAACTGTTTGTGACCGTGACACATTAGCTGACCTTGTTGAGTTAGATATGGTGGAATTTGATGTTATAATGGGTATGGATTGGTTAGCTTCTTGCTATGCTACTGTGGATTGCCAAACTAAGAGAGTGTATTTCCACTTTCCAAATGAGGTGGTCCTTGAATGGGAAGGTAATGTTGGGGCACCAAAGGGTAAGTTTGTTTCCTATTTTAAGGAAAGGAAGATGATGTCAAAGGGATATATATGTCATCCGGTTAGAGTAAGGGATATGGAAGCAGAATCACCAACTCTTCAATCTGTTCCTGTAGTGAATGAATTTGTTGATGTGTTTCCCGAAGAGCTTCCAGGTTTACCTCCAGCACAAGAAATAGATTTTGGCATTGACTTACTTCCAGGCACTAAACCTATTTCTATCCCCCCATATAGAATGGCCCTGGTAGAATTACGTGAATCAAAGGAGCAATTAAAAGATTTGCTAGAGAAGGGTTTTATAAGACCTAGTGTGTCCCCTTGAGGTGCAACAGTGTTATTTGTACATAAAAAGGATGGCACCTTGAGAATGTGTATTGACTATCAGCAATTGAATAGGGTTACAATTAAGAACAAATACCCCCTCCCTAGGATTGATGATTTATTTGATCAGTTACGGGGTGCCAAATGCTTTTCCAAAATTGATTTGAGGTCAGGTTAACACCAAGTGAGGGTGAAGGAGAAAGATATACCCAAGACAGCATTTAAGACACGCTATGGTCACTTTGAATTTCTTGTTATATCATTTGGGCTGACCAATGCTCTAGCAGTTTTTATGGACTTAATGAACAGGGTATTCAATCCATTCTTGGATGTATTTGTGATAGTATTTATAAATGACCTTTTGGTGTATTCAATATCAGAAGAGGACCATACAAAACACTTACGACAGGTATTACAAGTTCTTTGTGATCGACAATTGTATGCCAAGTTTTCTAAATATGAATTTTGATAAAAATCAGTGGCATTCTTTGGTCATGTTATATCTGATGAAGGAATAAGGGTTTATTAACAAAAGATAGAGGTGGTGAAAGATTGGCCAAGGCCAACAACACCCACAGAAGTTCAAAGCTTCCTAGGGTTGGCAGGTTATTACAGAAGATTATTTTAAGGTTTTCCTTCTATTTCTGAACCTCTAACAAAGTTGACACATAAGGCAATCAAATTTCAATGGAATGATGCATGTGAAAGAAGCTTTCAAGAGTTGAAAACCAGGCTAACATTTGCACCTGTACTAGTGCTTCCAGAAGGCACAGAGGAGTATGCGGTGTATTGTGATGCTTCAGGGGTTGGCTTAGGGTGTGTACTGACACAACATGGTAGGGTAATTGCTTCTGCCTCGAGACAACTGCGGCCACATGAGAAAAACTACCCAATACATGACCTTGAGCTAGCAGCTGTTGTGTTTGCCATGAAAATATGGCGCCACTATTTGTATGGAGTTCATGTTGATATATATATTAATCATAAGAGCCTATAGTACATATTTAAACAAAAAGACAAAAATTTAAGGCAGCGGAGGTGGCTGGAGCTATTAAAGGATTACGACGTTGATATACTATACAATCCAGAGAAAGCAAATGTGGTAGTCGATGCTCTGAGTAATAAGGAAATTATGAATATTGGTGAGCAGTCCATGGTACGTCAAGGAGTGGCTAAGGATCTACGTGAACTAGCAAATTTTGGGGTTCGCCTCCTTGAAACTTCAAAGAAAGGGGTTGTTGTGCATAATGCTATAGAGTCTTCATTGTTAATGGAGGTAAGAGAAAAGCAGTTTAAGGATCATGTTCTACGATGACTTAAGGAGAAGGTGAGTCAAGGCACGATGAAGGGCTTTGAACTTGCACAAAATGGAGTACTTTATTGCCAAAATAGATTATGCATTCCTAATATAAATGGATTAAGAAGGAGGATAATGGAAGAAGCCCATCGTTCAAGAAATTCGATCCAACCAGGATCAACTAAGATGTATCATGACCTGAAGGGAATGGTTTGGTGGGAAGGCATGAAAAAGGACCTTACAGAGTTTGTGGATCAATGTTCGAATTGCCAATAAGTTAAGGTAGAGCACCAAAAGTCGGGAGGTTATATGCAATGTATAGAGCTTCCGACGTGGACGTGGGATATGATTAATATGGATTTTGTTACAGGGTTGCCTCGCTCATTTAAGAAGTTTGACTCTATATGGGTGATAGTTGATAGACTCGCAAAGACAACACACTTCTTGCAAGTTCAGAGTGATTATACGGCTGAAGAGTATGCAAATATATACCTCAAAGAGATAGCTAGGCTACGTGGGGTTCCAATCTCTATTATATCTTATCGGGGAGCTCAATTCACTGCAAAGATTTAGAAATCCTTCCAAAGGAGCTTAGGGACACAAGTGAATTTAAGTACAACTTTCCACCCGCAGACAGATCGTCAAGAAGAACGCACCATTCAAACACCCGAAGATATTTCTTTTGCGGGTTTGCGCATCGGACTTCAAAGGTAGTTGGGGGGACCATTTGCCACTTATTGAATTTGCGTATAATAATAGCTACCATTGAAGCATCAAGATGGCACAGTATGAAGCTTTGTATGGAAGGAAATGTAGATCACCAATAGGATTGTTTGAAGTGGGTGAAACCACCTTGCTTGGTCAAGATCTAAACGAACAAGCCATGGAAAAAGTCAGGTAATACGATAACGGCTAGAAACATCCCAAAGTCATCACAAATCATATGCGGATGCTAAAAGAAGAGGACTGGAATTCATAGTAGGAGATTGGGTATTCTTGAAAGTGTCCCCAATGAAAGGTGTTATGAGGTTTTGTAAGAAAGGATAACTAAGCCCACGTTACATAGGGCCATATAAGATTATTAAAAGGTTTGGACAGGTTGCATTTGATTTAGAGCTGCCCTAGGAGCTTTCAATGGTTCATCCAGTTTTTCATGTCCCAATGCTTCGAAAATGTGTCACCTATCTCGTATCACTCCTATTGAAGAAATACAGGTTACGGAAGATCTCACCTATGAGGAGGTACCTATTGATATCCTAGATCGTCAAGATAGAAAGCTATGGAATAAGGAAATACCTTCAGTAAAGGTACTTTGGAGGAACCAGGAAGTAGAAGAGATAACGTGGGAGGCTGAGGAAGAAATAAGATCAAAATACCCTTATTTATTTGAAGCTAAAGAGGAATTCTAGGATGCAGAATTGAGGGATTTGTAGATATCGGAATTAGAAGTCTTATTATGTTGTTAAAAGTTTGTTCACATGAAAGTTTAAACTTGTATGACCTATCCCATTTATGCTAACATTCGGGGACGAATGTTCCTGGGGGGGGGGAGGATGTAACGCCCCACATCTTACATGTACTAGTTCAATGCATATGAAAAATGATATGGCGGGGTCAAACAAGCACACAATTTTTTAGTAGTGCTAAAATTGCAGATTAGAGGGCTATATGTATGTCAAACGCTCAAGATGACAGAGTGTATGTAAGTTTTAAGTCAAATTGGGGAGAACACAACCTTAAAAAAAGTGAAAGAAAGTGAGGTGCTTGTGAGACGTAAGAAGCTAAGAGGTGAGTCACCTATGTGCTTAACTTAAATAGGCTATGTAGACGGAGTCGAGGCCCAACACCCAATTTGTTCAAGTCCGATAAAGAATAAACCCCAAGGTAAGGATGTTAGGTCCCATGGTTTAGCATCATAAAAGGACAACATTTGCTGCCCAAGATGAATAGGAAAAGGTCCAAATTACATTCACAACCCAATTCACAAATAGGGCCAAAACTAAGTGGGTGTAAGGGAGAAATATTTGCAACAAAGTCCATCCAATTGAAGCCCAATAAGGCCCAAGTGAAAAGGACAGGTTCCTACGACACCACCTTAATAAAAGAAGGCTTGAAATACAAAAGGAAGTCGTCCAAAAGTGTCCCTTTAAAAAGGGGAATACATCCAGCAACTTTTAGTCGTTTTCTCAAAGCTAAAATTCAGATTTTCTTCAAAGTTTCTCCTTACTCTCTCTTCATTTTGCTAAAGCAGCCAAGGCACATCTCTACGTTTCTTGAAGAGCACCTGATCCTTGAGATCTAAGGTAAGTAAAAATACTTATGGTTTGGTATAATCTTTCCATGAAAAACATGGATAGTATGCTGGTTGTACTTGTGCAGGAATTTAAGACAGCATGTGTTCCAAAGATTGTTGTCCATTTTTCTTATTTATTAAGAGGCTTTTCTCTTATTGGTTGGCTGTATTATGACGTAATATTTATGTCTTTAACAAGGTTTGGTTCTGTAGTGATGTAAGAAGGCTGCTGCACCATTTTTTTATCTTCCACAAAAATGAGTTCTTATATGATACCTTAATTCCGCTCTTAGTAAGAATTCATGGACTGAATATTGAGAATTGTTGTCTCATGTTTTCCATCTACTTGGTGACTGTTTTAGGACTTTATTTGTGTGTAAATATGTTGATAACAGTTTGGTTGAGGTTGAAACGGATTTGAAGTGGTTCACGTCGAAATGTAGCGAAAGGACGCAATGTTGCGTTGCCTACTTGCGTATTCTGTAAAGTTGTTGTATGTTGTACTTTATGAGCTGTTGTAATGCTGTTATGGGACTAAAAATAGCTGGATATGACATGTATATTGGAATGTGTATTAGAAAATATGATTAGGAGTTGAAATGTTGAAAGAATACTCCCTAGTTACTAATTCCGAACTTGCTGCCCGGATGTTATTTTTGAGTGAAATTGGACTATAAAGATGTGTCTATTAGCTGCTAACACTAGTTTTATCACCTACTATATTGTAGATAAGTATTTGGAGGAAGAGGATACTACTCCAAGGTAATAACAACGCAGTACAACGAGGTATATAAGGCTACTTGATTTCCTATTACTTGGCATGAAATCTAGGTTCTTCATTGGTACATAAAAGCACTTACCAACTCCGACGTAACTAATAACTGTGTCTCAAACCCTTACCATGTTCATATGTTCCCATACATAGTCATTATCAAATCTGCATACGTACTTGGATACCAAAGATACATGAGTTCCTTTTTACCAAATAAAGTCCATGTGTTGTTTAATCTCCTATACGTTTCATTAGGTGTGTAACTCTCTTTTCATTGTGGTATTATCTTGTATGGTTGTTTATATGTCACATGTCATGTCTATATTCCTACAGCTTTAAATGTTATGACAACCAAAATATTCATCTGGAAAGTAAATGAAAGATAACTCAAAGTTGCTTATTGATGGGTGGTATCCTATGGGTGGAAGAATCACCTAGCATGGGTCGATCCTATATTACGGGGGTTATCCCAGGGGTGAAAGGAAAGCCTAGCATGGGTCGATCCCGATATTGATTTACCACTAATCAGCTGATCATTTACATGATATATTTTGCACAGATTTTACAGTAAAGAAAGGTAAAGTAATAAAAAGACATAAAGTACATGATTCCACTGTATCACTAAAGGTGGTCTTTTATCCTTACACACCAGTGTGTGATTTCATTTGAGTTAGTATTTCATGTACAATATTTCTTTCCTTACATATTCAGTACATTATCTCGTACTGACGTCTCTTATGGGGGACCTGCATTTCATGCTGCAAGTACAGGAGCTACAAGATTTCCCCAATAAGAGTACAGGATTTTCAGCTGCTATTACTGAGCTCTAGGTTGCTTCAGGGCTTGTGTGTCTAGAGCTTGTATTTTGTATTGTATAGTTGGTCATGAGAAGGGGCCTATCCGGACCCATATGAATATTGTTCCTTACCTAGAGGCTTTGTAGTCTATGTAAATTAAAGTTTGGTTAAGTAGCATGTTGTAGACATCATGGCTTTAACGGCCTAGTCTTATGCATTTAGTGTTTGCTGGTTAATACAGTTTACTTTCTTTTGACAGCATGTTGAATATTAAAACCTCTTAAATGTTCATAGCAGGTGCATAGTTATATGTTGGTTTTCCCGAGCCTTGTCGGCAATGGGTTCCAATCCGCCTTAAAGGGACATAGGGCGTGACATTTTCATGATACCCAAAACAAGGGTTTTACTATAATAATGGTGGGTTTATTTGAATAACTTTAAAATGAATTCATTTTACTCCTCTCCTATCTTATACTCTTGAAATACATGATATAAAGCACATGTGCATATACACACTATGTTTGACTAATTTACATGACATGATTTCTATTTGTATGAATGATTATTGGATGAATTACAAGACAAGCATGTTATAAAACAAATATGGGCTTCCAAGAATGTATTGAACTCATGAGAAGTTTCTATGATTCACAAGCAAAATGTTGAGCCCTTATTCCTTATATTTACCCTCTTATGAGTAAATCATTTCTACATGAAGAGGTCGTGCATGATAACTATTTTACACTTATCTACTATATAAAGCTCGCTAGAAGGGGTCATGTATGTTACAATCTTTACCATCATGTGTAATGCAATGTAGGGGTCACGTCTATGCTATGTTTTACCCTCCATTACAAGGTATATACAACGTGTAGGGGTCATGTATTTGAATGAGCTACTCATGCCATGTGATCATGTTTTCATAAATTATACAAGTTATGATTAAGCTTATGATTATTTCAAGTTTTCTATAGGACTAGACATCAATAAGTTTCTTAATGTATTTCCTGATGAACTTTCTGGTATCGCTCCCTAAAAGGAGATAGAGTTTGGTATAGATCTCCTCCCCGACACTCAATCAATTTCCGTTCCTCCTTAACGTATGTCCCCGGCGTAGTTAAAGAAGTTAAAGGACCAATTTAAAGATCTATTGGAGAAGGGTTTTATAAGGCCTAGTAAGTCACCTTGGGGTGCACCAGTGTTGTTTTTAAAGAAGAAAGATGACTCACTTATAATGTGCATCAACTACCGGCAACTCAATAAGGTCACAATAAAGAACATGTCTCCCTTGTCTGGATAGATGATCTATTTGACCAACTACAAGGGGATAGTCATTTTTCTAAGATTGTTCTTCGGTCGGGATACCACAAAATGTGGGTGAGGAAGTGTAAAATCCCCAAAATGATATTTTAGACTAGATATGGGCATTTTGAATTTGTAGTGATGTCATTTGGCTTAACTAATGCACCATCAAGATTTATAGATCTCAAGAATAGGGTCTTTAAACCCTACCTTCACATTTTCGTGATGGTCTTCATATATGACATATTGATTTACTGCTGGAGTGAAGAAGAACATGTAAAGTATTTGAGTGTGGTGTTGCAAATGTTGAGGGATGAGAAGTTATTTTCTAAATTTTATAGATGTGCGTTTTGGTTGAAGGGAGTTTCATTCCTAGGGCATATCGTGTCGGGTGATAGAATTAAAGTGGACCATAAGAAAATGGATGTGATAAGACGTTGGGCTAGGTCCTTGACTCCAATGGATATTTGGAGTTTCTTGGGCTTAGCAAAGTATTACTAGAGGTTTGTAAGGTGTTTCTCTTCACTTTCTTCCCCTTTGACAAAATTGACTCAAAAGAAGGAAAATTTACTTTGGACTGACGAATATGAAAAGAGTTTTCAACTCTAGAAAGACAAGCTTTCATCATATTTTGGCTCTACTAGAAGGATTAGAAGGGTTTGTCATTTATTGTGATGCTTCAATGGTTGGTTTAGGGTGTGTGTTAATGCAAAATGGCTAAGTTATAGCATATGCTTCCGGAAAATTAAAGGTGCATGAGTGTAATTATCCCAGCCATGATTTTGAGATAGCGTCCGTGATATTTTCTTTAAAAATATGGCATCATTATTTATATGGGGTTCATGTAGACGTATTTAGCGACCACAAAAGACTCCAATACGTGTTAATACAAAAGGATCTCAATTTGAGACAGAGAAGGTGATAAGAACTCCTCAGGGATTATGACATGATTGTGTACTATCATCCCGGTAAAGCTAATATTGTGAGTGATGCTCTAAGTAGAGTGTCCATGGAAAGTGTAGCACATATTTGTGATGGCAATAAGGAAGTGGCTAGAGAAGTTAACCAGTTAGCTAAGTTGGGAGTTAGGTTGAATGAAGTTGAAAATGGAGTTGTGGTGGTTATTGATGGTTCACAAACTTCTTTGGTTGAAGAGGTCAAGTCCAAATAAGAACTTGACCCTACCTTACTAGAATTCAAAGCTCCGGCGAAGGATGGTAAAGTGGAGGTTTTCTCCCAAGGGGAAGATGGGGTCCTTAGATACCAAGGTAGGTTGTGTGTGCCTAATGTTGAGGTGATAAGGGATTTTATCTTGCAAGAGGCACATAATTCATCCTACTGTATTCATCTCGATTCTACAAAGATGTATAGAGATTTGAGGGATATTTATTGGTGGGGTTCATGAAAAGAGATATTTCTAGGTTTATAGCCGGTTTTCACAATTGCAAACAAGTCAAAGCTGAATATCAAAGGCTAGGTGGCCTAGCCAAAGACATAGAAATTCCAACTTAGAAGTGGGAAGAGATCAATACATATTTTGTTATAGGGTTGCCAAGGACTAGGAAGCATGTTGATTCTATTTGAGTTGTTATTGATACAATGACAAAGTCGGCTCAATTTTTACCAGTCTAAACAACTTATGTCGCCGAAGATTATGCTAAGATATATATTCTTGAGTTTGTCAATAGTCATGCGGTACCATTGTCAATTATTTTGGATCATGGTGCTCAATTTACCTCTCATTTTTGGAGGTTCTTTAAAAGGGTTTTGGTATGAAAGTCAAGCTTAGCACGACGTTTCATCATCAAACGGATAGCCAAGTCGAATGGACAATTCAAACTCTAGAGGACATGCTTAGGACTTTTGTATTGGAGTTGAAATTTAGTTGGGACGAATATCTTCTACTAATTGAGTTTGCTTAATAGTTGTAACTCTAGCATTGGAATGGATCCCTTTGAAGCCCTATATGGTAGGCGATGTAGGTCCCCGATGATGTGGGGGAATTCTTTATTGAGACCGGATTTAGTCATGGAGGCTTTGGAAAAGGTGAGGTAGATAAGGAAGATATTGAAGACGACTCAAAGTAGGCAAAAGTTCTACTCTGACACAAGAAGGAGAGAACTTGAGTTTGGTGTTGGTTATTTGGTGTATTTGAAAGTCTCACCCCATGAATAGTATGGTACCGCTTTGGAAAAAAGAGAAATTTGAGCCCGAGGTTTGTAGGGCTATATAGAATTGTGAAAAGAATTGGTGAAGTTTCTTATGAATTAGAGTTTCCTACGAAGATGAGCATGGTTCATTCGGCCATTTATGTATCTATGTTAAGGAAGTATGTAGGTCACCCAAGTTCTATAGTACCCTTAGATATTGTGGGCATTGTAGAAGATAACTTAGCTTATGAGGAAGTCTCGATGGATAATTGACAGGCAAGTGGAGAGGTTGAGAAATAAAGATGTGGCATACGTCAAAGTCCTTTGGAGGAATCAATGAGTCGAAAGTGCCACATGGGAAGCCGAAGCCGATATGAAAAGGCGATATCCCTATCTCTTCCATTTTGATCAAGCTTGAGGTGATGTGATTCACCCATCTTGCGACCTCCTCTCCTTGAATGCTATTATCATTGCATTCATGCATGCTTATGTGGATTTGTGGTTGCATTATAAGTGCTACTTGAAACATGGTTTAAAGATTCTAAATGATGCATATGTTGCATTTTGGAAATGGTGCATTGGCATATGGGGCATGAATCCATTCCTTAGAACTTGCCTTAGCACATTCCAGGACAAATGTTCCCTATGGGGAGATATTATAAGACTCCACTTATGGGGTAGGAGTTAATTAAAAAAAAGGTTGGAAAATTTGAACTGGTGATGTTTACGAAAGGGTTTTATGACTTGTAAGATGAAGTACTACTTGTAAAGTGGGTTTTTAGAATTTGGCAGACATGATGAAATCTGGAACCTTTCCGAAGTTCAATCTACAACTCATCAGATGACCCCTAAAGTTCTCTACAAGCCGTAAACTGTCTCGTAGAATGGGAATCAGAGTAAAGGAAGTCTCTATAGTTTGAAAAAGGCCATTAGACGAAACCCATCTATGAGCCACAAATGGGGTCTCGTAGACATGTTCGATCCGAATTATAATAGGGGAAAATTTGACGTTTCCTCTTTTTAAGTCCAAGCTGCGCCATTTTGACCCAATTTATGTCCCCTATAAGTATATACTACCCTAATTAATCATATTCCTTCTTATTCCAAAACCCTCTAAGTCTTAAAACTATCTCTAGCTCTTCAAGGCCTTCAAGTAAAGGGTGCAAACTAGGGTTTCGAATCTACCACCTCCAAATTTGGTTTCCTCCATCATAATAACTAAGGTATGTGGGTTTGATTGTGGGAACCTTCCTTCCCACAAGTCCAACCAATCTTCTTCTCAAACTACATGTATTTATAGATTATTTTATGGGTATTTATGAACTTTTGCTTATGGTTAGGTTCTTCAAGTAATGATTTTATTACGCTAAAAATATTGTTTGGGTCTTACATTATGATATATTTTGTGATATTAAATACATTTACTCTATGATGCCATGAAAAGCTACGCTAGGAACTTATAGGTTTTAGTTGGTTTTCATGATACCTAAAACAAGGGATTTACTATAATCATGGTGCATTGATTTGAATAACTTTAAAATGAATTGATTTTGCTCATATTTTGTCTTATACTCTTGAAATACATGATTTTAAGTACATGTGCATATACCCACTATGTTTTACTAAATTTATAGGACAAGATTTCAATGTGAATGAATTCTATGTGAATGAATGATTATTGCATGAATTACAAGACAAGCATGTTATGAGAAATCATGGGCTCCAAAGCATTTATTAAACTCATGAAAAGTTTATGATTTTCAAGTAAAATGTTGAGCCCTTATTGTATATCTTTACCCTATTGTGAGTAAATCATGTCTACATGAAGGGGTTCCACATGATAACTATTTTACCCTCTTGTACTATCTAAAGCTTACTAGAAGGGGTCATGTATATTATAATCTCCACCCTCATGTGTAATGCAATGCCTACTGGAAGGGGGCACATCTATGCTATGTTTTTATCCTCTAGTGCAAGGTATATTTGTTGAAATTTGCTTTTAGTTACTGCAGTAGTTTTTAGCAAAATGAATTATTTAGTTTAAGATGAATTTTAATTTTGAATTTTAGTTATGTTGTTGAGATATTTTAGGTTAGTTGGAATTTCAAATTATGCTGATTTTTATTTTATGTTGGCTATTTAAAGCTCCTCAATGCTTAATAAAATTATTGAAAGCCATTGAAAGCATTTCAATCCATTGAGAGACTTTTTCAATCCCTTTTTGCTGCCCCATTCTTTTTTTTAAAAAACCAACAGTGGTATCAAGAGCCTCATTGATCTTACGGGATCTGTGAGTTCTTCCAAAAACTACCATATTATTTTCAACCCACAAGGGCTACCCTTTTTAACCCGCAAGGGCTACTTTTTAACCCGTCAGGGCTATTTTCAACCCGTGTTTTCTTTCAACACACAGGCTTTTTTTAACCAAAGAATGGCAAGCAGCAGCCTCTCCTTAAATGCCCCAAAAACTTTTACTAGTGAAAACTATCATATTTGGTCAGTAAAAATGAAATCATATCTTAGAGCCTATGATTTGTGGGAAGTTGTGATGGAAGATATAATCTTACAACCTCTTCCTACAAATCCTACTCTTGCTCAGATTAAAGCTCATTCGGATGAAAAAATCAAAAAATTCAAAGCCAAAACTGTAATTCAAAATTCAGTTCTGGATTCAATTTTTTTCTAAAATCATTGCTTGTGAGACAGCAAAAGAAGCTTGGGAAAAACTAAAAAAAGAATACCAGGGAAGTGATCGAGCCAGACAAATGCAAATTTTGAATTTGAAAAGAGATTTTGAATCTCTTAGGATGCAAGAGAATGAAACTATTGTTAACTATTCTTACAAGATATCTTTGATTGTTAATAAAATGATGTTGTTTGGCGAGGATTTCAAAGATGACAGAATAGTAGAAAAAATTCTTGTGACAATTCCAGAGAGATTTGAGTCTAAAATTTCATCTTTGGAGGAGTCTAAAGATCTCTCTACTATATCTGTTGAAGAATTAATAAGTGCACTTCAAGCCTAAGAACAAAGAAGAGCCTTTAGACAAGACAATGTTATTGAGGGTGCTCTTTATGCACAAAGCAGAAAAGAAATAGGCAACTATCCTCTTTGCAAGCACTGTAAAAGAAAAAGACACTTGGAAAAATTTTGTTGGTGGAGACCTGATGCAATATGTGGAAATTGCAAGCAAGCAGGTCATGTTACAAAAGTGTACAAGCATAAAAATAATCTTCAAGCAAGAGCAGCAGAAGTAGAAATCGAGGAGGAGCAACTTTTTTAAATTGTAGTAACTAAAGCAAAGGAGGAGTGTTGAAATTTGCTTTTAGTTACTGCAGTAGTTTTTAGCAAAATAAATTATTTAGTTTACGATGAATTTGAATTTTTAATTTTAGTTAAGTTGTTGAGATATTTTAGGTTAGTTTGAATTTCAAATTATGTTGATTTTTATTTTATGTTGGCTATTTAAAGCCCCTTAATGCTTAATAAAATTATTGAAAGCCATTAAAAGCATTTCAATCCATTGAGAGACTTTTTCAATCCCTTTTTGCTGCCCCATTCTTTCTTTTAAAAAACCAACAATATTCCACATGTAGGGGTCATGTATTTGAAGTAGCTACTCATGTGATGTTAACTTGTTCTCATAATTTATGCAAGTTTTGATTAAGCTTATGATTATTTCAAGTATTCTGGGGGACTAAACCTAGTACGAAAAGAGGCTTAAAGTGGGGGCTCTAAACAAGGGGTCCTTATATAATGTCTTGCTCTCTTAACTATGTGCCACCATAGATTTATATTATTTTCCTAAATGAGCTTTACTAGTGGATCCAACTAGGTCAGGTTACCCACTATGTGGGGTCATGCTTGGTTTACCTTGGCAAGTAGACCACTCCTTCATTTGATGTGGAGTGAACATTGGGATTCCAAGTAGTAGCTCACTTGGTCTTATATGTTTGTTAGGGTCACCTCTCACATATGTATGATATATTACTCAAGTTTAACTATTTTCATGGATGTATTAACTTAAGCATTGATGATATATGATATATTGAACTCATGTCAATTAATGGTGATTCTGCATATTGATTATTATAACCTATGTTACTTATTGCATGCCACCCTGCACACATAGTACATTCCAAGTACTTACGCATACTTTTTGCCTACATGATCTAACCATGTAGGGACTGGAGTGCCTGTTCATCCTCTTCCTCCTTGTGGCTAGCCGAATATGTGGAAGACTACTATTGGTGAGTCTTCTACTTAAGGGACAACATTAACCCTAATTTCATGCTTTGTTAAGATTTTCTTACTTTAGACTTTTATCTTTGAGGGTGAGACGGGGAGATGTCTTGTCCCCCGTTCCACTCATATTAGAGGTGTTGTTATATATAGAAGTTTTTGTATCGAGCATGACTCCTATGATCTTTATATAATTGTGAAGGCTTCCCTTAACCACTTTCTCACTTTTATGCTTGTTCTATATGGATGGATATGATGGAAGACCTAAGTCCCATAACGCTCCCATAGTATGAGTAACACTTACAAGTCCCTTAGACTTATTTTCTATGTAGTTCGTGCAAATCGTCTTCCCTATAAAATCCCCATAGCGTGATTTCAGCACCATGCTTCCCTTAGAAATAAAGTGTTGTGTGCTTATTTGTCTTTTATATTTCCGCAAAAACAAAAGATGTGCTATGCATGCTTAAGAGGCATGTTTGGGGATCCCCTTGGGTTCCCATTTTACATGTTACGTCCAGGCCCTAGGCTTGGGTCGTTACAAGTCCCAAAAGATAAATTTTCACCCAAATCAAGCAAAGCATATACATCAAAATTAAAGTCTTTTCACATAATTGTCACCACAGTCGGAGTCTCTCCCACCTCCTGCCTAGCATGTAATATATATAACTTGTTATTGCAAGGAGTGTCACCTTGTTGACCCTTTGGTTGGCCTTGACCACAAGGAACATTTGATCTTTCTTTGGAGCTTTGGGTCAATCAATAAGCTTGTGGCCTATCTCACCAAAACCATTACAAGAACCCAAACCCCTCAAGCCCCTCCCTAGGTTGTTCTACCTACACTTTTCACATTCGGGATACACTGGCCCACCTCAAATTTGTACCTTTGGAGTAGGCACTCTATCATTAGCAATACTTGGATTTAAACCTAGGCCCTATAGGAAGAAACCATTCCCATCACAACTTTTAGAGTTGGAGAACATACCATCATAAATGGATCTAATTGAATCCTTCATTCTTTTTTCATTGAGCTTCTCCCCTATAATCGTTTTAGCATATGTCAAGAGCCTGAAAATGTCCATCTCCCGAATAAGTAGAGGTTGATGAAATAAGTTTTTCCTCATACATGTATAGGCTCAACTTAATTAATTCTAAGGTGGTGGGATCAATTTCTAAGTATTACAAGTGTATTATATGTGGTTTGGGGTCATAAGGTATCTCTTACCTCGAGCCAAGACTAAAGGATTCCAATTAAGAAAGTTTCACTGAGAATTTGTATAAGGGTAAACTTCAAATTTGAATAAATTTTAGAATATAATTAATTAGGTCACCCACTATTTAATAAATTATAGGTCTCAGAATTAGCTTACTAATGCATTTGATCATACCACAATCCGAGTTTTGACTAATAAGTTATCACCAATTTTCGGAAGCTTGTCTTGGTTGTCAAAAACGGCGATGGTAAGTTATACCGCGGAATGCATTCGGCACATCACCGAATTGGCCACCAAATCACTCGAAAAAGTTTTAAAAACTATTAAAAAGTGAGTTCTGAAGGTCCCATTTGGCGTACCTCCGGATTGTTCGGCTATGGGTCCTCCCGACGATAGATTTTGCCATCGAGACATATTATAATGTCTTTTTGGACCGTTTGATAATATTTCTACTTTCCCGAGAATGGGCTTTGACCTATATATCCCTAATAGACCTTTATAAATCTGATCTGCATATTTATAGCCCTATTCGTTTCTCAAACACCCTCAAACTCCGCTCAAATCACCAAAGTTTTCTCTCTCAACATTTATCAAAATTTCTAGGGTTCCAATACCACTCCATTGAAGAAAAGGCTTCCAAATTTGTTCCGAACGCTTCATCTAGTCACCTTCACCAAGTTTCATGACCTTATGGTATGTATATTTGATTCGTTGTTTCCAACCAAGAAATCCTCTTCGAAAATTAAACTTTGAATTGCAAATTTTTAATCTTTTATCTATGGGTAGTTGCATAAGAATTGATATTTTCTTATATTATAATTATTTACGCATTCTTATGATTATTTCTGAATATTTATCAAGGTTTTATATTATTTAATTCAAGTATAAAAAATTTGCATAATTTAACCTAATCAACACTTTGAAACTTGTTACTCTCTTATGGGTTCATTTGATTTTTAATCTTGTATTTCTTAATTGATTATTTTAAACTTGCTTATGATTCAATTACCAGATTTTATGATTATTTCACAAACACCAAAATATTATTTAAGGAAGAATGCTGGATATTAACTTTTATGGCATGGATTTTAGTATATGATTTTGAACTACGACAAGAATGATAAGTTTTTAATTGATATTGGGTGATTCAAGGCCTACTCCAAATCATTCAAAATTTTGTTATCGATCTATTCTTAAATAAAAGTTAAATATGTTTTGACAAACTAAGACCTTCTGAATTATGTTGAATTTGATTATTTTGATTATGCATTGTCATTTCGATGGGATTTTTATTTAGCACCGAATGAATTAGGTGTGGGGCTCTATCCAAGGGGTTTTATATACAGCTTCTAATCTCATAACTATGTACCACAGTAGAATATTTTCATTTTGCCTTTTTAGACCTTCCGACTAGTGGATCCATCTAGTAGTTTCATTCAAGAGTTTACCTTGGTAAGTAGGCTCAGTCCTTAGCCGGTGTATTATATAACATCAGTATTCCATATTGTATCTCATATGATTTTGTTGGTTACAATTTTGTTCCAAAATGTATTTGCTTATGTGCTTTCTTTGCATTATCATGGCATTATTTTATGATTTATTTTGGAACTGATTTTATTATTAAAGCTTCGGAATTGGGGGATATCTTGTATGTATTCTTTGTCATTATATTTACTTTTTACATTTCATGCCTGCATACTTAGTACATTCCAAAGTACTAACTACATTTTGCCTACATGATTATAATCATATAGGAACAGGTTATCTACCTTATACTTCTCCTCGTGGCTAGGTTGATCGTGAAGACTCTGAGCTTTGGTGATTTCCCATTCACAGGGAATGAAGTCCTTATTTTTTAGCTTTACTTTTCACATTTTAGATACATTATGTATTTTCTACTATGACTTTGTATTGAGGGGTCCAGACTTGTATATTTTGCTCTATTTATTATCTTTTATTTAGAAGTTTATTTGGACTACTACTTCACTTTGATTTTGTGTTTAACAATCAAGTTGCATTTACACTTTTAACTATGATTTATCCCTTTGTTCCATTACCCATTTAATATTGATACTTGTTTATTATTCATTTTTCGAACCTATGAAGTGCAAGTATAATCTAAAAGGCTTGTTTGGGGGACATTCAGTTTCTCATTCACCATGTCACACCTAGGGCTATGTTTGGGGAGTGACAAGCTTGGTATCAGAGCACTAGGTATATAACTGTTCCTCGAAAATCCAAAACACCACGTCTAGTAGAGTCTTATTCATGGTAGTAAAGTGTGCCACAACTATGAATAGTAGGTTATAAGGCATTCAGGAAATTATTCATTTCTTCAGGGTCTATGTTTCAAACCCTTCAGAATGGTTGACAAGATGGTAAACGACCCCCGCTTGATGATCGACTTCTAAACAATGATATATCTAAAGAAGAGATTCGCTATGCCATATAGAAGTTGGCCAAAGCTGTAACTTCTCAACTAAACCAATAGGTGGGTACCCCCGGGATTACAAGTGATAAGAAAGGGGAGAGGAAGACTAAGAGGGCACGAGTTGATGGTGCTTTATCATCTATTTGTATTCCAGCTTCCAAGCATAAAAGGGAAAGGCTCCTTTTTTCCATTTGTCAAGAGTGTGGCAAGAAGCATTAAGGAAAGTTTTTAGCTAGCACTAACAGTTTTTTCAAGTGTGGTGATGTTGGGCATAGGATGAGGAACTGTCTAGTGTTCTCTAAGGAAGGGAGAAAAACGACTTATATTGGAGATGGTGGATTTGAAGGTGCTAAAGGTGGTCATTTTCAACATGGATAAGTTTGAAGTCCAAAGGTCCTCTAATGCTCAAAACTAATGGTTTTCTAATGATAGGGTGCCCAACCACAAAGCTCATGGTGGTAATGATGGAAAAATTATTCCTTAGTGAGTAAAGTGTGGTAAGAATCATGGTGGTAGATACTACAAGGATGTTGGTGCTTGCTATGGGTGTGGCAAAATTGCTCGCAAGATTGTGGATTATCCAAATACCTTGAAAAAGGGGAGAGATGACAATCTTCAACTTCAAGGTACCTATGGTGATCAAGGGGCACAATATGGTCAACAAAGGGGTGCTCCATATCATAATCGATACTATGGCATTACTCCATTTGTTGCTAATAGAGTTGATGTGTATCTCGAATTATTATGTGAACCCTTTGAGGTGTCTACCCCTGTTGGTGAGTTTACTGTTGCCAAAATAGTCAATAGGGTTTGTCCCATGTCAATATTGCATAAAGTCTTACCTTGTGATTTTGTTGAGCTCAGCATGGTAGATTTAGTTGTTATTCTTCGGAAGGATTGGTTACATGCATATCATGTTTCCATTAATAATAGAACTCATAAAGTTAAGTTTCAATCTCCTATTGAACCCATTCTAGAGTGGGAAGGTCATGATTTGGTGATTAAGGGTAGGTTCATATCTTGCCTTAAGGCCTGCGAAATGATTTCCAAGGGTTGTATGTATCATATGGTTAGGGTCCGAGATGTTTCTTCCCATGTTCCCTCTCTTGAGTCAGCCCCTATAATCAATGTATTTCTTGAAGATCATTTTTGTATTCCTCGCGAAAGGGGAGTAGATTTTCGCATGGATCTCATTCCCCTATACCAGACCCATCTCTGTTCCACCCTATAGGATGACACTAATGAAACTGAATGAACGTAAGGATCAATTGTAGGATTGATTGTATAAGGATTTTATTAGACTTAGCTAGTTACCTTGGGGTTCATCAATGTTATTTGTAATGAAGGAGGATATCTCACTTAGAATCTGCATCGACCACCGACAACTTAACAAGGTCACCCTAAATATCAATTATCCTATACCATAGATAGATGACTTATTTAACCAATTGCAAGGAGCTAGTCATTTTTTTAATATTGATCTTCGGTCTAGATACCATCAAATGAGGGTAAGGGGGTGCGATATTTCTAAGATGGCTTTTCGGACTAGGTATAGGAACTTTTAATTTGCGGTGATGTCATTTGTCCTAACTAATACACCGATAATAAATGTGGATCTTATGAATAGGTTCTTTAAACCCTACCTTGAAATGTTCGTTTGGGTATACATTAATGACATTTTGATTTATTCCTGGAATGAAGAAGTGTAAATGAGGCATTTGAAGGTAATGTTGCAAACCTTAAAGGAAGGAAAATCATTTGCTATATTTGATATATGTGAATTTTGGTTAAAATGGACGTGGTATGAAATTGGCCTAAACGATTGTCTACTACGAATATTAGGAATTTCATGGGCCTAATTGGTATTATAAAAGATTCGTTAAAGGGTTCTCCTCCATCTTTTCTCTATGACTAAGTTCACTAAAAAGAAAGTGAAGTTTGTGTGCATGGATGAATGTGACAAGAGCTCCCAAAGTTTAAAGGACAAGCTTATAGTTGCTCCTACTTTTTGTTTTACTGGAAGGATTATCACCACACCCATAGCAAACACCCAAATCCCTCTAGCAAACTCCTGTGTGGGGCTTGCCACATTTATTACACAGAGGATACTCTTGTCCACCACAAACCGGTGCCCTAGGAGGATGTGCACGAGCATTATCGACCCGAGCACTAGAAGTTTGGCCTTGTTGGAAGCGACCAAAGCCAGCACTTCAAGAACTAGAGAATCATCCATCAAACACGGGCCCTCCTAGGATCGTGAATCCTTCTCTCCTTGATTTTCCCCCTTTGATCTATTCAGCATACACCATAAGTATAGAAATATCTATATCTCGTATGATCATAGCAGTATGACACTCTTTTAAAATCATACTAGAGATACAAGAAACAAACTTGTGCATCCTTGCACGGAGGTCAGCCACAAGTGACGGAACATACTTGGAGAGCTTTGTGAATTTGAGTGCATAGTCCCTCACACTCATACCTATTCACTTGAGGTTGATAAATCCAGTCATCTTGGCCACCCCAAGCTCAAGTGGAAAGAAGTAATCCAGGAACGCAAATCTAAACTCTTCCCAATTGACATCACCACCACAAACCCTCTCCATAGACCATTGGGTATACCACACCTGCGCCACATCTTTCAGTTGGTAGGCAGCCATTCAGCCTTCTCCTCAGAAGTGACACCCATAATGTTCAATATCTTGGTGAGCTCGTCAATGAACTCCTAAGCATCGTCATTAGCCTTTGACCCATGAAACTTCGAAGGATTTATCTGGGTGAAATCCCTCACACTAGAAGCTGGGGTAGGATCCCATGGCATGTTAGTCTTCCTTGTCTGAGATGTCACCACATTGGCAAGCATGGAAAAAAGTGTACAAAATTCTCTGTTTGAGATGAGTTCATTCATAGGCTCTTGAGGTGCCTGATCCTCATTAGCCGGAGCCAGCCTTGGTGGGATGGGTCTTCCTTGAGGCATCTTCTGAAATGGAGGAACGACACTGTTAGGAAGGGGAGACCAAATATACGAGTCATAGCATGACATATGGCATGAAGAAGTGAGGCAATTACTAGAATGTCTCAATAGCCTCCCACTCATAAGCATGATGCACTTCAGAACCATGAATAGGACTCTACTTGATCGACATATTGGACTCAGAGGACAATTTATAAACCTAGGGATACGATACTATCTTATGTCACGACCCGAGGCTAGGGTTTAGATGTGACACAGTTAATAGGAACTCAGGAGTCCCCAAACAAGCCTTGAAGTAATCAAATCCACATCATCGGTTTGGAAGCACAATCAATTATTAATCACGCAATACTAAGGGATGGGTAAGTAGGATTTACACTATGGGGACATCGAGAGGAAAGAGATTTACATGGATTCACATAGCACATAACATACAAGAACTATGGGGCAGGTAAGTAGGACTCACGCTATTAGGGAAAATGGGACTTGGGGCCTTCCATATTTCAACACCAAACATGCAAACATGACAGATGACCATTATTGACCTATAATAGCCATTTCAAAAAAAGTAACCAATAACTTAAGCTCTAAATACATCACATAGAATATCTAAATAAAAATCTACGGGAGTTTACAAGATTTCCAACAATGCCTCTAGTCATAAGATGGAACAGGGTCCAAGACATGTCCCAGGCTCACACTTAAAAATGAAAGTAGACATAGGATAACATAGATAGAGAAAGGTGGCTTATCCTTGGAAGATGAGACTCACAACAAGTTCAACTTTCAGAATTTTAGTTATTCATCCAACGGATGATAATTGTAGCGCTTGGCCCTAACATGGTAAAATCATGTAGGCATAGAGTATGTGTTAGTATGTTTGAATGTACTAAGGATGCGGGCATGCAATGCATATAACTTATCAACCTGCATTTCAATGTTAGAGGACAAGGGCACATAATAGAGAAAGAAGTATATATCCAAGGAAATAATATACAATATTCCATGAAATTCATGATCCATGAATGCAATGATCTTCATACTTAGCGGGGATGTAACCTCAACTGACATGAGTAAGACCAAGTGAGCTAGTGCTTGGAATCCCGATGAAATCCCCTTACCGGTACAGAGGTGGTCTATTTGCCAAAGGTAAACCATACTTCACCTAACGGTAAAATATCCCATATTAGATGAATCAACCCCCTTAGGGGAACATATCCCATTTCGGAAAGGATTTTTCATATCATATCATAATACTTCACCTTATAAGAACATATCCCATTTCGTATAAGGCAACCTTCCTTACGGGAATATATCCCATTTTGGATAGAATTCTCATAACATATGCTAGGCACATAGTTTAAGGAAAAGGAGAGGACCCTTAGGGATAGTCCTGACGTCCCCAATCTATCGGTGCTAAGTCAACATCCCACGAGAATAAATACAGTATATGCATACATACTTTCAAAAAGGCAATAGTCATTTCAAATTCGATCAATGCACATTTTGGCTCAAAAGCCAAATCATAGCTTGTAGCTATAATATTAATGCATAGGACTAGCTCGATTACAAGTACGGGATGCTGCAAGCACCCAGAATGCTCAAGGAGCCATAATCATTGACATATATGTGATCATATTTTTGTCAAAACCAATATCTTATCACAATCATTTCAAAAAAACATAATTGGGCTTATCCCACATCATAATCTGCATAAAGATCAATGTTCATGAATGCAAGTGCAATGCATGATGTGAGAATAGCATGGGTAACATAAATTCAAGTTAATATCAACATCATATATGAAATTGAGTAAATCCATGATTACATCAAGGTCTAAATCATAATATGAATCACCCATGCATAAATAACCTTTGAAGGGGACATGCATTTTAATAAATTCATAACCTCAATGTAAGTCAGAGTAATAGGGCTTAAAATAACATAAAACCATAGGTAAAGTACATCCTAATTTAAAAATAAAATAATGAAAACTCACATTTGAAGTAAACTAAAATTCATGAAATCAATTGAAAGGAGTTTTGAGTCTTCTTGGTTGAAAGGGGCCATGAATCAATCCACGTAAAAACCTTGATTTGGAAGATAAATTTGAGAAGAATCTAACTTGAAGTTGAATCACTCAATTGAACCCTAGATTGCGTTTTGAGAGAAGGACTTAGAGAGTATTTTGCGAGTTCATTTTAGTGTGAGAGTGTTTCCAATGAGAAGGAATAAGAATAGAAGGGTATCAGCTAATTTACGGGTCTAGTTTAGGCAAAAAGGTCATAAAACACAATTAAAATAAGTCGTAATTATGTAAAAGTCATTAATGCAATGGATGGAAAATGGACTGTCATGGCATCACTGGCACCTACACGATCCGTGAGTCCCTTCACGGCCCGTGAACAGTGCCTGCGAGATGACACTTGAACAATTTTCGTGATGCTCAACACTTAAAAATTTTCCAAAGCAAAGGGGTACCATACGGCCGGCTACACGGCCCGTGCGACGCTACACGGGTCGTATCTAGAGTCGTGTGACGACACTTAGAAAAATCTTGTACGAAAAAAGTTACGAGATGGTAATTTCTTACGTAGAAAATTTTTATGTTATGATCCATATGGTGGGCCACATGGCCTGTGACACACCACACGGACCGTGTGGGTGGTCGTGTGCCCTCACTTAGTCCGAAATTCTCTGTCGAATTCCCTTAATCAAAATTTATGGCCAAGTACCTCTCGACTAAAGGCCACACAGTGCGTGTGGCTTCACACTGGCCGTGTGGGCCTCCCATGCAGCGACACTTGGTCAAATGTTCTCCCGGGCCAACATTATGGGATTCGATAAAGTCATTTGAAATCTCGGGTCCTTACTTTTTTTAATCTAGAAAAAAGGGTATTTGGATGAATAGTAGGTTTTCTATAAAATGCTTGCCCACCATAGTATTGAGAGAGTTCGGATGTGAACTTGGGGTCACTATAGAAGACCGTAGAACTGCAGTCTAACTTATGGATTCGCTTGAAGGTATATGCTCACAATTCAAAAGTTATTTACATAATTAAATTTCATAAAGTTTATGTGTTTTAGCATGATTATTTGTGTTCTAGCATAAAAGTATGTGTTATTTACTATTCATGTAAGTAGTACGATCCTTATGTGCTTCCGCTGCGCATCTGGTTTTCCAGCAATAACGAAGATGACTGTAATTTTAAAGTGGTAAATCATGCTAAAATAAGTGTGATTAATTACATTAGTAAACATTAAAGAAGAATTAAAATTAGGTTATGTATTTTAACTATCAAAGAAAAATTATTCATTATTATTATTATTCTTAGTGTTGCATTAATTTATTTTTCTAGTATTAGTATTGATTTGAGTTTTGATTTGGAAAACTTACCTAAATATACCATATTTTAAAATTATTTACCATTTATAATTATGTTAATACATGTGTGATTCACTTTAAATATATAGTTTAGATTTTGTACCAAAATAACTTTGATACATTGTAAAACACTTACAACATATCTATATTGCATGCAAATTCATTTTTATATATAGTATAACACATCTATATTACATGCATAATTCGTTTTTAACACATAATGCAGTTTGTTTACCCACATAAATATAATATATTTATAATACATATATATAATTCACTTTTAATGCATAGTACAGTTACTGTAAATGACAAATATTTCCTAAATAAGGTATTCCTAGATAATAAAAAATAAATTAAAAATAGTTAATATTTTATTAAAAAAAACTCAAAAAGGTAATTATCTCTACTAATATATATGGACTATAGCCTTTGTAGACAATCCAAAATTCTAACTCAAATTCCAATATAGTCGAATTTTTTTCCAATACCAAACCAAGTCAAACTAAACCATTGATCGGTTTTTTCCTCTGTGTTGACTCGGTTTGCAGTTTGGTTTTATTCACCCCTAACTTTAAGTATGGAATGAATAGGATAACCTTGAGTAGGAGTGAGATCAAAAATATTAATTTTATATATATAAAAATAGAGAAATATCAAAAGATATCTTAAGCTTCTAAATCTAATACTTGAAGATTATGAGTATGAAAAGTATGAAAATTTTTTATATTAAGTATCAATTGAATAGGTAATTAGATATGAGTTAAGAAGGTAAATGTTTAAAGAAAAGAAAGTGTCACGACCCGGACCTAGGGCCTAGGAGCAACATGGAGAATAAGAACTTGAGGGTCCCTAAAAAAGCCTCAAAATATTCATATTCACATCATCGGTGTGAAAGCGTAATCGAAAAGTAAACACATAATTCTAAGGGAAGAGAGAATAGGGCTCACACTATGATGATGTAATAGAAAATGGGAGTAACATGAATTCACAAAGAACGTAGCACATAAATACTAAAGGGCGAGTAATTATGACTCACTCTATGGGGGCAATTCAGAACTTAAGATCTTTCATATCATACATATATCCATATCATAAAGCTCATAACAAATTCACATAACGATATCTAATAGGTATCCAAAGCCATAAGCATAACCTCCAATCACAACACTTAGCATATAATCGTAAAGGAGTTCAAAAGATGTCCAACAATACCTCTAGTGATAAGATAGGACGGGGGCCAAGACATACCCCGAGCTCACCCTCAAAGTAAATGACATAAATAAAACACCCTAGGTAGAGGAATGGTGGTTTGTCCCTGGAAGACAGGTTTTACCACAAACAAGAAAATCTCAAGATCCAAGCTAGATGTCGTATGGTGGATGAATGTAGTCCTCAGTCCCTACATGATTAGATCATGTGGCAAAAGTATGCGTTAAGTACGTTTGAATGTACTAAGTATGCGGGCATGCAATGCATATGACTTACGAAACATGCATTCAATATTAGATGACAAGGACACATAATATAGAAAGAGATATATAGCAAGAGATATAGTATACGATATGCCATGAGACCAATGATGCATGAAATGCACAAATTCTAATATATAATGTGGATGGTTAACCGATATAATTAAACTCATGCAAGCTATTACATGAATTAGTCCATTGTAGACCTCCTATTAGTAGAAGAAGATTACTTGCCAAGAGTAATCTATGCCACACCTTACGATCACATCTTTTAGGTGTGATGGACGCCTTCATTACAACCTCGCTTTTCAGAAGGATTTCCATATCAAAACATATCATATCATATCAAAATGTGTAACCATTTTTTACGACCTAGACTTTTCGGTAATGGTTACCATATACTTATGTTGGCATATAGTTCAAGGAAAGGGAGAGGATACTTGGGGATAGCCCTTACATCCCCAATCCATAGGTGCTAAGTCAAATATCCCACGAGAATACTTATACATAAACATGCTTTCAAAAGAAGGAATAGTTCTTTCAAATTATTTCAATGCACATTTGGGCTCAAAGAAAAATCATAGTTGATAATCGTGATTCTCATGTATAGGAATAGCTCATTCACATAACAATATGGTGCAAGCACTCAAAATGCTAGAAGAGCCAAATCAATAGACATTTATGTGATCACATTCTTGTCATAACCAATATATTATTAAAAATTATTTACATAAATATAATTGGGCTTAACCCACTTTATAATTTTCATAAACCCAATGCTCATGAATGCGTATGCAATGAATGGCATGAGAATAACATGAGTAATGGAGATTCAAACATAAATCAATAATACCTTATAAAAATTCAAGTAAAGACATAAGTAAAATTCATATTTAAATTAGAATATAGATTACCATTGCACAAATCAATCTTTAAAGGGACATGCACATTCCTAACTTCAGAACTTCAAATTAATTCATCATACTAGGGCTTAAATAAACTTAAAATCACTAAATTAAAATAGTTCATACTTCAATTAAATTTAATATACAATACAGTTGAAAATCCAACTTTAAAGTAAAAACAATTTTATAAAAATTCAAATAAAAAGAGTTTGAGTCTTCTTGGTTGAAAGAGACCAAGAATCAATCTCATATACTTTAGCTAATGAAGAAGATTCAAGAAGAAATTTGGTAAAGAAAGAGCCCTTCCTTAGTTTCCGAACTTAATTCCCACTACAGTTCTTGGAGAGAGATTTGAGATAACTTTTAAATGTGTGGAATGAATTTGAATAAGAGGAATAAAGTTTAGGTCATTAGGAAGCCTTAAGGTAGAATAGGAAGTCACAAGAGACCCTTAGGATGTTCCATAGTTATGAAAATGCCATTAATGAAATGAGTTGCAAAATTGGAAAAACTGTCGCCTCATGGAGGACTATACGGTCTGTGACATGCTATATGGATCAAATACTTGTCCGTGATGCGATACTCGGGAAAAATTCACTTGACGAAGGTATGAAACAGTAATACCATACTTAGAATTTTTCAACAAAATCACCCACACGGAGGGCCACAAGGGTCGTACTACGCCACACGGGCCATATGGCTGCCCATACCACCTCCCTTAGAAATATTCTTTTGCGAAAAGTTCCGAGACGGTGATTCCATACTTAGATAATTTTACTTCCGAATTTATACGGGAGGCCTTACGGACCGTATCACCTTGTATAGACCGTATACTTGGTCATACGCCTATACTTGGTCCCAAATTATGGAATTTCAAGACTAAGGTTACCACACGACCCTCCACACGGTCCGTGAAGCCTCACACGACTCGTGTAGGGTCCAAGTATGGCATTCCTTAGTTCAAAACTCCATGATTAAGCTCCACCACCCCACACAAGGCCATGCATTACACCACCATATAGACTCACATGGACCGTGAGAGCTC
This sequence comes from Solanum rostratum, assembly GCA_029948455.1. Classification (NCBI taxonomy): domain Eukaryota; kingdom Viridiplantae; phylum Streptophyta; class Magnoliopsida; order Solanales; family Solanaceae; genus Solanum; species Solanum rostratum. Next base: position 35,067,564 of record CM057050.1, on the reverse strand, counting down.
CTATGGAGCATCACCTTGGTCTAAAACTTTTTGAAACTTTGATTTTCCATCCTAATTACCTTTGAACTACAAGACACAAGCCGTCAACATGTCCTCCAAGGTTTGAATTATCCTCTCGGCTTGTCCATCAGTTTAAGAATGAACGGTGGTGCTCAACTTTACCTTAGTAGCAAGTTCTCTTTGAAACGACCTCCAAAAATGAGAAGTAAATTGGGTACCATGATCGAATATGATAGACCTAGGCACACCATGAAACCTCACCAACTTTTGGATGTACAACCTTGCATAATCTTTTACACCAAAATTAGTCTTGATTGGTAGGAAATGAGCTGACTTAGTCATTCGGTCAATAATAATAACCCAAATTGAGTCAAATCACCTTCGGGTCCGAGGAAAACCAACCACAAAACCCATGTTCACATCCTTCCACTTCCAAGTAAGAATCTCAAAGTGTTGAGTCAAACAACTAGACCTTTGGTGCTCTACTTTCACTTGTTGACAGTTAGGGCATTCGGATACAAACTTGGCTATATCCTTCTTCATATCATTCCACCAAACACCCCCCCTCAAATCCAGATATATCTTGGTAGATCCTGAATGGATAGAAGAATGAGAGTTATGGGCTTCACTCATGATTACGCTCCTAAGATCATCCACATTTTGGAACACATAACCGATCTTAATACCAAAGCACACCATCTCCCCCTTGGGAGAATACCTCTATTTTTTTTTTGGCAACCAATTTCTTCAATTCAACCAATGATGGGTCTTGATCTTGCTTCGCCTTAACATCAACAACGATCAAAGATTTGACCCCATTTTGAACATGAATACCACCATTATTAGAGTCGGCCAAGCTAACACCCAACCTAGCCAAATGGTGAACATCCTTTGCCAACTCCTTCTACTCTTCCTCAACATGAGCCACACTTCCCATAGATAACCTACTAAGAGCAACGGCTAAAACATTTGCCTTTTTGGGATGATATTATACACTCATGTCGTAGTCCTTTAAGAGTTCCAACCATGTCCTTTGCATCAAGTTAAGATACATTTGTGTGAACACGTACTACAAACTTTTGTGATCGATGAAGAAATCAACATGCACCCAATACAAATAGTGTCTCCAATTTTCAAAGCGAATACCACTCCCGCAAAGTCAAGATCATAAGTCGGGTAATTACACTCATGCACCTTCAATTGCCTTGATGCATAAGCTATCACCTTACCATGTTGCGTAAGTAGACAACCCAACTAAATCCAAGAGGCATCATAATACACTTCAAGCCTATCTAAGCCATCCGGTAAAGTAAAACTAGGGGCCGATGTAAGCAGATCCTTCAAGGTCTAAAAAATCTTCTCACATTGATCTAACCACTTAAACTCAACCTTATTTTGGGCCAACTTAGTCAATAGAGAAGCAATAGATAAGAACCCTTTGACAAACCTCCTATAATAGCCAGCCAACACAAGAAAGCTCCGAATATCCAAAGGAGTCAATGGTCTAAACCAATTTTTCAAGGCCTTAGTCTTCTTCAGTTCAAACTTAATATCATCACCGAACATCACATGACCAAGTAAAGCTGCTTCAACCAACCAAAACACACATTTGCTAAACTTAGCATACAACTTCTTTTGTCTTAAAGTTTGTAGAACCAAACTCAAATGAACCATATGCTTCCACTCACTTTGGAATAACTGAGAATATCATCAATGAAGTAAACCACAAAAGTATTAAAGAATGTCTTGAACATACGATTTATAAGATCATAAACACGGCTAGATAATTAGTTACACCAAATGGCATCACCAAAAATTCAAAGTGCCCATACCTCGTCCCAAAAGCCGTCTTGGGAATATCACACTCGTAACTTTCAACTGATGATAAACGGAACGAAGGTCAATCTTTAAAAAATGGGTAGCCCCTTGAAGTTGATCAAATAAGTCATTGTTCTAGGGAACGGTTATTTATTCTTGATGATTACCTTATTCGATTGCCTATAATGAATGCACATCCGAAGAGACCCATCTTTCTTTATTACAAATAACATGGAGCACCCCATGAGATATACTTGGCCTAATGAAATCTTTCTCCAACAAATCCTTCAACTCAGTCGGCGCCATACGATAAGGAAAGATAGAGATAAGTTGAGTATTCAGGAGAAAATCTATGATTGAGTCTACTTCCCTTTCTGGAGGAATACTAGGCAAGACTTCAGGGAACACATCCGGAAACTCATTCATCATCGAGACTGATTCAAGAGTAGGTGTCTCGGACTCCATATCTTTGACCTTACAATATGATAAATACACCCTTTGGAAATTATCTTCTGGGCCTTAAAGTAGGAAATAAACCAACCTTTAATACCGGAGTCTCTACCCTTCCATTAGAGAACGAGCTCCTTCGGAAGTTGGAAGTTTCTACAATCTATAGAGGCATACGATGCATGCAACATCATCCCGAAAATCACATCAAAATTAAACATCTCAAGTTCAACAAGATCACAGGGGAAACTTTATGCAACACAGAAATAGGACAATCTTGATTAACGCTATGAGCAACAACAGATTCACCGACGGGGGTTTAAACTGAAAAAGGTCCTCAAAATTTCGGGAATCAAACTAAACTTAACAGCCAACAGAGGAGACACAAAAGAAAAATTTGTATCTGGGTCAAGAAAATTATAAGCATCAAAATCAAAGACTTTTAACGTACCAGTCATAACATCTAGAGCCTCTTCAACCTCCTTACGTGTATGAAGAGCATAGAACCTATTGTTCCTTGGGGAACCACCTTTTGGAGCTCTTTCCTGGCCTTGTCCACCTTGAGCCACTTGACCTTTTCCTCTGTGAGCATTCTTAAATCAGCAACCTTGTGGTTCTTGTCACCACAACCAAAGCATGCACCCAACTCTGTCCAACAAGTGCCTGAGTAATTCCATCCACACTTGTCACACTGAGCAAACTATGGCTGACCACCAACTGGTGCCTTAGGATGAGGCATTCTAGAGTTAGAAACCTAAGCATTAGAACCTCAACCCTATTGCAAGCGACCATAACCACCACTCTTGGAGATGGAAAACCCACCATCATAATGAGACCTCTAAGCATCATGCACTCTCTTTTCCTTGAGTTTTTCCTCTTCAATATGTTCACCATATACCATGAGCTTGGAGATATTCATATCCCGAATAAGCATAGTTGTACAACATCCCTTTACAACCAATTTAGAGACACCAGAGATGAATTTGTGTATTCTTGCACGGTGTAAGCCAAAATCATAGGAGCATACTTAGAGAGCTTAGTGAACTTGAGGGCATAGTCACTAACACTCATGACACCTTATTTGAGGTTGATAAATCCATTCATCTTCGTTTCCCTAAGGTCAGGTGGAAAGAAACAACCCAGAAAACGTGAACTCTTCCCAATTAACAATATTACCATAAACCCTCTCCAACGACCATTAGGTGTACCATACTTGGGCTACATATTTCAACTGATAAGTAGCCAACTCAGATTTCTCCTCAGAAGTGACACCCATAACATTTAACACCTTAGTGAGCTGATCAATGAACTCTTGAGCATCCTCATCATCCTTTGATCTAAAGAACTTCGAAGTGTTCGTTTGGGTGAAATCTCTCACCCTAGAAGCCGGGGCGGGATCCTGAGGGACATTAGGCTACCTTGTCTGAAAGGTTACCACCTGGACAAGCATAAAAAAGGCCATACAGTATTCACCATTAGAGATAAGATCTTCCCTAGGCCCTTGAGGTGCTTGACCCTCATTAGCCGAGGCCGGTCTTGTTGGGAAAGCTCTTCCTTAGGGAATCTTCTATAAAGGATAAATGACACCATCATGATAAGAAAACCAAACGTATAATCCATATCAGGACATAAGACATGAAGAAGTTACACAATCCCAAGAAAGTCATCATAACCACCCATACATAAGCATGGCACACTTCACACCCATGAATAGGACTCTATAGGACGCATCTTGTTGGACTCCAAGGATCATATGTAAATGTAGTGCTCTGATATCAAGCTTGTTACCATCCGGACCTAGGGCCTAGGATCTACATGGCAAATAAAAACCTGAGAATCCCCAAACAAGCCTAAAGGTATCCATATCCATATCATCAGTTCAAAAGCGTAATCGAAATGTAAACACATAATTCTAAGGGATGGGAGAATAGGACTCGCGCTATGGGGATATCATAGGGAATGGGAGTAACATTAGTTGACAAAGTACATAGCACATAAATACTAAGAGGCGGGTAGTATGACTCACATTATGGGGGCAATTTGGGACTTAGGATCTCTTGCATCATACATATATCCATATCATAAAGCTCATAACCAATTCACATGATCTAATAGGTAGCTAAGGCCATAAGCATAACCTCCAATCATAACACTTAGCATATAATCGTAATGGAGTTTAAGAAATGTATAACAATGCCTCTAGTCATAAGATAGAACGAGGGCCAAGACATACCCCGGGCTCACCCTCAAAATATATAACATATATAAAATGACATAGATAGAGGAATGGTGGTTTGTCATTGGAATATAGGACTCACCACAATAAGCTAATCTCAAGATAAAAGCTAGACTCGTACGGTGGATGAATGTAGTACTCAGTCCCTACATGGTTAGATATGTAGGCAAAAGTATGTGTAAGTACCTTTGAATGTACTAAGTATGCGGGCATGCAATGCATATCACTTACCAAACCTGCATTCAATGTTACATGGCAAGAGCACATAATATAGAAAGAGATATATAGCAAGAGATATAGTATACAATATTTCATGAAACCAATAATGCATGAAATACACAAATGATTATACATAGTGGGAATGGACTATAGCCGACAAATCAAAACCATGTGACCTATTACATGAATTAGTCTAATATACGCTTCCCATCAATAGAAGAAGATTAATTTCCAAGGGTAATCTATATTACACCTTATGATCATATCTTTTCGGTATGATAGACACCTTTTGTTACGACCTCGCTTTTTAGAAGGATTTCCATATCAAAATATGTAACCATTCCTTACGACCTAGTCTTTTCAGTAATGGCTACCATATACCAATACTAGCACATAGTTCAAGGAAAGTGAGAAGATCGTTGGGGATAGCCCTTACGCCCCCAATCTAGCGGTACTAACTCCCATGAGAATAATTATACATAAATATTATTTCAAAAGAGGAAATAATTATTTCAAATCATTTCAATGCACATTTGGGCTCAAAGCAAAATCATAGTTCAAAATCATGATTCTCATGTATAAGAATAGCTCATTCACATAACAATATGGTGTAAGCACCCAAAATACTCAAAGAGCCAAATCAATTGGCATTTATGTGATCACATTCTTGTCATAACCGATATCTTATCAAAAATCATTTACATAAGCTTAATTGGGCTTAACCCACTTCATAATTTTCATAAATCCAATGCTCATGAATGCATATGCTACGAATGGGATGAGAATAGCATGGGTAATGGAGTTTCAAATTCAAATCAATAATACATTATGAAATTCAAGTAAAGGCAAAAGGAAAATTCACATTTAAATCATAATATAGATTACCCATGCACAAATCAAGCTTTAAAGGGGCCTTGCACATTCATAACATCATAACTTCAAAGTAATTCACCATATTAGGGTTTAAATCAACTTAAAATCATCAAATAACCATAGTCCATACTTTAATTGAATTTAATATACAATAATATCAAAGGCCAAAATTTAAAGTAAGCAAAATTTCATGAAATTCAACTAAAAAGAGTTAGGGTCTTCTTGGTTGAAAGGGACCAAAAATCAATCCCACATACCTTAGGTAATGAAGAAGATTCAAGAAAACATTTTGTGAAGAAAGAGCTCTCCTTGGTTCCAAACTTAATTCTCGCTAGAGTTCTTTGAGAGAGACTTGGGAGAATCTGTAAATATGAGAAATGAATTTAAATGAGAGGAATAAAGTTTAGTTCATTAGGAAGCCTTTAGGTAGCATAGGAAGTCACAAGAGACCCTTATAATAATCTATAATTACGTAAATGTCATTACTGAAATGAGTTTTAAAAATGAAAAAAACGTCACCTCATGGAGGACTATACGATCTATGACATGCTATACAAATCGTATACTTGTTTGTGATCCAGCACATGGCAAAAATTCACTGGATGAAGGTCTGAAACATTAATCACATACTTAGAATTTTTCAACGAAACTACCCACACGGAGGGCCAACAAGGGTCGTACAAGGCCACACGGTCATATGCCTACCCTTACCACCTCCCTTAGAATGAACTTCCATTATAATATCCCGAGATGGTGATTTCTTACTTAGAAACATTTCACTCCAGAAGCCATACAGGAGGCCATATGGACCGAACCACCTTGTACAAATCGTATACTTGGCCGTACCCCTAGACTTGGTCCCAAATTGTGGAATTTAAGGACTAAGGTTACCACACGACCTTCCACACGGTCCGTGAAGCCTCACATGGTTCGTGTAGGGTCCAAGTGTTGTATGCCTTAGTTCAAAATTCCACGATTAAGCTCCAACACCCCACACAAGGTCAAGTGTCACTCCAAGAAGGCCCTACACACTCCGTACAGCCTTACGCGGACCGTGAAGACTCCCATGGAGCGTCACCATGGTCCAAAACTTTTTGAAACCCGAATTTTCAAGCTCCAATGAGGTCTTACAACGTCTGGGTCCTTACATCATCTCTGCGTTGGTAACATTTTTCTTCAAATATGCAAGAACGAGGCTTGAAAGGCTTGAATTAGAATATGAAACATTTAATCACACGATACCATGCATTTTCATTACTTGAAACTCATAAATTCATTAAAACTCATATTGAAACGTATTCAAATCATTTAAAACATCATAGAAATCACTTTGGTGCATATGTATGCATGTCATGTCATAAAACTTAAGAATGAAAGAGTTAGGAACAGTTAGAAAAGGAAGAACCTAATACCTTAGGCTAGAGTATATTGGAAAAGATGGGAATATTATTTCATCATGTCCAACACCGCTTCCCATGTAGCACTCTTCATATGTTGGTTTCTCCAAAGCACCTTAACCGAAGCCACATCCTTGTGATGAAGCCCCTTCACTTGCCTATTTAAAATTTCTACTAGAACTTCCTCATAACACAAATTCCCATCAACCTCAACACCTTCAAAAGGCACAATAGTATTAGGATAACAAACTAACTTCCTCAACATAGACACGTGGAAGATAGGGTTAATAGAGCTCAAATCCGGAGGCAACTCCAACCTATAAGCCACATTCCTAATTTGCTCAAAAATCTCATAAGGTACTGCATACCAGAGATAGTTTGCCATCCTTGCCAAAATGCATTACACCCTTCATAGGTGAGATCTTCACATACACCCAATAACCAACATGAAACTTAAGGTCCCTCTTCCTAACATCCGAATAAGACTTTTGGTCACTTTGGGCCATTTTCAACCTCTCACTAATCAACTTCACATTCTCTATAGCCTCCAACACAAAGTATGGTCCGGTCAAAGCCATCTCTCCCAACTCAAACCATCCTACTAGAGACCTATATCTCCTACCATATAAAGCCACAAACAGTGTCATACCAATGCGAGCATGAAAGTTATTACTACAAGCAAAATCAATCAGTGGAAGATAGTCACCCCAATTACCTTTGAACTCCAACACATAAGCCCTCAACATGTCCTCCAAGGTTTGAATTGTCCTCTTGACTTATCCATCGGTTAGAGGATGAAAGGTAGTGCTCAACTTTACCTTAGTACCAAGTCCACTTTGAAACGACCTCCAAAAGTAAGAAGTAAACTAAGTACCACGATATGATATGATAGACCTAGACACATCATGCAACCTTACCAACTCTTGGATGTACAACCTTACATAATCTTCAATACTAAAAGTAGTCTTGACCGGTAGGAAATGAGCCAACTTAGTCATCCGGTCAATAATAACCCAAATGTAGTCAAATTGCCTTCGGGTCCGAGGCAAAGCAACCTCAAAATCTATGTTCACATCTTCCAACTTCCAAGTGGGAATCTTGATGCCTTAAGTCAACCTACCGGGCCTTTGGTGCTCAACCTTCACTTGTTAACAATTGGGGTATTCAGATACAAACTTTGCTATATCCTTCTTCATACCATGCAACTAATACACCTCTCTCAAATCCTGATGCATCTTTGTAGATACTGGATGGATAGAATAATGAGAGTTATGGGTTTCACTTATGATTATCATTCTAAGATCATCCCCGTCTAGAACGAATAATCGATCTTGATACCTAAGCACACCATCTCCCCCTTGGGAGAATACCTCTATTTTCTTTTCGATAACCAATGTCTTCAATTCAACAATTGATGGATCTAAATCTTGCTTAGCCTTTAAATCAACAACCATTGACAATTCGACCCCATTTTTAACATGACTACCACCATCATTAGAGTCGGCAAACCTAACACCCAACCTAGCCAAACGATGAACATCCTCTGCCAACTCCTTCTTCTCTTCCTCAATATGAACCACACTTCCCATAGATAACATACTAAGAGCATCGGCTACCACATTCACCTTGTTGGTATGATATTATATGCTCATATTATAGTCCTTTAGGAGCTCCAACAATCTCCTTTACCTCAAGCTAAGATCCCTTAAGGTGAACACATACTGAAAACTCTTGTGATTGGTGAAGACATCAACATGCACCCTATACAAATGGTGTCTTCATATTGTCAGAGCGAATACCACTACCGCTAACTCAAGATCATGAGTTAGGGAATTATGCTCATGCACCTTACATTACCTTGATGCATAAGCTATCACCTTACCATGTCGCATAAGTACACAACCAAACTCAATACAAGAGGCATAAAAATACACTACAAACCCATCTAAGCCATTCGGTAAAGTCAAAACAGGGTCCGATGTGAGCCGATCCTTCAACGTCTAAAAACTCTTCCCACGTTCATCAGACCACAGAAACTTAACCCTCTTTTGGGTCAACTTAGTCAATGGAGATGCAATAGATGAGAACCCTTAGACAAACCTCCTATAATAGCCAGCCAACCCAAGAAAGCTCTGAACATCCGAAGGAGTTAATATCTAGGCCAATTCTTTACGGCCTTAGTCTTCTTCAGGTCAACCTTAATACCATCACCGGACACCACATGACAAAGAAAAGCTACTTTACCCAACCAAAACACACATTTTCTAAACTTATCATACAATTTCGTTTCTCTCAAAATTTGCAGAACTGACCTCAAATGATCCATATGCCCCAGCTCACTTCGGGAATAAATGAGAATATCATCAATGAAGACAACCACAAAACTATAAAGGAATGCTTGAGCACCCAAGTCATAAGATCCATAAACACGTCTGGAGTATTAGTTAAACAAAATGACATCACCACAAATTCAAAGTGCCCATACCTAGTCTGAAAAGCCGTCTTGGGAATATCACACTCCTGAACCTTCAACTGATGACAACCGAAATGAAAGTCAATCTTTGAGAAATAAATAGACCCTTGAAGTTGATCAAACAAGTCATCGAATCTAGGCAATGGATACTTATTCTTGATGGTTATTTTATTCAATTTCCTGTAAATAATGCACATCTGAAGAGACTCATCTTTCTTTCTTACAAATAACATCAGAAAACCCCATAGAGATACACTTAGAGAATTGGAACATCTCTCTAACAAATTCTTTGACTGATCCTTCAACTCTTTCAACTCAACCAGCGCCATTCGATATGAAAGGTTAGAGATAGGTTGAGTATCCGATAGAAGATCCATGCCAAAGTCTACTTCCCCTATGGGAGGAATACCAGGCGAGTCTTCAATGAACACATCCAAAACCTTATTCACCATCGGGGCTGATTCAAGAGTAGCTGCCTTAGACTCCATATCCTTGACTCCCACAATATGATAAATACACCCTTTAGAGATCATCTTCCAAGCCTTAAGGTAGGAAAAACCGACCTTTAATTGCAGAGTCATTACCCTTCAATTCAAAAACGGATTCATCAGAAAGTTAGAACTTGACCTTCTGGGTTCTATTATCTATAGAGGCATAAGGTGCATGCAACCAATCCATCCCGAGAATCACATAAAAATCAAACATTTCAAGTTCCATGAGATCACATGAAAAAACTCTATGCAACACAGAAATAGGACAAACTTGATAAACTCTATGAGCAACAACAGATTCACCCATTGGGGTATAAATTGAAAAGGGGCCCCTCAAAATTTCGAGACTCAAACCCAACTTAATAGCCAACAGAGCAGTCACAAAAGACAAATTTGCACTTGGGTCAAGCAAAGCATAAACATCAAAATTAAAGAGTTTTTAACGTACCAATCACAACATCTTGAGCTTCTTCAACCTCCTGACATGCATAAAGAGCATAGAATATGTTGTTCCTCAGGGCAAAACCTTGTGGAGCTCTTTGCCAGCCTAGCCCATATTGAGCCACTTGACTTCGTCCTCTTTGAGCATTCTTAGGACAAACAGCAACCTTGTGGTTCTTGTCACCACACCCAAAGCATGCACCCAACTCTCTCCCACAAGCACCCAAGTGGTTCCTTCTACACTTGTCACACTGAGGAAACCATAGCCTACCACCAACCGGTGCCTTAGAAGGAGGCACTCTAGTATTACCAGCCCGACCATTAGAACGTCAGCCCTGTTGGAAGTTACCATAACCACCACCCTTGGAGTAGAAAAACCCATCATCATAATGGGCCCTATTAGTATCATGCACTCTCTTCTCCTTGAGTTTTTCCCCTTCAATTTTTTCAGCATATACCATGAGCCTAAAGATATCCTTATCCTGAATAAGCATAGTCATACAACCTTCCTTTACAACCAAATCAGATATACCGGAGGTGAACTTGTACATTTTGGCATGGGAGTCAGCCACAAGTAAAGAAGCATACTTAGAGAGCTTAGTGAACTTGAGGGAACAATACCTCAAACTTATGCTACCCTATTTGAGGTTGATAAACTCAGTCATCTTGGATTCCCTAAGCTCATGTAGAAAGAAACGATCCAGAAAAGAAAACTTGAATTCTTCCCAATTAACAACATTACCACAAACCCTCTCCATCGACCATTGGGTGTACAACACTTGAGATACATCTTTCAACTGATAAGCAGCGAATTCAGCTTTCTCCTCAGAACGTACACCCATAGTGAACACCTTAGTGGTATCATTAGTGAATTCGTTAGCATCCTCGTCAAGCTTTGACCCTAAGAACTCCTGAGGGTTCATTCAGGTGAAATCTCTGACCCTAGAAGTCGGGGTGGGATCTCGAGGGAGATTAGCTTGCATAGTCTAAGAAGTCACCACCTAGGCAAGCATAGCAAAAGATGTATGGAATTCCTTATTAGAGATAGGCTCCTCTATAGGCCGTTGAGTTGCTTGACCCTTATTAGTCCCGATCGGTCTCGGTAGGGGAGCTCTTCCTTGAGGTATTTTCTGTAATGAAGCAATGATACCATCAAGATAAGGAAAAAAAACATATGATCCGTAGGATGACATAAGACATGAGGAAGTGAGGCAATTCCTAGAATGCTATCATAGACTCCTACCATAGACATGGTGCACTTCACACACATGAATAGGACTCTATTTGATGCGACATGTTGGACTCGGAGGATCATTTAAAAATTTAGTACTATGATACCACGCTTGTCATGACCCGGACCTAGGGCCTAGGAGCGACATGGCGAATAGAAACTTGAGAGTCCCCGAATAAGCCTCAAAGTATCCATATTCACATCATCAGTTCGCAAGCATAATCAAAAAATAAACACATAATTCTAAGGGATGGGTGAATAGGACTCATGCTATGGTGATGTCATAGTGAATGGGAGTAACATGAATTCGCAAAGCACATAGTACATAACTACTAAGGGGCAGATAAGTATGACTCATTCTTTGGGGGCAATTAGGGACTTAGGATTTTTCGCATCATATATATATCCATATCATAAAGATCATAACCAATTCACATAATGATATCCAATAGGTAGCCAAATCCATAAGCATAACCTCAAATCACAACACTTAGCATATACTCGTAAAGGAGTTTACAAGACGTCCAACAATGCCTCTAGTCATAAGATAGGACAGGGGCCAAGACATACCCCGGGTTCACCCTCAAAGTAAATAACATAAATAAAACACCATAGGTAGAGAAATGGTTGTTTGTCCTTGGAACATGGGAATCACTACAAAAAGCAAATCTCAAAATCCAATCTAGATGTCGTACTGTCGATGAATGTATTCACGTGGTTAGGTCATGTAGGCAAAAGTATGCGTTAGTACATTTAAATATACTAAGTATATGGGCATGCAATGCATATGGCTTACCAAACCTCCATTCAATGTTAGATGACAAGGGCATATAATATAGAAAGAGATATATAGCAAGAGATAGAATATATTATATGCCATGAAACTAATGATGCATCAAATGCACAATGCTCATATATAGTGGGGATGGACTATAAGCAACAAAATTAACCTATGCGAGCTATTACATGAATTAGTCCAATGTAGACTTCCCATAGGTAGAAGAAGATTACTAGCCAAGTGTAATCTACACCATAACTTACCATCATATCTTTTTAGTGTAATGGACACCTTTCTTACGGCCACTTTTTTCAAAAGGATTTCCATATAAAAACAAATTATATCAAAATGTGTAACCATACCTTACGACCCAGTCTCATCCCACCTCCCTTCGAAAATTCTTCCATGATAAATTTTTGAGACGATGATTCTATACTTAGAAAAGTTTGACTCCAGAAGTCATACGGGAGGTCATACGAACCGCACCACCTTGTAAAGATCGTATATTTGGCCTTACCCCTATACATGGTCCCAAATTATAGAAATGTCAAGACTAAGGCTACCACACGGCCCTACACACGGTCCGTGAAGCCTCACACGACCCATGTGGGGTCCAAATATGGCATGACTTAGTTCAAAACTCCACAATTAAGCTCCAACACCCCACACAAGGCCAAGGGTCACTCAAAGGAGGCCATACACAGTCCGTAGAGCCTCACATGGACCGTGAGGGCTCCCATGGAGCATCACCTTGGTCCAAAACTTTCAGAAACTGGAATTATCAAGCTCCAATGAGGTCGTAAAATGTCCTGGTCCTTACATAAAGAAATATATGACCATTCATTTATTACTTTATATACATAATTCAATTAATAAAAAAATTAACTATCAAAATACAATCAGATGAATTTGGCCTATATATAAAATAGTTTTTAAAACCTTTTAAATTCTCGACATCTAAAACAAAATTGGTTTATTGTATTTGTTTGACACTTGTATTTAACAAAAGAAAGACAAGTTTTTTAGTGTTAATTGCCTTATTAAAAGATAGTAATTTCATATTTGTGTTCATATGATAATAATTTGTGATCATATAATAATAACATTCAATGTTTAGCTATTAATATAATATATTTTATAACATTTTTATCAGTGTACAGGTAAAATGGTTCTAGGACTTGCTTGAATCGATTACTTTGAACCATTTGGATGACTTTAGAAAAAAATATTTACTAGTTGAGTGTCGTTTAGACTAAGTTGCGCAATTCTTCACTTTTGATGTTCTATCCATGTCGGATTCTCCAAACATACACTACTTTTCGCGAATCCAAAATATACCTATAGTTTTGAAGAGTCTGAGCTGCATAGGTTCTAGATAATTAAGTTGCTCACTGTTGACTCTGTTAAATCGAAGAATTTTGACATGCTTTCTCACGTAGACTTATAAAATGTACAGATATTTTTGTCATTTGAGTTTGGAACAGATCCAGCAAGAATGAAAAATTCAATGGAGTCAGGTAGAGTCACATTTGAAGATAAAATGGTTGTGAGGAAAGCAACTAAAGAAGCTGGAATTACTTTCACTTATGTCTCTGCTAATTGATTTGCTGGTTACTTTCTTGGTGGCCTTAGCAAAATTGGTCACATCCTTCCTTCAATAGAATCTGTTGTCTTGCTTGGAGATATCAATCAAAAAGATAATAATGATATTTGTAATATAAAAAGGGAAAAAGCTCAGATATGTTTTTTGAACATTGAAAAAAGACTCATCTATATCATCTCAGACTCATCAATGCAATTAATTATTTGCTAACTAAAAATAGTTTTGATTTTCCCAAATTAGGTTTTCCACGAGAGGCCACATCAATAATTAAATCATTTTTTGAAAGGGAAAAAGTTCAAACATGCCTTCAAACTTTGAAAAAAGATTCATCTACGTCATTCGTTTAACGTTTCGCTCATCTATGTCATTTCTATTAAACTTATAATATTAGAAATAAGACAATATGAATTGACCACTATATCTCTTGGTTTAGTTTTGCAGCAATCTATAGATGATTCAAGGACACCCAATAAACACTTTAACTTAGGTCCTAAAAACATACTTTCTCAAAGAGCAGTTGTTCAAATATGGGAAAAGCTCATTGGCAAAGAGCATAAAAAATAAACTCTTTCCAAAGAAGAATTTTTTGCTCCCATTAAGGGTAAGATTCATTTTATCTATTCTTTAATTGTTAATTCAATAGCCTTTTTCATTGCATTTCGAAATGAAACTCTATTCTTTAATTGCCCAACTATAAATTATGCCAGAATATTAGGGTTTTCATAAGGTTTTCCAATTCTTGTGATCAATATTCAGTTTTTGGTTTACACAATTAAACTCTTTTTGTAAGGTAATTTGTAATTCTTCAATTCCACGCGGTCGACTTTCTATTAATAATTTTGGGAATCTCATAAAGATTATTACCTGGATCAGATTGATTCTTTTTTTTGAATCTCTATACGTGCAATTCCCTCGATGCCACAGGACGTTCTCATATTCTTTTGTACATAATTCTTGATACAATCTCTTATTTTTTATCTTCCTGTAAACATTCAAAATAATTTTTAGGTTGTGAAAACCAAAGAGAATGATGACCTTGGGTTGTACCCAGTCTGAGATTGAGTATGCAAAACAAGTTGGATTGTGTCACTTTTATCACGTATGCTATGAAGGATTCCTTGCGAATTTCGAAATAGTAGGAGAAAGAGAAGAGGCATCAACACTCTATCCAGTGATTTAGTACACTACTGTGGAACACTACATGAAGCTTTATGTATAACTATAATTCATAACCATCATATATAGATATAGATATCTTATAATTCTTGGCTTTGTATAAGAAACTTATTTGGGATGAACTGTTAATATCTGCTACTATTGATTTATTTTTTTCTCGCATTCACACAAACAATTTGTATGTAATACTTATTGTCAATTCAATGTAGTTTGTAAATGATGTAAGGATAAGTATGAAAATTGCATTTAAATGTGAGAGATCCTCGTGAATAACATGATTGTACAATTTACATACTACATAAAATGTCACACAGATTCAAACCTTTTGAAAACAAAAATGTAAAGCCAACCCAGAAGCTTATTCTTTGCTCATTTTCATCATTTTAAGCACAACATCAAAATGCTTCCACATTCTATTGGGGGGGAAGTATGGCTAAAATTCAAATAAACTCACCAACATTGTAATAAAACCTTAATTTTGGGTGTCATGAAATCCAACTAAAATCCACTAGTTATTTTATTTCTTTTCATTGCATCATAGAGTATATAACTTTAATATCATAATATCCAACACAATATAAAGCCTAATGGTGTTTTAGAATAATTAAATCATTACTTGAAGAATTCAAAACTTAAATCCTGTCCACAATACATAATAAGAATTACCCATAAAGTATTCAACCTTAAAATCATGAAAATTTAGCGAAAGAGCCATTCATTCATCAATTTCCCGTAACAGAAAAGAAACTCGTATCAACATATAAGGGGGAAGCACTATGAAAGGAGGAATGGTGATGAAAGGGGGAAGCACTTGGGTCTTACACTATTGCATTGATTGTTATTTTTCGATCAAAAGGTTCATTGAATTAAGTTGTTTATCATCAACAAAAAGGGGATTTTGTTAGAATGAATTGGTTTTGATGCTTTGATAAACTCTGGGATGGGACCTGATCCCATCTTAGAGTAAGCACGTATATAGTTGATAGTGACATATATCTGTAAATAAATTTTTTAGAAGGTCCTCAAGTATTTGTAGTGGGGCAGGTTTGTTGGCCAATGATATTATGCCAAATGGTGAAGTCTAGTGTGTAGTCCTAGTGGTACCAAAAGTTTTTTATATCACAATTTATGATTTAGATACATATTGTGAATCAACAAGACAAAACGTCATCCACTCCAATACAGTCACAACTAAAATATCATCTTTTCCATTCTGGAAATAAACTAAAGAAAACATTCATGGTGTTAAAGCTTGAAGTGTTCATTTCTAGTTTTCTTTAGTCTTTTTTCCCTGCTCTAAATGTGAAGTAGGTCCTATTCTATAAAGGATTTTGGGGCTGTATATTTGAAGTTCCATTTTAGGGTGTCTTACTCATATTCTTAGCTTTGGGTAGTTAGGAGTTGGTGTGTTGCACTTGCTTGTAAGGGGAAAATGGACTTGTGGATCAGTCCTCAAGATTGTAAGGGGTTAAAATCATTTTTCTCCTTAAAATTTAGTGGGACTTGGTTTAAGAGAGTTCATTCACTTGAAAGGGGAAAGGGGGTTGTGGATCAATCTGAAAGTTGTAAGAGTTTAAAATCCCTCTTTGAAGTTAATAAAATCAAAGTTGAAATCCTATGGATTAGGTAGCGGTTTTTCCTTCCTTGAGCATGGAGGGTTTCAACTCTAAGTTAGTTGTGTCCTTACTTTCTATCTTTCTTCGTTTATCTGTATTGAGAGACAAGATCTCTTGGTAGAGTAGAAACGTAAGAAGTCCAACAAGTGGTATCAGAGCAGGTTTTCTCTAAAAGGTTACATGTAGAGAAGGTCCTCAAAGGTGAATGCTCCTAATGTTAATCTGGAAAAAAAGTTAGTCGAGTATAAAACCCTCCCATTTTAATGGCCAATTCTATGGCTGGTGAAAGACAAGGATACATGACTTTATCAAGGAGCAGGATGTCCTCTAGAAGGAGCTAAAAAAGGAAGAGTCCATGACTCTTAAAGTAAGATATGGTAAAGAAAGTGATATCAATGTCAATATGACTTACATGACATGAAAATACAGAAGGATTACGAGGATGAATGGATTTCATAAAGGAGGTTCAAGCAAGCTTGCTAACCCTTCTGATACTTACCACAAGTGTGGAAGACCTGGACATTATACGAGAGATTTTCCCATGCTCAAACAAGAGAACAAATACTATGGAAAATTTGGAGGAGATCAGAAGAGGAACCTGGTCGCTCATAAGACCGAAAGAAGAAATGTTGTTGATGACATTGTTAGGCAAACTTTTGGTGTTTGGGGAAGTTCCTCTAGCGATTCCCGATAAATCTGAATTTCCTTGTTATGATTCAATGCTGGAATCTATTGATGATGACAATGTGTACAATTCATAGTTTGCCTTCATGGAAAAGTTTAATGATGAAGAAGAATATGTTGATGAGGTAACTTTTGATTATCTTAAGAAAATTCTTGATACTTGTTCTCTTGAGGGGTTGAAGAAATTGGTTGTTGTGTTGATTGACTCTTTGTGTGTATTAACCATTGAAAAGGATTTTTTGAATAACCTTTTAGAAAATTTTCAAGATGAAAAAATCTTTTTAGTAACTCAATTGTTAGACTTGGAAGAAAAGTTGAACGCTCTTGGATCTAAAAACATAATTATAAAAGATAAGATCATGAATCGTCCCCTAGCTCAGCTTAAAGGAAAGAATGAAATAATTAATTTACAGCTTGAATTGGAGGAGAAATTAAAAGATGTTGCGTTGAAACTGAACTTATCCTTAGAGAGAAATTTTTCTCTAGAGAGGCACTTGGTTAGAGATAAAGAAGAATTGAGTAAATATCTCAAATGGACCACTTCCGAAAAGATCTTAGACAATCTCACAAATCGTAATTTCAATGGTAGGAAGGGTTTAAGTTATAGGAAGAAAGATCATCCATACATTCCTCACAAAAAATATGTGATTGTTGCTGATAATCTTCTTTGTGTTCATTATGGAAGAAATTGGCATCTTAAAAGGGATTGTCATGCCTTCGAAAGGGCTGAGGAAAGCTTGAAGAATTATGTCAATACAAAGAAATCCAAAGCCAATCCAGGTTCTACTCTAAAATCAAAGACTACTTTTGGTGATAAGAAAATGGTTCTACTTTTTTGGGCAAGAAAATCACTTATTACTCCTTTATTTGATTACTACGGACTCAGACTCAAATGAGTTCCAAAATCTTTTGATTACTACGGACTCAGACTCAAA
Source organism: Solanum rostratum (assembly GCA_029948455.1). Classification (NCBI taxonomy): domain Eukaryota; kingdom Viridiplantae; phylum Streptophyta; class Magnoliopsida; order Solanales; family Solanaceae; genus Solanum; species Solanum rostratum. Next base: position 35,049,146 of record CM057050.1, on the reverse strand, counting down.
TGAGTTCAAAAATCTAACAAGTGATGTATGTGTAGGTAGGTAGAGGAAGTCACAGTCAATGTTGGTACATGGATAGTGGATGCTCAAAACATATGTCTAGAGGTGTTGAAAGCTTCCTTTCACTAAAGGCACTTCAAGGTGGAGGTGTCTCTTTTGGAAATGTTAAAAAGAGGTATATCATGGATATTGGCAATAGGAAAGTGTTCATGTGGTCTTGGATGAATCCGGTGAACTTGAAATGTTGAAAGTCAATGATTAAGCTGAATTTGAAGAGCTACTGCAGTTTCATAGAGATGAAGTTCCTAATGAACCAGATGGAGTCGAAAATCATCATGAAAATATGAATAAAGATGAAATGAATGTCTCTGAAGAAAGAGAAGTTTTTGAAGAGGGACCTGTCAAGCTGATGATCAAGCTCAGGATACAATGGATGAATATGAAGCTTTTGGTGAGAATGTGACACTGAATGATGAAAATGAAGATGGAACTCAAGTATCAAGAAGATCAACCTGGAAGCATCAGACTTCTCATCCACTTGACAATGTCATTTCTCCTTTGGAATTTGGAATCCTATTCAAATCCAAAATGAGGAGTATAGTGGCCTACTTTGCATTCTTCTCGTCCATTGAACCCAAAAATGTGAAAGAAGCTTTAAAATATGTTGATTAGGTCAATTTTGTGCAAGGCTCCAAGCGGATCCAAAGGAATCACACTTGAAAGCAGCTAAGAGGATTTTGAGGTATCTAAAGTAGACATGGGATTTGGTCCTATACTATCCTGCAGGTGACTGCTTTGAATTGATCGGATATGCTGATGCAAATTATGTTGGATACAACATTGATAGGAAGAGTACAACCGGTATGGCTCATTTCTTGAGTTCATGCCTAGTGTCATGGTGTTTTAAGGAGCAAAATTGAGTTTCTCTTTCAACCGCAGAGGCTTAATATGTAGCTCCTGCATCTTTTTGTGCTCAGCTATTGTGGATTCGGCAGCAAGTGAAAGATTTTGGGGTGTTCACCAACTCTATACCTCTCTTGTGTTATAGTAAAAGTGCTCTCAACATGGCAAAGTATTCGATTCATCACAAGAGGACTAAGCATATTGATGTCAGACACCATTTCTTTAGAGATAATATTGAGAAGGGAAACATAAGTAAAGACGTGTTTGAGAAGATTCATTTGAAGCTTGGGCTGATGAGAGTCTCTGATTAAGCATGCACTCCACTCAATCCTTTAATTGACTATGACTAGGTGGATAAATATCCTTTATGTTTGTTATGCATATTTGTGATAAACTCAACTTGTGTACCTACTATAGATATACAGGCACAAGGATTCGGCTAGGAAAAAAGAAAGAGACATGATGATCAAAACAGTCACATTCATTCTCCAAGGTGGGACCTGGTCCTTGCTCAAGGTTACCATTCTTATAAATGTTTTTGAAATTTGCATAGAGTTAATGCTATAGCCACATATGAAACCCTTTTTTTTAATATTGTCTAATCACTTCATTTCGATTGGAAACATTTTTTTAGGGGTCTTATACATCCTTTCACTTTTATATACTTTTCCTCCTTACTTACCTTTTTCCCTAAATTCTTTCAAATGGATAATTCTCGACCTTCATTTTCTATAGACTGTAGGGGTACCCCTATTGACTTCTTTGGTTTAGATAAAATTGGTCTAGATAGTGGAGGAGAGAAAATGAAGAAAATGTTGCTAACACTATTGGAGTCAAAATGTTATTAATTTTGCTGAGGTTGAAAATGAGAAACAACATAAGGAAAATGCAGTTTGTGATGTTGTGGTTAAAAATGAAGGTGTTGGGTTAGAGACAATGTTGAAAATATTGAGGTTTCACTACCTCTAGATGAAAATACTTTAATACCGGTGGTTATTTGTGATTTGGGATAAAATTATGGAGATGGAGGAAATAATGATATGTCTTTGGCTCTGCTAAGAAGAAGATCCAAAACAAGAGGTAACCGATGAACTGCATGATGAACCTGGTCCCAGAAGAACAAGGGGATCCTAACTTAAACTGAATCCTAACTTAAACTGATGAGAGCTGCAATCGAGGCAAACAGGTCTCAAACATTGATTAAGTGTTTGTTCAAGATGAATGAAATTAATTTTCCAGCCATTATAATTGAGCATATGATCAATATTCATAGAGTGAAGGATGGAAAACATAGCCTAGCGTATGGGTACTTTCTTCGCAAAATATTCCAGGAAGTAGGGATCCAACTTGGGATTGACACTAAGGGGACAATGAAACAAGTGATATCTCTCAACACTTTGATTAAGTGTGAGTGTGTTGAGAGATGAAGTGGAAAGAAAGGGAAGTCATAGGTCTCAGAATTTCTCGAGAGTCAGCAGGAATTAAACCATGCTTCTAACTAAGAAGGACGCTTATATTGCAAAGATAAAAGCTCAGGTGGCAAAATCTTCTGATGAGAGACCTGGTTCAGAGGAGGTTTTGAGGCTGAAGTTGCAGAATTCTGAACTCACTACTGTTGTAGAGGACTTGAGGGATAAATATTTAAGGATTCATGATGAAGCCGACACCAGATTATCCTTAGTTCTTCAAATCCTTCAACATAGACCTCCCCATTCTCTTAGTTCTTCAAAGCCTTCAACATAGACCTCCCCATTCTCTTTAATTATGTCCTCATTCTCGAATCCTTGTGCTAAACGTGTTACTCTGTTACGTGTTTTCTCTTTAGTTGTATGGATGTGAATTTTGTTTTTGTGGAATGAATGATGTTTGGATTATTTGTTTATTTCCTTTTACCTTGCTGATTACATTGTGTTTTGTTGACTGTTGTGCCATGAGTTTATCACTTTGTGTGTTTCTTGCATTTTGGTTTACTGTAATCCTTTGTTATGATGTCAATAGGGGGAATATATTGAGGGGAATTATGATTAGACCTATGAGGGGGAAGAACTATAAAAAGGGAAATGGTTAAAGAAGGAAGAAATTGGGTCTTGCACTATTGCATTGATGGGTCTTGCACTATTGCATTGATTGTTATTTGCTTATCAAAAGGTTCGTTGAGCTGAGTTGTTTGTCATCATCAAAAAGAGGGAATTCTTGTTGGACTTCTTATACTTCTACTCTACCAAGGGACCAAGTCCCTCAACACAAATAAACGAAGAAAGATAGAAAGTATGGACACAATTGACTTACAATGGAAACCCTCCTTACCCAAGGAAGGAAAAACCAATCCTTGATTCATAGGATTTCAACTCGGATTCCATTAACTTCAAGGAGCAATGATTGTAAACTCTTACAACTTTATGATTGATCCACAACCTCCTTTCCCCTTACTGGTAAATGAACTCTCTTCAACCAAGTTACACTAATCTTTAAGGAGCAAAATGATTGTAACCCTTTACAATCTTAAAGACTGATCCACAAGTCCCTTTTCCCCTCACAAGCCAGTCCAACCCACCAACTCCTAGCTACCCCAAGCTAAGAACATGAGCAAGACACCCAGAAAATGGAACTTCAAATCAACAGCGCCAAAGCACTTTATAGAATTGGACCTGGTTTACATTTAGAGCAAGGAAACAAGACTAAATAAAATTAGAAATGAACACTTCAAGATTCAACACCATGACTATTTTCTTCAGTTTATTTCCAGAATAGAGAAGATGACATTTCAATTTTGAGTGTATTGGAGCGGATGACCTTTTCTCTTGTTGATTGACAATATATATCTAAGCCACTAATTGTGAAATAACAAACTTATGGGACCACTGGGACCACACATTATACTGTTCCATTTGGCCCAATATCATTGGCTAGCTTACCTGCCCCACTACAAATACTTGAACACCTTCTGAAAAATTTATTTGCAGACATATGACACTATCAACTATTTATGTGCTTACTCTAAGATGGGATCAGGTCTCATCCTAGAGTTTTTAAAAGCATCAAAATCAATTCATTCTAACATATTCTTTCATCGCATATCAAACCAACATGTCATCATTCGACAAGGCGATGACCTAATAAAATCAGAAGCCATTGAAGAGTGCTGATGGAAAGAAAGAAAATCCATCAAGTAGTGAATATGCAGTGATTTGCAAAACATATGAAATCATTCATCTCTGACATATTTAAACAATGGACTCTCCTTAAAGAAAAACCCATTATTGCTTTTGAAAATTTAAATTCAATGGAGGAAAACTTTAAAGTATAAAATTGTACATTCATCTCTTTCATTTTCTTAGTGATTCGAACTTATAATCTTAGGATGGTTGTTATTCGAAAAATTCCTTCTTGTCCAAATCGACTAATATATAGATCCCATCTATCTCTCCCCCCCCCCCCCCCCCCTCTCTATCTCTATCTCTCTTTTGTGGTCGGAGGGACTGCCTTTTACTAAAGAAGAAAATCTTATTGATGCTATTTTTTATGAAATAAATACAAATTACGACATTAGTTCATTCCTTTCCAAGAATTTTTCTTTGCTTGACCTAATTATATAAGGAATATTAAAAATTTCATTTGATCCTAATTTGAGGTATCAATGAGTACTAGTTAATTGGAATCTGATAGAGGGAATTAAAATGGTTTAAAAATATTCTTCGTACATATTACATGTATTGGGTGTGTTTGGCATAAAGAAAAATGATTTTCATGAAAAATGAATTTCTAAAAAGTATTATCTTGAAACACAAGTGATTTTCTTTGTTATTTTCTATTGTTTGGTGAATAAATAAGAAAATATTCTTTCAAACACATGCATATGTTATCTAGCAAACACTATGAAGGCAGGATGGGATAGAGAGTGGGGGGTCCGTGGCGGCCGGAGGTGAGCTGGTCAATGGATACGGTTGGAGGGATTAGATGAATGAGAAAGAGACAATAAACTTGAAATGCCACATGTGCAATTTATTTTTCTACTAGGAAAATCCTTTTTAATGAACTGTTTTCTAGAGAAATTATTTTCATAACATTTTCACGAACCAAATAAGGAAAATTTGAAAATATATATTTTTCTTCATACCCATTACTCAGATTAAACAACTCATGGAGAATATATTCTTTATTTATTTTTATTTTTATTTTTATTTTTTATTTTTATTTTTATTTTTTTTTTTGGGGGGGGGGGGGGGGGGAGGGGATGATGCTGAAGGAAAAAGAAACAATACTAGAACACTAGATTGCTTGGAAAAAGCTATATCTTCGTAATTTGGAAGGCTTGAAGTCAATTCAAGACAATTATCACTCGGTGTCAAACTTTGGTGGAACTTCAGAACTAAGAACAATCGTCAGAGACAGTTATTTGAAAAGAAATATTTTCCAACATCTCACGCAAAATTTATTACTTGAAAATTCGCTAAAGCAAATATAGCCTTTTGGTGGGATAATTTGCTTGGTTCAAGCCCTCTAGACAGTCATTTTCTCAATTCTTATCATTCGAAGAAAATTAAAGTTTCGGACCTCATTACTAATGGAATTTGGTACTTTATCCTGCAAATTTTGTACTCCAAATCGATAATATTGATGTTTTGGAACCCAATGAAGACATTCCCCTCTAGACACAAGTAAAAATGAGTTATTTATCACTGTAGCAAAAGCTCTACTTTACGGTTCTCAAAATCTGGCAAAAGGGAATTCCTTAAATTCTTTCTTTATAAACAAGTTATTAAAGAAGCAGCTTCCTATCGACAAAGCACTTCAAAGATACAAAGTCCATGGACCTTCAAAATTTATTTGTTGCAATGATAGCAACATTGGCGAATATTGATCATTTGTTTAGGAAGTCTTTTTTGATGTGTTTGCAATAGCCTCTGTGTCGGGAACTTAGCCACTGCTGCGTGGGACTATTTCTCTAAATTTTGTGGTATCACCATCAACCAAGGAAGAATAAGAAATACTCTTGTGATTTGGTGGTTGAGCAGAATAAAAAATATAGTTCATTCACAATTTGCTTCTCTTTATATGTTGGAAAATTTGGAACGCTAGACATAGTCAGAAATATGAAGACATCAAAGCTATTGAAGCAACACTATTAATATTGTCATTCAACAGATTAAAATGTTTCGATCTATCAAATTTCCTTAAGAAATCATTATGCAAAACTGGACTAACTTTCTTTTCATATTGAAAAGTTGAAGCCGGGGATCAATGTTAAATGTTTAAAGGTCAACTAATAATGGATTATGCAGAATACTTTGGAGACTATTCAAACAACAAAGCAGAATCCAAAGCAATCCTTGAAACGATCAAATGGTGCATCACCAATGGCTACATCAATGTTGATGTTGAATCTGATTCACTACTTATTATTGTTATGATCAATGATCATGATAATGTGAATTGGCATATCATGCACCTTCTAAACCAAATTAACAACTTGAAGAATCATGGAAACTTCATTTAACATTACTATCGAAAAGTCAACAATTCGGCAGATTACTTGGCAAACTTGGAAGAGAATAAAAAGACTGTCTTTTCTTCATCAGATATTTAACTCTACTTAATGAAGTTAAAAAGTTGATTGAAGAATGACATAAATGAAACTGCACTTTCAGAATAGGAGCCCAGAAGAAGTATTTTGATTATGGTTAAATTACTATGGAGCTACATTTCTTGTTCTTAGCAAATGTACTTTCCTTTTACTGTGTTGGATCCACAAATATACTTAATTGTTTTCATTTCCACCATATATCAAGAATCAAGAAAAATATATATTTAAAAATTAAAAAGAAAAGCAGTCTTAACTTAAAGTGGCCATCAGTTAAAACTTGAATTTTCGCACCAGTAGATGAAAACAAATGAACACCAGTAGACAAAAACAAACGAGTTCTCCTTCTCCTCGCTTGAAGTTGAAACTTGAGATATAACTTTCCCTTCTCTTTCTTCTAATCTCACTGATTAAATTCAAGATCACATACTCAAAACTCCAGTGATGAAGCTTAGAGAAGAATGAAGAAAAATAGAGAGAGAATGTTATTGATAACTGCAATCTGAAATTTGTTACAATGACGCCCTGTACATTAGCTTTTATAGCTTGAGGAGTAAAATACCTAATTAGATTCTAGAAGTCTCTTGACAGCTCATAATATGCAGCTCATCCTTCATTCTCAACTGACTAGTAGCTGTGACAACCCATAACTCTATCCTCATATGTACCTATGTTTCAAGCCTCATTCTTATATGTGGGAAGTTTATTAGAGTCATAAGAGACCTCTAGTACTTAGTCGAGTTCAAAATGTTCCTATAAATTGTGTTCCTAGTGGTAGACTATGCAAGGGTCAACTTTAAACGATCATAACTCATAGCACACAAAGCATTAGCCCATGGCCTACCAAAGGAAAGCTCTTTGAATTAGCTTTCCAATGCAACTGGTTTCATCTCAGTTGGAGTTCGAAGTAAAAAGTTATGGTCCTCTTACTTGAGTCTTCCAGTTGCAGGTTGTACATACAAAACCTTACGGGTCGTGAAATAAAGTACGACCCATCTGCTAACTCTTAGAAAAATTCCTGAAAATCCACTTTTTGGGTCCCAAATTCTGCGAACAAATCTATGGGTCGTAGAAACTTCTACAAGCCATAGATTAGGCTAATGAAAGTGAACCAGAGACCTCGAAAATTGTCCAAAAGTATAAGACATGGTCCCTACGGGCCGTGGATGAGCCCGTAGACGACTTTTGTCAGCTTTTTAAGAAAGGTTATTTTGGTCTTTTTCCATCATTTCTAAGCCTAAAACTGACATTTTTACTCCTAAATAAAGCCCCAAACATGTCAGTTCAACCTTTTTATGCTAAATCACTCTCTCAAAAGTAGAAGCAAGGTTTCAAGAGAGAAAAGAGCTAGGGTTTGAAGACAAACTTGATAATTCTTCTAAGGTACTTAATGGTTTAAAACTTCCATGTATGTAAGGCTAACCAAAACATGCATTCTATTCTTCCATGTGCCCCATAACCCGAATTGATGGAGTTGTGAGTAATTTGAGTCTCCCATGAATGTTTGTTGATGGTTTTTCTTAAATTATAATGTATCTCTGTATAATTTTGCATGAATTACAGTTTTTATGAAATAAATGCTTGAATTAGGTGATTTTACTTTACTACATGAACCGTAGCTTAATCTCTTATTATTTCTTCATATTTTGCTTATATGAGCATGCATGAGTATAATTTAAGCCTAAAAGGTCTATAGAATCCCTAAATACTTTAACTCTATCTTTGTTTTCCTAGATGATATGAGCTAGAATAATGTATGATTAAGTTCTTATGAGTCTAGAGTTGAACCTTAAAATGATGTAACCAAAGAGTTGATAGTTAAAGTGATGAGTTGAGATGAAAAATGTCTAATGAGACTAGATGAATGAGTTAACCATAGGATTGATGTCTTATGAGCATATTGAGTCTTGGGAGGAGTACTGAGCACCGAATTGAGTAACAAGAAGTCCAACTTGAACTCAATAACTATGTAGCTGACATAGGAGAGGATTGAACTATAAAACTAGATGTTTCCCATTATCCAAAAATGAGGACTTGGTGTTACTGATTTTGAATCCACTGATGGGATGTCCTATACCCTGGCAAGGTATTTGATGGATGTGGCAACGACATCGCTTCATTGTATCATCACCAGCTTATAGGTTATGGTTATCAATTAGAGAAACTCCAAAATAGGCCTTATAGTACTTTGAGTGGATTGGACATAGATGATAGATCAGTAGTCATTGTCTAAACTCCATTCTTGCTTTAGACCCTTGGCATGATGATTGAGTTTCCTACTTCTGGAGTTGAGCTATTTGAGTTGATGTTATTCTTTCTTTACATTTTTCTTTTTGCCATTTTACATACTCGTACATTTCATGTACTGGCATTTATTTGGTCCTGGATCTTTTCATGATGCAGAGACAGGTATTAGCGATTATCAACAGGCACCCCGTTGAAGACCTATTTGCTTTCAGCTGATTGGTGAGCCCTCCCCTACCCTCCGAGGACATTATGTTTCTATTATAACTTGAGTTAGACCTATCTTATTCTATTTAGAGGAAGCCATAGGTCTGTCATTGGCACCATTATTCAGATGTTTTAGAAGCTTCATAGACTAGACTGTCGAGTTATGACTCAATGTTATTTTTGGCTAGTTTTCATTCACACTAGTCATACTTAGTTGATGGATAGACTGTGTGGCCTTTGACCGTTGATTTTCATTATATCATTACTTTTCATTTAAGTATTCTTATTCATGAATATTTTCCGCTACCAGAATGTGATTGAACAAATGTTACGAGGTTGAGTGGCTCGCTTAGGAACTAGCAATAGTCTTTAAGTCCATGCCAAGGGTATCCTCCCGGCGTGTGGCAGTAGCTATATCTAACTAACTTCAACTAACAAAGTAAGTAATAGAATTCTAAACTAGTAACTAATGAAACAGTAACTTGTGAGTATATTTACACACCCCTCAAGCTGAAGGGTGCACAATGTTTAGCACACAAAGTGTGCTTAACAGATTCAAGTGTTGTGCTTTCCCCAAATCCTTAGTTAGCAAGTTAGCAACTTGTTGTTGAGCATGCACATAAATAGCCTCAATCAACCTAGCTTTGATCTCATCTCTAATTAAATGGAAATATATCTCTATATGTTTGATTCTCTCATGGAAGACTGGATTGGCTGCTAATTGAATGGCAGATTTGCTATCACTCAAGATGGTGATAGGAATTTTAATAGGAACTTCCAACTCATGAAACAAAGCTAGAAACTAAGTTACTTCACTTGTTGTAGATGCCATGCTCCTATACTCAGCTTCAGCTGAGCTTCTCAAAATAGTCAGTTGGTCCATACAAACTTGACCACATACCCTGTGATGAATCTTCTAGTGTTGGGACTAGCAGCCCAGTCCGAGTCAAACCAACAAGTCAATGTGGTGGCAGATGTGGCCTTCGAAAAATACCTTGACCAATTATGCCCTTAAAATATCTAACCACTCTAGTAGTTGCTCGCTAATGTGACTCATTAGGTTTTTGGATGAATTAACTGAGAGTTTGTACAACATAACAAATATCTGGTCGAGTAATGGTAGCATACAACAACTTACCAATCAATTTCTGATTGGAAGTAACATCATGTAACACAACATCACAAGTCAAACCAGAAAGTTTATCATACTCTACTGATGTCAACTTCAAATTAGACTCCAAAGGAGTAGAGAGAGGCTTTGCACCACTAATACCTACATCATGGATGAGTTCCAGGATATATTTCCTCTGATTTACGATAACGCCCTCACTAGACCTCAAAACTTCAATGCCCAAGAAGTACTTGAGTTGGCCTAAATCTTTGAGCTAGAATTTCTGATGTAGATCTTCCTTAGCTGCATTAATCAACTGGTCATTACTACCAGTATTGAGAAGTTCGTCGACATAGACAAACACAATTACTATATCTGTATCTTTTTTCAAAGTGAGCAAGGAGTAATCATGTGTACTTTGGGTGAAACCAGCAGTCAATAAAGCAGAAGGAAGCTTTATGTTCCATTGCCTAGAAGCTTGCTTCAAGTCATACAGTGAATTGAGCAATTTGCAGACATTGACCTCTCATGGTTGCTTAAAACCTTCAGGCATTTCCATATACACCTCCTCGTCTAAATCTCCTTCAAGGAATGCATTATAGACATCCATTTCAAATTATTTCAAATACTTAGACACAACCAGAGCAATAACACTTCTTACTGTTACTATCTTAGCAATTAGTGAAAAAGTATCATGATAATCTAAACCCTCTTGCTGACTATAACCTTTGTCTACTAACCTTGCTTTATACTGCTCCACTTCACATTGTCTTGATATTTAATCTTGTATACCCACTTAGATCAAATTGTATGCTTACCTTCTGGTAGATCAACTACTACCCATGTTTTATTATCCTCAAGAGCTTGGAATTCCAACTGCATGGCTTCAATCCGTTTTGCATCTCTAGCTTCTTCCTTGAAAGATCTAGGCTCCACAAAATTATCATTTTTGGTCAGATAGCTTTGATAGGTAGGGGAAACATTTTCATAAGAGAGAGAGAATATCGATTTTATCCAGGCAGGTTGTTTGATGGTATAGTAGAGGCACAAGAGGTTATTCTAACATTGTCATAAGAGGGCACTCTTGAGCTACTGGCAATGGCACTACGCATTCCCCAACCTCTACAAGTGCCACTGTACTATCAGATGTTAAATCAACATCTTCAATCTCAATGGATGGTAAAGTTATTGGTTGTGATGGTGGTATTAGATTGTGAGATATATGGTCAGTAGGAGCCTCACAATATATGTCATCTGAGTGACATATCTCATGTATCACCTCTAAAGGAGAACTAAACAAGGAAGAAGAGGAAGGCTGAATATCAGGCTTTGCATCAATAAAAGGAAAAATTCTTCTCGGAAGATCACATCTCTATTCACAAAAATCTTGTTGGATTGAATATCCAGTAATATTTAACCCTTTTGCAGCTCCGAATAACCAAGTAATACAACAGGAACAGCTCTTGTGGAAAATTATCCCCTATTGGCAGAGTCGAGGCATGGCAAAAACAGCTAATGAATCTATAAGTGAGACAACATAGGCTTTTCAAAATAGTAACTCATTGGGACTCTTGTAGGCAATGACTGATGAAGGCAATCTATTCATCAAGTAGACTGCAGCTTCAATACAACATCCCCAAAATCTGATTGGTAGTTGAGCTTGAAAGCTGATGGCTCTTGCAATATTAAGAATATGTCTATGCTTCCTTTTTATATGCCATTCTGTTGTGGTATGTGAGGCCAACAACTTTGATGTAATATACAGAAATGCTAGAACAATTCAGTGCACTGGTGATCAAAAAATTCTGTGTCGTTGTCTTACCTCACAACCTTAATATTAGAACCAAATTGATTCTCAATCATTGGCAGAAAACTCTTAATAGAAACATTAGTTTCCGACTTTAATTTCAAAAGATAGACCCATACAAATCTATTATAGTCAACCGCAATTGTTAGAAAATAGCATTTATTATCTAGAGTAGGAGTCTACTATGGCCCCCAAAGTTCCATGTGAAAAATATCATTCAAAGACCTTAAGTGCTCTAGAGTTACTAACAAGAAATGAGAGTCTAGTGCTTGGATAATGGGAAAACTGGACATTTATTCAGTGCCTCACTATCACCACTACTTTGCAGCAAGCCTAGATGCCTTAGGACTTGAAAGGAAGGATGCCTAAGTCTGGAATGCCATAGCTTGACATCAAGTGTTACTGCATTTGCAACCGTCCTACTTGAATTATTGTGGTCCTCCTTTAGCTTCTTTATTCCAAACTCATTTTTGAATATGTACTGTCAACCATCCTCCTTACCATCCCCTTCACCCTGCCTAAAATTTGTTTGTATTCTTCTTTAGTAAATGCCCGCCCTTTTGCAAACATATCATTGGTTGCTTCATGATTAGTTGATGCCAAGTGAGTGTGATCACGTCTACCAGAGATGTTATTTGCAGTGAGCTGTCCTCCAAATCCACCTTGACTTGCATTACTATGATTACCATATTCACGTCCTGTACTATTACCGGAGTTACAATAACCTTTGTGCCTCTAAAATTACAATTTCCATGACCAGGCTTTTTCCTCAGCTTCCAATCCACTGGATAACCAATCAATTTGTAGAAACTTTTCTTTTTATGACCATTAAAATGAAAATTTCACATTTCCTTCCTTTATAGTGCTCTCTTTGGTCATACATATTTGTAATTGCTCACATTCTTGGATTTTCACTATCCAAAATTTCATTCTTTCTTTATTGACTTTCGCGTACCTGTCGGTAAATTGATCTTCGGCATCCAGCAACCTTCCTCTCGAGAGTTTCAAACTCTCTGGTGACATTGTTACTCCCGTCAGCTTCTGCGAGTTCGACGTCGAGGTCATTTCGACAATCTCCGAGGAAGTCTCTGACAAAATCCCCTTTTCTGGTAGTCAAGATCCACCAATCTCTAACGGCTTTTGCAAAATTTTGTGACTCCAGGCTATATTCGGCTACGTCCAGTGAATTCCGGCGTCCTCCAGTCTTTGTCAGGCAAATTTCCAGGAGTCCAATTATTTCTGGCGATCCCCGGCAGATTTGGGGTTTTTATATTCTGATTCTATTGGCATCACAAAGCAGGATACAACTTCTCTCCAACAACATAAAGAGTTTCCAGTGAGAACCTCTTATGGCTCCCAACAAAACTCACTATTTCTCAACGTGAATATCGGTGCAATTTTGGTCAGAACCTTTTCCAAGTGATATCCTCCAAATTCTTCTATGTTTACTATTTCTTGACTGCAATATTAATTGTGCTATATCATAACTCTTAACTGGTTATGACTGCACTATGTCATCGTTTTTGACTGATTGTGGCTACATTATATTTTAGTGTTCTTGGTTGCTTACTGATCCATGGTGGATCAAATTGTTTGTTGCAAAATCTATAATTCTCTACTTGAATTTACTCTCAAATTGAGTTTCATACTTCTCCGTGTGTAATTGAATTGGGTTTCTCTTTCTTTATCTATTTGTTCATTGTAAAATTATTTGTTTGGTAGTTTTGCAAGTTTCCTATTACTATTGTTATGGGTGCATGTAATTTTTCATTGTTTTGAGTCATTATTATTGATTATTGATTATTGTATATTATTCCAAGTGTATTTTTCTTTATTTGTATCTTCTTGATCTTGGTAACTTAGTGAGTTAGTAGATTCTTAGTTTAGTGGAGTTAGGATCTAATGGTGAATTAGGCCCATGTCATTGGTTGGAGTCGGGGGCAAGGGGTAGGGGTGGTAAAAGGGGCATGGGCTTATCTAAGCTAAGGGTAGGGTGGTGGAATATACGATCACTTATAGCGAAATCCATAGAGCTAGTGAAGTGTCTTAAGAGGAGACATATTAATATAGCACGTGATAAGGAGACTAGATGGGTAAGGACCAAAACTCGGGACGTAGACATATTCAAGTTATGGTACTGGGGTGGTTCTAGGGATAGAAGTGGTGTAGGTATATTAGTAGACATGACCTTAAGGAATATGTAGTGGAGGTTAAGAGGTTTAACGATAGGATGATGTCGATTAAACTTATGGTTGGTAGGCATGTAGTGAATGTCGTTAGTGCCTATGCACCTCATGTGGGCCTAGATGAGGATGAAAAAGACTCTTTTAGGAAGATTTGGATGAGGTTGTGAGAGGCAAACCAGAGACGGTAAAACTCTTCATTGGGGGAGACTTTAATGAGCATATTGAGGCAACCACTAGCGGGTTTAATGATGTCCATAGAGACTTTGGTTTTGGGGAGAGCAATGGAGATGGGACGTCTCTCTTGAATTTTACCAAAACATTTGAGTTAATTATTGGTAACTCATGTTTCTTGAAGAGGGGAAATCACTTGATTACCTTTTTGTAGTATGGTATCTATGACTTAGACTGATAACTTACTTCTCTGGAAAAGCAATAAATGCCTTTGTAAGAATTGCAAGGTTATTCCGTGTGAAAATATTTCTACTCAACATAGGGTTCTAGTGATGGATTTAGAGATTAAGAGAGTAAATAATTAGAAGTTTATTAACCTCCAACCAAGGATTAGATGGGGAGGCCTGACTCCAGCCCTTTCATGAGAAATGGAAGAAAAGTTGAATAATTTAGAGGCTTAGAATAGTGGCATAAATGTGAACTATATGTGGGACACTATTGCTAGTTGCATTAGAAAAGTAGCTACTAAGGTACTAGAGGTTTCGAGAGGGACCTTTGGTGGACGTCAGGGTGATTGGTGGTGGAATGACGAAGTTAAAGGCAAAGTAAAAGCTAAGAAGGTTGCTTTTGTGACATGGTTGGAGTGTAGGGATGAGGATGAAAAGTGAAGGTTATCTATAAGACAACTAAGACAGAAGCGAAGATGGCCATGACGAGTGCTAAGACAACAATGTTTGAGCATCTATATGAGGAGCTAAGTGATAAATTTGGTGGATGTCATGGCGATTGGTGGTGGAATGATGAAGTTTAAGGCAAAGCTAAAGCTAAGAATGTTGCTTATGTGACGTGGTTTGAGTGTAGGGATGAGGATGAAAAGCGATGGTTTAAGGAGATCTATAAGACGCCTAAGACAGAAGCGAAGATGGCGGTAATGAGTGCTAAGACAGCAGTGTTTGAGCGCCTATATGAGTAGCTAAGTGATAACGTTGGGGAGAAGAGATTGTATATGGCAGTGATGAGTACAATCTCTTTCCTTTCTCTCTCTTTAGCGAGCCTATATATTCTCTTATCCCATCCTTTATCACTTAGCTCCTCATCTAGGCGCTCAAATGGTATTGTCTTAGCACTCATCACCGCCATCTTCGCTTCTATCTTTTCTATCTTATAGATCTCCTTAAGCCTTTTCTTTTCATCCTTATCCCTACGTTCCAACCACATCGTATAAGCGACCTTCTTAGCTTTCACTTTGCCTTGAACTTCATCATTCCACCACTAATCACCCAGACATCCACCAAAGGTCCCTCTCAAAACCCCAAGTACCTCGGTAGCTACTTTTCTAATGCAACCAGCAATAGTGTCCCAATATTGTTCACATTTCTGTCACTACTCCAAGCCTCTAAATTACTTAATTTTTCTTCCAGCTCTAATGAAAGGGCATGAGCCAGGCCTCACCATCTAATTCTCGGTTGTGCATTAATAACCTTCTTCTTCTTTACTTTCTTAATCTCTAAATACATCACTAGAAGCCTATGTTGAGTGGAAGTATATGCACTCGGAATAACTTTGTAATTCTTACAAAGGCTTATATCCCCCTTCTAGAGAAGTAAGTAATCAATCTGAGCCTTAGCTACCATACTATGAAAGGTAATCAAGTGATTTTTCCTCTTCAAGAAACATGAGTTAGCAATAACTAACTCAAAGGCTTTGGAAAAATGCAAGAGAGACATCCCACCTCCATTCCTCTCCACAAAATTTAAGCCTCCATGGACATCTTCAAACCCGTTAGTGGTTGCCCCAATATGCCCATTAAAGTCTCCACCAATGAAGAGGTGTTTCTATCTCTGGTATGCCTCTCACAACCTTATCCAGATCATCTAAAAATAGCCTTTTGACTTCCTCATACAGGCCCACATGAGGCACGTAGGCACTAACTACATTCACTACATGCCTACCAACCAAAAGTTTAGTCGACATCATCCTATCATTAAACCTCCTAACCTCCACTACATATTTTCTAAGGTCCTCCTCTGCTGATATACCTACATCACTTATATCCCTAGAACAACCCGAGTACCATAACTTCAACCCGTCCACGTCTCGAGCTTTGATCCCTACCCATCCTAGTCTCCTAAATACACGCTATATTAATATGTCTCCTCTAAAGACCTTTCACTAGCTATATGGATTTCCCTATAAGTGATCGTATATTCCACGACCCTACCCTTAACTTATATAAGCTCGTGCCCCTCTTACCACCCCTACCCCTTATCCCCGACTCTAACCGACGATGTGACCCTAATCTATCATTAGATCCTGACTCCACTAAAGCAAATAATACTAACTCACTAAATTACCAATAACAAGATGATACAACTCAAGAAATATGCGCTAGGAATAATATATAATAATCAACAATAAAGAATCAAAACAACAAAAAAATTAAACGCACGCATAACAATAATATTAGGCAACTTGCAAAACTCCCTAACAAGTAAAATTTACAACGAACAAACACGTAAAGAGAGAGAAACCCAATTTAATTACACACGAACAAGTACAACATTCAATCTGAGAGTAAATTCAACAATAAATTCACGTAGAATATTATAGATTTTGCAACAAATAAATTGATCCACCATGAATCAGTAAGCATCCAAGAATACTAAGATATGGTGCAGTCACAATCAGTCAAAAACCATGAAATAGTGCAGTCACAACCAGTTAAGAGCTATGAAACAGTGCAATCAATATTGCAATCTAGAAATAGTAAACAAAGAAGAATTTAGAGGATATCACATGGAAAAGGTTCTGACCGAAATTGCATCAATACTCACGTTGAGAAATAGAGTGTGTTGCTGGGAGCCGTCGAAGACAATCTCTTGTTGAAAAATCATCGTGTTGCTGGATAGAGGTTATATCCTTCTTTTTGATGCTATCAGAAACAAAAAATCCCCAAATCTCATCGGGGATTGCCGAAAATCTCTAGAATCCTGGGAATTTGCTTGAAAAGGACGGAAACATGCCGGAATTCACTGGATGCAGCTGGAAATAGCCTGGCATCACCAAATTCTACAAAAGCCATCAGAGATTGGTGGATCTCGACTACTAGAAAAAGGGATTTCGCCAGAGATTTTCGGAAAGATCTCGACGTCGTACTCGTAGAAACTAATCGGAGTAACAAGGTTGCCGGAGAGTCAAAAACTTCAAGAGGAAGGTCGCCAGATGCCAGAGATCAATTTGATGGCGGGTACAGAAGAGTCAAAAAAGAAAGAAAGAAATTGTAGAGATAGAAAATCTAAGGGAGCAAAATTACAAATACGTATGACCGAAGAGAGCATTATAAAGGAAGGAAAATGGGAATTTTGACATTTTACCTGTCATACCAAGGAATATTGCTACAAATTGATTAGTTATCCAGTGGATTGGTAGCTGAGGAAAAAGCCTGGTCATGGAAATGATAATTTTAGAGGCACAATAGGTCATTCTAACTCTGGTAATAATGCAGGACATGGATATGGTATTCATAGTAATGCAAGTCAAGGTGGATTTGGAGTATAACTTACTGCAAATAACATTACTGGTGGACCTAATCACACTCACTTGGCGATAACTAGTCATGAAGCTAACAATGATATGTTTGCAAAAGGGCAAGCATTTATTTAAGAACAATACAAATAGATTCTAAGCATGTTGAATAAGGATGTGAAGGAGACTAAAACAGGTCAACATGTCAGGTATCACATGCATTGGTGAAGCTTTTATTATTAAGAATAAAGTAGTGAAGAATGTCTTGTTTCTACCAGACTTCAAGTTCAACTTGTTGTCAGCCTCAAAGATCACAAGGGAGTTGTCCTGTTTTTGTCACGCCCTAAGCCCCATTAAGGCGGACTGGCACCCGTTGCCGACAAGGCTCGGGAGAACCAACATATAACTATACACCTGCTATGAACATTTAAGAGGTTTCCATACTCAATATGCTGTCAAAAGAAAGTAAACTGTACTAACAAACCAAACGTAAATGCATAAGACTAGGCCGTTGGAGCCACGATGTCTATATTACACTATTTGACCATACTTTAATTTACATAGTCTACAAAGCCTCTAAGTAAGGAACAATAACCAAATGGGTCGGGACAGGCCCCGCCTCAAGACCAACTATACAATACAAAATATAAGTCCTAAACACATAAGCCCCGAAGCAACCTGGAGCTTAGTAATAGCAGCTGGAAGTCCTGTACTCTTACTGGGGAGATCTAGTAGCTCATGTACCTGCAGCATGAAATGCAGGTCCCCCGTAAGGGACGTCAGTACGAGATAATGTACTGAATATGTAAGGCAGGAAATACTGTATATGCAATATGAGCTCAAATGAAATCACATGCTGGTGTGTATGTATGATAAGACCACCTTTAGTCATACTGTGGAATCATGTACTTTATGTCTTTTTATTACTGTATCTTTCTTTACTGTATAATCTGTGCACAATATATCATGTAAATGACCAGCTGATCAGTGGTAAATCTGTAATGGGATCGACCCTGGCTAGGTGATTCCTTCACCCCTCGGGCTACCACCCAAATGAGATCGACCCTGGCTAGGTGATTCTTCCACCCCTCGGGCTACCACTCATTTATAAGCAACTGTAAGTTATCTTTTATTTACTTTGAGATGGTTCTTTTGGTGGTCATAACCTTTAGAACTGTAGGAATATAGACATGTGACATATGAAAAACCATGTAAGGTAATACCACGATGGGAAGAGAGATACACAACTAATGAATCGTATCAAAGATTGAACAACACATAGACTTTGTTTGGTAAAAAGGAATTCATGCATATTCGGTATTCAAGTACATATGCAGGTTGACAATGACTATGTATGGAGACATATAGACATGTTAAAGAGTGGGAACACGGTTAGCAGCCATGTCGGAGTTTGTACGTGCCTTTATGTGCTAAGGAAGACTATAGATTTCATGTCAAGTAATAGGAAATCAAGTTGCCTTGCATACCTCGCTGTGCTATGTCGTTATTACCTCGGAATAGTATCCTTTTCCTCCGAACACTTATCTACAACACATTAGGTGATAAAACTAGTGTTAGTAGCTAATAAACACGTCTTAGTAATCCAATTTCACCCAAAAACAACATCCGGGCAGCAAGCTCGGAATTAGCACCCAAATAGTATTCTTTCAACACTTCCGCTCCTAATCGTATTTTCTAACACACATTCCCATATACATGTCATATCCAGCTATGCTTAGTCTCATAACAGCATTACAACAACTCATACAATACAGCATACAACAACTTTACACAACACGTAAGTAGACAACGCAACATTGCGTCTTTCCGCTACATTTCGACGTCAACCATTCCAAATCCGTTCCAACCTTAACCAAACTGTCCTCAACATATTTACACATAATTACAGTCCTAAACCAGTCCAAAAACATTCCCTAAGTAGATGAAAAACATGAGACAACAATTCCCAAAAACAGTCCACAAATTCTTACTAATGACCGGAATTAAGACATCATTTAAGAACTTGTTTTTGTGGAAGGTACAAGTGGTCCAGCAGCCTTCTTACATCACTATGGACCCAAGACTTCTTAAAAACATACATATTACTTCATAAATCAGCCAACCAACAAGATAAAAGTCTCTTATTTAACAAGAAAAATGAACTACAAAATTGGAACACATGCTGTCCCAAAATTCCTGCACAATACAACAAACATACTCTTCATGTTTTTCATGGAAAAATTACACCAAACCATGGGTATTTTTACTTACCTTAACTCTCAAGTATTAGTTTCTCTTCAAGAACCCTAGAAGTGTGTCTTGGCTGCTTTAGAAAATGGAGAGAGAGCAAAAAGAAACTTGAGAGAAATCTGAAAATTTGGCTTAAGAAAATGGCTGAAAGTTGCTGCTGGTTGCTCCCTTTTATAGGCCTCTTTTGGCCGACTTTCTTTTGGGCTTTTAGCCTTATTTTAATAAGGTTATGGGGCAGCAGCTTGGCCCTTTCATTTGGGCCTTATTGGGCTTCAAATGGGATTGGCTTTGTTGCAAACATTTACTCCCTAAGCCCACTTAGTTTGGGCTTTAGTTTTGAATTGCATTGTAGTTGTAATTTGGCCCTTTTTCTTATCCATCTTGGGCTGCAAATATTGCCCTTTTATGATGCCAAACCATGGGCCCAAATGACATCTTTAACTCGGGGTTTATTCTTTATCGGACTTGAACAAATTCGGTGTTGGGCCTTGTCTCCGTTTACCGAGCTTATTAAGCACGTAGGTGACTCACCTACTAGCTTCCTAAGTCCCACAAGCACCTCAATTATTTTACTTCATTTAAGGTCACACTCTCCTTAACTTGACCTAAAAATTATATACGCTCGGTCATCTTAAGCGTTAGATGTACATATAACCCTTAAATCTGGAATTCAAGCACTTTTAAAAATATGTGCAGATTTGACCTTGTCACATCATGTTTCATCTATGTTGGACTAGTACATGTAGGATGTGGGGTGTTACATCCTCCCCCCCTTAGGAACATTCGTCCCCGAATGTAAGCATAATTAAATAGGTTAAACAAGTTATACAGACTTTTGAAAACATAGTAAGAATTCATATTCACATACCTACTACTCCTTTAACTCTGTATCTTGGACTTCCTCTTTAGCTTCAAATAAATACGGATATTTAGACCTCATTGCTTCCTCAGCCTCCCACGTTATCTCTTCTACCTGTTGGTTCCTCCAAAGCACTTTCACTGAAGGTATTTCCTTATTTCTTAGCCTTCTAACTTGACGATCTAGGATAGCAATAGGTACCTCTTCATAGGTGAGATCTTCCATAACTTGCATATCTTCAATAGGAGTAATACGAGATGGATCACCTATGCATTTTCGGAGCATTGAGACATGAAAAACTGGATGAACCATTGAAAGCTCCTGGGGTAACTCTAATTCATATGCAACTTGTCCAAACCTTTTAATAATCTTATATGGCCCTATGTAATGTGGGCTTAGTTTCCCTTTCTTACCAAATCTCATAACACCTTTCATTGGAGACACCTTTAAGAATACCCAATCTCCTACTGAGAATTCCAGTCCTCTTCTTCTAGCATCTGCATATGATTTGTGACGGCTTTGGGCTATTTCTAGACGTTGTCGTATTACCTTGACTTTTTCCATGGCTTGTTGGACTAGATCTGGACCAAGCAAGGTGGTTTCACCCACTTCAAACCATCCTATTGGTGATCTACATTTCCTTCCATACAAAGCTTCATACGGTGCCATCTTGATACTTGAATGGTAGCTATTATTATAGGCAAATTCAATAAGTGGCAAATGGTCCACCCAACTACCTTTGAAGTCCAATGCACACGTCCGCAACATATCTTCAAGTGTTTGAATGGTGCGTTCTGCTTGACCATCTGTCTGCGGGTGGAAAGCTGTACTTAAATTTACTTGTGTCCCTAAGCTCCTCTGGAAGGATTTCCAAAATTTTGCGGTGAATTGAGCTCCCCGATCAGATATAATGGAGATTGGGACCCCATGTAGTCTAACTATCTCCTTAAGGTATAGCTTTGCATACTCTTCAGCCGTATAGTCACTCTTAACTGGCAAGAAGTGTGCTGACTTTGTAAGTCTATCAACTATTACCCATATGGAGTCAAACTTCTGAAATGAGCGAGGCAACCCAGTAACAAAATCCATATTAATCATATCCCACTTCCATGTTGGAAGCTCTATACATTGCATATAACCTCCCGGCTTTTGGTGCTCTACCTTAACTTGTTGGCAATTTGGACATTGAGCCACAAATTCTGCAAGGTCCTTTTTCATGCCTTCCCACCAAAACATTTCCTTCAGGTCATGATACATCTTAGTTGATCCTGGATGGATAGAATATCTTGAATGATGGGCTTCTTCCATTATTCTCCTTCTTAGTCCATTTATATTAGGAACGCCCAATCTGTTTTGACAGTAAAGTACTCCATTTTGGGTAAGTTCAAAGCCCTTCATTGTGCCTTGACTCACCTTCTCCTTAAGTCGCCGTAGAATAGGATCTTTGAACTGTTTTTCCCTTACCTCTGTTATCAATGAAGACTCTGTAGCATTATGCACAACAACCCCTTCCTTTGGAGTTTCAATGAGGCGCACTCCCAAATTGGCTAGTTGACGTAGATCCTTAGCGACTCCTTGACGTACCACGGTCTGATCATTAATATTCACAATTCCCTTGCGGCTCAAAGCATCGGCTACCACATTTGCTTTCCCTGGATGGTATAGTATATCAACATCGTAATCCTTTATTAGCTCCAGCCACCTCCGCTGCCTTAAATTTAGGTCTTTCTGTTTAAATATGTACTGTAAGCTCTTATGATCAGTATATATGTCAACATGAACCCCATACAAATAATGGCGCCATATTTTCAAGGCAAACACAACAGCTGCTAGTTCAAGGTCATGTGTCGGGTAGTTTTTCTCATGTGGGCGCAGTTGTCTCGAGGCATAAGCAATTACCCTACCATGTTGTGTCAGTACACACCCTAAGCCAACCTCCGAAGCATCACAATATACCGCATACCCCTCTGTGCCTTCTGGAAGCACTAATACAGGTGCAGAAGTTAGCCTGCTTTTCAACTCCTGAAAGCTCCTTTCACATGCATCATTCCATTGAAATTTGGTCGCCTTATGTGTCAACTTTGTTAGAGGTGCAGAAATAGAAGAAAAACCTTCGGCAAATCTTCTATAATAACCTGCCAACCCTAAGAAGCTTCGAACTTCGGTGGGCATTGTTGGCCTTGGCCAATCTCTCACCGCCTCTATCTTTTGTGAATCAACCCTTATCCCTTCATCGGATACAATATGACCCAAGAATGCCACTGATTTCAACAAAAATTCACATTTGGAAAACTTGGCATACAATTGCCGATCACGAAGAACTTGTAATACCTGCCGTAAGTGATTTGCATGGTCCTCTTTTGATCTTGAATACACCAAAATGTCATCTATAAATACTATCACAAAGACATCCAAGAACGGCTTGAATACCCTGTTCATTAAGTCCATGAAAACTGCTGGTGCATTTGTCATCCCAAATGACATAACAAGAAATTCAAAGTGGCCATAGTGTGTCCTAAAGGCTGTCTTGGGTATATCTTTTTCCCTCACTCTCACTTGGTGATAACCTGACCTCAAATCAATTTTTGAAAAACATTTGGCACCCTGTAATTGATCAAATAAATCATCAATCCTGGGGAGGGGGTATTTGTTTTTAATTGTCACCTTATTCAATTGTCGGTAATCAATACACATTCTTAAAGTGCCATCCTTTTTTCGTACAAATAACACTGGTGCACCCCAAGGGGACACACTAGGTCTTATAAAGCCCTTCTCTAGCAAATCTTTCAATTGCTCCTTTAATTCACGTAGCTCTGCCGGGGCCATTCTATATGGAGGGATAGAAATAGGTTGAGTGCCTGGGAGTAAATCAATGCCAAAATCTATCTCTCGTTCTGGAGGCAAACTTGGAAGCTCTTCGGGAAACACATCAGCAAATTCATTCACTACCGGAACCGATTGAAGATTTGGTGATTCAGCCTCCATATCCCTTACTCTAACTAGATGACATATACACCCATTTGACATCATCTTCCTTGCCTTAAAATAGGAAATAACTTCCCTTTTGGTGCCCCAACATTACCTTCCCATTCAAGGACTGCCTCATTTGGAAAGTGGAAATACACTCTCTTAGATCGGCAATCCATAGTAGCATAGCAAGAAGCTAACCAATCCATGCCCATTATAACATCGAATTCCACCATTTCTAACTCAACAAGGTCTGCCCATGTATCACGGTCACGAACAGTTACAACACAATCATAATAGACCCTTCTAGCTATAATAAATTCACCGGTTGGCGTAGATACTTCAAATGGCTCATTCAATAATATAGGTGTTCTTTTAAGCTTCCCAGCCACTAGTGGTGTAATATATGATAATGTAGAACCAGGGTCAATTAATGCATACACATTATGTGAAAAGATGGACAATGTACCTGTGACCACATCGGGTGAAGCTTCTAAATTTTGCCGACTTCCCAGAGCATAAGTGCGATTCTGGGCTCCGCTGGAGCTAGCTGCTCCTCTACCACCTCTACCACGGCCTGTAGGCATTTGCTGACCCCTACTAACGGGAGGAACTGACGATGATGATGCAACAGCTGACCCAGCAGGTTGTGCCATATCACCCATACGTCTTCTCGGGCAATCTCTTATCACATGCCCTGGTACACCACACCAATAACAGGCCTCTGTCCCAACACGGCATATACCTGAATGACTCCTCCCACATTGTTTGCAAGACTGCCTAGGAGGAATCTTCTGGCTGGCCGAATATCCTGTAGTCCGTGCACCTTGTCCCTTTCTTCTTTTATTAAACTGATTACCTCTAGGCCCTTGAAATTGCGGTGGGGCACTGACTGCAGAATATGAGGATGATGTTCTAGGTGGTCTACTAGGAAATCAGGGCCTAACATCACCTTGGGACGGTACAAACTGCCCTGTAGATCTGGCCCTCTTGGACTGGCCCCTTTCTATGTCTTGTGTCCTTCTCCTTTGTCTCTGATCCTCTAGTTTCTGCGCAAATGCTTGCGTTCTTGCTATATCCATGTCTTTATTCAATGAAGCAATAGTACAGTCTCTTACCAGATATGTATCCAACCTATCCACATACCGATGAACCCTATCTGCCATAGTAGCAACTACGTTGGGAGCATACCTGGCCAAGGAGTTCAACTGGAGGCTATACTCCCTCACGCTCATACCCCCTTGATGGAGATTCAGAAATTGATCTGCACGGGCCTCTCGAATCTCATATGGCAAATAGTGGTCAAGAAAGGCCTCTTTGAACTCCTTCCAGGTAGTTGGAGGTGCATCTATACCCTTGGATTGCTTCCAAGATTCATACCACAATATAGCCACACCTTTCAATCTATATGCTGCCAGTTCTACAGCTTCTGTACCACTCACATGCATAACATCTAAAGCGCGCTGGATCTGGTCGATGAAGTCTTGCGGATCTTCATTAGGATCTGACCCGGTGAAAGTTGGAGGGTCCAAATTAAGGAAATCACGTATCCTCGTGCTGGCTGCCCTATTCGCACCATCTGCACCTACAACTTGGCCTTCTTGTCTTTGGCTTTGGCTAGCAACTATGCGTGTCAATAATTGGACCGCATTTCTCAGATCCTGCACAGCAGCATCGGCAGGTGGTTCTGAGGGAGTTTCACTACGACCTGGTTCATCAGGAGTTGGAGGAGTTGGAGATGTTTTGGACAGAGACTCATCTTGGGCCTCATCTCGTCGTCTCACCCGACTGGGCATACCAATTACCACTTCGACCTCCTTCCCCTTGCCTTTGCTTTTCCTTGTTTCAGGCATGCTTACTGTACAAAATAATTTAGAGGTCAGAAATAATCAACCTACAACACTTGGCTCTATGGCACGATCTAAAGAATGAAAAGAAAGTGACAACTCCTAAATGCCACGTAGCCTCCTGCTTATAAATGTGGTGCACAACACATTCATAAACAAGACTCTACATAGACACGGCTTTGTAGATCCCTAGGACGACCCGCTCTGATACCACTTCTGTCACGCCCTAAGCCCCATTAAGGCGGACTGGCACCCGTTGCCGACAAGGCTCGGGAGAACCAACATATAACTATACACCTGCTATGAACATTTAAGAGGTTTCCATACTCAATATGCTGTCAAAAGAAAGTAAACTGTACTAACAAACCAAACGTAAATGCATAAGACTAGGCCGTTGGAGCCACGATGTCTATAATACACTATTTGACCATACTTTAATTTACATAGTCTACAAAGCCTCTAAGTAAGGAACAATAACCAAATGGGTCGGGACAGGCCCCGCCTCAAGACCAACTATACAATAAAAAATATAAGTCCTAAACACATAAGCCCCGAAGCAACCTGGAGCTTAGTAATAGCAGCTGGAAGTCCTGTACTCTTACTGGGGAGATCTAGTAGCTCCTGTACCTGCAGCATGAAATGCAGGTCCCCCGTAAGGGACGTCAGTACGAGATAATGTACTGAATATGTAAGGCAGGAAATACTGTATATGCAATATGAGCTCAAATGAAATCACATGCTGGTGTGTATGTATGATTAGACCACCTTTAGTCATACTGTGGAATCATGTACTTTATGTCTTTTTATTACTGTATCTTTCTTTACTGTATAATCGGTGCATAATATATCATGTAAATGACCAGCTGATCAGTGGTAAATCTGTAATGGGATCGACCCTGGCTAGGTGATTCCTTCACCCCTCGGGCTACCACCCAAATGAGATCGACCCTGGCTAGGTGATTCTTCCACCCCTCGGGCTACCACTCATTTATAAGCAACTGTAAGTTATCTTTTATTTAATTTGAGATGGTTCTTTTGGTGGTCATAACCTTTAGAACTGTAGGAATATAGACATGTGACATATGAAAAACCATGTAAGGTAATACCACGATGGGAAGAGAGATACACAACTAATGAATCGTATCAAAGATTGAACAACACATAGACTTTGTTTGGTAAAAAGGAATTCATGCATATTCGGTATTCAAGTACATATGCAGGTTGACAATGAGTATGTATGGAGACATATGGACATGTTAAAGAGTGGGAACACGGTTAGCAGCCATGTCGGAGTTTGTACGTGCCTTTATGTACTAAGGAAGACTATAGATTTCATGCCAAGTAATAGGAAATCATGTTGCTTTGCATACCTCGCTGTGCTATGTCGTTATTACCTCGGAATAGTATCCTTTTCCTCCAAACACTTATATACAATACATTAGGTGATAAAACTAGTGTTAGTAGCTAATAAACACGTCTTAGTAATCCAATTTCACCCAAAAACAACATCCGGGCAGCAAGCTCGGAATTAGCACCCAAGTAGTATTCTTTCAACACTTCCGCTCCTAATCGTATTTTCTAACACACATTCCCATATACATGTCATATCCAGCTATGCTTAGTCTCATAACAGCATTACAACAACTCATACAATACAACATACAACAACTTTACACAACACGTAAGTAGACAACGCAACATTGCGTCTTTCCGCTACATTTCGACGTCAACCATTCCAAATCCGTTCCAACCTTAACCAAACTGTCTTCAACATATTTACAAATAATTACATTCCTAAACCAGTCCAAAAACATTCCCTAAGTAGATGAAAAACATGAGACAACAATTCCCAAAAACAGTCCACAAATTCTTACTAATGACCGGAATTAAGACATCATTTAAGAACTTGTTTTTGCGGAAGGTACAAGTGGTCCAGCAGCCTTCTTACATCACTATGGACCCAAGACTTCTTAAAAACATACATATTACTTCATAAATCAGCCAACCAACAAGATAAAAGTCTCTTATTTAACAAGAAAAGTGAACTACAAAATTGGAACACATGCTGTCCCAAAATTCCTGCACAATACAACCAACATACTCTTCATGTTTTTCATGGAAAAATTACACCAAACCATGGGTATTTTTTCTTATCTTAACTCTCAAGTATTAGGTTCTCTTCAAGAACCCTAGAAGTGTGTCTTGGCTGCTTTAGAAAATGGAGAGAGAGCAAAAAGAAACTTGAGAGAAATCTGAAAATTTTGCTTAAGAAAATGGCTGAAAGTTGCTGCTGGTTGCTCCCTTTTATAGGCCTCTTTTGGCCGACTTTCTTTTGGGCTTTTAGCCTTATTTTAATAAGGTTATGGGGCAGCAGCTTGGCCCTTTCATTTGGGCCTTATTGGGCTTCAAATGGGATGGGCTTTGTTTCAAACATTTACTCCCTAAGCCCACTTAGTTTGGGCTTTAGTTTTGAATTGCATTGTAGTTGTAATTTGGCCCTTTTTCTTATCCATATTGGGCTGCAAATATTGCCCTTTTATGATGCCAAACCATGGGCCCAAATGACATCTTTAACTCGGGGTTTATTCTTTATCGGACTTGAACAAATTCGGTGTTGGGCCTTGTCTCCGTTTACCGAGCTTATTAAGCACGTAGGTGACTCACCTACTAGCTTCCTAAGTCCCACAAGCACCTCAATTATTTTACTTCATTTAAGGTCACACTCTCCTTAACTTGACCTAAAAATTATATACGCTCGGTCATCTTAAGCGTTAGATGTACATATAACCCTTAAATCTGGAATTCATGCACTTTTAAAAATATGTGCACATTTGACCTTGTCACATCATGTTTCATCTATGTTGGACTAGTACATGTAGGATGTGGGGTGTTACAGTTTTGTATCTTTTTATCCTGATTTTTGTGTATTTCAGGACCTCTTCAGTGGTAGGGTGAAGTGGATTGACAAGGAGGAAGGTGGACTTTACATATTAAAAAGTGAGTTTGGACTACAGAAGATGAAGGAGGACAACAATCACTCAAGAGGGATGGTTGCAACTGCACTAACACTTGATGTTCAGCTATGGCATTCCAGACTTGGGCATCCATCCTCTCAAGTACTAAGGCATGTCAGCTTGCTGCAAAGTAGTGGTGATAGTAGTGGTGAAAATGTCCTATTTACCCTATAGCAAAGCAAACTGGACTCTCATTTCTTGTTAATAACTCTAGATCACTTAAGGTGTTGGATATTGTTCACATAGTTCTTTGGGGGCCATACAGGACCCCTAGTCTAGATAATAAATGCTATTTTCTAACAATTGTGGATAACTATAGTAGATTTGTATGGGTCTATCTGTTGCAATTGAAGTTGGAATCTATTGTTGCTATTAAGCATTTTCTATCAATGATCAAGAATTAGTTTGGTTCTAGTATTAAGGTTGTGAGGTCAGATAATGACATAGAATTTTTTAATCACCAAGCACTGAATTGTTCCAACATTTAGGTATATTGCATCAAAGTAGTTGCCACACACACCACAACAGAATAGCATAATAGAAAGGAAGCATAGACATATTCTTAATATTGAAAGAGCCATTAGGTTTCAAGCTCAAATACCATGATGAAATTCCAGATCACATACTCAAATCTCTATTCAGGAAGCAACAAAGACGCAAATGATGTGTTGTACAAAATCACTAGATGTGTAAGTGTCAAGTTACTTCAATGAACTATCCCTTGAGTTATACAGTGCTTGCTCTTCCCCAAGCTGCAGCAAACATTTATCACAGTTCTCAGCCACAAACAATGGTAAGACATAAGACCTACGATCACCTAGTAACGAGATGGTAACCAGTTAAGGCCAGGATTTCTCGACACCATACTCCTTCATCACCCACGCATCCACCTTATTTTGTTCATAGTTGCAACAACCAACTAAATACCCCCTCGAAACATCTGACGTCCAATAAATACCTCCATCTTCATAACTAAGAAATGCTATCCTCCCATATCTTTCTACAGACAAGTGCAGAGTAACAATCTCCCAAGACCCACTCAAACAACGACTATGGCACGACTCCCAATGAAGTGCCCCATTCACAAAGACACCAAGATTTCCATTTAAATTACCACTCTTGAACCCCTCAATTATTTTCCAAGATTTAGTCTTTAAGTTATAAACATTGACCAAAGATCTTCACAACACCAATATCTTCATAATAAGCCAGTACTATTTCACTTGTATTCACTCTTCTTTTGTCAAGATACAACATCTTTTTGATGCATGTATGGACTCTCAAGGCGGCACTGATCCTCTTTAGGCACTCCGCTCATTCCATTGTCTTGTGGTTAGCCCTATTTATTGTTGAAGAACTCTTGCTTATAGAGGGACATTTAGTGTACTTTTGTGTATAGACAGGGCCTTGTCTCATGTGTGACTTAGAAGTTCTATAGATACCATATTCATGCCCTATTTTACTTTGTAAAATTCCTAATGAGGCCTCATATGTTTTTTTAATGTTATCAATTTTTTATTTTAACTTTCCATTTAATTGAATTACACAATGTTTTATGAGATACTTTATCTTTCGCTTCTACTATATATCATGTTCATAAGTGGTATAATAGAAATAGGGTTTGTTGATGATCACATATATCATTGAGAGGATACACAGACATGTAAGTAGTCTGATCATTCTACTCTTGATCCTACAATTAAGATTAAAGCAATAAGATCCAAAGCCTACTGAATTTATATGTGTCGAATGTCTAAGTGATGAGCACCCCTCAATGGGTAAAAGTATGAAGTGCTTATTAGTTAGGAATGAGAATCAAATAAAATTGAAAGAGGGGCATGTTGTTGAGGAGGAAGCATATAACAGCCCAACCTAGTGATATTGCTGATTTTTGACCTAAGCCCACATGACTTTACAATGCATTATTTATCGTGTAAGGTTTGCTTACTTATATACTCAATATTCTCATAGAGGTTTGCCTCCATTGCCGGGATTTTTCTAAACTCAATTAAATTCAGGAGCACATCGATATGGTTGATATATGAGTGACTCTAATAACATCTATTTTGACCCAACATGCTTGTGATAATGTCCACTTTAGGCCTAGGACCGCTCAACATTAAAACACATAGATATGGTGCCTCCAACAATAATTCCACCATTGGAAATTTACTTGCATTCTTTTTTTAGAAGATAGCACCACCAAGATTTTCTTCTCTTGTAAATAGGATTCACTCGTACCCCCCAAAAAAGAAGAGAGAGATGGCATCTCTACATTAATCAATCTAGATAAGGTGTTCTTCGGATAATAACCGTCCTAAGACTGTAAGTTCGAATCACTAAGAAAATAAATAGGATGGAAATACATTTTTATATTTAAAAGTTTCCCTCCATTGTGTTTCAATCTTCAAAAGAATAGTGGACTTTTCTTTAAGGAGAGCATACTGTTTAAATACGTCAACAATGAATGGTTTCTTCTGTTTTGAAAATCACTGGGTACTTAGTTGATTGATTTTCTTTCTTTCACTTAGTACTCTTCAATGGCTTCCGATTCTATTAGTTCATCGGAATGACAATGTGTTGGGTTGATATACAACGAAAGAACGTGTAAGCATTTTGAAACTTCTTAAAATTATTTTCGTTCTTTTATTTTTAATTCATTTTTTGTTTTAATTTATTTTTAATTTCTATTATTTCAAATATTTTATTCTAATATTTTCAAAAAATACTTTCTTATTATTTATATTTAGTTTCCTTCTCATTTTGACCTTTAACTTCTTCATATGATTTCATGTAATTTTTATATTTATTTATTTATTCTAATTTATTTTTCATTAGCATAATTTTATTAATATTCTACTTTTTGAAGTAAAAGTAGAATTCATTGTTGAATAAGGTTATAGTGTTACCTGTTCTTTTTCTTTAATTAATATTACCAATATCTATAATATTAACACTTTTATCAAACATGCATTTTTTGATGTTCAGCGAAATTTGTACTTTTAATTTTTATTATTAATTTAATTAAAATATACTAATTTGAAAAATATAATTTTTTTTAGAATATCAGTTAAGAATATATGTTTACTAATTAATATATTTTCAAAAGACAATATATATCTTAAATACATAACTTAATATTATTGATAAACACTCTTATTTTTCTAAATATAAATTTTTAATTTTAGATGATTAATTTTATTTATAAAATTTAATAAAATCTTCTAATTACACTCATGCAACCAAACAACACACTTGTAATTACACTATAATTACATTGTGCGAACAAACAAGTCAAAGTAATTGCTAGGTTAGTAATTACTACCCTAGTAATTACACCAATTCCAATTACCAGGTGGCTTTTCAAACAGACCCTTAGTGAGCTGCTGCTCAAAGATACCAAATACTTGTACCACACAGTATGACCCTCGAATTAAGAACAAACCATATCAGGTTTTGGTTAAAGGAGCCATATTAACATGGATTGTAGGTAGCTGGTTTTGTTAAGCCAAGACATGTGAAAACAATGACCAAGAAGCACCACCCTCTAATATTTAATAAAAGTAGTGATTATATTGATAGAGAAACAATATCAATAAGTTGGTGCTACTACAATGCATATTCTCTTATATTCTTTTTAAATTTTGGTTCACCTCATCATGTAAGTACTATTTTACATATATTCACTTCTCTTTTGTCAAGGTACTGCATCTTTTTGTGATGCATGTATATATGGGCACTCAGGGCGGCACTGATTCTCGCTAAGCACTCCGCTCATTCCATTGTCGTGTGGTTAGCCCTATTTATCAATGAAGCACTTATGCTTATGAAGTGACCTTTAGTATATATTTGGGTATAGACAAGGCCTCATATCATGTGTGACTTAGAAGTTCCATAGGTACCATGTTCATGTCATGTTTCATTTTGTAAAATTCCTAATGAAGCCTTGGATAGTGACATTATCTATCAAGCTATTTTAATTGTCTAGTTAATGAATTTCTCAATGTTTTATGAGATGCTTTACCTTTCGATTCTACGTACATATCATGTTCGTAAGTGTTAATAGAGAATAGGGTTTGTGGATGATAACATATATAATTGAGCAGTTACACAGAAATTGAAGAAGGTACCTGGTTCACTCCACTCTTGATTGAGCAATTCAGGTTAAAGGAATAAGTTCCAAAGCCTGTTGAATTCATATGTGTGGAATGAGTAACTGATGAGCAAGACTTGCAAGGCTCGAGCAATGACACCACTCATTAGATAAGATTATGAATTGTTTGTTAGTAAGGAATGAGACACGAGGATGAAATTGAAAGTGTACGTAGTGAGGAGCATGTTGTCAAGGAGGAAGCATATAACGACCCAACTCACTAATGATGTTGTTCATTTTGGGTCTAGTTCTGCATGGTTTTAAAACGTGTTAATTACTATGATAGAAGGCTTGCTTACTTATATATCCAACATTCTCGCAGAGGTTTGTCCCGTCTTATCGGGATTTTCCTAAACTCAAGTCCAAATCGACAATAATGCATGAGTGACTCTAACAACATCTATAATGGCCCAGCCCACAAGTGATAACGTCCGCTTTAGGCCTAGGCCTACACATCTTTAAACGCATAACTATGGTGTAAGGCCTACTTATTTATGTATCTAACATCCCTCTTATGTTTTGTCGATGTATGACTTCTTATCCTAAGAAGGGTATCTCTACACCCCCTCTTATACATGGGTGCAGCATCCTAACTAAAGTTTGTCACACCATATGAGATTTGCCTATACTCAGCATTGGATTTGCCCTGCCTTACAAAAGTTTTCCAATGTTTAGTTAAACTATAGTCCACATTGATAAGACTGATAAAAGAGTGACAAGGAGGATGCCAATTAATTGTTGCTGGATGAACGTTGAAGTTTGTGGAAATGCATAAGAATGCGTTCCCATATAGAGGACTTGACTGAAATTTCAACAAAAGACAATCCACTGCACTGAGTTTCAATATCTATAGAGTCTAGAAAAGGATCATATTAGAAGATTCTATTGTATGCATTCTTACCTTACATTTTCGTAAGAGGCTGTTTCTAACATTCGAATTCGTGACCTCTTTATCGCATGACAAAAACTTTATCTATTATGCCTATGCTTCTATTTTCTTACTAGAACAAATATTTAGATTATATACGCATAATAAAAATCATTATTATTCCTTTAGAATGCCGCAGTACCTTATTTATAACACATAATCTATATTGAGAAAGCAAAAAAGGCAATAAATATGAAGGCCAGTGAAGTTAAAACATATTCAAGTTAACACTTGGGAGCATTTATCATGGCAACTATTGATCAATGCTAGTGGAACTTTCTATCCATATAGATATTTATTACAATACTGATGTTGCATATTATCCTTCATTTAAGAGTTGAACCCTCCTTCATTTATTTTTTATAATAATATTGTCTTAATCGGGTTGGACAAGTTAAGTATCGAGTTTTGTCCATCTTTGAAAAGATATTCAACATAGTATTAATCTAAATTACTTTTTATATCTTTTTAAGCATCTTAATAAGCTAATACTCTATCGATTTCAACAATAATAATATTTTGCAACAAATTATTTGATGAAACGACAATCATCAACTTTATAATATATATTTTTGCCAAATATCTTGTAAACGACATATTTAAAATGTTTTACGAAAGATAAGTTTTAGAAACACTTATTTCAAGTCATACAAACCCCCCACCCAAAAAAATGAACAATTCCTTTAGACATTTTCAGTTGCCACAATCCGAACAATGTAGCCATTAAAATTGAAAATTGTCTAAATCTTATTTGTGCTTTTTATTTTTCATTTAAAAAAAATCAGAGAATCATAAATTAGAAATATTCTACAATAAAGTAGAGTTAAATAAAACACATCCTTTAGAAAAATTACTAGTTAAATTAGATACTCCACATTTACAACCTTTCCTTTTATGTCTCCCATAAAAGTGGGGAAAAAAGAAGATGCTTAATCCCAATGTTAATCATCATCCCAAAAAGAATGTTGGCCTTTGCCACGAACAAAACAAAGTGCAGAATCCCACAAACATTAGCTATGAGGTAAAAAAATACTACTAATATAAAGTGAGATGAGTTTTACCGTGTGGGCCTGATGAATGTTGTGTGATTCCTTTGACATGTGAGAGTGACTGGAAATGCCCTCAAGAAATATGGAGACTGTCATGATTATCAGTAATTCCTTGACGTAAAAGTTGTTAAATTGTAGGGCTCAACAAGAAAGTTTTCACTTATTCAACCCTGCCTAAGCCAAAAGCTTTAATCAAAAGCTAATAATTAACAATCCAACCCAAAACGAAAATATATTCAAGTGTTTTCGTTTCCTCATTCTCAATATATCATAGATACTGAACTTATAATACAATATTAAGCTATAAAACAACACATATTAACAACTTATGCAAAAGCTAAAGCTTGTACAAACAAAATTAATGTAAAAATAAAGAAAAACAACAACTGATTAAGCTAATACTACTAAGTTTCAAAATTTACCTGATCAATCTGATATGACAACTCTGCTCTCCTTGTTTGCTCTCATACAACTCTAATTCCTTCAAAAACAACAACAGGAAAAACTCAACTTCAGTACAAATTCATAGGCAAAATTGAGTTCAAAAGCAATAAAAAAGATTTTAAATAAAGTTTCCACAGAGGCAAAATTGAAGATTTGCCTCTGTAGGCCTAGTAAGAGACAAAGATTTCATGACACCATACTTCTTCAGCAGTGAAGCGGCCTCAAGGAACCAACCATCAATTACAAAGAAAATGAAATAAAGAAAAAACCCAAAATCAAAACTTTACTACCTTTAATAGTTGATAGTATAAATCTCCATACAAGCAAGGTGAAGGAAATTAGAAATCCAGAAATGGTGGAAAAGGAACTGTTGAATGGGCGGCCACAGAGACATAAACAACTGCGGATTAGAAAAAGTGAAGAGTTAGGTACCCAGTTTATGAAAATAACCCTAGGGCCACTTTTATATTTCCCCAAAGTCAGGTTCCACTGACCTATTTTGTGGATCATTGTATATTAGGCTTCTGCCCACCCATTATTTGATTATTGAACCAGGCCTATGACCCAAGCTTAATTTTAAAACTAAAAAAATTACCGATCAAGCCAAGAAAGTGATCAAACGAGAAATTGAGTGAATTAAAGAAGTGGAGAATTTCGTATCTGATTTGACTGAGAAAAAAATCTGAATTTAAACAAAGAAAAAAGGTCTGAAACAGTACAACTTATCTATTTGGTCACTCTATCCAGATTAGTTATATTTATGATAGTATTAAATCTATCAAAATAAATAATTAATGCTAAAATTAGGATATAAAAAATGTAATTATTTTTTCTTACATGTTAAAAAGTGAAAAATAAATGTAAAATTATTCAAATAATAACAAATAAAATTAAACAAAATCAAAACTAATAAATTTGAGGCAATACAACAGTGGGTCCATAAAAGATGGATGTCTCATATTTTGGCATTTTTAACTCTAAATACAAGGAGTTTATATATACTATATGTTAGTATTAAATTGTTGTTTTATATGGTTAAGATAAGAAGGCCACGTCAAATTACCATCATAAAGAAAAACTGAGGGCGCGTTCGGTATTAAGGAAAATATACTCCACAAAAAATATTTTCTTAAAAATTCATATGTTAGCAATTAGTTATATCAACGATTTCACGAAATAGTCCTCATATATGATGATAACAGGCCGACTCAATAGTCATTTTTGTGTCAAATTCCACACGGTCCTCATTCGTAATTAAATCTTAGACATACTTGGTCCACATTAATATATCATTATGGAAATCGCACAGTGTCTGACAACGTGTCAACCTCGAACACACAAAATGTTCAATCCTTGACAACTTAGCTCACAACATCACATAAAAGAAAATAACTTGATCTTAATATTTAATATTTAAATCATGAATTTCAATTGATACATAAATAGAACATGTTGTCGGGTGTATAACAAGCACAAACACATCAACATTGCAGTAATATAATCCCTAACTCGTACCAAAGCACAACACGAAAAATTAGAGCTAATATAATTCTGTCACGACCCGGACCTAGGGCCTACAAGTGACACGGAAAATGGTAACCCGAGAGTCCCTAAACAAGCCTCAAAGTATCCAAATTCACATCATCGGTTCGGAAGGCCTCCCATCTAGCCCAGATTGATTCTATGAAAAAGGGCATAACATCTTGCTCCGAACTCGGAAAAGATAATTCAAGGAGCTTCAATTTGATAGTTCGTGGGCCACCCAGTTCCTTTTATGCTAAGATATATGACTATTTAAAATCAACCCTTCAATTAGTACTTGTGAAAAACTAAGCCAATGGAATTCCTTTGAATTTGACTTGATGTAGGAGATCTATGATGGACTTAATCAATATAAATAAGCTTGAATTGAAGTCTTGAAACTGAAATTTAGCTTGAGCTTGAAGATCCCATGTGACACTACACGGGTCGTGTCAAGGACCGTGAAATGATACTTAGAAAAATCCTACCATGCAAAGTTACGAGACGGTGATTCCATACTTAGAAAACTTTCGTGTCATGAGCTATACGGTAGGCCACACGGCCCGGGACACACTTCACAGACCATGTGGGTGGCCGTGTGACCACACTTGGCCTTCTTTATTGGTTTTACAGGTGCAAGGCCATCATATGGCTCACCACACGACCTGTGAAGCACCATATAGTCCGTATGGGGTTCTGGTGTGATGTGCCTTAGCCCGAAACTCCCTGACAAGTCCCAATAATAGAAATAACGGCCAAGTACCCCTTCACTGGAAGCCACATGGTCCGTGTGACCTCATACGAGTCGTGTGGGCCTCCTATGAAGTGACACATGGTCAATTTTTCTCATGGGGCAACATTACAAAGTCCCATAAATTTGTTCAAAAATTCGGGTACTTACATCATCTCCCCCTTGGGAACATTCATCCCCGAATGTGAAAGAGCAAGGATTGAAGGGCTTGACATAGAACATAAAACATTCAAAACACAAGGTACAATGCATAGTTCATCATTTGAAAATCATAAAGCCCTTAAAAACCATATTAAAACAATATTCAAATCATTCAAAACATCATTAAAAAATATTTTCGTGCACATGTATGCATGTCATGACATGAGACTCAAGAATGGAAGAATTAGGACCATTGAGAATAGGAAGGACCTATACCATAGGCTTGAGTAGATTGGAAAGGACAGAAGTATCGTCGCATCATACTTGATTCCACTCCCCATGTAGCATTTCCCACGTTGGATCCTCTAAAGTACCTTCACCGAAGCCACATCCTTGTCATGAAGCCGCTTCACTTGCCTTATCTAAAATCTCGACCGAAGCTTCCTCCATAAGACAAGGTCTCCTCAACCTCAACACCTTCCAAAGGCAAAATAACGCTAGTATCACCACCAAACTTCCTAAACATAGATATATGCAAAACCGAGTGACTAGAGCTCAATTTTCGGAGGCAAATCCAACCTATAAGTTACATCCCCAATCCACTTCAACAATATCATAAGGACCTACATACCGGGGACACAGCTTTCCCTCCTTCCCGAAATGCACCACACCTTTCATAGGTGAGACCTTCATAAGCACCCAATAATTACTACAAAACTCAAGATCCTTCTTTCAACACCCAAGTAAGAATTTTGATGACTTCAAACCATCTTCAACCTTTCCTTAATCAATTTCACCCTTTTGTAGCCTCTAACACTAAATCCCCCCCTATAGAAGTCATTTTATCGTAATTCAAACCACTTTACCGGAGGTCTAAACTTTTACCCTATGAAGACCTAAATGGTGTTA
Organism: Solanum rostratum; assembly: GCA_029948455.1. Taxonomy (NCBI): domain Eukaryota; kingdom Viridiplantae; phylum Streptophyta; class Magnoliopsida; order Solanales; family Solanaceae; genus Solanum; species Solanum rostratum. The sequence goes on along the minus strand of CM057050.1, from coordinate 35,010,581 downwards.
TACCAATGCTAGCATGAAGGGAATTGTAGTAAACAAACTCAAGAAGTGGTAGATGATCACCCCAATTACCTTTGAATTGCAACACACAAGCCCTCAATATGGCCTCCAAAGTTTAAATATATCCTCTCGGTTTTGACCATTGGTTTGAGGATAAAAAGCAGTGCTCAACTTTACCTTAATACCAAGTCCTCCTCGAAACGACCTCCAAAAGTGAGGAGTAAATTAGGTATCGCAGTCCGATATGATAGACCTAGACATATCATGTAACCTCACCAATTACATCTGGAACACAAAACTGACCTTGATACTGTAGCGCACCATCTCCCCCCGGGAGGAAACCTCTATCTTATTGGCAACCAACCCCCTTTAACACAACCAATGATATGCACATAACCAATGATGGGTCTAAGTATTTCTTAGCCTTAACATCAAATACCAAAAAAGGATTTGGCCCCATTCTTAACATAAACGCCAACACTATTAGAGTCGGTCGTCCTAACAACGAATCTAGCCAAATGATGAACTACACCACCAACCTATCTAAGCTATTCGGAAATGCCAAAGTTGAAACCGATGTAAGCCGACCCTTTCAAGGTCTGAGAACTCACCTCACACCTACCCGACCATACAACTTGGCCTTCTTTCTAGTCAACTTGATCAATGGAGGTGCAACAGATGAGAAACCTTCAACAAACTTTCCATCATAACCAGCCAACCCAAGAAAACTTTGAATATCCAAAGAAGCAAGCATGTCAAACAATCCACATCCTTCACCAGCTCCCTTATTGACCTCATTTATAAGATTGCTACAATATCTTCCTCCCCTGGATTACATTACAAGCTCAAAGTAACTCTCCGTATTTGATAGGGAGGGATGGAGATAAGAAATCTTAAGATACGCACCATGGCACGGTTAGAATCATGAAAAGCTAAACCTTTCCTAAAACGCCTTGTATCCTCCTACCCATAGATGTGGCGCCTTCACACCCATGAATAAGACTCTACTTGATGTGGCATGTTGGACTCTGCGGACCATTTATCAACCTAGTGCTTCAATACCATCTTTGTTACGACCCGGACCTAGGGCCTAGAAGTGACACGGCGAATGTGAATCCGAGGGTCCCTAAACAAGCCTCACAGTATCCAAATCCACATCATTGGTTCGAAAGTGCAATCAAATAGTAAACACATAGTTTTAAGGGATGGGAAAGTAGGACTCACACTATAGGGATATCAAAAGGAAAGGGATTTACATGGATTCACATAGCACGTAGCACAGAAGAACTAAGGGGCGGGTAAGTATGACTCAATCTATGGGGGAAACACGGGGCTTAGGATCTTCCACATTTCCACATCAAACATACATACATAACATAATTCCCATAATAAATCCATGATAGCCATATCCAATAGATAACCGAAATCATAAATTCCAACTACAACACATAACATATAAAATATACGAGAGTCTACAAGATGTCCAACAATGCCTCTAGTCATAAGATCGGGCGGGGACCAAGACATGTCCCCAACTCACCCTTAATTAAGAAGATAAATAGAAAATAGGAAGGTGGTTTGCACTTGGAAAATAGGACTCACCACAATATCAACACTCCGAATTCGAACTACCTGCCAAGCGGTGGATGATCGTAACACATGGTCCCTACATGGTAAAATCATGTAGGCATAAAGTATGTGTTAGTACGTTTTAATGTACTAAGTATGTGGGCATGCAATGCATATGACATATCAACCTGCATTTCAATGTTAAATAACAAGGGCACATAATATAGAAAGATTCAACCATGGGTGGTCGCCAAGATCAGGAGAATTCCTGAGATGTTGTGATGTGTATGATTCAAGTCCTTACTTTTGATTGTTCTGTTTTGATGGGTCCAGGTTCCAGACTATCGTTGTATCTCCTTATGTGGCCTGTAAATTTTATAGAACCCCTGAGAATCTTCTTGAACCCTTTGATGTTTTTACTCCAGTGAGTGAGTCTATTCGGGCTGAGAGAATCTATAGAACTTGTGTAGTATCCACCCATCATAGGGATACTCTTGTTGATTTGATTGAGTTGGAGATGGTTGATTTCGATTTGATTCTTGGCATGGATTGGCTAGTTATGCCTCTGTTGATTGTAGATCCCAAATTGTTAAGTTCTGATTCCCAAATAAACCAGTTCTAAAGTGAAAGGGTGATTCTATATTGTTGATCGTGGATATAATGACTAAATCGGCTCATTTCTTGGTAGTTATGACAACAAACACCATGGAGGAATACACAAAGTTGTACATTTGGGAGATTGTGAGGTTGCATGGGGTTCCCTTGTCCATTATCTCGGATAGAAGAGCTCAATTTACCTCCCAGTTTTGAAGATTGTTCCAGAAGAGATTAGGTACTAAGGTGAACCGGAGCACAGCCTTTCATCCACAGACAGATAGTTAGGCGGAGCATACAATTCAAACACTTGAGGACATGTTGGGAGCTTGTGTTCTTCATTTAAAGGGAAATTGGGATGATCACCTACCATTGATTGAATTTGCATATAACAATAGTTACCAAGCAAGCGTTCAAATAGCTCCCTACGAAGCCTTGTATGGGAGGAGATGTAGATCACCAATTGGGTGGTTTGAGGTTAGAGAAGCAGAGTTGATTGAGCCTGATCTCGTCCACCAATCAATGGAAAAGGTCAAGGTCATTAGAGAAAGGTTAAAGACTGCCTAGAGTTGCCAAAAATCTTATACCGACATGAGAAGGAGAGACTCAGAGTTTTAGGTAGATGATGGGGTGTATATAAAAGTGTCACCTATGAAGGGTGTGAAACTTGAGTCCACGCTATGTTTGACCATATCAGATTGTAAAGAGGATTGGGAAGGTTGCTTATGAGTTAGAGTGGCCTTCCGAGTTAGATGGAGTGCATTCCATATTTCATGTGTTGATGTTGAAGAAATGCTTGGGAGATCCTGCCTTGGTGATCCCTGTTGATAGCATTAGATGAAACATAGCGTATCTTACGAGGAGGTTTCTATGCAAATCCTTGATCCTCAGATTCGTAAGTTGAGAAACAAAGAGATAGCTTCAGTCAAAGTCCTGTGGAGATATCAATTCATTGAGGAAGCCACATGGGAAGTTGAGGAAGAGATGAAAGCGAAATATCCCGACCTATTCGTGCCAAATGATGAGAGTGTTGAAGGTAAATTTCTTACCCTTCATTAAAGTGATATATCTATTCTTGATGTAACTTTCCATTCCCGAGTCCGAGTAGTATTAATTGAGGTTGATGGAGAGTTGAGTTTTGAGATGAGTTTTGAGTCTATTTGTGCCATAATATCTACTGTTACTCATCATTCGAGGATGAATGATCACAAGGGGGAGATAATGTAATTTCCGGTAAAATTACCAAAATACCCCTAGAGAGAGGATATATGTGTAATGCATCATCCGATGCTCACATGAAAAGGTAGGATTTGTGACCAGCATGAAGAATTTAGTGCGAAAATGGTCTCAGTCAATTTTTAGAGCGACCCGATCAAAAGATAATTTTTCGATCCAAAACACAAAACATTCTTAGTACACGACAGGGGCGCGTCGCGCACCCATCGCGGACCAGCACTTATATTTTTCTTAAAATTTTTGACAGGATTGAGAAAATTCGGTTAGAAACTTTTTCTGAAAATACATAGTACGTGATCAGTCCGCATCGCAGACTGGGTCTTTTCTGAGTTGAACATTTCTAAATTATTATGTGGGGCATTTTGGTCAATTCCTAACCCCTCCTAAAGTCTCTACATGATCTAATAAGGTCTTTTTGATGTAAAACATTTAAATAAAACCCTCGTTCTAAATCCTATTCCAATATTCTATCAAGGCTAGGGCTTGAGGAGAGAATAGAAGAGCTTGAGTTTGAGAGAATTAAGAAGAAATCCTTGACGTGCTTGATTGATAGCTGCATCCAAGGTATCTAAGGCTAAACTAAAAACATGGGATTGTTCTCTCATGTGCCCCATAGAGGTCATAGATGATTTGATGGTTCAAGAGTCTACATGCATGATTTCTTACTGGTGTTTCTCGAAAAATTGATTTAAATTACATGTTTTCCTATGTTGATGATCATCATACTATTTGTTTTCTGGAATTGAACATTTTTATTGAAGGACTTGCATAACCCTAAATGAGTAATGTAAAAAGCATGCATAATGAACTTGATTAAATCTAGAGCCTTGAGTTGAGATTGTTGATTGTGATGATGAGTTGATAGCATTTGATTGTCGTACGAGTCTCTATAAATGCACTCTACCGATGTGTCTATTCAATTGCTTCCTAATGATTATTTTAAATCTTGAGTATTTGAGAATATTGATTGATGAGAGGGTTAAAGCCCCTATGAGATACCGATCGTTGATGGGGAGTGAGTCCCTATGAGATTGGTTGAAGTTGATGTTTTATGAGCATTGAGATGTGGGAGGATTATCGAATACTGAAATAGTGATAGTTTGTCCGAATCGAACTCATAAAACTACGTCGCCAAACATAGGAGAGGCATAGAACCATCACATATATTATGTTCACTCGAGAATAATGGTCCCTGAAATCAATAGAGGACCTGTTGAGTTTGACTCCATATTGGGTGAGTTGATATGGCTTTTGAGCGTTCCCTACCTGGAAAGTTTGGAACAACTGTGATAACATCAGGGTGATTGTTGTACATTCACTGGCTAATAAGTGTGTTGTCGGATAAGAGAAACTCCCATAAGTTTCCTACCTTGAGTACTCCGAGTTAAGATGAGTTGAAATGAGATGAGAGGAGGTGAGCTCATCTGGGATGAGATGAGATGAGATGAGATGAGATGAGAGGAGGTGAGCTCCTTTGAGATGAGTTTCAGACTATTGATGAGTTGAGTTATTGATGTGTCACTTGTCTACTCTTTATTCTTACATAGATAGATATTTGATCATTTGATGTTATTTTGATGTTTACTTTAAGTTGATGTTAGTTCTATACTATTCTAACGATTTCTGTTTCTTTCAGCAATTTTACAAATCAGTACATTCCAAGTACTGATGTCTACTCTGGACTGCATCATTTTATGATGCAGAGGTAGGTACTGAAGATCATCAACAGGCGTTTCGTTGAAGATCTCAGATTTGCAGTTGATTTGGTGAGCCTCCTCTGCTTCGGAGGATCCCCTACATTTATTTCATCATGCTTTAGAGTTAGATTGAATTATTTCCTTTATTTTGATTTGGATAGCCATATGTCTGTCATTGTCACCACATGAGTAGTAATAGAAGCTTCATATATGATGGTCGAGCGTTGATGTTGAGATTGTGAGCTAGTTCTTTCTACTAGTTGTTATTATTATCTATTTATCTTGAGACTTTAGATGAGATGTTCCCATTACTTACTTATACTTTCGGCTGTTCAGTAACGTTTTTTGATTGGATGATGTGATGAGGCTAAGTGATTCGCTTGGAGACTAGCAATAGTCTATGAGTGCTGGCCACACCAAGAGTATCCTCCTGGGGCGTGATAGTCGTGCACCCTCACTTAGTCTAAAATTCACTATTAACTTCTCGAACTCGAAATCATGGCCAAGAACCTCTCCTCTGAAGGCCACACAGTCCGTGTCGGCCTCCAATGGAGCGTCACTTAGTCAAATTTTCACCCGAGCTAACGATATGAGATCTGATAAAGTCGTTCGAAAACTCAATTCCTTACATCATCTCCCCTTTGGGAACATTCGCCCCGAATGTGCAACGACAAGGGTTGAGAGCGTGACTTAAGACATGAAACATCCAAACACAAGGTATAATGCATAGTTCATCGTTTGAAAAAAAATGATAAATCTATAAAACCCATTTGAAATGTATTCAAATCATTAAAACATCACAACAAAATCATTTTCGTGCACATGTAAGCATGTCATGTCATGAGACTCAAGATCGAAAGAATTAGGACTATTTAGAAGAGGATCGACCTAGTAGCTTAGGCTTGAGTAGTTTGGAAAAGATGGGGACATTGCTTCATAATGTCTAATTCCGCCTCCCATGTAGCACTCTCCACGTGATGATTTCTCCATAGTACCTTCACTAAAGCCAACTAACTTGCTCAACATAGACACATGGGAGACAGGATGAATGGAACTTATGTCCAGGGGCAACTCTAGCTTATAAGCCACGTTCCCGATCCGCTCAATGATCTTATAAGGGCTAACATACCGTGGGCTTAGCTTACCCTTCTTACCAAAATGCATCACACCTTTCATAGGCCGAACCTTCACATATACCCAGTCACCAACATGAAACTTGAGATCCCTCCTCCTAACATCTGAGTGGGACTTTTCGCAACTTCGTCTCGTTTTCAATGTTTCCCTAATTAACTTCACTTTTTCCATAGCCTCTAACACTAAATTTGGGCTAATCAGTGCCATCTCTCCCAACTTAAACCACCCCACCAGTGACCTACACCTCTCCCATACAAGGCCTCCCATGGTGCCATACCAATGCTAGCATGGAAGCTATTTTTATAGGCAAACTCAATTAGGGGAAGGTTATCATCCCAATTATCCCTAAACTCCAACACACAAGCCCTCAACATACCCTCCAAGTTTTGAATAGTCCTCTTAGCTTGCCTATCAGTTTAAGGATGAAAAGCGGTGCTCAACTTAATCATAGTTCCAAGTCCCTTCTAAAATGACCTCCAAAAAGGGGAGGTGAATTGGGCGCCACGATCCGATATGATAGATCTAGGCACACCATGCAACCTCACCAACTCTTGGATGTACTACCTCGCATACTTCTCAGCACCATAGGTAGTCTTGATCGGTAGGATGTGCGCCAACTTGGTCATCCGGTCAATGATGACCCAAATGGGGTCTTATTGCCTTCGGGTCCGAGGCAAACCAACCACAAAGTCCATGTTCACATCATCCCAGTTCCATGTGGGAATCTCAATATCTTGAGCTAAGCCACCGGAGCTTCGGTGCTCTACCTTCACTTGTTGACAATTAGGACATTTGGATATAAACTTAGCTATGTCGTTCTTCATACCATGCCACTAGTATACTTCTTTCAAATCCCGATACATTTTAGTAGACCCTGGGTGAATAGAATAATGAGAGTTGTGAGCTTCACTCATGATCACTCTTCTAAGATCATCCACAACTAGGACACAAAGGCGGTCTTGGTATTGGACCACACCATATCCCCCCTGGAAGAGCACCTCTATCTCCTTTTCGGCAACAAGTTTCTACAACTCAAGTAACGATAGGTCTAAATCTTGCTTAGTTTTAACATCAACCACCAGGGAAGATTCTGCCCCGCTTTGAACACGGATACCAATCTCGCTCGAGTTGGCCAACCTGACAACCAACCTAGCTAACCAGTGAACATCCCTTGCTAACTCCCTCCTTTCCTCTTCAACATGCACCACACTTCACATAGATAGCCTACTGAGAGCATCAACCACAATATTGGCCTTGCCGGGATGATATTGAACACTCATGTCGTAATCCTTTAGGAGTTCTAACCATCTCCTTTGCCTCAAATTGAGATCCCTTTGAATGAATACATATTACAAAGTCTTTTGATCGTTGAACACATCAGCATGAACCCCATACAAAAAATGTCCCCAAATCTTCAAGGCAAAGACTATCCCGCCAACTCAAGATCATATGTTGGGTAATTATGTTCATGCACCTTCAACTGCCTTGATGCATACGCAATTACCTTACCATGTTTCATAAGCACACAACCCAACCCAATCAGCGAGGCATCACAATACACCATGAATACCTCCAAACCATTTGGTAAAGTCAAGATGGGACCCGACGTAAGCTTATCCTTCTAGGTTTTGAAACTCTGCTCACATTCATCAGACCATACAAACTTAGCCTTCCTTTGGGTCAACTTAGTCAACGGAGATGCAATAGACGAGAAACCTTCAATGAACCTTCTAGAATACCCAGTGAACCCTAGAAATTTGAGTATCTGAAGGAGTCCACAGCCTCGATCTTCTTCGGATCCAACTTGATATCATCACCGGACACCACATAACCAAGGAAAGCCACTTCACCCAACAAAAATTCACATTTGCTAAACTTGGCATACAATTTCTTTTCCCTCAAGGTTTGGAGAACCATTCTCAAATGATCCCTGTGCTCTTGCTCACTTCAGGAGTAAATAAGAATGTCGTCAATGAAGACCACCAAAAAACTGTCAAGGAATGGCTTAAACACCCAATTCATCAGATCCATGAACACAGCTGGAGCATCAGTTAAGACGAACGATATAACCACAAACACAAAGTGCACATACCTTGTTCGAAAGGTTGTCTTGGGGAATGCCACACTCCCGAACCTTCAACTGATGATACCTAGAACGAAGATCAATCTTTGAGAAATGAGTAGCCCCTTGAAGCTGGTCGAACAAGTCATCAATCTTGGGCAATGGGTACTAATTCTTAATGGTCACCTTATTCAGTTGCTTATAATCAATACACATCCGAAGAGATCCATCCTTCTTTCTTACAAACAACAATGGAGCACCCCACGACAAAATACTGGGCCTAATGAAGCCTTTCTCCAACAAATCCTTCAATTGCTCTTTCAACTCCGCCGGCGCTATACGATAAGGAGGAATAGGCGGAGTATCCAGAAGAAGATATATGTCGAAGTCTACCTCCCTTTCAGGAGGGATGCCGGGCAAGTCTTCGGGGAACACATCTAAAAACTCATTCACCATATGAACCGACTCAAGAGTAGGTGCTTCGAACTCCATATCCTTGACCCTCACAGTATGATAAATGCACCCCCTGGAAATCATTTTCTGTGCCTTGAGGTAAGAAATAAACCGACCTTTAATAGAGGAGTCACTACCCTTCCATTCAAGAACGGGCTCACCGGGAGGTTGAAACTTGACCTTTTGGTTTCTACAATCTATAGAGGCATAGGATGCATGCAACCAATCCATCCCAAGAATCACGTCGAAATCGAACATCTCAAGTTCCACGATGTCACATGGGAAAACATTGTGCAATACTGAAACCGAGGAACCACGGTAGACTCTATGTGCAATAACAGATTCACCCACTGGAGTATAAACTAAGAAGGGATCCTTCAATATCATGGGACTCAGACCAAATTTAATAGCCAACAAAGGAGTCACAAAAGACAAATTTACACCTTGGTCAAGCAAAACATAAGCATCAAAATCAAAGACTTTTAACATACCAATCTCGACATTTGGAGCTTCCTCAATATCCTGGCGGGCATGGAGTACATAGAACCTATTGTTCCTTGGAGCAACACCTTAGGGAACTCTTTGTTGGCCTTGCCCGCCTTGAGCCACCTGACCTTGGCCTCTATGGGCATTCTTAGGACAATTAGCAACCTTGTGATTTTTATTACCACACCCATAGCAAACACCCAAATCCCTTCAACAAACTCACATGTGGGGCTTCCCACATTTGTTACGCAGAGGATACTCCTATCCACCACCAACTAGTGCATTAGGAGGATATACCCAAGCATTAGTGACCCGAGCACCAGAACCTTGGCCCTGCTGGAAGTGATCAAAGCCAACATTCGAGAACCAGAGAATCCACCATAAAAATGGGCCCTCTTAGGATCATGGACCCTTCTGTCCTTTAGTTTTCCCCTTCAATTTGTTCAGCATACACCATGAGTCTAGAAATATCCATATCTCGTATGAGCATAGCAGTATGACATTCTTTTACAAGCAAGTCAGAGATACCAAAAACTAACTTGTTCATCCTTGCACGGGGTCAGCAACAAGTGACGGAGCATACTTGGAGAGCTTTGTGAATTTGAGGGAATAGTCCCTCACACTAATACCTCCTTGCTTGAGGTTGATAAATTTAAGTCATCTTGGCCTCCGTAAGCTCAAGAGAAAAGAAGCGATCCAGGAATGCAAATCTGAACTCTTCCCAATTGACATCGCCCCCGCAAACCCTCTCCATAGATGGTTGGATATACCATACCTGAGCCATACCAATCAATTGGTAGGCAGCCAATTCAGCCTTCTCCTCAGAAGTGGCACCCATAATGTTCAATATCTAGGTGAGCTCATCAATGAACTCCTGAGCATCCTCATCAGCCTTCGACCCATGGAACTCCAAAAGATTCATCTAGGTGAAGTCTCTCACCCTAGAAGCTGGTGTAGGGTCCCGTGGCAGATTAGCCTTCTTTGTCTTACAAGTCACCACCCGGTCCAGCATGGCGAAAGACGTATGGAATTCACCGTTTAAGATTGGTTCATCGATAGGCTATTAAGGGGCCTGATCCTCATTAGTCGGAGTCGGCCTTGGTAGGAGGGTTCTTCCTCGAGGCATCTTTTGAAATAGAGCAACGACATCGCCAGGATAGGGAGACCAAATATACGAGTCATAGCACGGGATAAGGCATGAAGACGTGAGACAATTCCTAGAATGTCTCCGTAGCCTCCCACGCATAGGCATGGTTTACTTCACACGCATGAATAGGACTCTACTTGGCAGGGCATGTTGGACTCCGAGGACCATTTATAAACCTAGTGCTCTGATACCATCTTTTGTCATGACCTAAGACTAGGGTCTAGTTGTGAGATAGTGAATGGGAACCCGAGCGACCCCAAATAAGCGTCGAAGTATCCAAATCCACATCATTGGTTTAAAAGTGCAATCAAATAGTAATCACATAACACTAAGGAATAGGTAAGTCGCACTCACACTATGGGGACATCAAGAGGAAAGGGATTTACATGGATTCACACAACACATAACATACAATAACTAAGGGGTGGGTAAGTAGGACTCACGCTATGAGGGCAAACAGGGCTTAGGATCTTCCACATTTCCATATCAACATACAAACATATCATAATTCCCATAATCAATCCATGATAGCCATATCCAATAGATAACTGAAATCATAAGCTTAAAATACAACACACAGAAATATAGAATCTACGAGAGTCTACAAGATTTCCAACAATGTCTAGTCATAAGATGGAACGGGGGCCAAGACATATCCCAGGCTCACCCTCAAATAAGAAAGTAGAAACAGGATAACATGGATAGAGGAAGGTTGCTCGTCCTTGGAAGATAGGACTCACCACAAGTTCAACCTTACTCGTCAAACAGTGGATAATCATAGCGCTCAGCCCCTACATGGTAAAATCAAGTAGGCATAGAGTATGAGTTAGCACGTTTTAATGTACTAAGTATGCAGGCATGCAATGTATATGACTTATCAAACCTTCATCTCAAAGTTAGATGACAAGGGCACAATATATAGAAACAATTATATATCCAAGGAAATAGTACACAATATGTCATGAAATTCTTGATGCATGAATGCAGTGATGTTCATACTTAGCGGAGATGTGACCTCACCCGACATATGTAAGACCAAGCGAGCGAAATACCCTCACTGGTACAGAGGTCATTTACTTGCCAAAGGTAAACCATACTTCACCTTATGGGAACATATCACATTTCGAAAAGGATTTCTCATATAATATCATATAATAATACTTCACCATAAGGAAACATAACCTATTTCGTATGAAGAAGCATTCCTTACGGGAACATATCCCATTTTTGATAGGATTCTCATAATATATGTTAGGCACATAATTCGAGGAAAGGGAGAGAGCCCTTGGGGATAGACTTGATGCCCCCAATCCATCCGTGTTAAGTCAACATCCCACGAGAATACATATAGCAATTATTTACATACTTTCAAAAAGGCAATAGTCATTTCAAATTCGATCAATGCACATTTAGGCTCTAATGCCAAATCATAAGTCATAATTGTGATACTCATGCAAGGAATAGCTCATTCACATATACAAGGTGGTGCAGGCACCCGAGATGCTCAAAGAGCCATAATCATAAGACATATGTGTGACCACATTCTTGTCATAACCAATATCTTATCAAAATCATTTCATAAAACATAATTGGGCTTAACCCACTTCATACATTCCATAAAGATCAATGTTCATGAATGCAAGTGTAATGCATGATGTGAGAATAACATGGGTAACATAGATTCAAGTTAAAATCAACATCATAATATGAAATTGAGTAAATCCATAATCAACATCTAAATCATGATATAAATCACCCATGCATAAATCAACTTTAAAGGGGACATGCATGTTCATAACTTCATAACTCGATGTAAATCATCATAATAGTGATCAAAGTAAATTAAAATCATAGGTAAAGTACAAACCACACATAATTGGATTTAAGATAATCAAATAATGAAAACCCATATTTAAATTAAACTAAAATTCATGAAATCAATTTAAAAGATTTTTAGGTCTTCTTGGTTGAAAGGGACCAAGAATCAATCCCACATACCTTAATTATAGATGAATTTGAGAAGAATTTAACTTGAATTTAAATCCCCCAATTTAACCCTAGCTTGAGTCTAGAGAGAAGGACTTAGAGGGTATTTTGGGAGTTGGGTTTAGTGTGAAAGTGTTTCCAATAATTAGAATAGAAAGGAAATCAGTTGATTTAGGGTTTTAGGGTAGGCAAAAGGTCATAAAACATAATTAAAATGAGCCATAATTACTTGAACTCGATTAATGAAACATATGGAAAAATGGGTCGTCAAGGCTACACGGGCACTTACACGGTCCGTGAGCCGTCACATGGACCATGAACAGTGCCTGTGAGGAGGCACTTTGACAGATTTCATGGTGCCAACACTTAAAACTTTTCCAAAGCATAGGGGTGCCACATGGCCGACTACATGGCCTGTGTGATGCTACACGGGTCGTGTCAGGGGTGCCACATGGCCGACTACATGGCCTGTATGATGCTACACGGGTCGTGTCAGGAGCCGTGTGATGGAACTTAGAAAATTCTTGCACGAAATAGTTACGAGGCGGTAATTTCGTACATAGAAAAAAATTCACGTTGCGAGCCACACAGTGGGCCACATGGCCCGTGACACACCACACGGACCGTATGGGTGGCCGTGTGCCCTCACTTAGTACGAAATTCGTTGTTGACTTCCCGTACTAGAAATCATGGCCAAGCACCTCACCATTGAAGGCCACACGGTTCGTCTGTCTTCACATGGGCCGTGTGGGCCTCCCATGGAGCGTCACTTGGTCAAATTTTCTCCCGGGCCAACGTTATAAGATTCGATAAAGTCGTTCGAAGACCCGGGCCCTTACATTCATCAGGTACAACAACATTAAAAAAAATGTGTAACCAATACTTACACATATTATATAATTCAAATTAGTCAGTGATTCAATTAGCTTTAAGTGGAAAAAATTTCAAATTTTTTAAAAAGAAAAAATTTAAGCAAATAGTATAATTTTTTTAAAAAAATACATAATGATAAATAATTTTGAAAGCAAAATATAAGATAACTAATATTTGTATTGAGACGGCCGATTTCGTCAGAATTCTCAGGTAACATAGTTATATTTCAATCTACATTAATATAAATATGTTTTTGTTGAACGCATGCATACTTAAATTAAATTAAGAAAAAGAGAAATGGCGAAATATGTTATACTGTAAATGGGTAATTTGAGTCTAAATCTTTCTTTGATTCTATAAAAAAAAAGAAATAAGAAATTAAAAAAAATTGAAAGTAAATTAATAGCTGTACATATGTAATTTTACAATTTTAGTCCATGTATAATTAATACTCACGTAACTTATTCCACCTTCTACCCGCATAAAATTATACAAAGATTTTCTTATAAGCTATGTGAGTACTAGTTATATAGAATTATTAAAATCCAACCAAACATCATATAAAGTTAACACATCAATAACTTTTACACAACATTTATAAATTATCAACTAAACATGGTATAAATTATGTTGACTTTTATACCTAATACAAAATTTTTACCAAACATGGTAAAAATTAATGTACCTTTTTATACATGAATAACATGACTCTTATACAGTAATCAAATGACCCCAAGTGTTTTAATGATTAAGAAGTAAAGGCAGTTTGGAAAGTGAAATTTGAATAAGCATAAAAGAGACAACCTGGATGAATAGGAATAGGGAATGGGAATAAGAAAGTTTTAAACCAAATTAAAATTGGAATAGGGTGATGTCATCAATAAATTACTCTCATTAGTATGTATGTATGAAACACTACCCAACAAACAAAACATTGCACGTCCAATGCATTCATTTTTTCTTAATCATTTAAAGAAGACGCAAATTCCTCCGCATGTTCAAACACTCTCCTTAGATTATTCACTTTTCAAAACCACACGATGAATGTTCCTTTAGGGCTCAATTGCATACACTACAATAGAATTATTCACTATGACATCAAGCCTAGCAATAGTTTTCTTGTAGGTACTGATGAAACTGCCAAGATCACTGATTTTGGGCTCTCCGTGACTTTGGGACAGGGCATCATCAACGAAAAACAAGAATCATCACGGGAACTGAAAGGTATATGGCGCTTGAATGTATACTTAACACCGAGTATGATATTTAGGCTCTTGGCTACACAATCTATCGGGGAAACTTAATATAGATCAAATCTGTCTAGACATCTTTACTAGTTGAACATCATAAGAATGGAAAGAAAAGGAAACTGACAGTGGCCTTTTGTTTTAGCCAAAAAGTGGACCTTTGTTTGTTCTTTGGTCACAATTTTTTTTTCTGATGGTGGATTTCTCTATCGTCACCATGGATGACTATCCAATCATTTTGCGATGAGGGTTTCCAGGAAACAGTCTCTCTACCTAAGTGGTAGTGGTAAAGTCTGCGTACATCTTACCCTCCCCAGACCCCACTTGTGGGATTTTACTGGGTATGTTGTTGTTGTTGTTGTTGGATTTGGAGAACATGTTCTTTCAAATTGGTTTGAAAACTTGTTGAACTGCACAATTTAGAATTGTTGACATATTCATGGTATTCATCGTGCGCAAAATGCTACTAATGGTAATTCTGCAAATAGCAGGAACTATAATAGAGAGAATGTAGAGTACATCCGGCGGTGAGTTCAACTCTAAAATTTGATACACTGAACAGTCATAAGTCAAACAGATCCTAAATTGTGCAGAATTGCTCCAGATATTGCTTGCAAGTAGAAGTCTGTGATAAAGAACGGCACAACTGTGTGGAGCATTTTGATGCTTCTCAATATCTTTTGGGTTGCACCATCCATCAATAACTCAAATCCACCGTTGAGAAGGCTAGACCATCCGGTATACAATGTTACTACTGACTAAATAACTAGGGAAAAAATAATGCTTATGGGAAGCTCTTAAACTCGCAATGCTAACTTTAAAAAAAATGCAGGAGAAATAATCCAATTACTTTCGCAAGCTGGAATTGATTAAAGATAAAGAATATATCTATCTGGTCCAGATTGAGAAGAAAGTTGATAATTTGAGAAGGAATTTAGTTGCACAAGAGATACAGGAAGTTAAACAGATAGCTCTGAGGTCAAATGTTGAAGAAGACAAGTCAGATATGGAGGAAGAGGATGCAAAGAAAAGAAATAATTGCTTTCTTTTGTACTAAATAAACTATGAACTTCTATAATAATATTAAGTTATATTTCTTGAAAAATTGTATTGTTAATGACTTAATATGCTAATTTTTGATTCTTTGGCCCATCTACTAACTCGCGTTTGATTACTAAAGGTAGTTCCTCGCCACCCAGGGATGTTCCGGAATCCAAAGGAGTAACTTATTGAGACCCATTGCAGGTAGCAGCAGTAACAGTTTCTTTTAAAGAGGTAGGAAAACCATTTCTGGTAGTTGTCGAGACAACAATAATGTCCAATGTTCCTACATTTTTTATCCAGCTATCATGTCTATTTCCATTTCAACCTCATTTTGATAACCCTCCATTCTAGACATCTTCCCCTCCTATCATGTCTATCTCCTTATAAATCAATTTGGCGTGGAGTTGCTGGGCCCTTCAGCATATCTGACTGTATCTGATCCCCGAGGTAAAATAATCCCCACAGGAAGTGGTCGCCATTCAATCCAGCAAGAACACCCACAAGGTGAGATGCAGCTCCAGAATTATCAGACAATCTTCTTAAAAGAATCAGATCTTTAAGGGTAGGTCAGGCTTCCAAAGTTTTAATGAATGCTAAAGTATGCATAAAGAGAACTCAGGCAAGTACATAACAAAGCAAATTAGCAAGGCTTATATATCTCTCTCTTTTTTTTTCTTTTTTTTTAATGAAGAAAAACTACACAATAGAACACAAGTGTGTGATATATATCTTAAATGTGCCAATGAAATAGTTTTTATGACTTTTTAGATGCCTGCATGATACAAGTTAAACTTACATTCAAGACACATAAACTACAGATTAATCAATCCATGTTACATATTTTTCCGTAATTGAGTCCAATCTCTCGAAATGGTTATGAAGATACAACATTTAAAATCAAACTCTGTGGAAGAGATGATGGCTACAAAGTAAGGGCGGCGTGGGAATCGGTATCGGAACAACCGGACCGGTAATTACTGGAACCGGGATGGAACCGGTACAAGGGGGTGTGAAATTTCCGAAACCGGTACCGGAGGTTCCAGGAAATTCCCCCTTACCTTACTGGTTTGGTACCAACCGGTATGGAACCGAACCGCACAGGGCCGCACTGGTAAATCCAAAAAAATGATTAAATTATTAAAATTTAAAGTTTAATTTCTTTACTTTAAATTAAGTTTAATATTTAAAATTAAAATTGAAGTTTAAAATGTTAAAGGTTAAATTAAAATTTAAAAATAGTATTAGTATTCATTATATAAATTTTTTAAATTTTAAAATGAAGTTTAATTAAAGTAGGCATAAAATATAAATATAAAAATTTTAAATTAACTAACTACAACTAGTTTTATAAGTATTTATACTTATATAAAAATTTTAAAGTGTAAAATAATTTTTTTTTGTAACTTTTTACTTTAAAAGTTTAAATTTCTAATTTTTTTAAATATAAAATTTAAATTTTAAAGTTTAAATTTTTAATGTTTCTTTTTATATTTTAAACTTTAAAGTTAATAAAGATTTGAGAAATAAGGGGGTAAATATATTAAAAAAAAAAATCAAAACTTAAATAAAAATTAAAATTAAATGAAGATAATAATATTAAAAAAAGAAATACGGGGAATAGTCTATAATTTTATTATGTTATTTTAAAATTTATATTGTACAATGTATATATATTAGAAATAAACATAATTTACACAGCCGCCTTCTAGGAAAGCATCTGTTTCAACTCGATCTTATTTATTGTAAATTTGTAATACACTGATAATACCTTAAACAACTTTGAAATTCTTGCCTAAATGTTTCTAACATTTCTAGTGTTACATTTTCTGGAATCGGCTCTTGAGCTTGTTCCTCCAAAAAATCCATGATGACTGCACTTGATTCCGATAAAATATTATCTATATCGGCTTCAAACTGAGAAGGCAAAGTTCGACGCCCTAAATTCTTCCGCTCCGCATTTATCCAATCTCGCAATACAACTGAAACTTCCAAGCTATCTGCTGCTAGTGAATGTCTATGGTCCCAAATTGGAATCTAGCATCACTAAAAAAGTCTTCCGAAGCCACTGACGATGCTTGAATAGCGAGGACATCATGAACCACCCGTTGAAGTATTGGAAAAGCTTTACCACGATTCTTTCACCATGCCAAAAGTTGTTGCTTCCCCTCTGTATCCTTAATGCTTTCTGTAGCCTGGTTAAGATATTTATCAAATTCATTGTTTTCTTTAGTGTAAAGTCCAAGATGAAATTCTAACATGCCATTAATATCATCCTCGTATCTAGGCTTAGATGGTTGTGGTTCTTGATATTGTACATTTTCTACTAAATTATACTCTTCTAAATCAATCAGTTTCCTAGCTTCTGTCCTAATGCTACTTTCAACTACATCTAAATTATGTTATTGATTATCTTCATCGTTTTCAATTTCTAAGTTTGCATATATACTATCTACCATTTGAGATACTCCGACTTCTTTGTAAGCCGAGTTAAATAAATAAACAGTTAAATAAATCCGAGGACTTGGAAAAAAGTATTTTCTAAGTTTTTCAATCATTTTTTGAACAGGCTCTCTAAATTTTTGATTATTTCTAAACAAAGCAAATTTAGTACAAATAGCACAAATACAAGGCAAAACAGAACAAATTGTAGAATAATAAAGACTAGAGATTTGTTTAGTGGCTAAATAAAAAACTCTTAAAAAATCAATTAAGTCCCTAATATCATTCCAATCATTTTTATCTAGTCGGTAAGTCATATATGCATTATGGTCATTCCAAACCATTGTAACCTGTCTCCTATATTCATAAGCTACTTTTAGAATTTCATACAACGAATTCCACATAGTAGCTACGTTTTTGGGAATTTTCCTAAAAGACAAATTACTTTCAACGCACCAAATTTCAAATTCTTTATGCCTAGCCTTTACTTGACATTTAAAAATAAAATGACATGCAATTTCTACTTTATTACAACCATTTTCAAATAATGACACACTATCTCTAACAATTAAATTATAAATATGAGCAACACATTTTATATGAAAACCGTCTTCGTAAACAATACTAAGAATATGTCTTAAATAATCAACAGCACGTTTATTACTTGAAGCGTTATCTAAAGTTACACTAATTATTTTACTAGAAATACCAAAAAACTGTAAAACATCAAGAATAGTCTACAATATAAGAACCAGTTTTACGCATTTCACAACTTTTATATCCTAAAATTCTTTTTTGCATATTCCAATTTTCATCTATCCAATGGCCCGTAATTGTAAAATAATCATTACCGGTTATACTACGATCCATATCAAAAGTAATTGCTAGTCTACAAGTATTATAAACAAATAAACATCGAAGATATTGTACAGGTCGTGCCTGATAATCAAAAACAACTTTTTTTATTGTATTTCTAGAAAACCCATTAAAAGATGTGTTATAAACAATTTGAATATAATAAATAAAACCAGGAATTTTGGCAAAACTAGAAGGCAAACCAGTAACGACAATCATTTTGGCAAGTTCGTCTAAGTCATATTGTCCATTATAAGGGCGATGTGTACTAGGACCAGAATCATTAGTAGAGTTTAATTGCGACTGCACCATATTTTAGCCGCCCACGGATTCTTCGGGAATGGGAGTTTCATATTTTTTGGCATCTGCAATGGATTGAGCATGCAAAAATTCTAATTCACAATAATGCATTAAATAATTTTTCAAATGACCCGTCCCATCCCCCTTTTCTGAAGTTTTATGGTTTGAAACATGCTTACATTTATTACAAATCGTTTTTATTTTATCTTCATTGTGTGTATAAAATTGCCAAACAATAGATTTTTAACACATTCTATCCTAGGCCTACTAGATGTTGATGGTTGTATGGGGGGAGCGGGAGCGAGAGGGGGCGGGGGAGAGTAGTAGCAGTATAAGGGGGTTGAGTTTCATCGTTATCAAAAGTATCGTCGTCCTCATTAATTTCAATATCATCTTCTGGTAAATCTTCATTAAAACCAAATTTATGTTCAAGAAATTCGTGATCTAATTCCTTATTAGAATCAATATTATAAAGAGTGTCATCTACATGTGTAAAATCTTCGGTATTAAATCTAAGTGGTGGTTGTCTTGTAGATTTAGACGAACTATCACTGGATTTTTCACCGGTTAAAGCTTTGGTTATTTAACCGAAAAAGTACTTTTCCCTTTCCTTTTCTATCGAAATCCATGTTAAATTAAATTAAGCAAGTAAAGATTATATGTATAAATTCAAGTTATGAACTTATAATTTATGAATATAAAAAAATTAATTCAAGTAGACAAGTAAAAATTAAAGAATAAAAACTAATTAGAAGAACAAATAAGTTGGAACGAAGATACCAAACGTTTGTGTAAAACCATATGTAGAAGCCGAAGTTGCTGAAAGCTGAAGCTTGAATATGCTCCAAATTGATCCACCAAAATTTGCTCCAAATTGCAATTACCACACCAAATTAAATAGTAATTAAATTAATTGAATAATTGAAAGAGTAAATAATTAATATTTATAATTAATTTGAGAGAGGTATGTATAATTATATATAATTATAAATTTATAATAGTGGAGAAAATTGAGAAATGAGAGAGGTAAGAATATTGAGAGAATTTGATTGAAAAAATATGAAAGATTTAGGAGTATTTATAGTTGAAAAATTATTGAAAAAAATTAAAAAAATCAAAATTTAGCCGTTCAACGGCTAAATATTAATGGGCAACGACCAGGTTACCGGTTGGGGGCCCCACCCAAACGGTAACCTTTTTAGAAAATAAAAAAAATTAAACCAGTAATACCGGTCCGGTACCAGTCCTGAATCGGTAGACCGAAACCGTTAATTACCGAAAAAATCCCCCTTCCCGTGCCGGTACCCCCTCCCGTTACCCCTATACCAGCAACTACCGGTAAAGTGCCGGAACCGGTCCAGAACCAGTATGGAATCGGACTAGAACCGGCACCTACCGGCTCCGTTGCCAGGTTTACTACAAAGTATGGACAACGGGGACACAAAGGCACAAACACTGCAACAGATGTGCATATGGGGATCCATCAAAGCTCAATATCCAAATCTAATGACAAATGTGGGCTAGGACTTGGCCCTCTAAAAGAGCTATTTCCAGATATGTTTTGTCTAAGCCTGTCCCCAGAGGCTACAATTGAGGATACTTGGAGTTTGCAAGGCTGGAACTTTTCTTTTAGAAAACTATTGAATGATTGGGAAGTAACTAATCACTAGAGCTACTGAGCTAACAAAGAACCTGTAGATCCTCAGTGGTACAATCCAGAATGAAGATTCCATTATATGGAAAGGGGTTCGCACGAAAGTGATCAGTCTATTTCCTTTTGAACTCCCCCAGATAGCAAGTACAAAGTTGTCACTGCAGGAAATCTAGAACACAAAGCTCCATTGAAGGTGATGCATTTTTCTTGGTTGGTGAACAAAACAGTATGTCTGACTCATGAAAGTCTACAAAGCAAGTACAGATCAGAAAGTCATAGCTTTCGGCTAGTCTACTGCCCTTTCTTACTAAAACTCAAGAGAGATAAAGAGAACTTACTTGTGCACAACAACATTTCTACACTCACAACAAGTAATGATTTCTTCGTGAAAAACTACATCACTGCAAATTTAACAATTTTTTTTCCTGCATGTTCAATAGAAAAGACAAGAAATTCAGTAGCTGACCAACTCTTTATCCAACTTAAGTGAAGCTTGTATTGAGTCTTCTGGTTTTGACATTGAACAAGGATCTAGATTCTATCAAAGTGCTCCGCTCAGCTTCTTTTGTCACATAGAATCGACATTACCATATGAATATGAAGAATGAAGAATGAAGAAATAAAATGTCATTTCTTACAGAAGGGGTTTTGAGAACAACAAACACAACCTGTTGTGGTTAGAGCATAAACCTTGTTGCACAAAATAATTCTCTCTAGTATATTTGTCCATTTAAGGAAATATGATCATACAATCTTTATCTTTGCAGCAAAAGGAAAAAGGAAGATCCAACCAGAGTGCAGTAAGCATTGATGTTAAACTATTTTCAACCTAAAATTTTAACAAGTCAGTAAGTTGACTTCGGAGTAAAAAGTAACACAATATCCTAATACGGGACAATTGAACTGCTCTCAAAATAATTAGGAATTGAAAAAGGACCTAACAAACAGCAGCATATTTTGAGTAAATTGTCAAATCTTTCGCTTAATCAAGTCCCTTAATGATATAGAAGATATTATTATAGCACTTGTACTGAATTCAAACTTACTTGAGAGTTGAGAATTTTAGAAGTTAGTACTGTCTATTCGCACTATGTGCAACATGCCACCCCTTACATATGATGGAATATTACAATTTTTTAAAGATGAATATTTTATCCATCAAAGACGGATAACTGTTACTGTGTTTTTTTAAAAAAATCTATGTTCAAAAATGTGGCACTAGTGCGGATATGCATGGAGTCAGAACTGTCCAAAAATAATGTCGAGCAGCAGCGTGAGGCCTGTCTTCTTCTCAACCATTTAACTGAAGAAGTTCTTCTATAATTTAGCACTTGAAAGTTCCTTTCCCTCCATTTTTCTCCCCTTCATTTTCCATGCACATTTCATCACTAGAACCCAAGATTAACTATAGCAAATTTGAGTTTGCATGTGAATCCGTTGATGGTTCTTTGAGTTTGCTGAAATTACAAGAGTTTGAGGTACCACTATTTTTGTAATAGGTTATCTGTTTTATTCTAGGATGAAATAATCCACAATCTCAGTTACAGTGAGGGGATTAAATTTCTTAAGGACACAGAGTGAATTTTGTGGACTCGGATAGTTTAACATAATTTGATTTTATAATCTATTTCTGCACTACGATTAAATTAGGAAGAAGCTTAAGGAATTTTATTATTTTTTGTTCTTTTATTTTAATTTTCTGACTTCTTTTTTTAGAGGTTAAAGATATAAGAACTTCATTGTTCAAATTCATTCTGTTGATAACAGAACCTATCTTTATTGTTAGTATTCTACATACTAAATTTTTTGTCTTCTTGTGATAAAAAAATGACCAATCCAAGTGAAGTTAATGTTAGAACGATGAATGCTACCGGATCATCTATTGCACCTCCAAATCATTTAAATGCTGCCCCTATAATTCACCGATGAAAAAACCAGCAAAATTTATCGGTGTCGATTTCAAAAGGAGGCAGTAGAAGATGTTTCTCTCCTTGACTACCCTAAGTCCCAAGAGATTCATTAGTGAGAATGTTCTTGTACTGTCTGAAGGAACTTCGGATGATGAACGACTCTTAGTGACTTAGTAACTGAAGCTTGGAAGCACTCAGATTTTCTATGTACAAACTATATTCTGAGTGTCTTGCAAGATGATATGTATAATGTGTACAGTAGACTTCAAAATAACTTTTGGGTGCTTGGAAAAGAAGTACAAAATTGAAGATGTCGGAATGAAAATTCTATATAATTTTATATAATACCTGGTTGGAACATATTAAATTTGTTCTTAATACTCATCTGTAGGATTGATTGTGAATAATACTTTTCAATTGAATATCATCATTGAGAAGTTACTCCCACTTTGAAAGGACTTCAAGAATTACTTAAAGTATAAAGACAAGGAGATGACTATTGAAGATATCATCAGATGCTTGAGAATCGAAGAGACCAACAAGGTGACAGAAAAGAGGTCACAAACAAATTCAACAATAGCAGGGGAACATTTTGTTGAAGAAGGGCCAAATGTCAAAAAGAGAAAGAAGTCATCTGGGCCAAAAGGCAACCTCCCTATAAAGAGGTTCAAAGGTAATATATAATTGTGGAAAGGTTGGACATAAAGTTGTTGATTGCCGCTCCTCAAAGAAGTAAATTTGCGACTCTTAGTGACTTAAGCTTGGAAGCACTCAAATTTTCTATGTACAAACTATATTCTGAGTGTCTTGCAAGATGATCTGGACAATGTGTACAGTAACATGAAGAATTCCAAAGAACTTTGGGATGCTTTGGAAAAGACGTAAAAAATTGAAGATGTCGGATTAAAAAATGTATTGTGGAAAAGTTCCTTGACTACAAAATGATAGACACTAAAACTGTTATTATACAAGTTCAGGAGTTGCAGGTTATAATTCATGATCTCCTTGCAAAAGGTATAATTTTTTATATAATACCTGGTTGGAACGTATTAAATTTGTTCTTAATACTCACACAATCTTTAATGTAGGATTGGTTGTGAATGATGTTTTTCAATTGGTTGCCATCATTGAGAAGTTACCCCCTACTTTGGAAGGACATCAAGAACTACTTAAAGTATAAACACAAGGAGATGATTGTTGAAGATCTCATCATATGCTTGAGAATTGAAGAGGGCAACAAGGCGACATAGAAAAGCCACAAACAAATTCAATAATAACAGGGGAAAATATTGTTGAAGAAGGTCCAAATGTCAAAAAGAGAAAGATGACATCTGGACCAAAAGGCAACCTGCCTAAAAAGAGGTTCAAAGGAATTTCATAATTGTGAAAATATTGGACATATAACTGTTGATTGCCACTCTTCAAAGAAGCAAATTTATGACTCTTAGTGACTTAAGCTTGGATGCACTCAAATTTTCTATGTACAAACTATATTCGGAGTGTCTTGCAAGATGATCTATACAATGATCTATACAATGTGTACAGTATTACGAAGACTTCCAAAGAACTTTGGGATGTATTTGAAAATAAGTACAAAACTGAAGATGTCGAAACGAAAAATTCATTGTGGTAAAGCTCCTTTACTACGAGAGGCCACAAACAAATTCAATAATAGCAGGGGAAAATATTATTGAGGAATGGCCAAATGTCAAAAAGAGAAAGAATCCATCTGGACCAAAAGGTAACCTTACTAAAAAGAGGTTCAAAGGCAATTTCATAATTGTGAAAAGGTTGGACATAAAGTCGTTGATTTCTGCTTTTCAAAGAAGCAAAAGAACAAGTATCAAATAAATATGATTAAGAAGAATGTAGAAATGGAGAACCTATGTGTTGTGTTGACTCAATGCAACTTAGTAGTAAATCCCAAGGAGTGGTAGCTTGATTTTGGAGCCACTTAACATATTTGTGCAATTAAAGAAACTTTTGCAACATATGCCTCCCTGCACCTAATGAGACGATTTTCATGAGAAATTCTTCCACAACAAAAGAAGGATATGGAAAAGTATGTTTAAAGATGACATCCGATAAGGTGGTGACTCTAAAAAGAGTTTTCCTATTCCAGAAATGAGGAAGAACTTTGTCTTTGCTAGTGTCTTAATCAAAAATGGGTTTAAAATGTGGTCTTGTCTCAGACACAATTGTAATTAGAAAAAATGAGATATATGTAGGAAAATGGTACCTTACTGGGGGGGGGGGGGGTTTTGTTATCAAACTGAATATAATGGTTGCTGAAAGTAATAAAGTTAAGGCTTCTTTTTACTTAATTGGGTCAAATGATCTATGGCATTCATTTTTATGATATGTCAATTATAACCTTGCGAAAAATAAGTACTTTGAATCTATTGCCAAAGTTTGAAAACAAATGATCAACGTATCAAGTCTGTGTTGAATCTAAGTATGTTAAGCATCCTTATAAGCCAGTTGAAAAGAAATCAACTTCCGTAGACTTAATTAACATAGATCTTTGTGACATGAAGTCAATATCATCTCGTGGTGGAAAGAAGTATTTCATAACATTTATTGATGACTATAAGCGATACTGCTTTGTTTATTTACTTAGTTGTAAAGATGAGGTAATTGAAGCATTGAAACAGTACAAAAGTGAAGTTGAAATATAACTTAACAAAAAGATCAAAATGATAAGGAGTGATAGGGGTGGTGAATATGAATCTCCTTTTGAGGAAATATATTTGAAATATGGCATTATTCATCAAACAAGAGCCCCTTACTCACCACAAACCAATGGAACTATAGAAAGAAAAAATAAAAACACTTAAGGAGATGATAAATGTCATGTTAATTAATTTTGGTCTACCCAGAACTTGTGGGGGGAAGCTATCCTTACGGTTAGTTGAATACTCAATCGAGTTTCCCATAGTAAAACACAATCTATTCCATATGAAAAGTGGAAACATAGAAAGCCCAACCTTGAATACTTGAAAGTGTGGGGGTGTTTGGCTAAGGTCTAGATTCTTAAACATAAAAGGAAGAAAATAGGACAACAAATGATTGCTTGTGCGTTTATAGGATATGCTATGAATAGTAAAGAATATCGATTTCTGGTGCATAGATCAGAAAATCTTAACATTCATACTAATCGATGATTGAATCAGGTCCCTGAATTCTTTGAAACAATATAACCATATAAGAAAGAATATAAGTCACCTAATGACCTCGAGAGGAAACAAAGAAGAGTGATCATAAAGAGGAAAATCCAAGGCTTAGCAAACGTCAAAGGATCTCTACTCCCTTCGGATCAGGTTTTGCAACATTTTTCCTAGAAAATGAGTCTCATACCTTCAGAGAAGCTATACTATTTTGGAAGCACAATATTGGAAAGAAGTAGTCAATAGTGAGATTGAATCCATATTGAATAAGCATACATAGGAATTGGTTGATCTTTCTCCTAGAAATAAACCCTTAGGGTCCAAATGGATTTTTAAAAGAAAAATGAAAGCTAATGGAACTAGTCAAAAATATAAAGCGAGGTTGGTTATTAAAGAGTTTAGACAATGTAAAGGTCTTGACTACTTTGATACATACTTACCAGTAACTAGAATGAGATCAATTCAAACATTAATAGCACTAGCCGCGACGCACGGTTTAGAAATTCATCAAATGAATGTCAAAATAGCTTTCTTAAATGGAAATTTGGAGGAGGATATTTATGTGGAACAACCAGAAGGGTTCATAGTTCCTGAAAATGAAAAGAAGGTGTGCAGACTTGTTAAGTCACTGTATAGACTGAAACAAGCACCCAAACAATAACAAGCAAATTTGACCATACAATGTTGTCAAATAGTTTTAAAATTAACGAGTTTGACAAAATATGTGTACATTAAGTACACCCCAAATAAGATTGTCATTGTTTGCTTATATATGGATGATATGTTAATAATGAGTAACGAAAATGCTAATATAAGCATATTCTTGCTAGTAAGTTTGATATGAAAGATCTAGGAGTTGTTGAATTAATATTAGGAATTAAGATTCAAAAACTCTTCAAGATCTAGCATTGTCTCAATCTCATTATATCCGAATAGTACTAGAGAAATTCAAGTACTTAAACTACAAATATGTAAAAACCCCAATTGATCTGAACCTTGATCTTGATTAGAACAAAGGTGAAAGTTAGTGACACGACCTGAGCCTAGAGCCTAGATATGACACGACGAATAGGAACGCAAGAGTCCTCAAATAAGCCTCAAAGTATCTGATTTCCACATCATCGGTTCGGAAGTGTATTCAAAAAATAAACACATAATTCTAAGGTATGGGAAAGTAGGACTCACGCTATGGGGGCAACACGGGGCTCAGGATCTTCCACATTTCCACATCAAACATACATATGTATCATCATTTCCATAATCAATCCATACTAGCTATATCTAATAGATAACTGAATTCATAAACTTCAAATACAATGCATAGTATATAGAATCTACAAGAGTATATAAGATGTCCAACAATGCCTCTAGTCATAAGATGGGATGGAGGCCAAGACATGTCCCGGGCTCACCCTCAATTAAGAAGATAAACAGAAAACAACTTAGGAAGAAGGAAGGTGGGTTGTCCTTGAAAGATAGGACTCACCATGATATCAATTATCCAAATTCGAACTAACCGTCAAATGGTGGATGATCGTAATACACGATCCATACATGGTAAAATCATGTAGGCATAGAGTATGCATTAGTACGTTGGAATGTACTAAGCATGTGGGCATACAATGCATATGACTTACCAAACCTGCATTCAAATGTGAGATGACAAAGAAACATAATATAGAAGAATTGCATATTCAATGGAGATATATATATGCAAGATGCCATGAAATTTATGATGCATGTAATGCAATAATGCTCATATATAATGGGGATGGACTATAACCAACAAATCAAACTTATGCGAGCTATTACATGAATTAGACTGATTAGGACCTCCCACAAGTAGGGAGAAGATTACTTGCCAAAGGTACATCACACCTTACGTACCCACCATTTTGGTAGATTGTCATCTTCCTTACAGACCCACCATTTCGGAAGGATTTGCAGCCTTTATATATTATATCAGATTTTCATATACGTATAACCATTCCTTACAACCTGGTTATTTCAGCAATGGTGAACGCTCCTATGTTGGCACATAGTTCAAGTAAAGGGAGAGGGCCCTTGGGGATAGCCTTAACACCCCCAATCCGTTGGTGTTAAATCAATAACATCCCATTTGAATACTTATACATATACGTTCTTTCAGGAAATGCAATATTCATTTCAAAACATTCATTACATATTTAGGCTCAAAATATCAAATCATAGTTCATACTTACACATGCTCATGTAGGGAATAACTCATTCACATTTTTTTTTCCGTAATGGTGCATACACCCATATTGCTCAATGAGCCAGAATCATAAACATACCGGTGATCACCTTTTTGTCATAGCCAATATCTTATCAAATCATTTCATCAAATAGTTGGGCTTAACCCACTTCATAATTTTCATATGTCAAAGTCCATGAAAGCCATGCAATGCATGATGTGAGGATAGCATGGGTAACATAGACTCAAGTTAAAATTCAATATCAAAATATAAGATTTAGTAAATCCATACTTAAATCCACATGTAAATAGTAGTATAGATCACCCATACATAAATCAATTTTAAAGGGGACATGCAGGTTCATAATTTCATAACTCAATGTAAATCATCATAATAGTAATCTAAGTGACTTGAAATCATAAGTAAAATACAACCCATGCATCAATTGAGTTTAATAAAATTAAATACGAAAATCTCATATTTTAAGTAAACTAAATTCATGAAATAGGTTGAAAACTCTTTGGGTTTTCTTGGTTGAAAGGGACCAAGAATCAATCCCACATACCTTGATTAGGAAGATGAATTTGAGAAGAATTTGGCATGAATTCAAAACCCCAATTGAATCCTAGCTTGAATCTTGAAGATGAGAGTTGGAGAGAATTTTGAGAGTCTAATTCTAGAAACCAAGTGTTAGTCTTGAATGAGGGTTTAGAATTAGCGTAAGAGGAGTTTAGGAATATAAAGGGGGATTATAAAGGTCTTAAAAGCCTTGGGGATGGGTCAAAATATAAAAAATACCTCAATAAAATGCCCCTTTAAAATTTTAAAAAAGTTGAAACGGTTGGCTTCACGGTCAGTGAAGGCCTTCCATGTAGCCCAGACAGATTTTACGAAACACGGCATAACTTCTTGATCCGAACTCGGAATGAGGTGAGACTAGATGTGTTGGAAAGATAATTCAAAGAGATTCAATTTGAAAGGTCATAGGCCACCCCAGTTCCTATTGTGCTAAGATATATGACCATTTAAAGTTGACCCTTTTATTGCTACTTGTGAAAAACTTAGTCAATGAAATTTCTTTGAACTTGACTTGATGTAGAAGACCCATGATGATCTTAAACAACATAAATAAGCTTGAATTGAAAGCTTGAAAGTGAACTTAGCTTGAGCATGAAGATCCCATACTTGGAATTTTTCAATGAAGTCACCTTCAGGTGAGGGTACACAGACTGTGTAGTGTCACACGGGCCATGACACTACCCGTACCCCTCTCCTTAGAAAAATTCTATGATCAAGTTACGAGACGGTGATTCCATACTTAGAAAAATTTTCACTTCGGAACCTTTACGGATGACCTCATGGGCCGTGTCACCCCACATGCGCCGTGTAACCATACATGGTCCCAAATGTTGGGTAATGCCAAAATCCTGCCTATGGCAAGGCCCATGAAGTGGTTGGGGTAGCCTTGGTCATAGTCATGATCGAACATGGTGCTTGCAATTGGTGGACTTGGTTAAGAAATAAAGTTACACCTTTGCTATCAACTATAGCTTTTGGCATAATGGTAAGCGCTTGATCCTAACAAGTGGTATCGGAGCCTAGATCATGGGTTCGATTCCCACGAGCAACATGTATATGAGGCAGCTGTTGGGAGGGGGATTGTTGGGTAATGCCAACATTCTGCCTATGGCAAGGCCCATGAGGGGGCTGGGGTAAGCGCTTGATCCTAAAATCAGAGCTGTGGGATTTCAAGCCAAGGCCATCACATGGCCCACCACACGGTCCATGAAGTGTCACACACACCATGAGGGGTCCAAGTATGGTGTGACTTAGTTTAACACACCATATTTAAGGCCCAAACATCCTCCATGGGACAAGGTCCACTCCTTAGAGCCTCCACATGGGTCGTGTGGCCTCACACGGACCGTGATGGCTCCCATGAAGTGTCACCTTGGACCAAAACTTTTCCGAAACAAAATTTTCATGCTTCATTGAGGTCGTACAAAATTTCGGGTCCTTATATCATCTCTCCTTGGGAAAACTCATCCTCCAATGTGGTAGAACGAGGCTTGAAAGACTTGACTTAGAACATGAAACATCCTAACATAAAGTACCATGCATAGCTCATCTTTTGAAAATCCTAGAGCCTTTAAAAGCCATACTAAAATGTATTCAAATCATTCAAAACATGATAAAAATCATTTTCATGCACATGTATGCATGCCATGTCATGAAACTCAAGAGTTAAAATATAAGGACCACTGAGAATAGGAAGGACCACTGAGAATAGGAAGGACCTAATATTATAGGCTTGAGTAAATTGGAAAGGATAAAGATATCGTCGCATCATACTTGATTCCACTCCCCACGTAGAACTTTCCACATGTTGATTTCTCCAAAGTACGTTAACCTAAGACACATCCTTGTTATGAAGTCGCTTCACTTGTCTTATCAAAAATCTCAACCAGAGCCATAAGAAAAGTTCTCCTCAACCTTAACACCTTGCAAAGGCAAAATAATACTAGTATCACCAACAACTCCCTCAACATAGATATATGCAAAACTGAATGACTAGGGCTCAATTTCAGAGGCAAACCCAACCTGTAAGCTACATTCTTAATCTGCTTCAACAATATCATAAGGACCTACATACCAGGGATTTAGCTTTCCCTCCCTCCCAAAATGCACCACACCCTTCATAAGTGAGACCTTCACATACACCCAATTACCAACACGAAGCTCAAGGTCCCCCTTTCTAATATCCAAATAAGACTTTTGATGACTTCGAACCATCTTCGACCTTTCCTTAATCAATTTCACTCATTTGTAGCCTCCAACAATAAATCCAAACCTATAGAAGTCATTTCATCTTAACTCAAACCACTCCCAAGTATAGATCTCAATGTCTTGAGCCCCACCACCAGGCCTTTGGTGCTCTACCTTCACTCGTTGACAACTCGAGCACTCGGGTACAAACTCGGCTATGTACTTCTTCATACCATGCTACAAATATACCTCCTTCATCCCAACACATCTTAGTAGATTCCGGGTGAATCAAATAATGAGAGTTATGGGCTCCACTCATGATCATTTTCCCCTAAGATCACCCACATCTGGAAGACATAACTGACTTTGATATCGAAACGCACCATCTCCCCCTTGGGAGGAAGCCTCTATCTTATTATTTTGGCAACCAACCTCTTCAATCCAACCAATGACATGTCTAGATCTTTCATAGCCTTAACATCAACAACCACAACCTAAACTGAGAAGCATCATAATACACCACTAACCTATCTAAGCCATCCAGTAATGTAAAATCGAAGCCGATATAAGCCGACCTCACAAGACATGAGAACTCACCTCACACTCATCCCATCATACAACTTGGCCTTCTTTCTAGTCAACTTGATCCATTGAGATGTAATAGATGGGAAACCTTCAACAAACCTCCCATCATAACCATCAAACTCAAGAAAACTTTGAATAGCCAAAGAAGCAAGCATGTCATACAATGCACATCCTTCACCAACTCCCCTTTGGACCTCATCTATAAGATTGCTATAACATCTTCCTCCCCTGGATTGCATTACCAACTCAAGGTAACTCTCCCTATTCTATAGTGAGGGATGGAGATAAGAAATCTAAGACATGCACCATGGAACGATTAGAATCATGAAAAATGAAACATTTCCTAAAACGTCTGGTAGCCTCCTACCCATAGATATGGCGCGCTTCACACCCATGAATAAGACTCTACTTGATGTGGCATGCTCGACTCTCAGGACCATTTATAAACTTAGTGCTCTAATACCATCTTTGTCACGACCCGGACCTAGGGCCTAAATGTGACATGGCGAATGCGAACCCGAGAGTCCCAAAACAAGCCTCAAAGTATCTGATTTCCACAGCATCGGTTTGAAAGTGCATTCAAAAAGTAAATACATAGTTCAAAGGGATGGGAAAGTAGGACTCACGCTATGGGGGCAATATGGGGCGAAGGATCTTCCACATTTCCACATCAAACATACATACATATCATCATTTCCATAATCAATCCATACTAGCCATATCCAGTAGATACAGAAATCATAAACTTCAAATACAATGCATAACATATAGAGTCTACAAGATGCCCAAAAATGCCTCTAGTCATAAGATGGGACTAGGGCCAAGACATGTCCCGGGCTCACCCTCAATTAAGAAGATAAACTAAAAAAACATGGAAAGAAGGAATCAAGATGGATTGTCCTTGCAAGATATGACTCACCACAATATCAATTCTCCAAATTCGAACTACCAGTCAAGTGGTGGATGATCGTAACACATGGTCCCTACATGGTAAAATCATGTAGGCATACAGTATGTGTTTGTACATTTGAATGTACTAAGTATGCGGGCATGCAATGCATATGAATTACCAAACCTGCATTCCAATGTTAGATGAAAAAGGCACATAATTAAGAAGAATTGCATATTTGTATATACAAGATTCCATGAAATTTATGATGCATGAAATGCAATAATGCTCATATATAGTGGGGATGGACTGTATCCGAAAAATCAAACTCATGCGAGCTATTACATGAATTAAATCGATTGGGACCTCCCATCGGTAGGGGTAAGATTACTTGCCAAAGGTAATATATATCACACCTTACAGACCCACCATTTTGGTGGATGGCCACCTTTCTTATGGACCCAACATTTCGAAAGGATTTGCAGCCTTCTTTTTCATATTATTTCAGATTTTCATGTACGTATAACTTTTCCTTACGACCTTGTCATTTTGGTAATGGTGAACGTTCCTACATTGGCACATAGTTCAAGGAAAGAGAGAGGGCCCTTGGGGATAGCCCTAACTCCCCCAATCCATCGGTGCTAAGTCAGTAACATCTCACTTGAATACTTATACATATACGTGCTTTCAGGAAATGCAATATTTATTTCAAAACATTAAATACACATTTAGGCTCAAAATGCCAAATCATAGCTCATACTTATACCTGCTCATGCAGGGAATAGCTCATTCACTTTTTTTTGTAATGGTGCGTCCACCCATATTGCTCAATGAGCTAAAATCATAGACATACCGGCGATCACCTTTTTGTCATAGCGAATATCTTACCAAATCATTTCATCAAATAGTTGGGCTTAACCCCTTCATAATTTCATATATCAATGTTCATAAATTCCATGCAACACATGATGTGAGGATAGAATGGGTAACATAGATTCAAATTAAAAATCGATATCACAATATAAGATTTAGTAAATCCATACTTAAATCCACATGTAAATAGTATAGATCACCCATGCATAAATCAACATTAAAGGGGACATGCATGTTCATAATTTCATAACTCAAAGCAAATCATCATAATAGTAATCAAAGTGACTTGAAATCATAAGTAAAATACAGCCCATGCATCAATTGGATTAAATAAAATCAAACAAGAAAATCTCATATTTATAGTAAACTAAATTCATGAAATAGGTTGAAAACTCTTTGGGTTTTCTTGGTTGAAAGGGACCAAGAATCAATCCCACATACCTTGATTAGGAAGATGAATTTGAGAAGAATTTGGCGTGAATTCGAAACCCCAATTGACTCCTAGCTTGAATCTTGAAGATGAGACTTGGAGAGAATTTTGAGAGTCTAATTCTAGAAACTAAGTGTAAGTCTTGAATGAGGGTTTAGAATTAGTGTAAGAGGAGTTTAGGAATATAAAGGGGTATTAAAAAGGTCTTAAAAGCCTTGAGGATGGGTCAAAATATAAAAAATACCTCAATAAAATGTCCCCTTAAATTTTAAACTGATTTTGTCACGGTTGGCTTTACGGTCCGTGAAGGCCTTCTAGCCCACACAGGTTTTACGAAAAAACACATAAATTCTTGATCCGAACTCAGAATGAGGTAAGACCAGATGTGTTGGAAAGATAATTCAAATAGCTTCAATTTGATAGGTTGGTCCGCCCAGTTTCTTTTTTGGTAAGAGATGTGACCATTTAAAGTTGACCCTTCCATTGATACTTGTGAAAAACTTAGCCAATTGAATTTCTTTGAACTTGACTTGATGTAGGAGACCCATGATGATCTTAAACAACATAAATAAGCTTGAATTGAAGGCTTGAAAGTGAGCTTAGCTTGATCATGAATATCACATACTTAGAATGTTTCAACGAAGTCACCTTCAGGGGAGGGTACACGGACCGTATAGCGTCACAGGAGTCGAGACACTTCCCCTACCCCTATCCTCATATAAATTCCCCGATCAAGTTACGAGATGGTGGTTCTATAATTAGAAACAATTCACTCTGGAAGCTTTATGGATGGCCTCACAGGCCGTGCCACCCTACACGGGCCATGGACTTGGTCGTATAACCATTCATGGTCCCAAAGCTGTGGGAGTTCAAGACAAGGCCATCACACGGCCCACCACACGGTCCGTGAAGTGTCACACGAAACGTGAGGGGTCCAAGTATGGTATGCCTTAGTTTAAAACACCATGTTTAAGGGCATAACATCCTCCATGGGCCAAGGGCCACTCCGTAGAGGCTCTACATGGGCCGTGTGGCTTCATGTAGACCATGATGGCACCAATGAAGTGTCATCTTGGTCCAAAACTTTTTCGAAACCAAATTTTCATACTTCATTGTGGTCGTACAAAATTCTGGGTCCTTACCGTTAGTCTTAATTTGATTATATCAGAGTGTTGGGAAGTTTAATGTACATCGTGAATTGAAAGCGTCCGGATATAGCTTGTTCTGTGAGTAAATTAAGTCGATACATAAGTAATCCCAATAAAACTCATTATATGGCAATGTAATGAGTTTTGGGGTATTTTAAACACACTTAAAACTTTCATTTGCATTATCACAAATATCCAGCAGTTGTTGAAGGATATAATGATGCAAACCAGATTACCGGGTCAACTAAAACTAAGTACACAAGTGGATATGTTTTTACTATTGGTGGAGGAGCAATATCATGAAAATCATCTAAACAAAAATGTATAGATCGATCTTTAATGGAGGCAGAGTTCATAGCGTTAGACAAGGTTCTTGAAGAAGCTGAATGGCTCCAAAATTTCTTAGAAAGTATTTCATTTTGGCCCAAATCAATGGCTCATATATACATACGTTGTGATAGTCAAACGCCAATAGAAAGAGCTGAGAGTGTTAAATATAACAGTAAGTCTCATCACATACAACGAAGACATAATACTGTTGGACAATTACTTTATAGTAGAATTATCGTAATTGACTATGTAAAGTAAAAGTATAATGCGTCGAATCCACTCACAAAAGGCCTAACTAGAGAGGGAGATGAGAGATCATCAAAAAGAATGGGACTATGGACAACGTCAAATCATTGTTGTGGTAACTCTATCTAGAAGATTGGAGATCCCAAGATCTAGGTTCAAGGAGATTAAACAAAGTCATTGATGATAGTTCATTCTTGTAAAAATTACTATAAGATCCATTCTCATGATGAGACAATGTTCAGTAACAAGGATATGGAAATATGAACTTTTAATGGTTTCTAAGGTTGATACACGGTATATCAAATAGTGTATCTATGGAATAACACATTTAAAAATCACCTATATAAGTGTGAAGTAAGCGGCTTCAAAGAGAATCTGGTAAGGCCAGTTCGCTATGCACTTACAAACTAGGAAGTATTCATGGTTGAAACGAACAAAATGATGAGAACCAAAACTAGTTAAAGGATTAGCTTTGTTACTTATGTTGTCTAGGTATACAACAAAGCTTGATGGTTCAAAGATATCAAATCTATCAATTGACCGAGTAAATCCTATAAATATTCACTATGGGAAGTTCAAAGGGAAAGATACTTATTTAGATGCAATTTATCCTTATTTATGGATCACACAAGTACATTCAAGCATATGTTTTAAGAAAATAATCATTCCCTATTCATGTGGGGGATTGTTGGGTTTTAGTATTCTAATGTGAATTGAGAAATGAAGATTGGAAGAATAAGAAAATGTGGGGGGAACCAAATAATGAAAAAATGAAGAGTCATTTCTCCCTCATTGGTAGAATAGCGGAAAAGTTTTTTTTCTTATATTAGGAAATACTTCCTCTAACTCTTAAAGAGTGAAGTAGAGGGGACCCTC
This sequence comes from Solanum rostratum, assembly GCA_029948455.1. Lineage (NCBI taxonomy): Eukaryota > Viridiplantae > Streptophyta > Magnoliopsida > Solanales > Solanaceae > Solanum > Solanum rostratum. The sequence goes on along the minus strand of CM057050.1, from coordinate 34,974,372 downwards.
TCGTGCCGTCGTCGTTGTTGCTCGCTTGGCTCCGGCTCCAGCTTCGACTTTGGCAAATGATTTGATTGACAAAGTTCTTGAACAAAATTTATTTAATTAATCTCAAGATTTTTCTTTTCTAATATTAATTTTAGTGAATTATTTATTAATTAAATTAATTTACAGAGTATTTATTGATTAAGTTAATTTTTGCAAAATTGATGAATTTTACAGACTTTCAAATCTCACGTGTTAAGTTCTTTTAGAACATGCATCTTCTTTTCCAAAAGACTCCATGTCTATTCTGAACAGATGAGCCTATTCTGAACAGGTGTATTCACACCTAACGTTGGCTATAAATAGAGATACTCTCTGCATTTTCGAGATTTTGAATCTTCTCTTCTTCTATATATATTTTCTTACGAATAAAATTTGAGTCTGTGTGTGAATCCGTTGTTGGTTTTTTAAGTTCACTAAAATTACAAAAGTTTGAGGTGTCACTTCTTTTGTAATATGTTATTTATTTTGTCCTGGGAGGAAATAATCCACAACCTCAGGTACAATAAAGGGATCAAATTACTTAAGGAATTCTATGGACTCAAATAGTTTTACATAATTTGATTCTATATTCTATTTATGCACTGCTATTCAATTACAGGAGCAACAACACATTCTGAGCTGCTCAAACGCACAAAATATTTGTATAGTACTACACGATATGACCCTCCAATTAAGAATAATTTGTATCAGGTATTAATTAAAGGGACCATATGAACATAGATTGTATTAGGTAACTGGTTTTGTTAAGCCAAGACATGAAAACAATGACCAAAGAAGCACCACCCTCTTTTATGTATTGGTTCAGCTTTTCATGTGAGTACTATTTCACATATACTCTTTTCTACTTTGTCAAGGTACTGCATCTTTTTCTGATGCACGTTTAGACTCTCAAGGTAGCAATGATCCTTGTTGGTACTCCGCTCATTCCATTGGCTTGTGGTGAGCCCTATTTATCATTGAAGCACTTTTGCTTATAAAGTGACAGTTTGTATATTTTTGGGTATAGTCATGGTGTTGTGTCATGTGTATCTTAGAAGTTCCATAGATTTTTATTTTGTAAAATTTCTAATGAAGCCTCACATGGCTTTTTTTTACGATATTATCAGTTTTTTAATTTTAACTTTCCACTTAATGAATCACTCAATGTTTTATTAGATGTTTTACCTTTGGTTTCAGTTCATAAGTGGTATTAGAAAAATAAGGTTTGTTGACGATCACATATATAATTGAGAGGCTACGTAGACACCTAAGAAGTTACTCGTTTACTCTGCTCTTGATTATGCAATTGATCTTAAAGCAAAATCTCCAAAGCTAGTTGAATTCATACGTGTTGAATGAGTAAGTAATGTGCAATAATTGCAAGGCTTGAGCGATGATATCACTCATTGGGTAAAGTTATGACTCCGGGATGAAATTGAAAGTGTAGTTAGGAACATGTTTTCAGGAAGAAAGCATATAACGACCTAGGCCACTACTGATAATATTCTCTTTGCGCCTAAGTCAACACGATTTTAAAATATGTTATATGGTGGAAAGGCTGCTTAGTCAATATTCTCACCAAGGTTTGCCCTGCTTTCTGGAATTTGCCTAAACTCATTTACACTTTGGCTACATCAACAAGATTGATACATAAGTGGCTCTAATAACATCGATAATAACTCAACTCGCTAGTTATAATGTCCCGTTTACGCATAGTCTCACACAGGTTTAAAACACATAAGTATGGTGTGAGGTCTGCTTACTTATATACGTAAAATCTCTCTTATGTTTTGCCGGTTTATGAGTTTTTATCTTAAGAATGGCGTCACATACACCCCCTCTTATATATGGACTGAAAACCTTTGTACCCTACCATCAACAAGAAGCAGCTTCTTGTATAGATGCTAGTTAAGATCATCCACACATAATAACAGAAAGAACGCACAATGTAGAGAGGAGACGTTCCTTGCTCAAGGGAGAAACAATCACCAGCTATAAGTTGTAGGATTTCGGCACCTTCACTACTTCAAAATGAGCAATGCCAAGATTACAACTTTGCAATACTTAAATTAATTTCTCACTTCACATTCTAATTGATCAAGAGTGATCAATTCTAACATTGCAGGAAGCCAAACTCACTCCCCACACAAATTCTCTCTCAACAGAAATCCTTGCTTACAACTATTTGTCACTCAACAATAATGTTAAATAGGACAATGTAACATTAGAAAGAAAATGTAACTCTAGATCTTCTTTTCTTCAACTTCATGTTCGCCAAAATGCAGGTTGCCTTTGTTGCTAGGTTTTACATTTTCATATTGCAAAATTGCTATTTGCGGGTTTAGCATTTGCCTTATTTACTGCCTCCGAGAAGAGTCCTGATAGGAGACTCCTTTGCAACTAGTACTATCAGTTGTTTATTCTTGTAGGAGTCTTGTTTTAACTTTGGATAAGGTTCCAGTTAATTGAATCTATGCCCTTTATGCCTCTTCACATACTTCGCTTCACCTGGTGCGATGTTCTGAACCTAGTTATATTTAGCATCATCAAAACTGCTGAAGTCTCACATGGATCAATAACCTCACTGAGGTTTGTCTCACCACATGAGATTAATCTAGTCTTATTACAGAAGTTTGCCCGCCATATCAAAGTTTCCTAAATTCAATTAAACTCTGGTCCATATCGACAAGATTGACACAAGAGCAACTTTGTAACCTATAATGGCTCAGCCCCCTAGTGTTTAAGGAGGAGGATGTGATGATACCATTAATATTGTTGCACAACATTGAAGCTTATGGAAAGATATACAGAATGTAGCACAAAAAGGATTTTCTTTAGGACTGAAATTCCTTCGGTAAAGGACAATTTGGTGCAGTAAGATTCCATCTTATTGGAGTCTAGAGAAGGTTTGGACCATAATATTCTATTTTATTCTTTCTTACCCTATATTTCTGTAAGAGGTTGTTTTCACCATTTGAACTGGTGGCCTCCTTATCACGTCGCTTCTTTACCAACCATGCCAAAGCTTTCATTCTGTTACATTACATTACAAAAACAAGTATATTTAGATTATATATACGCATAATAAAAATTATTATTATTTCTTTATAATGCTGTCCTTCTTGATAACAAAAATCTGTATCGAGAAAGTAAAAAGGCTATACATATGATGTTTGGGAAGCTAAAAGATATTCAAGTTGATAGTTGAGAGTATTTCTCATGGAAACTAATGATCAGTGCCAGTGGAACTTTCTATACACGTAGATACTCACTACTACTCTAATGTTACATATTACCCTTTATTTAAGTGTTGAACACTCCTTTCTTTATTTTTTATAATAGTGTCGGAATTAGCTTGAACAAGCTAAGTATCAAGATTTATCTATCCTTAAATAGATATTTAACATAATATTAACCAAAATCACTTTTTATATCTTTTTAAGTATCTTAATTAGCTAATACCCTATTAATTTTAACGATAAGAATATTTTGTGACAAATTATTGGATGAAATGACAATTATCAATTTTTAGAATACATATTCTTGCGAGATATCGTATATTTCAACACAAACTATAGAAAAGACATTTTAAAAATGTTACCCAAAAGATAAGTTTTAGCAACACTGATTCAAGTCATACAAATCTTAAAGAATGAATAATTCTTTCAAAGATTTTGAGCCGCCACAGTACAAACGATGTAGCCACTAAAATAGAAAATTCTCTAAATCTTATCTATGCCTATTATTTTACATTTACTCAGTTCCCATTTTAAAAATATTGGAGAATCAGAATTTCGAAATATATATTACAAAAAAATAGAGTTCAGTAAAACACATCTTTCAAGAAAATTACTAGTCAAATGAAATACTCTATATTTACAACCATTCCTTTTATTTCTTTCATAAAAGAGAAAAGAATGAAAAATGCTTAATCATCATCCCAAAAGAAATGTTGGCCTTTGCCATGAAAATAAAACAAGGGCAGAATCTCACAAACATTAGTTATGGAAAAAAAACATATAAGTACCATTAATATAAAATGAGTAGAATTTTACCATACAAGCCTGATGAATGTTGCTTAGCTCCCTTTGAATCTGAGAGTGAGGGCCCATTTGAGATCCACAACTGCTGGCAGACAAAACAAAGAAAGAAGATCTAAAATAATCCAATGCAGTGCACACAACTTATATCTTTTATCACTCTATCCTGATTAATTGGTATTTAGTATTAGATTTTGAAAATAAGTGATTAATGCTAAAATTAAGACAATGAAAAATGTAATTATATTTTCTTGATATCTTATAAGTGAAAAATAAATATAAAAATTTATTATGTAATTAATAAATAAAATTAAATAGGATGAAAACTAATAAACTTAAGGCAATAAAACTGTGAGTCCAAAATAAATAAATAAATAAAAGATGACTCATATTTGGATTTGACTCCCCTCTATTACACTTTCCTTCTATTTCGTCAAGTCCACTTCTAGATGGGAAACATATGTCCTATTCAATTTTTAAAGGTTAACATTATATTATATTAACAAATATTATATTCATAGTTAAGTCAACTAATTTTAGAAAACTACTCTCCAAATTTGGTAAGAACATGATATTCTACATAAATTTTAATATCAATTAAATATTATTATGTTTTTATTAGTTATTAAACTACATGATATTTAAGATGAGAACTGACTAAAAAAAATTGTATGCTAGGAATGAGGCAAATCACGTTCAGCACTTGAGGAATGTACTTCAAAGGTTGAGAGAAGAGAAGTTGTATGCTAAATTCTTCAAGGGTAAATTTTGGCTTGATCCCATATCTTTCTTGGGACATGTGGTGACAAAGGATGGCATCATGCTAGATTCAGCAAAGGTGGCAGTTGTGCGGGATTGGGTGAGACCAACTTCTGTCTTGGAGAGTAGGAGTTTTATTGATTTGGCAAGGTATTACTAGAGTTTTTTTTCAGGGATGCTCTACTATTGTAGTTCCACTGAACCGACTCACCTAGAAGGAGGTACCATTTTTGTGGACCGACCAGTGTTAGGTGAGCTTCCAGAAGTTCAAAGATTTGTTGACTTCAACACCTATTCTAGCACGGGCCGTGGAGGGTGTACCCTTTGTGATTTAGTGTGAAGAACCTGGTGTGGATTTGGGTGGTGTATTGATGCAGAAGGGGAGAGTTATAGTATATGTTTCATGCCAGTTGAAGGTGCATAGAAAGAACTACCCCACCTATGATCTAGAGTTAACGGTCATGGTATTTGTGTTGAAGTTGTGGAGACACTATATATATGGGGTGTATTGTAAGATATTTACCAATCATCACAGCCTCAAATATATCTTCTCTCAACTATATTTGAACATGACGCAGCGTAGGTAGTTGGAGCTATTGAACAATTATTATATCACCATCCTATATCATTTGGCGACAGCTAACATGGTAATTGATGCTTTGAGCCTAAAGACTTCTAGTATGGATAGCTAGGCATTGTCGAGGATGGAGGAAAGCACACTGGCCTTAGAGGTTCAATTCCTGGTTGACCAATTGATCCGACTTGATATTTCTCCACCTCACTATGTATTGGCCTTTGTTGAGGCTAGATCTTCCTTGATGGACCAAATCTATTGTCACGCCCCGAGAGGGTACCATTGGCATGGCCGGCACCCAGAGACTACTGCCATTCTCCAAGTGAACCACTTAGCCTCATCACATCATTCAATAAATAAACTCTACTGAACAACAAAAAGTATAAGTAAGTAAATGGGCCCATCTCATTTAAAGTCTCAAAGTAAATAGATAATAATAAGGGCTAGTAGAAAGAACTAGCTCACAATCTCAACATCAACGCTCAACCATCTTTTATGAAGCCTCTATTAATACTCATGTGGTGCAAATGATAGACCCATGGCTACCAAAATAAAAAAAATAAAGGAAATAGTTCAATCTAACTCTGAAGCATGATGAAATAAATATAGGGGATCCTCTGGAGTAGGGGAGGCTCACCAAATCAGCTGCATATCTCAGATTCGCAAGCGAGCGCCTGTTGACGATCTCTAGTACCTACCTCTGCATCATAAAACAATGCATTCCAGAGGGGACAAATCAGTACTTGGAATGTACTGGTATGTAAAATAGCTGAGTGAAACAGAAACAGGTAGAATAATATGGAAACAACATCAACTCAAAAGTAATCATCAAATAACATCAAATCGTCAAACATCTATCTATGCAAGAATAAAGAGTAGAGAAGTAACCTATCAACAACTCAAACTCATCAATCGTCCTGAACTCATCTCAAAGGAGATCACCTCCTCTCATCTCATCTCATCTCAGATGAGCTCACCTCTTCTCATCTCATCTCGACTCGGAGTACTCAAGGTAGGAAATTATGGGAGTTTCTCTTATTCGACAACAATCACTTATGAGCCAGTGAGTGTACAACAATCACACTGATGTTTCCATAGCCGTTCCAAACATGCCAGGTAGGGAACACTCAAAAACCATATCGGCTCACCCAATATGGATTCAATAGTCAATAAGTCCTCTATTGTTTCAGGGACTATATGGTGAGGACCTGTCCGGCTATAACGGACTTAATCCATAGAATGAGAACCTGTTCGACTCTAACGGACTTATCCCTCCAGTGAGAACTTGTCCGACTTTAACAGACTTGGCCCTCAAGATAAGAACTTGTCTGATTCTAACAAACTTACTCGACTCCTATTTTTGGCGAAATAGTTAATGAGTTAGAGTGGGGCTCACTCTTACCTATTTCGGTGCTTCGGTACTCCTCCCATGACTCAATGCTCATAAAACCTCCATCTCAACCAATCTCATAGGGACTCGAACCCCATCAACAATGGGTATCTCATAGGGACTTTACCCCTTTCATCAATCATCTCACAGGGACTTTAACCCTTTTATCAATCAATCTTATAGGGACATTAACCCTTTCATCAAACAATCTTATTACTGACTCAAGATTTAGAACAATCATTAGGAATCAATTGAATAGACACATCGGTAGAGTTTATTTATAGTGACTCATAAGATAATCAAATTCTATCAACTCATCATCATCCTCTCATCACAACCAACAATCTCAACTCAAGGCTCTAAACTCAATTCTCAAGCTCATTATGCATTCTTTTCAAATTAGTCATGTAGGGTTATGCAAATTCTCATGAAAGATGTTCAATTCAAGAAAACAAAAGTATGATGATCATCAACATAGGAAAACATGTAATTTAAAATATAATATTAAGAAAAACCATCAAAGATCATATATGTAAACTCCAAATCATCAACTCATCTATGACCTCTATGGGGCACATGAGAGAATAATCCCATGCTTTTAGTTTAGCCTTACATACCTGGAATGAAGTTATCAATCCATCACCTCAAAGAGTTCTCCTCAATTTTTCTCAAACTCAAGCCGTTCTCTTCTCTCCTCAAGTCCTAGCCTTGTTAGATCATGGAATAGGACTTAGAATAGGGGTTGTAGACCCTTTTTATGTCAAAACAACCTTATTAGATCATGTATAGTGTTTAGGAGGGGTTGGAAATTGACCAGAATGCCCCTCGTGATAAATTAGAATTTTCAACTCGAAAAAGGCCCAGCCCGCGATGCGGCCTGGTCGCGTATTGTGCATTTTTAGGAAAAGGTTTCTGAACGAATTTTCTCAATTCCGTCAAATTTTTTGAAAAGAATACATGTGCTTCTCTGCGATGGGTGTGTGACGCGCCCCTATCGTGTATTGACACTGTTTTGTGCTTCAGATCACTCTAAAAATCTACCGAGATAATTTTCTCACTCAAATTTTCATGCTAATAACAAATATGACCTCAGATTTTCCATAAGAGCATTGCAAGATGCGTTATGCACACCTCGCTCTCCTAGGGTTTTTTTTGAAAATTTTGCTGGGTGTTACATCCATAATGCTCACTAGTTTGGAGATGATAAGCTATGTACAATTTGGGACAAGGTGTTGGAGGGTGAAGCCAAGTTAGCTTCTCTTGACTCAGAGGGTGTTTTGAGGACTAATGGGTGTGATTGGGTGCATCTGATCTTATAGGAGGCACAATGTTGTAAGGACCCAGGTTTTTCGAAGGACATTATCGGACCTCTTAATGTGCTCCCGAGACAAACTTTTACCAAGTGTTGCTCCATAGAAAGCCCACACGACCAGTGTAAAGGCACACTGACCATGTGGCCTCCAGTGGAGAGGTACTTGGCCAAAACTTTTGATTGTGGGGACTCGACAGGGAGTTTCAGGCCAAGTGTGGGCACACGGCCACCCACACGGTCCTTGTGGTGTGTCACGAGCCATGTTTCCCACCATGTAATTCTCGATGTGAAATTTTTTTAAGTATGAAATCACCGTCTCATGACTTTTTCATGCAGAAATATTTTCTAAGTGACGCTCCACGGTCCTTGGCACGATGCTAGTTGTGTCACATGGGTCGTATGGTTGTATGTATAGAGCCCCTTAGCCTAGGAGAAATTCTAAGTGTTGACATTGGAAAATCTTTCTAAGTGCTATCCTAGGGGCATATTCATGGTCCGTGAAGTGCCACACGGACCGTGTAGGCGCCCGTGTAACCTTGATGGCCCACTTTTCCATCCGTTTCACTAATGGTGTTTATGTAATTACGATTCAGTTTAATTATGATTTATGACTTTTTATCTATCCTAGGCTCCTAAATCAGCTGATATCCTTCCATTTTAAATCATTCTCTTTGAAAACTCTCTCACTCAAAAAGACCATCCTTAAAACACTCTGTAACTTCTTCACTCAAGACTCAAGCTAGGGTCTAATTGGGGTTAAACTTCAAGTTGGATTCTTCTCAATTTCTGCTCCTCAATTAAGGTATGTGGGATTGATTCTTGGTCCCTTTCAACCAAGAAGATCCTAAACTCTTTCCATTGATTACAAGCTTACTTTAAATATCGAATTTCAATATTTGATTCTATAAAATTCTATTGAAGTATGGGCTGTGCTTATTTTATTATTTTAAGTTTAATTAAGCCCATATATTATATTTTGCATTGAGGTTATGAAGTTATGAATATGCATGTCCCCTTTAAAGCTTTATTTATGCATGGGTGATCGATATTATGATTTTAAGTGTGGATTTAATTATGAATTTACTTCAATTTCATATTATATTATTGATTTTGGATTGAATCTTCATTACCCATGTTATTCTCACATCAGGCATTGCATTTGCATTCATGAACATTGGTTTCTATGGAAATTATGAAGTGGGTTAAGCCCAATTATGTTTTATTAGATAATTTTGATATGATTTTGCTAAGGTATTGTTATGAGAAGAATGTTATCACATACATGTCTTATGACTATGGCTCTTTGAGCATTTTGGGTGTTTGCACCATCTTGTATAGGTAGATGAGCTATAATCATGATTATGATTTATGATTTGGCATTTGAGCCTAAATGTGCATTGAACGATTTTGAAATGAATACTGTATCTCCTGAAAGCAAGTGTATGTATAAGTATTCTCGTGGGATGCCAACTTAGCACCGATGGATTGGGGTCGTCAGGGCTATCCCCAAGGGTCCTCTCTTTTTCCTCGAACTATGTACCTAAAATGTGCCTAAAATGTGTTATGAGAATCCTATCCGAAATGGGATATGTTTCCGTAAGGAAGGATGCTTCATACAAAATGGGATATATTCCCGTAAGGTGAAGTATTATGCTATGATATGAAAATCCTTTTCGAAATGGGATATGTTTCCATAAGGGGGTTGCTTCATACGAAATGGGATACGTTCTCGTAAGGTGAAGTATGGTTTACCTTTGGCAAGTAGACCACCTCTATACCGGTGAGGGGATTTCATCGGGATTCCAAGTACTAGCCGCTTGGTCTTAGTCATGTCGGTTGAGGTCAGATCCCCGCTATATATGAATATCATTTCATTCATGCAACATGAATTTAATGGCATCTTGTATATTTCTTCCTATATTATGTTCCCTTGTCATCTTACATTTAAGTGCAGGTTTAACAAGTCATATGCATTGCATGCCCGTATACTTAGTACATTCAAACGTACTAACGCATACTCTATGCCTACATGATTTTACCATGTAAGGGCCGAGCACTACAACTATCCACCACTTGACGAGTAGCTCAAGTCAGAAAGTTGCACCTGTGGTGAGTCTTATCCTCCATGGAGAAGCCACCTTCCTTCTACCTATGCTACTCTAAATTACTTTCTTGTTTGAGGGTGAGCCCAGGACATGTCTTGGCCCCTGTTCCATCTTATGACTAGAGGCATCATTGGACATTTTGTAGACTCTCGTGGAATGGTATATGCTTTGTGTTGTATTTGGCTTATGCATTCATTTGGATTGATTATGGAAATTATACATATATGTGCATGTTGGGCGAGGGAATGTGGAAGGTCCTAAGACCCGTTTTCCCCCATAGAGTGAATCCTACTTACCCGCCCCATAGTTCATATATGTTAAGTGTTATGTGAATCCATGTAAATTTTATTCCCCTCGATGTCCCATAGCGTGAGTCCTACATTTCCCATCCTATAGTATTATGTGTTTATTATTTGAATGCACTTCCGAACCGATGATGTGGATTTGGATACTTTGAGGATTATTTGGGGCTCTCGGGTTCCCATTCACCGTGTCACTTCTAGGCCCTTGTCTCGGGTCGTGAAAATTGTGCCAAATATTCCATTCACTTAGGAGTGGCCAAGATGATCCATGATTTGAAGCAACACTATTGGTAGTGTGGGATGAAGAGGGACATTGTAGAGTTTGTGGCTAAGTGTTTGAATTACCAATAGGTGAAATATGAGTATCAAAGGTTTGGAGATTCTGCATAGAGGATGTCCATTCCCAAGTGAAAGTGGAAACATATTACCATGGATTTTGTGATTGGATTTTCTGTGACATCTGATAAGTTTGACTCAATTTGGGTGATTTTAGATAGATTGACTAAATCAGATTATTTCATTCCAGTGATCCCAGGATAGTCACTCAAGATCAGTATAGCGAAATAGTAGAAATAATACAGTGAGCTACCTCAATAAAAAGGGCCAATGGCCAACAACAGTCTCAACATAAGGATACGCAAATGCAATTGTTAACTTAACTCATAAGGGAAAAACCTCAACATCAAACCTCGACTCATGTTTATGAAGCCTCTAACTTGACTCAACTATCTAAAATGGTACCATGACAAGCCATGGCTACCCAACTCAATAAGTAAAGAAAAGAAAACAACAAAAGGGTCTCCTTTGGATAGTAAGGAAGCTCACCAATGATTGAACTCGGAATCTCTAACCTCAATGATGCATCTGCTTAAGTCCTCTAACTCCTGTATATGCATCATGAAATGATGCAACGCCGAGTGGCGTCAGTTAGTGGAATGTACGGTATGTAAAATGGCTGAAGGTAACAGTACAAGTACAAAAGTATAGGGATAACATCAACTAAACATCATACTCCATCATGACATCGAATGTCTATCTAAGGCAAAATTAGAGTAGACAATTGACTCATCAATATCTCATCTCCACCTTATCAATACCTCAGACTCTCCTCAAGGAACCTCGACTCAACTCAACTCAACTCAAGGAACTCGACTCAACTAAACTCGACTCAACTCAACTCAAGGAATCCAACTTAACTCAACTCAAGGAACTCAACTCATACCATCACATAAACATCAACATCCGAGTACTATCAAAGTAAGACCTCACTGGGAGTTTCTCTAACCGACAACCATCACCTATGAGCCAATGATGATACAACAAAGCGATGTCGTTGCCACATCCATCCATTACCCTGCTCGTGGTAAAGGACATCAACCTCAGTGGATCCACAAGAAAAAACCTCATTCCTCTATTGGGACAAAAAATGAGCCATCCGCATTGCGGTTTAATCCTCTCTTCCTATGCAGGCCACGTAGTTAATTGGTTCAAGTGGGACTGACTCTCACCCATTCCGGTGCTTAATACTCCTCCCAAAACTTGACATGCTCATAAAATATCATCATCATCAGTCCCATAGGGACATAATACATCATTATCAGTCTCATTGGGGCATAGCAACTCAACATCAACATCAACATCATGGACTCGAAACATTCTTTTTAAAATTTAGTTTCATGTTTTAAGACTCATGAACTTCATTCTCATCAACATCATCATCAAGACTCTCCTCAATTTGAAACTCAATCACAACATCACAGACATCGTCATCGTCAAGTATCTAGACTTATCCCCCTATGTTCATTATGTATGCTTTAATAAAATAATCATAGGGTTTTGTGAAAACACTCATAAGAATAAATTATGCAATAAATCATGCTTATGATGATCATCAATTCATGTAAAATATATGAAATAAGTAAAATGCAGTACAATACTCAACAATCTTCACATCAAACTCTTTATCTTAAATCAATGACTCAATTTACTCAAAAGGGAACATGGGAGAACAATCCCATGCCTTAAGTTAGCCTTACATACCTGGGATGATTGCTAACAACAATTCTTTGAACAGTCTCCTCTTGAATTCCTCAATCTCAACTCTCCTCAAGCCCTGACTTAGTGATTTTGCTAGGGAGAAGGTTTTGGATGGGTTTTTGGAAGCCTTTCTCTGAGAAAATGATATATATTCGTCATATAGGAGGTTTAGAAATTATTAGGAATGGACTAGAATGCCCCTCAAAATTTTAAAAAAAATTTCCAAACTTGAAGTAACACAGTCCGCGATGCGGACCTGTTGCAGACAACATATTTTGGAAAAATTCAACTACGTCGAAAAAAATCATAGGGAAACACAAGTGTGTCTATGTGATAGGTCCGCGATGTGGCTCTGTCGCGGACTCATACTGTTTTTCATTTTTGAATGAAAATTTATCTGTTCACTCGGTCGCTCTAAAAATCGACCGAGACCCTTCTCCTACTCAATTTTTCATGCTGATCACGAATCCATTCTCAGATTTTCAATCCGAGCATCGGAAGATGCATTTTGCCCACACCTCTTCTTTAGGGGTATTTTGCGACCCAAACCTAGGGCCGAGAAGTAACATGGTGAATGGGAACCCGAGAGTCCCCAAATAAGCCTCAAAGTATCCAAATTCACATTATCAGTTTGGAAGTGCATTCAAATAGTAAACATATACTTCTAAGGTATGGAAAAGTAGGACTCACGCTATTGGGATATCGAAGGGAAAAGGATTTACATGGATTCTCATAGCACATAAGAGCTAAGGGGCGAGTAAGTATGACTCACTCTATAGGGGCAATACGAGGCTTATGATCTTCCACATTTCTATATCAAACGCACATACACATCATGATTCCCATAATCAATCCATGATTGACATATCCAATAGATAACTAAAATCATAAGCTTGAAATACAACACATAACATATAGAATCTACGAGAGTCTACAAGATGTCCAACAATGCCTCTAGTCATAAGATGGGATGGGGGCCAAGACATGTCCCCGGCTCACCCTCAATTAAGAAGATAAATAGAAAACAACATAGGTAGAAGGGAGGTGGTTCTTCCTTGGAATATAGAACTCTCCACAATATCAACTCTCCGAATTTGAGCTACTCGTCAAGCGGTGGATGATCATGTAAAATCATGTAGGCATAGAGTATGCATTAGTACATTTGAATGTACTACGTATATGGGCCTGCAATGAATATGACTTATCAACCTGCATTTCAATGTTAGATGACAAGGGCACATAATATAGAAAGAATCATATATCCAAGGAAGAGTTTATACAATATGCCATGAAATTCATGATACATGAAATGCAATAATGCTCATATATAGTGGGGATGAACTATAACCGACAAATCAAACTCATGCGAGCTATTACATGAGTTAGTCCGATAAAGATTTCCTATTGGTAGGAGAAGATTACTTGCCAAAGGTAATTTACATCACACCACATGGGCCCCCTATTTCAGTGGATTGTCACCTTCTTTACAAGACACCTCATTTTAAAAGGATTTTCATAATCATATAAAAAATGAATAACCATTTCGTACGACCTGATCATTTTGATAATGACTACCATTCCTATGTTGGCACATAGTTTTAGGAAAGGGAGAGGACCCTTGGCGATAGCCCTGACGCCCCCAATCCATCGGTTCTAAGTCAAAATATCCCTCAAGAATACTTACACATATACATTCTTTCAAGAGATATGATATTCATTTCAAATCCGTTCAATGCATTTTTAGGCTCATAAGCCCAACCATAAATCAAAATGATGATACTCATGAGGAATTTGAACCTGAACTTTCTTTTCGATTTTTATTACGATCCATTATTTGTATCTAATGGGAAAGAATAGCTCATCTACCTGTACAAAATGATTCAAGCATACAAAATGCTCATAGATCCATAATCAACGACATGTATATTATCACATTGTTGTCATAACCAATACCATATGAAAATCATATCAAAATCATTTCATAAAACATAATTGGGCTTAATCCACTTCGTAATTTCCATAAAAACTAATGTCCATGAATGCACATGCCATAAATGATGTGAGAATTCCACGTGTAATTGAGATTCAATCTAAAATCAACATTATAATATGAAATTGAAGTAATCCATAATTAAATTCACATTTAAATCATAATATAAATCACTCATGCATAAGTCAAGCTTTTAAGGGAACATGCATCTTCATAACTTCATAACCTCAATGTATATCACCATAATAGGGCTTAAAATAACTTAAAATCATAAATAAAGTACAGCCCATACATCAATTGAATTTAATAAAATCAAATAATGAAAACCCACATTTAAAGTAAGCTAAAATTTATGAATATCAATTGAAAATCGTTTGGGTCTTCTTGGTTGAAAGGGACCAAGAACCAATCCCACATACCTTGATTAGGAAGAGGAATTTGAGAAGAATTTAGCTTGAAGTTGAAACCCCAATTGAATCCTAGCTTGAATATTGAAGGTGAGACTTGAAGAGAGTTTTAGGAATTGGATTCTAGAGTATGAGTGTTTTTCTAATGAGGATGGATTAGAATGAAAGAATATCAACTGATTTAGGGGTCTAGAATAGGGTAAAAGGTCATACAACACCCTTAGAATAACCCAAAATTATGTAAGAGCCATTAATGACACAGAATTAAAAATCTGCATAGACAGTGTTTAGGAAAACGAGCATAAATTCTTGATCCCAACTCGGAGTGTAGTGAAACCAGATGCATTAGAAAGATAATTCAAAGAGCTTTGATTTGATAGGTTGTGGGACACTCAGTTTGCTTTGAGCTAAGTTAAGTAATGGTCCCATTTAAAGTTAACCCTTCTATCGGTACTTGTCATAAACTTAGCCAATATAGTCCTATTTAAAGTTAACCTTGTGAGACCCCATGTTTCTCGTCTTTCATTATTTAAATAGTGTGGCGTTATATAAGTCACATATGATTCTTGCTAGCGCCTAAGGATAATAAGGCTTTAAATAAGTGGTAATATCAAGGACCTAAAGTTTTAAGCCTAAGGAATACCCTAAATGCATGTTTGAAATTAAAGAAATGACCCGGGTGGCACCTTTCCCTTTTTGGAAGGTTTAAATTAGGTTTCACTTTTCAGGTGGGACTAAAAGTCTATAATTTGATAATAATGGATTTTTAAAAGTTATTTCTCATAGAACCTAGGTCATACATTAAGTTTTGGTATCAAGAATGTTTCAAGATAAAGGTTGGCAAAAGTTACCGTAAGTTTCTTTAAGAAATCCTTCTTAAATTTGGGTCAAATGTATCAGGACATATCTTCCAAAGTATAAAGAGTTAGAAGGTCCATGACCTATCAAATTGAATATCTATATGTCTAGTTTGCAACGCATAAAATCTCGCATCAATCCGACCTCATCATAAGGAGTTATAGCCGTTTTACCGAGACTGCCCGAGCTAGAAACCGGGTCATGGGTCAGGTTGGGTTGGCCCAACTTAATGTCGGCTATTTTGACATTTTAAAGCTAAAAAATGAGCCATTTTCGTCCCAAACCAGTATGAAACTGAAGAGAAAGCTCCCAAAAGTTCTCTAAGTGATTTAGGTATGTTTTTTGCGTTTTTACCGTTAAAATTCGTCCCGTGCCTAGAAATGTGTGCCTTAAACTTTGCAATTGTTTTTCCCTCGTATTAGCTGTGTTTAGAGCTATTTTTGTGCTGTAAAAAAGTGGTTTTCTTGCTGGTATTGTTGTTTTGCAGCTGGTGTGTTTAGGTAATAATTTTGGAGCTCTTTTATAGTCATTTTTATGAAGTTTTACGGACATTTCCTCGCATAAATGCTCCTTGCCGAATCTGGTCATTAATGCTGATTTTTTGACTGTTTATAGGTGTTTTTAAGATGTGTATATATAGTCATTGTGAAGCTTAGGATGTAAGGAACAACTTTTATGAAGGAACTTTTGGAAATTGGACGTTCGTTGGAGAGATATGTTAAGGCTAAGTTCTGTCCCTCCTTATAGCACAAGATACGAGAAGTTTTCCAAAGCGTCAAATGTGATATCTTACTATTTTGTTGCTAGAAAGACCTTCTATGAAAGGAATTGGGATTGCAGCTGAGTTATATTTACGATGGTATTAGGTTGAAATTCTATTCATTCTCTTAAACGGGACATTCAATTTCTATATATCATTTTGTCGGTTTCCCGGCTACCTATTCATATGTTCGAGGCGTTTCTCTTCTTGGTATAGTGCCACTAAAATAAATGTAGAATGCAAAAGGGAATTTCGTATTCAAAATTAGTCCTTCTTCTATACAAAAATATAATTGAAGAATTTAACAAGTAACGCGTTGGTTTCCAATATTCTCAAGTGAAATGCTCCTGTCTAAACTACTAAGGCACTTGATCCTGTTTAAATACATTCTTTTACTAATTGACATGGGACCAAATATAATCATTATGTAAAGCACTTTAATGAACATTTTCAAAGTTATGGCTTCACTCTAAATGTTGGGTTAAGTTCCTAAACTGGTTAAAAAGGACATGTATGATTCCACGAGCGATATGTATATGCTATGACAACGATTATGATGTTATGAAAATAAGTGTACCAAGGAGCCAAGATTGGCTGAATGACAATAATTATGATGCTATGAGAATAAGTGTACCGATGAGGCAAGATTGGCTAAGTTCTTGCTATGGCTTACTATGTGCATTCAACATTCATATCATACATTGCACGTTATGCATGGACTTCGAGCTATAATTGAAGGTATGGGGCCTATTTGCCCAACTATATATATGTTTATGGTACAGATGGCCACAGGTTAGAAGATATGATGCTAGTTAGCTACCGGAAAGGACAACCAGTACTAGCATTTGGTTGGGTATATCATGCATTTGCATCTATATTTATGTATTCATGACATGCGATACTCGAGCATACCATGCATTTTTTTATCATTAGGAGGTGGCTTATTGGCCATTAAGGCTACTTGAGTTTTTGTTACAAGTGCGAGACTGCGATGGTTTGGACATGTACAGAGAAGGAGTACCGACGCCCCAGTTAGAAGGTGTGAGAGGCTAGATTTGGGAGTTATACGGAGGGGTAAAGGTAGACCAAAGAAGTATTGGGGGGAGGTGATTAGACATGATATGGTGAAACTTGATCTCACCAAGGACATGACCTTAGACAGGAAGGAGTGGAGGTCGAGAATTAGAGTAGTAGGCTAATAGGGTGGATAGGAAGGAGTGGTAATTGTCTGCCTTTTATATGTTATTTATCTGCCTTTATATGTTTACTATCCTGTATCTATGTATTATCATGTGTTCTTCTCTTTCTTGCCTGTTTATCATATCTAGCTTATTCTGCTGACAGGTTTTTGTGACGAGGGTTTCCAGGAAACAACCTCTCTACCTATGTGGTAGTGGTAAGGTCTACGTATATCTTACCCTACCCAGACCCCACTTGTGGGATTTCACTGGGTATGTTGTTGTTGTTGTTGTTGTTGGTATTTCTATTAACCTTTTTACTATGGTTATCTATGATTTTACTTCCTGCCTTACATACCATTACATATTTATTCATACTAATGTCCCTTTGCCTCGGGACGCTGCATTTTATTTTGTGTGTGCAGGTTTAGTTAGGGGCTATGATTTACCCCTCCACTAGGAGCCCCATTCATCTATGAGTTGGTAAGCTCCACCTCTTCCTGGAGCTTTCATAGGATGTTTACTTTTTGTTGTACAGTTGGGTATGTCGGGGCCCTGTCCTGATAGTGTTAGTGATTCTCATAGATGCTACTGTGGACATGTTATTGTAGGTTGGTCCTTTTGTGTCTTTCAGTCTCCAGTCATAATATTGGCATGTATATATGGTGCATGCCTGTATGTCTGTGGTGGCAGCCTTGTCGGCTAGCTAGTATTATTGTTTGGGTTTACTTACCTTAATGTACGTGATTTACTGTTGACCAGGTCATGACCTAAAATGTCTAGGCTTTGCCTTTCAGACATTATGCTGCCCGATTTTCTTCTTGTCCCTAGTTAGTTCACTAGCATATTTAGTGGCTTAACTGGCAAATAACGGTATCGGGTGCCAGTCGCGCCTCCCCTCTCTTTGGGGCGTGACAAACATGGTATCAGAGCAGGACGTGTCCCAGGGAGTCCACACGTGTCTAGTAGTGTCTTGCTTATGGGTGTGTTGTACACGACACTTATAATCAGGAGGCTACAAGGCATTTAGGGATGGTTACGTTTATTTCACTTAATAGATCGTGCTATAGAGCAAAGCTATAGGAACATATGAAATCTATATCATGTTATGTTGTTCTTATTTAATGGGTTACCTATGCTCAGGAGATGGCACAACATGAGATAAGTATGGATTCGAGAGAAGGTACCAATCATGTCTTGCTCGGTAAGGAAGATATATTCCCTATTGAGGCACATAGGGAGCCTCCAATGCCCACGGTACCAGATTCACCAGCAGCTGTTGGGGCCCAAGGAGATCTAGTACCCCAAGCCCTATTAGAGACTAGGGATCAGGGGAAGATGGAGGCTATTCAGCTACTAACTACGATGGTTTTAATTCATAAGAGACAACTAAAGGTGAGAGCAGACACCAGACGGGATAAAACAGAAAGCTCAAAGGTTCGAGAGTTTCTTCATTTGGCCCCTCCAATATGTACAAGGTCCAATCCTACTGAGGATCCACAGGATTTCATAGACCATATGTATAGAGTATTAAGGGTAATGCATGCCTCTGTCACCGAGGCAGTGGACTTGGCTTCTTTCCAACTACGTGATGTTTCCATCTTGTGGTACGAGGAGTGGGAGAGATCCAGAGGGCCTAATGCTCTGCCAGCAGAGTGGGAGGACTTCTCTGAGGCATTTTTAGCCCATTACTTACAACGGGAGGTGCAGGAGGCTCATCTTGACCAGTTTATCAGCTTGAGATAGGGGGATATGAGTGTAAGGGAGTATAGCCTTAGGTTTAAGTCATTGGCTAGGTATGCAACAAATATTGTATGTACCATGAGTGCTAGAGTTCATTGTGACTTGGATGGTTTGGGGGATCATTCGATTAGAGACTACAGAATAGCCTCTTTACAAGATGGTGTAGATATTTCTTGTATTCAAGCTTTTGCTCAGACTACAAATGATCTTTCTCCTTGAATTCGGGATACCCATAGAGATAGGGAGAAAAATAAGAGGGCTTGTACTATGGGGTCTTGTAGGGAGTCACGGGGTGATTTTAGGCCTCCTTTTCACTGATATCCACCTCTGTCAGTAGGTAGTTTCCTACCATAGATGTAGGGCCAGCGATTTGATTGTTATATTCAGAAAGGGCTGGGGCAGAGTTAAGGCCAGCTTCATAGCCATCGACAGAAGCGTTCTACACAAATGAGAGATCCTACTCCCCCATGTACACAATGCAGTAAGCTTCATACTAGGCAGTGTAGAAAGGGTTCAAGTGCATATTACCATCATGGGGGGGGGGAAGATATTTTATTCGCAACTGGCCCTTTCGTTAGTCCCTACTGTGAATGAATTCCCGATAATATTTCTTGATAAGATTCCAGGGATCCCCCACAAAAGGGATCTCAATTTTGTTATAGATGTTCTTCGTGATATGGAGTCTATATCCATTCCTTCCTAAGGAATGGCTCCTGTAGGGCTAAGAGACTTGAAGGATTAACTGAAGGGCTTGTTTGATAAAGACCTTATTAGGCCAAGCACATCTCCATGGGGTGCTCCAATGCTCTTTGTTTGAAAGAAAGATGGCTCTTTACGAAGGTGTATCGGTTATACATAGCGAAAAATTCACTATCAAGAATAAGTAGCTTTTTATATGGATTTATGGTTTTTCAAAGATTGACTTGTGACCCTAGTACTACCAGCTACAAGTCAGGGATGTTGATATTCCAAAGGAAATGTTTAGGATAAGTTAGGAGTTGAGCATGCAGACTACTTGTGAGTTATATTACAGACTCTCTAGGACAACAAGTTACATGTTGAATTCTCCAAATGTGAATTTTGGTTAACTTCTATAGCTTTAAATGGCCATGTTATTACTAGCGATAGTATCGGGGTCGATGACCAGAAAATTGAAGAAGTAATGGCTTGGCCGAGACCCCATGAATCCGACAAAGGTCCATAACTTTTTGGGCTTGGCAGGATATTATAGGAGGTTTGTTGAGGCATTCTCCACTGCCTATACACCACTAACGAGGTTGATGTATAAAGCAACTAAGTTTCAGTAGACTGGATCATGTGAATAGAGTTTTCAAGAGCTAAAGAAAAGGCTTACCACCGCACCTAGTCTGACTCTTCCAGATGGAACCAAAGGTTACATTGTATATCGTGATGCCTTGATAATTGGCCTAGGTTGTGTTCCTATGCAGCGTGGTAGGTTTATTGCATATGCTTCCAAATAGTTGCAAAAGCATGAACAAAACTATCCTACCCAGGGTCTTGAGTTCGCCGCAGTTGTTTTTGCCCAAAAATTACTTTGGTGGCATTATCTATATGGAGATCATGTTGATATTTTACCAACCACCAAAGCCTCCAATGTTTATTCAAGTAGAAGGAGTTGAACCTATGACAAAGAAGGTGGCTAGAATTACTAAAAGATTATGATATTGACATTTTGTACCACCTCAGTAAAGCTAATGTTGTTGCTGATGCACTTAGCCGAAAGTCTATGGGAAGTCTAAGTCATGCTGAAGCTGATAAGGTTGAAATGACAAAAGATTTACGTCAGCTAACTAGTTTGCAGGTGCAATTAGCAGATGCGAAAGGTGGAAGTGTGATTGTTCAAAATACAATTGAATCTGCCATTGCTACTAAGGTAAGAGAGCAACAAAATGAGGATCCTAAGCTTATGATATCGAGGGAAAGTGTTCCACAACATCGACATCCTCTAATTGAGCTAACTTGAGATGAAATCCTGCAGTACCGAGGCCTCCTATATGTGCCAAACATTGGAGGACTCCATGTCAAGATTCATTTTGAGGCTTATTATCCTATATATTCGTCTCAACCTGGGGCAAATAAAAGGGATATTGAGACCTACGACAAAGATATTTGTGGAATGGTATGAAAAAGATATTCCAAAGATGGTGGCTAATGCCCCAACTACCAGCATGTTAAAACAGAACATCAGAGACCTGGAGGCCTAGCTAAGTATACTGATTTTCCATTCTTGGAATTAGGACATGATAAATATTGGATTCATCACTAGGTTGCCTCATACTTCGTGTAGGTATGGCTCTATGGTAATCATTGATAGGTAGATAAAATCTGCTCATTTATTGCCAATAAGAACGACATATTCAGTGGAGGATTATGCTAAGAATTACATTTAAGAGATTATTTGCCTTTATGGAGTTCCATTATCTATTATCTCTGATCGAGGGGCTCAATTTACCATAAAATTATAAAAGTCTTTTCAGAAGGGTCTGCGCACTCAGGTAAATCTCAGCACCACTTTTCATCCACAAACTATTGGGGCAAGCAGAGCGTACCATCCAAATCATTGAGGATATGTTACGTGCTTATATGCTGAACTTTAAAGAAGACTGGGATGATCATCTACCTCTTATTGGGTTTGCTTATAATAATAACTTCCATGCCAGTATTCAAATGGACCCTGAGCACTATCCGGGCGAAGATGTAGGTCACTAATTGATTAGTTTGCAATTGAGGACGAAAAGTTGCTAGACCCTAATCTAGTTCAACAAGCAATGAAAAAAAGAAACCTATTATTGATTACAGCAAAGGGCCCAGAATCAACAGAAGTCTTATACAAATGTTCGACGATGAGACTTTGAGTTTGATGTAGAAGATTGGGTCTTCTTAAAGATATCACCTATGAAGGGAAGCATGCGGTTTGGAAAGACAAGAAAGCTTAGTACTAGATATGTTGGACCGTATACAATTATTAGAGAAATTAGAAAGGTAACATACAAGCTTAATTTTCCTTTAGAATTGAGAGCAGTCCATCCAGTGTCTCTTATACCTATGTTATGGAAGTACATTCGAGATCCTTCATGTATTACTCGCATTAAGGATAGCCCTATTGCTGAAGCCTTAATTTATGATGAGGTACCAGTAGATGTTTTAGATCAACAAATGAGAAAGCTTCGAAATGAAAAGTGGCCTTCGTGAAAGTGTTGTGGCGGAACAAAAATATTGAGAAAATAACTTAGGAATCCAAAGAAGAAATGATGACCCTCGGCTATTTATAACTTAAGGTGGGTCGCGTTCCAAAACTAGCAGTTATCTTTTTTTAGTAACTTCAGTTCCAAAGGATTTGGAGGTGAAACTTGTATGTTTTGTCGCCGGATAGCTATACAAAGCTTAGTAATTAGAGATTTGGAAGTTGATTTATGGTTTGCAATGGTAATAAATGTATCAAAAAAAACATTTTAGTATATGGTAATGCAACCAAGGGGGCTGTCTTGACCATTCACGGACGAATGTTCTTAAGGGGGGGAGACTGTGAGACCCCGTGTTTCTCGTCTTTCATTATTTAAATAGTGTGGCATTATATAAGGCACATGTGATTCTTGCTAGCACCTAAGGATAATAAGGCTCAAAATAAGTGGTAATATCAAGGACCTAAAGTTTTAAGCCAAAGGAATACCCTAAATGCATGTTTGGGATTAAAGAAATGACTCGAGTGGCACCATGCCCTTTTCGGAAGGTTTAAATTAGGTTTCACTTTTCAGATAGGACTAAAAGTTTATAATTTTTTAATAATGGATTTTAAAAAGTTATTTCTCATAGAACAAAGGTCATACATTAAGTTTTGGTATCAAGAAAGTTGCAATAAAGGTTGGCAAAAGTTACCGTAAATTTCTTTAAGAAATCCTTCTTAAATTTGGGTCAAATGTAGCAGGTCATATCTCCCAAAGTATAAGGAGTTAGAAGGTCCATGACCTATCAACTTGAATATCTCTGAGTCTAGTTTGCAACGCAAAACTCCTCGCATCAAACCGACCTCAGCATAAGGAGTTATGACCGTTTTACCGAGACTGCCTGAGCTGGAAACTGGGTCGGGTCGGGTTGACCCAACTTAATGTCGGCTATTTTGACATTTTAAAGCTCACAAATGAGACATTTTCGTCCCAAACCAGTATGAAACTGAAGAGAAAGCTCCCAAAAGTTCTCTATTTTACCGCTAAAATTCATCCTCGTGCCTAGAAATGCGTGCCTTACGTTTTGCAATTGTTTTTCCCTCGTATTAGATGTGTTTGGAGCTATTTTTTGGGCTATAAAAAAAGTGGTGTTCTTGCTGCTATTGTTGTTTTGCAGCTGGTGTGTTTAGATAATAATTTTGGAGCTCTTTTATGGTCATTTTTTACGAAGTTTTACTGATATTTCCCTGCATAAATGCTCCAGCCGAATGTGGTCATTAATGCTAAATTTTTAACTGTTTATACTCTTTAAGATGCGTATATATAGCCGTTGTGAAGCTTAGGACATAAAGAACAACTTTCATGAAGGAACTTTTGGCAATTGGACGTTTGTTGGAGAGGTATGTTAAGGCTAAGTTCCGTCCCTCCTTTTAGCACGAAATCCAAGAAGTTTCCCGAAACGTCAAATGTGATATCTTACTATTCTGTAGCTAGAAAGACCTTCTGTGAAAGGCATTGGGATTGCAACTGAGTTATATTCACGATGGTATTAGGTTGAAATTCCATTCATTCTCTTAAACAGGACATTCCATTTCTATATATCATTTTGTCGGTTTCTCAGCTACCTATTCATATGTTTGAGGCATTTCTCTTCTTGGTATAGTGCCATTAAAATAAATGTAGAATGCAAAGGGAATGTAGTATTCAAAATCAGTCCTTTTTCTATACAAAAATATAATTAAAGAATTTAACAAGTAACGCGTTGGTTTTCAATATTCTCAAGTGAAAATGCTCCTGTCTAAACTACTAAGGCACTTGATCCTGTTTAAATACATTCTTTTACTAATTGACATGGGACCAAATATAATCATTATGTAAAGCACCTTTATGAACATTTTCAAAGTTATGGCTTCACTCTAAATATTGGGTTAAGTTCCCAAACTGGTTAAAAAGGACATGTATGATTTCATGAGCCATATGTATATACTATGACAACGATTACGATGTTATGAGATTAAGTGTACCTATGAGCCAAGATTGGCTGAATGACAATGATTATGATGCCATGAGAATAAGTGTACCAATGAGCCAAGATTGGCTAAGTTCCTGCTATGGCTTACTATGTGCATTCAACATTCATATCATACATTGCACGTTATGCATGGACTTCGAGCTATAATCGAAGGTATGGGGCCTATTTGCCCAACTATATATATGTATATGGTACAGATGGCCACAGGTTGGCAGATATGATATCGGTTAGCTACCGAAAAGGACAACCAGTGCTAGCATTTGGTTGGGTATGTCATGCATTTGCATCTATATATATGTATTCATGACATATGATACTCGAGCATACCATGCATTTTTTTTATCACTAGGAGGTGGCTTATTGGCCATTAAGGCTACTTTAGTTTTGGTTACAGGTGGTATTTCTATTAACCTTTTTACTATGATTATCTATGATTTTACTTCCTACCTTACATACCAGTACATATTTATTCGTATTAACGTCCCTTTGCCTGGGGACACTGCATTTTATTTCGTGCGTGCAGGTTTAGTTAGGGGTTCCGATTTACCCCTCCACTAGGAGCCCCATTCATCAATGAGTTGGTAAGCTCCACCTCTTCCTGGAGCTTTCACAGGATGTTTACTTTTTGTTGTACAGTTGGATATGTCGGCGCCCTGTCTTGACAGTGTTAGTGATTCTCATAGAGTCTATTGTGGACATGTTATTGTGGGTTGGTCCTTTTGTGTCTTTAAGTCTCCAGCCATAAGATTGGCATGTATATATGGTGTGTGCCTGTACCTCTGTGGTTGCAACCTTGTCGGCTAGCTAGTATTATCATTTGGGTTTACTTATCTTAATGTACGTGATTTACTGTTGACCAGTTTATGACCTAAAATGTCCAGGCTTAGTCTTTCAGACATTATGTTGCCCGATTTTCTTCTGGACCCTAGTTAGTTCACTAGCATGTTTAGTGGCTTACCCAGCCAATAACGGTATCGGGTGCCAGTAGTGCCTCCCCTCTCTTTGGGGCGTGACAAACCCTTCTATCGGTACTTGTTATAAACTTAGCAAATAGAATTCCTTTGAACTTGACTTGATGTAAGAGACCCATGATGGCATTAAACAACATAAACAAGCTTGAATTCAAGGTTTGAAAGTGAACTTAGCTTGAGCTTTAAGATCACATACTTAGAATTTTTCAATGAAGTTGTCATGACCTGGGATTAGGGCTTGAAGTAACAGGACGAATGGGAACACGAGAGTCCCCAAACAAGTCTCGAAGTATCCAAATCCACATCATCGCTTCGGAAACGGATTTGAATAATAAACACATAATACTAAGGGAAGGGAAAGTAGGACTCACGCTATGGGGACATCGATGGGAAGGGGATTTACATGGATTCACATAGCACATAGTATATAAGAACTAAGGGGTATGTAAGTATGACTCACTCTAAGGGGGCAAACGGGGCGTAGGACCTTCCACATTTCCACACCAAACATGCATAAATACATAATTTCCATAATCAATCCATAATGGTCATTTCCAATAGATAACCAAAAACATAAGCTCCAAATACAACACATAGAATATAGAATCTACGAGAGTCTACAAGATGTCCAACGATGCCTTTAGTCATATGATGGAACGGGGGTCAAGACATGTTCCGATCTCACCCTAAATTAAGAAGATAAACAGAAAACAATATAGGTAGAGGGAAGATGATTTTTCCTTGGAATATAGGACTTACCACAATATCAACTCTCCAAATTTGAGCTACCCGCCAAGCGGTGGATGATCGTAACATACGGTCCCTACATGGTAAAATCATGTAGGCATAAAGTATGCATTAGTACGTTTGAATGTACTAAGTATACGGGCATGCAATGCATATGACTTATCAAACTTCCATTTCAATGCTAAATAACAAAAGCACATAATATAGGAAGAATTGTATATCCAAGGGAGAAATATATAATATGCCACATAATATAGGAAGAATCGTATTTCCAAGGGAGAAATATACAATATGCCATGAAATTCGTGATGCATGAATGATATGATGTTAGTGGGGATGTGACCTCAACCGACAAGAGTAAGACCAAGTGAGCTAGTACTTGGAATCCCGATGAAATCTACTCACCAGTACAGAGGTGGTCTGCTTGCCAAAGGTAAACCATACTTCAGCTTATAAGAACACCACCCATTTTGGAAAGGATTTTCATATCATAACATAATACTTCACCTTACGGGAACATCACCCATTTCCTACGAAGCAACCTTCCTTACGAGAACATCACTCATTTCGAATAGGATTCTCATAACATATGCTAGGCACATAGTTCAAGAATAGGGAGAGGACCCTTAGAGATAGCCCTGACGCCCCCAATCCATTTGTGCTAAGTCAACATCCCACGAGAATACATACAGTATATATATACATACTTTCAAAAAGGCAATAGTTATTTCCAATCCGATCAATGCACATTTATGCTAAAATGCAAAATCATAGCTTGTAATTCTAATATGCATGCATAGGACTAGCTCGATTACAAATACGGAATGGTGCAAGCACCCAAAATGCTCAAAAGCCATATTCATAAGACATGTATGTGATCACATTCTTGTCATAATCAATATCTTATCAAAATCATTTCATAAAATATTTGGGCTTAACGCACTTCTTAATTTCCATAATGACCACTGTTCATGAATGCAAATACAATGCATGATGTGAGAATAGGATGAGTGATATAGATTCAAGATAAAATCATTATTATAGTATGAAATTGAAGTAAGTCCATAATTAAATCCACACTTAAATCATAATTTAGATCACCCATGCATAAATCAAGCTTTAAAGGGGACATGCATCTTTATAACTACATAACCTCAATGTAAGTCATTATAATAAGGCTTAAAATAACTTAAAATCATAAATAAAGTACAACCCATACACCAATTAAATTTAATAGAATCAAATAACGAAACCCAAGTAAGCTTAATTTCATGTAAATCACTTGAAAAGAGTTTGGGTCTTCTCGGTTGAAAGGGACCAAGAATCAATCCCACATACCTTGAATGAGATGTTGGAATTGAGGAGAATTTAGCATGAAGTTGAATCCCCAATTGAATCCTTGCTTGAGTCTTGAGAGAGGAACTTAGAAAATTTTCACTCCGGAAGCCTTATGGATGGCCACATGGGCCGTGAACTTGGCCCTGTGACCATACTTGGTCCCAAAACTATGGGATTTCAGCCCAAGGCCACAACACGGTCCACCACATGGTCTATGAAGTGTCACACAGACCGTGAGGGGTCCATGTGTGGTGTGCCTTAGTTTAAAACACCACTTTTAAGGGCCAAACATCATTTTTAGGTGAAGGGCCACTCTGTGGAGGCTCCACATGAGTTGTCTGACCTCACACGGACCATGAGGCCTCCCATGAAGTGTCACCATACTCCAAAACCTTTTCGAAACTCAATTTTCATTCTATATTGAGGTTGTACAAAAATTCAGGTCCTTACACTACAACATCGGTTAGGTACTCGATTGGATTTGAGTTTAGCCTTTCACCCCAGACTGATGGATAGTATGAGGGGACTAACTATACAGGTACCAAAGGATATTCTTTGAGCCTGTGTGATAGACTTCGGGGCTAACTAGGATCAGCATCTACCCTTCGTGGAGTTTTCTTACAACATCAGTAAGCACTCTAGCATTCAGATGCCATGTTTGAGGCATTGTATGGTAAAAGATATTAATGTCCTATTGGGGGAGAGGGGTTGATTTGATTTCAGAGGATGACTTAGGTGTTCACTTGCTTAGAGATGATATGGAGCAGATTTTCCTGATTCAGGTTCGATTGTTGACAGCTCGAGTTGCCAAAAGAGCTATGTTGACCGGAGGATCCGGCCTTTGGAGTTTATGATGGCTGACTGGGTATGGCTTAAG
This sequence comes from Solanum rostratum, assembly GCA_029948455.1. Classification (NCBI taxonomy): domain Eukaryota; kingdom Viridiplantae; phylum Streptophyta; class Magnoliopsida; order Solanales; family Solanaceae; genus Solanum; species Solanum rostratum. The sequence continues at coordinate 34,945,749 of CM057050.1, read as the reverse complement.
GTATCAATCGTGAAGGGTTTTTTAAGATTTAGAAAAAGAGGCAAGCTTAGCTCGCGGTTTACTGGCCTGTTTGAGATTTGGAGGAAAGCGGGTGAGGTGGCTTATGAGTTTGCTTTGCCACCGAGACTATCAGCATTTCATCTGGTTTTCCATGTCTTCATGCTTCGAAGATACATATCGGATAAGTCCCATGTCATTCTTATGATTCAAAAGAGTTGTCTCTGGATTTAACATATGATGAAAATCTTGTGGATATACTTGACAGACAGGCGTGGAGGCATACAAACTAAGGAGATCACTTTATTTAAGGCTCAGTGGTGACATCTGCATGCCGAGGATGCGACTTGGGAGATAGAGGCAGATATGTGTGCCAGATATTCCTAGCTTTTCGAGGTCCTAGGTACTTTTCTTTATCCTTTGTTCGAGGACGAACATTATATTTAGTCGTGGATGATGTAATGTCCTTAACGACAATTTTTTGAAATCCTCAAAAAATTACCATTATCCCCTCCCATTAATTTATAAGGTGCTATTTCATCGGTTTCGCTATTGGTCGTGGAAAAATAGTAATGACAAGCTGAGAAGTATACAAGTGTCAATGTTTTAAAGGTTTAAGATGGTTAAAAGTGATTTTTAGTACCATTTAGAGTTTTGAGTCTCAAAATAAAATTTCAAGAGTTCCATCAGTTTTGTAATGTCGAAATCAGTCTAAAAACATCTTCATTTTCAGAATTGAGGTTTTTTTGTGGACTTGAGCTCCGAAGTTGGAATGTTTGGCTTTAAATGTGCTAAGTATGACTTTGATCAATATTTTGAATTCGAATGCCCACATTGGATTTCTAATAGCTCTATCAGATTCAAGAGGTGATTTTAGGCCTAGGAGAGGCATCGTCATATTTTTTGGAAGCCATAAGGGCATGTTGGTCATTTTGAGTTTTCACTTGCTTAGTTACGTTTCATCGGGTCCCGGGTCAAGAAGACCTCAGAGTAAGTTTTTAATGGTTTTATTGAGTCTGAGACATCAAATTTTGTAGGGTAGCATATTTAGGTTATGTGAATGGGGTTTCAAATGAATGTCGAGCGTTTGATCGGAGACTTGGCTAATTTTTTCCAAATCTCTCATATCTAGTGCTACAGGTCTCGCTTAAGCGAATTAGGTTCCACTAAAGCAAACACCCTTTTTTGGGTAAGGTTCGCTTAAGCGCATTAGGACCCGCTAAAGCGAAGGGGTGCAGGTTTCAATTAAGTGAATTGTGTTTCGCTAAAGCAAATCATTCGAGCGTCACTTAAGTGACCCCTTGGTCGATTTTGTGACATTTGAGAGTGGTTCTTGAGACTAAATATTGCGAAAAATACTCTATTTTCACCATTTTCGAAAATCGGTGCTTTGAGGGGCGATTCTCAAAGGGGATTTTCAAAGAACTCATTTGCCAAGTGATTTATAACCTAACACCTTTATTTACCATCAATATTAGGGGATTTCAACTTAAATTCCTTGGATTTTACTTAATTTTTGGGAGGCTTTTGTAGACACATAAAATTGATCGGATTAAATTCATATGAACTTTGAATTAAATCCATATTCATTTGGGTTGAATGATTAATTTGGGCTTTAAAAATTCTGTACCCCAAGACAAAAACCCACAATAGAAAAAAATTAAGGGATGTGTTTGTATGATAAAATATTTTATTATTTTTCCATGTTTGATTGATCAAAAAATTTTTTTAAGGAAAACATCTATTAATTAAAAATGAGAAAAATGACTTTCTCAATGAAAATAGGAAAAACAAGTTCCATAAGTGACATTCCAAGTTCATTATTACTCCCAACTTGTGGCAACTAGAAAATTTGCCAAGGATCTTCTCACTTTAATATATACCTCTAAAAAGATTCTTTGACCTATATATTCAATATAATTTTCCGATGAAGAGTATACAAGTGATCCATCATCAGTCTATGCCGCTACACCCCTACTCCTTGCCACACCCCATCTCACCCGCTTAACTTTTGCTAGCTAGATTACATCGATCCCCAATTCTCACCAAAATAAGTACCTTACCTCACTTATGAAAAAGCCGTTGGTGCTGGGCTCCAAAATATAAGAGTTTGCTTTTTATCTTTTCCAGAGCTGCCTGATCAAATAGGCAATAAGACCACTCCTGGTTTTTTTGTTAGTTATTAATGGTCGGTTTGATTAGCACCCTTCCAGCATGTGTTACGTTGCGAACATTTTCATTTTCCGCCTGAAGTACATTTTAAATAATATTTTTTTCGTTTACTAACCATACATAAAATATCGGAGAATAAATGAAAAACTCGACTTATTTTCCAAGAAAGACATTTTTCAGTTGTACATAGAAACAAGTCTGGTTCTATAAATAGGCAACCTGGAGTACCCATCATATAATAACTATATATATCCATATATTCCAGAAGAAAAAAGAAGAAATATACAGAGAGATGGGAAAAAGCAAAGTGTTGATAGTTGGAGGAATAAGTTACCTTGGGAAAAGATTAGTTAAGGTTTAGAAAATGGACATGACACATACATGTTGCAATGTCCAGAAATAGGAGTTGACATTGAGAAAGATGTAGGGTGCTCACCTTGTAACTGCTTCTTTCAACGATCATCATAGCCTCGTCGATGCGGTTAAACTCGTTGATATTGTAATCTATGTCATCTCGGGTGTTCATATTCATAGTCACCATATCTTGCTTCAACTTAAGCTTGTGAATGCCATCAAAGAAGCTGGAAATGTCAAGGTAAAGTAATTGATGAAGAGTTTGATTATATGTACTCTTAAGCTTTTTGTGCAATTCTGGTTTCCAGTTTTATAGATTTGTATTAAAATTCTATGAAAATGAGTAATAAAATGCAATAATTATAAATAAATATTTAAAAGTGTGATGAGAAACACCTATGAGGTAGTAAATTTTAAATTTTAGATGAAAATGGATAAGTCCAGTCCAAAGAAAAATACAACAGTTGCGACTTAAAAGAAGTTTATTAATAGAGAGAAAACACAAAAAGCTATACAAACTGAGAAGGAAAAAAATTACAACACACAAAATACACCTCCTTGTTAAGACTTTGATCATAATAATATAGATGGGAAAAAGAAATATATGATTAGTACATAATTTTGTGAGTACTTGTCGACACCTCTTCCATAACTAATCACAAATCAAGAATCTTCTTCATCCAGTCAAATTAAAGCATGAATCAGCTATAAGATTTCACTACTTTAAGTAGAAGTGTACATGGACCGGGTTGGTTCAGATTTTTTAAATATCAAACCAAACCATTTTTGTCAGTTCTTTAAATATATAATCAAACAAAACTAACAAAACTCGGGTTTTCAACCCTGGGTTTTTTTGGTTTTTGCATTTGTTTTTCGAACTTTTGATTTTTTTTTTTGAAATTCTCGTGTTTTCGAGTCCTTTGGGATATTTCACATATAATCATCTTATGATTCAAATATTTCTTTAGTACTTCCAAAATAAAAAAATTTAGGATATCTTTAAGAAACCAAAATATCATATTGGTGAAGACACAAAAATATTCAACAAAAAATGAGATCACATAAAAAATGTAAGTCATGATGAAGATGATCCTAATTTTAAAGTAATAAATCATGCTAAAATAAGTGTTATAAGTACGTATTAATTACTTGAGTAAACATTAAAGGAAATCTAAAATTAGGTTATGTATTTTAATTATCTAAATCAATGTAAAACTAAAAAACAAATATTCATCATTATTATCACTCTTAGTATTGGATTAATTTTTTTTTCTGGTATTAGTATTGATTTGAGTTATGATTTGTGATTTAGAGTTATTAATTTTGAAAACTTACCTAACTATACCATATTTAAAAATTATTTACCATTTATAGTTGTATAAATTTATCTTATTACATGTATAATTCTCTTTAAATATATAATTTGAATTTTATTTTATCAAAATAAGTTTAATAAATTTTAAAACACTTACGATACATCTATATTGCATGCAAATTCATTTTTATATATAGTATAATACATCTATATTACATGCATAATTCGTTTTTAACATATAATGTAGTTTTTTACCCAAATAAATATAATACATATATATTACATACATAATTTACTTTTAATGCATAGTACAATTACTATAGATGATAAATATTTTTTAAATATGGTAACCCTATATAATAAAAAAAATATTTAAAAATAGTTAATATTATATTAAAAAAACTCAAAAATGTAATTATCCCTACTAATATATATGGACTATAGCCTTTATAGAGCATCGAAAATTCTAATTCAAATTTAAATAATATGTTAAAAAGGTAAATTTTATATATATAAATAATATCGGATTGGTTTAGTCTTGGGCTGATTTTTTTAAAGTTAAAATCAAACAAAACTAAATGTAGCCGGAATTATTTTTCAATACCAAACTAAGTCAAACTAAACCATTTGTCAGGGTTTTTCTCTGGAGTTGACTTGGTTTGCAGTTTGGTTATGTTCACCCTTAACTTTACGTATAGAATTAATAGGATAACCTTGAGTAGAAGTTAGACCAAAAAGATTAATTTTATATAGGTAAAAATAGAGAAATATCAAAAAATCCCTTAAGCTTCTAAATATAATATTTGAAGATTATGAGTATGAATAGTATGAAAATTTTAGATATTAAGTATCAATTAAATAGGTACATATGAGTTAGGAAGGTGAATGTTTAAAGAAAAGAACGAAATATATGACCATTCATTTATTACTTTATATACATAATTCAGTTCGTAAAAAAAATAACTATCAAAATACAATCAGATGAATTCGGTCTATATATAAAATACTTTTTATAATCTTTTAAATTCTCGACATGCTAAAACAAAATTGGTTTAATGTATTTGTTTGACTCTTGTATTAACAAAAGAAAACCTAAAGTTTTTAGTATTGATTGTCTTATTAAAAGCTCGTAATTTCATATTTGTGTTTCATGTGATAAGAACATTTAATGTTTAATTAATTCAATATATTTTATAACTTTTTTATCAGGGGTAAAATGGTTCTGTGGCTTGCTTGAAGCAATTACTTTGAGCCATTTGAATGACTTTGGAAAAAACAATTTTTACTAGTTGAGTGTTGTTTAGACTAAGTTACGCAGACTCTTCACTTTTAATGTCGTATCCATGTCAGATTCTCCAAAAATACACTACTTTTGGTGAATCCGACACATACCTGTTGACACTTTTTAAGAGTCCGAGCAACATAGGTTCTAGATAATTAAGCTGATCACTGCTAACTTTATTAAATTGAAGAATTTTGACATGTTTTCTCATGTAGACTAATAAAATGTACTAAGAGTTTTGCCATCTGAGTTTGGAACGGATCTACCAAGAATGAAAAATGCAATGGAGCCAGGTAGAATCACATTTGACGATAAAATGGTAGTGAGGAAACCAATTGAAGAAGCTGGAATTCCTTTCACTTATGTCTCTGCTAATTGCTTTGCTGGTTACTTTCTTGGTGGCCTTTGTCAAGTTGGTTACATCCTTCGTTCGACAGAATCTGTTGTCTTGCTTGGAGATGGCAATCAAAAAGGTAAGAACAATATTTGTAATACAAAAAGAGAAAAAGATCAGATATACTATCGAACATTGAGAAAAGGCTCATCTATATCATTTCAGACTCATCCATGCTATTAATTATTTGTTAACTGAAAATAGTTTTAATTTTTCAAAATCATTTTTGCCACGAGAGGCCACGTCACTAATTAAATCATATTTTAAAAGGGAAAAAGTGCAAATATGCCATCAAACATTTAAAAAAGATTCACCTACATCATTCATTTAAAGTTGTGCTCATCTAAGTCATTTCTGTTAAACTTATTATACTTGAAATAAGACAATTTGAATTGACCACTATATCTCTTGGTTTAATTTTGCAGCAATTTATGTGGACGAAGATGATCTCGTAAAATATACCATAAAGGCCATAGATGATCCAAGGATACTCAATAAAACACTTTATCTTAGCCCTCCTAAAAACATACTTTCTCAAAGGGAAGTTATTCAAATATGGGAAAAGCTCATTGGCATAGAGCTTAAAAAATCAACTATTTCCAAAGAAGAATTTTTGGCTCCCGTGAAGGGTAAGATCCATTTTATCTAAGAAATCACAAATTGTACTCCCTTTGTCTCAGTTAATTTGATGGCACTTCTCAATTTAACAAACTACAAAACTAAATTGGAATTTTTTTGTTTGGACATAAAAAAACAAAGCTTGAGTATGCATAACAAGTTGGACTGTGTCACTATTATCATGTATGCTATGATGGATGCCTTGCGAATTTCGAAATAGGAAGAGAAGGAGAATAGGCATCAATACTATATCCAGTGGTTAAGTACACTACTGTGGGACGCTACATGGAGCGTTATCTAGAACTATAATTTATAACCATCATGTGTATGTATATGTATCTTATAATTCTTGGCGTTGTATAAGAAACTTATTTGCGATGAACTGTTATGATCCGCTAGTATTGATTTATTTTTTTCTCGCATTTACACAAACTATTTTTATGTAATACTTATTGTCAATTCAATGTAGTTTGTAAATGATGTAAAGATAATTAAATAAAAATTGCATTTAAATGTGAGATCCTCTTGAAAAACATGATTGTAAAATTTACAAACTACATAAAATGACGGACAGATTCTAACCTTTTAAAACAAAACGAAAACCAACCTAGAAGCTTATTCTTTGCTCATTTTCATCATTTAAAGCATGACATCAAATGGCTTACACATTCTATTGAGGGGAAGTATGGTTAAACCTGTGAGGGGAAGCACTATGAAAGGAGGAATGGTGAAAGGAGGAAGAACTTGGATCTTGCACTGCTACATTGAATTGTCTTGCACTGTCGCATTGATTGTTATTTTCCTATCAAAAGGTTCGTTGAACTAAGTTGTTTGTCACCATCAAAAGGGGGAATTTGTTAGATTGAATTGGTTTTGATGCTTTGATAAACTCTGGGATGGGACCTCATCCCATCTTAGAGTAAGCACGTATATAGTTGATGGTGACATATGTCTGTAAATAACTTTTACAGAAAGTGCTCAAGTATTTGTAGTGGGGCAATTTTGCGGGCCAATATATTGGGCCAAATGGTGCAGTCTAGTGTGTAGTCCTAGTGGCCCCAAAAGTTTGTTATTTCAAAATTAATGACTTGGATATATATTGTGAATCAATAAGAAAAAAGATCATCCACTACAATACACTCACAACTGCAATATCATCTTCTCCATTCTGGAAATATACTGAAGAAAACATTCATGGTGTTGAAGCTTGAAGTGTTCATTTCTAGTTTTCTTTAGTCTTGTTTCCCTGCTCTAAATGTGAACCAGGTCCTAGTCTATAAAAGATTTTAGGGCTATTGATTTGAAGTGCAATTTCTGGGCGTCATGCTTGTGTTCTTAGCTTGGGGTAGCAAGGAGTTGGTGGGTTGCACTTGTTTGAAAGGGAAAAAAGGACTTGTGGATCAGTCCTCAAATTGTAAGGGGTTACAATCATTTTGCTCCTTAAAGAATACTGCAACTTGGTTAAAGAGAGCTCATTTACTTGTAAGGGGAAAGGGGGTTATGTATCAATCCTAAAGTTGTAAGAGTTTACAATCTTTGCTCCTTGAAATTAATGAAATCTGAGTTGAAATCCTATGGATCAGGTAGTGGTTTTTACTCCCTTAAGCAAGGAGGGTTTCCACTCCAAGTCAACTATGTCATTACTTTCTATCTTTCTTTGTTTATCAGTGTTGAGAGGCCAGGTCCCTTGGTAGACTAGAAGCGCAAGAAGTCCAACAAGTGGTATCAGAGAAGGTTTTCTCTAAAAGGTTAACACCTAGAAAAGTTCTTGCAAAGATGGCTGCTCCTAATGTGAATTTGGAAGAAAAGAAATCGACTACAAGACCCTCTCCCCCCTCCCCCCCCCCCCCCCCCCCGCCCATTTCAGTGGCAAATTTTATGGCAGGTGGAAGACAAGGATGCATACTTTATCAAGCATCAGGATATCTTCAGGAAGGAGCTGAAAAAGGACAAGTCCGTGGCTCTTGAAGTGAAATATTGTAAAGAAAGTGCTATGGATGTCGATATGTCTTACTCGACACGAAGACTCAAAAGGATTGTGAGGAAGAATGGATTTCATACGGGTGGTTCAAGCAAGCTTACTAACCGTTCTGATATTTGCCACAAGAGTGGAAGACCTAGACATTATATGAGAGACTTTCCCATGCTCAAACAAAAGAAAAATATTATGGCAAATTTGGTGGAGATCAGAGGAGGGACCTGGTCCCTCGTAAGAACCAAAATAAGAAATGCTGCTGATAAAATTGTGAGGTAAACTTTTGGTGTTTGGTAAACTTCCTTTAGTGATTCCAATGAATCTGAATGCCCTAGTGATGCTTCAATGCTGGCCATTAATGATGATGACAATGTGTACAACTTAATGTTTGCCTTTATGGCAAAGTCTGATGATAAAGAAGAAGATGCTGATTAGGTAACTCTTGATGATTTTAAGCAAACTCTTGATACTTGTTCTCTTAAGAGGTTGAGGAAATTGGTTGTTGTTTTGTTCGACTCTTTTTGTGAATTAACAACTTAAAAAAATTCTTTGAATAACTCTTTAGAAATTTTTCTAGATGAAAAAATTCTTTTAGTGACTCAATTGTCTGACTTCAAAGAAAAGTTGAACATTCTTGGATCTGAGAACATAATATTAAAAGACAAGTTGAATCGTCCTGTAGTTCAGCTGAAAGTAAAGAATGAAATAAATAATTTACAGCTTGAATTGGAGGAGAAATTAAAAGATGTTGAGTTGAAACTAAAATTTAGCATTAGAGAGAAATTCTACTCTAGAGAGGGACCAGGCTAAGGCTAAAGAAGAATTGAGTAAATCTCTCAAATGGACCACTTCCTCAAAGATCTTAGACAATCTCACCAATTAGAATTCCAATGGTGGAAGAGTTTGGATTATGTGAAGAAAGATTATATATATATATTCCTCATAGCAAGTATGTGATTGTGGCTGATAATCTTTTTTTTGTTCATTGTGGAAGAATGGCACATTAAAAGGGTCTGTCCTCCCTAGAAAATGACTGAGGAAAGCTTGAAGAATCATGCCAGTACAAAGAAATCCAAAGCCAAACCAGGTCCTACATTAAAATCAAGGACTAGTTCTGGTGATAAGAAAATGGTTCTACCTTTTTAGGCAAGAAAATCGCTTATTAATCCTTTATTTAATTACTGGGGACTCAGACTCAAATGGTTTTCCAAATCTAACAAGTGATGTATGTGTAGGTAATTACAGGAAGCCCCAGTCTATGTTAGTACATGGATAGTGGATGTTCAAAACATACAACTAGAGGTGTTGAAAGATTCCTCTTACTAAAGGCACTTCAAGGTGGAGGTATCTCTTTCGGAAATGTTAAATAGAGGTGTATCATGGGTCTTGGCAGAATAGGAAAGTGTTCATGTAGTCTTGGATAAATCTGGTGAACTTGAAAAGTTGGAAGCCAATGATGAAGCTGAATTTGAAGTGCTGCTGCAGTTGCACAGAGATGAAGTTCCTAATAAACCAGAGGGAGTCGAAAATGATCATGAAAATCTGAATAAAAGGTGAAGTGAATGTCTCTGAAGATTGAGAAGTTCCTAAAGAGGGACCTAGTCAAGCTGATGATCATGCTCAGAACACAACGGATGAATCTAAAGCTATTAGTGAGAATATGACACCGAATAATGAAAATGAAGGTGGAACTCAAGTATCAAAAAGATCCACCTGGAAGCATCAGACTTCTCATCCACTTGACAATGTCATTTCTCCTTTGGAATTTGGAATCCGCACAAGATCCAAAATGAGGAGTATGATGGCCTACTTTGCATTCATCTCATCCATTGAAACCAAAAATGTGAAAGTATCTTTTAAAGATGATGATTGGGTCAATTCTGTGCAAGGCTCCAAGCCAATCCAAAGGAATCACACCTGAAAGCTACTGAGAGTATTTTGTGGTATCTAAAGAAGACATGGGACCTGGTCCTATACTATCCTGTAGGTGACTCCTTTGAATTCATATGGTATGTTAATGCAGATTATGTTGGGTACCAAATTAACAGGAAGAGTCTATCTTGTGTTCGTGCCTGGTGTCATGGGGTACTAAGAAGCAAAATTTAGTTGCTCTTTCAACTACTGAGGCTGAATATGTAGCTCCTACATCTTGTACTGCTCAGCTATTGTGGATTCTGCAGCAGTTGTAATATTTTAGGGTGTTCACCAACTCTATACCTCTCTTGTGTGATAATACAAGTGCTCTCAACAAGGCAAAGAATTCGGTTCGCCATAAGAGGACTAAGCATATTGATGTGAGACACCATTTCTTGAGAGATAATGTTGAGAAGGGAAACATAAGCATGCAATTTTGCAAGGTAAGGACCAGATTGCTAACATATTTACCAAGGCCCTATGTAAAGATATGTTTGAGAAGAATCGTTTTGGGTTTATGAGAGTCTCTGATTAAGCATGCATTCCACTTAATCTTTTAATTGACTATGACTTGGTGGACAAATATCATTTATGTTTGATATGCATGTTTGTGCCAAACTCAATTTTTATACCTACTCAAGGTATACTGGAGCAAGGATTCCACCAAGAATAAAGGAAGAGACAGGATGATCAAAACAGTCACATTCATTCTGCAAGGTGGGACCTGGTCCCTATTCATGGTTATTATTCTTATGATTGTTTATGAAATTTGCATAGAGTTAATGCTATTGCCACATATCATACCATTTTTTCTGAGCGTTGTCAAATCACTTCATTTCGACTGGACACATTCTTTTTTTTGGACCTTATACACCATTTCACTTCTATATACTTTTCCTCCTTACTTACCTTTTTCCCTAAATTCTTTCAAATGGATGATTCTCGACCTTCATTTTCTAAAGACTCTAGGGTTGCCCCTATTGACTTCTTTGGTTTAGGTAAAGTTGGTCTAGATGGTGGAGTAAGGGGAGAAAATGAAGAAAATGTTGCTACACTATTGGATTTGAAAATGAAGAAAATGTTGTTAATTTTGCTGAGGTTGAAAATGAGAAACAAAATAAGGAAAATGCAGTTTGTGATGTTGTGGTTAAAAATGAAGGTGTTGGGGTTGGAGACAATGTTGAAAATATTGAGGTTTCACAACCTCCAGTTGACAATACTTCAATACCGGTGGTCATTTGTGATTTGGGATAAAATGAGGAAGATAGAGGAAATGAGGATGTACCTTTGGATCTACTAAGAAGAAGGTCATAAAAGAAAAAGGTAACTGATGAAGTGCGGGATTAACCTTGTCCCAGAAGAAGAAGGGGATCCTAACTCAAACTGATGAGTGTTGCAATAAAGGCCAACAGGTCTCAAATATCGCTTGAGTGTTTGTCCAAAGATGAATGAAATTAATTTTCCAGCAATTATGGTTGAGCATATGATCAAGATTCATAGAGTGATGGATGGAAAACATGGCATGACTTATGGGTACTTCGTTGATAAAATATTCAAGGAAGTAGGTATCCAACATGGGAAGGACACTAAGGGGACAATAAAACAAGTGATGTCTCTCAACACTTTGATTGATTGTGAGTATGTTGAGAGACAAAGTGGAAAGAAAGGGAAGTCACAGGTCTAAGAATTGCTCTAGAGTCAGGGAGCTATTAAAGCACGGAATAGAAGAATTGACCATGTTTCTAACAAAGAAGGATGTTGAGATTGCTAAATTAAAAGCTCAGGTGGCAAAATCTTCTGATGAGGGACCTAGTTCAGAGGAGGTTTTGAGGCTTAAGGCGCAGAATTCTGAACTCAATCCTAAGGTAGAGGACTTGATGGATTAGACTTTTAAGGAGTCATGAGGAAGTTGATGCCAGATTTGTAACAACCCATCTTGAGATGAGATATCCCATATCGACAAAACACAAGAGAGACACTGGTATATAAGTAAAGGACTGATCTATATACTGTGAGGCGCCTTTTGGGGTGAGCCCAAGGGGATAAATCCATGATAGGCTAGGCCCAAGAGCGGACAATACTTAACAGTGGTGGGTCAGGTCATTACAAATGGTATTAGAGACACTCCTGTGCTATCCTTGTCAATGTGGGGCTAGAGTTCATCTAAGTTTAGGTGAATCCTAGTGAGGCGGGGCAAACCTCAGTGCCGAGTCTAGGCTAATCCCATGTGGTGGGGCAAATTTCAGCGAGGACGCTGAGTCCATAGAGGGGGTGTATGTAACAACCCATCTTAAGATGAGATGTCCCACATCGGCAAAACACAGGAGAGATGCTGAGTATATAAGTAAAGAACTGGTCTATATACTGTGAGGTGCCTTTTGGGGTGAGCCCAAAGGGACAAATCCGTGATGGGCTAGGCCTAACAGCGGACAATACTTGACAGTGTTGGGTTAGGTCGTTACAAGATTATCCTTAGTTGTTCAAAGCCTTTAACATAGACCTCCCTTTTCTCTTTAATTCTGTCCTCCTTCCCTTATCCTTGTGGCAAATGTGTTATTTTGTTACATGTTTTCTATTTAGTTGTATGGATGTTAATTTTGTTTTTGTGGAATGAATGATGTTTCGATTATCTATCTTTTTCCTTTTCTCTTGCTGATTACATTGTGTTTTGTGGACTGTCGTGTCATGAGTTTATCACTTCATGTGTTTCTTGCATTATGGTTTACTGTACTCTTTTTTTATGATGTCAAAAGGGGGAATATATTGAGGGGAAGTATGATTAAATATGTGAGGGGGAAGCACTATGAAAGGGGAAAGCACTTGGGTCTTGCACTGTTGCATTGATTTTTATTTGCCTATCAAAAGTTTAGTTGAACTGAGTTGTTTGTCATCATTAGAAAGGGGAAATTCTTTTTGGACTTCTTATGCTTCTAATCTACCAAGGGACCAGGTCCCTCAACAAAAATACACGAAGAAAGATAGAAAGTAAGGACATAGTTGACTTAGAGTTGAAACCCTCCTTTCTCAAGGAAGGAAAAATCACTACGTAATCCAAAGGATTTCAACTCAGATTTCATTAACTTCAAGGAGAAAAGATTGTAAACTCTTACAACTTTAGGATTGATTCACAACTCCCTTTACCCTTACAAGTAAGTGAACTCTCTTTAACTAAGTTGCACTAATCTTTAAGCAGAAAAATGATTGTAACCCCTTACAATCTTGAAGACTGATCCACAAGTCCCTTTTCCCCTAGCAAGCAAGTGCAAACCACCAACTCCTAGCTACCCAATCTAAGAACATGATCAAGACACCCGAAAAATGGAACTTCAAATCAACAACTCAAGAATCCTTTATAGAACAGGACGTGATTCAAGTTTAGATAAGGGAAACAAGACTAACGAAAACTAGAAATGAACACTTCAAGCTTCAACACTATGACTGTTTTCTTCTGTTTATTTGCAGAATGGAGAAGATGATATTTCCGTTGTGAGTGTATTCGAGTAGATGACCTTTTCTCTTGTTGATTGACAATATATACTAAGCCATTAATTGTGAAACAACAAACTTTTGGGACCACTGGAACCATGGCCAGTGAACCTGCCCTAGAGTCCCATCCTAGACCATGCCCACTACAAATACTTGAGCACCTTCTGAAAAAGTTATTTGTAAACATATGTCACTATCAACTATATACGTGCTTACTCGAAGATGTGATCAGGTCCCGTCCTAGAGTTTTTCAAAGCATCAAAACCAATTCATTCTAACACATTCTTTCATCACATATCAACCCAACATGTCATCATTCCGATGACGTGATTACCTAATCAAATTAGAAGTCATTGAAGAGTGTTGATGGAAAAAAAGAAAATCAATCAACTGGTGAGTATACAGTGATTTGCAAAACAGATGAACTCATTCATCTCTGACATATTTTAACAATGGACTCTCCTCAAAGAAAAGCCGATTATTGTTTTCGAAAATTAAAATACTATGAAGGAAAACTTTAAAATATAAAAATGTACTTTCATCTCTTTTATTTTCTTAGTTATTCAAACTTATAATCTTAGGATAGCTATTATTCGAACATTCTATCTATCTCTCCCTCCCTCCCCCCCCCCCCCCCCCTCTCTCTGTCTCTATCTCTCTTTTCTGGTCAGAGGGACAACTTTTTACTAAAGAAGAAAATCTTATCGATGCTATTTTTTATGGAAAAAAAATACAAATTACGACATTACTTTATTCCTTTCCAAGAATTTTTCTTTGCTTGACCTAATATATAAGGAATATTTAAAATCTCATTTGAACCTAAGTTGAGGTATAAATTTGTACTAGTTAATTGGAATCTTAATAGAGGGAATGAAAACAGTTCAAAAATATCCTTTTTATATATGACATGTATTAGGTGTGTTTGGCATAAAGAAAACTGATTTTTATGAAAAATGAGTTTCTAAAAAGTATTATCTTGGAACACAAGATTTTCTTTGTTATTTTCTATTGTTTGGCGAGTAAACAAGAAAATATTATCTCAAAAGCATACATATGTTATCTAGCGAACACTATGAAATGCTGCATATGCAATTTATTCTTCCTCTAAGAAAATCATTTTATGAACTGTTTTCTCGTGAAATTATTTTAGTAACATTTTTACCAACCAAATAAGGAAAATTTGAAAATATATATTTTTCTTCATACTTATTACTCAAATTTAAAAACTCATGGCTAATATATTATTGTTTTTTGGAGGGGGAAGGGTGATGATACTGAAGGAAAAAAGAAACAACATAGCGTGGGAAAACCTACGTTTTCCTAATTTGGAAGGCTTCAAGTCAATTCAAGACAACAATCATGCCGTGGTGCAAACTTTTGGTGGAACTTCAGAACCAAGGACAATCTTCGGAAACAGTTTATTGAAAAGAAATATTTTCCTAAAGGAAATATAGCCTTTTCATGGGATAAGTGGCTTGGTTCAGGCTCTCTAGCCAATCATTTTCTCAATTCTTATCATTCGATGAAGGTTAAAGTTTCTGACCTCATTACTAGTGGAGTTTGGAACTTTATCCAGAAAATTTGGTACTCCAAATTGATAATATTGATGTTTTGGAACCCAATGAAGACACTCCCGTCTGGACATGAGTAAAAATGAGTTATTTACCATAGTAGCAAAAGCTCTACTCTTATGGTTTTCTAAATATTGCAAAAGGGAATTCCTTAAATCTTTTCTTTATGAACAAGTTATTAAACAAGCAGCTTCCTATCGACGAAGCACATCAAAGATACAAAGTCCATGGCCCTTCGAAATGTATTTGTGGCAATGATGGCAACATTGTGAATATTGATCATTTGTTTAGGAAGTTATTCTTGATGCGTTTGCAATAGCCTATGTGTCTGGAACTTAGCCACTGTTGTATGGGACAATTTCTCTAAATTTTGTGGTATCATCATCAGCCAAGGAAAAATAAGAAATACTCTTATGGTTTGGTGGTTGAGTGGAATAAAAAATATAGTTCACTTAAAGTTTGGTTCTCTTTATATGTTGGAAAATTTGGAAAGCTAGACGTAGTCAGAAATATGAAGACATCAAAGCTATCGAAGCAACATTATTAATCTTATCATTCAACAGATTAAAATGTTGTTATCTATCCAATTTCCTAAAGTAATCATTTTGCAACATTGGACTAACTTTCTTTTTATATTTAAAAGTTGAAGCCTGGGATCAATGTCAAATGTTTAAAAGACAACTAATCAGGTTACGCAGAATACTTTGGAGACTATTCAAACAACAAAGCAGAATCCAAAGCAATCCTTAAAAGGATCAAATGGTGCATCACCAATGGCTATGTCAATGTTGATGTTGAATCTGATTCACTACTTATTATTGTTATGATCAATGATCATGATAATGTGAATTGGCATATCATGCACCTTGTAAACCAAATTAATAACTTGAAGAATCATGGAAACTTCATGTTTCAACATTACTATCGAAAAGTCAACAATTCAGCAGATTACTTGGCAAACTTGAAAGAGAATTAAAAAAAATCTTTTCTTCATCAGAAATTTAATTCTACCTAATGAAGTTAAAAAATTTATTGAAGAACGACACAAATGAAGCTCCACTTTCAGAATAGGAGCCCAGAAGATGTATCTTGATTATGGTTAAATTACTCTGGGGCTACATTTCCTCATACTGTGTTGGATCCATAACTTAATTGTTGTTATTTCCACCATATACCAAGAATCAATAAAAATATATATTTAAAAATGAAAAAGAAAAGTAGTCTTAACTTAAAGTGCCCATAAATTAAAACTTGAATTTTTGCACCAGTAGATGAAAACAAATGAACACCAGTAGACAAAAACAAACAAGTTCTCCTTCTCCTTGCTTGAAGTTGAAACTTGAGATATAACTTTCCCTTTTGTTTTTTCAAACCTCACTGATGAAATTCCAGATCACATACTCAAAACTCCAGTGATGAACCTTAGAGAAGAATGAAGAAAAGTAGAGAAAGAATTTTATCGATACCTACAATCTAAAAACATTTACAATGAGGCCCTGTACATTAGCTTTTATAGCTTGGCGAGTAAAATATCCAACTAGATTCTAGAGGTTTCTTGACAGCTCATAATATGCAGCTCATTCTTCATTCTTAACTGACTACTAGCTGTGACACCCCATAACCCTATCTTCACATGTACGTATGTTTCAAGCCTCATTCTTATATATGGAAAGTGTATTAGCGTCATAAAAGACCTCTAGTACTTAGTCGAGTTCAAAACTTTTCTATAAATTGAGTTCCTACTGTTAGACTATGCAAGGTCAACTTTAAACGATCATTTGCAACCATTTATTTAGTGCCTCACTATTACCACTACTTTGCAGCAAGCTTAGATGCCTTAGGACTTGAGAAGAAGGATGCCCAAGTCTGGAATGCCATAGCTTGACATCAGGTGTTACTGCATTTGCAACCATCTTTCTTGAGTCATTGTTGTCCTCCTTCAGCTTCGTTATTCCAAGCTCAATTCTAAATATGTACAGTCCACCATCCTCCTTGCCAATCCCCTTCACCGTGCCACTGAAGAGGTCCTGAAATACACAAAAATCATGATAAAAAGATACAAGAGAGGACAATTCCCTTGTGATCTTTGAGACTGACAACAAGTTGAACATGAAGTCTAGTTCAAACAAGACATTCTTCACAACTTCATTCTAAAAAATATAAGCTTCACCAATATGTGTGATTTCCACCTTATCCCCTATAGGTAAATGCAATTGATCTTTTTGTGATTTAGTCAAGTCATGAATACTTTTCAGCTGGCATTTATTTGACGTTACATGGTGAGAAGCACCTGAATCTACTATCCAATCGTGCATAAAAACATAGGACATTACGCAAGTAGTGATACCTAACATGTTGACCTGTTTGGTCTCCTTCACATCCTTATTCAACATGCTTAGAATTTGTTTGTATTCTTCAGTAAATGCCTGCCCTTTTGCAAACATATCATTGTTGGCTTCATGACTAGTTGATGCCAAGTGAGTGTGATCAGGTTCACCAGAGATGTTATTTGCAGTAAGTTGTTCTCCAAATGCACCTTGACTTACATTACTATGATTACCATATCCATGTCCCGCATTATTACAAGAGTTAGAATGACCTTTTGAGCCTCTAAATTACCATTTCCATGACCAAGCTTTTTCTTCAGCTTCCAGTCCACTGGATAACCAATCAATTTATAGCGTTATTCCTTGGTATGACCGGTAAAATGAAAAAATTCACATTTTGTTCCCTTATAATGCTCTCTATGGTCATACATATTTGTAATTGCTCACTTTCTTGGATTTTCTCTCTCTATAATTTCTTTCTTTCTTTATTGGCTTTCCCTTACCTGCCAGCAAATCAATCTCCAGCATCTGGTGACCTTCCTTACCTACCAGCAAATTGATCTACGGTATCTGGTGACCTTCCTCTCGAGGGTTTCCAACTCTCCAGCGACTTTGTTACCTTGATCATATTTTGAGAGTACGACGTCGAGGTCTTTTCAATAATCTCCAGCATAGTCTCCGATGAAATTCCTTTTTCTAGTGTTCAAGATTCACCAATCTCCAATGACTTTTGCCGAATTCAATGACACCAAGCTATTTCCGGCTGCGTCTTGTGAATTCCGGTGTCCTCCATTCTTTTTTAGGCAAATTCCTAGGAATCTAGTGATTTCCGGTGATTCACAGCGAAATTTGGGGTTTTTTTTATTCTTATTCCAGATTTATCACATAGTAGGATACATCTTTTCTCCATCAACACAAGGATTTTCGGGCAACATATTCTCTAATGGCTCCTAGCAACACTCACTATTTCTCAACATGAATATCGGTGCAATTTCGGTCAGAACCTTTTCTAGGTGATATTTTCCAAATTCTTCTCTTTTTTTTACTATTTCTTGACTACAATATTGATTACACTATTTCATAGATCTTCACTGGTTGTGACTGCACTATTTCATAGTTTTTGACTAATTGTGACTGCACTATATTTCAGTGCTCTTGGCTACTTACTGATGCATGATAGGTCAATTTGTTTGTTGCAAAATCTATGATTTTCTACTTGAATTTATTGCTGAATTTACTCTCAAATTGAGTGTCGTACTTGTTCGTGTGTAATTGAATAGGTTTCTCTTTCTTTACATGTTTATTCGTTGTAAAATTTATTTGTTAGGGATTTTTGCAAGTTGCCTAATATTATTGTTATGTGTTCGTGTAATTTTTTGTTGTTTTGAGTCTTTATTGTTGATTATTGATTATTGTATATTATTCCTAGTGTATATTTCTTGATTTGTATCTTCTTGTTATTGGTAGCTTAGTGGCGTCACGATGTAATGATGGATTAGGGTCATGTCGCCGGTTGGGGTTGGGGCTAAGGGGTAGGAGTTGTAAGAGTGGCACAAGCTTGTGTAAGTTAAGGGTATATGTTCATGGAATATATGAAAGCTTAATGGGAAATCCATAGAGCTAGCGAAGTAATTTAAGAGGAGACATATTAATATAGTGTGTGTTCAGGAGACTAGATGGATAGAGACCAAAGCTCAGGACATAGATAGGTTCAAGTAAAGGTACTTGTTTGGGAAGATTTAGATGAGGTTGTGAGAGGCATATCAGAGACGGTAAAACTCTTCATTGGGGGAGACTTTAATAGGCATATTAGGGCAACCATTACCCAGTTTGAAGATGTTCATGGAGGCTTTGGATTAAGGTAGGAGAATGGAGGTGAGATGTTTCTCCTGGATTTTTCCAAACCCTTTGAATTAGTTATTACTAACTAATGTTTCCTGAAGAGGAAAAATCACTTGATTACCCTTCGTAGTACGGTAACTAAGACTCAGATTGATTACTTACTTCTCTAGAAGGGCGATAGAAGCCTTTCAGATTGATTACTTACATTTCCAGAAGGGTGATAGAAGCCTTTCAAATTGATTACTTACTTCTCCGGAAGGGCGATAGAAGCCTTTGTAAGAATTACAAGGTTATTCCGAGTGAAAATGTTTCCACTCAACATAGGCTTCTAGTGATGGATTTAGAGATTAAGAGAGTAAACAAGAAGAAGGTTATTAATGCCCAACCAAGGATTAGATCGAGAGGCCTAACTCCTGCCCAAAAGAGCATCCCAACAGAGCCTTTTGACTTCCTCATCCAGGCCCACTTGAGGTGCATAGGCACTAACTAAATTCACTACATGCCTACAAACCACAAAATAGACATCATCTTATCATGAACCTCCTAACGTCCACTACGTATTCCTTAAGGTCTTCGTCTACTAATATACCTATACCATTTATATCCCTAGACCCATCCGATTACCATAACTTGAACCATCTATGTCCCGAGCTTTGGTCCCTACCCATCCAGTCTCCTGAACATACGCTATATTAATATGTCTCCTCTTAAGACACTTTACTAGCTCTTGTAAGGACCCGAACTTTTTACAACTTTAATGGAGCTAAGAAATTTTAGTTTCGGATCAAGGTGACACTCCATTGGAGCCCTCGCGGTCCATATGAGGTCACACGGCCCATGTGGAGCCCCTATGAAGTGATCCTTAGCCTATGGAGGTGTGTTAACCCTAAAGAGTGGACTATTAAACTAAAGCATGCCACACTTAGAACCCTCACGGTCCATGTGGTGGGCTGTGTGGTGGCCTTGGCTTGAAATCCCACAATTTTGGGATCAAGTGTAGTGCCACAGCCAAGTACACGGCCTGTGTGGCCACCCATATGGGCTCTAGAGTGAAATAATTGATATGTATTGGAATCACCATCTCAGAACTTTGTCGTGATGAATTTTCTAAGTGAAGTGTACGGAGGACTTTATGGTCTATGTCGAGTGGTATGGGTCGTGAAGTCGGTCATGGGAATACCTTCGTCCAATTCTTCTAAGTTGGAATCTTCAATCTCAATCTAAGCTCATGTTCAAGCCTTCAATTAAAGTTTATTTATGTTGTTTAGGGCTATAATGGGTCTCCCACATCAAGCCAAGTTCAAATGAATTCCATGGGCTATGTTTTTCACAAGAATCGATAGAAGGGCCAATTTTAAAGGGTCATAGCTCTTAGGTCAAAATGAACTGGGTGGCCCACTACCTATCAAATTAAAACTCTTTGAATTAACTTTTCAACGTATCTGGTTTCACCTTATTCTGAGTTCATAGGAAGAGGTTATGCTCATTTTTGTAATACCCATCTGTGTAGTGTTTTCTGAAATTTGCCTAAGTGAGGTCTCATGGGAGGGTTTCACGGTCCGTGAAACTTTGTACAGACCATGAGACTTCCTCACAGGACCCTGGAAAGGAATGTTTATTTTGCTTCATTAATGGTTTTTTTTGTAATTGTGGCTTCTCCTAAGGGTCTTTGGGACTTCCTTTGCTATCTTAAGGCCTCCAAATGACCTAAACTCTATTCCTCTCATTCTAATTCATTCCTCAACTTAGAATTATTCAAACTCTCTAATCTAAAGAACTTCCCTCAAGTGAACTATTGGAGATTAGCTTGGAGCATATGGAAGGATCTTCTTCAATTTCTCCTTGAATCTTCTCTATTAGCTAAGGTAAGTGGGATTGATCTTGGTTCCTTTCAACCAAAACTCTTTTACTTGAATTTCATGAATTTCAGCTTACTTTAAAAATGTGTTTTGAGAATTACTGTTTAATAAATTCAATTGAAGTATGGGCTATGCTTTATTGATGATTTTAAGTTGATTTAAGCCCTAATATATTGAATTATATTATGAAGTTATGAACGTGCATGTCATCTTTAAAGCTTGATTTGTGCATGAATAATCTTTATTATGATTTAAATGTGAATTTTCCTTATGTCTTTACTTGAATTTCAAAAGGCATTATTGATTTAAGTTTGAATCTCTATTATCATGCCATTCTCATCTCATTCATAGCATATGCATACATGACTATGGTTTTTATGAAAATTATGAAATGGGTTAAGCCCAATTGTATTCATGTAAATGATTTTTGATAAAATATTGGTTATGAGAAGAATGTGATCACATGAATGTCTATTGTTATAGCTCTTTGAGCATTTTTGGTGCTTGCACCATATCTTTCTGTGAATGAGCTATTCCGATGCATGAGTATCATGATTATGAATTATGGTTTGACTTTTGATCCTAAATATACATTGAAAGGATTTGAAATGACTATTGCCTATTTTGAAAGCATGTATATGTATACTTATTCTTGTGGAATTTTTTGACTTAGCCCTGATGACTGGGGGTGTAAGGGCTATCCCCAAGGGTCCTCTCCCTTTTCTTGAACTATGTGCCAGCATAGGTATATGGTAGCCATTATTTTGAAAAGATTGGGTCATAAGGAATGGTTACACATTTTCATATGATATGATATGTTTTGATATGGAAATCCTTCTAAAAAGCATGGTCGTAAAGAAGGTGTCCATCACACCAAAAAGATATGATCGTAAGGTGTGGTATAGATTACCCTTGGCAAGTAATCTTCTTCTACTGATGGGAGATCTACATCGGACTAATTCATGTTATAGCTTACATCTGTTTGATTTTATCGGTTTTAGTCCATACCCACTATATATGAGCATTTGTATTTCATGCATCATGAATTTCATGGCATATTTTTGTATATTCTTCTTTGGATGTATATTTCTTTCTATATTATGTTCCCTTGTCATGTAACACTTATATAGGTTTGATAAGTATTATGCATTGCATGCCCGCATAGTTAGTACATTCAAATATACTAACACATACTTTTTGCCTACATTATCTAACCATGTAGGGACCGGAGACTAGCTTCATCCACCATTTAATGGCTAGATTGGATTTTTGAGACATTTATTGTGGCGAGTCCTATCTTTCAAGGACAAACCACCATTCCTCTACCTATGAAGTCTTGTTTATGTTATTCACTTTGAGGGTGAGCCCGGGACATGTCTTGGCCCTCGTCTTATCTTATGACCAGAGGCATTGCTAGACATCTTGTAGACTTTTATCGAATCAATATGTTGGGTTCCCATTAGCCAGGTCACTCCAACACCCTAGCTCTGGGTCGTGACAGCTCTAGGGATTTCCATGTAAGTGATCCTATATTCCACGACCCTACCCTTAACTTAGATAAGTCCGTGCCCCTCTTGCCACTCCTATCCCTTACCCCCAACCCCAACCGATGACATGACCCTAATCTACCATGAGATCCTGATGCCACTAAAGTAAGAACTACTAACTCACTAAGCTACCAAGAACCAGAAATATACACTAGGAATAATATGCAATAATCAATAATCAAGAATAAAGACTCAAAACAACAAAATATTACACGCACACATAACAATAATATTAGGCAACTTGCGAAAATCCCTTACAAATAAACTTTACAACGAACAAACACGTAAAGAAAGAGAAACACAATTCAATTATGCACAAACAAGTACGATACTCAATTTGAGAGTAAGTTCAACAATAAATTCAAGTAGAAAACTATAGATTTTGCAACAAATAAATTGATCTACCACAAAGGAATAAGAAACCAAGAACACTAAAATATAGTGCAGTCACAATCAATATAAAACTATGAAATAGTGCGGTCACAACCAGTTAAGAGCTATGAAATAGTGCAATCAATATTGTAGTCATGAAAGAGTAAACATAGAAGAATTTGGAGGATATCACCTTGAAAAGGTTCTAATCGAAATTCCATTGATATTCACGTTGAGAAATAGTGAGTGTTACTAGGAGCCGTCGGAGAAGATCTCACCGAAAAATACTCATGTTGCTAGAGTGAAGTTGTATCCTTGGCATGGCCGGCACTCAGATACTATTGCTAGTCGCAAAGCGAATAACTTAGCCTCATCATATCATTCACTCAATAAACTCTACTGAATAATGGAAAGTATAAGTAAGTAAATGGGCACATATCATCAAAATTCTCAAAATGTATAGATAATAATAAAAACTAAACTAGCTCAAAATCTCAACATCAACGCTCAACCATCATCTATGAAGCCTCTATTACTAATCATGTCATGCCAATGAAAGACCCATGGCTACCCAAATCAAAATAAAGGAAATAGATCAATCTAACTCTAAAGCATGATGAATAAATGTAGGGTATCCTCCGGAGTAGGGAAGGCTTACGAAATCAGCTTTGAATCTCAGATCTTTAACGGAGCACCTGTTGATGATGTCTAGTACCTGTCTCATCATAACAATGCAGTCCAAAGTGGACATTAGTACTTGGTATGTACTGGTATGTAAAATACCTGAGTGAAACAAAAATAGGTAGAATAATATGGAAACAACATCAACTCAAAGGAAATCATCATATAACATCAAAATCGTCAAATGTCTATCTTTGCAAGAATAAAGAGTAGACAAGTGACCATCAACAACTCAAACTCACCAATAGTCTCAGACTCATCTCAAAGGAGCTCACCTCCTTTCCTCTAATCTCACAGGAGCTCACCCCCTCTCATATCATCTCATCTCATCTCGACTCGGAGTACTCAAGGTAGGAAATTTATGGGAGCTTCTCTTATGCGACAACATTCATAGACACTAAATGTACAACAATTACCCCGATGTTGCCACAGTGTTTCTAAACTTGCCAGGTAAGGAATAATCAAAAACCATATCAGCACACCTGAAATGACCCTGAAGGTCATTTTTTGTATTTTTACAAAATTTGGAGGCTCGGATCGAAATTCTGTCACTTCAAAAAATTCCAAATGGTGAAACTAATGCTAGAAATGGCTTCACTGCAATTTTTAAAGCTTCTGAGAATATTTTGAGTTTTTGAGCCCGAAACTAGTTTAAATGAGCTTTCTCAGGTTTTAGGCCAAGGAGACCTTAAAATTTAAATTCTGATGATTCCGTTGAATCCGACATATGGATTTTTGTCTAGAAGGACCTGTCGTTCAATTTTTGAAGCTTCCGGGTGTCTTTTGGTCCTTTCGATTATTTTTGATACTGGGAAATGGGACCTACATTGGAATAAAAGGACCTCCGGTGTGAATTTCGAGTACACCGTTGAGTCCGAAATATCGTTTCCGATCAGATTTCATATATGGAATGCATTTTTTCGACTCCAGATGAGGCCGGAGCATTGAATTTAAGTTTGAGAATTTGCTGAAGATGCTGAAGCGGGGATGACATGGCCCAATTAGGCGATGCCACGTGGCAAACGCAGTATATAAAATAAAAATCTGCAGATTCTTTTTAGATTTTCTAGGTTTTTCACAAGCTTCCATCAGCGATTTCTCCCTCAATTTTGGTCCAATTTGGGCGATTCAAAAGGCTAAAGTGTGTATTTTTCCGAGAGGAACACCATGGGAGTTTCAGAAATTAATTTTGACGTACCGTTCGAGGTGCAATTTGCTGTTTTTCGGCTCATTTGGATGTTTGTTTTGGAAACTTTAAATATGAAATTTCTACGTCGTTTTAGCTCCCTTTTTAAAATGGTTTTTGCCATTGAATTCCTTATTACATGGAAAATATTTTCATGTATAAATTTCAAGATTTTCGATGACTTTTTACGATGACAATTTTTGGACCATTTTGCCCTTTTCACCGAATTAATTGATTTTAGGGTCATTAGACTTGTTATGTGATTGTGATGTTATACTTGAATAGATTTTGGTGATTTGGAGTATCGTAGAGAGGGAAAAACTTCGGAATTGACATGATTCGAGACTTTATATAAGGCAAGTGAGTTTCTAATCTTTTGTTAAATATGTTGAACCTTGTATGCTCTAATGTATATAGAATTGAGTATTTTAGGATAGAGATGGATTAATGTAGGCTTTGATCAAAATATTTTTAATTGAATAATTATTCCTATGGTGATATTTCACTTGTAAATTCATTGTGGAAATGAATTTTAGGGGAAGTAATGAATTATTTGATATTGATATCGAATTGATACTTATTTTGAGATGTGACTATTATTGAGGTTGTGATGGTATTGAGATATTAAGGATATAGCAACATTTATGCTATTGGGTAATACCCATATTCTCGTAATTTCATTCTATGTGTGATTCATGAAATATTTTAATATTATAAAATAATGAGGCAATTAAATATAAAGGTGAGTTGGTGTGATGTCGTGACACTTGAATTTAAAATGTGGCTAAGTGATGAGATTTCTATTTTTGAGATATATTGTTGTGGTTGGTGATTATGAGTTGATTTGTTTATGGACTTCATCTCATGTTCATTCATTCTATATCACACATAATTTACATTGGTTCTAGTTATTGATATGAGTGAGATGGTAAAGAGAAAAAAAGAAATTGGGGCCGAGGTCTTTGCCGGCGATATTAGCGAGATTGTGATGCCGAGGTCTTTGCTGGCTATATTAGCGAAATTGTGATGCCGAGGTCTTCGCCGGCAATATTAGTGAGATTGTGATGCCGAGGTCTTTGCCGGCGATATTAGTGAGATTGTGATGCCGAGGTGTTTGTCGATAATATTTTGATGTTGAGGTCTTTGTTGGCGATATTGTGATACTAAGATCTTTGCTATTGATATTATGATGCCGAGGTCATTGCCGGAAATTATTGCATAGGCATTGCATCTCATCCTTGCATATTTATATTGTGATGTCGTGGTCATTGCCGACAATTATTGGATAAGCATTGCATCTCATCCTTGCATACAATTATGTGGCATGGTGTTATTCGTGTGATTGATTATGCTATCACTTGTGAGTTATGACTTGTGATTTGATAATTATGATATACTGAAAAACTATCTTTATTGTGTATTATGTGTTGCTGGGCTGGGACTTTTTTGAGTGTAGGTTTGTAGTTCGGCAGTATATGGTTGGGTGTGAAGGAGTTACTTGGTTCTTCATTGTTTTACTCTAGGTTAGTTCCATTTGCTGAGTACCGTATTGTTTTTGGTACTCACCCCTTGCTACATTTTTGTAGGTTGCGAGCCCGGTCCCTTTAGTTAGTTTTTCTCATTGCGGGACCGAGCTTCCGGATTATAAGATAGCTGTTTATCTCATCGGTGGACTTTCAAGGAATCCATTGTTATGTTACGTTCTATTTGAGTACTAGACATTTAAGACATTTATTTTATTTGAGTACTATGTATTTAGAGGTTTGTACATGTGACACCAGTTCTGGGATGGTTGTAGTTCGGTCTTTCTATGATGATTTGTCATATTAGACTATTTTCTCTTCCGCTATTATTGTTATGTTCGGATCAATAGGTATTGGGCTGACTCGCCTTGGTGGGTTAGGTGAGTGCCATCACGTCCATTTTCGGGTCGTGACAATACCCAATATGGAGTCAAAACTCAATAAGTCCTCTATTATTTAAGGGATTATTACTCACGAGGGAACCATAAAATATGTGATGGTTCTATGCCTCACGTACATTTGGCGACGTAGTTTGACAAGTTCAAGTCAGACTAACTCTCACTCTTTCGGTGCTCAATACTCCTCCCATGACTCAATGCTCATAAAACCTCCATCTCAACCAATCTCATAGTGACCGAACCTCGTCAACGACTGGTGTCTCATAGGGACTTTAACCCTCTTATCAATCATCTCATCAATGACTCAAGATTTAGAACAACCATTAGGAAGCAATGGAATAGTCACATTAGGAGAGTTCATTTGTAGAGACTCATAAGTTAATCAAATTCTATCAACTCATCTTCATTCTCTCGTCATACTCATCAATCTCAACTCAAGGCGCTAGACTCAATTCTCAAGTTGGTTATGCATGTTTTCCAAATTAGTCATGTAGGGTTATGCAATTACTCATGAAATATGTTCAATTCAAGAAATCTAATAGTATGATGATCGTCAACATAGAAAACATGTAATTTCAATAAAAATATATGAAAAACCATCAAGGATTCATGTATGTAGACTCTTGAACCATCAACTCACATATTACCATCTATGGGGTACATGAGAGAATAATCCCATGTTTTTAGTTTAGCCTTACATACCTGGGATGCAGCTATCAACCAAGCACGTCAAGGATTCTTCTCAATTCTCTCAAACTCAAGATCTTCTCTTCTCTCCTCAAGCCCTAGTCCTAGTAGAGTATTGGAATAGGACTTAGAATAGGGGTTTTAGACCCCTTTGACGTCAAAAACAACCTTATTAGATCGTGTATAGAGTTTAGGAGGGGAGGGAAATTGATCGGAATGCCCCTCGTAATAATTTCGAAATTTTCAACTCGGAAATGACCTAGTCCGCGACGCGGACTTATCGCGTACTGTGTATATTTAGAAAAAGTTTTTGAATGAGTTTTCTCAATCCCGTCGAAAATTTAAAAGGAATACAAGTGCTAGTCTGCGAAGAAGGCGCGAAGTGCTCCTTTTGCGTACCAAAACTGTCTTGCGCTTTGGATAAAAAAATTATCTTTTGCTCGGGTTGCTCTAAAAATTGACTGAGACCATTTTTCTACTCAATTTTTCGTGCTGGTCACAAATCTGGCATTGGATTTTCTATACAGGTATTGGAAGATGTGTTATGCGCATAACCACTCTCTAGGGGTATTTTGATAATTTTACTGGGCGATACATCATCCCCCTTGTGATCATCCATCCTCGAAGGATGAGTAAAAGTGGATATTAAGGCACAAGTAGACTCAAAACTCATCTCAACACTCAACTCAATCAATCAAACACTCCACTCTTCCTCGACCTCAATCAATACCACTCAGACTTACGAATAGGAAGTAACATCATGAATAGGTATATTAATTTAGTGAAGGATACGAAATTTACCTCCAACACTCTCATCATTTGGCACGAATAGATGCGGATACTTGGCCTTCATCTCTTCCTCAGCTTCCCATGTGGCTTCCTCAACGAATTGATTTCTCCATAGGACTTTGACTAAGGTTATCTCTTTGCTCCTCAACTTACGAATCTGGCAATCAAGGATTTAAACCGGAACCTCCTCATAAGATAGGCTATCTTTCACTCCAATGCTATCAACAGGGATCCCCAAGGCAGGGTCTCCCAAGCATTTCTTCAAAATCGACACATGGAATATTGGATGTACTTCATCTAACCTTGAGGGAAACTCTAACTCATAAGAAACCTTCCCAATCCTCTTCACAATCTGATATGGTCCTACATAGCATGAACTCAACTTTACCTTTTCCCAAATCTTAAGACACCCTTTATAGGTGACACTTTCAAATACACCCAATCGTCTACCTCGAACTCTAAGTCCCTTCTCCTCACATCGGTAAATATTTTTGGCGACTCTGGGCAGTATTTAACCTCTCTCTAATGACCTTGACCTTCTCCATCAATTGGTGGACAAGATCAGGCCCAATCAACCCCGCTTCTCCAACCTCAAACAACCCAAATTGGTGATCTACACCTCCTCCCGTACAAGGCTTTGTAGGGAAGCATTTGAATGCTTGCATGATAACTATTGTTATATGCAAATTCAATCAATGGTAGGTGATCATCCCAATTCCCCTTGACATCAAGAAAATAAGCTCTAAACATATCCTTTAATGTTTGAATCGTACGCTCTACCTGACCATCTTTCTGTGGATGAAAGGTTGTGCTCAGGTTCACTTTAGTACCTAATCCTTTTTGGAACGATCTCCAAAACTGGGAGGTAAATGGAGCTCCTATATCCGAGATGATGGACAAGGGAACCCCATGCAACCTCATAATCTCCTAGATATACAACTTGGCGACTTCTCCGTAGTGTTTGTTTTCTTAACTGCCAAGAAGTGAGCCGATTTAGTCATCCTATCCACAATCACTTATATCGAATCATGTTGATTTCGAGACTTTGGCAAATTGGTAATAAAGTCCATATTAATCATCTCCCACTTCCACTCTAGAATCTCAAAGCTCTGAGCCAATCAACGTAGACTTTGATGCTCAACCTTCCCTTATTGGAAATTTGGGCCTTTTGAAACAAACTCAGCAATATCCCTCTTCATTCCACTCCACCAATAGACTTATATCAAGTCATGTTACATCTTGGTAGAGCCTGGATGAATGGAATATCTAGTGTTATGGGCTTCCTCCATGATTCTATCTTGAATGCAATTAACATCAGGAACACATGACCTACTTTGGTATATCAAGACTCCATCTCCCCATTTGGAGAAGACCATCACTTTCTGTTTGTGGACAACCTCCTTCAATTAGAGTATGACAAGATCTTGGTCTTGCTTCTCCTTTGCCTCTGCCACTAAGGATTAAGCAGACCCATTCTGAAAATTGACTCCTCCTTCATCATTCTCCTCAAGTTGAACTCCCAATCGAGCTATCCGATGCACTTTCTTGGCTAGCTCCTTCCTTCCTCCACATAGTCTGTACTACCAGTTGACAACATATTAAGAGTGTCAGCAAAAATGTTAGGTTTACCTGGGTGGTAGTGGATCCACATGTCATAATCCTTGAGTGATTCCAACCATCTCCTCTGTCGCAGGTTAGGCTCTTTCCGACTGAAAATAGACTATAAGCTCTTGTGGTCGGTGAACACATCCATATGCACTCCATACAAGTAGTGGCGCCAAAATTTTAGTGCAAACACCACTGCTTCCAACTAGAGATCATGGGTTAGGCAGTTCCTATCATGAACCTTGAGTTGTCTAGAAGTATAAGCTATCACCTTCCCTCTCTACATCAGTACATATCCCAATCCAACCCTCAAAGCATCATAATAAATTACAAAGTCCTCTGTCCCATCGAGTAAGGTAAAGATCAGTACCGTAATTAACCTTTTCTTTAATTCTTGGAAACTCTTCTCACATTCCTCAGACCACTGAAACTTGACCTTTTTCTGAGTCAGTTTAGTCAATGGTTCGGATAGGGAAGAAAATCCCTCAAACAATCTGCAATAGTAGCCTCCCAACCCCCAAGAAACTTCTTATGCCAGTCGAAGTGGTCGGTGTGGGCTAGTTTTTAACCGCTTCAATCTCTTGGGCATCCACTTGAAAACCATCAGCAGAAACAACATGGCCTAGGAAAGCCATTGACTTAAGCCAGAACTCGCACTTTGAGAATTTTGTATACATCTCGTGGTCCTTAAGTGTTTGGAGGAATACTCTGAGGTGGTTAGTATGCTACTCCTCACTTCTCAAATACACCAAAATATTGTCGATGAAAACTATCACAAATATATTAAGATATTGTCTGAATACTCTATTATTCAAGTCCATAAAGGCGGCAGGTACATTTGTCAACCCAAAGGAAATGACCAAGAACTAAAAATGGCCATATCTTGTCCTAAAGGATGTCTTTGGAATGTCACATTCCCTTACCATTAACTGGTGGTAGCCAGATCTAAAGTCTATCTTGGAGAAACCAGAGGCACCCTAAAGTTGGTCAAACAAATCATCTATCCTTGGTAGAGGATGTTTGTTCTTTATTGTGACCTTGTTCACTTTCTTATAGTCAATTCACATTCTGAGGGACCCATCTTTCTTTCGCACTAATAGGACAAGATCACCCCAAGGTGAAACACTTGGCCTAGTGAAGCCCTTCTCGAGCAAATCTTTCATTTGCTTTTTTAACTCTTTAAACTCAGCCGGGGGCCATCCTATAAGGTGGAATTGAAATAGGTTGGGCATCGATAAGAACACCAATCCCAAAGTTGATCTCCCTATCAGGAGGCAGATCATTAGGAAACACTTTCGGAAACTCATTAAGGATCGGGATTGACTCAAGAGGCAGGGACTCAATATCATCATATTTAACTCGCACGAGGGGATAGATACAACCTTTGGAAATTAACTTTCTTTCTCTATGATATGTGAGAAACTTTCCTCTAGGTTCAACAGAATCACCCTTCCACTCTAGAAC
Source organism: Solanum rostratum (assembly GCA_029948455.1). Classification (NCBI taxonomy): domain Eukaryota; kingdom Viridiplantae; phylum Streptophyta; class Magnoliopsida; order Solanales; family Solanaceae; genus Solanum; species Solanum rostratum. Next base: position 34,914,391 of record CM057050.1, on the reverse strand, counting down.
CGGTTCATTCGAAAATTGGAACTTAATGGTTCGAGTTTTACAATCAAAAGAGGCCTAACATGCATGAAGCTAATCCATGCCAAGAATCAAATCAAAATCAACCATCTCCAACTCAACAAAATCAACTAGAGTATCCTATGATGGATGGACACCACACAAGCTCTATAGATTCTCTCAGCTCGAATACATTCACCCACTGGAGTAGAAGATCAAAGGGTTCAAGAAGACTCTCAGGGTTCTATCAAATATACTGGCCACATAAGGAGATACAAATGTCAATGTGGCACCTGGATCCATCCAAACATAAAAATCAACAGTAAAGAATTGAATCATACCAGTCACAACATCTGGGGGGTTCTCCTGATCTTGATGAATACCTATGGCATACAAGCGGTTTGTTTTCCCGCTGTGCCTGACGTAGTAGCCTTCTGGTTTTCTCTAACTGGCGGGGCTGGTGTAGTAGTCTGAGCCTGGTCAGCCCACTTTGGACAATCCTTCTTGTAGTGACCCAATTGGCCACATCCATAGCACACATCATTCCCGTCACAATATCTCCCCAAGTGCATTTTTCCACACTTATCACATGGTGGCTTACCCTACGAACCTTGAGCCACACTAGCTTGTGACTGGGATCCATCGGTTCCAATGTTTTGAAATATTTCATCATATCTGCCTCTGGGCACAATTGTACTAGCAGATGATTGTACTGGAAATTGATTATCATTGCCTTTCCTTCTATCCTCATTGTTGGATGTCTTAGCTTTCTTACGCTTGAACTCTTCCCTGTCATGTCGTCTCTCCTCATCATCTTGTTACACAAATGTCATTAGTCACCCAATGTCCATATCACTTACAAGCATGGCTTCTCTCTTATCTCTCTTGGGTCCTCTATTCAACCCATCAACATATATTCCCGTCCTTCCCCTCATATCAACAACCATGTCCTAAGAATAACGAGATATTTGCGTGAACTTCAAACCATACTCTTGCACAGTCATAGAGCCTTGTTTTAAATTTAGGAACTCTCTCCCCGTAGCTTCTCTTTTCTCTCTTAGGAAGAAACGTCTCAAGAAGGCTTCCTCAAATACTGCCCTAGTCAAACATGGAGCATCATCCCTTCCACTTTTCTTCTACTAGTCAAACCACAGTCTGGCCACGCCCTTAAGTTGGTAAGTAGCCAGTTCGACCCTATCAACATCAGCAACATGCATTACTTAGAACACCTTCTCAAGCTTATCCACATAGTTCTCAAGATCTTTAGTGGGTGCGGACCTCGTGAAATCAGACAAATTCATCCTAAAAAATTCTTGGACTCCAGAGGTGTCATAAGAATCTAGTCTACCTGCTCCTTGTCTTATAATAGGTACTACGACTGCCTGGGCTAGAGTTTGAATAGCCTGGCGTAGCTCAACATTGGAGATCTCATCTTGAGGGGGTTGCACAAAAGGGACAGCTTGATCCATGGGCTCCGTGGGTGCTTGAGGCTCAGGTGGATTAATAACTTTCCTGACAAGACGTCCCCTTCCTCTGATAGCTTTTCTAGGAGGCAGGATGTCAATTATGCACGCGTAGAGGATGAATTAGAAAAGATCTTTCATAGAACTTAACTCTACTGCATGAACTGGAATGAGAAGAAAAGTGTAACAATTCCTACAGTCCTATAGCATCCTGCTTATGGAATGTGGTTGTCAACACACTCATAAACAAGACTCTACTAGACATGGCTTCATAAACTCCGTAAGACACATGAACTCTGTGCTCTAATACCAAGTTTGTCATGCCCAGAGATGGTACCTTTGGCGTGGTTGGCATTCAGAGACTATTGTTAGTCCCCAAGCGAACCACTTAGCCTCATCACATCATTCACTCAATAAACTCTACTGAACAGCAGAAAGTATAAGTATGTAAATGGGCACATCTTATCTAAAGTCTCAAAACGAATAGATAATAATAAAAGCTAGTAGAAAGAACTAACTCATAATCTACACATCAATGCTCAACAATCATCGATGAAGTCTCTATTACTAATTATGTGGTGCCAATGACAGACCCATGGCAACCCAAATCAAAATAAAGGAAATAGTCCAATATAACTCTAAAGCATGATGAAATAAATGTAGGGGATCCTCCAGAGTAGGGGGAGGCTCACCGAATCAGCTTCGAATCTCAGATCATCAATGGAGCACCTATTGATGATCTCTAGTACCTGCCTCTGCATCATAAAATAATGCAGTCTAGAGTGGACATCAGTACTTGGAATGTTCTGGTATGTAAAATAGCTTAATCAAACAAAAACAGGTAGAATGATATGGAAACAACATAAACTAAAAGGAAATCATCAAATAACATCAAAATCGTCAAATGTCTATCTATGCAAGAATAAAGAGTAGACAAGTGACCCATCAACAACTCAAACTCATCAATCGTCTTAGGCTCATCCAGAAGGAGCTCACCTCCTCACTTCTCATCTTAGAGGAGCTGACCCCCCTCATCTCATCTCATCATGACTAAGAGTTCTTATAAAGACCCGAGTTTTCAAATGACATTATCGGATCTCATAACATTGGCCCGGGAAAAAAATTTGAGCAAGAGTCACTCCATGGGAGCCTCACACGGCCAGTGTGAAGCCACACGGACCATGTGACCTTCAATGGAGGGGTACTTGGCCATAATTTTGATTATGGAAATTTGAAAAAAGGTTTCGGACTAAGTGAGGGCACACAGCCATCCACACAATATTTGTGGTGTGTTATGGGCTGCGTGGCCCACCGTATAGCTCAGAACGTGAAAAGTTTTCCAAGTAATCAATTACCATCTCATAACGTTTTCGTGCAAGATATTTCTAGTGTTGTCACACGGCTCTTGACAAGACCCGTGTAGCATTATACAGGACGTGTAGCCATTCCTATGTCACCCCTGTGCTTCGAAAAAATTCTAAGTATTGAGCATCGCAAAATTTATTTAAGTATCACCTCACGGGCCGTGAAGCGACTCACGGATCGTGTAGGTGCCAGTGAAGCCATGACAGTTTGTTTTCCATTTGTTTCTTTAATGGCTTTTATGTAATTACGACTTATTTTAATTGTGTTTTGTGACCTTTCTACCTATCATAGACCCTAAATTAGCTGATATCCTTCCATTTTAATTCATTCCCATTAGAAACAGCCTCACACTAAAACCAATTCCTAAGATCCTCTATAAGTTCTTCTCTCAAGACTCAAGCAAGGGATTCAAATTGGGATTCAACTCCAAGCTAAATTCTTCTTCCTAAACAAGGTATGTGGGATTGATTCTTGGTTCCTTTCAACCAAAAACACCCAAACTCTTTCAATTGATTTTCATGAGTTTTGGCTTATTTTAGATGTGTATTTTCATTATTTGATTTTATTAAATTCAATTGATGTATGGATTGTACATTATTCATGATTTAAAGTTATTTTAAGCCATATGATGATGATTTACGTTGAGGTTATGAAGCTATGAAGATGCATATCCCCTTTAAAGCTTGAATTATACATGGGTGATATATATTGTGATTTAAATTTGAATTTAATTATGGTTTTACTTCAATTTGCATATTATAATATTGATTTTAGCTTGAAACTGTATTACCCATGCTATTCTCACATCATGCATTGCATTTGCATTCTTGAATATTGGTTTTTATGGAAATTAAGAAGTGGGTTAAGCCAAATTATATTTTATGAAATGATTTTTTATATCACTTTGGGAAGGTATTGGTTATGACAAGAATATGATCACATATATGTCAATGATTATGGCTTTTGAGCATTTTGGGTGCTTGCACCATTCTGCATTTATAATCGAACTAGTCCTACGCATGAGTATTATAAGTACAAGCTATGATTTGGCATTCGAGCATAAATATGCATTGATCGGATTAAAAATAACTATTGACTTTTTAAAATACGTATATATATATGCTATATGTATTCTCGTGGGATGTTGACTTAGCACCGATGGATTGGGAGCGTCAGGGTTATCCCCAAGGGTCCTCTCCCTTTGCTCGAACTATGTGCCTAGCATACGTTATGAGAATCCTATCCAAAATGGTATATGTTCCCTTAAGGAAGGTTTCTTCATACGAAATGCGATATGTTCCCGCAAGGTGAAGTATTATGATATGATATGAAAAATCCTTTCCGAAATGGGATATGTTTCCATAAGGGGTTTTCTTCATACGACATGGGATATATTCCTATAAGGTGAAGTATGTTTTACCTTTGGAAAGTAGAACACCTCTGTACCAGTTAGGGGATTTCATCGGGATTCCAAGTACTAGCTCACTTGGTCTTACACATTTCGGTTAAGGTCACATCCCCGCTAAATATTAACATTATTGCATTCATGCATCACGAATTTCATGGCATATTGTATACTACTCTTTCTTGAATATATGGGTCTTCTATATTATGTGCATTTGTCATCTTACATTGAAATGCAGGTTGATAGTCACATGCATTGCATGCTCGCATACTTAGTATATTCAAACGCACTAATGCATACACTATGCCTACATGATTTTACCATGTAGGGACCTAGCGCTATGAGTATCCATTATTTGACGAATAGCTCAAATTCCGAAAGTTCAACTTGTGGTGAGCCCTATCTTCCAATGACAAGCCACCTTTCTCTATCTATGTTATCCTATGTCTATTTCCTTATTTGAGGGTGTGTCCGGGACATGTCTTGGATCCCGTTCCATCTTATGACTAGAGGCATTGTTGGACATCTTGTGGACTCCTGTAAATATATATATATATATATATATATATACGTATGTATATATGCTATGTGATGTATTTGGAGGTTATATTATTCGTTACCTTTTTGGAATGGCTATTATGGGTCAATTATGGATATATGTCTAGTTTGCATGTTTGGTGTGGAAATAAGGAAGGTCTTAAGTCTCGTTTCTCCCCATAGCGTGAGTCCTACTTACCCGCCTCTTAGTTCTTTTATGCTATGTGCTATGTTAATCCATGTAAATCCCTTTCCCTTCAATGTCTCTATAGCGTGAGTCATACTTACCCATCCCTTAGTATTATGTGATTACTATTTGATTGCACTTCCGAACCAATGATGTGGATTTTGATACTTCGAGGCTTGTTTGGGACTCTCGGGTTCCCATTCGTCGTATCACATTTAGACCCTAGTCTCGGATCGTAACAAAAGATGGTATCAGAGCCCTAGGTTTATAAATGGTCATCGGAGTCTAACTTGCCGCGTCAAGTAGAGTCCTATTCATGGGTGTGAAGTGCATCATGCCTATGAGTGGGAGGCTATGGAGATTTTCTAGGAATTGCCTCACTCTTCATGCCTTATGTCGTGCTATGACTCGTATATCTAGTGTCCTCATCTTGATTGTGTCGTTGCTCCACTTCAGAAGATGCCTCTAGGAAGACCCCTCCTACCAAGGCCGGCTCCGGCTGATGAGGATCAGGCACTTCAAGAGCCTATGGATGAACCCATCTCAAACAGTGAATTTCGTAAAACCTTTGCCACGCTTGCCCAAGTAGTGACATCTTATGCAAGGCAAGATAACCTTCCATGGGATCCTACACCAAATTCTAGGGTGAGGTATTTCACCTGGATAAATCCTCAGAGTTTCATGGGTCGAAGGTTGATGAGGATGCTCAGGAATACATTGATGAGCTCACCAAGATATTGAATATTATGGGTGTCACTTCGGAGGGGAAGGCTGAATTGGCTGCCTACCAATTGAACGATGTGGCCCAGGTATGGTATACCCAATGATCTATGGAGAGGGTTTGCGGTGGTGATGTCAATTGGGAAGAGTTCAGACTTACGTTCCTAGATTGCTTCTTTCAATATGAGCTTAGGGAGGCAAAGATGAATGAATTTATCTACCTTAAGCAAGGAGGTATAAGTGTGAGGGACTATGTGCTCAAATTCACAAAGCTGTCCAAGTATGCTCCGTCACTTGTGGTTGACCCCTATGTAAGAATGCATAAGTTTGTTTTTGGTATCTCTAATTTTCTTGTAAAAGAAAGTCGTACTGCTATGCTCATACGTGATATGGATATTTCTAGACTCATGGTTTATGTTGAGTATATTGAAGGGGAGAAACTCAAGGAGATAAGGGTACACGATCCTAAGAGAGCCCGTTTTGATGGTGGATTCTCTAGTTCTCAAAGTGTTGGCTTTGGTTGCTACCAACACGGCCAAAGTTGTGGTGCTCGGGTTGCTAATTCTCTTGAACCTCCTCCTAGGGCACCAATTGGTGGTGGACAGGGGTATCCTCTGTGTAACAAATGTGAGAAACCCTACATGGGAGTTTGTTAGAGGGATTTTGGTGTTTTCTATAGGTGTGGTGATAAAAACCACAAGGTTGTTGATTTCCCTAAGAATGCCCGTAAAGGCCAAGGTCAGGTGGATCAAGGCGGAAAAAGCCAACAAAGAGCTCCCCAAGGTGTTTCCTCAAGGAACAACAGGTTCTATGCACTCCATGCCCATCAGGATGTTGAGGATGTTCCAGATGTTGTGATTGGTATGTTAAACGTCTTTGACTTTGATGCTTATGTTTTGCTTGACACGGGTGCAAATTTGTCTTTTGTGACTCCTTTGTTGGCTGTTAAACTTGGTTTGAGTCCCATGATTTTGACGTATCCTTTCTCAGTTTATACTCCCGTGGGTGAATCTTTATTGCACATAGAGTCTACCATGGTTGTCCGATTTCTGTGTTGCAAAATGTTTTCCCGTGTGACCTTGTGGAACTTGAGATTTTCGATTTGACGTGATTACTGGGATGGAGTGGTTGCATGCATCATATGCTTCTATAGATTGTAGAACTCAGAAGGTCAAGTTCCAACCTCCCGGTGAGCCCATTTTTGAATGGAAGGGTAGTGACTCCTCGATTAAAGGTCAGTTTATTTCCTACCTCCAGGAAAAAAAAATGATTTTTAAGGGGTGCATTTATCATATTTTGAGGGTCAAGGATGTGTAGTTTGAAGCACCTACTCTTGAGTCGGTTCCTGTGGTGAATGAGTTCTCGAACGTGTTCCCCGAAGAATAGTCTGGTATTCCTCTGGAAAAGGAGGTAGACTTTGGCATAGATCTTCTTCAAAATACTCAGCCTATCTCTATTTCTCCTTATCGTATGGCGCCGACAGAGTTGAAAGAGTTAAAAGAGAAATTGAAGGATTTTTTTTGGAGAAAGGCTTCATTAGGCCTAGTATATCACCATGTGGTGCTCCAGTGTTGTTTGTAAGAAAGAAGGATGGATCTCTTCAAATGTGTATTGATTATAGGTAACTGAATAAGGTGATTGTTAAGAACAAGTATTTGTTGCCCAAGATTAACGACTTGTTTGACCAGCTTCAAGGGATAACTCTAAAAGATTGATCTTCATTCTAGGTATCATCAGTTGAAGGTTAGAGAGTGTGACATTCCAAAGACAACCTTTCGGACAAGGTATAGGCACTTTGAGTTTGTGGTGATGTTGTTTGGCTTGACCAATGCTCCAGCCATGTTCATGGATCTGATGAATCGGGTGTTTAAGCCATTCCTCGACAGTTTTATGGTTGTCTTCATTGATGACATTCTCATTTACTCCCGAAGTGAGCAGGAGCATAGGGATCATTTTAGAATGGTCCTACAAACGTTGAGAGAGAAGAAATTGTATGTCAAAGTTTAGCAAATGTGAATTTTGGTCGGGTGAAGTAGCTTTCCTTGGTCATGTGGTATTTGGTTGTGGTATCAAGGTGGATCCGAAGAAGACTGAGGCCGTGAATTGGCCCAGACCATTGACTTTTTCGGATATTTGAAACTTTCTAGGTTGGCTGGATAATATAGAAGGTTTGTTGAAAGGTTCTCATCTATTGCATCTCCATGAACTAAATTGATCCAAAAGAAGGCTAAGTTTCTGTGGTCGGATGAATGCGAATCGAGTTTCTGAACCTTGAAGGATCGGCTTACGGCGCCTCCTATCTTGAATTTACCAAGCGGTTTGGAGGGATTTATGGTGTATCGTGATGCCTCGCAGATTGGGTTTGGTTGTACGCTTATGCAAATGGTAAGGTAATAGCGTATGCATCAAGGCAGTTGAAGGTGCATGAATGTAATTACCCAACACATGATCTTGAGTTAGCGGCGGTAGTTTTTTCCTTGATGATTTGGAAACACTATTTGTATGGGGTTCATGTTTATGTGTACACCGATCACAAGAGTTTGTAATATGTATTCACTCAAAGGGATCTCAATTTGAGGCAAAGGAGATGGTTAGAACTCTTAAAGGATTATGGCATGAGTGTTCAATATCATCCCGACAAGACCAATGTTGTAACTGATGCTCTCAGTAGGCTATCTATGAGAAGTGTGATGCATGTTGGAGAGAAAAGAAAGGAGTTAGCAAGGGATGTTCACCGGTTGGCTAGGTTGGGTGTCAGGTTTGCCGACTCTAGCGATGGTGGTATCCATGTTCAAAGGGGGGCAGAATCTCCCGTTGTGGTTGATGTAAAAGCTAAGCAAGATTTAGACCCATCGTTACTTGAATTGAAGAAATTGATTGCGAAAAAGGAGATCGAGGTGATCTCACAAGGGGGAGATGGTGTGCTTCGGTACCAAAACCAGCATTGTGTTCTGGATATGGATGATCTTAGAAGGGTGATCATGAGCGAGGCTCACAACTCTCATTATTCTATTCACCTGGGGATTACCAAAATGTATAAGTACTTGAAGGAAGTGTATTAGTGGCATGTTATGAAGAGGGACATAGCCTGAAAAGTCCTAAAGTGATCCTAGTCCAAGTAGTCAAAGGTCTTAGTCATGAGTATAGAGGAAAGCATATGGTATTGGACATGATACATGAATATCTTTGTGAGGGTGGGTGATTTTGCACAGTACCAAGGTTACACATTGAAACATCATTGAGAGTGATTTTTGGGACTTCTTTCAGTAAGGCACTGGCATTCCATTTTGAACATTAGGTTTGATCAGTAATTGTGGCTTGTGGATAGTACCTCGCTAGTCATAGTTGCACTGTCACATGCATTAGTCTGTATTAATTTGCTTGATAGCTATCTAATTGTGTTTTGAAAAGTAGGTGTGGGTATCTATGTTGAAGTTTGATTTGATGTATGCCTTTAGGTTGAGATCTGTGTGTTACCTTGTTGCTTATATAGATTGAATTTGTTGCTTGAGGACAAGCAACAATTTTAAGTTGAGGGTGTTGATATACTGTGAAAATACAACACTATTGATGCTTAAAACTTGGAATTTTATGTGTTCTCAATGCGATGAGAGAAGGTTTGATACATTTTTGTGTTTGTTTTGTAGTATTTCAGGGTTGGCATTGATTTCGAGCAAAATATGAAGAAGTTTGCTAATTTTAAAGGAGGTTTCATATTGAATTCTAGTGAATTGTAGATTTCTGAATTTTGATCTACGAACATGCATATGAGTCATGGAACACTTTACGAGGTGTAGATCAGGTATCATACCTTAAGGATCAGTGCAGGAGGACTTTCTGCCGTTTCATCAGACGAAACCCCCTATGGCCCGTAGTATCTTTTACAGGCCATAGAATCTTGTACGGGCCATTGAGGGTGTCATAACAGACAAGTCAAAAACTGAAGTAGCAATGTACGAAAGTACTAATATGAGACGTAAAACACTTTATGGCCCATAGAGTACTTCATGGAGTGTTCCGACCCAGTTATCCTCATTTGTTTTGGATTAGTATTTTAATCATTATGAATAGGTTTTTAGGTTATTTTCTTAAAGAGGCAGCATGAAAACAACAAGATACAAGTAGAGAAAAATATGGGAGAGTTAAGAAGCACTTGTACACTTTAATTTCATCTTCTAATTACAATCTTATGATTCTCATTGAAGCTTTTATTTTATTGTGCTTAATTCAATCGTGTAAGTACTCTATCATGTTATCCAAATTTATGAGTTTTGCATTTATACAAATCATGAGTAGCTAGATCCACAAAGAGGGTTGGCGAAACATGATGAACTAGCAATGCCAATCCGAATAACTCATAATTCTTGAAAAGTATGCAGACACGTATTAATTAATTCTTTGCTCTTTGCATGTTTTCTAGTGTTTCTGACTGGACCAAGGTAGTACTGAATAGGAAAATAGATTAATTAACAGGATTTGATCGATGGTTCTTGTCTAATTAACTGAACTGGGCCAAGGGGAGATTGTACTAGGACTATAGGTAAGGGTTAGTTATGTCACACTATGGGGATGGACCGAGTCACGTAGTGAAATTCACCTCTCGCCATGGCCAAAGGGTTTGGTGAACTTAACTTTACGTTCTGCATGGTACACACTAGAAAAGAATTAGGTTATCCGGTGATACTATGTTAGAAAATCATAGGGAACACAATACCCTAGTTTCTCTCTATATTGATTAAACCCTTGTTTTAGTTAAGATTACTTATTACTTGTTTTTACAACCCTCCCCCTTTGGGTAGATAAGTTTGTTAATAACCCAAATTGCATAATGGAATTCTTCTAAGTATTCCATATACCCTTGGGTTCGACCCTAACCTTGGTTAGGTTCTATATCTTTAAATGACCGCTTTAGCCTCACGTTTGGAAGATGTGGACGATCATTATCAGCATAATAACCCAACAAAGAGTTGGAGTTGAATTCCACAATGAATGGGCATTCAAGAGATGAAGTAATAAGTTGAACTACACATTTGTAGTATTAAAATGGAATGTTGCGGGAAATTGAAAGCTGGAGTTAGCTAACAATAATTCTAAAATGTGAATTACCAATCGATTGAGATAAATGTCAGGGGTGTGTGGATATAGGATGAGAACTACATACTCGGGTCTAAATACTTGATTGTTCGAGTTAAGAATGTGTTAGTAAGCTAGGTTGGTTGTAACCATTACCTCATTTATGATAGCAATGGTGTTTCACATGAACCTATTATGACTTCACATGCAAATCACTCGAGGACACTCCTGTCCTAGCAACTATGAGCGAATCTCCTAATACATTATAAGCTAAACATGGCAACAAGTGGAAACTCACTCATATAACGTCAAAACAATCAAAATATCATAGACCTAGCTAAGAATTAAAGAATCCATATCATATACACAACCTAACATTGTGGTTTTAGCTATACATGTACAAAAATAAGATAATAATACCATAATTTATAGCCATGAGTGTGAGTAAGATAAATTACAATAGAAAAGATGAACTTCCTTTACTAATATCTAAAATCTCTCCTCCAAAATCTTAGAAATCAGAAGACCCTTGTACTTGTTTGGCAAGAAGCTTCTACATACTCTCTCTCTATCACTCTATGGTATGTGTGAGAAATCGGATATGGAATGTTATGTATAATGTCCTTTCCATAATCCTTTTATAGTCCCTACAATTTACTAAGAGTTTGTGTACTAATTTACCATTTGGTGGTCAAGGTCAGGGCATTGCCAAGCACTTCCGCAATGCGCCGAATGTGCATTTGATCACCTCTCTTTCATCGCCTAAACTCAATTTTTTGCAACTATTGACAATGCCTTTGTTCATCATTGATGTTGTTCAATGATCCACCAAACATGCACTTGCGTCACCTTTTTGTCACGATCTTGGGGATTTAAATGCCGCAAGATTAGGTGGTCTCCATTGTCCTTCAGTGATCCACCAATTATGTCGACGATGTCACTTCTAACTGCATTTTTGCAATTGTTTCTCCTTTTTCATGTTTTTTTTTAGCATTAACCATCTATGAACTTTTATCCTCATTGCTATCATAAAACACACATTAAATCAAAATATGAAGCATAATAACATATTCAGGACAATATTTCGTTACTTTCTATGTGCCAAATGAGTCCAAAATATGGACTCATCATCCATTAATTCTTTGAAAGTTTTCATGCTCCTTAGTTTCAGCATATTAGAAGGAGAAAAGAATCATTCAAGAAATGCCTCAAGTAACTACACCCATAAGGTGATAGAAACTTGCAATAGCTCTGCCAACTATCTCACAGCTTCTTCGAACAAAGAAAATTGAAATAGTCTTAACATATAAGGACTTGGACTTTGTACGACCTTTTTAGAGCTTGAAAATTTTATTTCGGAATGTTTTGGACCAATCTGACGCTTCATGGAAGCCTTCATGCTCCGTGTGGTGCATGATTGACCATGTGGAGAAGTTGCTATTATTGATGAATTAAAAGACCCTTTTCGGGCCTAGTGCATTCTACGGGCCATGAAGGAGGTTTCGTGGACAAATTCGGTGAGAGGTTAACTTTCAAAAGTTTGTTCGATGAATATGAAGATGGGTCGTGAGTCATTTTTCTTGACATAGATTGTGTCTCGTGCCCTGAATATTAGAGAAGAAGGACTTTCTAAAGATTCATCAAACAAAACCCCCTATAGGCCGTAGAACACTTTACGGGTAGTAGAGGGGTATCATAGATCACAAGTCTAGTTTTGCAGGAACAATGTATGAAAGCCCGATTACGGGTCGTGGAATACAATACGGCCCGTAAAGCAATTCATAAAGCGTGCCAACCCTGTTATCCAATTTTATTTAGGACTTGTACTTTAAACATTATAAATAAGTTTTTAGGTTATTCTTCTTGGAGAACTTAACCATTTGACATAAAATAAGTAAGATTAAGTAGAGAAACATTGGAGAGTTTTAAGAAACACTTGTTCATTGATTTGGTCTTATAATCTTGTGATTCACATTGAAACTTGGATTTACTTGTGCTTGATTCAATTGTGTAAGTGATCTATTATATTATTCAAATTCATAAGTCTTGCATCTACACAAAGCATGAGTAGCTAAATCCACAACTAGGGTTGTGGGATCCATGATGAACTAATATGTAAAACCAGATAAATCATATTTCTTGGAATTTGTGCATGCATGTATTAATTAGCTCTCTTTGTTTTTCATGTTCTCTCGTCTTGGAAAACATTAGAACTTGCCTAATAATACTAACTTGACCAACGTAGTAATGTATAGGAATATAGATTAATTAAAAGGATTCAATTGATGTATTCTCGTCTAATCAACTGAACTGTACTAAGGAGAGGTTGTACTGGGACTAATAGGTAAGGATTAATTATGTCACACTGCAGAGATAGGCCAAGACACGTAGTTAAATTCTCCTCTTGCCTGAACCAAATGTTTTAGTGAACTTAACTTACTATCCTGCATGCTACACACTAGAAAAGAATTAGGTTATCCGGTGATACTAAGTTAGGGAATTATGGGGAACACAATACCCTAGTTTCTCTCCATACTGGTTAAACTCTTGTGTTAGTTAGGTTTACTTTTCTACTTGTTACTACAACCCCCCCTTTTGGGGAGATAAGTCGGTTAATCACTCAAATTTCATTAATTCAATTTGCATAAGTCTATAGTATTCCCTTGGGTTCGACCCTAACCTTAATTAGGTTCTCTTTCTTAACAACGGTTGCTTTATCCTCAACAAAGAGGTGTAACTTGGGCGACATCAATAATGCACATCATAATTCTAATAAAAATACTTCTTTATACATGGATATATCATGAGGGATGAAATAATAGAATGGGTACTTAGAGTTCATGATTAAAACATCAAAAGAAGAAGAAATCATATAACATCCATAGTGAAATCAACAATTGAATGAACTTGAAATTACCAGTGCATATGTGCATAAATTAAAAGGGTGTGCACTCTTCGATTCTTATAAAATATTTGTAAATTATCATAATAAGATTCAAATAATTTCAAAATCATCAATAGGAATCAAATGATAACTTAATTTCATCAATTTGAGGTTAAATTACAATACCCATTTGTATATCATACGTACAACAACAACAACAACAACATACATAGTGGAACCTGGGGTCTGGGGAGGGTAGAATGTACGCAGATCTTACCACTACCTTATAGAAGTAGAGAGGTTGTTTCCTGGGAACCCTCGTCTCAACAACCTATAAGCAGAATAAGACTAGATTTTACAAAAAGGAAAGGAAAAAAGGGAATAGGAAGAGCAACTGCTAATAAAAACCACATTGTAAATCATACATAGAAATCACAAAATTTAAGAATTAGATTTTGGGGGATTCTTAATTGAATAGGAAGCATGAATAAATCCACATATAACTAAAGAGATGAGAACAATTAGAATGAATTTTAATTGGTTTGAAGCACTCTTCAATCTCTTGACTCGGACCCTCGAAAAATCTACTTGAAGAGAGAGCTTCAGGAATTGAATTATTAGAACTTAGTGTTAGAATGAGAATGAAGTGACAAAAATGTCTAGATCATGACTTAACGGTCTTAGAATAAGCTAAAAAGTCCTAAAAGCCAAAGCTTTAGGCTTGTCTTCCAGAAATACCCTTAATGAAAAAGGATCAAAATTCCTCGTAGTGCACTGCATGGCCCCCTTTACGAACCACGGTGTGCACCACGGGCCATGGAGGCTTTCCTAGGACACAAAATGGATTTCAAGTTTAGGGTTCCCTCCACAAGCCGTGGTGTTTACCACGGCTCATGGAGGGTTCTCTATGGAACCCTTCACATGAAATCCACAAAGGCAGCCTCCACAATGATCAAGGCCACCACCCAGGTAGCCTACATGGTCCTTAGAGTGCACCAAGGGTTATGAAGGGTTCGTCTAAGGGGAACCTTGGATAAAAATTCAAGGCACCACAAGGAGGGGGTCGATACCATCCCCAAGGGAGCCTCCACTAGACACACCACGATCATTGGTAAGAAACACGTGCCATGGTGTGCTCCTTGCTAAGCACCTCAACAAATTCCTGAAATTGATTATTAAGCATTTTTAATTCCTCCTGATGGATGGGTCCTTATGTATTCTGCCCCTTGAGAATATCTTTCCTCGAATGAGATAAAATAGAGCTTGAAAGTCTACACTTGAACATGAAATGTCTCAACATGGATGGTACTATGAATAACTCAACATTTAAAATAGTAAAATCATCAAAATTTATGTTCAAACATCATTTAAATTATTTTTATGCGCATGAATACATGTCATGTCATTAAAGCATAATAGTGAAAGAATTGAGACCATTATAATGAGAAGAACCTAATACCTTAGGCTTGAGTAGATTGGAAATGATAGGGATATCACTTCATCATGTTCGATTCTGCTCCCATGTAGCACTTTCCACAAGTTAGTTCCTCCAAAGCATTTTAAATGATGCCAAATCCTTATCACAAAGCCGCTTTACTTGTCTATCAAAAATTTCAATAGGCACTTCTTTATATGCCAAGTTATCTTCAATGTCAGCACCATCCAAGTGTATGAAAGAGCTAGTATCTCCAAGTAACCTCTTTAGCATTGACATATGGAAAACCATACAGATAGAACTCATGTCCAAGGAAAAATCCAACCTATAGGTTACTTGGGTAATCTGTTGAGCTACCTCATAAGGACTTACATACTAGGGAATTAAAATTCCTTTCATTCCAAAACACATCTCCCCTTTCATAGTCAATTTTAACTAGTCAATTTGAACTATCTTTAACTTTTCCCTTGTCAATTTTACCTTTTCCATGGCCTTTAACACCATGTACGGGCTAATCAATGCCATGACCATCCTACAAAGGATCTACACCTTCTCCCATACAAGCCTTCAAATGTTGCAATTCCGATGCTAGTATGGAAACTATTGTTGTAGCCATACTCGATAAGTGGTAGATTAGTATCCCAATTTCACTTAAATTCCAACACAAAAGACCTGAACATGTCCTCTAATCTTTGAATTGTCCTTTCGGCTTGTCCAACAATTTTGGGGTGGAATGCATTACTCAACTTCACCATCGGGCCAATCCCCTTTAGAAATGATTTCCAAAAGTGTGAAGTAAATTGAGTACCACAATCCAATATAATAGATATAGGAATACCATGAAATCTAACCAACTCTTATATATATATGACTTCGCACAGTCCTCGGTATTGAAAATTATCTTACCTAGTAAGAAATGAGCTGATTTGGTCATCCTATAAAAAATAACCCAAATTGGATCAAATTTCTTCTAGGTACAGAGCAAAGCAATCACAAAATCCATATTTACACCTACCCATATCAAAGTAGGAATCTCAATGTCTTGGTCCAAATCACCGGGACTTTGTTGTTCCACCTTCACTTGTTGACAGTTAGGGCATTCAGATACAAACTTAGTTATGTCATTCTTCATACCATGCCACCAATAAACTTTGTTCAGATCTAGATACATCTTAGTGGATCCTGGATATATAGAATAATGAGCATTATGGGCTTCACTCATAATCACCTCCTTAAGATCATTAACATCTTGAACACACAATAGATCTTGGTACCAATGTACACCATCTCCCCCTTGGGATAACATCTTTATCTTCTTTTAGGCATCCAACTTCTTCAATTCAAGTAGTGACGTATCCAAGTCTTACTTTGCCTTGACTTCAACAACCATAGATGACTCTGACCTATTCTAAACATAATGCTAGCATCATTAAAATCAACCAATCTAACACCCAATCTAGCCAAATGACGTACATCCTTTGCCAACTCTTTCTTCCCCTCATCCACATGGGCAACACTACCCATAGATAGTCTACTAAGAGAATTGGCCATAGCATTTGCCTTGTCGTGATGATATTGAACACCCATGTCATAATCTTTATGAAGTTCCACCCATTTTCATTGCCTCAAATTGAGGCCCCTTGTAACATCCGATAAACTTACCAAAATACTTCTAGAAGAGAGATATGCGCATAACGCATCTTTCCATGTTCCGATGAAAAATCCGAGGTTGGATATGCTTTCAATGTGAAAAGTGGAGTGGGAAAGTGGTCTTGCTTGATGCGAAGACAATTTTCAGAATAAGTCCGCGATAGGTGTGCGAACCTGTCGAGGACATACACTTGGGTTTATCCAAAAATTATCTACAGGATTAGAAAACTCATTTGGAGAATTTTTGGTGAAAAATACCAAAAATATACAAGTTCGTACCGCGGACCCCTTATCACCGAGGCAAACATTTTTTTGAAATTCGTGAGGGGCATTCTACACCTTTTCCAACCCCTCCTAAACTTAAACAACGATCTAAAGAGGTCCTTTTGAGCGTAAAAAGGGTTTTAATCCCCTTTCCTAAGCTAGTCTAAGTTCTTGAAAAAAAAGGTCTAGGGCTAAAGAGAAGAGAGAAGAGCGAGGATTCGAGGATTTCATGCCGGATTCATGCCATGATTAATTATCTACCTTCATTCTAGGTATGTAAGGCTAAACTAAAATATGAAAATATTCTTCCATCTGCACTATTGATGGTAACAAAGGAGTTGAGAGTCTAATGTGTCTATATACATGATTTTTGAAAGTTTTCTTGTAAATCATATATATATGTAGTTACACTTGTTAATGATCATCATAAATGTGACTTACTTATTTAATGCTTTTACGAGTTATTTTCCCAAACTCTATATGTAACTTTGTAAAAGATGCATGAAGTGTGCAAATTAACCCTTGACCGTACAAAGGGGAGGAGACCCTTTGGCATAGGTATGCTCCCCTTTAAAAAAGATGCATGAATGAACCTAGGGATAGAGTCTAGAGCCTTAACTTGAGTATGTTGATTGTGTTTTGATGTGAGTATGAGGTTGAGTTATTTGAGCTTGTTGATCTCATGAGTATTCATAATTTAGTTCTAGAGTTTCATCTAATTGACTTCTTCTTAATGATAATCTGAATCCTTGAGTTCTTAAACGAGAATTGAGTTAACTAAGATGAGCTAAAGTCTGTGGAAGCAATAAGGGACTTTAGTGATTGAGTTAATGAGATGATAAGAGTCTCTATTAGACTAATTGAGCTGAGTGATTTAGAAGAAGAGTCTTATTAGCATAAGTCTTGGGAGGAGTATCAATCACCGAAATGAGTAAAAGTAAGTCCTACTCACATTTATTAACCACATCGCCAAGCGTAGGAGTATACTAAGTCCACTAAAGCCAGACAAGTTCCTATTTAGTGGAATAAGTCTGTGAAAGTCGGACAAGTTCCTAATTTGAGGACTAAGTTCGTTAGAGTTGTACATGTCCCCCTTTTATTGTCCTGAAATAATAGGACTTAATGGGTAAATTATCCAAATCCCTTGTGGATCTTAGTTGTTCCTTACTAGGAAAGTATGGAACATCTGTGGTAATATCAGGGAGATTGTTGTACAATCACTACCTCATAAGTGATTGTTATCGGATAAGAGAAACTCCCAAATAGGTCCTACACTGATAGTACTCTGAGTCAAGTTGAGTTGAGTTTAGTTGATTGATGAGGTATTATTCGGTATTGATGGGTCATTTGTCTACTCTTTATTCTTACTTTAGATAGACACTTGATATTGTGATTGGGTATCCTCTGGGTTGATGTTATTTCTAAATTATTCTACCTGTATTTGTTTCATTCAACCATTTTACATACTCTTGTATTCCTCATACTGACATCCATTTGTACTGCATCATTTTATGATGTAGAGGCAGGTACTAGATATCATCAACAGGCGAATCATTGAGGGTTTGAACATTTAGCTGAGTTGGTGAGCCTCCATTAATTCGTAGGATCATTGCTTCATTTTTATCTAGCTTATAAGATTTACACCTGAGTTAGCTTTACATTTTTATTTGAGGTAGCCATGGGCCTATGATTGGCACCATTTGAAAGTGATAGAGGCTTTATAGACTAGAGTTGAGCATTGATGTTGAGACTAGTTGAGCTAATTTCTTCAATACTAGCTTTTTTATTTGATATGTTGCTTGAAACATAGAATTTCCCATATTTATCATTAGTCTTCTGCTGATCATAGAGAGTTTAGTGACTGAATGAATGTGATGAGGCCAAGTGGTTCTCTTGGGAACTAGAAATAGTCTCTAAGTGCTGGCCACGTGTTAGGTACCTTCCGAGGGCTGACAAACTTGGTATCAGAGCACAGAGTTCAAGTGTCCTACCGAGTGTACGAAGCCCTATCTAAGAGAGTCTTGTTTATGGGTGTGTTTTGCACAATACCTTTATATGCATGAGGCTATAGGACATTAGGAATGGTTACACTTCTTTCTTATTCCAGTTTATGTGATAGAGTTACACTCCATAAAGACTCTCTTCTAATTCATGCCTTACATGTTTACAGAATTGTGATCATGCCTCGAAGAAGAGTTGTTTGAGGAAGAGGGCTTCCTTCGAGACAAAATGTTAACAGACCTGAGCCCTAGGATCATGACAAACCCATAGGTCAAACTATCCCTGTTGAGCAACCACCACAAGCTGAAGTCTCGAATGCTGAGCTTTGCTAGGATATTAAGATTTTAGCCTAGGCTGTGATAGCACCTCCTGCTGGACAAGGAGTCGGTATACAAGATGCTCCAAATACATCAAGGGTCCGTGAATCCTTAAGAATGAACCTACCTAAGTTCGTAGGGTCTGCATCCTATGAGGATCCTAAAAACTACGTAGATGAGCTGCAATAGGTGTTTCAGGGTATGCATGTGGTTTGTGTTGATAGGGTTAAACTAGCTACCTACCGGATCAAGGATGTGGATAGGGTATGGTTTGATGAATGGAAGAAGGGTAGAGGAGAGGAAGCCCCGTTGCTAACTTGGTCGGTGTTCAAGAAGGCCTTTTTAGGCATTTCCTTCTAAGAGAACAGAGGATGGCTAAGGTATAAGAATTTCTGAATCTTAAACAGGGCTCTATGAATGTGGCGGAGTATGGGCTCAAGTTCACCCAGCTATCCCGCTATGCTTCGGGTACGGTTGCAGATATGACAAAGAATGGGATTGTATGTTGACGGGCTGAACAAGGGGCCAAAGAAAGATGGAAGGGGAGCTATGCTTATGAGTGATATGGATATTGGATGGTTGATGACTTATGTATAACAACCAGATGAGGAGAGGCAACAGGAGATGGAAGAGTACAAAAATAAGAAAGCAAAGACGTCCAGCCATGAGGTTGGTAAGAGAGAGAAAGGGGAATGCGAGTCACTTTCAATCTGGGCCTTCATCTACTAGTATGGCCCAAGGTTACTAAGGAAAGAAACCTTGTTGTACATGTGGTAAACCTCACTTTGGAGAATGTCGTGGAAGGAGTACTGGATGTTACAAGTATGACAAAATGGGTCACCTTCAGAGGTAATGTCTAATATTGTCCTAAAAAGCGCAATCATGAGTTCCAAAAACACCAGCTAGAGGGGATCAGATGGGTACCACTTCGGGCACAAATTGATTGTATGCCATGAAACATTGTCAAGATCAGGAGAACCCAATAGAAGATGCCACTGGTATATTTTGAGTCCTTCCCTATGATAGCTATGATAAGTTTGATTCGGGTGCCACTGCTGTTGTGACCTTCCCCTTATTAGTGATCTAATCCTAATTACGTGAGCTGATGGTGATTGCACCATTCTAATCTACCATAGAGGTACCATAGTTAATCTACTAGAGTTAAATTTGAATGATTACGATGTCATTTTATGCATGGACTAGCCTTAGGATTTTTATGCCATTGATGATACTAAAAGTTAGAGAATCAAGTTTCAGATGTATAATTGTGCCCATTCTTTCATGGAGTGGTGGTAGTTTTGGGTTTCTCCAAAGAGGGATATGATGATCCCTTCAGGACCAAATGGTGATATTGATAGTAGTAGATTGAAAGCAAGGGTAGATGAGAGGGAGTGAATGTATCCTTTTTGTGATAGTGGTGTTGTACTTGTGCCACATAGGGATAGAGATAGGGAAGAGGAGAGAGATGAGACCTTATGACGTGCAATAGATATGTAAGAGTAAATTAGAGAGTCTCTAGTAAGAATACGTTGATGTGTCTTTGAGTGAGATATCATTCAATTGTGGAGGTAGAAGTGCTAAGTAGGCTTGCTAATTCTTAGAGATATTGAAGTGGTTAGAGTGATAGTCTTGAATGTGTTGTGTTATTATGCGAGTAATAGTGATAGACTATTGAAGATTTTGATGTAATGGTTTCGAGTAAGAGTAGTAAAGTAGTGGAGAGGACCAGTGATCTTTTAATGAAAGTCCCTGTGCAAGTATACAACTTAGTTATTGAGCGTTGGCCTTGTATGAATATGATCATCTTAGGAATATCATTTTGGGGCTTAGAATTAGGCTTGATTGGAACAAGAAGATGTGGTTAGGTGTAGATCTGAATAGAAGCTATAAGCTTGAACCAGTGAAGTGTTGTGGCAAGAAAAGGAGTGTAGTTGATATGAGGTGTTGTGCTTGAGGTTTACCCATAGAATCTTATAGATCACGATGGTTCCATTTTTTATTACAGTTGATGACTTCCTTCTTGAGTTCGAATAACTGATTGTTGAGGTCCTCAAATGATTCACATTGATTGAGTTCTTATGTTCTATTCATGCCTGCTAGTGAGAAATGTCTAAGGAATGTCCTTATCCTTTACTTAATTAATTGATTTGTCTATTCCTGAGTCTGAGTAGATGTTATTCAGGTTGAGGAGGAGTCGAGAGTTTAATTGAGTGAGTGAGTATTAAGATGAGTCTTGAGTATATTCGTGCCTTGATGCCCACCTTTACTCATCATTCGAGGATGAATGGTTCCAAGGGGGAGATGATGTAACACCGAGTAAAATTACAAAAATACCCCTATAAGAGAGATGTGTGCATAATGCGTCTTCCCGTGCTTCGATTGCAAATCCGAGGTCAGATATGCGATCACCACTGATGGTAATAGAGGAGTTGAGAATCTAATGAGTTTACATACATGATTTTTGAGAGTTTTTTCATAAATCATATTTATAATTTTATGTACTTGCATATGTTGATGATTATCATAAACTGGACTTACTTATTTAATGCTTTTACAAGTTATTTTCCTAAACCTTATATGTTACTTTGTATTAGATGCATGAATGAACCTAGGGATCGAGTCTAGAGCCTTGACATGAGTATGTTGATTGTGGTTTTGATGTGAGTATGAGGTTGAGTTAATTGAGCTTCATGATCCCATGAGTATTAATAATTAAGTTCTAGAGTTTCATATAATCGGCTTCTTCTTTATGATGATATGAGTGTTTGAGTTCTTAAACTAGAATTGAGTTAATTGAAATGAGTTAAAGTCACTGACAACAATAGAGGACTTTATAATTTGAGTTAATGAGATGATGAGAGTCTCTATGAGACTAATTGAGATGAAGAGTCTTATGAGCATTGAGTCATGGGAGGAGTACCAAGAACCAAAATGAGTAAGAGTAAGTCTCGCTCACACTCATTAACTACGTCGCCAAGTGTAGGAGTGGACTAAGTCTATTAAAGTCGGACAAGTTCCTAATTCCTATTTTCTATTTAGTGGACTAAGTCCATTAAAGTTGGACAACTTCCTAATATAAGGACTAAGCACGTTAAAGTTGGAAGTGTCCCCCTTTTATTATCTATAAAAGATAGGACTTAATTAGTTAATTGTCCAGATCCCTTGTTGATCTTAGATTCCCTTAAATGGAAAGTATGGAACGTCTATGAAAACATCAATGTGATTGTTGTATAATCACTACCTCACAAGTTATTATTGTCAGATAAGAGAAATTGCTAAGTAGGTTCTACACCAATAGTACTCTAAGTTGAGTTGAGTTGAGTTGAGTTTTGTTGATTGTTGAGGTTTGATTCGGTATTGATGGGTCATTTGTCTACTCTTTATTCTTGATTTTAATACACTTGATATTCTTATTGAGTATCCTTTGTGTTGATGTTATTTCAAATTATTCTACCTGTATCTAATTCATTCATCCATTTTACATACTTGTACAATCCGCATATTGATGTCCATTTGGACTACATCATTTATGATGCAAAGGAAGGTACTAGAGATCGTCAACATGCACATCATTGAGGATCTGAGCATTCAGCTGAGTTGGTAGGCTTCTTTTACTTTGGAGGATCATTAATTTATTTCATCTAGCTTATTAGAGTTAGACTCCAGTTAGCTTCACATTTGTATTTGAGGTAGGCATGGGTCTTCCATTAGCACCATTGGATAGCTATAGAGGCTTCATAGACTACAGTTGCGTATTGATGTTGACACTTGTTAAGCTAGTTTCCTTTTCACTAGTCATTTTATTTAATGTTATATTTGAGACTAGATTTCCGATTATTAACTTTAGTCTTTTGCTGATTTTATAGAGTTTATTGAATGAATGGATGTGATTAGGCCAAGTAGTTCACTTGGGGACTAGCAAAGTCTCTGAGAACCAACCACGTCTAGGGTACCCTCCTAGGGTATGACATCTCTTTGAGTGAACACATTTTACAATCTCTTATGATTGGTGAATACATCAACATGAACCCCATAAAGATAATGCCACAAAATTTCAAAGCAAATAACACAGATGCTAATTCAAGATCCTTAGTCAGATAATTTTGTTCATGCACCTTCAACTGTCTAGAGGCATATGTTATCACCATACTATGTTGCATAAGCACATAACCAAAACCAATCTGAGAAGCATTACAATATACTATGAATCCATCTAAGCCACCTTGTAAAGTCAAAACAAGAGCCAATGTAAGACGATCTTTCAATGTCTAAAAACTCTTTATACACTCATCTGACCAAATAACTTGTCCTTCTTTTGAGTCAATAGAGTTAATGGTGAAGCAATAAATGAAAAACCCTCAACAAATCACCAATAATAACCACCTAACCCAAGAAAACTTCAAAATTTTAAAGGATTCAATAGGGTAGGCCGAATCTTCACAACCTTAGTTTTCTTTGGATCAACCTTATTACCATCACTAGATAACACATGGCAAAGAAAAGATACTTCACCCAACAAAGACTCACATTTATAGAACTTGATAATTAATTGTTTATCCTTACAAGTTTCAAGAACCAATCTTAAGTGATCCGTATGATATTGTTCACATTGGGAATAAATCAGGATATCATCACTGAAAAGAACCACAAATACATCAAGAAAAGGCTTGAACACTTGATTTATAAGATCCAAAAACAATGTCGAAGCATTTGTCAACCCAAAAGACATTACCACAAATTCAAAGTGCCGATATCTAGTCTGGAAAACTTTCTTGGGAATGTCATACTCCTTTACCTTCAATTGATGATAACCATAGTAAAGGTCAATCTTTAAGAAATGAGTAGCCCCTTGTAATTGGTAAAACACGTTTATTGATCCTTGGTAATAGATACTTATATTTGATGATTACCTTGTTCAATTACTGAGATATCTGATGCACATCTGAAGTGGCTCGTCCTTCTTCCTCACAAATAACACGCGAGCACCCAAAGGTGGTATACTTGGCCAAATTGAGCCCTTCTCCAATAAGTCCTTTAAGTGATCCTTCAACTCTTTTAGTTCATCAAGTGCCATATGATAAGGAGGTATGGAAATAGGTTGAGTATAAAAAAGAAGATATATGCAAAAGTGTACTTCCTCTTTGAGAGGAATACTAGGAAAATCATAGGGAAAGACATCATAATATTTGTTAACCACCAAGACTAACTGATATGCTGCAAAATTACAACACTTTTGATGCTTAAAACGTGGAATTTTGTGTGTTTTCAATGAGATGTTAGTTGGTTTTACGTGTTTTTGTGTTTATATTTTCAGGATTACATGTTAGCCTTGCTGATTTTAGTTATTATATGGGACTCTTTATGGGCCGTAGATAATTTATTGAGTCGTATGGTGGTTTTGTGAGAAATTCTGGTGAGGGGATATTTTCAAAAGTTTATTCTATGAACATGTAGACGAGCCATAACAGGTTTTATGAGTCATAGAAGATGGTTTATGCCCTGAGGTTTAGATATTGGGACTTTCTGAAGTTTTATCATACTAGACCCCCTTTATGGGTCATAAACCACTTTACGAGTGATACAGGGGTATCGTAGAGTTGATGTCCGAATTTCCAGCAACTGAGTACGAGACCCGAATTATGGGTCGTGGAATACAATATGGCCTGTAAACCCCTTTCGTATAGTGTGACGACCAGTTCTCTTATTTTATTTAGGATTTGTATTTTTGTTATTATAAATAGGTTTTTAGGTTATTTTTCAGAAAGTTTTTTGCGTAGTACTCAGAGAACTTATTAATTAGATAGAGAAAATTGTGAGATCATATTTGATTGTCTTTGAGAACACTTGTTTGAATTTCATCTTTAAGCTTGTGATTGTTATTGAAGTTGGATTTGCTTGTTCTTAATTCTATTGTGTAAGTGTTCAATTATGTTTCCTCAATCCATTATTCTTGCCTCTACACAAAGCATGAGTAGCTAAATCCACAACTAGGTTGTGGGAACCAACAAGAACTAACAAAGTAAAATCGAATAATTTATAATTCTTGGAAGGTGTATATGCATGTATTAATTATCTCTTTTTGTTTTTAATATTTCCTGATTGTGGCTAACATTATGACCCGTCTAGTGTTACTAGCTGGACCAATCTAGTAATGAATAGGAAAAAGGATTAAGTAAATAGGATTTGATTGATGTGCTCTCATCTAATCAACCAAAGTGGGCTAATAGGAGGTTGTACTGGGACTAATAGGTATGGGTTAGCAATGCACACTATGGGGATTGGCCAAATCACATAGTAAAATTCACCTCTCACCTTTGACCAAAGGGCTTGGTGAACATAACGTACCGTCCAACATGCTATGCACTAGTAAATAATTAGTCGAGTTATATTTTTCATTGATTATCGCGAATGCCCGCCCTTTGGGATGTAAGTTGGTTAACCATTCGAATTATGATCAGTAAATTCTCTTGAGCCTCTGTAATCCCTATAGATTCGACCTTAAGCTTTGTTGGTTTCTATTTCATGGGCGACATCACTAACTCAAGAGTAGGTGACCTAGACTCCATATCCCTAACTCTTACAATATGATAGATACACCCCCTTAGAAATCATTTTTCGGGCCTTAATATATGAGATAAACCGACCTTTAAGAGTACTACCTCCCTCTCAAGAATAGACTCATTGAGAAACTAAAACTTGACATTCAAAAATCTACGGTCAATAAAGGCATAAGAAGCATTTAACCAATTTATCCCAAGAATAATATCAAAATCAAACATCTCATGTTCTACAAGATCACATGGAAATACTTTATGCAAAATAGAAACTAGAAATCCCCTATAAACTCCTTGGGTAATAATAGAATCATCCATGGAAGTGTAGATTAGAATTGGCTCCCTCAAAATATGAGGACTCAAACCAAATATAACAACTGAGGGAAGAGTCATGTAAGACCCCACTTGTGGGGGGAGGAGTGATTCAAGAAATAGTCTTAGAAAATTTGAACTAGTGATGTTTACGAAAGGGGTTTATGACTCGTAAGATGAAGTACGACCCATAAAGTTTGTTTGTAGAACCTGGCAGACTTGATGAAATCTAGGAACTTTTTAATGTTCAATCTACGACATATCAGATGATTCGTAAAGTCCTTTACGAGCCATAATTTATCTCGTAGAATGGGAATCAAAGAAAAGGGAGTCTCTAAAATTTGGCGAAAGACCATCATATGAAACCCATATGCAGCACGTAGAATTTTCCACGGGCCGTAAACGTGGTCTCATAGACCTATCCAGCCAAGATTTTAATAAGGGAACATTTGACCATTCCTCCTTTTCTAAGTCTAAGATGTGTCACTTTGACCCTACCTATATCCTCTATAAGCATATACAACCCTAATTCATCTCATTCCTCCACATTCCAAAACTCTCAAGTTCAAAACTCTCTCAAGCTCTTCAAGCTCTTCAAGTAAAGGGTGCAAGCTAGGGTTTCAAATCTTCTACCTGCAAATCAGGTTTCCTCATTCATAATCAATATGGTATGTGGGTTTGATTGTGGGAACCTTCCTTCCCATAAGTCCAACCAATCTTCTTCTCGAACTACATGGATTTATTGATTATTTTATGGGTATTTATGAACTCTTGCTTATGGTGATAGTATCATGCATCGTACACATGGTTTCCATTTGGGTTCTTTAAATAATGATTTTATTATGCTAAAAATATTGTTGGAATTTGACATTGTGATGGAGTTTATGATATTAAAGTCAAGTACTCTATGCTTCCATGAAAAGCTACAAAGGAACTTATGGGTTTTAGTTGGTTTTCATGATACCCAAAACAAGGGTTTTACTATAATAATGGTGGGTTGATTTGAATAACTTTAAAATGAATTCATTTTACTCCTCTCCTATCTTATACTCTTGAAATACATGATTTTAAGCACATGTGCATATACACACCATGTTTGACTAAATTTACATGACATGATTTCAATTTGAATGTATGATTATTGGATCAATTACAAGACAAGCATGTTATAAAAAAATATGGGCTTCCAAGCATGTATTGAACTCATAAGAAGTTTCTATGATTTGCAAGTAAAATGTTGAGCCCTTAATCCATATATTTACCCTCTTATGAGTAAATCACTTCTACATGAAGAGCTCGTGCATGATAACTATTTTACACTCATCTGCTATATAAAGCTCACTAGAAGGGGTCATGTATGTTACAATCTTTACCATCATGTGTAATGCAATGCCTACTTGAATGGGTCACGTCTATGCTAAATTTACCCTCTATTACGAGGGATATGCAACATATAGGGGTCATGTATTTGAATGAGCTACTCATGCCATGTCATCATGTTTTCATAAGTTATACAAGTTATGATTAAGCTTATGATTATTTCAGGTTTTCTGTTGGGACTAGATCTAGTACCAAAAGAGGCTTAAGATGGGGGCTCGAAACAAGGAATCCTTATATAAATTCTTGGTCATTTAACTATGTGCTACCATAGGTTTATATTATTTCCCTAATCGGGCTTTACTAGTGGCTTCGACAAGGTTATGTTACCCGCTATGTTGGGTCATACTTGGTTTACCTTTGCAAGTAGAAAACTCCTTTATTTGTTGTGGAGTGAACATCGAGATTCCATGTAGTAGTCCACTTGATCTTCTATGTTTTTTAGGGCATCCTCCAACATATGTAGATATGTTATGAAAGTTTTAATATCGTCATGTATGTTTTAACTTAAGCATTCATCATAC
This sequence comes from Solanum rostratum, assembly GCA_029948455.1. Taxonomy (NCBI): domain Eukaryota; kingdom Viridiplantae; phylum Streptophyta; class Magnoliopsida; order Solanales; family Solanaceae; genus Solanum; species Solanum rostratum. Next base: position 34,886,329 of record CM057050.1, on the reverse strand, counting down.
ATGTCATATTGAAGTCATGTCCATTGATAATAATCACGCTTATTGATTATTTTAGCTTATGTTCTTTATTGCATGGAACCCCCCATACCTAGTACATTCCAAGTACTAATGCATACGTTTTGCCTACATGATCTATCCATGTAGGGACCGGAGTTCCTGGTCATCCTCTTCCTCCTAGCGGTTAGCTGGATCCGTTGAAGACTACTATTGGTGAGTCCTCTACTTTAGGGACAACATCCACCTTACATTCATGCTTTGTTAAGATTTTCTTACGTTAGACTTTTATCTTGGAGGGAGAGCCTAGGAGATGTTTTGGCCCACATTCCACTCATATTAGAGCTTTTGTTGCATATGAAGGTTTTTATATCAAGCTTGACTCCTATTATCTTAATTTAATTGTGAAGACTCCCCTTAGTCCCTTTCTCCCTTTTATGCTTTTTGTATGTAGATGGATATGAAGAAGTCCCAAGTCATATAATGTCCCCATAGCGTGAGTCACACTTACCCGTCCTTAGACTTATTTAATATGTGGTTTGTGCAAATTCTCTTTTCCTATGACATCCCCATAGTGTGAGTCCAAAGCCCTTCTTCCCTTAGAAATTCTTTGTTATGTGCTTATTTCTCTTTTATGTTTCCATTAAAACCAATGATGTGTTATACATACTTAAGAGGCTTGTTTGGGGATCCCTTTGGGTTCCCATTCTCCCTGTCATGTCTAAGCTTAGTATTAAAGCACTAGGTTTGTAAATGGTCCTCAGCAATCCAACACACTGCATCGAGTAGAGTCTTGTTCATAGTTGTAAAGTGCGCCATAACTATGAATAGGAGGCTATGAGGCATTTAGGAAACGGATCAGTTCTTCATGATCTATATCGTCCCTTGATTTAACATAGGATTTCCTTCCCTAACAGGTGGTTATTTTCTCTTACATATCATGCCACAACTAAGAATAATGGCTTAACGAGCTCCCACACCCGAGGATGGTCTGGCCCATCTAGCTCCTCAAGCTTACCAAGAAGAAGGGGTTATGCATGTCGAATATCAAAACATCATTTCCTTGTCGTCACGAGCCGTGACAAATCAATTGAACCAAGTTTCCCAAGCTCCTCATGCCCTCACCCTGGCTTTAAGAGTGAGGTATTTCACAACGATGAACCTTCAAGAGTTCCACGACTCCGAATTAGAATAGGACCCCCGAGAATTCATTGATAAAGTGTACAAAGTGATTTCTATTATATGGGTGAGTTCGGAGGATAAGGAGGAACTTATAGCCTATCAACTCAAGGGTGTTACACAAGTTTTTTCTACTTAGTGGAAACTTAAGAGGTTGACCAGTGATCTCATCCCATGGGACAAATTTAACACCACCTTCCTCAATCGATTCTTTCCTATTGAATTGAGTGAGGCAAAGATGATGGATTTCATGAATTACAAGTGAATATCTATGAGCATGAAGGAGTATTCCCTCAAGTTAAACAATCTCTCAAAATATGCTCCTCACTTGGTTGCCAACTCTAGGGCAATGATAAACAAGTTTGTGACGTGCGTGTCCAACTTGGTGAATGAAGAATATCGCACCGCTATCACCGTAGGTGATATGGACTTGTCTCGGCTCATGACTTATGTTGAGAAACTTGATAGGGAAAATCTTAGGAAAAGAAAGAGCTGGGATTCCAAGAGGGATTAGTATGATGGTGATTTTCAAGATGCTAAGGGTGGCCGTTTCGAACTGGGTCACAAATTCCAAGGCCAAGGATCCTCCAATTCACAAAACATAAGATTTTCTAATGATAGGGTTCCTAAACCTAAGGTTCATGGTTGCAATGGTGGGACGACTCTTCCAAAGTGCCCAAAATGTGGGAGAAATCACAGTGGCGAATGCCTGAGGGATTTCAATGCTTGCTTTGGGTATGGAAAAGTAGGCCACAGCCTTGTTGATTATCCCTAAGCTCTAAATAAGGGTAAATATGGTCATCCTAGAGGACAAGGTGCTCATGTTGATCAAAGGCCAGAAGGACGCCAACAAGGGGGTGCTCTATGTAAAAATTAGTTTTATGCCCTTCAAAGAAGATAAGGATTAGAGGATGTGCCCGATGTTGTTACCAATGTGTTAAAGGTTTGTGATTATGATGTGTATGCTTCATTGGATCCGGGTGCTATTGTATCTTTCATTACTCCTTTTGTTGGTAACAAGCTTTATGTATATCCCGAATTGCTGTGTGAACCGTTTGAGGTGTCTACCCCCCGTTGGTGAGTCCATTATTGCTAGAAAGGTCTATAGGGGTTGTCCCATGTCTATATTGCATAAAATGTTGCCTTGTGATTTTATGGAGCTTAACATGGTGGATTTTGATGCCATTCTTTGGATGGATCGGTTACATGCATATCATGCTTCAATTGATTATAGAACTTGTAAGGTTAATTTCCAATTTCCTAATGAGCCCGACTTTGAGTAGGAAGGTCATAATCCGGCGCTCATGTGTAGATTCATTTCTTGTCTTAAGGCCCAAAAATTGATTTCCAAGGGTTACATTTCCAATTTCATAAGAGTTTGGGATATAGAGTCCAAAGTCCCTCCTATCGAGTTGGTTTTGGTTGTCAATAAGTTTCTTGATGTCTTTCCTGATGAACTTTATGGTATCCCTCCCTAAAGGAAGATAGATTTTTGTATAAATCTCCTCCTTCACACTCAACCAATTTCCATTCATCCTTAACGTATGGCCCCGACATAGTTAAAAATGTTAAAGGACCAATTTTAAGATTTATTAGAGAAGGGTTTTATAAGGCCTAGTAAGTCACCTTGTGGTGCACCAATGTTCTTTTTAAGGAAGAACGATGACTCACTTATAATGTGCATCGACTATCGGCAACTCAATAAGGTCACGGGCCTCTTGCCGGGTCAGTTGAGCACCCACTCGTATAATTTCGTGCGAAAATAACGCATGACCCGCACGCAGTGCCAAGATCCGTGTTTTCACTCAGCTATATTACATACCAGTACATTCTAAGTACTGATGTCCCCTCTAGACTGCATCGATTTATGATGCAGAGGCAGGTACCAAGGATCGTCGACAGGCGCTTCGTTGAGGATTCGAGATTGCAGCTGATTGGTGAGCCTCCCCTACTCCGGAGGATTTACTCTTTTATTTCATCATGCTTTAGAGTTAGACTGGACTATTTCTTTTGTTTTGATTTGGGTAGCCATGGATTTGTCATTGGCACCACATGATTAGTAATAGAGGCTTCATAGACTATGGTCGAGTATTTGATGTTGAGATTGTGAGCTAGTTCTTTCCACTAGCCCTTATTATTATATATATTCTTCTGAGACCTTAGATGAGATGTGTCCATTACATACTTATATTTTCCGCTGTTCAGTAGAATTATTTGATTGAATGATGTGATAAAGCTAAGTGGTTCGCTTGGGGACTAGCAATAGTCTCTGAGTGCCGGCCACGCCTAGGGTACCCTCCCGGGACGTGACAAACTATGTATCAGAGCACAGAGTTCAAGTATCCTAGGGAGTCTATGAAGCCGTGTCTAGTATAGTCTTGTTCGACCATATTTCATAAGTGAGAGGCTATGGGACATTAGGAAGGGTTACACTTCTTTCTTATTCCGATTCGTGCGATAGAGTTATACTCTAGGAAAAGTATCTTCTAATTCGTGCTCTACACGTGCAGAAATCGACGATATGCCGCCCAGAAGAGCTGTTAGAGGAAGGGGACGTCCTGCCAGGCGCGCTGTTCAGCTGCCAGGCGCGCTGTTCGAATTACGCCAGACTATTCGATCTCTAGCCCAGGCTGTTGCGGCACCTCCAGTGAGACAAGGAGCGGGTAGACTGGACACTCATGACACCTCTAGAGTCCGAGAATTTCTGTGGATGAATCCGCCCGAGTTCACGGGGTTGGCATCCACCGAAGACCCCGAGAACTATGTAGAGGAACTTGAGAAGGTGTTCCAAGTGATGCACGTGACTGATGCTGATAGAGTTGAGCTGACCGCCTACCAACTTAAGGGTGTGGTCAGGCTGTGGTTCGACCAATGGAAGAAAGGTAGGGGAAACGATGCCCCGCATGTGACTTGGGAAGTGTTTGAGGAGGCCTTCTTGGGACGCTTCTTCCCAAGGGAGAAAAAGAAAGCTAAGGTGAAGGAATTTCTGAATCTAAAATAGGGCTCTATGACCGTGCAGGAGTATGGCTTGAAATTCACACAATTATCTCGCTATGCACCGGACATGATTGCAGACATGAGGGGGAGGATGGGAATGTATGTCGATGGGTTGAATAGAGGACCCAGGAGGGATGGTAGGGGAGCGATGCTTGTGAGTGATATGGACATCGGGCGACTAATGACATTTGTGCAGCAGGACAAGGAGGAGTTCAGGCGCAAGAAAGCCAAAACATCTAGCTATGAGGTTGGAAGAAAGGGCAATAGTAACCGGTTCCCAGCACCATCATCTTCTAGTGCACCCACGCCCAGAATCAGGGATGATCAGAGGTTCCAGAATGCTAGAGTCCATGGGTCCCAGTCTCAAGCTAGTGTGGCCCAAGGATCGCAGGGTAAACCGCCGGGTGGTACGTGTGGCAAGCTGCACTTGGGAAGATGTCGTGAAGGGAAAAATGGGTGCTACAAGTATGGCCAAGTGGGTCACTATCAGAGAGACTGTCCGCAATGGGCTGGCCGAGCTCAATCCACTGTATCGGCCCCACCAGTTAGAGGGAACCAGAGGGCCACTACGTCAGGTATGGGCGGAGCGACAAACCGCTTGTATGCCATGGGTAGTCGCCAAGATCAGGAGAACTCCCCAGATGTAGTGACGGGTATGATTCGAGTCTTTACTTTTGATTGTTATGTTTTGATGGACCCTGGTGCCACGCTGTCATTTGTATCTCCTTATGTGGCCAATAAATTTCGTAGGACCCCTGAGAGTCTCCTTGAACCCTTTGATGTTTCTACTCCAGTGGGTGAGTCTATTCGAGCTGAGAAGGTCTATAGAACTTGTGTAGTGTCCATCCATCATAGGGACACTTTTCTAGATTTGATTGATTTGGAGATGGTTGACTTTGATTTGATCCTTGGCATGGATTGGCTTCACGCCTGTTATACCTCTGTTGACTGTAGATCCCAAACGGTTAAGTTCCAATTTCCGAACGAATCAGTCCTAGAGTGGAAGGGTAACTCGGTAACACCTAGAGGGAGGTTTATCTCATATGTTAAAGCCCGGAAGTTAATTTCCAAAGGCTGTATTTATCACTTGGTGAGGGTGAAATCTGATGATGTTGAGTCCCCACCTCTTGAGTCCGTTCTGATTGTCAACGAGTTTCCAGAAGTTTTTCCTGATGACTTGCCCGGAGTCCCTCCCGATAGGGAGATTGACTTTGGGATTGACATTATTCCCGATACCCAGCCTATTTCGATTCCACCTTACTGGATGGCCCCCGCCGAGTTGAAAGAATTGAAAGAGCAACTAAAAGATTTGCTAGAGAAGGGCTTCATCAGGCTAAGTGTCTCACCATGGGGTGCCCCTGTTTTATTCGTGCGGAAGAAAGATGGGTCCCTCAGGATATGTATTGATTATAGGCAGCTGAACAAGGTCACGATAAAGAATAAATATCCTCTCCCAAGGATAGATGATTTGTTTGACCAACTTCAGGGAGCCTCCTGCTTCTCTAAGATAGACCTCAGATCTGGCTACCACCAGCTGAGGGTGAGAGAGTGTGACATTCCAAAAACAGCCTTTCGGACTCGATATGGTCACTTTGAGTTCTTGGTCATGTCCTTTGGGTTGACGAATGCACCTGCCGCCTTTATGGACTTGATGAAATAGGGTGTTTAAACCATATCTAGACTTGTTTGTGATTGTATTCATCGACGACATTCTAATTTTTTCAAGGAATGAAGAGGAGCATGCTGATCACCTCAGAGTTGTCCTCCAAACTCTTAGGGACCATGAGTTGTATGAAAAATTCTCAAAGTGTGAGTTTTGGCTGAAGTCAGCAGCCTTCCTAGGCCACGTTGTTTCTGGTGAGGGTATCCGAGTGGACTCCCAAAAGATTGAAGCGGTTAAAAACTGGCCCCGACCGACCACTCCGACTGACATTTGAAGTTTCTTGGGGTTGGCAGGCTACTACCGCAGATTTGTCGAGGGATTTTCTTCCCTATCTGCACCATTGACCAGATTGACTCAAAAGAAGGTCAAGTTTCAGTGGTCCGAGAAATGTGAGAAGAGTTTCCAGGAACTGAAGGCAAGGTTGACTACTGCGCCAGTCCTAACCTTACCGGATGGAACCGAAGACTTTGTAATTTACTGTGATGCCTCAAGGGTTGGACTGGGGTGCGTACTAATGCAAAGGGGGAAAGTGATAGCCTAAGCTTCCAGGCAACTCAAGGTTCATGAAAGAAACTACCCAACCCATGACCTTGAGTTGGCAGAAGTAGTGTTTGCACTTAAAATATGGCGTCGCTACTTGTATGGAGTGCACGTGGATGTGTCCACTGACCACAAGAGCTTGCAGTACGTTTTTAGTCAGAAAGAGCTCAATTTGCGATAGAGGAGATGGTTTGAATTGCTCAAGGATTATGACATGAGTATTCACTACCACCCAGGTAAAGTTAATGTTGTTGCTGACGCTCTTAGCAGGTTATCAATGGGTAGCACCGCCCACGTGGAGGAGGGAAAGAAGGAGTTAGCCAAGGATGTGCACTGGTTAGCCCGATTAGGAGTTCGACTCGAAGAGAACAATGAAGGAGGAGTTAATGTGGAGAACGGGTCTGCCTCCTCATTAGTAGTAGAAGTAAAGGAAAAGCAAGACCAAGACCCAGTCATACTCCAATTGAAGGAGGATGTCCATAGACAGAAGGTGATGGTTTTCTCCAAAGGGGAAGATGGAGTGTTGAGATACCAAAGTAGATTGTGTGTCCCAAATGTTGATGGTATTCGGGACAGGATCATGGCGGAAGCCCATAACAGCAGATATTCCATTCATCCTAGCTCCACCAAAATGTACCACGACTTGAGGGAAGTCTATTGGTGGAATGGGATGAAGAGGGACATTGTGGAATTCGTTTCAAAATGCTCAAACTGCCAACAAGTGAAGGTTGAACATCAAAGGCCATGTGGATTGGCTCAGAACTTTGAGATTCCGGAGTGGAAGTGGGAGATGATTAATATGGACTTTATCACTGGTCTGCCAAAGTCTCGAAAGCAACATGATTAGATATGGGTAATCATGGACAGAATGACCAAATCAGCTCACTTCCTGGCAGTCAAGACAACCAACATTGCGGCAGAGTACGCCAAGTTGTACATCCAGGAGATTGTGAGGTTGCATGGAGTTTCCTTGTCCATCATCTCGGATAGAGGAGCCCAATTTACCTCCCAGTTCTGGAGATCGTTCCAGAAAGGCTTGGGTACTAAGGTGAACCTGAGCACCGCCGTTCATCCCCAAACGGATGGTCAGGCAGAGCGTACAATTCAAACGCTTGAAGACATGTTAAGGGCTTGTGTCCTTGACTTCAAAGGGAATTGGGATGATCACCTACCACTGATTGAATTTGCATACAACCATAGCTATCATGCGAGTATTCAGATGGCTCCGTATGAGGCCTTGTATGGGAGGAGATGTAGATCACCAATTGGGTGGTTTGAGGTGGGAGAAGCTGAGTTGATGGGGCCTGTTCTTGTTCACCAGTCGATGGAGAAGGTCAAAGTCATTAGAGAAAGGTTAAAGACTGCCAGAGTCGCCAAAAATCTTATACTGACATGAGGAGAAGAGATTTGGAGTTGGAGGTGGATGATTGGGTGTACTTGAAAGTATCACCTATGAAAGGTGTCCTAAGGTTCGGGAAGAAAGGAAAACTTAGTCCGCGTTATGTTGGACCCTATCAGATCGTAAAGAGGATTGGGAAGGTTGCTTACGAGTTGGAGTTGTCTTCCGAGCTTAATGGAGTCCATCTAGTATTCCATGTATCGATGCTGAGGAAATACTTGGGAGATCCTGCCTTGGCAATCCCTGTTGATAGCATTGGAATGAAGGACAACCTATCTTACGAAGAGGTCCCAGTTCAAGTCCTTGATCGTCAGATGCGCAAGTTGAGGAACAAAGAGATAGCCTCAGTCAAAGTCCTATGGAGGAATCAGTTCGTTGAAGAAGCCACATGGGAGGCTGAAGAAGAGATGAAAGCAAAATATCCGCACCTATTCGTGCCAACTGATGAGGAGGATATGGAAGGTAATCCTTACTCTTCACTAAGCTGATTGTTCTATTTTTCTAAGTAACTTACTATCTTTAAGTCGAGAATTGATTGATTGAATGAATATAGTGTGGAAATTAGCCTTGATTCTACTCGTGCCTTAACCCCATCTCTTCTCTTCATTCGAGGACGAATGATCCCAAGGGGGAGATGATATAACGCCCGGTAAAATTACCAAAATACCCCTAGAATGAGGGTATGTGCGTAACGCGTCTTCTGAAGCTCGTATGGCAAATTCGAGACCGGATTTGGAATCAGCATGGATAATTTAGTGGGAAGGTGGTCTCGGTCGATTTTTAGAGCAACCCAAGCGAAAGATAAATTTTTGATCAAAAGCTAAAAACAGTGACGGTCCGCGACAGAGGCGCGTCGCGGACCTGTCGCGGAGAAGTACTTGTACGATTTTTAAAATTTTCGACGGGATGGAGAAAACTCGTTCAAAAGCGTTTCTCTAAAAATACCCTGTTCGCGATAGGTCCGCGTCGCGGACCGTGTATTTTTCGGACTGAGATTTCTAAATAATTACAAGGGGCATTCCGGTCAATCTCCCACCCCTCCCAAACTCTAATACATGACTAATAACAATGTTTCTACGTAAAAAGGGTCTAAAATCCTCATTCTAGTCCTATTCCCTAAAACTAACGAGGCTAGGGCTTGAGGAGAAGAGAGAAGAGCTTGTGTGGGAAATTCGAGAGGAGATCCTAGACGTATTCAATTGTTAGCCGAACCGCAGTTATGTAAGGCTAAACTAAAATATGAGATTGTTCTCTCATGTGCCCCATAGAGGTCATAGATGTGTTGATGGTTGAGGAGTCTACATGCATGAATCTTTGATAGTGTTTCTTGAAAATTATATTTGAAATTCCTTGTTTTCCATGTTGATGATCATCATACTATTTGTTTTCTTAAATGTAATACTTTCATGAGAAGTTGCATATCCTTACATGATTAATTTGAAAAGCATGCATAATGAACTTGATGATTGAGTCTAGGTCCTTGAAATTGTGCTTGTGATTGTGATGAGAGAATGACGAGTCTAGAGCCTTGAGTTAAGATTGTGGTTGTTGATTGTGATTGTGATTATGACCGAATTGTGAACTCCTTCCTTTCCCGAAAGGGCTTCCCGAATATCTTCCCAACCGCTTTTCTTTCTTGAATAGGCTACAGCTTGGCCTTACCGTAAGAAGTCCGAGAGCGATATATCTCGTGACACGCTCCTTGTCTTATGAGTCTCTAAAAAAGGAACTCTACCGATGTGTCTATTCACTTGATTCCTGATGATTGTTCTAAATCTTGAGTTATTGATGAGATTGATTGATGAGAGGGTTAAAGCCCCTACGAGATACCGATTGTTGACGGGGTTAAACTCCCTACGAGATTGGTTTGATTGGATTGATGGTTTTATGAGCATTGAGTTGGGAGGAGTATCGAGCACCGAAATGGGAAAGAGTGAGTCCCACTCGAACCCATTAAACTACGTCGCCAAGCATAGAAGAGGTTTTCCTCTTGCGTTTATGTCCCTAAAAGCAATAGCGGACTTGATGAGTTTTCTATATCCATTTTGGACTCTCCATGATGGAACTTCTTTGAGATTCGTTCTCTACCTGGCAAGTATAGAACGGTTGTAGTAACACCGGCGGGATGTTGTACAATCACTGGCTCATAAGTGGTTGTTGTTGGTTAAGAGAAACTCCCATAAGTTCCGTACCTTACTCCGAGTCTAGATGAGATGAGAGGGGGTGAGCTCCTCTGAGTTGAGTTTGAGATGAGCTGAGACTATTGATGAGTCTGAGTTAATGATGTGTCACTTGTCTACTCTTTATTCTTTCATAGATAGACGATTGACTGTTTTGATGTGATTATGATGGTTATATTGAATTCATGTTGTTTCTATTTTATCTACCAATTTTTGTTTCACTCAGCTATATTACATACCAATACATTCCAAGTACTGATGTCCCCTCTGGACTGCATCGTTTTATGATGCAGAGGCAGGTACCAAGGATCGTCGACAGGCGCTTCGTTGAGGATTCGAGATTGCAGCTGATTGGTGAGCCTCCCCTACTCCGGAGGATTCACTCTTTTATTTCATCATGCTTTAGAGTTAGACTGGACTATTTCTTTTGTTTTGATTTGGGCAGCCATGGATTTGTCATTGGCACCACATGATTAGTAATAGAGGCTGCATAGACTATGGTCGAGCATTTGATGTTGAGATTGTGAGCTAGTTCTTTCCACTAGCCCTTATTATATATATTCTTCTGAGACCTTAGATTAGATGTGTCCATTACATACCTATATTTTCTGATGTTCAGTAGAATTATTTGATTGAATGATGTGATGAAGCTAAGTGGTTCGCTTGGGGACTAGCAATAGTCTCTGAGTGCCGGCCACGCCTAGGGTACCCTCTCGGGGCGTGACAGTTACACAAAGGATACTCCTGTGCACCACCAACTAGTGCATTAGGAGGAGGTACCTAAGCATTAGCGACCCGAGCACCAGAACCTTGGCCTTGCTGGAAGTGATCGAAGCCAGCATTTCGAGAACCAGAGAATACACCATCAAAACGGGCCCTCTTAGGATCGTGAACCCTTCTCTCCTTTAGTTTCTCCCCTTCAATTTGTTCAGCATACACCATGAGTCTAGAAATATCCATATCCCATATAAGCATAGCAGTATGACATTCTTTTACAAGCAAGTCAGAGATATCAAAAACAAACTTTTGCATCCTTGCACGGGGTCAGCCACAAGTGACGGAGCATACTTGGAAAGCTTTGTGAAATTGAGGGAATAGTCCCTCACACTCATACGTCCTTGCTTGAGGTTGATAAATTTTAAGTCATCTTGGCCTCCGTAAGCTCAAGTGGAAAGAAGCGATCCAGGAAAACAAATTTGAAATCTTCCCAATTGACATCATCACCGCAAACCCTCTCCATAGACTATTGGATATACCATACCTGAGCCACACCTATCAGTTGGTAGGCAGCCAATTCAGTCTTCTCCTCAGAAGTGGCACCCATAATGTTCAATATCTTGGTGAGCTCATCAATGAACTCCTGAGCATCCTCATCAGCCTTCGACCCCTTGAACTTTAGAGGATTCATCCGGGTGAAGTGCCTCACCCTAGAAGCTGGTGTAGGGTCCCATGGCAGATTAGCCTTCTTTTTCTTACAAGTTACCACCCGGTCCAGTATGGCGAAAGACGTACGGAATTCACTGTTTGAGATTGGTTCGTCGATAAGCTATTAAGGGGTCCGATCCTCATTAGCCAGAGTCAGCCTTGGTAGGAGGGTTCTTCCTCAAGGCATCTTGTAAAATGGAGCAACGACATCGTCAGGATAGGAGACCAAATATATGAGTCATAGCACGAGATAAGGCATGAAGAAGTGAGGCAATTCCTAGAATGTCTCCGTAGCCTCGCACACATAAGCATGGTTCACTTCACACTCATGAATAGGACTCTATTTAGCGGGGCATGTTGGACTCTGAGAACCATTTATAAACCTAGTGCTCTGATACCATCTTTTTTCACAACCTTAGACTAGGGTCTAGTTTTGAGACAGTGAATGGGAACCCGAGCGACCCCAAACAAGCCTCGAAGTATCTAAATCCACATTATCGGTTTGAAAGCGCAATCAAATAGTAATCACATAACACTTAGGAATAGATAAGTCGCACTCACACTATGGGGACATCAAGAGGAAAGGGATTCACACAACACATAGCATACAATAACTAAGGGGCGGGTAAGTAGGACTCACGCTATAGGGGCAAACGGGGCTTAGGATCTTCCACATTTCCACATCAACATACATACATATCATAATTCCCAAAATCAATCCATGATAGCCATATCCAATAGATAACTGAAATCATAAGCTTAAAATACAACAAATAGAAATATAGAATCTACGAGAGTCTAAGAGATGTACAACAATCTCTAGTCATAAGATGGAACGGGGGCCAAGACATATCCCAGGCGCACACTCAAATAATAAAGTAGAAATAGGATAACATAGATAGAGGAAGGTGGATCATCCTTGGAATATAGGACTCACCACAAGTTCAACCTTCAGTAATTGAGCTACTCGTCAAATGGTGGATAATCATAGCTCATCCCCTGCATGGTAAAATCAAGTAGGCATAGAGTATGCATTAGTATGTTTGAATGTACTAAGTTTGCGGGCATGCAATGTATATGACTTATCAAACCTTCATCTCAAAGTTAGATGACAAGGGCACATAAAATAGAAACAATTATATATCCAAGGAAATAGTATACAATATGTCATGAAATTCTTGATGCATAAATACAGTGATGTTCATACTTAGCGGGAATGTGACCTCAACCGACATTTGTAAGACCAAGCAAGCTATAACTTGGAATCCCAATGAAATCCTCGCACTGGTACAGAGGTCGTTTACTTGCCAAAGGTAAACCATACTTCACCTTATGGGAACATATCACATTTCGGAAAGGATTTCTCATATAATATCATATGATAATACTTCACCTTACGATAACATAACCTATTTCTTATAAAGAAACTTCCCTTACGGGAACATATCCCATTTCGGATAGGATTCTCATAACATATGTTAGGCACATAATTCAAGGAAAGGGAGAGGGCCCTTGGGGATAGACTTGATGCCCCCAATCTATCGGTGCTAAGTCAACATCCCACGAGAATACATCCAACAATTATTTACATACTTTCAAAAAGGCAATAGTCATTTCAAATTCGATCAATGCACATTTAGGCTCTAATGCCAAATCATAAGCCATAATTGTGACACTCATGCAAGGAATAGCTCATTCACATATACAAGATGGTGCAAGAACCCGAGATGCTCAAAGAGCCATAATCATAAGACATATATGTGACGACATTCTTGTCATAACCAATATCTTATCAAAATCATTTCATAAGATATAATTGGGCTTAACCCACTTCATACTTTCCATAAAGATCAATGTTCATGAATACAAGTGCAATGCGTGATGTGAGAATAGCATAGGTAACATAGATTCAAGTTAAAATCAACATCATAATATGAAATTGAGTAAATCCATAATCAACATCTAAATAATGATATAAATCACCCATGCATAAATCAACTTTAAAGGGGACATGCATGTTCATAACTTCATAAATCGATATAAATCATCATAATAGTGATAAAAGTAAATTAAAATTATAGGTAAAGTACAAACCATACATCAATTGGATTTAAGATAATCAAATAATGAAAACCCATATTTAAATTAAACTAAAATTCATGAAATCAATTGAAAAGATTTTTGGGTTTTCTTGGTTGAAAGGGACCAAGAATCAATCCCACATACCTTGATTATAGATGAATTTGAGAAGAATTTAAATTGAATTTGAATCCCCCAATTCAACCCTAGCTTGAGTCTAGAGAGAAGGACTTAGAGGGTATTTTGGGAGTTGGGTTTAGTGTGAGAGTGTTTCCAATAATAATGAATTAGAATAGAATGGAAATCAGTTAATCTAGGGTAGGCAAAAGGTCATAAAACATAATTAAAATGAACCGTAATTACCTAAACTCAATTAATGAAACATATGGAAAAATGGGTCGTCAAGGCTACACAGGCGCTTGCACGGTCCGTGAGCCGTCACAAGGACCGTGAACAGTGCCCGTGAGGAGCCACTTTGACACATTTCATGGTGCCAATACATAGAATTTTTTCAAAGCATAGGGGTTCCACACAACCGACTACATGGCCTGTGTGACGCTACACGGGTCGTGTCAGGAGCCATGTGACGGCAGTTAGAAAATTCTTGTACGAAATAGTTACAAGACGGTAATTTTGTACATAGAAAACAATTCACGTTGCGAGCTATATGGTGGGCAACATGGCCCGTGACACACCACACGAACCGTGTGGGTGGTCGTGTGCCCTCATTTAGTTTGAAATTCACTGTTGACTTCCCGTACTCGAAATCATGTCCAAGCACCTCTCCATTGAACGGTACACGGTTCGTCTGGCTTCACACGGGCCGTGTGGGCCTCCCATGGAGCATCACTTGGTCAAATTTTCTCCCGAGCCAACATTATAAGATCTGATAAAGTCGTTCGATGACCCAGGTCCTTACATTTATCAGGTACAAAACATTAAAAAAAATGCGTAACCAATACTTACACATATTATATAATTCAAATTAGTCAGTGATTCGATTAGCTTTATGTGGAAAAAATTTCAACTTTTTTAAAAAGAAAAAATTTAAGCAAATAGTATAATTTTTTTAAAAACAATACATAATAAAAGATAATTTTAAAAGCAAAATATAATATAACTAATATTTGTATTGAGACGGCCGATTCCGTCAGAATTCTCAGGTAACATCATTCTATTTCAATCTACATTAATATAAATATGTTTTATAGAACGCACGCATACTTGAATTAAATTAAGAAAAGAGAAATAACGAAATATGTTATATTGTAAATGGGTAACTTGCATCTAAATATTTCTTAGATTCTATAAAAAAAAGAAATAAAAAATTTAAAAAAATTGAAAGTAAATTAATAGGTGTACATATGTAATTTTACAGTTTTAGTCCATGTATAACTAATACTCACATAACTTATTCCATCTTCTACCCCGCATAAAATTATACAAAGATTTTCTTATAAGCTATGTGAGTACTAGTTATATAGAATTATTAAAATCCAATCAAACATCGTATAAAGTTAACACATCAATAACTTCTATATAACATTTACAAATTACCAACTAAACATGGTATAAATTATGTTGCCTTTTATACCTAATACAAAACTTTTACCAAACATGGTAGAAACTAATGTACCTTTTTATACATGAATAACATGACTCTTATACAACAATCAAATGAATAACATGACTCTTATACGTATAAAGTGTTTTAATGATTAAGAAGTAGAGTAAAGGCAGTTGGAAAATGAAATTTGAATAAGCATAAAAGAGACAACCTGGATGAATAGGAATAGGGAATGGGAATAAGAAAGTTTTAAACCAAATTAAAATTGGAATAGGGTGATGTCATCAATAAATTACTCTCATTAATATGTATGTATAAAACACTACCCAACAAAAAACACATTGCACGTCCAATTCATTCATTTTTTCTTAATTATTTAAAGAAGACGTGAATTCCTCCGCATTGTCAAACACTCTCCTTACATTATTCGCTTTTTCAAAACCACACGATGAATGTTCCTTTAGGGCTCAATTGCATACACTACAACAGAATCATTCACTATGACATGAAGCCTAGCAATAGTTTTCTTGTGGGTACTGATGAAACTGCCAAGATCACTGATTTTGGCCTCTCCGTGACTTTGGGACAGGGCATCATCAACGAAAAACAAGAATCATCACGGGAACTGAAAGGTATATGGCGCTTGAATGTATACTTAACACCGAGTATGAATTTAGGCTCTTGGCTACACAATCTATGGGAGAAATTTAATATAGATCAAAACTGTCTAGACATCTTTACTAGTTGAACATCATAAGAATGGAAAGAAAAGGAAACTTACAGTGGCCTTTTGTTTTAGCTAAAAAATGGACCTTTGTTTGTTCTTTGGTCACGGTCTTTCTTTTCTGATGTTGGATTTGGAGAACATGTTCTTTCAAATTGGTTTGAAACGTGTTGAACTGCACAATTTAGAATTGTTGACATATGCATGGTTTTGAGATTGACAAAAAGTCAATTGGAGTTGTACTACTTGCAAGAGCTAAATATGTATCTTGGTTTCAGTTTTTCCAATACAATCTTATTGTCCCTTCGACCACCAGATGCTCGGACTCAACTAAGCAAGGCAATGAAAAGAGCCAAGGAAGTGAAGATTGTTCGTAAGTTTCTATATACGCCTTAATTAATGTGCATGGCAGGCTTCTATGCATAAAACAATCTAATCCACATAATTATAATAATACCAGGAAACCTACGTAAAGTTCAATGGCAAGATTACCAATACGATAAACAAAGATGAATCATCGTGTGCAAAGTGCTGCTAATGGTAATTCTGCAAATAGCAGGAACTATAATAGAGAGAATGTAGAGTACACCCGGCGGTGAGTTCAATGCTAAAATTTGATACACTGAACAGTCATAAGTCTAACAGATCCTAAATTGTGCAGAATTGCTCCAGATATTGCTTGCAAGTAGAAGTCTGTGATAAAGAACGGCACAACTGTGTGGAGCGTTTTGATGCTGCTCAATATCTTTTGGGTTGCACCATCCATCAATAACTCAAATCCACCGTTGAGAAGGCTAGACCATCTAGCATACAATGTTACTACTGAGTAAATAACTAGGGAAAAAATAATGCTTATGGGAAGCTCTTAAACTCGCAATGCTAACTTTAAAAAAAAATGCAGGAGAAATAATCCAATTACTGTCGCAAGCTGGAATTAATTAAAGATAAAGAATATATCTATCTGGTCCAGATTGAGAAGAAAGTTGATAATTTGAGAAGGAATTTAGTTGCACAAGAGATACAGGAAGTTAAACAGGTAACTCTGAGGTCAAATGTTGAAGAAGTCAAGTCAGATACGGAGGAAGAGGATGCAAAGAAATAATGTAGGAAATCACAGAGCGATTCTAACTAAACATTAAACATAAAAAAGAAATAATTGCTTTCTTTAGTACTAAATAAAATATGAACTTCTATAATAATATTAAGTTATATTTCTTGAAAAGTTGTATTGTTAATGACTTAATATACTAATTTATGATTCTTTGGCCCATCTATTAACTCGCGTTTGATTACTAAAGGTAGTTCCTCGCAACCCATGGATGTTCTTGAATCCAAAGGAGTAACTTATTGAGACCCATTGCAGGTAGCAGCAGTAACAGTTTCTTTTAAAGAGGTAGGAAAACCATTTCTGGTAGTTGTCGAGACAACAATAATGTCCAATGTTCCTACATTTTTTATCCAGCTATCATGTCTATTTCCACTTCAACCTCATTTTGATAACCCTCCATTCCAGACATCTTCCCCTCCTATCATGTCTATCTCCTTATAAATCAATTTGGCGCGGAGTTGCTGGGCCCTTCAGCATATCTGACTGTATCCGATCCCCTGAGGTAAAATAATCCCCACAGGAAGTGGTCGCCATTCAATCCAGCAAGAACACCCACAAGGTGAGATGCAGCTCCAGAATTATCAGACAATCTTCTTAAAAGAATCAGATCTTGAAGGGTAGGTCAGGCTTCCAAAGTTTTAATGAATGCTAAAGTATGCATAAAGAGAACTCAGGCAAGTACATAACAAAGCAAATTAGCAAGGCTTATATATCTCTCTCTTTTTTTTTCTTTTTTTTAATGAAGAAAAACTACACAATAGAACACAAGTGTGTGATATATATCTTAAATGTGTCAATGAAATAGTTTTTATGACTTTTTAGATGCCTGCATGATACAAGTTAAACTTACATTCAAGACACATAAACTACAGATTAATCAATCCATGTTACATATTTTTCCGTAATTGAGTCCAATCTCTCGAAATGGTTATGAAGATACAACATTTACAATCAAACTCTGTGGAAGAGATGATGGCTACAAAGTAAGGGCGGCGTCGGAATTGGTACCGGAACAACCGGACCGGTAATTACTGGAACCGGGACGGAACTGGTACAAGGGGGTGTGAAATTTCCGAAACCGATATCGGAGGTTCTGGGAAATTCCCTCTTACCTTACTGGTCTGGTACCAACCGGTATGGAATCGAACCGCACGGGGCCGCACTGGTAAATCCAAAAAAAATGATTAAATTATTAAAATTTAAAGTTTAATTTCTTTACTTTAAATTAAGTTTAATATTTAAAATTAAAATTGAAGTTTAAAATGTTAAAGGTTAAATTAAAATTTAAAAATAGTATTAGTATTCATTGTATAAATTTTTTAAAGTTTAAAATGAAGTTTAATTAAAGTAGGCATAAAATATAAATATAAAAATTTTAAATTAACTAACTATAACTAGTTTTATAAGTATTTATTCTTATATAAAAATTTTAAAGTGTAAAATAATTTTTTTTGTAACTTTTTACTTTAAAAGTTTAAATTTCTAATTTTTTAAATATAAAACTTAAATTTTAAAGTTTAAATTTTGAATGTTTCTTTTTATATTTTAAACTTTAAAGTTAATAAAGATTTGAGAAATAAGGGGATAAATATATTAAAAAAAAAAATAAAACTTAAATTAAAATTAAAATGAGGGTAATAATATTAAAAAAAAGAAATAAGGCGAATAGCCTATAATTTTATTATGTTATTTTAAAATTTATATTGTACAACGTACATATATTAGAAATAAACCTAATTTACGCAGTCACCTTCTAGGAAGGAATCTGTTTCAACTAGGTCTTATTTATTGTAAATTTGTAATACACTGATAATATCTTAAACCACTTTGAAATTCTTGCCTAAATGTTTTCAACATTTCTAGTGTTATATTTTCTAGAATCGGCTCTTGAGCTTGTTCCTCCAAAAAGTCCATGACGTCTGCACTTGATTCCGATAAAATATTATCTATATCGACTTCAAACTGAGAAGGCAAAGTTGGACGCCCTAAATTCCTCCGCTCCATATTTATCCAATCTCAGAATAAAATTGAAACTTCCAAGCTATGTGCTACTAGTGAATGTCTATGGTCCCAAATTGGAATCTAGCATCACTAAAAGTGTCTTCTGAAGCAACCGACTATGCTTGAATAGCGAGGACATCACAAACCCCCCGTTGAAGTCTTGGAAAAGCTTTACCACAATTCTTTCACCATGCCAAAAGCTGCTGCTTCCCCTCTGTATCCTTAATGCTTTCTGTAGTCTTGTTAAGATATATCAAAATCATTGTTTTCTTTCCACTAGCCCTTATTATATATATTCTTCTGAGACCTTAGATGAGATGTGTCCATTACATACCTATATTTTCTGATGTTCAGTAGAATTATTTGATTGAATGATGTGATGAAGCTAAGTGGTTCGCTTGGGGACTAGCAATAGTCTCTGAGTGCCGGCCACGCCTAGGGTACCCTCCCGGGGCGTGACAGTTACACAAAGGATACTCCTGTGCACCACCAACTAGTGCATTAGGAGGAGGTACCTAAGCATTAGCGACCCGAGCACCAGAACCTTGGCCTTGCTGGAAGTGATCGAAGCCAGCATTTCGAGAACCAGAGAATACACCATCAAAACGGGCCCTCTTAGGATCATGAACCCTTCTCTCCTTTAGTTTCTCCCCTTCAATTTGTTCAGCATACACCATGAGTCTAGAAATATCCATATCCCATATAAGCATAGCAGTATGACATTCTTTTACAAGCAAGTCAGAGATACCAAAAACAAACTTTTGCATCCTTGCACGGGGTCAGCCACAAGTGACGGAGCATACTTGGAAAGCTTTGTGAAATTGAGGGAATAGTCCCTCACACTCATACGTCCTTGCTTGAGGTTGATAAATTTTAAGTCATCTTGGCCTCCGTAAGCTCAAGTGGAAAGAAGCGATCCAGGAAAACAAATTTGAAATCTTCCCAATTGACATCATCACCGCAAACCCTCTCCATAGACTATTGGATATACCATACCTGAGCCACACCTATCAGTTGGTAGGCAGCCAATTCAGTCTTCTCCTCAGAAGTGGCACCCATAATGTTCAATATCTTGGTGAGCTCATCAATGAACTCCTGAGCATCCTCATCAGCCTTCGACCCCTTGAACTTTAGAGGATTCATCCGGGTGAAGTGCCTCACCCTAGAAGCTGGTGTAGGGTCCCATGGCAGATTAGCCTTATTTTTCTTACAAGTTACCACCCGGTCCAGTATGGCGAAAGACGTACGGAATTTACTGTTTGAGATTGGTTCGTCGATAAGCTATTAAGGGGTCCGATCCTCATTAGCCAGAGTCAGCCTTGGTAGGAGGGTTCTTCCTCAAGGCATCTTGTAAAATGGAGCAACGACATCGTCAGGATAGGAGACCAAATATATGAGTCATAGCACGAGATAAGGCATGAAGAAGTGAGGCAATTCCTAGAATGTCTCCGTAGCCTCGCACACATAAGCATGGTTCACTTCACACTCATGAATAGGACTCTATTTAGCGGGGCATGTTGGACTCTGAGAACCATTTATAAACCTAGTGCTCTGATACCATCTTTTTTCACAACCTTAGACTAGGGTCTAGTTTTGAGACAGTGAATGGGAACCCGAGCGACCCCAAACAAGCCTCGAAGTATCTAAATCCACATTATCGGTTTGAAAGCGCAATCAAATAGTAATCACATAACACTTAGGAATAGATAAGTCGCACTCACACTATGGGGACATCAAGAGGAAAGGGATTCACACAACACATAGCATACAATAACTAAGGGGCGGGTAAGTAGGACTCACGCTATAGGGGCAAACGGGGCTTAGGATCTTCCACATTTCCACATCAACATACATACATATCATAATTCCCAAAATCAATCCATGATAGCCATATCCAATAGATAACTGAAATCATAAGCTTAAAATACAACAAATAGAAATATAGAATCTACGAGAGTCTAAGAGATGTACAACAATCTCTAGTCATAAGATGGAACGGGGGCCAAGACATATCCCAGGCGCACACTCAAATAATAAAGTAGAAATAGGATAACATAGATAGAGGAAGGTGGATCATCCTTGGAATATAGGACTCACCACAAGTTCAACCTTCAGTAATTGAGCTACTCGTCAAATGGTGGATAATCATAGCTCATCCCCTGCATGGTAAAATCAAGTAGGCATAGAGTATGCATTAGTATGTTTGAATGTACTAAGTTTGCGGGCATGCAATGTATATGACTTATCAAACCTTCATCTCAAAGTTAGATGACAAGGGCACATAAAATAGAAACAATTATATATCCAAGGAAATAGTATACAATATGTCATGAAATTCTTGATGCATAAATACAGTGATGTTCATACTTAGCGGGAATGTGACCTCAACCGACATTTGTAAGACCAAGCAAGCTATAACTTGGAATCCCAATGAAATCCTCGCACTGGTACAGAGGTCGTTTACTTGCCAAAGGTAAACCATACTTCACCTTATGGGAACATATCACATTTCGGAAAGGATTTCTCATATAATATCATATGATAATACTTCACCTTACGATAACATAACCTATTTCTTATAAAGAAACTTCCCTTACGGGAACATATCCCATTTCGGATAGGATTCTCATAACATATGTTAGGCACATAATTCAAGGAAAGGGAGAGGGCCCTTGGGGATAGACTTGATGCCCCCAATCTATCGGTGCTAAGTCAACATCCCACGAGAATACATCCAACAATTATTTACATACTTTCAAAAAGGCAATAGTCATTTCAAATTCGATCAATGCACATTTAGGCTCTAATGCCAAATCATAAGCCATAATTGTGACACTCATGCAAGGAATAGCTCATTCACATATACAAGATGGTGCAAGAACCCGAGATGCTCAAAGAGCCATAATCATAAGACATATATGTGACGACATTCTTGTCATAACCAATATCTTATCAAAATCATTTCATAAGATATAATTGGGCTTAACCCACTTCATACTTTCCATAAAGATCAATGTTCATGAATACAAGTGCAATGCGTGATGTGAGAATAGCATAGGTAACATAGATTCAAGTTAAAATCAACATCATAATATGAAATTGAGTAAATCCATAATCAACATCTAAATAATGATATAAATCACCCATGCATAAATCAACTTTAAAGGGGACATGCATGTTCATAACTTCATAAATCGATATAAATCATCATAATAGTGATAAAAGTAAATTAAAATTATAGGTAAAGTACAAACCATACATCAATTGGATTTAAGATAATCAAATAATGAAAACCCATATTTAAATTAAACTAAAATTCATGAAATCAATTGAAAAGATTTTTGGGTTTTCTTGGTTGAAAGGGACCAAGAATCAATCCCACATACCTTGATTATAGATGAATTTGAGAAGAATTTAAATTGAATTTGAATCCCCCAATTCAACCCTAGCTTGAGTCTAGAGAGAAGGACTTAGAGGGTATTTTGGGAGTTGGGTTTAGTGTGAGAGTGTTTCCAATAATAATGAATTAGAATAGAATGGAAATCAGTTAATCTAGGGTAGGCAAAAGGTCATAAAACATAATTAAAATGAACCGTAATTACCTAAACTCAATTAATGAAACATATGGAAAAATGGGTCGTCAAGGCTACACAGGCGCTTGCACGGTCCGTGAGCCGTCACAAGGACCGTGAACAGTGCCCGTGAGGAGCCACTTTGACACATTTCATGGTGCCAATACATAGAATTTTTTCAAAGCATAGGGGTTCCACACAGCCGACTACATGGCCTGTGTGACGCTACACGGGTCGTGTCAGGAGCCATGTGACGGCAGTTAGAAAATTCTTGTACGAAATAGTTACAAGACGGTAATTTTGTACATAGAAAACAATTCACGTTGCGAGCTATATGGTGGGCAACATGGCCCGTGACACACCACACGAACCGTGTGGGTGGTCGTGTGCCCTCATTTAGTTTGAAATTCACTGTTGACTTCCCGTACTCGAAATCATGTCCAAGCACCTCTCCATTGAACGGTACACGGTTCGTCTGGCTTCACACGGGCCGTGTGGGCCTCCCATGGAGCATCACTTGGTCAAATTTTCTCCCGAGCCAACATTATAAGATCTGATAAAGTCGTTCGATGACCCAGGTCCTTACATTTATCAGGTACAAAACATTAAAAAAAATGCGTAACCAATACTTACACATATTATATAATTCAAATTAGTCAGTGATTCGATTAGCTTTATGTGGAAAAAATTTCAACTATTTTAAAAAGAAAAAATTTAAGCAAATAGTATAATTTTTTTAAAAACAATACATAATAAAAGATAATTTTAAAAGCAAAATATAATATAACTAATATTTGTATTGAGACGGCCGATTCCGTCAGAATTCTCAGGTAACATCATTCTATTTCAATCTACATTAATATAAATATGTTTTATAGAACGCACGCATACTTAAATTAAATTAAGAAAAGAGAAATAACGAAATATGTTATATTGTAAATGGGTAACTTGCATCTAAATATTTCTTAGATTCTATAAAAAAAAGAAATAAAAAATTTAAAAAAATTGAAAGTAAATTAATAGGTGTACATATGTAATTTTACAGTTTTAGTCCATGTATAACTAATACTCACATAACTTATTCCATCTTCTACCCCGCATAAAATTATACAAAGATTTTCTTATAAGCTATGTGAGTACTAGTTATATAGAATTATTAAAATCCAATCAAACATCGTATAAAGTTAACACATCAATAACTTCTATATAACATTTACAAATTACCAACTAAACATGGTATAAATTATGTTGCCTTTTATACCTAATACAAAACTTTTACCAAACATGGTAGAAACTAATGTACCTTTTTATACATGAATAACATGACTCTTATACAACAATCAAATGAATAACATGACTCTTATACGTATAAAGTGTTTTAATGATTAAGAAGTAGAGTAAAGGCAGTTGGAAAATGAAATTTGAATAAGCATAAAAGAGACAACCTGGATGAATAGGAATAGGGAATGGGAATAAGAAAGTTTTAAACCAAATTAAAATTGAAATAGGGTGATGTCATCAATAAATTACTCTCATTAATATGTATGTATAAAACACTACCCAACAAAAAACACATTGCACGTCCAATTCATTCATTTTTTCTTAATTATTTAAAGAAGACGTGAATTCCTCCGCATTGTCAAACACTCTCCTTACATTATTCGCTTTTTCAAAACCACACGATGAATGTTCCTTTAGGGCTCAATTGCATACACTACAACAGAATCATTCACTATGACATGAAGCCTAGCAATAGTTTTCTTGTGGGTACTGATGAAACTGCCAAGATCACTGATTTTGGCCTCTCCGTGACTTTGGGACAGGGCATCATCAACGAAAAACAAGAATCATCACGGGAACTGAAAGGTATATGGCGCTTGAATGTATACTTAACACCGAGTATGAATTTAGGCTCTTGGCTACACAATCTATGGGAGAAATTTAATATAGATCAAAACTGTCTAGACATCTTTACTAGTTGAACATCATAAGAATGGAAAGAAAAGGAAACTTACAGTGGCCTTTTGTTTTAGCTAAAAAATGGACCTTTGTTTGTTCTTTGGTCACGGTCTTTCTTTTCTGATGTTGGATTTGGAGAACATGTTCTTTCAAATTGGTTTGAAACGTGTTGAACTGCACAATTTAGAATTGTTGACATATGCATGGTTTTGAGATTGACAAAAAGTCAATTGGAGTTGTACTACTTGCAAGAGCTAAATATGTATCTTGGTTTCAGTTTTTCCAATACAATCTTATTGTCCCTTCGACCACCAGATGCTCGGACTCAACTAAGCAAGGCAATGAAAAGAGCCAAGGAAGTGAAGATTGTTCGTAAGTTTCTATATACGCCTTAATTAATGTGCATGGCAGGCTTCTATGCATAAAACAATCTAATCCACATAATTATAATAATACCAGGAAACCTACGTAAAGTTCAATGGCAAGATTACCAATACGATAAACAAAGATGAATCATCGTGTGCAAAGTGCTGCTAATGGTAATTCTGCAAATAGCAGGAACTATAATAGAGAGAATGTAGAGTACACCCGGCGGTGAGTTCAATTCTAAAATTTGATACACTGAACAGTCATAAGTCTAACAGATCCTAAATTGTGCAGAATTGCTCCAGATATTGCTTGCAAGTAGAAGTCTGTGATAAAGAACGGCACAACTGTGTGGAGCGTTTTGATGCTGCTCAATATCTTTTGGGTTGCACCATCCATCAATAACTCAAATCCACCGTTGAGAAGGCTAGACCATCTAGCATACAATGTTACTACTGAGTAAATAACTAGGGAAAAAATAATGCTTATGGGAAGCTCTTAAACTCGCAATGCTAACTTTAAAAAAAAAATGCAGGAGAAATAATCCAATTACTGTCGCAAGCTGGAATTAATTAAAGATAAAGAATATATCTATCTGGTCCAGATTGAGAAGAAAGTTGATAATTTGAGAAGGAATTTAGTTGCACAAGAGATACAGGAAGTTAAACAGGTAACTCTGAGGTCAAATGTTGAAGAAGTCAAGTCAGATACGGAGGAAGAGGATGCAAAGAAATAATGTAGGAAATCACAGAGCGATTCTAACTAAACATTAAACATAAAAAAGAAATAATTGCTTTCTTTAGTACTAAATAAAATATGAACTTCTATAATAATATTAAGTTATATTTCTTGAAAAGTTGTATTGTTAATGACTTAATATACTAATTTATGATTCTTTGGCCCATCTATTAACTCGCGTTTGATTACTAAAGGTAGTTCCTCGCAACCCATGGATGTTCTTGAATCCAAAGGAGTAACTTATTGAGACCCATTGCAGGTAGCAGCAGTAACAGTTTCTTTTAAAGAGGTAGGAAAACAATTTCTGGTAGTTGTCGAGACAACAATAATGTCCAATGTTCCTACATTTTTTATCCAGCTATCATGTCTATTTCCACTTCAACCTCATTTTGATAACCCTCCATTCCAGACATCTTTCCCTCCTATCATGTCTATCTCCTTATAAATCAATTTGGCGCGGAGTTGCTGGGCCCTTCAGCATATCTGACTGTATCCGATCCCCTGAGGTAAAATAATCCCCACAGGAAGTGGTCGCCATTCAATCCAGCAAGAACACCCACAAGGTGAGATGCAGCTCCAGAATTATCAGACAATCTTCTTAAAAGAATCAGATCTTGAAGGGTAGGTCAGGCTTCCAAAGTTTTAATGAATGCTAAAGTATGCATAAAGAGAACTCAGGCAAGTACATAACAAAGCAAATTAGCAAGGCTTATATATCTCTCTCTTTTTTTTTCTTTTTTTTTAATGAAGAAAAACTACACAATAGAACACAAGTGTGTGATATATATCTTAAATGTGTCAATGAAATAGTTTTTATGACTTTTTAGATGCCTGCATGATACAAGTTAAACTTACATTCAAGACACATAAACTACAGATTAATCAATCCATGTTACATATTTTTCCGTAATTGAGTCCAATCTCTCGAAATGGTTATGAAGATACAACATTTACAATCAAACTCTGTGGAAGAGATGATGGCTACAAAGTAAGGGCGGCGTCGGAATCGGTACCGGAACAACCGGACCGGTAATTACTGGAACCGGGACGGAACCGGTACAAGGGGGTGTGAAATTTCCGAAACCGATATCGGAGGTTCTGGGAAATTCCCCCTTACCTTACTGGTCTGGTACCAACCGGTATGGAATCGAACCGCACGGGGCCGCACTGGTAAATCCAAAAAAAATGATTAAATTATTAAAATTTAAAGTTTAATTTCTTTACTTTAAATTAAGTTTAATATTTAAAATTAAAATTGAAGTTTAAAATGTTAAAGGTTAAATTAAAATTTAAAAATAGTATTAGTATTCATTGTATAAATTTTTTAAAGTTTAAAATGAAGTTTAATTAAAGTAGGCATAAAATATAAATATAAAAATTTTAAATTAACTAACTATAACTAGTTTTATAAGTATTTATTCTTATATAAAAATTTTAAAGTGTAAAATAATTTTTTTTGTAACTTTTTACTTTAAAAGTTTAAATTTCTAATTTTTTAAATATAAAATTTAAATTTTAAAGTTTAAATTTTGAATGTTTCTTTTTATATTTTAAACTTTAAAGTTAATAAAGATTTGAGAAATAAGGGGGTAAATATATTAAAAAAAAATTAAAACTTAAATTAAAATTAAAATGAGGGTAATAATATTAAAAAAAAAAAAATAAGGCGAATAGCCTATAATTTTATTATGTTATTTTAAAATTTATATTGTACAACGTACATATATTAGAAATAAACCTAATTTACGCAGTCACCTTCTAGGAAGGAATTTGTTTCAACTAGGTCTTATTTATTGTAAATTTGTAATACACTGATAATATCTTAAACCACTTTGAAATTCTTGCCTAAATGTTTTCAACATTTCTAGTGTTATATTTTCTAGAATCGGCTCTTGAGCTTGTTCCTCCAAAAAGTCCATGACGTCTGCACTTGATTCCGATAAAATATTATCTATATCGACTTCAAACTGAGAAGGCAAAGTTGGACGCCCTAAATTCCTCCGCTCCATATTTATCCAATCTCAGAATAAAATTGAAACTTCCAAGCTATGTGCTACTAGTGAATGTCTATGGTCCCAAATTGGAATCTAGCATCACTAAAAGTGTCTTCTGAAGCAACCGACTATGCTTGAATAGCGAGGACATCAAAAACCCCCCGTTGAAGTCTTGGAAAAGCTTTACCACAATTCTTTCACCATGCCAAAAGCTGCTGCTTCCCCTCTGTATCCTTAATGCTTTCTGTAGTCTTGTTAAGATATATCAAAATCATTGTTTTCTTTAGTACAAAGTCCAAGATGAAATTCTGACATGTCATCAGTATCATCCTCGTATCTAGGCCTAGATGGTTGTGGTTCTTGATCTTTTACGTTTTCTACTAAATTATACTCTTCTAAATCAATCAGTTTCCTAGCTTCTGTTCTAATGCTACTTTTAACTACATCTAGATTATGTGATTGATTATCTTCATCGTATTCAATTTCTAAGTTTGCATATACACTATCTACCATTTGAGATACTCTGACTTCTTTGTAAGCTGGGTTAAATAAATAAGCAGTTAAATAAATTCGAGAACTTGGGAAAAAGTATTTCCTTAAGTTTTTCAATCATTTTTTGAACAGGCTCTCTAAATTTTGGATTATTTCTAACCAAAACAAATTTAATACAAATAGCACAAATACTAGGCAAAACAGAACTAATAGTAGGATAATAACGACTAGAGATTGTTTAGTGGCTAAATAAAAAACTCTTAAAAATTCAACTAAATTCCTAATATCATTCCAATCATTTTCATCTAGTTGGTAAGTCATATATGCATTATGGGCATTCCAAACCATTGTAACCTATCTCCTATATTCATAAGCTACTTTTAGCATTTCATACAACGAATTCCACCTAGTAGCTATATTTTTGAGAATTTTTCTAATAGGCAAATTACATTCAATGCACCGACTTTCAAATTCTTTACGTCTAGCCTTTACTTGAAATTTAAAAAAAAAATGACATGCAATTTCTACTTTATTACAACTATTTTCAAATAATGACATACTATCTCTAACAAATTAAATTGTAAATATGAGCAACCCATTTTGTATGAAAACCATCTTCGTAGACAGGACTAAGAACATGTCTTAAATAATCAACAACACGTTTATTACTTGAAGTGTTATCTAAAGTTACACTAATTATTTTACTAGAAATACCAAAAAATTGTAAAACATCAAGAATAGTTTGCGCAATATAAGAACTAGTTTACGCTTTTCACAACTTTTATATCCTAAAATTCTTTTTTGCATATTCCAATTTTCATCCATCTAATGGCCCGTAATTGTAAAATAATCATTACCAGTTATACTACGATCTATATCAGAAGTAATTGCTAGTCTACGAGTATTATAAGCAAATAAACATCGAAGATATTGTACATGTCATGCCTGATAATCAAAAACAACTTTTTTTATTGTATTTCTAGAAAAATCATTAAAAGATGGGTTATAAACAATTTGAATATAATGAAAAAAATCATGATTTTCGACAAAACTAAAAGGCAAACCCATAACAACAATCATTTTTGCAAGTTCGTCTAAGTCACGTTGTCTATTATAAGGGCGATGTGTACTAGGACCAGAATCATTAGTAGAGTTTAATTGCGACTGCACCATATTTGAACCTCCCACAAATTCTTTGGGAATGGGAGTTCCATATTTTTTGGCATATGCAATGGCTTGAGCATGCAAAAATTCTAATTCACAACAATGCATTAAATGACTTTTCAAATGACCCATCCCACCCCCCTTTCCCGAAGTTTTATGGTTTGAAACATGCTTACATTTATTACAAATCGCTTTTTTTTTAATCTTCATTTTGTGTTAAAAATTGCCAAACAACAAATTTTTTTAACACGTTCCATCTTAGGCCTATTAGATGCTGATGGTTGTACGGGGGGAGCGGGAGCGGGAGGGGGGGGGGGGGAAGTAGTAACAGTATAAGGGGGTTGAGTTTCATTGTCATCAAATGTATTGTCATCCTCATTAATTTCAATATCATCTTCTGGTAAATCTTCATTAAAACCAAAACAACGTTCAAGAAATTCGTGATCTAATTTCGTATTAGAATCAATATTAAAACAAGTGTCATCTATGTTTGTAAAATCTTCAAGATTAAATCTAAGTGGTGGTTGTCTTGTAGATTTAGACAAACTATCACCGGATTTTTTACCGGTTAAAGCTTTGGTTATTTCACCTAAAAAGTACTTTTCCCTTTCCTTTTCTACCGGAATCCATATTAAATTAAATTAAACAAGTAAAGATTATATGTAAAAATTTAAGTTATGAACTTATAATATATGAATATAAAAAAATTAATTTAAGTAGACAAGTACTCAAGTAGTAAAGATTAAAGAATAAAAACTAATTAGAAGAACAAATAAGTTGGAACGAAGGTACCAAACGTTTGTGTAAAAATAGATGCAGAAGCCGAAGTTGATGAAAGTTGAAGCTTGAATATGCTCCAAATTGATCCACCAAAATTTGCTCCAAATTGCAATTACCACACAAAATTAAATAGTAATTAATATTAATTGAATAATTGAGAGAGTAAATAATTAATATTTATAATTAATTTGAAAGAGGTATGTATAATTATATATAATTATAAATTTATAATGGTGGAGAGAATTGAGAAATGAGAGAGTTGAGAATATTGAGAGAATTTTAAGATGATTGGGAGAATTTGGTTGAAAAAATATGAAAGATTTAGGGGTATTTATAGTTGAAAAATTATTGAGAAAAAATAAAAAATCAAAATTTAGCCGTTCAATGGCTAAATTTTAATGGGCAACGGCCAGGTTACCGTTTGTGGGCCCCACCCAAACGGTAACCTTTTAGAAAAAAAATTAAACCGGTAATACCGGTCCGGTACCAGTCCTGAATCGGTAACCGAAATCGGTAATTATCGAAAAAATCCCCCTTCCCGTGCCGGTACCCCCTCCCGTTACACCTGTACTGGAAACTACCGGTAAAGTGCCACAACCGGTCTGGAACCAGTATGGAACCGGTACGGAACCAGACCAGAACCGGCACCTACCGGTTCCGTTGCCAGGTTTACTACAAAGTATGGACAACGGGGACACTAAGGCACAGACCCTGCTACAGATGTGCATATGGGGATCCATCAAAGCTCGATGTCCAAATCTAATGACAAATGTGGGCTAGGACTTGCCCCTCTAAAAGAGCTGTTTCCAGATATGTTTTGTCTAAGCCTGTCCCCAGAGGCTACAATTGAAGATACTTGGAGTTTGCAAGGCTGGAACTTTTCTTTTAGAAAACTATTGAATGATTGGGAAGTAACTAATCACTAGAGCTACTGAGCTAGCAAAGAACCTGTAGAGCCTCAGTGGTACAATCCAGAATGAAGATTCCATTATGTGGAAAGGGGTTCGCACGAAAGTGATCAGTATATTTCCTTTTGAACTCCCCCAGATAGCAAGTACAAAGTTGTCACTGCAGGAAATCTAGAACACAAAGCTCCATTGAAAGTGATGCATTTTTCTTGGTTGTTGAACAAAACAGTATGTCTGACTCATGAAAGTCTACAAAGCAAGTACAGATCAGAAAGTCATAGCTTTCGGCTAGTCTGACTGCCCTTTCTTACTAAAACTCAACAGAGATAAAGAGAACTTACTGGTGCACAACAACATTTTTACACTCACAGCAAGTAATGATTTCTTCGTGAAATCCTACATCACTGCAAATTTAACAATTTTTTTTCCTGCATGTTCAATAGAAAAGACAAGAAATTCAGTAGCTGACCAACTCTTTATCCAACTTAAGTGAAGCTTGTATTGAGTCTTCTGGTTTTGACATTGAACAAGGATCTAGATTCTATCAAAGTGCTCCGCTCAGCTTCTTTTGTCACATAGAATCGACATTACTATATGAATATGAAGAATGAAGAATGAAGAAATAAAATGTCATTGCTTACAGAAGGGGTTTTGAGAACAACAAACACAACCTGTTGTGGTTAGAGCATAAACCTTGTTGCACAAAATAATTCTCTCTAGTATATTTGTCCATTTAAGGTAATATGATCATACAATCTTTATCTTTGCAGCAAAAGGAAAAAGGAAGATCCAACCAGAGTGCAGTAAGCATTGATGTTAAACTATTTTCAACCTAAAATTTTAACAAGTCAGTAAGTTGACTTCGGAGTAAAAAGTAACACAATATCCTAATACGGGACAATTGAACTGCTCTCAAAATAATTAGGAATTGAAAAAGGACCTAACAAACAGCAGCATATTTTGAGTAAATTGTCAAATCTTTCGCTTAATCAAGTCCTTTAATGATATAGAAGATATTATTATAGCACTTGTACTGAATTCAAACTTACTTGAGAGTTGAGAATTTTAGAAGTTAGTACTGTCTATTCGCAGTATGTGCAACATGCCACCCCTTACACATGATGGAATATTACAATTTTTGAAAGATGAATATTTTATCCATCAAAGACGGTTAACTGTTACTGTGTTTTTTTAAAAAAATCTATATTCAAACTATTTCTGGAAATAGTAAACCAACAAGAAAGAGATGAATATAGAGTTAAGAACCAAGTTCATTGAATTTTTAGTGTGGATGGAATATAACCTCTCAGGATAAAATGATTCTCTTCAGTCAAATAGCGGTACCTCAAATTCATTGAATATCAAACGAACTCACCGGTAGATCGCACTAGAGTTTTTAACTTGGAAATTTCATTTTGTGCTCATTATCTGAGGTAGAATACCACTTCAGGAAGGCAGCAATGGTTCAAAAATGTTGCACTAGTTCGGACATGCATGGGGTCGGAACTGTCCAAAAATAATGTCGAGCAGCAGCGTGAGGCCTGTCTTCTTCTCAACCATTTAGCTGAAGAAGTGCTTCTATAATTTAGCACTTAAAAGTTCCTTTCCCTCCATTTTTCTCCCCTTCATTTTCCATGCACATTTCATCACTAGACCCAAGATTAACCATAGCAAATCATGTTGGGTTTAAGTAATAAAGTGTGAATTGGAAAATGAAGAAAGGAAGAATAACGAAATGTTGGGAGAACCAAGTAATGGGAAAATGAAGAGTCATTTCTCTCTTATTGATAGAATAGAGGAAACGTTTTGTCCATATATTAAGATACACTTCCTCTAACTCTTAAAAAGTCAAGTAGAGGGGACCCCCTCGCACCATCATCATCGTTGCTCGCTTGGCTCCACCTATGACCTCGGCTTCGACTTTGACAAATGATTTGATTGATAAATTTTTTGGAAGAAATTCATTTAATTAATCTCAAGATTTTCCTTTCCTGATATTAATTTTAGTGAAATTCTTTATTAATTAAGTTAATTTTTGTGCAATTAATCAATTTAACAGACTTTCAAAATTTCGCACATAAAGTTCTTTTAGAACAGACATCTTCTTTCCCAAAAGATGACATGGCTATTCTAAACAGGTGAATTCACGTCCAACATTGGCTATAAATAGATATACTCTTTACATTTGTTCAAATATTGAATTTTCTCTTCTTCTGTATATATTTTTTTACAAATAAAATTTGAGTTTGCGTGTGAATCCGTTGCTGGTTCTTTGAGTTTGCTGAAATTACAAGAGTTTGAGGTACCGCTATTTTTGTAATAGGTTATCTGTTTTATTCTAGGACGAAATAATCCACAATCTCAGGTACAGTGAAGGGATTAAATTCCTTAAGGACACATAGTGAATTTTGTGGACTCCGATAGTTTAACATAATTTTATTTTATATTCTATTTCAGCACTACTATCAAATTAGGAAGAAGCTTAAGGAATTTTATTATTTTTTGTTCCTTTATTTTCATTTTCTAACTTCTTTTTTTTGGAGATTAAAGCCTTCTGTACTTCTACTCTGTTTGAGTTTGAAATTGATTTACAGATATAAGAAATTCATTGTTCAAATTCATTCTGTTGATAAGAAAACCTATCTTTATTGTTAGTATTCTACATACTAAATTTTTTGTCTTCTTGTGATAGAAAAATGACCAATCCAAGTGAAGTTAATGTTAGAACGATGAATGCTACCGGATCATCTATTGCACCTCCAAATCATTTAAATGTTGCCCCTATAATTCACCGACGAAAAAACCTGCAAAATTTATCGGTGTTGATTACAAAAGGAGGCAGTAGAAGATGTTCCTCTCCTTGACTACCCTAAGTCCTAAGAGATTCATTAGTGAGAATGTTCTTGTACTGTCTGAAGGAACTTCAGATGATGAACGACTCTTAGTGACTTAGTGACTGAAGCTTGGAAGCACTCAGATTTTCTATGTACAAACTATATCCTAAGTGTCTTGCAAGATGATATGTATAATGTGTACAGTAACATGAAGACTTCCAAAGAACTTTGGGGTGGTTGGAAAAGAAGTACAAAATTGAAGATGTCGGAATGGAAAATTCTATATAATTTTATATAATACCCAGTTGGAACATATTAAATTTGTTCTTAGTACTCATCTGTAGGACTGATTGTGAATAATGCTTTCAATTGACTGTCATCATTGAGAAGTTACCCCCACATTGAAAGGACTTCAAGAATAACTTAAAGTTTAAAGACAAGGAGATGAGTATTAAAGATCCCATCATATTCTTGAAATTCGAAGAGAGCAACAAGGTGACAGAAAAGAGGTCACAAACAAATTCAATAATAGCAGGGGAACATTTCGTCGAAGAAGGGCCAAATGTCAAAAAGAGAAAGAAGTAATCTGGGCCAAAAGGCAACCTGCCTATAAAGAGGTTCAAAGGTAATTTATAATTGTGGTTGGACATAAAGTTGTTGATTGCCGCTCCTCAAAGAAGCAAATTTGAGACTCTTAGTGACTTAAGCTTGGAAGCACTCAAATTTTCTATGTACAAACTATATACTGAGTGTCTTGCAAGATGATTTGTACAATGTGTACAGTAACATGAAGACTTCCAAAGAACTTTGGGATGCTTTGGAAAAGACGTAGAAAATTGAAGATGCCGGATTAAAAAATTTATTGTGGAAAAGTTCCTTGACTACAAAATGGTAGACACTAAAACTGTTATTATCCAAGTTCAGGAGTTGCAGGTTATAATTCATGAACTCCTTGCAAAAGGTATAATTTTTTATATAATACCTGGTTGGAACATATTAAATTTGTTCTTAATACTGACACAATCTTTAATATAGGATTGATTGTGAATGATGTTTTTCAGTTGGTTGCCATCATTGAGAAGTTACCCCCTACTTTGGAAGGACGTCAAGAACTAATTAAAGCATAAACACAAGGAGATGATTGTTGAAGTTCTCATCATATGCTTGAGAATTGAAGAGGGCAACAAGGCGACATAGAAAAGCCACAAACAAATTCGATGATAATAGGGGAAAATATTGTTGAAGAAGGTCCAAATGTCAAAAAGAGAAAGATGTCATCTGGACCAAAAGGAAACCTGCCTAAAAAGAGGTTCAAAGGAATTTCATAATTGTGAAAAGATTGGACATATAACTGTTGATTGCCACTCTTAAAAGAAGCAAATTTACGATTGTTAGTGACTTAAGCTTGGATGCACTCAGATTTTCTATGTACAAACTATATTCAAAGTGTCTTGCAAGATGATCTATACAATGATATATACAATGTGTACATTATTATGAAGACTTCCAAAGAACTTTGGGATGCATTAGAAAATAAGTACAAAACTGAAGATGTCGAAACGAAAAATTCATTGTGGTAAAGTTCCTTGACTACGAGAGGCCACAAACAAATTCAACAATATCAGGGGAAAATATTATTGAAGAATGGCCAAATGTCAAAAAGAGAAAGAATCCATCTAGACCAAAAGGTAACCTTCCTAAAAAGAGGTTCAAAGGCAATTTCATAACTGTGAAAAGGTTGGACATAAAGTCGTTGATTTCTGCTTTTCAAAGAAGCAAAAGAACAAGTATCAAATAAATATGATTAAGAAGAATGTAGAAATTGAGAACCTATGTGTCATGTTGACTCAATGCAACTTAGTAGTAAATCCCAAGGAGTGGTAGCTTGATTTTGGAGCCACTTCATATATTTATGCAATTAAAGAAGCTTTTGCAACATATGCCTCCCTGCATCTAATGAGACCATTTACATGAGAAATTCTTCCACAAAAAAGTTGAAGTCTATGGAAAAGTATGTTTAAAGATGACATCCGATAAGATGGCGACTCTAAAAAGAGTTTGTCCTATTCCAGAAATGAGCAAGAACTTTGTTTTTGCTAGTCTCTTAATCATAAATGGGTTTAAAATGTGGTCCTGTCTCAGACACAATTGTAATCAGAAAAAATAAGATATATGTAGGAAAATGGTACCTTACTTGGGGGGGGGGGGTTGTTTTCAAACTGAATGTAATGGTTGTTGAAAGTAATAAAGTTAAGGCTTCTTTTTACTTAATTGAGTCAAATGATCTATGACATTCACGTTTATGATATGTCAATTATAACCTTGCGAAAAATAGGTAATTTGAATCTATTGCCAAAGTTTGATAACAAATGATCAATGTATCAAGTTTGTGTTGAATCTAAGTATGTTAAGCATCCTTATAAGCCAGTTGAAAAGAAATCAAATTCCATAGACTTAATTCACAAAGATCATTGTGACAGGAAGTCAATATCATCTCGTGGCGGAAAGAAGTATTTCATAACATTTATTGATAACTATAAGAGATACTGCTATGTTTATTTACTTAGTCGTAAAGATGAGGTAATTGAAGCATTGAAACAGTACAAAAGTGAAGTTGAAATATAACTTGATAAAAAGATCAAAATGATGAGGAGTGATAGGGGCGGTGAATATGAATTTCCTTTTGAGGAAATATATTTGAAATATGAAATTATTGATCAAACAATAGCCCCTTACTTACCACAATCCAGTGGAATTATAGAAAGAAAAAATAGAACACTTAAGTAGATGATAAATGTCATGTTAATTAATTTTGGTTTACCCAGAACTTGTGGGGGGAAGCTATCCTTACGGCTAGTCGAATACTCAATCGAGTTTCCCATAGTAAAACACAATTTATTCCATATGAGAAGTGGAAACGTAGAAAGCCCAACCTTGAATACTTGAAAATGTGGGGGTGTTTGGCTAAGGTCTAGATTCCTAAACCTAAAAAGAAGAAAATAGGAAAACAAATGATTGATTGTGCGTACATCGGATATGCTATGAGAATAAGACTCTACTTGATGTGGCATGTTCGACTCTGAGGACCATTTATAAGCTTAGTGCTCTAATACCATCTTTGTCACGACCCAGACCTAGGGCCTAAATGTGACACGGCTAATGGGAACCCGAGAGTCCCCAAACAAGCCTCAAAGTATCTAATTTCCATATCATCGGTTCGAAAGTGCATTCAAAAAGTAAACACATAGTTCTAAGAGATGGGAAAGTAGGACACACGCTATGGGGGCAACATGGGGTGAAGGATCTTCCACATTTCCAAAGCAAACATACATACATATCATCATTTCCATAATCAATCCATACTAGCCATATCCAATAGATAACAGAAAATCATAAACTTCAAATACAATGCATAACATATAGAGTCTACAAGATGTCCAAAAATGCCTCTAGTCATAAGATGGGATGGGGGACATGGCTCACCCTCAATTAAGAAGATAAACTAAAAACAACATAGGAAGAAGGACTCAAGGTGGGTTGTCCTTGAAAAATAGGACTCACCACGATATCAATTCTCCAAATTTGAACTACCTGTCAAGTGGTGGATGATCGTAACACATGGTCCCTACATGGTAGAATCATGTAGGCATAAAGTATGCGTTTGTACGTTTGAATGTACTAAGTATGCGGGAATGCAATGCATATGAATTACCAAACCTGCATTCAAATGTTAGATGACAAAGGCCCATAATATAGAAGAATTGCATATTTGTATATAAAAGATGCCATGAAATTTATGATGCATGAAATGCAATAATGTTCATATATAGTGGGGATGGACTATAACCGACAAATATAACTCATGCGAGCTATTACATGAATTAGATCGATACGGACCTCCCACCAGTAGGTAGAAGATTACTTTCCAAAGGTAATCTATATCACACCTTACAGACCCACCATTTCGGTGGATGGTCACCTTCCTTACGGACCCAACATTTCGGAAGGATTTGCAGCTTTCTTTTTCATATTATATCAGATTTTCATGTGGGCATAACTATTCCTTACGACCTTGTCATTTTGGTAATGGTGAACGTTCCTATGTTGGCACATAGTTCAAGAAAAGAGAGAAGGCCCTTGGGGATAGCCCTAACACCCTCAATCCATCGGTTCTAAGTCAATAACATCTCACTTGAATACTTATACATATACGTGCTTTCAGGAAATGCAATATTCATTTCAAAACATTCATTACACATTTAAGCTCAAAATGGCAAATCATAGTTCATACTTATACATGCTCATGCAGGGAATAGCTCATTCACATTTTTTTTGTATTGGTGCGTACACCCATATTGCTCAATGAGCCAGAATCATAGACATACTGGTGATTACCTTTTTGTTATAACCAATATCTTATCAAATCATTTCATCAAATAGTTGAGTTTAACCCCTTCATAATTTTCATACATCAATGTTCATGAATGTCATGCAATGCATGATGTGAGGATAGCATGGGTAACATAGATTCAAATTAAAAAGCAATATCACAATATAAGATTTAGTAAATTAATACTTAAATCAACTTGTAAATAGTAGTATAGATCACCCATGCATAAATCAAATTTAAAGGGGACATACATGATTATAATTTCATAACTCAATGTAAATCATCATAATAGTAATCAAAATGACTTGAAATCATAAGTAAAATACAGTCTATGCATCAATTGGATTAAATGGAATCAAATAAAAAAAATCTCATATTTAAAGTAAACTAAATTCAAGAAATAGGTTAAAAAATCTTTGGGTTTTCTTGGTTGAAAGGGACCAAGAATCAATCCCACATACCTTGATTAGGAAGATGAATTTGAGAAGAATTTGGCGTGAATTTGAAACCCCAATTGACTCCTAGCTTGAATCATGAAGATGAGACTTGGAGAGAATTTCGAGAGTCTAATTGTAGAAACTATGTGTTAGTCTTGAATGAAGGTTTAGAATTAGTGTAGTAGGATTTTAGCAATATAAAGGGGGGTTAAAAAGGTCTCAAAATCCTTCGGGATGGGTAAAAATATCAAAAATACCTCAATAAAATGCCCCATTAAATTTTAAACTGAAGTTGACATGGTTGGCTTTACGGTCCGTGAAGGCCTTCTAGCCACATAGATTTTATGAAAAACGACATGACTTCTTGATCCGAACTCGGAATGAGGTAAGACCAAATGCGTTGGAAAGATAATTCAAATAGCTTCTATTTGATAGTTTGTAGGCCACCAAGTTCCTTTTTTTATAAGAGATATGACCATTTAAAGTTGACCCTTCTATCGATACTTATGAAAAACTTAGCCAATGGAATTTCTTTTAACTTGACTTAATGTAGGAGACCCATGATGATCTTAAACAACATAAATAAACTTGAATTGAAGGCTTGAAAGTGAACTTAGCTTGAGCATAAAGATCCCATACTTAGAATATTCCAACCAAGTCACCTTCAGAGGAGGGTACACGGATCGTATAGCGTCACACAGGCCGTGACATTGCCTGTACCCCTCTCCTTAGATATATTCCCCGATCAAGTTACGAGATGGTGGTTCCATAATTAGAAAAAATTCACTCCGGAAGCTTTACGGATGGCCTCACAAGCCGTGCCAACCCACACGGGCCGTGGACTTGGCCGTATAACAATTCATGGTCCAAAAGCTATGGGATTTCAAGCCAAGGCCATCACACGGCCCA
The DNA here is from genome assembly GCA_029948455.1 of Solanum rostratum. NCBI lineage: Eukaryota > Viridiplantae > Streptophyta > Magnoliopsida > Solanales > Solanaceae > Solanum > Solanum rostratum. The sequence goes on along the minus strand of CM057050.1, from coordinate 34,846,930 downwards.
CTACATGGTCCGTGAAGTGTCACACAAAACGTGAGGGGTCCAAGTGTAGTATGACTTATGAGATGTTGATTGATGAGAGGGCTAAAGTCCCTATGAGATATTGATTGATGATAGGGACAATGTCATGATTTGATTGGATTGATGGTTTTATGAGCATTGAGTCACGGGAGGAGTATAGAGCATCGAAATGGGTAAGAGTGAGTCCCACTCGAACTCATTAATTACATCACCAAATGTAGGTAAGGCTTAGAACATTCACATATATTGTGGTTCCCTTTTTATTTGAAGTCCCTCAAATAATAGCAGATTTATTGACGACTGACTCCATATTGGGTGAGCTGATATGGTTTCGATTCATTCTCTACTTGGAAAGTTTGGAACGGCTGCGCCAACATCAGCGTGATTGTTGTACATTCACTGGCTCATAAGTGATTGTTGTCAGACAAGAGAAACTCCTGTATATTTCCAACCTTTAGTACTCTGAGTCTAGATGATATGAGAGGGGGTGAGCTCCTCTGAGATGAGATGAGAGGGGGTGAGCTCCTTTGAGATGAGATGCGATAAGAGGAGGTGAGCTCCTTTGAGATGAGTCTGAGATGATTGATGAGTTTAAGTTATTGATGAGTCACTTGTCTACTCTTTAGTCTTGCATAGATATACATTTGACTATTTGATGTTTATTTTGAGTCATTGTCATTTCCATATTATTCTACTTGATTATATTTCACTTAGCTATTTTACATTCCAGTACATTCCAAGTACTGATGTCCACTCTGGACTGCATCATTTTATGATGCAGGGGCATGTACTAGAGATTGTCAACATGCGCTCCATTAAAGGTCTGAGATTCGCCACTGATTTGGTGAGCCTCCTCTACTCCAGAGGATCCCCTACATTTGTTTTATGATGCTTTAGAGTTAGATTGAACTATTTCCTTTATTTTTGATTTGGGTAGCCATGGGTCTGTCATTGGCACCACATGAGTAGTAATAGAGGCTTCATAGACGATGGTTGAGCGTGGATGTTGAGACTTATGAGATAGTTCTTTCTACTAGCCTTTAGTATTATCTATTTATTTTGAGACTTCAGATGAGATATGCCCATTTACTTACATATACTTTCCACTATTCAGTAGAGTTTATTGATTGAATGATGTGATGAGGCTAAGTGGTTCGCTTGCGGACTAGCAATAGTCTCTGAGTGCTGACCATGCCAAGGGTACCCTCCTGGGGCGTGACAAACTTCGTATCATAGCAGAGAGTTCAAGTGTCTTAGGGAGTCTATGAAGTTGTGTCTAGTAGAGTCTTGTTTATGGGAGTGTTGTCGACCATATTTCATATGTAGGAGGCTATAGGACATTAGGTACGGTTACACTTCTTTCTTATTCCAATTAGTATGATAAAGTTAAACTCTATGAAAACTCTTTTCTAATTCGTGCTCTACGAGTCAAAAATTGATAGCATGCCTCCCAGAAGAGCTGTTAGAGGAAGGGGACGTCCTTCCAGACAAGTTGTTAATCCACCTGAGCCTCAAGTACCCGAGGAGCCTATAGACCAAGTTGTCCTTGTTGAGAAACCCCCTGAAGATGAGGTCTCCAACATCGAGCTACGCCAGGCTATTCGAGCTTTAGCCCAGGGTGTCGCAACACCTGCTGTGAAATAAGGTGCAATTAGACCAGATTCTCATGAGACATCTAGAGTCTGAGAATTTTTTAGGATGAATCCGTCTGAGTTCACGGGGTCTGCATCTATTGAAGATCCTGAGAACTGTGTGGAGGAATTTGAGAAGGTGTTCCATGTGAAGCACGTGGCTGATGCTAATAGGGTTCAACTGGCTGCATACCAACTCAAGGGTATGGCCAGACTGTGGTTCGACCAATGGAAGTAAGGTAGAGGGGGTGCTGCTCCATGTTTTTCTTGGGCAGTGTTTGAGGAGGCCTTCTTGGGACGTTTCTTGCCAAGAGAGAAAGAAGAAGCTAAGATGAGGGAGTTCCTGAATGTAAAATAGGGCTCTATGACTGTGCAAGAGTATGGTTTGAAGTTCACGCAACTATCTCGCTATGCTCTGGACATGGTGGCTAACATGAGGAGAAGGATGGGGATGTATGTTGATGGGTTGAATAGAGGACCCAAGAGAGATTGAAGAAGAGCCATGCTTGTGAGTGATATGGATATTAGTTGACTGATGACGTTTGTGTAAGAAGCTGATGAGGAGAGACAACATGACAGGGAAGAATTCAAGCATAAAGAAAGCAAAGACATATAGCCATGAGGTTGGGAGGAAAGGAAATAGCAACCTGTTTCAAGCACCATCATTTGTTAGTGCACCTGCACCTAGAGGCGGGTATGAGCAGAGATCTTAGAATGTTGGAAGTCATAGACCTCATTCGCAAGCTAGTGTTGCTTAAGGTCTGCATGGTAAGCCACCATGTGATAATTGTGGCAAATTGCACTTGGGGAGATGTTGTGACATGAATGATGTTTGCTACAAATATGGCAAACAGGGTCACTACCAGAAAGATTGTCCAAGGTAGGTTGACTGGGCTCAATCTTCTACACCCGCCCTGACAGTTAGAGGAAACCAGAGGGCCACTACATCAGATGCAGGCGGAGTGACAAACCATTTGTATGCCATGGGTGGTCGCCAAGATCAAGAGAACTCCCAGATGTTGTGATGGGTATGATTTGAGTCTTTACTTTTGATTGTTATGTTTTGATGGATGAGGGTGCCACGTTATTGTTTTTATCTCCTTATCTGGCTAGTAAATTTGATAGAACCCCTTAGAGTCTTCTTGAACCCTTTGATGTTTCTACTCTAGTGGGTGAGTATATTCGAGCCGAGAGAATCTATAGAGCTTGTGTAGTGTCCATCCATCATAGGGATACTCTTGTTGATCTGGTTGAGTTGGAGATGGTTGATTTTGATGTGATCATTGGCATGGATTGGCTTCACGCCTATTATGCCTTTGTTGATTGTAGATCTCGAACCGTTAAGTTCCAATTTCCTAATGAACCGGTTCTAGAGTGGAAGGGTGATTCTGTTGTATCTAAAGAAAAATTTATCTCATATCTTAGAGCCAGAAAGTTGATTTCCAAAGGTTGTATCTATCCCCTTGTGCGAGTGAAAGCTTATGTTGTTGAGTCCCCAACTCTCGAGTCAGTTCTGATTGTAAATGAGTTTCCAAGAGTATATTGACTTTGGGATTGATGTTCTTCCTGATACCCAACCCATTTCGATTCCACCTTATATGATGGCCCCTGTTGAGTTGAAAGAGCAACTGAAAGATTTATTAGAGAAGGGCTTCATTAGGCCGAGTGTTTTACTTTGGGGTGCTCCTATCCTATTCGTGCAAAAGGAAGATAGGTCCCTCAGAATGTGTATTGATTATATGTAACTGAACAAGGTCGATAAAGAACAAGCATCCTCTCCCAAGGATAGATGATTTGTTTGACCAACTTCAGGGCGCTTCTTGTTTCTCCAAGATAGACCTTAGATCATGCTACCACCAGTTGAAGTTGAGGGAATGTGACATTCCAAAGACAACCTTTAGAAGTAGATATGGCCATTTTGAGTTCTTGGTCATGTCCTTTGGGTTGATGAACGTACCTGTCGCCTTTATGGAGTTGATGAATAGAGTGTTCAGACAATATCTTGATATATTTGTGATTCTTTTCATCTATGACATTTTGGTATATTCGAGAAGTAAGGTGGAGCATGCTAACCACCTCAGAGTCATCCTCCAAACCCTTAAGGACCATGAGTTGTATGCAAAATTCTCAAAGTGTGAGTTTTGGCTTAAGTCAACGGCTTTCCTAGGCCATGTTGTTTCTGGTGATGGTATTTAAGTGGATTCCCTAAAGATTGAAGCGGTATATAACTGGCCTAGACCGACCACTCCGACTGACATTAGAGTTTCTTGTGGTCAGCAGGCTACTACCGCAGATTTGTGGAGGGATTTTCTTCCCTATCCATGCCATTGACTAAATTGACTCAGAAAAAAAGTCATTTTCAGTGGTCTAAGAAATATGAGAAGAGTTTCCAAGAATTGAAGACAAAGATGACTACTGCGCCTGTCCTTACCTTGCCCAAGGGGACATAGGACTTTGTGATTTACTGTGACACTTCGAGGGTTGGACTGGGGTCTGTACTGATGCAGAGAGGGAAGGTGATAGCCTATGCTTCCAAATAACTCAAGGTTCATGAAAGGAATTATCCGACCTATGATCTCGAGTTGGCAGCAGTGGTGTTTGCACTTAAAATCAGGCGCCACTACTTGTATGGAGTGCATGTGGATGTGTTCACTGACCACAAGAGCTTGCAGTATGTTTTCAGTCAGAAATAGCTCAACCTGCGATAGAGAAGATGGATGGAATTGCTCAAGGATTATGACATTAGCATCCACTACCACCCAGGTAAAGCTAACGTTGTTGCTGACGCTCTTAGAAGATTGTCAATGGGCAATACAACCCATTTGGAGGAAGGAAGGAAGGAGCTAACCAAGGAAGTGCATTGGTTGGCTCGACTAGGAGTTCAACTTGAGGAGAATGATGAAGGAGGATTCAATGTTCAGAATTGGTCTATCTTCATCCTTAGTGGCGGAGATGAAGGAAAAACAAGACCAAGATCCTATCATACTTCAATTGAAGGAGGTTGTCCACAAACAGAAAGTGATGGTCTTCTCCAAAGGGGAAGATGGAGTCTTGAGATACCAAAGTAGGTTGTGTGTCCCAGATGTAGATGGCATTCGAGACAGAATCGTGGCGGAAGCCCACAACACTAGGTATTCCATCCATTCAGGCTCTACCAAGATGTACCACGACTTGAGAGAAGTCTATTGGTGGAGTGGAATGAAGAGGGATATTACGGAGTTCGTTTTGAAGTGCCCCAATTGCCAGCAAGTGAAAGTTGAGCATCAGAGTCCATGTGGATTGGCTCAGAACTTTAAAATTCTAGAATGGAAGTTAGAGATTATTAATATAGACTTTGTTATCGGTCTTCCAAGGTCCCGAAAGCAACATGATTCGATATGGCTGATTGTGGATAAAATGACTAAATCGGCTCACTTCTTGGTAGTTAAGACAACAAACACCGTGGACGAGTACGTCAAGTTGTACATCCAGGAGATTATGAGGTTGCATGGGGTTCCCTTGTCCATCATCTCAGACAAAGGAGCTCAATTTACCTCCCAGCTTTAGAGATCGTTCCAAAAGGGATTGGGTACTAAGGTGAACCTGATCACAGCCTTTCATCCACAGATAGATGGTCAGGCAGAGCGTACAATCCAAACACTCGAGGATATGTTGAGAGCTTGTGTTCTAGACTTCAAGGGAAGTTGGGATGATCACCTACCATTGATTTAATTCACATATAACAATAGTTATCATGCAAGAATTCAAATGGCTCCTTAAAAAGCCTTGAATGAGAGGTGTATATCACCAATTGGGTGGTTTGAGGTTGGAGAAGCGGAGTTGATTAGGCCTGATCTTGTTCACCAATTGATGGAGAAGGTCAAGGTCATTAGAGAGAGGTTAAAGACTACCTAGAGTCGCCAAAAATCTTATAGTGACGTGAGGAGAAGAGAATTAAAGTTCAAGGTAGATGATTGGATGTATTTGAAAGTGTCGCCTATGAAAGGTCTCCAAAGATTTGGGGAAAAGGGAGAGTTGAGTCCACGCTATGTTAGACCTTATCAGATTGTATTAGAGGATTGGGAAGGTTGCTTATAAGTAGGAGTTGCCCTATGAGTTAGATGGAGTGCATCCTGTATTCCAGGTGTCAATGTTGAAGAAATGCTTAGGAGATCCTGCCTTGGTGATCCCTGTTGATAGCATTAGAGTGAAAGATATCCTATCTTACGAAGACGTTCTAATGCAAATCCTTGATCGTCAGATTCGTAGGTTGAGGAACAAAGCAATAGTCTCAGTCAAAGTCCCGTAGAGGAATCAATTTGTTGAGGAAGCCACATGGGAAGCTGAGGAAGAGATGAAAGCCAAATATTTGCACCTATTCGTGCCAAATGATGAGAGTACTGAAGGTAAATTTGTTACCCTTCACTAAATTGACATATGTATTCTTGATGTGACTTTCTGCTCGTAAGTCTGATTGGTATTGATTGAGGTCGAGCAAGAGTCGAGAGTCCGATTAATAGAGTTGAGTGTTGAGATGAGTTTTGAGTCTATTCGTACAATAATATCCACCTTTACTCGTCATTCGAGGACGAATGATTACAAGGGGAGATGATATAACGCTCAAAAAATTACCAAAATACACCTAGAGAGAGGGTATATGCATAATGCATCTTTCGATGCTCGTATGAAAAATTCTAGGCCAGATTTGTGATCAACGCACAAAAATTGAGTGGGAAAATGGTATCGGTCGATTTTTAGAGTGACCCAATCAAAAAATAATTTTTTGATCTGAAGCGCTAAATAATGTTAGTACGCGACAGGGGCGCGTCACGCATCCATCGTGGACCAAAACTTGTATCCTTTTGAAAACTTTCGACGGGATTGAGAAAACACATTCAAAAACATTCTCCTGAAAGTACATTATGCGCGACCAGTCCGCGTCGCAGACTGTATCTTTTCCGAGTTGAGAGTTTCTAAATTTTTACATAGTGAATTCCGGTCAATTCCCCACCCTCCTGAACTCTATACACGATCTAATAAGGTCATTTTGATATAAAGAGGGTCTAAAACCCCCATTCTAAGTCCTATTCCAATACTTTACTAAGGTTAGGGCTTGAGGAGAGAAGAGAAGAGCTTGAGTTGAGAGATTCAAAGAAGAGATCCTTGACGTGCTTGGTTGATAGTTGCATTCCAGGTAAGTAAGGCTAAACTAAAAATATGGGATTGTTCTCTCATGTTCCCCATAGAGGGTCATAGATGAGTTGATGGTTCAAGAGCACACATGTTTGAATATTTGATGGTTTTTCTTGAAAATTGATTTAAAATTACATGTTTTGTATGTTGATGGTCATCATACTAATTGTTTTCTTCAATTGAACATTTTTCATGAGAACTTGCATAACCCTACATGACTAATTTGAAAAGAATGTATAATGAACTTGAGAATTGAGTCTAGAGCCTTGAATTGAGATTGTGATGAGAAGATGATGATGAGTTGATAGAAATGGATTGTCTTATGAGTCTATATAAATGAACTCCACCAATGTGTCTATTTGAATGCTTCCTAATGATTGTTATAAATCTTGAGTCATTGATGAGATTGATCGATGAGAGGGATAAAGTCCCTATGAGATGTTGATTGGCGAGAGGGCTAAAGTCCCTATGAGATGTTGATTTATGAGAGGGCTAAAATCCCTATGAGACGTTGATTGATGATAGAGCCAATGTCCCTATAAGTTGATTAGTTTGATGGGATTAATGGTTTTATGAGTATTGAGCCACAGGAGGAGTATCGAGCACTGAAATGGGTAAGAATGTGCCCCACTCAAACTCATTAACTACATCGCCAAATGTAGGTGATGCTTAGAACCATCGCATATATTGTGGTTCCCTCTTGATTAGAAGTCCTTTAAACAGTAGCAGACTTATTGACAATTGAATCCATATTAGGTGAGCTGATATGATTTCGATTCGTTCCCTACCTGGCAAGTTTGGAACCGTTGTGGCAACATCAACGTGATTGTTGTACATTCACTGGCTCATAAGTGATTGTTGTCGGATAAGAGAAACTCCCATAAATTTCCTACCTTGAGTACTCCAAGTCTAAATGATATGAGAGGGGGTGAGCTCCTCTGAGATGAGATGAGATGAGAGGGGGTGAGCTCCTCTAAGATGAGATGAGATTAGATGAGATGAGAGGAGGTGAGCTCCTTTGAGATGAGTCTGAGATAATTGATGAGTTTGTGTTATTGATGAGTCACTTGTCTACTCTTTATTCTTGCATAGATAGACATTTAACTATTTGATGTGATTTGACGTTTATTTTGAGTCGATGTCATGTCCATATTATTCTACCTGTTTTTGTTTCACTCAACTATTTTACATATCGATACATTCCAAGTAGTAATGTCCACTCTGGACTACATCATTTTATGATACAGGAGCAGGCACTAGAGATCGTCAACAGACGCTCCTTTGAAGGTCTGAAATTCACCGCTGATTTTTTGAGCCTCCTCTACTTTGTAGGATCCCCTACATTCATTTCATCATGATTTAGAGTTAGATTGAATTATTTCCTTTATTTTTGATTTGGGTAGCCATGGGTCTGTCATTAGCACCACATGAGTAGCAATGGAGGCTTCATAGACGATGGTTGAGCATGGATGTTGAGACTTGTGAGCTAGTTCTTTCTACTAGCCTTTAGTATTATCTATTTATTATGAGACTTTAGATGAGATGTGCCCATTCACTTACTTATATTTTCTGTTGTTCAGTAGAGTTTATTGATTGAATGATGTGATGAGGCTAAGTGCTTCACTTAGGGACTAGCAATAGTCTCTGAGTGCCGGCCACACCAAGGGTACCCTCTCGGGGCGTGACAACAATAATAAATGGGTAAAAGTATGAAGTGCTTGTTAGTAAGGAATGAGACTCGAATGAAATTGAAAGTATAGTAAAGGGCATGTTGTTAACGAGGAAACATAAAACAGCCCAACCTAGTGATATTTTTTATTTTGGGCCTGCGCCAACATGACTTTACAATGTGTTATTTACTGTGTAAGGATTTCTTACTTATATACTCAATATTCTCATAGACTTCACAATGGTTTCTTCCGTTTTGAAAATCACTGTGTACTTAGTTAATAGATTTTCTTTCTCTCTTTCACTCAGTACTCTTCCATCATTTCTGATTCTATTAGGCCATTGGAATGACAACATGCTGGATTGATATAGAATGAAAGAACGTGTAAGCATTTTGATCTTATCCAAATTGCTTACACATTCTTTCATCATATATCAGCGCAACACGTCATCGTTCCGATGACCTAATAGAATCAGAAGCCATTGAAGAGTACTGAGTGAAAGAAAGAAAATCAATCAACTAGTTGGTACAAAGTGATTTACAAAACAAACGAAACAATTTATCGTTGACATATTTAAACAATAGATTATCCTTAGAGAAAAGCCCCTATTGTTTTGAAAATTGAAAGGCAATGGAGGGGAACTTTAAAATATAGAATTGTACTTCTATCCTTTTTATTTACTTAGTGATTCGAAAGTACAATCTTAGAATGGTTATTATCAAAACTGCTTGTCACAACCCGAAACTAGGGTCTAGATGTGACACAGCAAATGGGAACTCGGGAGTCCCCAAACAAACCTTGAAGTAATCAAATCCACATCATTGGTTCGGAAGCGCAATCAATTAATAATCACATAATACTAAGGGATGAGTAAGTAGGACTAACGCTATGGGGGCATCGAGGGAAAGGGATTCACATGGATTCACATAGCATATAGCATACAAGAACTAATGGGTGGGTAAGTAGAACTCACGCTATGGGGGCAAACGAGACTTGGGACCTTCCATATTTCCACACCAAATATGCAAACATGATAGATGACCGTAATTGAACCATTATAGCCATTTCAAAAAAAGTAACTAATAACATAAGCTCCGAATACATCATATAGAATATATATATATATATATATATATATATATATATATATATATATATATATATAAATCTATGGGAGTTTACAAGATGTCCAACAATGCCTCTAGTCATAAGATGGAACGGGGGCCAAGACATATCCCAGGCTAACCCTCAAATAAGAAAGTAAACATAAGATAATATAGATAGAGGAAAGTGGCTTGTCCTTGGAAGATAAGACTCTCCACAAGTTCAACTTTCGAAATTTGAGCTATTCATCCAATGGTGGATAATCGTAGCGCTTGGCCTCTACATGGTAAAATCATGTAGGCAGAGAGTATTTGTTAGTACGTTTGAATGTACTAATTATGCGGGCATGCAATGCATATAACTTATCAACCTGCATTCCAATGATAGAGGACAAGGGCACATAATATAGGAAGAAGTATATATCCAAGGAAATAGTATACAATATGCCATGAAATTCATGATGCATGAATGCAATAATGTTCATACTTAGCGGGGATGTGACCTCAACCGATAAGAGTAAGACCAATTGAGCTAGTACTTGGAATCTCGTTGAAATCCCCTCACCGGTACAGAGGTGGTCTACTTGCCAAAGGTTAACCATACTTCACCTTACGGGAACATATCCCATTTCGTATAAAGAAACCCTCTTACGGGAACATATCCCATTTCGGAAAGGATTTTTCATATCATATAATAATACTTCACTTTACGGGAACATATCCCATTTCGTATGAAGTAACCTTCCTTACGGGAACAAATCCCATTTTGGATAGGATTCTCATAACATATGCCAGGCACATAGTTCGAGGAAAGGGAGAGGACCCTTGGGATAGCTCTGACGCCCCCAATCCATCAGTGCTAAGTCAACAGCCCACGAGAATACATATAGTATATTTATACAAAAAGGCAATAGTCATTTCAAATCCGATCAATGCGCATTTAGGCTCAAATGCCAAATCATAGCTTGTAGTTATAATATTCATGCATAGGATTAGCTTGATTACAAATACTGGATGGTGCAAACACCTAAAATGCTCAAGGAACCATAATCTTTGACATATATGTGATCACATTCTTGTCATAACCAACATCTTATCAGAAGCCATTTCATAAAACATAATTGGGCTTAACGAACTTCATGATTTTCATAATGATCAATGTTCATGAATACAAGTGCAATGAATGATGTGAGTATAGCATAGGTAACATGGATTCAAGTTAAAAATCAACATCATAATATGAAATTGAGTAAATTCATATTTAAATCAACATTTAAATCAGAATATAAATCACCCATGCATAAATAACCTTTAAAGGGGACATGGATGTTCATTACTTCATAACTCCAATATAAATCATCATGATAGGGATTTAAGTAACTTAAAATCATAGGTAAAGTACAACCCTTACATCAATTGGATTAATAAGATCAAATAATGAAAATCCACTTTTAATGTAAACTAAAATTCATGAAATCAATTAAAAATATTTTTGGGTCTTCTTGGTTGAAAGGGACCAAGAATCAATCCCACATACCTTGATTTGGAAGATGAATTTGAGAAGAATTTAACTTGAAGTTTAATCCCCCAATTGAACCCTAGCTTGAGTCTTGAGAAAAGGACTTAGAGAGTATTTTGGGAGTTGATTTTTGTGTTAGAGTATTTCCAATGAGAATGAATTAGAATAGAAGGGTATCAGCTGATTTAGGGGTCTAGGTTAGGTAAAAAGGTCATAAAACATAATTAAAATAAGTCATAATTACATAAAAGCCATTAATGAAACAAATGGAAAATGGACTGTCACGGCTTCATTGGCACCTACACGGTCTGTGAGCCGCTTCACAGCCCCTGAATAGTGCCCGTGAGGTGACACTTAAACAATTTTTGTAATGCTCAACACTTAGAATTTTTTTGAATTAAATGGGTACCATACGAACAGCTACACGGCCCGTGTGATGCTACACGGGTCGTGTCAAGAGTCCTGTAATGAAACTTTGAAAAATCTTGCAAAAAAAAGTTACGAGACGGTAATTTCATACTTAGAAAAATCTTACGTTGCAAGCCATACGATGGGCCACAAGGCCCATGACACACCACACACATCGTGTGGGTGGTCGTGTGCTCTCACTTAGTCCAAAATTCTCTGTCAAATTTCCATAATCAAAACGTATGTCAATGTACCTCTCCACTGAAAGCCACACGTCCCTGTGGCTTCACACGGGCCGTGTGGGCCTCCCATGGAGCGGCACTTGATCAAATTTTCTCTCGGGCCAACCTTATGGGATCCAACAAAGTCGTTCAAAAACTCGGGTCCTTACACAACTCCTCCTTATCCAGATTGATAAATGTAAAGATCCCATCCCATTACTAGAACCCAACATTAACAATAGAAAACCATTTAAAGCTTGTTTGGAAAGCCACCATGTAATTGAAATTTGGTGTAATTGGTGTGATTACAATTTGGTAGGTCAAGTAATTACTTCACAGGACAAAAAATGAGTGTAATTATTGAAGAGGTGCAATTACACTCTTCAAAAGAATAGTGAAATTTTCTCTAAGAAGAGCCTATTGTTTAAATACGTCAACAAAGAATGGTTTCTTCTATTTTGAAAATCATTGTGCACTTAGTTGATTGATTTTCTTTCTTTCACTCAGTACTTTTCAATATCTTCTGATTCTATTAGGCCATTGGAACAACAACGTGTTGGGTTGATATAAAATGAAAGAACGTGTAAGCATTTTGATCCAATCCTAATTGCTTAATCGTTCTTTCATTGTATACCAACGCTACCAACACAACACATCGTCGTTCTGATGACATAATAGAATCGGAAGCCATTGAAAAGTACTGAGTGAAAGAAATAAAATCAATCAACTAGTTGGTACAAAGTGATTTACAAAACAAACGAAACCATTCATAGTTGACATATTTAAACAATAGACTCTTCATAGAGAAAAGTCCCTATAGTTTTGAAAATTTAAAAGGCATAGAGGGGAACTTTAAAATATAGAATTATACTTCCATCCTTTTTATTTTCTTAGTGATTCTAACTTACAATCTTAAGATGGTTATTATCCAAATAGTTCCTTCTTCTCCAGATTGATAAATGTAATGATCCCATCCCATCACTAAAACCCAATATTAACTTTAAAGCCTATTTTGAAAGCAACCATGTAATTGGGATTTGATGTAATTGGGTGTAATTACACTCTTTGACCCATTTTGTAGGGCAAGTAATTACTTCACAAGAACAAAAATTAGTGTAACTAATGAAGGGGTGTAATCACACTCTTCAAAAGAATAGTGGACCTTTCTCTAAGGAGAGCCTACTGTTTAAATACAATAACATCAACAATTAATGGTTTCTTTTGTTTTGAAAATCATTGTGTACTTAGTTGATTGATTTTCTTTCTTTCACTCATTACTCTTCAATGGCTTCCTATTCTATTAGCCCATCGGAAGGACAATGTGTTGGGTTGATATATAATGAGAAACGTGTAAGCATTTTGATCAGATCAAAATTGCTATACATATTCTTAAATCATATATCGATGCAACATGTCGGTGTTCCGATGACCTATTAGAATCGGAAATTATTAAAGAGTATTGAATTAAAGAAAGAAAATCAATCAACTAGTTGGTACAAAGTGAATTGCAAAACAAACTAAACCATTCATTAGTGACATATTTAAATAATAGACTCTCCTTATAGAAAAGCCCCTATTGTTTTAAAAATTGAAAGGCAATGGAGGAAACTTTAAAATATGGAAGTGTACATCCATCCTTTTAATTTTCCTAGTGATTCAAACTTACAATCTTAGGATGGTTCTTATCCAAACAGCTTCACCTTAAGATTGATAAATGTAAAGATCCCATCCCATCACTAGAACCCAACATTAACTATAGAAAATCATTTAAAGCTTGTTTGGAAAGCCACCATATGATCGGGATTTGGTGTAATTGGGTGTAATTACACCCCTTAACCCATTTGGTTAGGAATGTAACTCACAAAAAATAAGCTATTTATTGAAGGGGTGTAATTACACTCTTCAAAAGAATAGTGGATTTTTCTCTAAGGAGAGCCTATTGTTTAAATATGACAACAATGAATGGTTTCTTATGTTTTGAAAAACACTGTGTACTTAGTTGATTGATTTTCTTTCTTTCACTCGGTATTCTTCAATGGCTTCTGATTCTATTAGGCTATCGGAATGACAACACATTGGGTTGATATACAACGAAAGAACGTGCAAGCATTTATATACATGATCCAAATTGCTTACACATTCTTTCATCGCATATCAACGCAACACGTCGTAGTTCCAATGACCTAACAAAATCAGAAGCCACTAAAGAATACTGAGTGAAATTAAGAAAATCAATCAACTACTTTGTACAAAGTGATTTGCAAAACAAATGAAACCATTCATTGTTGACATATTTAAACAATAGACTCTCCTTAAAGAAAAACACCTATTCTTTTACAAATTGAAAGGAAATGGAGGGGAACTTTAAAATACAGAATTGTACTTCCATCCTTTTATTTTCTTAGTGTTTCGAACTTATAATCTTAGGATGTTTAAAATCCAAACAGCTCCTCCTTATCAAGATTGATAAATGTAAAGATCCCATCTCATCACTAGAACTCAACATTAACTATAGAAAATCATTTCAAGCCTGTTTGGAAAGCCACCATGTAATTGGGATTTGGTGTAATTGGTTGTAATTACACTCTTTGACCCATTTGGTAGGGAAAGTAATAACTTCATAAGACAAAAAATCAGTGAAGTTATTGAAGTTATGTAATTACACTCTTCAAAAGAATAGTGGACTTTCCTCTAAGGGGAGCCTACTATTTAAATACATTAACAATGAATGATTTCTTCTATTTTGAATATCACTTTGTACTTAACTGATTGATTTTCTTTCTTTCACTTAGTATGCTTCGATAGATTTCGATTCTATTAGGCCATCTAAACGACAACATGTTGGGCTGATATCCAACGAAAGAACGTGTAAGCATTTTGATCCGATCAAAATTTCTTAATCGTTCTTTCATCGAATATCAACACAAAATGTTGTCGTTCCAATGACCTAAAAAATCGGAAACCATTGAAGAGTACTGAGTAGAAGAAAGAAAACCAATCAACCAGTTGGTACAAAGTGATTTGATAAACAAACGGAACCATTCATCGTTGACATATTTAAACAATAGACACTCCTTAGAGAAAAGCCCTACTGTTTTGAAAATTTAAGGGGGGGGGGGGGCTTTGAAATATAGAATTGTACTTCCATCCTTTTTAATTTCTTAGTGATTCTAACCTACAATCTTAGGATGGTTATTATCAAAACAGCTCTTCCTTATCCAGATTGATAAATGTAAAGATCCCATCCCATCACTCGAACACCACATTAACTATAGAAAATCATTTAAAGCCCGTTTAGAAAGCCACCATGTAATTGGGATTTGGTGTAATTGGGTGTAATTAAACTCTTTGACCCATTTCTTAGGGAAAGAAATTACTTCACAAGATAAAAATTGAGTGTAATTATTGAAGTGGTCTAACAACACTATTCAAAAGAATAGTGGACTTTCCTCTAGGGGGAGCCTACTATTTAAATACATCAACAATGAATGGTTTCTTCTATTATGAAAATCACTGTGTACTTAGTTGATTGATTTTCTTTCTTTCTTTCACTCAGTACGCTTCAATGGCTTTCGATTCTATCAGGCCATCATAACGACAACATGTTGGGTTGATATCCAACGAAAGAACGTGTAAGCATTTTGATCCGACCCAAATTGTTGAATCATTCTTTCCTCGTATATCAACGCAACACGTTTTGGTTCCGATGACCTAATAAAATCAAAAGCCATTGAAAAGTATTGAGTGAAGTAAAGAAATACAGTCAACTAGTTAGTACAAAGTGATTTTCAAAACAAATGAAAGCATTCATCGTTGACATATTTAAACAACAGACTCTCCTTAGAGAAAAGCCCCTATTGTTTTGAAAATTGAAAAGGCAATGGAGGGGAAGTTTAAAATATAGAATTGCACTTCCATCCTTTTCATTTTCTTAGTGATTCGAACTTACAATCTTAGGACTGTTATTATCCAAATAGCTCCTTCTTATCCAGATTGACAAATTTAAAGATCCCATCACATCACTAGAACCCAACATTTACTATAGAAAATCATTTAAAGCTTGTTTGGAAAGCCACCATGTAATTGGGATTTGGTGTAATTGGGTGTAGTTACACTCTTTCACCCATCTGGTAGGGCAAGTAATTACTTCACAAGGTAGAAAATGAGTATTGAAGGGGTGTAATTACACTCTTCAAAAGAATAGTGGACTTTTCTCTAAGGAGAGCCTACTTTTTAAATATGTCAACAATGAGTGTTTTCTTCTATTTTGAAACATTGTGTACTTAGTTGATTGATTTTCTTTCTTTCACTCAGTACTCTTCAATGGCTTCCGATTCTATTATGCCATCGGAATGACAACATGTTGGGTTGATATACCACAAAAGAATGTGTAAGCATTTTGATCCAATCCAAATTGCTTACACATTCTTTCATCGTATATCGGTGCAACACGTCGTTGTTCCGATGACCTAATAGAATCGGAAGCCACTGAAAAGTACTGAGTGAAAGAAAGAAAGAAAATCAATCAACTAGTTTGTACGAAGTGATTTGCAAAACAAACAAAACCATTCATCGTTGACATATTTA
Organism: Solanum rostratum; assembly: GCA_029948455.1. Lineage (NCBI taxonomy): Eukaryota > Viridiplantae > Streptophyta > Magnoliopsida > Solanales > Solanaceae > Solanum > Solanum rostratum. Next base: position 34,830,601 of record CM057050.1, on the reverse strand, counting down.
AAAAATAGACTCTCCTTAGTGAAAAGCCCTTATTGTTTTGAAATTGAAAGGCAATGGAAGGGAACTTTAAAATATAGAATTGTACTTCAATCCTTTTTATTTTCTTAGTGATTCGGACTTACCATCTTAGGATGGTTATTATTCAAACAGTTCCTTCTTATCTTGTAAGGACCTGGAATTTTTTACGACCTCAAGGAAGCATGAAAATTGATTTGTGAAAAGTTTTGGACGAAGGTGGCACTTCATGGGAGCCATTATGGCCATGAGGTCATCGGTAAAACTTCCGGAGTGAGATATTTCTATGTACGGAACCTTATGTTCAAGCTAACTTCTCTCTCAAGCCTTCAATTCTAGCTTATCTACGTTGTTTAACATCATCATGGGTCTCCTACGTCAAGTCAAGTTCAAAGGAATTCCCTTGGTTAAATTATTCTCAAGTGCCGATAGATGGGCCACTTTTAAATAGGAATATCTCCTAGCTCAAATTGAACTGGGTGGCCCATAACATATCAAATCAAAGATCTTTGAATTGTCTTTCCAACGCACCTGGTCTCACCACATTCCGAGTTCGGTCCAAGGAGTTATGCTTGTTTTTGTTCAGACTGTTAGTGCAGGAAATCCACACGGCCAGCCACACGGACCGTGTGGCATCAAACGGTCCGTGAGGCTGCTTTGGCCCACGAAATTCTTGCCAAAACTTTGTTCTAAGCGTGTGTACTTCCTTGGTACCTTCATACGTACCATTGCACGGTCCGTGTGACCTTAAACGGTCCGTTTACCGGACCATTTGGTGACACTTGGTCCGAAAGAAACATTTTCATGAAAATTTCTAACTCTAGTGAGAAGATCCATCACACGGGCCGTGTGACACTAGATGGTCCGTTTACTGGACAGTGTGGATTGACTTAGTCAAAAAAAATGTTGCTCCGGAAAATTCTAAGGGAAGGGCCACGGACCAGTAAACGGTCCGTGTGAGCCCAGATGGACCGTTTACCGGTCCGTATGCCTCAGACGGGCCATTTCTGGACCGTTTCATTAATGGTATTTTTGTAATTTTGATTATTTGGACGAAAATGTGGTCTTTTCCCACCCTTCCTAAGCCCCCTATATAAGCTATACTTCACCATTTTTAACCATTTCACACTTCACTCTCTCTCTCTCTAAAATTCTTTCTCAAGAACTCTCCAACATCTCTCTAAGATTGTGCAAGCTAGGGCCCAAGATTGTTAGTCAATTTCCTCCTCAATTTGTCTACAACCAGGTATGTGGATGTTGAATCTTGGTCTCTTCCAACCAAGAAGACCCAAATTCCTTCTTAAACTATTTATGAGTTGTCTACTTAAGATGTGAATTTTACTACTTGAACTTGATATTTTGAACCATGCATGAGCTAGTTAATATTCAGAAATTTGAGTTATGTTAAGTTTGAACTATGGTGAGTTACTTGAGCTATGAACTATTTGGATTATGGAATTATGAACTTGCATGTCCCTTTAATTATGTTTTATGCATGGGTGATGTTACTACCATTTTTACTAATTTTACTATGGATTTTCTAGTTTTTACCTCTTATTGCTACATTTGAATATACTCTACATTGCCCATGCCATTCTTACATTTTGCATTGCATCATACTCATGGCATTAATATAACAAAATTTTGAAATGTGGGTTAAGCCCAAATTTTGTCCGAAAAGGAAACTATAATGTGAATTTTGGTAAGACATGGGCTATGACAAGAAGGTGATCACCGGTATATCTATGATTATGGCTCTTTGAGCATCTTGGGTGTTTACACCATCTTGTGTCTTGGCTCTTTGAGCATCTTGGGTGTTTACACCATCTTGTATCTTGGCTCTTTGAGCACCTTGGGTGTTTACACCATCTTGTATCTTGGCTCTTTGAGCACCTTGGGTGTTTACACCATCTTGTACTTGGCTCTTGGAGACTCTTGGGTGTTTGGCACCAATTTGGTATATGTGTAGATGAGCTATTCCTTGCATACACATTATGGTCATAGATTGGGATTTGGCATTTGAGCCTACTTTTGCATTTAACATTTTGAAAAGGATTAATTGACTCCCTCTTTCTCTCGAAAGCATATGTATATATAAATATAAGTATTCTTGTGGGATGTGTACTTAGCACCGATGGATTGGGGGCATTAGGGATAGCCCCAAGGTCCCTCTCCCTTTCCTTGAACTATGTGCCTACATAGGGACGGATGTAATTCGTCTATCTGTATAAGGTTATGACATGTCTTGCCTTGATTATGAAAACCCTTCCGAAATGGGAGTCCCCGTGAGGAAGGTGGCCATCCACCGAAATGGGTGTCCCCGTAAGGTGTGATGTGGATTACCTTTGGCAAGTAATCCTCTCCCTACCGGTGGGAGGTCCAAATCGGTCCAATTCATGTAATAGCTCGCATGGATTTGGTTGTCGGTTATAGTGCCATCCCCGTTATATAGGAGCACTATTGCATTGCACGCATCACACATCTCATGGCATCTTGTATATTAAATTTCCATTGAATATATATTCCTTGTATATTATGTGCCCTTGCCACTTAACATGATTATGCAGGTTCGGTAAGTCACGTGCATTGCATACCCGCATACTTAGTACATTCAAACGTACTAACGCATACTCTATGCCTACATGATTTTACCATGTAGGGACCGTGTGTTATGATCATCCACCACTTGACGGGTAGCTCGAATTCGGAGAGTTGATATTGTGGTGAGTCCTATCTTCCAAGGACAAGCCACCTTCTTTCTACCTATGTTGTTATCTATTTATCTTCTTAATTGAGGGTGAGCCCGGGACATGTCTTGGCCCCCGTCCCATCTTATGACTAGAGGCAAATGTTGGGCACTTGTAAAACTTTCTCATTTTGTTTAATTATAAATGAATGGGTTCTTGAGATTTGATTTCCGTCATTAGATATATGTGCTTAAATAATTTATTTTGAACAAATGATGTGGAAATTTGATACTTTGAGGCTTGTTTGGGGACTCTCGGGTCCCCATTCGCCGTGTCACATCTAGACCCCGACCTCGGGTCATGACAAAAGATGGTATCAGAGCACTAGGTTTTATAAATGGTCCTCGGAGTCCAACATGTCGCGTCAAGTAGAGTCTTATTCATAGGTGTGAAGCGTGCCACATCTATGTGTAAGAGGCTACAAGGCGTTTTAGGAAATGTTTCACTTATCTTGATTCTAATCGTGCCATGGTGCGTATCTTAAAATCCTTTGTCTCCATCCCTCCCTATCGAATAGGTAGAGTTACCTTGAGCTCATAATGTAAATCTAGGAGAGGAAGGCGTTGTAGCGATCTTATGGATAGGTCCAAAAGGGAGTTAGTGAAGGATATGCATTGTTTGACATGCTTGCTCCTTTGGATATTCGAAGTTTTCTTTGGTTGGCTGGTTACGATGGAAGTTTGTTGGAGGCTTCTCATCTATTGCCTCTCCGTTGATCAAGTTGGCTAGAAGAAGGCCAAGTTGTATGGACGGATTAATGTGAGGTGAGTTCTCATGCCTTGAGAGGTCGGCGTACATCAGATTCGGTTTTGGCATTACCGGATGGCTTAAATAGGTTGGTGGTGTATTGTGGTGCTCCTCGGTTTGGTTTGGGGTTGTGTTCTTATGAAACATGTTAGGGTGGTAGCTTGGGCTTCAAGGCAATTGGAGGTGCAAGAGCATAATTACCCGGCTCCTAATCTTGAGTTAGTGGCTGTGGTGTTCGCCTTGATGATTGGGAGGTACTATTTGTAGGGGATATGTGTCAATGTTTTCATCTACCACAAGAATCGCAATATGTGTTCACTCAAAGGGATCTTAACTTGGGACTAAGAAGAGGGTTGGGACTCCTTGGGGGCTATGAGATGAGTGTACAATGTAATTTTGGCAAGGAAAGTGTTATAGTCGCTGCTCGGAATAGGCTATCTATGGGAAATGTGGTTTCTGTTGGTGAAGGGAAGAGAGAGCTGGCAAAGGATGCTTACCGATAGACTAGATTGGTTGTTAGGATGACCGACTCTAATAATGTTGGTGTTCATGTTTAGAATGGGGCGGAATCTTGAGTAATTGTTGATGTTAAGGCTAAGCAAGATCTAGATCTGTCATTGGTTGTGTTGAAGAGGTTGGTTGCCAATAAGATAGTGATTTTCTCCCAAGGGGGAGATGATGCGTTTCGGTATCAAAGTCAGTTATGTGTTCTGGATGTGGGTGATCTTAGGGAAATATGATCGATCCCAACCATGCTCGGAAAATCCTTTTCAAGTCTTCTCCAGGAAGATTGTGAGTGGAGCCCATAACTCCTTGTATTTGATTCACTCGGAACCCAGTAAGATGTGTTGGGATTTGAAGGAGGTATATTAATGGCATGGTATGAAGAAGGGCATAGCCGAGCTCGTACCTAAGTGCCCCAGTGTCAACAAGTGAAGGTAGGGCACCAAAGGCCCGGTGGTGCGACTCAAGATATTGAGATCCTTACTTGGAAGTGGGAGAATGTAAATATGGATTTTGTGGTTGGGTTGCCCTAGACTGAAGGTAATTCGACTCTATTTGGGTTATTATTGATCGAATGACTAGCTCATTTCCTACCAGTCAAGGCTATTTTAGTGCCGAAGAGTATGCAATGTTGTACATCCGAGAATTTGTGAGGTTGCACGGTGTGTCTAGGTCTATCATATCTGATCGCAATACCTAATTTGCTTCTTACTTTTGGAGGCCGTCTCAAGGATGACTCGGTACTAGGTAAAGTTGAGCACCGCCATTCATCCTCAAACCAAGGGGTAAAGTGAGAGGATAATTTGAACTTTGGAAGATGTATTGAGGGCTTGTGTGTTGCAATTCAAAGGTAATAGGGGTAATCATCTACCACTTCTTGAGGTTGCTTACTACAATTTCCTTTATGCTAGCATTGGTATAACTCCGTTTGGGGCTTTATATAGTAATATGTGTAGGTCTCCGGTGGCGTGGTTTGAGCAAGGGGAAACGGCATTGATTGGATCGGATTTAGTATTGAAGGCTATGGAGAAGGTGAAGTTGGTTGGGAAAGGTTGGCGGTGGTTCGGAGTCATCAAAAGTCTTATTTGGATATTTGAAAGAAGGATCTTGAGTTTTGTATTGGTAATTGGATATATGTAAAGGTCTCATTCGTGAAGGGTGTGGTGTATTTTTGGGAAGGATGGAAAGCTAAGTCCCCGGTATATAAGTTCTTATGAGATCATTATAGCGGATTGGAGATGTAGCTTATAGGTTGGATTTGCCTCCGAAATTGAGCTCTAGTCATTCGGTTTTGCATATATCTATGTTGAGGAAGTGTTGGGGATTCTAGTGCTACTTTGGCTTTGGAAGGTGTTGGGGTTGAGGGGAACTTATTTTATGGAGGAAGCTCCGATTGAGATCTTGATAAGACAAGTGAAGCGGTTTCGTAACAAGGATGTGGCTTCGGTTAACGTACTTCGGAGAAACCAATATATGTGGAAAATCTACGTGGGGAGTAGAATCAAGTTTGATGCGGTGATACCTCTATCCTTTCCAATCTACTCAAGCCCATAATTTTAGGTCCTTTCCTATTCTCAATGGTCCTAATTCTTCCATTCTTGAGTCTCATGACATGACATACTTACATGTGCACAAAAATGATTTTTCAAGATGTTTTGAGTGATTTAAATATGTTTTGGTATCAGTTTTAAAGGATTTATGATTTTCAAATGATAGACTATGCATTGTATCTTGTGTTTGGATGTTTCATGTTCTAAGTCAAGCCTTACTCTTCCACATTCGAGGACGAATGTTCCCAAGGGGGAGATGATGTAAGGACCTGGAATTTTGTACGACCTCAAGGAAGCATGAAAATTGGTTTGTGAAAAGTTTTGGACGAAGGTGGCACTTCATGGGAGCCATTATGGCCATGAGGTCATCTGTAAAACTTCCGGAGTGAGATATTTCTAGGTACGGGACCTTATGTTCAAGCTAAATTCTCTCTCAAGCCTTCAATTCTAGCTTATCTACTTTGTTTAACATCATCATGGGTCTCCTACATCAAGTCAAGTTCAAAGGAATTCCCTTGGCTAAATTATTCTCAAGTGCTGATAGATGGGCCAACTTTAAATAGGAATATCTCCTAGCTCAAATTGAAATGGGTGGCCCATGACATATCAAATCGAAGATCTTTGAATTGTCTTTCCAACGCACCTGGTCTCACCTCATTCCGAGTTCGGACCAAGGAGTTATGCTCGTTTTTGTTTAGACTGTTCGTGCAAGAAATCCACACGGCCAGCCACACGGACATGTGGCATCAAACGGTCCGTGAGGCTGCTTTGGCCCACGAAATTCTTGCCAAAACTTTGTTCTAAGCGTGTGTACTTCCTTGGTACCTTCATACGGACAATTGCACGGTCCGTGTGACCTTAAACGGTCCGTTTACCGGACCATTTGGTGACACTTGGTCCGAAAGAAATATTTTCTGAAAAATTCTAAGTCTGGTGAGATGGTCCATCACACGGGCCGTGTGACACTAGATGGTCCGTTTACTGGACAGTGTGGATCGACTTAGTCAAAAAAAATGTTGCTCCGAAAAATTCTAAAGGAAGGGCCACGGACCAGTAAACGGTCCGTGTGAGCCCAGATGGACCGTTTACCGGTCCGTATGCCTCAGACGCGCCATTTCTGGACCGTTTCATTAATGGCATTTTTTGTAATTTTGATTATTTTGGACAAAAATGTGGTCTTTTCCCACCCTTCCTAAGCCCCCTATATAAGCTATACTTCACCATTTTTAACCATTTCACACTTCACTCTCTCTCTCTCTAAAATTCTTTCTCAAGAACTCTCCAACATCTCTCTAAGATTGTTCAAGCTAGGGCCCAAGATTGTGAGTCAATTTCCTCCTCAATTTGTCTACAACCAGGTATGTGGGTGTTGATTCTTGGTCTCTTCCAACCAAGAAGACCCAAATTCCTTCTTAAACTATTTATGAGTTGTCTACTTAAAATGTGAATTTTACTACTTGAACTTGATATTTTGAACCATGCATGAGCTAGTTAATATTCAGAAATTTGAGTTATGTTAAGTTTGAACTATGGTGAGTTACTTGAGCTATGAACTATTTGGATTATAGAATTATGAACTTGCATGTCCCTTTAATTATGTTTTATGCATGGGTGATGTTACTACCATTTTTACTAATTTTACTGTGGATTTTCTAGTTTTTACCTCTTATTGCTACATTTGAATATACTTTAAATTACCCATGCCATTCTTACATTTTGCATTGCGTCATACTCATGGCATTGATATAACAAAATTTGGAAATGTGGGTTAAGCCCAAATTTTGTCCGAAAAGGAAACTATAATGTGAATTTTGGTAAGACATGGGATATGACAAGAAGATGATCACCGGTATGTCTATGATTATGGCTCTTTGAGCATCTTGGGTGTTTACACCATCTTGTATCTTGGCTCTTTGAGCATCTTGGGTGTTTACACCATCTTGTATCTTGGCTCTTTGAGCACCATGGGAGTTTACACCATCTTGTATCTTAGCTCTTTGAGCACCTTGGGTGTTTACACCATCTTGTACTTGGCTCTTGGAGACTCTTGGGTGTTTGGCACCAATTTGGTATATGTGTAGATGAGCTATTCCTTGCATACACATTATGGTCATAGATTGGGATTTGGCATTTGAGCCTACTAGTGCATTTAACATTTTGAAAAGGATTAATTGACTCCCTCTTTCTCTCGAAAGCATATGTATATATAAATATAAGTATTCTTGTGGGATGTGTACTTAGCACCGATGGATTGGGGGCGTTAGGGATAGCCCCAAGGTCTCTCTCCCTTTCCTTGAACTATGTGCCTACATAGGGACGAATGTAATTCGTCTATCTGTATAAGGTTATGACATGTCTTGCCTTGATTATGAAAACCCTTCCGAAATGGGAGCCCCCGTGAGGAAGGTGGCCATCCACCGAAATGGGTGTCCCCGTAAGGTGTGATGTGGATTACCTTTGGCAAGTAATCCTCTCCCTACCGGTGGGAGGTCCAAATCGGTCCAATTCATGTAATAGCTCGCATGGATTTGGTTGTCGGTTATAGTGCCATCCCCGTTATATAGGAGCACTATTGCATTGCACGCATCACACATCTCATGGCATCTTGTATATTAAATTTCCATTGAATATATATTCCTTGTATATTATGTGCCCTTTCCACTTAACATGATTATGCAGGTTCGGTAAGTCACGTGCATTGCATACCCGCATACTTAGTACATTCAAACGTACTAATGCATACTCTATGCCTACATGATTTTACCATGTAGGGACCGTGTGTTATGATCATCCACCACTTGACGGGTAGCTCGAATTCGGAGAGTTGATATTGTGGTGAGTCCTATCTTACAAGGACAAGCCACCTTCTTTCTACCTATGTTGGTATCTATTTATCTTCTTAGTTGAGGGTGAGCCCGGGACATGTCTTGGCCCCCGTCCTATCTTATGACTAGAGGGAAATGTTGGGCACTTGTAAAACTTTCTCATTTTGTTTAATTATAAATGAACGGGTTCTTGAGATTTGATTTCCGTCATTTAGATATATGTGCTTAAATAATTTATTTTAAACCAATGATGTGGAAATTTGATACTTTGAGGCTTGTTTGGGGACTCTCGGGTCCCCATTCGCCGTGTCACATCTAGGCCCCGACCTCGGGTCGTGACATATCTAGAATGATAAATATAAAGATCTCGTCCCATCGCTAGAACCCAACATTAACTATAGAAAATCATTTAAAGCCTCTTTGGAAAGCCACCGTGTCGTTGGGTTTAATTAAATTCTTTGATCCATTTGGTTTGGCAAGTAATTTCTAGATAAGACAGAAAATGAGTGTAACTATTTAAGGGGTGTAATTACATTCTTCAATTCCCAAGGAAGGGTAGGAATTGGTTTAATTATACCATGTAATTACATGAAATTTTTTAAAATTCTTTTCATTCTTTTATTTTTAATTTTTTTGGTTTAAATTTATTTTTTATGTTTATTATTTTAATTTTTTTATAATTCTAATATTTTCTATTAATATTTTTTATTATTCATATTTTATTTCCTTTTAATTCTCAACTTTTACTTCTTCATGTCATTTCATGTAAATTTTTTAATTATTTATTTATTTTTATTGTTCTTATTTATTTTCATTAGCATAATTTTGATAATATTTTAATTTTTGAACTAAAAGTAGAACTTATTGTTGAATAAGGTTGTGGTGTTACATGTTCTTTTTCTTTAATATCACTCACATTCATAATATTAACATTTTTGTCAAATATGCATTTTTAATGTTCATTGAAATTTGTACTTTCAGTTTTTATGATTAATTTAATCAAAATATAATAATTTAAAAATATAAATATTTTTAATAATATTAATTAAGAATATATGTTTACTAATTAATATATTTTCAAAAGACAACATATACCTTCAATATTGTCTGGGAACCCGAATGATGTCGTGACACAACTCTTTTGGGATTTAAGATTAAAATTGAAGAATCGCCACCTAATAATTGGAGGTGCATTAAAACACCATCCGACGTAAAAATTAATCTAAGGGTCTGAGTCAACAAGAAATTGGGTAAGGGTTCAAGTTACCTCGAAAGGAAGGAGTTAGACACTTTTGAGGTCCACAAATGTGGATCTAGGCCGCATCTCACATTTTATGTGAGGATTGAAAAATCACAAGCAAGGTCAATGAAATAATTGATTTTTAGGCTATATATAAAGTATTAAACACATAAAAAATTCTACTTATAATTAGAACAATAAAAATAGACACATGATTAGCATAAAAAGCTCATTCTTATAATATTCTAAATTGACAAAGTTACATATAACATAATAAGGAAATACTAGAAAAGGTAATAACTAAGTGAATTAAATAAAGCAAAAGGAAATATGAAAGAAATTAGTTTATTCTACACTTACAAATATATTACATACATCTTATTTACTATCACAGTTTGAAAATATATGTCCTTAAGATTTAGAAAAGCTATCAAATACAAAATCTATATCTTAAAACAAGTTACATTTAAAAAAATATTTATCAGATTTTTAACATGTATTACAATAAATAAGATACAAACTACTCATACCACGAAATTTATTAATTCAATCAAGCAAGCATGTTCTCAAGTTGTCTAATAAAATAAAATCTGATAATATTAATGACAAAAGGAAAGGAGACTAACCTGGTTGCTATCCATAAAATGCTTAAATTATTTGAATAATATGTATAGAAAGAAAAAGCTAATCAAAAAAATAAAATAAAATAAGAACAAGGAGAATAGAAGACTAGCCCAATCGCTTCCAAATCATATGTCTAAAGGGTATATGCAATATAAGAAGAGCCTAATGTAGTGATCGAGAGACTAGCATACGGTAAAATGTTACACTATCAAAAATTTCGTAAAAAAATTAATGCCAAGTTACGAACGATAAAAAGCGGTCCATAAATAATAAGCCGTCCAAGATTTTGAAAGATCCACCAATACATAATATTCTAGTCATTTTTCATGAATTATAACATATCACATAAGAAAATTAATTATTAATAAAATACAAACCACCTTAATTAATTTGGTGACTATTATAATATGAGAGACTAAAATAAATAATAAATCAATCATACATAAGTTAAGGTTAAAAGAGTGGGACCAAGATACGGCAGTGTAACGCCCGGTAAATTACCAAAATACCCCTAGGGAAGAGGTGTGCACAAAACGCATCTTCTGGTGCTCAGATTAAAAATCTGAGAGCGGATTTGTGATCAACAAGAAAAATTGACTGGGAGAAGGGTTTCAGTCGATTTTTAGAGGGACCGAGTCAAAAGATAATTTTTCGTTCCAAAATAAATAACAGCGTGTCTTCGCGACAGGGTCGCGTTGGGGACCTATCGCAGAGGCACACTTATGTTTTTCTGTGATTTTTCGATGGAGTTGAGTTTTTCAAAAGTGCACTGTCCGCAACATCCGCGTCGCGGATTGTGTTATTTCAAATCCGGGAAAATATTTTTTTAAAATTTCGAGGGGCATTCTAGTCCATTCCTTTACTTTCTAAACTTCTCATATGACGAATAAAGGTCGTTTATATGAGAAAAGGGTTCCAAAAACCCATCCAAGAGCATTCTTCCTAGAAAAGTCACTAAGTAAGGGCTTGAGGGGAGTGGAGATTGAGGAATTCAAGAGGAAATTGTTCAAAGGATTGTTGATAACAATCATCCCAAGTATGTAAGGCTAACTTAAAGTATGAGATTGCTCTCCCATGTGCCCTTTTGAGTAAATTGAGTTGTGTATTGAATATAATGAGGTTGTTGTGAAGATTGTCGAGCATTACACTGAGTTTTACTTAATGCAAATATTTTGCACTAATTGATGATCATCATAAACTTGATTTATTGCATAATTCATTTTTATGAGTGTTTTCACAAAACCCTATGATTTATTTATTTAAAAGTGTAAGAATGAACTAGGGGATGAGTCTAGAGCCTTAATGAGGATGATGTTTGTGATGTTGTGATTGTGTTTCACATTTGATGAGAGTCTCAATGATGATGTTGATGAGAATGATGTTTCATGATGTCTTAAAATCAGAAGTTTAATTTCTAAATGAGTATCTTGAGTCCATGATATTGATGGGGTGAGGTGATGTTAATGTTGAGGTATTATGTCCCTACTGATGTTGATGTTGAGGTATTATGTCCCTACTGATGTTGATGTTGAGGTATTATATTTTGTCCCTATGGGACTGATGATGATGTTTTATGTCCCTTTAGGACTGATGTGGTTGATGTGTTATGAGCATGTCAAGTTCTTGGAGGAGTATTGAGCATCAAAATGGGTGAGAGTGAGTCCCACTTGAATCTATTAACTACGTGGCCTGTGTAGGAGAGAGGATTGAACCGCAATGCAGATGGCTCCTTTCTTGTTCCAATAAAGAACTGAGATTTTTTATGTGGACCCACTGAGGTTGATGTCCTTTACCCCAGGAAGGGTATTGGATGGATGTGGCAACGACATCGCTTCATTGTATCATCACCGGCTCGTAGGTGATGGTTGCCAGTTAGAGAAACTCCCAATGAGGTCTTACTATGATAGTACTCCGATGTTGATGTTGATGTGATGTTTTGAGTTGAGTTCCTTGAGTTGAGTTGAGTCGAGTTCCCTGAGTTGAGTTGAGTTGACTCTAGTTTCCTTGAGATTAGTCTGATGTGTTGATGATGTTGGGATGAGAGGTTGAGGAGTCATTTGTCTACTCTAATCTCTTACGTTATATAGACGCTTGACATTCTGATGGTGCATGATGTTTAGTTGATGTTTTCCCTATGCTGTTGTACGTATGTTATTATATTCAGCTATTTTACATACCAGTACATTCCACATATTGACGCTACTCGACGCTGCATCATTTTATGATGCAGATACAGGAGTTAGACACACCGTTGAGGTTAGAGGTTTTGAGTTCAGTAATTGGTGAGCCTCCTTGCTATCCGGAGGAGACTCCCTTGAGTCAAGTTAGAGGCTTCATAGACATGAGTCAAGGTTTGACGTTGATGGTTTCTCTTATGAATTAAATGGTACTTATTCCTACCTATTATGATGTTGAGACTGATGTTAGCCATTGCCCTTTTATTGAGGTAGTTCACTACTTTGCTTACGCTATTCCGCTATGTTGATGTTGAGTGACTGTCCTGAGAACGAGTGGTTCGCTTGGGGACAAGCAATAGTCTCTGGGTGCTGGCCATGCCTAGGGTACCCTCCTGTGGCGTGACAGAAAGGCTAGAAACGGGCCCATTGTGATGTTATTCCCTCTATACAATTTGTATAAATCAGCCCTTTTAGATGTCTACAAAAAGATTAAAAAATCAAAAAAGAAATTATTCAAGAGTAACAAATAAAATGATTCAATATTTTTAAATATCATGTAAAACATGAAATATTTATATTTTAATATTTAAATTTGTGAAAGTATATCTATGATTTAGCATAACAGTAAAATGTTGTCAAGGTTTTGAGAAATTTAAAAGAGTCACTACTAAAATTAGAATAAGAAGGAGCAACGAGTTTGCTTCATTTTTATAAAGCTCTATGTGCGCTACATACAAGAAGTCAGCTATAGCCTATTTGTGTTTCATCATATCCCAAATATACCTGGCCTTTTAGGAGAGATGATTCAACTTGAGCTAACTCATCCTATTGATCCTTTATTCGTTGTCATTGAACTCCAAGTGATATCATTCCATGTAGCCGTTTACATGTAAAAATATTTAAAAAGAGTGAGAGTATGTCTGATTTTAATATTATTTAAAGAAAATAAAGTACTAAAGTAATAAAAATACTTTCAAAAGGAGCAAGCTTTTATGGATACCAAAATAAGACAAGGTTGCCAAATGGATAATGGCGTAATTGATTCGAACATAAATTATTATTCCAGCAAAGATCATCTAACCATTTTAACTACAAATTTGAGGAGCATACATATATCAAATAACTCTTCCTTATTATTAATAATACATTTTCTAACATGACATAGCTTCTCAAATTAATCAAAATCATTATATGTAATCAATGAAAATGTGGAACATATTCATTAGCCAAATCAAATCACATTAATAAGAGATTCCACGACATCGTCAGATCCATTTAAAGACAAGGTATGTATTTTAAAATATGAGAACTTAAATAAAATTCAATCAAAATGTGAACTTACTAAAAAGGTGCACATTTGTAACTACTAAAAATAACCTCCCAAACCAAAACACTTGTATCCTCACCGTGCAGTAAACCGAAAGAATATCATGGCTATGGTTTATATGTTAACACAACTAACTTTAGGAAAAATTAAGAAGGGCTGGGTTAGTTTCACGCTCTTTATTTTATTTTATTTTTTAAAAAAGGGCTCCATGTATAGGAAACTCCCCAGCATAGACATATATATGGAATAAATTAAATTAGAACGAGTAGAAATAAATAACAAGTTGTAATGGAGACAATATTTTAGAAGGTTTAGAGATAACTTATCTCATCGAGCAGTGCCATAATATATGTAGTTTTAGTCTAAAGCTTGACTAGTATTTTCAGTTGAACTTCTTGCCGCTAGAACTCATCGATGTTGTTGGTGCCCTTCATGGTGAGACTCCAATAATGATTGCTTGTTTTGTGCATGTTGGTAATTTACTAACTTGGAGTTTTCGCTACCGATCGAGGTTGGAGTTTCGACAACAAAACTTTGATGGCTAATTGACCCATGAAGCCTAGCGTCCATGGCTGATCCTTTGTTTGTTTATGTGAATCAATGTATCCATTGTGTGCATTTTTTATCTCTTCTTGGAGAGGAAGAAATGTATAGATTGCAAAATATTTTGGTGTCTCCCCGTGTGTGTTCCTTTTGCCCAAGGTAGAATAGTTACGTTACAAACTCTAAGTCTTAAAAGTTGGAGAAGAAGGAAAAAGTTATTGGAAAGAAAGAACCAAAGTTGGAAATGGGAAAAAAGACGTTAGGGAGAGGGAACAATAATTTTTTTTAGAAAAAATCCATCAAGATGAGTAATATTTTTCAAAGTAAAAATATTATTGGAATAATTTTTGGAAAGATAATATTCTATATATGAAAGAAAAATAACTTGAGGAGAATTCTTCTAAATATGAAAAGATTTGGCCATATTAAAAAAAAATTAAATTTTAATATGATTGAGGCTAAATAAAATTCTATCAAAATATATAATTCAAATAACTACTAAATTACTACATAATAAATGTTATTAAATCACTAATTATATTTATTGTAAGGAAAAATGTCAATGTTACTTACGATAAATTAATAACTTATTAAATTGTCTCATTTAAACATTTATAAAATAAAATAAAAGATAAATATCAAAAGTGAGTAAATAATAATAATAATAATAATAATAATAATAATAATAATAATAATAATAATAATAATAATAATAATAATAATAATAATAATAATAATAATAATAATAATAATAATAATAATAATAATAATAATAATAATAATATTTTTTATGAATTATGAATGCCAAAAATATACAATTTATTGGGTAAAAACTAAATACAAACTTATGCATACAATAAAAAAATAAGTTGTTTTAAAAAATGCTTAATTAATTGAATAGCATAAGAAAAAGGGGTTAAGGTCGATAAAAATTGGGTGTCAAGAAATACACAATTTGATATTATTTACAAGCACCCTTATTTTTCTAAATATAAATTTTTAATTTTAGATAATTGATTTTTATTTTTAAAGTTTAATATAGCCTTGTAATTACACTCATGCAACTAAACAACACACTTGTAATTACATTGTGATAAACAAACCAGTCAAAGTAATTACTAGGCTAGTAATTACTATCTTAATAATTACACTAATTCCAATTACCAGGTGGCTTTCCAAACAGACCCTTAGTGAGCTGCTCAAAGATATCAAATATTTGTACCTTACAGTATGGCCCTCGAATTAAGAACAAACCATATCAGGTTTTTGTTAAAGGGGTCATATGAACGTGGATCGTAGGTAGCTGGTTTTTTGTTAAGCCAAGACGTGTGAAAGCAATGACGAAGAAGCACCACCCTCTTATATTCAATAAAAGAAGTAGTGATTATATTAATAGAGAAACAGAATAACGATAAATTGGTGCTAGTACAATGCATATTCTCTTATATTCTTTTAAAATTTGGGTTCACCTTATCATGTAAGTACTATTTCACATGTATTCACTTCTCTTTTGTCAACGTACTGAATCTTTTTGTGATGCACATATGGACTCTCAGGGAAGCACTGATATTCGCTAAGCACTCCGTTTATTCCATTTTCTTGTGGTTAGCCCTATTTATCAATTAAGCACTTATCCTTATGAAGTGACATTAAGCATATTTATGGGTATAGACAGGGCCTCATCTCATGTGTGACTTAGAAGTTCCATAGGTACCATGTTCATGTCATGTTTTACTTTGTAAGATTCCTCGTGAAGCCTTGGATGGCAACGTTATCTATTATTTTATTTTAATCTTCAAGTTAATGAATTACCCAATGTTTTATGAGATGCTTTACCTTTCGCTTCTATGTACATATCATGTTCATAAGTGGTATAAGAGAAATAGGATTTGTTGACGATCACATATATAATTAAGATGTTACGAAGACATTTAAGAAGGTACCTGTGCATTCTACTCTTGATCGAGTAATTCAGGTTAAAGGAATAAGTTCCAAAGCTTGTTGAATTCATACGTGTCGAATGAGTAAGTGATGAGAAAGAATTCAAGGCTTGAGCGATGACACCATTCATTGGGTAAGATTATGAACTGTTTTTAAGTAAGGAATGAGTCTTGATGATGAAATTGAAAGTGTAGTGAGGCGCATGTTGTCAAGGAGGAAGCATATAACGATCCAACTCGCTAGTAATGTTTTTCATTTTGGGTCTAGACTTGCAAGCTTTAAAACACGTTAATTACTATGATATAAAGCCTACTTATACTTATATGTCCAATATTCTCACAGAGGCTTGCCTCATCTTATCGGGATTTGCCTAAACTCAGGCCCACATCGACGAGGCTGATACATGAGTAGCTCTAATAGCATCTATAGTGGGCCAGCCCACAAGTGATAATGTCCGCTTTAAGCTAGGGTTTCACAACTTTAAAACGTATAGTGCAAGGCCTACTTATATATCTAACATATCTCCTATGTTTTATCGATGCAGGACTTATTATCTTAAGAAGAATATCTCTATACCCCTTCTTATATGTGGACTCAACATCCTCACTAAAGTATGTCGCACCGTATGAGATTTGTCTATACTTAATACTGAGATTTGGCCTGCTTACCAGAATTTTCCTAAATTTAGTTAAACTCTAGTCCACATCAACAAGACTGATACAAATGCGACAAGTAGAATGTCAATTAATTATTGTTGGACGAACATTGAAGTTTGTGGAAAGGCATACAGAATGTGTTGACATATAGAGGACTTACTTAAGAACTGAAATTTAATTTCTTTAACAAAAATAGTCCATTGCACTAAGTTTCCATATCTATGGAGTCTAGAAAAGGGCCAAATCAGAAGATTTTATTATATGCATTCTTACGCTACATTTTTGTAAGAGGTTATTTCCAATGTTCGACTTTGTGGCCTTCTTGTTGCATAACAACAACTTCACCTATTATGCCTAGGCTTTCATTTTGTTACTGGAATAAGTATTTAGATTATATATACATAATAAAAATCATTATTATTCCTTTATAATGCTACAGTACCTTCTTTATAACGCATAATCTGTATTGAGAAAGAAAAAGAGGCAATAAATATTAAGGTTAGTGAAGTTAAAACACATTCAAGTTAACACTTGGGAGCATTTATCATGGCAACTATTAATCAATGCTAGTGAAACTTTTTATCCATGTAGATATTTACTGCTACACTAATGTTGCATATTATCCTTCATTTAAGAATTGAACCCTCCTTCATTTATTTTTTATAATAATATTGTCTAAATCAGGTTAGACAAGCTAAGTATCAATTTGTCCATCTTTGAAAAGGATATTCAACATAATATTAATCTGAATTACTTTATACATCTTTTTAAGCATCTTAATAAGCTAATAATCTATCAATTTCAACAATAAGAATATTTTGCAGCAAATTATTTGATGAAACGACAATTATAAATTTTATAATACATATTTTTGCCAAATATCTTGTAATTTCAACTCAAACTACAAACGACATTTTAAAAATGTTGCACGAAAGATAAATTTTAGCAACACTAATTAAAGTCATACAAACCACCCCCCCCCCCCTCCCACCCAAAAAAAATGAACAATTCTTTCAGATATTTTTCAGTTGCCACAATCTGAACAATGTAGCTACTAAAATTGAAAATCCTCTAAATCTTAGCTACGCTTTTTATTTTCCATTTTAAAAATATTAGAAAATCAGAAATTCAAAATGTTCTACAATAAAGTAGAGTTAAATAAAACACATTTTTCAGAAAAATTTCTAGTTAAATTAGATACTACACATTTACAATATTTCTTTTTATGTCTCCCATAAAATAGGGAAAAAAGAAGATGCTTAATCCCAACGTTAATCATCATCTCAAAAAGAATGATGGCCTTTGCCACAAACATAGAAAAAAGTGCAAAATCGTACAAACATTAACCATGAGGAAAATAAATACTACCAATATAAAATGAGATGAGTTTTACCATGTGGGTGTGATGAATATTGTGTGGTTCCTTTTATATGTGAGAGTGACTCGCAATGCCTTCAGAAATATGGAGATCAATAATGCCCTCAAGAAAAAGTTGTTAAATTGCAGGGTTCAACAAGAAAGTTTTCACTTATTCAACCCGCCTATGGCAAAATATGTAATCCAAAGCTAATAATTAACAACCCAACCCAAAACGAAAATATATATAAGTGTTTTCGTTTGCTCATTCTCAATATGTCACGGACAATGACTTACAATACAACATAAAGCTGTAACCGACACAGATATTAAGAACTTGTGCAAAAGCTAAAGCTTGTACAATCAAAATTAATGTAAAAATAAATCAAAACAACAACTGATTAAGCTAATATTACTAAGTTTCAAAATTTACCTAATCAATCTAATACGACACCTCTTCTCTCCTTGTTGTCTCTTCCTCGCTCTCATTGAACTCTGATTCCTTAAAAAACTACTACAACAACAAAATTCAACTTCAGTACAAATTCATAAGCAAAATTGAGTTCGGAACCAAGAAAAAAGATTAAAAAAAAGTTTTCACAAAGGAAAAATTGAAGATCTGCCTCTGTTGGCCTATTAAGAGACAAGGATTTTATGAACCATACTTCTTTAGCAATGGCACGGCCTTTAGGAACCAACCATCAATTACCAAGTAAATGAAATAAAAAAAACCCAAAATCAAAACTTTACTACCTTTGATAGCTAATAGTATAAATCTCCACAGGAGCAAGACAAATGAAGTTAGAAACCCAGAAATGGTGGAAAAGGTACTATTGAGTGGGTAATCACAGAGACATAAACAATGACTTATTAGGGAAAGTGAAGAGTTAGGCGCCCATTTTAGGAAAGTAACCCTAGGGTCACATTTTTATGGTATTATTACATAAATACACGACTTATTTTATCTAAATTTCCAATATTCCCTAACATTTAAATTAATTACTAAAAACCATTTTTTTTTGTTTTTCCCATTTTTTTATACCTAAACAATTAAGACTTTTTCACTTCCTTTTTTATGCCTTTTTTTTGTACCAGTCCAATCAAAGTCACTCACTTAATTAATTACTTTTCATCCCCGATTTATTTGCATCCAGTTACCATTTTTGAAATAACATTAGGAAGCCAAACCTGTAACTCCTTTTTTCACAACCTTTTTTTCCTCTTCTTCAATTTTTTCGTCACTTTCCCTCTTCCTTCTCTGTTTTCGTCACTTTCCCCCTCTTTCTTCTCCATTTTCTACTGAGTCTTTTTTTATGGATTCTCCTTCCTTTAGTCTTGGTTTTACCCAATCCCTTGGTGATAATATCAATGTCCCTTCATTTTCACCAATTGCATTGGAAGAAGTTGATCCTAAAACCATGGATAATGCGGTTGATGAAAAACCCGAAGAAGAAATGGGTGTGATGAAGGATACGGTCCATCCATCAAAAAAACATGCAAAGAAGAGGAAAAAAGTTGAACCCGTTATTGTTAATGGATATATTTGATACCTCTCTTAATATGTGAAATGTATGTAATATGTACCATTAAAATGTATCACGTATGCAATGATTCTTGTCTTTTTTTGCACTGTTTATACCGTTATTGTTGACACATATCAATGATACATGTTTAATTAGTACATTACATTGATACTCACATGTGTACACAGTGTGTGACATTTATTCTGATCCGTGAATTTAGCAACCCTTCATTTACGTTTTTCATATCATTTAACTGCTAAAATATGTTTTGTAATATGTATCATTAAACTGTATTAGGTATGCAGTGATACCTGCCTTTTTTGCACTGTTATACAGTTTTTGTTGACACATATCAATGATACATGTTTAATTAGTACACTACACATATATTCACATCCGTAATCACTTTTGATACATCAGAATCAGCCACATTATCATTTTCCCATCTTCTTGAATGACGAATCAAAATTGAAATATTCATTTCCATTGGGGATGGATTCAATAATGGCAGAACGATTGTTATTTTGTAAATTTTCTATATAAAAAAAATACGGTAACAAGAATCTGTTGAGATTTGGCTGGGATTGCTCAATCGCCGCTAATTAAAGAATATCATTAAAGGATCTGTTAGGATTGCTTAATTAGCGAAATCGATTCCAATCTAAAAAGGTAATTATTAGGTATCACACGTTTTTTTTGGTATCGGCCTTCTATAACTGTGTATCAAATGTCTCAAAATAATTGGTATTATTAGTAATTTTGATAAAAGTCGGGATTTTTAGGCATTTCCTTCTTTGAGTTTGGTATTTGTCAAATTTTTACCTTTTTTATTTCACCAAAGTTGGGTTCCACCAACCTATTTTGTGGATCATTGTATATTGGGCTTCTGCCCACCCATATTTTTGGATTTTTGAATAAAATTAGGCTTATGGCCTAAGCTTGATTATAAAAATAAAACTTTGCGGATCAAGCCAACAAAGTGGTCAAACGAGAAATTGAGTGAATTAAAAAAGTAGAAACTTTCATATCTGATTCGACTGAGAAAAAGAAACAAATCTAAATTTGAACAAAGAAAAAAGGTTTGAAACAATACAACTTATCTATTTGATCTATCTATCTGGATTAGTTGATATTTATGATAGTATTAAATCTTGAAAAATAAATAATTAATACTAAAATTAAGATATAAAAAATCTAAGCATTTTTTCTTACATTTTAAAAGTGAAAAATAAATGTAAAATTTTTCAAATAATAACAAAGAAATTAAACAAAATCAAAACTAATAAATTTGAGGCAATACAACAGTGTGTTCATAAAAGATGACTCATATTTTAATATTTTTAACTAAATACGAAGAGTTTATGTATGCTATATATTAGTGTTAAATTGTTGTTTTATTTGGTTAAGATAAGAAGTCCACATCAAAATACCATCATGAAAAAAAAGTGAGGGTGCATTTGGTCTTAAGGAAAATATACTCCACAAAAAATATTTTCTTAAAAATTCATGTCAATAATTAGTTATATCAATGATTTCACGAAATAGTCCTCATATATGGAGATAACAGTCCGACTCACAAGTCGTTTTTGTGTCAAATTGGACCCACAGGGTCCTCATTCATATTTCAATCTCTAACATACTTTGCCCACATCAAAATATCATTATGGAACTCGCACAGTGTCTGACAACGTGTCACAACTTAGCTCACAACATCACATATATGAAAATAACTTGATCTTAATATGTAAAATTCACATCATGAATTTCAATTGATACATAAACAGAACATGATGTCTTGTGTATAACAAGCAGAAATTCATCAACAATGCACTATTATAATGCCTAAGTCCTATCCAAACACGACATGAAAAATCATAGCTAATAAAATTCGACATTTAAAATAATTCTTCTTTTATATTGATAGTCATATATAATTTTTTTTGTTGCACGATGTATATGTTATTCATTTAAATCACGACAAGCGTGTAAGTTGAGAAAAAAATTTCATTTTCTTAACTAATCTCGACTATAGTGAGCTTTCGAACTTCTTACTTTGTTTTTACTTGTTATATTAAAATAATGTGTATCACATAGGGATATATATAACAAAAAATTATAAAAGGATCTAATTATAGTCAACTTATTATGACAAACCACTTACAAATATAATTAGTAGTTAAAAGTATTTGATTTTATCATAAAGTGATCGAGTTGATGCAAGCATTGCGTATGTCACCCTTTCGTTTATATTTCATTTGATGACATAATACCAAAAGTAATGATTTTTTTTAAGTTTCTCAATTTTTATCCTAACTTATCAAGCTCCTTATCCAAAAGAGAAAGATGTGATTTCTAATAATTTGTAATATTTATGTCACAAAGAAAATATTTAAAATATATAAACAATTCAAATCAATCAAAATGCATTTACTCTTAAAAAATCTAATTTAAAATGAGAATTGATTATAAGCACATAATAAAATTAAAATACTAGTATCCTAAATTCTTGCTTTCATGGAAAAATAGTTGTTGTTATGTACTTGAACAGATAAATTATTTTATAACCTGTTGGGCACAATTTTATGGATTTTCTAATTAATTAAAGAAATGAAATAAAAGATATCTTTTGTTAGTTGAATGCAAGATTAAGGACTATTACAAGATATAAATGTTATATAGTAAATACAAAAAGATCAACAATCATATGTGTAGTACTTTGATATGCCTGATTGCTGCTACCAATTCTACATTGAAGTAGTGCTTGGATATTTTTGGAGCTTCCATATTATTTTTTCCGATTATAAACTTTGTTTTGATATTACGTTTCTTTAAAATACTTGGCAATGGAAAGATAATTCTAAAGATATTTGTAGATAAGCTTCTTTAAAATGATATTTATAATCTTGAAAATAAGATAGATTATCTATGGTAACAGTATGTAAAAGTGATGATGTAGGTATATTTTTAAACTCACAAATGGATTGTTTTGTAGTTTTACTGAAAGAGACATTTATTTTGGGTAACAACTTAGTAGTTTCAAATTTGTCGATTTATATGAGTTTATGTAATTAAGCAAAGATTGTCAATGGAAAATAATAAGGGGACATTTGGTTATCAGTTAGAGTTATGCAGGTAATTAGTTATGCATGTATTTGTTACGCAGAGATTAGTTATGCAATGTTTAGTGATCCAAAGTTTAAAAGAAATTAGTGAGCTAATTCTTATTTCGTAATCATCAACTGTTTAGTGAGCTAATAAATTAATATAGGTTATTAACAAATAAATAGTAAATAAATTTGACTATCTCAATCGATTTTTATCAATGTACAACAACATTCAAAAATATGTAACTAATACCTACATATATATTATATAATTCAAATTAATCAGTGATTTGATTAGTTGTAGGTGGAAAAAATTTCAACTTTTTATAAAAAGAAAAAATCAAACAACTAGTATAATTTATATAAAAAAAAAATACATAACAAAAAATAATTTTGAAAGTAAAATATAAGATAACTTATATTTGTATTGAGACCTCCGATTCCATAAGAATTCTCAGGTAACATCATTCTATTTCGATCTACATTTAATATAAATATTTATTTTTGTTGAACACATGCATACTCAAATTAAATTAAGAAAAAAGAGAAATGATGAAATATTTTATATTGTAAACGGGTAATTTGTGTCTAAATCTTTCTTTGATGCTATCAAAAAGGAAATAAAAAAATTAAAAAATTGAAAGTAAATTAATAGGTGTAGATATGTAATTTTACAATTTTACGCCATGTTAACTAATACTCACATAACTTATCTCACCTTCCACCCCGCATAAAAATATACATAGGTTTTCTTATAATATAAGTTATGTGAGTATTAGTTATGTAGAATTATTAAAACCCAACCAAACACAGTATAAAGTTAACAGATCAATAACGTTTATACAACATTTGGAAATTACCAAACAAACATGGTATAAATTATGTTGACTTTTATACCTAATACAAATTTTCTACCAAACATGGTAAAAACTAATGCGACTTTTTATACATGAATAACATGACTCTTATATTGTAAACAAATAGCCCCTAAGTGTTTTACATCATTAAGAATTAGAGTAAAATTGGAAAGTGAACTTTGAATAAGCACAGAAGAGGTGGCCCGGATGAATAGGAATAGGGAATGGGAAAAAGAAAGTTTTAAATTGTCATGACCCAGGATTATTGTACAATTAATAAGAGAAACTCCCAGATCGGATCCCACAATGACTACTCTAAGTCAAGTTGAGTTAAGTTGAGTTAAGTTTCATTGAGTTGAGTTAAGTTGATTGATAAGGTTTGATTGGTTGATGAGTCACTTGCCTACTAATTATTCTTGCTTTAAATAGACATTTGTCATTCTGATTAAGTATCTTCTGAGTTGATATTATTTCTATATTATTCTACCTGTTTCTTTGTCATTCAACCATTTTACATACTCGTACATTCCACGTACTGACGTCCATTTGGAATGCATCATTGTATGATGCAGATGCAGGCACTAGAGATTATCAACAGGCGTATCGTTGAGGATCTTGTCGCGCCCCATTTTTCCTCGCGGAGAAATAGGAACCTGGACGACGTCGTGGCAATGACTCTTTTGGGATTTAGAAAAAGTTGAAGAGTCGCCACCTAATGATTGGGGTGCATTAGGACACCATTCTAAACCTAGAATGATCTAAGCCTAAGGTCAAAATATACCAGAGAACGGGTAAGGGCTCAAATTACCTCGAAGGGAAGGTGTTAAGCACCCTTCGAGGTCCGCAAAGGCGGGTCCCGACCGTGTCTTGCATTTATGTGGGTTTTCTAACAAATAAAGTCCATATTTAAAGCTTAGATTAAACTAAGTGATAAAACATTTTACTTTATTTCATTTCATTTTATCTAAGTAGGTGACAAGAAAAGGGCTAGAATCTAAGTGACGCATTTATTTTAATTAATTAAAACTAGAAAAAGAGAATCCGATTATTCACTTATAACTAAGCGATTAAATAAGACCCAACGATCGTTTTTTTTTTACTTATGTTTTAATCTTATTCTAAGTGAACATGTAATATCCTTTATTATTGTATAGAAATAGTGAGAGCACGTAGTATTGATTAATAAGGCAAGTAAATCACATAATTAAGTGAGAATGATCTATATTACCAAATAAAAGAATATCTTTCCCTTTTTGTTTAAATTCAAATTCTTTTTCTTTTTTTAAGAGAGAGATTTAAAAGGTTTTTAAAAATATTTGTTTCTTGTGGGTACGAGACCATGATATTTTTTATCATAGCTCTTTCCCTAGAAACATTTTTTATTTTGAGACCATCTAAAAAATATTAGATTTTATTTTTGATAGAAAAAGAAAGAGCGAAAGTAATATAATATACACATAGAAGTATTTACATATAAGTACACATTATTATTTTATTTTTATGTTTTCTTACATATATATTTTTTTAAAACATGGAATTAGGTCTCGTAATTCCGTTGGCTCCCTTACTAACTATAGGTTAGGAGGTAGCATTTTCATATATCACATTGTCTAACTTAAGTTTGAAAAGAGGTTAGACAATGATTTTTTAGAAGATAAGGTTTTAGTGAATTCTTGTTTGAAAAATCGAAAAAAAAAAAATAATGTATCTTTCCCGCCCCCCAACAAATAATAACCCCAGTTTTTACTATTTTTTTGGTTACAAGATTTACAAGAGAATTAAAATTCAACATAACATCAAAAACAACAAAATAAATCTTCGAGGCCCATCCTCCTCACGTCCCAGACGACTCTTCAGGTCTAGACATCCTTTTCTTTAAAAAAAAAAAAAGGAACCTGCAACACTGAAATAAATCTAGCAGTACCGGTAATCTAAAATACAATAATAATAATAATAATAAACATGTTATGAACATTATTTTAATATACGTAAAAAAAAACTAACCAATTGAGGGAGGCGAACAAAAAGATTTGGATCAACAAGGTTAAGTAACCTCGACGAATACTTAAGAATATGTGAAAAGTATGAAACTATTCCCTTTTTTTTTTTTTGCGTTAAGTGCTTTGCTCTTTTCTTTTTCAGAATTTGTATAGTAGAGAGGGAAGAAAAGTAAGAATTCTGTGTGTTTTCGTATGAGAGTCTGTGGGGAGCAGTGTGTCTTGTGTGTAGAAAAGAGTTTTCTTTTCTTTTTGCAAGAGACTTGTGTGGGAATCTGTATTGTCCTTAGTTGTGGGAATGGGGGTTTGTTTATATAGTAATGGGAGTATAATCAACAAAAGGCAATAAAATCACTTAGCATATTTAAATTCGTCCTAATAGGAAAATGAATTAATCAATTTTTGGACTCAATCAAATCTCTCCAAAATTAGTTTTAGTAAGAAATATCACCTACCATGTGCAAAAAAAATTACCATAATCCAGAAATTCAGCATTTTTAAATTAAGTAATTAAAATACGTAAAGGTTAAAAAAGGCAGTCAGCTAAAGGAAAAAAGGTAACTCAATCACATCAAAATTTACCATAAACGTAAATTCTATCCTAAACATAGGCAGTAACAGTTAAATTATTCTTATTTCAACAAATTCAGACTAAAACATGCTACTAAAATAATACTAAGTAATATAATAAAAAATAATCAAATAGTATTACTACTATTACCACTAAAATATTTTTTTTTTGAGAATAATAATAATATTAATAATAATAATAATAATAATAATAATAAAGGTAGTTAAAAAAATGACAAAATAATTTACGAACAATTTTGAAAATCTAGAATAAAAAAAAGCACAATTATTTTAATAAGATTTAAAATAGACGCGTTTATTTACAAAGTTTCGAATCTACTTATTTTAATAAAGTGACAATCTAAAAGGGGTATAGGTCGGTCAAAATTGGGTGTCAACAGATCTACTACAGTCAGCAGAGTTGGTGAGCCTCCTTTTCTTCGTATGATCATTATTTTATTGTGATCTAGCCTTATAGAGTCTGATGTGATTTAAACTAGCTTTACCTTTGAGTTGAGGTAGCCATGGGTCTGTCGTTGGCACCATTTAATAGTGATAGAGGATTCATAGACTAGAGTTGAGTTATTGATGTTGAGATTCTTTGAGCTAGTTTCTTCCATACGACCCTATTTATCTAATATACTATTTGAGACATTAGATGTACCCATTATTAGCTTTAGTGTTCCGCTGATTGATAGAATTTATTGAATGAATGAATGTGATAAGGCCAAGTGGTTCACTTGGAGACTACCAATAGTCTTTGAGTGCCAGCCACGTGTTTGGTACCCTCCTGGGGCGTTACAAACTTGGTATTAAAGCACAGTGTTCAAGTGTCCTAGGGAGTCTACGAACCCATGTCTAGAACAATCCTTATTATTGGTGTGAATAACTCCACAACCATAATAGGGAGGCTATAGAACATTAGAAATTGTCTCACTTCTTTCATCCTGTAAATCATGCAATGGATTTACACTCTATGGAAGCTCTCTTCTAATTCGTTTGTTACGCATTTACAGAATTATGATCATGTTTCTAAGAAGAGCTGATAAAGTGAAAGGGAGTCCAGCTAACCAACCTAAGCTCCAGAATCCAGATGAACCCATAGGCCCAGTTGTCCCTGCTGCGCAACCATCATAGATTAACATCAGCAATACTGAGCTTTGCCAGGACATTAAGACTTTGGCCCATGCTGTGACAACTCTGGTTGCCAGATAAGAAGTAGGCAGACAAGGTGTTCCAAATACATCTAGGGTTCGTGAGTTCTTGAGGGTGAATCCACCTGAGTTTAAGAGGCCGAGGGGTAATATGAATGAGAGTTACTTTCAAGTAGGGTGTCATAACTTTAGGGGTAATATGAATGAGAGTCATTTTCAAGTAGGGCGTCATCACTTTAGGGCTCAAGGATCTAAGTCACAGGATAGTGCACTCGAGGTCCCAGAGGCAAGCCACCTTGTGGCATGTGTGGAAACATTCACTTGAGAAAATGCCATGAAGGAAGTGATAGATGTTACAAGTGTGGCCAAGTGGGTCACTTCCAGTGAAAGTGTCCAAAGTAGGCCAAAAAGGCCCAAGCTTCTACACCAGCACCACCAGCTTAAGGGGATTAAGAAAGTTCCCTAAATGTCTCCCCAGATTTTGTGACGAGTATGATTCGAGCCTTTACTTGCTTTTGACGTTATCCATGAGGGAGAGAAACTTATGTCTCTTAAGAGTTTAATATTACCATGTAAGAGTGAGATTTGAGGACTTATAAAACCCTGAGTAGAACTGAATCATCCTAGAGTTAGAAGGACGATGATGGAAAGAAAGGGGCGAATTAGCAAGGGTGATGGTTTATTGAGGCCTGTAGTTAGAGTTAAGTATCTATTAGGTATGTAATGGGTTGATGAGTTGATTGCCATAAGTCTTGATGAGAGTGTAGTAAGTACTCCTTGATTTTTCATGATGAGGTATAGAGGAAGAGTCATTGTTACAATGTGTTAAAGTGTGCTCAACCTAGAGAGAGGATTATGTTGATGTGTCATAGTATTAGTGAGGGTGAAGTATAGATGTTGAGTGGGGGAACAAAGTACTTTTGAGGTGATAGATCTAAACTAGGCTCATGATTCTAAGGGGGAGCCCCGTGTAATTTATAGAGTTATGAGCTTGGTCAAATAAGGAGGTATAGTGAATTGAGGAGTGGTTATGAGTTGTGAAGAGGAGATGTGTCGATCGATTATTGGCTATGAGATTTTAGTAAGCCTATATTCCTAATTTGTATCTAGTAGCTATGGGTTAGTATAATATGAGGGATGTGTGTAATGCACATGTTAGTACTATATCCTAAGCTTGAATTTTGAGGAGTAGTGTAAAAGAGAGGATATCATTGTGATAGTAATAGATTTAGTTAGAGATTGCCCTAAGAGTTTCACCATAGTGTACGTTTGAGATTAAGGTGTTGGCTTGCAAAGAATGTGATGTTATAAGTATGGTATAGGTGGCCTTAGATGGAAATCGAGAGTTGAGGATGAAACATTTGATAGAACAGGATCAAGATGTGTAACCATGATAAAGTAAAGTTGTGTGAAGCTCTAAGTTATGATTGCTATAAGAATCTAAACAATATTTTGAGTTTTCAATGTGGAGTAGGCTGATATGAGCATTCTTTGTTATCTCGAGTGACTAGGTTTATTGGAGCCTATGGATATATGATAATGAGTTTTCCATTACAGTCTAAGTCTTGTATAAATAAATTTATGAGAGCACAGAGGTTGAGCATTAGTATGCAAAAGAAGAGTTTAGATTGTAAGATTTCTGAAAAGTGGTTATGTATGCCAATAAGACTAGTAAATATAGAACGATTTCTATAGAGACAAAAGGAAGCTAAGAATGGTATCTTCAAAGGGGGTCTTAGTGGCCATTATCTCTATGTGACTATAGCATAACTGGAGAGTTTAAGATGTTTTTGTGGATAATGATTCCTTGGCTAGGTGGAGACATGTACTTATAGCTTAGAAAGGGGAATCGATTTGAAAATTTAGAGAGATGACCTTAAGCTAAAGGGGAGATGATGAGGTGATGAACTAAAGTAGATAATGAGTTTTCGATAATGATGGGTTGATCAAGATGAGACATAAATTCTTTGCCATATTATATGTTCCTCATTCTTCAGTTGAGGTGATGTTCTATTCTTGTATGGTGTATGACTGCCAAAGCCTATGGCCTAGTCCCGTACACCACATACTGAATCCTGTTCATTTTGAGTTTTGAGGATTAGGAGCGGTGACTTCATTTAGTAATTTTGATCTTACCTCCTAGATTCAAGATTTTCCAGTCCTATGTTGAATGAGATGTGACTTGAGTTTTACTCTATGTGTAGTTATGTGAACTTAGAATGAGTCTTGATAGAAGAAAGGGATCGTACTTCACTACGAATTTTCTCAGATGAGATTCCTTGTTTCAATTGTGCGAATGATCTTTCGTTCCAAGCCCTTTAAATGGTTGTTCCAAGTCTTGATAGAAAGGTTGATGATAGTAGTAGAGTAAAGGTTGATGAGACAGAATAAGTGTTCTTGATTCTAATAATGATGATTACCTTTTTTCCTTTTAAGGTTATAGACGTGGAGGAGGAGTTACAGAAATATTGATGAGTGTGATAGATAGGTAAAAGAATAGTGTCTCTCATGATATGATTTCATGCGATTGAGGGTGTAGATGTGCTATGGTAGGCTTGAAGGTTCTCAAGTGATGTTGACCTTAAAGAAACCATAAAAATGGCTAGAGTGATATGATTGAATGTGTGGTTTCTATTATGTGAGTGTATTAAAGTGATGAGAACGAGTAAATATTCTCTAAATAAAGGTTCCTATGAGAATATGAAACATAAAAATTTTGAGGGGTTAGATTGGTTAAGTATGATCATCCTAGGACTAGAACTTTGAGACATCGAGCTAGGCGCGAATAGAATAAGAGGATGTGGATAGGCAAAAAGTTGAATAGGAGTTATAAGCTTAAATTGAAGGGGTGTAGTGCGATGAAGAGAGGCGTAGTTGAGATGAAGGGATGAGCTTGAGATTGTCCATAGAGTATGGTATATCATGATGGTCCTAGTCTTGATTTGAGTTGATGACTTCCTTCTTGAGTTCAAACAATGTATGTCTAAGGTGTTTAAATTATTCAAATTGCTTGAGTTGCAATGATTCCATTTGTTCTTGATGATGTGAATGTTGAAGGTAATGTCCTTACCCTTGACTTAAATTGATTTGTTTATTCCTGAGTTGATGTATCTAATCCTGAGTTGGAGTAGTGATTGTTAAGATTAATGAGGAGTCGAGAGTTTGATCGATTGAGTAAGTATTAAGAGGAGTCTTGATTGTTATTCATGTCCTGGCGTCTACCTTTACTCATTATTCAAGGATGAATAATTCCAAGAGGAAGATAATATAACACCCGATAAAATTACCAAAATATCCCTAAAAGAGAGAGGTGGGCATAATGCGTCTTTCCAACCTCCGATGGAAAATCCAAGGCCGGACGACGATCAAAATGTAAAATTGAGCGGGGAAATGGTCTCGTTGATTTTTCGAGCAACCGGATCAAAAGATAATTTTTCGATGCCAAAAAAGTTCCAGTGCGAGTGCGCGACAGATGTACGATGCGCTCCTGCCGCAAAACTACACTTAGATTTTGTGCAAACTTTTCTAAGGGATTAGAAAACTTGATCAAAGAATTTTCAATGAAAATCCCCAAAAATTGCACAAGTCCGCGTCGCGAACCTTATGTACCCGAGGCAAACTTATTTTTTCAATTTCGTGAGGGACTTTCCAAACCATGCCCAACCCTTCCTGAACTTAAAATATGATAAAAAATAGGCCGTTTTTAGTATAAAAAGGGTTTTAATCCCCACCCCTAAGACATTTTACGTTCTTGAAAAAGACGTAGGGCTAAAGAGAAGAGAGAAGAGCGAGGATTCGAGGAGTTCAAGCCGGATTTGTGCCAAGATTGATTGTCTACCTTCCTTCCAGGTATGTAAGGATAAACTAAAGCATGAGATTGTTCTCCCATGCGCCCACATTGATAGTAATAGAGGGGTTAAGAGTCTAATGAGTCTACATACAGGATTCTTGATTATTTTCTTGAAAATTATATCTATTACATGTATTTTCATATGTTGATGATCATCATAAACTTGATTTCCTGAAGTATGTACTTTTCATGAATTATTGTATAACGCTATATGTTATTTTGTGAAAGCATGCACGAATGAACCTAGGGATGGAATCTAGAGCCTTGACTTGAGTATGTTGATGGTAATCTTGATGTGAGCATGAGGTTGAGTTAATTGAGCTAGATGATCCTATCAGAATTCATAATTGAATTCAAGAGTCTTATCTAAATGACTTCTTCTAATGATGATCTGACTCATTGAGTTATTAACTAAGCCCAAAATTGATGAGTTAATTGAGGTGTTAGTCTTACAGGCCCCATTTAGTTGAGTAAATGAGTTGTTGAGAGTCTCTATGAGATTAATTGAGATGATGAGTGCCTTCACAAGGCTAATTGAGATGATTTTTTTGAGTTGAGGAGTCTTATGAGCATTGAGTCATGGGTGGAGTATCGAGCACCAAAATGAGTTAAAGTCCCACTCGCACTCATTAACTACGTCGCTAAGCATAGGTGAGGATTAAAACCATTACATTAGGGTTCCCTCTTGAGGTAAAGTCCCGAAAAGCAATAGAGGAGTTTAGAGGAAGTTCTCTTATGGATCATAGGTGTTCTTTACATGGAAAGCTCGGAACAGTTGTGGCAACATTACCGGGGTTGTTGTAAAAGTACTAGCTCATAAGTGATTATTGTCAGATAAGAGAAACTCGTAGATAGGATCCCATACTGAGTACTCTGAGTCATGTTGAGTTAAGTTCCATTGAGTTGAACTAAGTGTATTGATAAGGTTTGATTGGTTGATGGGTCACTTGTCTACTCTTTATTTGTGCTTTAGATACACATTTGACATTCTGATTGAGTATCTTTTGAGTTGATTTTATTTCTATATTATTCTACCTGTTTCTATTTCATTCATCCATTTTACATACTCGCATATTCCACGTACAGATGTCCATTTTGACTGCATCATTTTATGATGTTTTGGCAGACACTAGAGATCATCAATAGGCACATCGTTTAGGATCTATTGCAATCAACAAAGTTCGTGAGCCTCCTTTTCTTCAGAGGATCATTATTTTATTTTCATCTAGCCTTATAGGATCAGACCTAATTTAGACTAGCTTTACCTTTGAGTTGAGGTAGCCATGGGTCTGTCATTGGCACCATTAGATAATGATAGAGGCTTCATAGACTAAAGTTGAGTTATTGATGTCGAGATTCTTTAAGCTAGTTTCTTCCATACTAGCCTATTTATCTAATACACTATTTGAGATATTAGATGTGCCCATTATTACTTTTAGTCTTCTGCTGATTGATAGAGTTTATTGAATGAATGAATGTGATAAGGCCAAGTGGTTCGCTTGGGGACTAGCAATAGTCTCTGAGTATCAACCACGTCTAGGGTACCCTCTTGGGGCATGATAAACTTAGTATCAAATCATAGAGTTCAAGTGTCCTAGGGAGTCTATGAAGCTGTGTCTAGTAAATTTCTTATTATTGGTGTGAAGAACTCTACATTCTTCATAAGGAGGCTATAGGACATTAGAAAGTGTCTCACTTCTTTCATCCGCTAAATCATGCGATGGAGTTACACTCTATGAAAGCTGTATTCTAATTCATATGTTACGTGTATACATAATTGTTATCATGTTTCCAAGAAAAGTTGATAAAGTGAAAGGGAGTACAACTAGACAGAATGCTAACCATCCCGAGCACCCGAATCAAGATGAACCCATAGGCCTAATTGTCCCTGCTGTGCAACAATCATAGGTTGACATCAGCAATGCTGAGCTTTGACAGGCCATTCAGACTTTGGCCCAGGCTGTGACAACACTGGTTGCTAGAAAGGAAGTAGGCAGGCATGGTGTTCCAAATACATCTAGGGTTCGTGAGTTCTTGAGGGTGAACCAGCCTGAGTTTAAGAGGCCAAGGAGGAATGGGAATGAGAGTCACTTTAAAGTAAGGCGTCATAACTTTAGGGCTCAGGTATCTAATTCACAGGCTAATGCGGCTCGAAGTCCCCGAGGCAAGCCACCTTATGGCATGTGTGGCAAATTTCACTTGGGAAAATGTCGTGAAGAAAGTGATGGATGTTACGAGTGTGGCCAAGTGGGTCACTTCCTGTGAAAGTGTCCAAAGTGGGCCAAAAAGGCTTGAGCTTCTACACCAGCATCACTCGTTTGAGAGGATAAGGAAAGTTCCCTAGATGTTGTGACTGGTATGATTCGAGCCTTTACTTGCTTTTGATATTAACGATGGGGGAGAGAAAATTATGTCTATAAATAGTTTAATGTTACAATGTAATGTGAGATTTAAGGTCTTACAAAACCTTGGAGTTAGAAGGACAATGATTAAAAGAAAGAGGCGATACCCCTTGATTTTTCATGACGAGGAAGAGTGATTGTTAGAATGTGGTAGAGTGTTCTTAACCTAGAGAGAGGTTTGATTAGAGAGAGGATCCCACACTAAGTACTTTGAGTCGAGTCGAGTTGAGTTCCATTGAGTTAAGTTAAGTTGATTGATGAGATTTGATTAGTTGACGGGTCACTTGTGTACTCTTTATTCTTGCTTTAGATAGACCTTTGACATTCTAATTGAGTATCTTATGAGTTGATATTGTTTCTATATTATTCTACCTATTTCTATTCCATTAAGCCATTTTACATATTCGTACATTCCACGAACTGATGTTCATTTGGATTGCATCATTTTATTATGTAAAGGTAAGCATTAGAGATAGTGAACAAGCACATTATTGAGGATCTATCACAGTCAGCAGAGTTTGTGAGCCTCCTTTGCTTCGGAGGATTATTATTTTATTTTCAACTAGCATTATAAAGTTAGACTTGATTTACACTAGCTTTACCTTTGAGTTGAGGTAGCCATGGGTCTGTAATTGGCACCATTTGATAGTGATGGAGGCTTTCATAGACTAGAGTTGAGTTATTGATGTTGAGATTCTTTGAGCTAGTTTCTTCCATACTAGCCTATTTATCTAATATACTATTTGAGAAATTAGATGGCCCATATTGTTTTTAGTCTTCTATTGATTGATAGAGTTTATTGAATGAATGTATTTGATGAGACCAAGTGGTTCACTTGAGGACTAGAAATCGTCTCTAAGTATCAGTCATGTCTAGGGTACCCTCCTGGGGCATGACATCTGTAGTCCAAACCAAATCGATACAACAAAAGTATATACGCTGAAACCTACACAAAACCTAGAAATCAACTGTACAAAGATACAATAGACACAAGGACATATCATATACATATATCAATAATCATAATAATATAAGAAAAATAGGAGTGCACCTAGAAAAATCAAAATCTACCGTATAAGACTGATGTTTGGATGCAAAAGTCGGCCATCAGCTGGAAGGAGACTACGAAAAATCCAGAGTTGTCAGTGGTCGTCAAAAGTCTCCTAAGAACTCCTAAAGTTCCACAACTCAGCTATGATGGCCCATAGCCGGACCTGCACCATGGGAATATGCACAAGTAGGGGTGAGTATTAGAAAAGGCACCCTGTAGGATCATCAGCCGACTGAGTGAAATAGTTACCACATATAAAGCCCAAGCATAAACATAACTACATCACTGTAGCAACAAACTCAAACTAAGGCATAGGCATGTCTGGAAGCCCTCAAACCACCACTGAACCAATCAAAGTGAAGAACAATGATAACCTGAACAAACCCAAGTTGATACTGAATGATGAAGACTGCATAGACCAATACCGCAACTACCCCCAATCGAGGTATACTGTTGTACGCAGGTGAAAGGCCACAATATCTATGCTTGTATGCAAACTGGGCCCCCATAAGCCTAGAAGGTACACCCCTAGACAATAATAATGCCGATAGAAAATCATAGAATCCCATGGAACCATCACACAATCCCATAAAACAATCAAAGAGCCTAACTCTCCATATCATAAGAACAAGGGGTAGATGTACGTGGGTGTAAGACCTTAGTGTCTACACCTGAACGTCCCCTGAGCCCCCTGTGACCCCATAAACCCATGAGGTACACCCATGCATAATCAGGATGTGAATAGGTGAGTGGATCCATGGGTAAACATTTGGGCCCCGAACCCCAAACATCACAATAGTAATCAGGTCTCTGGCCCATCAGATATAGTGTGACACGGGGACGCAAACCCCAAATATCACCTGGGGACTCTAACCACTAGGTCTTCTGCCCTGGCCTCTTGTTAGGCAGTCAGCCAGGGCCAAGTGGTCTGACCATAAATGTAACTGTGGGACGTATCCCTCGTGGGAGAATGAATCTCCCTAGCATACTAGCAGTGTGTCATCATCAAAGTATCAATCACGGGGTCCTTGACCCAAAACTCCGCCGACGCTCAATCCTCAGAAGCTGCATCCACCACCTAGCATCACAGTTGTGGCCATCGGGACACAAGTCCACAAAGAGCGTCACCTAGGACCCGAACTCTATGGACGTGACCACCGGTGCTCAATGGTGACAGGGAGCTTCATTAGGGATGAGATTTCAATGGTCACTCACTCAACCAGTATATCCGGATCCAAAACTCCAAAGTCATGTCGTGCTAGAGTAAACGTAGTAACTACAATCATATTATGCCCAAAGTGAACGTAAGTGATGATCCTCTCAACCTAGGTATCCCACAGTCTCAATCCAACCCACATAATTGCAATCACCACCTCTATCAGATACAATAGAGAACCCAACATCAAATAAAATGACCAATGCACCACAGCTATAAAAAATACATCAAAATATATATGTGTGAAATCACTGCAGATTCATGCCTCACCAAGGAAAGGTATACCATAACCTCATCAATCACAAGTTCCCAAAGTAATCATGGACATTACGGCAAATCATAAATATCTAAGATATCCAATGTAACGCCCAGTAAAATTACAAAAATGCACCTAGAGAAAGGGCATGCGTGTAACGCATCTTCCAATGTCTGTATGGAAAATCTGAGGCTGGATTTATGATCAAAACAAACAATTGAGTGGAAAAATAGTCTCGATCGATTTTTAGAGCAACCCAATCAAAAGATAATTTTTCGATCCGAAGCGCAAAACAGTTTTGATGCGCAAAAGGAGCGCGTCACGCCTATATCACGGACTTCACTTTTATTTTTTTGAAAATTTATGACGGGATTAAGAAAACTCCCTCAGAAAATATTTTCTAAAAATACATAGTGTGCGGCCAGTCCGTGACGCAGACTGGTCCTTTTCCGAACTGAAAATTTCTAATTTTACGAGGGGCATTCCAGTCTATTCCCGACCCCTCATAAACTCTATACACGACCCAATTAGGTCATTTTGATATAAAAAGCGTCTAAAACCCCCATTCTAAGTCCTATTACAATAATCTAACAAGGCTAAGACTTAAAGAAAGAGGAGAAGAGCTTGAGGTTGAGTAATTCAAGAGGAGATCCTTGACGTGATTGATTTTGATAACTTCATCCCAGGTATGTAAGGCTAAATTAAAAGCATGATATTATTCCCTCATGTGCCCCATAGATGGTCATAGATGAGTCGACGGTTCGAAGAGTCTACATGTATGATCTTTAATGGCTTTTTCTTGAAATTTTATTTAAATTCTTATGTTTTCCTATGTTGAGGATCATCATAACCTTGTTTTATTGAATTTAACATTTTCATGAAGAATTTCATAACCCTGTATGATTATTTTTGAAAGCATGCATAATGAACTTAAGAATTGAGTCTAAAGCCTTGAGTTGAGATTGGCGATTGTGATTTTGATTGCGATGAGAGAATGATGATGACTTTATAGAATTTGATAGCCCTATGAGTCTCTATAAATAAACTCCACTGATGTGTCTATTCGATTGTTCCCTAATGATTGTTCTAAATCTTGAGTCATTCATGAGATTGATTAATTAGAGGGCTAAAGTCCCTATGAAATGTTGATTGATGGGAGGGATAAAGTCCCTATGATATGTTGGTTGATGAGAGGGTTAAAACCCCTATGAGGTTGATTAATGATAGGGCAAAAGTCCCTATGAGTTGATTGGATAAATGATTTTATGAGCATTGAGTCATTTAAGGAGTATCGAGCACCAAAAGAGTGAGATATAGTCCAACTTGAATTCTTCAAACTATGTTGCCAAACGTAGGTGAGGCTTAGAAACATCACATATATTATGGTTCCCTCTTCATTAGAAGTCCCTGAAAGCAATAGCGGACTTATTGATGGCTGACTCCATATTAGGCGAGCTAATATGGTTTTGATTCGTTCCTCACCTGGCAAGCTTGGAATGGCTGTGGTAACATTAACATGATTGTTGTACATTCACTAGCTCATACGTGATTGTTGTCGGATAAGAGAAACTCCCATAAATTTCCTACCTTGAGTACTTTAAGTCGATATGAGATGAGGTGAGATGAAAAGAGGTGATCTCCTTTGAGATGAGTTCGATTTTATTGATGAGGTTGATTGGTTGATGGGTCACTTGTCTACTCTTTATTCTTACATAGATAGACGTTTGACAATTTGATTTGATGATTGTTGTAAGTCGATGTTGTTTCATATTATTCTACTTGTTTCTGTTTCACTCAACTATTTTACATACCAGTACATTCCACGTACTGATGTCCTCTTTGGACTGCATCATTTTATGATGCAGAGGGAAGTTCTAGAGATCATCAACAGGCACTCCCTTGAAGATCCGAGATTCTCAGCTGATTGGTGAGCCTCTCTTACTCCGAAGGATCCACTATTATTATTTCATCTTTCTTTAGTTTGATTTGACTATTCTTATATCTTGATTCGGGTAGATATGGGTCTATTATTGGCACCACAAGATTAGTGATAGAGGCTTCATAGATGATGGTTGAATGTTTATGTTGAGATTGTGAGCTAGTTCTTTCTGCTAGCCTTTTTTATTATCTATATCATTTTGAGACATTAGATGAGATGTGCCTATTTATTTACTTTCATTTTTGCTATTTAGTATGGTTATTTGATTGAATGAATGTGATGAAGCTTAGTGGTTCGCTTTGGGACTAGCAATAGTCTCTAGGTGCCGGCGACGCTAAGGGTACCCTCCCGAGGCGTGACAAACTTGGTATCAGAGCAAAGAGTTCAAGTGTCTTAGGGAGTCTATGAAATCTTGTCTAGTAGATTCTTGTCAATGGGTTTGTTGTCGACCACATTTCATAAGTAAAAGGCTATAGGACATTAAGAATTGTTATACCTTTTTCATATTCCAATTAGTATGATAGAGTTAAGCTCTACGAAAGTTGTCTTCTAATTCGTGCTTTACGCATTGCAGAATTGATATCATGCCTCCAAGAAGAGCTTTCAGAGGAAGGGGACGTCCTGTCAAACAAGATTTTTACCCACCTAAGCCTCAAGTACACGGGGAGCTTGCGGACCAAGCTGTCCCTATTGAGAAACCCCCTCAAGATGAGGTCTCCAACGCTAAGCTACATCGGGCTATTAAAACTCTGGACTAGGCTGTCACAGCACCTGTCGTGAGACAAGGAGCAGGTAGACAAGATGCTCATGACACCTCTATAGTTTTTTCAGAATGAACCCGCCTGAGTTCACGGAGTCTGCATCCACTTAAGATCCTGAGAACAATGGAGGAATTTGAGAAGGTGTTCCAAGTGATGCATATGGCTGATGTTGTTAGAGTTGAACTGGCTGCGTAGCAACTCAAGTGTGGCCCATTGTGGCTCGACCAATGGAAGAAAGAAAGAGGGGAAGAGGCTCCATGTATGACTTGGGAAGTGTTCGGGGAAGCTTTCTTGGGACGCTTCTTCCTAAGAGAACGAAGAGAAACTAAGGTGAGAGAGTTCCTAAATCTAAAACAGGGCTCTATGACTGTGCAAGAGTATGGACCGAACTTCATGCAACTATTCTGCTATGCTCCGGACATGGTTGCTGACATGAGGTGAAGGATGGGGATGTATGTTGATGGGTTGAATAGAGGACCCAAGAGAGATGGGAGGGGAGCAAACTAGTGAGTGATATGGACATCGGGCGGCTGATGACATTTGTGCAACAAGCTAACGAGGAGAGACAACATGACAAGGAAGAGTTCAAGCATAACAAAGCTAAGACATCAAGCCATGAGGTTGGAAGGAAAGGCAATGGCAACCGATTTCCTGCATCATCATCTACTAGTTCACCTGCACCTAGAGGCAGGTATGATCAGAGATCTCGAAATTGTCGAAAACCACAAACCTCAGTAGAAAGCTATTGTGGCTCAAGGTTCGCAAGGTAAGCCACCGTGTGATAAGTTTGGCAAAATGCACTTGGGGAGATGTCGTGACGGGAATGATGTGTGCTACAAATATGGCCAAGTGGGTCACTACTAGAAAAATTATCCAAAGTGGGCTGATCGGGCTCAATATACTGCACCAGTCCCTCCAGCTAGAGGAAACCATAGGGGCTTTACATTAGGCGCAGGCGGAGCAACAAATCATTTGTATGCCATGGGTAGTTGCAAAGATCAGGAGAACTCCCCAGATGTTGTAACGGGTATGATTCGAGTCCTTACTTTTGATTGTTATGTTTTGGTGGATCCTGGTGCCACATTTTCATTTGTATCTCTTTATGTGGCCAGTAGATTTGATAGAGCCCTTTGATGTTTTCACTATAGAGCTTGTGTTGTGTCCAATCATTACAGGGACACTCTTGTTAATTTTGTTGAGTTGGAGATGGCTGATTTTGATTTGATCCTTGGCATGGATCGGCTTCACGCCTGTTATGCCTCAATTGATCGTAGATCCCGAACCGTTAAGTTCAATTTCTGAACGAATTGATTCTTGAGTGGAAGGGTTATCTGTTGCACCTAAGGGAAAGTTTATCTCATATCTTAGAGCCAGAAAGTGGATTTCCATAGGTAGTATCTATCACCTCGTGCGAGTGAAATCTGATGATGTTGAGTCCCAAACTCTTGAGTCAGTCCTGACCATTAATGAGTTTCTGGAAGTGTTTCCTGATGATCTGCCTGGAGTCCCTCCTGATAGGGAGATTGTCTTTGGAATTGATGTTCTTCCTGATACCTAGCCTATTTCGATTCCACCTTACAGGATGGACCCCGCTGAGTTGATAGAGTTGAAAGAGAAATTCAAAGATCTTTTAGAAAAGGGCTTTATAAGGTTAAGTGTTTCTCGTTGGGGTGCCCCGGTCCTATTCGTGTGAAAGAAAGATAGATCCCTCAGAATGTGTATTGACAACAGGCAACTGAACAAGGTCAGGATAAAGAATAAGTATCCTTTTCCAAGGATAGATGATCTGTTTGACCAACTTCAGGGTGCCTCTTGTTTCTCAAAGATAGACCTCAGATCTGGCTACCATCAGTTAAACGTGAGGGAATATGATATACCAAAGAAAACCTTTAGGACTAGATATGGACATTTTGTGTTCTTGGTCATATCCTTTGGGTCGACGATTGCACTTGCAACATTTATGGACTTGATGAATAGAGTATTCAGACAGTATCTCGATATGTTTGTGATTGTATTCATTGATGATATTTTGGTATATTCGAGGGATGAGGAGGAAAATGCTAATCACCTTAGAGTTGTCCTCCAAACGCTTAAGTAGCATGAGTTGTATGTGAAATTTTCGAAGTGTGAATTCTTGCATAAGTCAGTGGCTTTCCGAGGCCATGTGGTTTCCCGTAATGGTATTCGAGTGGCTGCCCAAAAGATTGAAGTGGTTAAGAATTGACGCAGACCGACCTCTCCGACTGACATAAGAAGTTTCTTGGGGTTGGCAGGCTACTACCAAAGCTTTGTTGAAGGATTTTCTTCCCTATCTGAACCTTTGACTAAATTGACTCAGAAAAAGGCCAAGTTTTAGTGGTCCGATAAATGTGAGAAGGGTTTCAAAGAGTTGAAGATGAGGTTGACTACTGCATCGGTTCTCACCTTACTCGATGGGACAGAGGACTTTGTAATTTATTGTGATGCTTTGAGGGTTGGATTGGGATGTGTACTGATGCAGAGAAGGAAGGTGACAGCCTATGCTTCCAGTCAACTCAAGTTTCATGAGAGGAACTATCGAACCCATGATCTCGAGTTGGCAGCAGTGGTATTTGGACTTAAAATCTGGCGCCACTACTTGTATGGATTGCATGTGGATGTGTTCACTAACCATAAGAGCTTGCAGTCTATTTTCAGTCAGAAAGAGCTCAACCTGCGATAGAGAGATGGTTGGAGTTGCTCAAGGATTATGACATGTTCTCCCATGTGGAGGAAGTAAAGAAGGAGTTAGCCAAGGAAATGCATTGATTGGCTCGATTGGGAGTTCAACTTGAGGAGAACATGAAAGGAGGAGTTAATTTTCAGAAATGTCTGTTTCATCCTTAGTGGTGAAGGTGAAAGAAAAGCAAGACCAAGATCCTGTCGTACCCCACATGAAGGAGGTTATCCACAACCAAAAAGTGATGGTTTTCTCCAAGGGGGAAGATGGAGTGTTGAGATAGCAGAGTATATTGTGCTTCCTAGATATTGATGGTATTCGAGATAGAATCATGGCATAATCCATTCATCCTGGCTCTACCAAGATGTAGCACGACTTGAGAGAAGTCTATTGGTAGATTGGAATGAAGAGGGCTATTGCTGAGTTCGTTTCAAAGTGCCCGAATTGACAGCAAGTGAAAGTTGAGCATCAAAGGCCATGTGGATTGGCTTAGAACTTTGAGATTCCTGAATGGAAGTGGGAGATGATCAGTATGGACTTCATTACTGGTCTACCAAGATCTCAAAAGCAACATGATTCGATGTGGGTGATTGTAGATAGGATGACCAAATCAACTTTATTCTTAGCAGTTAAGACAACCAACACTGTAGAGGAGTACGCCAAGTATACATCCAGGAGATTCTGAGGTCTCATGGAGTTACCTTTTTCATCATCTCAGATAGAAGAGTTCAATTTACCTCCCAATTATGGAAATCATTCTAGAAAGGATTGGGTACTAAAGTGAACTTGAGCG
Source organism: Solanum rostratum (assembly GCA_029948455.1). Taxonomy (NCBI): domain Eukaryota; kingdom Viridiplantae; phylum Streptophyta; class Magnoliopsida; order Solanales; family Solanaceae; genus Solanum; species Solanum rostratum. Next base: position 34,788,178 of record CM057050.1, on the reverse strand, counting down.
CATCCTTTCATCCACATACAGTCGGTCAGGTAGAGTGTATAATTCAAACATTAGAGGATATGTTGAGAGCTTATGTTCTTGATCTCAAGGGGAATTGGGATGATCACCTAATATTGATTGAATTTGCATATAACAATAGTTATCATGCAAGAATCCAAATAGATCCCTATGAATCCTTGAATGGGAGGAGATGTAAATCACTGATTGGGTGATTTGAGGTAGGAGAAGCGGAGTTAATTAGGCCTGATCCTGTACACCAATCGATGGAGAAGGTCCAAGTTATTAGAGAGAGATTAAAGACCACCTCGGGTCGCCAGAAATCTTATACTAACATGAGAAGAAGAGACTTAGAGTTTGAGGTAGATGATTAGGTGTATTTGAAAGTGTCACCTATGAAGGGTGTCATGAGATTTGGGAAGAAGGGAAAGTTGAGTCCATGCTATGTTGGACCGTATCAGATTGTAAAGAGGATTAGGAAGGTTGCTTATGAGTTAGAGTTGCCTTCTGGGTTAGATAGAGTCCATCCGGTATTCTATATGTCGATGACGAAGAAATCCTTGAGAGATCCTGCCTTGGTGATCACTGTTGATAGCATTGGAGCAAAGGATATCCTGTCTTACAAAGAGGTTCTGATTCAAATCCTTGATCGTTAGATTCGTAACTTGAGGAACAAAGAGATAGCCTCAGTCAAAGTCCCGTGGAGAAATCAATTCGTTGAGGAAGCCACATGGGAAGCTGAGGAAGAGATAAAGGCCAAATACCCAAACCTATTCATGCTAATGAGAGTGTTGAAGGTAAATTCCTTACCCTTCACTAAATTAATTTGATCTATTTCTTATGTGACTTTCTATTCTTAAGTTTCAGTAGTATTGATTGAGGTCGAGGAAGAATCCGGAGTTTGATTGATTGAGTTGAGTGTTGAGATGAGTCTTGAGTCTATTCATGCCTTGATATCCACCTTTACTCATTATTTGAGGACGAACGATCCAAAGGGGGAGATGATGTAATGTCCAGTAAAATTATCAAAATACGCCTAGAGGGAGGGTATGCACGTAATGCATATTCCAATGCCCGTATGGCCAATCTGAGGCTGGATTTGTGATCAACACGAAACATTTAATGGAAAAACGGTCTCGATCAATTTTGCAGCGACCCAATCAAAAGATAATTTTTTGATCCGAAGCGCAAAACAACGTTGGTGCATGATAGGAGCGCATCGTGCCTCTATCCTGGCCTGCACTTATATCTTTTTTGATTTTTTTTATGAGATTAAGAAAACTCGTTCAGAAAATATTTTTTGAAAATACGCAGTATGCGGGCTACTCCTTTTTTGAACAAAAAATTCAAAATTTTACGAGGGGCATTCCGATCTATTCCAAATCCCTCCTAATCTCTATACACAATCTAATTAGGTCATTTTGACGTAAAAAGGGTTTAAACCCCCATTCTAAGTCCTATTCCTATAATATAACAAGGCTAGGGCTTGAAGAAAGAGGGGAAGAGCTTGGGGTTGAGAAATTTGAGAGGAGATCCTTGATATGATTGATTGATAACTTCATCCCAGGTATGTAAGGCTAAACTAAAAGCATGAGATTTTTCTCTCATGTGCCCCATAGATGGTCATAGTGAGTCGATGGTTCGAAGAGTCTACATACATGATCCTTGATTGTTTTTCTTCAAATTTTATTTAAATTCTCATGTTTTCCTATGTTGATAATCATCGTAACCTTGTTTTCTTGAATTGAACATTTTCATTAAGAATTGCATAATCCTACATGACTATTTTTGAAAGCATGCATAATGAACTTAAGAATTGAGTCCAGAGCCTTGAGTTGAGATTATTGATTGTGATTGTGATAATAGAATGATGAGGAGTTGATAAAATTTGATATCCCTATGAGTCTCTATAAATGAACTCCACTGATGTGTCTATTTAGTTATTCCCTAATGATTGTTCTAATTCTTGAGTCATTGATGAGATTGATTGATGAAAGGGATAAAGTCCCTATGAGATGTTGATTGAAGAGAGGGCTAAAGTCCCTATGAGATATTGATTGATGAGAGAGTTAAAAACCCTATGAGATTGATTGATGATAGGACAAACGTCCCTATGAGTTGATTGGATGAATGATTTTATGAGCACCGAGTCATGGAAGGCATATCGAGCACCAAAAGAATGAGAGTTAGTCCGACTTGAACTCGTCAAACTACATCGCCAAAGGCAGGTGAGGCTTAGAACCATCACATATATTGTGGTTCCCTCTTGATTAGAAGTCCCTGAAAGCAATGGTGGACTTATTGACAACTAACTCCATATTGGGTGAGCCAATATGGTTTTGATTCGTTACCTACCTGGCAAGTTTGGAACTGTTGTGGCAACATCAGTGTGATTGTTATACATTCATTGGCTCATAAGTGATTGTTATCGGATAATAGAAACTTCCATAAATTTCATACCTTGAGTACTCTTAGTCGAGATGAAATGAGGTGAGATGAGATGAGTTCACAAGGTCTACATCCAATAAGTATCTTTAGAACTGTGTTGATGAGCTCCAGAAGGTGTTTTAGGTTATGCATGTGGATGATGTTGATAGAGTTGAATTGGCTGCCTACCAACTCAAAGGTATTGCAAAATTGTGGTTCGATTAGTGGAAGAAGGGTAGAGGAGAGGAAGCCCTAGTGCTGACTTGGGTAGTGTTCGAGAAAGCTTTCTTGGGGCGTTTCTTTACAAAGGAATGGAGGGAGGCCAAGGTATAAGAGTTTTTTAATCTAAAATAGGGCTCTATGACTGTGCAAGAGTATGGGTATAAGTTCACCCAGCTATCCCACTATGCTCCTGATATGGTTGTTGATATAAGAGAGAGAATGGGGTTATATGTTGATGGGCTGAACAAAGGGCCAAAGAATGATGGCAGGGGAGCTATGCTTATGAGTGATATGGATATTGGAAGGTTGATGACTTATGTACAACAAGCTGATGAGGAAAGACAACAAGACAGGGAAGAGTTTAGAAATAAAAGGGCCAAAGACATCCAACCATAAGGTTGGGAAGAGAGGGAATGGGAATTGTAAAAGGTTTCAGTCAAGGCCAGCACCATCATCTGCTAGTTCACTTGTGCCTAGAAACAGGAACGATTAGAGATCTTAGAATTTTGGAGCCCATGGATCTCATTCACAGGCTAGTGTGGCTCAAGGTTCATAAGATAAGCCAGCAGGTGGTAAGTGTGGCAGATTACACTTGGGGAGATGCCGTGAAGGGAATGATTCATGTTTCAAGTGTGGCCAAGTGGGTTACTTTCAGAGAGATTGTCCAAAGTGACCTGACCGGGCTCAATCTTCTACACTAGCCTCACAAGCTATAGGAACTTAAAAACGTGCTACATGAGGCGCAAGCAGAGCTACAAACCATTTGTATGCCATGGCTAGTCGCCAAGTTAGGAGAACTCCCCAGATGTTGTGAAGGGTATTATTCGAGTCTTTACTCTTTATTCCTATGTTTTGATGGATCCTAGTGCCATATTGTCATTTGTGTCTCCTTATGTGGCTAGTAGATTTGATAAAACTCCTGAGAGTCTTCTTGAACCCTTTGATGTTTCTACTCCAGTTGGTGAGTCTATTCTAGCTGAGAGAATTTATAGAGATTGTGTAGTGTCCATTCATCATAAAGATACTCGTGTTAATTTGATTGAGTTAGAATTGATTGATTTTGATGTGATCCTTGGCATGGATTTGCTTCATGCCTGTTATGCCACCATTAATTGTAGAGCCCAAACCGTTAAGTTCCAATTCCCGAAGGAACCGATCCTTGAGTGGAAGGGCGATTTTGTTGCACCTAAGGGTATTTTTATTACCTATGTTAGGGAAGTAAAGTTAATCTCCAAAGGTTGAATATATCACCTCGTGCGAGTTAAGCCTGATGATGTTGAGTCTCCTACTCTAGAGGTAGTCTCGATTGTCAAGGCCTTTCCTAAGTTGTATACAAAGTTTTCAAAGTGTGAGTTCTAGCTCAAGTCAGTAGCTTTCCTAGGCCATATAATTTTGGGTGATAGTATTCGTGTAGATGTCCAAAAGATAGAAGCGGTTAAGAACTAGCCCAGACTGCCCTCTCTAATGGACATAAGAAGTTTCATGGGGTTGGTAGGCTATTATCACATATATGTTGAGGGATTTTCTTGCTTATCTTTGCCATTGACTAAGTTGAATCAGAACAAGGTCATGTTTCAGTGTTCGGATAAATATGAGAAGAGCGTCCAAGAGTTGAAAACCCGACTGACTACTGAACCAGTTTTAATGTTACTTGATGGGACAGAAGATTTTGTGGTGTATTATGATGCGTCAAGAGTTGGGTTGGGTTGTGTGTTGATGCAGAAAGGAAAAGTGATAGCCTATGCTTCCAGAGAACTTAAAGTTTATGAGAGAAACTATCTTACGTATGATCTTGAGTTGGCAGCAGTGATGTTCGCACTTAAGATTTGGCGCCACTGCCTGCAGTATATCTTCAGTCAGAAAGAGCTCACCCTGTGGCATAGAAGATGGTTGGAGTTACTCAAGGATTATGACATGAGCATTCTTTACCACCCAGGTAAAACTAACATTTTTGCTGACGCTCTTAGAAGATTATTAATGGATAGCACTGCCTATGTTGAGGAAGGAAGGAAGGAGTTAGCTAAGGAAGTGCATAGATTGGCCCGATTTGGAGTTCAACTTGAAGCGAATGATGAGGGAGGAATCAATGTTCAGAACGGGTCTGCTTCATTTTTAGTAGCAGAAGTGAAAGAAAAGCAAGACGAATATCCTGTCCTACTTCAATACAAGAGGTTGTCCACAAACAGAAGGTGATGGTCTTCTCCAAAGGGGGAGATGGAGTGTTGAGATACCAAAGTAGATTCTGTGTTCCAGATTTTGATGGTGTTGAAGATAAAATATGGCTAAAGCCCACAACTCTAGATATTCCATTCATCCTAGATCTACCAAGATGTACCACGGCTCTAGGGTAGTCTATTGGTTGAGTGGAATGTAGAGGGATATTGTTGCGTTTGCAAGTGCTCGAATTTTCAACATGTCAAAGTTGAGCATCAAAGACCAAGTAGATTTGCCAGAACTTTGAGATTCCTGAATGGATGTGGGAGATGATCAACATGGACTTCATTACCGGTCTACCGTGATCCCAAAGGCAGAATAATTTGATATGGGTGATTATGGGTAGGATGACCAAATCAATTCACTTCATAGCAGTTAAGATGACCAACACTACAAACGAGTATGCCAAGTTGTACATCCGTGAGATTTTGAGGTTGCATGGAGTTTCCTTGTGTATCATTTCGGATAGAGGAGCTCAATTCACCGCAATTTCGAAGGTCTTTCCAGAAAGGGCTGGGTACTAAAGTGAATCTAAGTACTGCCTTTCATCCTCAGACGGATGGCCAAGCAGAACGTACAATTCAGACTTTAGAGGATATGTTGAGAGCTTGTGTCCTTGACTTTAAAGGAAATTGGGATGACCACTTACCACTGATCGAATTTTTATATAACAATAGTTATCATGCAAGTATTCGGATGGCCCCTATGAGGCTCTGTATGGGAGAAGATGTATAACACCAATTGGGTGGTTTGAGGTTGGAGAAGCCGAGTTGATTGGACCCCATCTTGTTTACCAGCCGATGGTGAAGGTAAAGGTTATTAAAGAGAGGTTGAATACTGAACAGAGTCACCAAAAATCTTAGACTGATGTGTGGAGGAGAGACTTAGAGTTCGAGATCAATGATTGGGTATACTTAAAAGTGTCGCCCATGAAGGGTGTCATTAGATTTTGGAAGAAGGGGAAGCTAAGTCCTTACCATATTGGCCCCTATCAGGTTGTGAAGAAAATTCGGAAGGTTCCTTATGAGTTAGAGTTACCTTCTGAGGTAGACACGATTCATCCAGTATTTCACGTCTCAATGTTAAAGAAATGCCTGAGAGATCCTACCTTGGTAATCCCTATTGAGAGTATTCGAGTGAAGGAGAACTTTTCTTATGGAGTGATTCCAATCTGAATCTTTGATCGTCAGGTTCGCAAGTTGAGAACAAAAGAGATTACCTCAGTAAGAGTCCCGTGGAGAAATGAATTCATGAAAGAAGCCACCTGGGAAGTTGAGGAAGATATGAAAGCTAAATAGCTGCAACTATTTGTGCCTGATGATGAAAATGTTGAAGGTAATATCCTTACTCATGATTTGAATTGATTTTTCTAATCCTTGAGTTAATGTGTCAATTCTTTAGTCTGAATAGCGATTGTTTAGATGGTTGATGGGTTGTCAGTTCGATCAGGTGAGTGAGTATTGAGTGGAGCCTTGATTGTCATTCGTGCCTTGATGTCCCTCCTTAATCATCATTTGAGGATGAATGATTAAAAGAGGGAGATAATGTAACACCCAGTAAGATTACCAAACTACTCCTAGATGAGGGATGTGCTCATAACGCATCTTCCCAAATCCCAATGGCAAATCCAAGGGTGGAAATATGATCAACATGCAAAATAGTGTGTAAAAATGATCTTAGTTGATTTTTAAAGCAATCGGATCAAAATATAATTTTTTTCGATGCCAAAACGCATTCCAGTAAGAGTGCACCACATGTCCTCGTCACGAACTTGTCGCGGATCCACACTTAGATGTGATCCTAATATTTTCTATGGGATCAGAAAAGTTGATCGAAAATATTTTAGCAAAACCCCCCAAAAATATACAAAGTCTGGGATGTGGAATTGGTACGCTAAAGTGTATTTTTTCAATTTTTTGTGAGGAGCATTCCAGACTTTTCCCAACCTTTTGTTAACTTAAAAAATGATCAAAATGGGTCATTTTGTGCATAAAAAAGGATTTTAATCCCCATTCCTAAGTCTTTCTAAGCTTCTAACAAAGACTAGGGCTAGAGAGAAGAGAATAGGAGCGAGAATTCAAGAGAATTGAGGAGAGTTCTTACAAGGTTGACTATCAAAGCTCCATACCAGGCATGTAAGGTAAACCTAAAACATGGGAATGTTCTTCCATGTGTCCCAATTGATGGTAATAGAGAGATTCTGAATGTGTTGAGTCTCTATGTATGCTTTCTTGAAAGGTTTTCTTATAAAATTTATATTCTAAGTATTTTACATGCTTGATGATTATCATAAACTTGCTTTTACTGATTAAATACTTTTTATGAGTTATTTCATAAAACCTATATGTTACTTTGTAAAACAATGCATGAATGAACCTAGGGATTGAATCTAATGTCTTAATTTGAGAATAGTGATTGTGATTGTGATGTGAGCATGATGAAAGGTTGATAGAACTTGATGGCCCCATGAGTAATCACAATTTAACTCTAGAGATTTGTCTAATTGACTTCCTCCTAATGATTGATCTAAGCTTGAGCTAGTGAATGAAAATTGAGTTGATGAGGTGATTAATATGATAGGCGGAAGGCCCATTTGAGATGGAGCTAATGAGTTGATGAGAGTATCTATGAGACTAATTGAGATGATATAGAGGCAGGTAGTAGAGATCATCAACAGGCACACCATTGAGGATCTGTTATAGTCAGCTGATTTAGTAAGCCTCTCTTACTTTGAGGGATCCTCAATATTTTTATTTAGCTATTAGACTCGGACTTTAGGATAGCTTTACTTTTCAGCTGAGGTAGCCATTGGTTTGTCATTGGCACCAATTGAAAGTGCTAGAGGTTTCATAGACTAGAGAGAGCTAAGTTGTTGATTTGAGATTATGTTGAGCTAGTTTCTTTCGTACTAGCCTTTTTATTTGATGTGATTATATAAGACTCAAATTGTCCACCATTTATTGTCCTTAGTATTACGCTAATTTGTTAGTTATGTTGATTGAATGAATGTGATGAGGCCGAGTGGTTCGCTTGGGGACTAACAATAGTCTCTGAGTGTCGGCCATATCTAGGGTACCCTACCCGGGCGTGACACTATCCTTAGGGCTAGGCAAATACTCAATCGAGTTCCCCATAGTAAAACACAATCTATTCCATATGAAAAATGGAAAGAGAGAAAGCCCAACCTTTGATACTTGAAAGTGTAAAGGTGTTTGACTAAGATCTAGATTCCAAAACCTAAAAGGAAAAAATAGGGGGAAAATGATTGATTGTGTGTTCATAGGATATGCTATGAATAATAAAGCATATCCACTTTTGTGCATAGATAAAAAAATCCTGACATTCATATTAATCGATAATTAAATCAAAAATGATATACTTGTATAAGAAAGAATATGAATCACCTAATGAAGGACCTAAATGACCTTGAGAGGAAACAAAGCAGAGCGATCATAATGAGGAAAATCCAAGGCTTAGCACATGTGAAATGACCTCTTCTCCCTTCGGATAAGATTTTGTAACATGTTTATTAGAAAATAAGCCTCAGAACTTCAGAGACACTATGACTTCTTCGAAAAACACAATATTGGACAGAGGAAGCCAATAGTGAGATTGTATCCGTAATGAATAATCATACATAGGAATTGGTTTATCTACCTACTGAAAATAAACCCTTTAGGATCCAAATGAATTTTTAAAAGAAAAGTGAAAGTTGATGGCACTATTGACAAATATAAAGTCAGGCTGGTTGTTAAAGAATTTAGACAATGTCAAGGTCTTAATTACTTTGATACATACACACCTGTAACTAGAATTACATCAATTCAAACGTTCATAGCACTAGCCACTGTGTACGGTTTAGAAATTCAACATATAAATGTCAAAATACCTTTCTTAAATGGTGATTTGGAGGAAGAAATTTATATGCAGCAACTAGAAGTGTTCATAGTTCGTGGAGATGAAAAAAGGTGTGTAGACTAGTTAAGTCATTTTATGGACTAAAACAAGTATCCAAACAATGACAAGAAAAATTTTACCATATAATGTTGTCAAAGAGTTTCAAAATTAACGAGTGTGACAAATTTGTTTACATTAAGAACACTTTAAATAAAATTGTCATTGTTGTCTTATATGTGGTTTATATGTGTAACACCCCAACTTTATTTTCTAAAAATTGAGCCATCTTTCATGTGATATACGATCTTAATTGAGCATAGATCTTAAAGTTAACTACTTAGAGTGAGAATAGAATTGGAGATGATAAAAGGATCTGTTACATCAAGTTAAGTCCAAAAGGTTTCTACCAATGAAGTTTTGTATGAGTTGATAGAAGGGTGAACTTCAAATGACCATATCTCCTAAAGTATAATGAGTTAGGTGACCCATAATATATCAGATTAAAGATCTTTGAATTATCTTTCCATCGCATCTTCTTTCACCTTAATCATAGTTTGGAGTAAACAGTTTTGACCATTTTTCTAGAGACCTGCAGAGCTGTCTGAAGGTCCGCGACGGCTCCACGACTCGGACCTATAGCGAACCCTTTCTGGATGAGCTAAGTGACGTCCATTTATTTTATTTTGAAGGTATTTTTATCCTAAAACCTTTGAGGGGTCTATTTAAGGTCTCAAAACGCATAAAACGTCAGTTTCATGAGTCAAAAACCTCTCCTTCACTCCTAAAGATAAAACGCTCAAGAATCATCAAGAAAGTCATCTAGTTAGAATCAAATTTCAAGATTCATCATCAAGGTGAATTGTTCATCATAAGCTTTAAGCAAATTTCTCTATCTATTCATGAATCCCTAATAGAATCTTAAATTATAACCTAGGGTTTCAAGAAAGTGAATTCAAGAATCCCAAGAAATAATTTCTTGATTCTTCTTTCCATGAATTAGGGTTCTTCATCAAGAACTCTAAAGATTCTAAGTCAAGAATTCAAGAATAAAAAAATAAGCTCTTCAAACAATGTCTTTCCAAGTTCTTCCACTATAAAAGAACTACCGAGATCGAGAATTTTATCCAAGAAATGAGTATTCATCAAATTTTGATTGTAATATCAAATTTCCAGGTATGTAAACCTAAACTAAAAGCATGAGACTGTTCTCTCATGTGCCCCATAGAGGTCATAAATGATTTGATGGTTGAAGAGTCTATATGCATGAATATTTGAGGGTTTCCATTGAAAAATTGATTTGAAGTTACATGTTTTCTATGTTGATGATCATCATAATATTTGTTTTCTTGAAGTTAAAATTTTTCATGAGATTTTTCATAACCCTATATGATTATTTGAAAAGCATGCATAATGAACTTAGGGGGATGAGTATAGAGCCTTGACGATGATGATGTCTGTGATGTTGTGATTGTGTTTCAAATTGATGAGAGTCTTAATGATGATGTTGATGAGAATGATGTTCAGGAGACTTAAAACTTGAAACTAAATTCTAAAAAGAATGTTTCAAGTCCATGATGTTGATTTTGATGTTGATGTTGATGAGACGAGTTGATGTTGATGTTGATGTCGATGTTGAGGTACTATGTCCTTATGGGAATGATGATGATGTATTATGTCCCTATGAGACTGATGATGAGTTACTATGTCCCTATGGGACTGATGAGGTTAATGTTTTATGAGCATGTCGAGTTGTGGAAGGAGTATTGGGCCTGGAAATGGGTGAGAGTAAGTCTAACTTGAATCATTAACTATATGACCCACGTAGGAAGAGAGGATTGAACCGCAATGCGGAAGACTCCTTTCTTATCCCAAAAGAGGACTGAGGTTTTTTTGTTGTGGATCCACTGAGGGTGATGTCCTTTACCTCGGGCAGGGTGCTGGATAGATGTGGCAACGACATTGCTTCGTTGTATCATCACGGGCTCATAGGTGATAGTTGTCGGTTAGAGAAACTCCTAGTGAGGTCTTACTTTGATAGTACTCTGAACTTAATACATGATCAAATAGGTCTTTTGAACGTAAAAAGGGTCTAAAATTTCATTCTAAGTCCTTTTTCTAACAATTGAACAAGACTGGTGCTTGAGAGAAGAGGGGAAGAGCTTGAGATGGAAGAATTCAAGAGAGAATAAGAGTTCTTAATTATGATGATGATGTGATGCCATTTCCTTTTAAGGTTATAGATGAGGAGGAGGAGTTAGAAAAATTTTGAGGAGTCTAATAGATAGGTAAATCATATTAGTATCTCCCGAGGTAAGATTTCATGGATGGAGGGTGTAAGCTGTTATGGTAGGCTTACATGTGCGATTGCTATTATGCGAGTGTATTAGAGTGATGAGGACGAGCAGTATTCTCTAAGTACATGTTACTACGGAGTGAGAGTTCTTGATTCTGATGTCATCTTACGCGTGCACTGACCTCCGGCTTGTTATGCCACTGTTGATGGTATGATGTAGAGTATCAAATTTTAGAGGTATAATTGCATATTTTGCAAGGAGAGGTAGTAGTTTGGGGGTTTCGTTGAAGGGGGAGATGATGAGTTCCTCCACATCCAAATAGTGATATTGATAATAGTAGACTGAGAGTGAGGGTGGATGAGAAGGAGTGAATATATCCTCAATGTAATATCGGTGTTAAACTGGTGTCATGATGGGATAGAGATAGGGATGAGGAAAGAGGTGAGATCGTATGATGCACAATAGATAGGTAAGAGTATGTTGGTGTGACTTTGAGTGAGAGTTCATTGATGGTGGAGGTATAAGTAAAAAGTAGGCTTGAAAAAATTCTAAGACATATTTTAAAGTTGTTAGGACAATAGGCTTGAATGGAATAAGAAGAGGTGGTTAGGTGGAGGTTTGAATAAGAGCTATGAGTTTGCATTGATAGTGTAGAGTGTCATAAAAAAGAGCACAATTGAGGTAGGGACTTGAGCATGAGAGTGTCCTCAGAGTCTTGTTTATATGACGATCCTATAATCGATTAGAGTTGATGGCTTCCTTTCTGAATTCAAAAGACTGATTGTCGAGGTGTTCAAATGATTCAAATTGATTGAGTTTCGATGTTCCATTCATGCTTGATAAAGAGAATGTAGGATGTAATTTCCTTACTCTTGATTTAAATTGAGTGTCTATTTCTGAGTTGATATGTCAATTCCTGAGTCTGAATAGAGATGGTTTGAGATTAATGAGGAGTAAGAGCTTGATTGATTGAGTGAATTTTGAGAAAAGCTCTGATTCTTATTCGTGTCTTGATGTCTACCTTTACTCATTATTCGAGGACGAATGATCCTAAGGGAGAGATAATGTAACACCCCAACTTATTTTTCTATAATTTGAGCCATCTTTCAAATGATGTACGATCTTCATTGAGAATCGATGTAAAAGTTAACTCCTTAGAGTGGGAATAGAATTGGAGATGATAAAAGGATCTATTATATCAAGTCAAATCCAAATAATTTCTACCGGTGAAGTTTTCGTATGAGTTGATAGAAGGTTCAACTTCAAATGACCATATCTCCTAAAGTATAATGAGTTAGGTGATCCTTAGTATATCAAATTAAAGATCTTTGAATTAGCTTTTCAACGCATCTTATTTCGCTTTAATTAGAGTTTGGAGGAGAAAGTTATGACCATTTTACTGGAGACCTGCAGAGCTGTCTGAAGGTCCACGACGGCTCCGCTACGCGGAACTATCGCGAACCCTTTCTGGATAAGCTAAGTGATGTCCCCTTATTTCATTTTGAGGGTATTTTTATCCTAAAGCCTTTGGGGGTCTATTTAAGGTCCCAAAACGCATAAAACGTCAATTTCATGAGTCAAAACACTCTCCTTCACTCTTAAACATAAAACGCTCAAGAATCATCAAGGAATTTATCAAGTTAGAATTAACATTCAAGATTCATCATCAAGGTGAATTATTCAGCATAAGCTTTAAGCAAATTTCTCTATCTATTCATGAATCCCTAATAGAATCTTAAATTATCACCTGGGTTTCAAGAAAGCGAACTCAGGAATCCCAAGAAAGGATTCCTTGATTTTTCTTTCCATGAATTAGGGCTCTTCATCAAGAACTCTAATGATTTTAAGTCAAGAATTCAAGAATAAAAAAGAAGCTCTTCAAACAATGTTTTTCCGAGTTCTTCCACTATAAAAGAACTACCGAGATCGAGGATTTTCTCCAAGAAATGAGTATTCATCAAATTTTGATTGTAATATCAAATTTCCAGGTATGTAAGGCTAAACTAAAAGCATGAGATTGTTTTCTCATATGCCCCATAGAGGTCATAGATGAGTTGATGGTTGAAGAGTCTACATGCATGAATATTTGTGGATTTTCATTGAAAATTTGATTTGAAATTACATGTTTTCTATGTTGATGATCATCGTACTATTTGTTTTCTTGAAGTTAACATTTTTCAAGAGATTTTGCATAGCCTTACATGATTATTTGAAAAGCATGCATAATGAACTTAGGGGGATGAGTCTACAACCTTGACGATGATGATGTCTGTTATGGTGTGATTGTGTTTCAAATTGATGAGAGTCTTGATGATGATGTTGATGAGAATAATGTTCATGAGTCTTAAAACTTGAAAGTAAATTCTAAAAAGAGTGTTTCGAGTCCATGATGTTGATTTTGATGTTAATGTTGATGAGACGAGTTGATGTTGATGTTGATGTTGAGATACTATGTCCCTATAGGACTGATGATGATGTATTATGTCCCTATGGGACTAATGATGAGGTACTATGTCCCTATGGGACTGATGATGTTAATGTTTTTTGAGCATGTCAAGTTCTGGGAGGAGTATTGAGCACCGAAATGGGTGAGAGTGAGTCCCACTTGAACCCATTAACTACGTGGCCCACATAGGAAGAGAAGATTGAACCGCAATGCGGATTGCTCCTTTCTTCTCCCAAAAGAGGACTGAGATTTGTTTCTTGTAGATCCACTAAGGTTGATGTCCTTTACCCCAGGCAGGGTACTGGATGGATGTGGCAACAACATCGCTTTGTTGTATCAACACCGGCTCATAGGTGATGGTTGTCGGTTAAAGACCCTCCTAGTGAGGTCTTACTTTGATAGTGCTCTGATGTTGATGTGATGCTATGAATTAAGTTTCCTTGAGTTGAGTTGAGTCGAATTTCCTCGAATTGAGTCGATTTGAGTTTCCTTGAGTTGAGTTGAGTTGAGTTGAGTTGAGTCGCGTTTCCTTAAGTTGAGTTGAGTCGAGTTTCCTTCGAGTTGAGTTAAGTTGAGTTGCGTTTCCTTGAGGTCAGTATGATATATTAATGATGTATTGAGGAGATGTTGATGGGTCATTTGTCTACTCTTTATTCTTTCTTTGTATGATATATTAATGATGTATTGAGGAGGTGTTGATGGGTCATTTGTCTACTCTTTATTCTTTCTTTGGATAGACATTTGACATTATGATGGAATATGATGTTGAGTTGATGTTATGCCTATATTATTCTGTCTGTTTCTTATCCATTCAGCTATTTTACATACCAGTACATTCCACGTACTGATGTCCCCTTCTGGGACTACATCGCTTTATGATGCAGAGGCAGATATTAGAGATCATTGACAGACACTTCGTTGAGGATCTATTCACATTCAGCTGATCGGTGAGACCTCCTTGTTTTCGGAGGATTTTCATATTATTATCATCTAGCTTGAGTAGTACTTTATTTTCCTTGAGTTAGGTAACCATGGCCTGTCATGGAGCCATCTAGATGTTTGAGTTAGAGGCTTCATAGACACTGAGTAGAGGATGTTATGTATTTTTTTTTCAACTCCTCTTTGTTGGAAATTAACATTTTGTATAAAGACTTGATTACTTTAATTATATTAAAGTCTTTTCCTTAAGGATGTTTCTTCCGCTGTTGAGTATGAGGTGATAATGAGGCCAAGTGGTTCACTTGGGGACTAGCAATAGCCTCTGAGTGCCGGCCACGCCAAGGGTATCCTCCCGGGGCGTGACAATATGTTAATAATGAGTAACGACAATGCTAATATAAACATATGCTTGCCAGTAAGTTTGATATGAAAGACCTAGAAGTTGCTAGCTCGATATTAGGAATTAAGATTAAAAAAACTCTTTGAGATCTGGCATTGTCCCAATCTCATTATATTTGGATGGTACTAGAAAAATTCAAGTACTTAAACTATAGAACTGCAAATGCCCAATTGATCTGAACCTTTATCTTGCGAAGAATAAAGGTGAAACTTTGTCTCAATTGGATTATACCAGAGTGCTGGGAATTTTAATGTACCTTATGAACTGTACGCGACTGGACATAGCTGTTCTCTAAGTAAATTGAGTCGATACATAAGTAATCCCAACAAAAATCATTAGAGGGAAATGAAATGGGTTATGGGGTATTTACAATACACTCAAACTTTGATTTGCTTTGTAACAAGTATCAAACAATTGTTGAAGGATATAATGATGCAAATTAGGTTACTGGGTCAACTGAAACTAAGTCCGCAAGTGGATACGTTTTTACTATTAGTAGAGGAGAAGTATCATGAAAAGCATCCAAACAAATACGTATAGCTTAATCCACAATCGAGGTTGACTTCATAGGATTAGACTAGGTTGGTGAAGAAGCTAAATGACTCCAAAATTTCTTAGAAGATATTTTATTTGGCGCAAATCAATGGCTCCTATATGCATACTATAACGCCCAGTAAAATTATCAAAATACATCTAGAGGGAGGGTATGCGCAACACACCTTCCAATGCTTATATGGAAAATTCGAGGCCGGATTTGTGATCAGCACAAAAAATTGAGTGGGAAAATGGTTTCGGTCGATTTTTAGAGTGACCCGATCAAAAGATGATTTTCTGATCAAAATCGCAAAAACGTGTTCGTGCACTGCAGTAGAGCGTCGCACCTCCATCGCGGACCAACACTTATATATTTTTCTGAAAATTTTCGACGGGATTGAGAAAACTCATTCAAAAACCTTTTCTAAAAATACACTATGTGCAACCAGTCCGCATCGCGAACTTGGTCTTTTCTAAGTTGAAAATTTCTAAATTATTACGAGGGGCATTCTGGTAAATTTCCCATCCATCTTAAACTCTATACACGATCTAATAAGGTCATTATGACGTAAAACATGTCTAAAATCCCCATTTTAAGTCCTACTCCATAATATAACAAGGCTAGGGCTTGAGGAAAGAGGAGAAGAGCTTGAGTTGAGAGATTTGAGGAGAAATCTATGACGTGATGGATTGATAGCTGCATCCCAGGTATTTAAGGCTAAACTATAAGCATGAGATTGTTCTCTCATATTCCCCATAGATGGTCATAGATGAGTTGATGATTTGGGGAGTCTACATGCATGATCCTTGATGGTTCTTCTTAAATTTTTTTTTTTGAAATTACATATTTTCTATGCTGATGATCATCATATTATTTGTTTCCTTAAATGGAACATTTTCATGAGCATTTGCATAACCCTACATGATTAATTTAAAAAGCATGCACAATGAACTTAAGAATTTAGTCTAAAGCCTTGAGTTGAGATTGTTGATTGTGATGAGAGAATGATGATGAGTTAATAGAATTTGATTGTCTTATGAGTCTCTATAAATGAACTCCACCAATGTGTCTATTATATTACTTCCTAATGATTATTCTAAATCTTGAGTCATTGATGAGATTGATCGATGAAAGGGTTAAAGTCCCTATGAGATTGATTGATGAAAGGGTTAAAGTTCCTATGAGATTGATTGATGAAAGGGTTAAAGTCCCTATAAGATTGATTGATGAAAGGGTTAAAGTCCCTATGAGATTGATTGATGAAAAGGTTAGAGTCCTAATGAGTTGAATGATGACAGGGTTAGAGTCCCTATCAGATACCGATTGATGATGGGGTTCGAGTCCTTATGAGATTGGTTGAGATGGAGATTTTATGAGCATTGAGTCATGGTAGGAGTATCAATCATCGAAAGAGGGATAGTTAGTCTGACTCGAACTCGTCAAACTACGTCTCCAAACGTAGGTGAGCTTAGGACCATTACATATATTATGTTTTTTCGTGAGTAACAGTTCCTCAAACAATAGCGGAGTTATTGAAAATTAACTCCATATTGGGTGAGCTGATATGATTTCGGAGCCTCCATTACCTTGCAAGTTTAGAACAATTGTGGCAACATCAGTAAGATTGTTGTACATTCACTGGCACATAAGTAATTGTTGTCGGATAAGAGAAACTCCCATAAATTTCCTACCTTGAGTACTCTGAGTTGAGATGAGATGAGATGAGGCGAGAGGAGGTGAGCTCCTTTGAGATGAGTCTCAGATGATTGATGAGTTTGAGTTGTTGATGGGTCACTTGTCTACTCTTTATTCTTGCATACATTACATTTGAAGATTTGATATTATTTGATGATTACTTTTAGTTGATGTTGTTTCCATATTATTCTACCTGTTTCACTCAGCTATTTTACATACTAGTACATTCCAAGTACTAATGTCCCTTTTGGACTGCATTATTTTATGATGCAGAGGCAGGTACTCGAGATCGTCAACAGGTGCTTCGTTGAAGTTTTGAGATTCGCAACTGATTTGGTGAGCCTCCCCTACTCCCGAGGATCCACTATGATAATTTCATCTTACTTTAGAGTTATATTTTCGACTATTCTCTTATTTTGATATGGGTAGCCATGGGTCTGTCATTGGCACCACATGATCAATGTAGAGGCTTCATAGACGATGGTTGAGTGTTGATGTTGAGATTGTGAGCTAGTTCTTTCTACTAGCCTTCATTATTTTATATATTCTTTTGAACTTAAGATGAGATGTGTCCATTACTTACTTACATTTTTTTGCTGTTCAGTAGAGTTTATTTGATTGAATGATGTGATGAGACTAAGTGGTTTGCTTGTGGACTACCAGTGGTCTCTAGGTGCCAACCATTCCAATGGTACCCTTCCGGGGCGTGATAAACTTGGTATTAGTGCACTGAGTTCAAGTATCTTAAGGAGTCTATGAAGCCGTGTCTAGTAGAGTCTTATTTATGGATGTGTTGTCGACCACATTTCATAAGCAGGAGGCTATAGGACATTAGGATTGATTTCACTCTTCGTGCTATCCCAATTCGTGCGATAGAGTTAAATTCTATGAAAGCTCTTTTCTAATTCGTGCTCTACGCGTGTAGAATTGATAACATGCCTCCTAGATGAGCCGTCAGAAGAAGGGGACGTCCTGCCAGGCAAGCTATGAACTGAGCCTCAAGTACCCGAGGAGCCTGTGGATCAAGGTGTCCCTGTTAAACAACCCCTCAAGATGAGGTCTCTAATGCTGTGCTATGCCGGGCTATTCGATCAAGCTCTAGCCCAGGCTGTCTAAGCACCTGTTGTGAGACAAGGAGTAGGTAGACCAGATTCTCATGAAATCTCTAAAATTCGAGAATTTCTGAGGATGAATCCGCCTGAGTTCACGGGGTCGGCATCCACTGAAGACCCTGAGAACTATATGGAGGAACTTGAGAAGATGTTCCAAAAGATGCATGTGGCTGATGCTGACAGGGTTGAGCTGGCTGCTAAGCAACTTAAGGGAGTGGCTAGACTGTGGTTCGACCAGTGGAAGAAGAGTAGAAGGGATGATGCTCCATGTTTAACTTGGGCAGTGTTTGAGGAAGCCTTCTTGGGGCGCTTCTTCCCAAGAAAGAAAATAGAAGCTAAGGTGAGAGAGTTCCTAAATCTGAAACAAGGCTCTATGACTGTGCAAGAGTATTGTTTAAAGTTCATGCAGCTATCTCGCTATGCTCTGGATATGGTTGCTAACATAAGGGGAAGGATAGGGATGTATGTTAATGGGTTGAATAGAGGACCCAAGAGACATGGGAGGGGAGCAATGCTTGTGAGTGATATGGACATCGGGAGACTGATGATGTTTGTGCAACAAGATGATGAGGAGAGACAGCATGATAGGGAAGTGTTCAAGCGTAAGAAAGCTAAGACATCCAACCATGAGTTTTGGAGGAAAGGTAATGGTAACCAAATTCCAGCACCATCTATTACTACACCTGTGCCTAGAGGCAGGTATGATTAGAGGTCTCCGAATTTGGGAAATCATGGACCTCCGTTGCAAGCTAGTGTGGCTCAAGGTTCGCGAGGTAAGCCACCGTGTGATAAGTGTGGAAAGATGCACTTGGGAAGATGTCGTGACGGGAATGATGTGTGTTATAGATGTGGCCAAGCAGGTCACTACTAGAGAGATTGTCCAAAGGGGACTAACCGGGCTCAATCTACTACATTAGCCCCGCCAATTAGAGGAAACCAGAGGGCCACTACATCAGGTGCAGATAAAATGACAAACCGCTTGTATGCCATGGGTAGTCGCCAAGATCAGGAGAACTCCGTAGATGTTGTGATGGGTATGATTCGAGTCCTTACTTTTGGCTGTTATGTTTTGATGGATCTAGGTTCCACATTGTCATTTGTAACTCCTTATGTGGCCAGTATATTTGATAAAACCCTTGAGAGTCTTCTTGAACCCTTTGATGTTTCTACTCCAGTGGGTGAGTCAATTCGAGCTGAGAGAATTTATAGAGCTTGTGTAGTGTCCATCCATCATAAGGATACGCTTGTTGATTTGGTTGAGTTGGAGATGGTTGATTTTGATGTGATTCTTGGCATGGATTGGCTTCACGCCTGTTATGCCGCTGTTGGTTGTAGATCCCGAACCATTAAGTTCCAATTTCCTAAAGAACCGGTTCTTGAGTGGAATGGTGATTTTGTTGCACCTGGAGGAAAGTTTATTTCATATCTTAGAGCCAAAAAGTTGATTTCCAAAGGTTGTATCTATCACCTCGTGCGAGTTAAATCTGATGATGTTGAGTCCCCAACTCTTGAGTCAGTCCCAGTTGTTAATGAGTTTCCAGAAGTATTTCCAGATGATCTCCTTAGAGTCCCTCCTGATAGGGAGATTGACTTTGGCATTGATGTTCTTCCCGACACCCAGCCTATTTCGATTCCACATTATAAGATGGCCTGCTCTGAGTTGAAAGATCAACTAAAAGATTTTCTAGAGAAGGGCTTTATTAGGCCAAGTTTTTCACCTTGGGGTGCTCCTGTTCTATTCTTTCGAAAGAAAGATGGGTCCCTTAGAATGTGCATCGACTACAGGAAACTGAACAAGGTCACGATAAAGAATAAATATCATCTCCCAAGTATAGATTATTTGTTTGACCAACTTCAGGGCGCCTCTTGTTTCTCCAAGATAGACCTCAGATCTGGCTACCACTAGTTAAAGGTGAGGGAATGCTGTATTCCAAAGACAATCTTTAGGACTAGATATGGCCATTTGGAGTTCTTGGTCGTGTCCTTTTTGTTGAAGAATGCACCTATAGCCTTTTATGGACTTGATGAATAGAGTATTCAGACAATATATTGATATGTTTGTGATTATTTTTATCGATTACATTTTAGTGTATTCGAGAAGTAAGGAGGAGAATACTAACCCCCTAAGAGTAGTCGTCCAAACTCTTAAGGACCATGAGTTCAATGCGAAATTCTCAAAGTGTGAATTTTGGCTTAAGTCAGCGGCTTTCCTAGACCATGTTATTTTTGGTGATGGTATTCGAGTGGATTCCTAAAAGATTAAAGCGGTTAAAAATTGGCCCCGACCAACCACTCCGACTGACATTAGAAGTTTCTTGGGGTTGGTAGGCCACCACCGCTGATTTATGGAGGGATTTTCTGCCCTATCCATGCCATTGACTATATTGACTCAGAAAAAAAGGTCAAGTTTCAGTGGTCCGAGGAATGTGAGACGAATTTCAAAAAGTTGAAAGCAAGGTTAACTACTACACCAGTCCTAACCTTACCTGATATGATGGAGGACTGTGTAAGTTACTATGATGATTTGACGTTGGATTGGGATGTGTATTGATGCAGAGGGGGAAGGTGATAGCCTATGCTTCCAGTCAACTCAAGGTTCATGAGAGGAACTATCCAACCCATGATCTCGAGTTGGTAGCAGTGGTATTTGCACTTAAATTCTGGCGCCACTACTTGTATGGAGTGCATGTGGATGTGTTCACTGACCACAAGAGTTTGAAGTATGTTTTCAGTTAGAAAGAGCTCAACCTGCGACTGAGGAGATGGTTAGATTTGCTTAAGGACTATGACATCAGCATTCACTACCACCTAGGTAAAGCTAATGTTGTTGCTGACACTCTTAGTAGGTTGTCAATGGGTAGCACAACCTATGTACAGGGAGGAAAGAAGGAATTAGCCAAGGAAGTGCATCGATTGGCTCGATTGAAAGTTCAACTTGAGGGGAATGATGAAGGAGGAGTTAATTTTCAGAATGGGTCTGCTTCATCCTTAATGGCAGAAGTCAAAGGAAAGCAAGACCAAGATCATGTCATGCTCCAACTGAAGGAGGTTGTTCATAAACAAAAAGTGATGGTCTTCTCCAAAGGGGAAGATGGTGTGTTGAGGTAACAAAGTAAATTGTGTGTCCCAGATGTTGATGGCATTCGAGAAAGAATCATGGAGGAATCCCATAGCACTAGATATTTCATTCATCCTGGCTCTACCAAGATATACCACGACTTGAGAGAGGTCTATTGGTGGGGTGGAATAAAGAGGGATATTGCTGAGTTCGTTTCTAAATGCCCGAATCGCCAACAAGTGAAGGTTGAGCATCAAAGGCCATGTGGATTAGCTCAGAACTTTGAGATTCCAGAATGGAAATGGGAGATGATTAATATGGACTTTATTACTAGTCTACCAAGGTTCTGAAAGCAACATGATTCGTTATGGGTTATTCTAGATAGGATGACTAAAGCAGCTCACTTCTTGGCAGTTAAGACAATTAACATTACGGAGGAGTACACCAAGTTGTACATCCAAGAGATTGTGAGGTTGCATGGGTTTCGTTGCCCATCATCTCAGACAGAGGAGCTCAATTCACCTACCAATTTTAGAGATCATTCCAAAACAGATTGGGTACTAAGGTAAACCTGAGCACAACCTTTCATCCATAGACGGATGGTCAGTAGAGCATACAATTCAAAAGTTAGAGGATATGTTGAGAGCTTGTGTTCTTGAGCTCAAGGGGAATTAGGATGATCACCTACCATTGATTGAATTTTCATATAACAATAGTTATCATGTGAGCATTCAAATGACTCCTTACGAAGCCTTGTATGGGAGGAGATGTAGATCACCAATTGGATGGTTTAAGGTTGGAGAAGTGGAGTTGATTGGGCCTGATCATGTCCACCAATTGACGGAGAAGGTCAAGGTCATTAGAGAGAGATTAAAGACTACCCAGATTTTCCAAAACTCTTATACTGATGTGAGGAGAAGAGACTTCGAGTTCGAGGTAGATGATTGGGTGTATTTGAAAGTGTTACCTATGAAGAGCATCCTAATATTTGGGAAGGAAAGTTGAGTCCACGCTATGTTGGACCATATCAAATTGTAAAGAGGATTGGGAAGTTTGCTTATCAATTAGAGTTGCCTTCTGAGTTAGATGGAGTAACATTTGGTATTCCATGTGTCGATGTTAAAGAAATGCTTGGGAGACCCTGCCTTGGTGATCCATGTTGATAGCATTAGAGTGAAAGATAGCATATCTTGCGAAGAAGTTCCAGTTCAAATCCTTGATTGCAGATTTGTAAGTTCAGGAAAAAAAGATAGCCTCAGTCAAAGTCCTGTTGAGAAATCAATCCATTGAGGAAGCCACATGGGAAGCTGAGCAAGAGATAAAGGACAAACATCCACACCTATTCGTTCCAAATGATGAGAGTGTTGAAGGTAAATCTCTTACCTTTCTCTAAATTTTATGTATCTATTATTGATGTGACATTCTATTCGTAAGTCTGAGTAGTATTGATTGAGGTCGAGGAAAAGTCAAGAGTTTGACTGATTGAGTTGAGTGTTGAGATGAGTTTTGAGTCTATTTGTGCCTTGATATCCACCTATGCTCATCATTCGAGGATGAATGATCCTAAGGGGAGATGATATAATGCCCAATAAAATTACAAAAATACCTCTAGAGGGAGGGTATGCGCGTAAAGCATCTTCTAATGCTCGTATGGAAAATTTGAGGTTGGATTTGAGATCAACGCGAAACATTGAGTGGGAAAATTATATCAGTCGATTTTTAGAGCGACCCGATCAAAAAATAATTTTTAGATCAAAATTGCAAAACAATGTGGTGTGCAATAGGAGCGCGTCGCGCCTCCATCAAAGACCAACACATATATTTTTCTGAAAAGTTTCAATGTGATTGAGAAAACTCGTTCAAAAATATTTTCTAAAAATACACTGTGCACGACCAGTCCGCGTCGCGGACTTGGTCTTTTATGAGTTGAAAATTTCTAAATTATTATGAGGGGCATTCTGATCAATTCCCCACCCCTCTTAAACTCTATACATGATCTAATAAGGTCATTTTGGCTTAAAATGGATCTAAAATCCCCATTATAAGTCCTACTCCATAATCTAACAAGGTTAAGGTTTGCGAAAGAGGAGAAGAGCTTGAGTTGAGAGATTTGAGGAGAAATCTTTGACGTGATGGATTGATAGCTGCATCCCAGGTACGTAAGGCTAAACTAAAGCATGAGATTGTTCTCTCATGTGCCCCATAGATGGTCATAGATGAGTTGATGATTTGGAGAGTCTACATACATGATCCTTGATGGTTTTTCTTAAAATTTTATTCTAAATTACAATATTTCTATGTTGATGATCATCATTCTATTTGTTTCCTTAAATTGAACATTTTCATGAAAATTTACATAACCCACATGATTAATTTGAAAAGCATGCATAATGAACTTAAGAATTGAGTCTAGAGCCTTGAGTTGAGATTGTTGATTGTAGTGAGAGAACGATGATGAGTTAATAGAATTTGATTGTCTTATGAGTCTCTATAAATGAACTCAACCGATGTGTCTTTTAGTTTGCTTCCTAATGATTATTCTAAGCCTTGAGTCATTGATAAGATTGATCAATGAAAGGGTTAAAGTCCCTACGAGATTATTGATGAAAGGGTTAAAGTCCCTACGAGATTGATTGATGAAAGGGTTAAAGTCCCTATGAAATTGATTGATGAAAGGGTTAAAGTCCCTATGAGATTGACTGATTAAATGGTTAGAGTCCCTATGAGTTGAATGACGATAAGGTTAGAGTCCCTATCAGATACCGATCGATGACGGGGTTTGAGTCCCTATGAGATTGGTTGAGATGGAGGTTTTATGAGCATTGAGTCATGGGAGGAGCATCGAGAGAGAGTTAGTCTGACTCGAACTGGTCAAATTTTATCGCCAAACGTAGGTGAGGCTTAGGACCATCACATATATTATGGTTCCCTCGTAAGTAATAGTCCTTGAGACAATAGCGGACTTATTGACAATTGACTCTATATTAGGTTAACTAATATGGTTTCGGAGCATTCTCTGCCTGGCAAGTTCGGAATGGTTGTGGCAACATTAGCGAGATTGTTGTACATTCACTAGCTCATAAGTGATTATTATCAGATAAGAGAAACACCCATAAATTTAATACCTTGAGTACTCTGAGTTGAGTTGAGATGAGATGAGATGAGAGGAGGTGAGTTGAAATAAGATGATGTGAGACTTGAGGAGGTGAGCTCCTTTGAGATGAGTCTGAGATGATTGATGAGTTTGAGTTCTTGATGGTTCACTTGTCTACTCTTTATTCTTGCATAGATAGACATTCGACGATTTGATTTTATTTGATGAGCACTTTGAGTTGATGTTGTTTCCATATTATTCTACCTGTTTCTATTTCACTCAGCTATTGTACATGCCAGTATATTCCAAGTACTAATGTTCCTTTTGGATTGCATTATTTTATGATGCAGAGGTAGGTACTCGAGATAGTCAATAGGCGCTCTGTTGAAGTTCTGAGATTCGCAACTGATTTGTTGAGCCTCTCCTACTCCGGAGGATCCACTATGATAATTTCATCTTTCTTTAGAGTTAGATTTTGGACTATTCTTTTATTTTAATTTGGGAACATGGGTCTTTCATTGGCACCACATGAGCAATAATAGAGGCTTCATAGACGATGATTGAGCATTGATGTTGAGATTGTGAGCTAATTCTTTCTACTAGTCTTCTTTTTCATATATATTCTTTTGAGACTTTAGATGAGATGTGTCCATTACTTACTTACATTTTTTGTTGTTCAGTAGATTTTATTTGATTGAATGATGTGATGAGGCTAAGTGGTTTGCTTGGGAACTAGCAATAGTCTTTAGGTGCAGGCCACGCCGAAGGTACCCTCCCGGTGGGTGACACATACGTTGTGATAGTCAAGTGGAAATACAAAGAGCTAGGAGCGTAATATATAAGAATAAGTCTTGTCACATACAACGAAGACACAATATCATTGGACAATTACTCTCCAGGGGAATTATCACAATTGACTATGTAATGTCAAAGGATAATTTGTTGAATCCACTTACAATAGGTATTCCTGTTAAATGAATGTATGCCCTTTATGCCTCTTCACATACTTCGCTTCACCTGGTGTGGTGTTATGAACCTAGTTGTATTTAGCATCATCAAAACTGCTAAAGTCTAACATGGAATCAATATCCTCACTGAGGTTTGTCTCACCACATGAGATTAACCTAATCTTAGTACTTAAATTTGCCCGCCATGTCGAAGATTTTCTAAATTCAATTTAACTCTGGTCCATAACAACAAGATTCATACAAGAGTGGCTTTGTAACCTATAATAGCTCAGGCCCCTAGTGTTTAAGGCGGAGGATGTGATGATATCATTAATTATTGTTGCATAACATTGAAGCTTGAGGAAAGATATACAGAATGTTAGCATACAAAGGATTTTCCTGAGGACTAAAATTCCTTCTGTAAAGGACAATTTGGTGCGCTAAGATTCCATCTTTGTGGAGTCTGGAGAAGGTTTGGACTAGAATATTCTATTTTTTTGCATTCTTTCCCTACATTTTTGCAAGAGGTTGTTTCCATCGCCCGAACCTGTGACCTCCTTATCATATTGCAACTTTACCAACCATGTCAAAGCTTTCATTACATTACATTATGTTACTAAAACAGGTATATTTAGATTATATACACACAATAAAATTATTATTCCTTTATAATGCTGTAATGCCTTCTTGATAACATTAATCTATATTGAGAAAGCGAAAAGGCTATACATATGAAGTTAGTGAAGCTAAAATATATTCAAGTTGATAGTTGGGAGTATTTATCATGGTAACTAATGATAAATACAAGTGGAACTTTCTGTATGCATAGATATTCATTATTACTCTAATGTTACATATTATCCTTTATTTAAGTATTGAATATTCCTTTCTCTATTTTTTATAACCATATTGTCTGAATTAGCTTAAACAAGCCGTGTGAGATTTATCTATCATTGAAAAAGATATTTAACGAAACATTAATCAAAATTACTTTGTATATCTTTTTAAGTTTCTTAATTAGCTGATACTCTATTAATTTGAACGATAAGAATATTCTGTGATAAATTATTTGATGAAACGACAATTATCAATTTTTAGAATACATATTTTTGCCAGATATCATATGTTTCCCAAAAGATAAGCTTTGGCAACACTAATTCAAGCCATACAAACCTCCCAAAAAGTGAACCATTCTTTCAAAGATTTTCAGTCGCTACAATACAAACGATGTAGCCAGTAAAATAGAAAATCCTCTAAATCTTATCCATGCCTATTGTTTTCCATTTACTCATTTCCCATTTTGAAAATATTAAAGAATTAGAATTTCAAAATATTTTACAATAAAATAGAGTCAAATAAAACACATCTTTCAAAAAAAAATTACTAGTCAAATTAGATACTCTACATTTACAATCTTTCCTTTTATATCTTTCATAAAAGAGAAAAGAAAGAAAAATGCTTAATCCCAATGTTAATAATTATCCCAAAAGAAATGTTGGCCTTTGCTATTAAAATAAAACAAGGGCAGAATCTCATAAACATTAGTTATGGAGAAAAATAGATAAATACTATTAATATAAATTGAGTAGAATTTTACCATATGAGCTTGATCAATGTTGCTTAGTTCCTTTTGCATCTGAGACTGAGTGGCCATTTGAGCTCCACAGCTGCTGACGGACAAAACAAGGAAAAAGGTCAAAAATAGTCTTATGCAGCGCACAACTTGTCTATTTTACCACTCCATCTTGATTAATTGGTTTTTAGTATTAGATTTTGAAAATAAGTAATTAATGCTAATTAAAATTTAGACAAAGAAAAATGTAATTATTTTTTCTTGATATATTAAAAGTGAAAAATAAATATCAAAATTTATTATTAAATTAATAAATAAAATTAAATAGAATGAAAACTAATAAACTTAAGGCAATAAAACTGTGATTCCAAAATAAATAAATAAATAAATAATAGATGACTCATATTTGGATTTGACTCCCCTCCATTACACTTTCTCTCCATTTCGTCAAGTGCACTTCTAGATGGGAGACATGTGTCCTATTCAATTTTTAAAGTTTAAAATTACATTATATTAACAAATATTAAAATCATAGTTAAGTAAACAAATTTTAGAAAACTACTCTCCAAATTGGGTAATAACGAGATATTTTACATAAGTTTTACTATCAATAAAATATTATTATGTTTATCTTCTATTTTAATTAATTATTAAACTACATGATATTTAAGATGAGAATCGACTAAATAATTTTTTATGTGAGGAATGAGGCAGATCACATTCAGCACTTGAAGACTATACTTCAAAGGTTGAGAGAAGAGAAGTTACATGCTAAATTCTTCAACTGTAAATTTTGGCTAGAGTCAGTATCTTTCTACGGGCATGTGGTGAAAAAGGATTGCATCATGGTAAATTCAGTGAACTGACAGTCGTGCGGTATTGCGTGAGACCAACTTTTGTGATGGAGATTAGGAGTTTTACTAATTTGGCAAGGTATTACAAGAGATTTGTTCAGGGATGCTCTATTATTGTAGCTCCATTGACCTGACTCACCCAGAAGGAGGTATGATTTTTTGTTGACCTAGGAGTGTGAGATGAGCTTCCAGAAGCTCAAAGAGTTGTTTACTTCAACACCTATTCTAGCACTGCCCGTGAAGGGTGTACCCTTTGTGATTTATTGTGATGCGCCTGGTGTGGGTTTGGGTGGTGTATTGATGCAAAAGGGGAGAATTATGGAATATGTTTCATGCCAGTTGAAGGTGCATGAGAAAAACTACCCCACCTATGATCTAGAGTTAAGGACATGGTATTTATGCTGAAGTTGCGGATATATGGGGTGCATTGTAAGATATTTACGGATCATCACAACCTCAAATATATATTCTCTTAGCCATATTTGAACATGAGGCAACGTAGGTAGTTAGAACTATTGAACGATTATGACATCACCATTCTATGTCATTCGGCCAAGGCCAATATGGTAACTGATGCTTTGAGATGGAAGGCTTCTAATAAGGATAGGTTGGCATTTTTTAGGATGGAGGATATTCCCTTGGCTTAGAGGTTCAGTCCCTGGCTCGCCAATTGATCTGACTTAATATTTCTCTACCTCACCGTGTATTGGTCTTTGTTGAGGCTAGATCTTCCTTGATGGACCAGATCCATGCTCACTGGTTTGATGATGATAATCTATGTACAATTTGGGACAAGGTGTTGAAGGGTGTAGCCAAGTCAGCTTCTCTTGACCCAGCGGGTGTTTTAAGGACCAATGGGTGCATTTGTATACCTAAGGTAGGTTATTGGGTGTGTATGATCATAGAGGAGGCACATTGTGCCAAGTATTCCATTCACTTAGAAGTGGCCAAGATGATCCATGATTTGAAGAAATATTATTCATAGTGTGGGAGGAAGATGGACATTATAGAGTACGTGTCTAAGTGTTTGAATTGCCAACAGTTGAAAGATGCGTATTAAAGGGAGATTTGATATAGAGGATGTCCATTCCCGAGTGAAAACGGGAATGTATTGCCATGGATTTTGTGATTAGATTATGTGTGACATTGGGTAAGTTTGACCCAAAGTTTTGTGATTGAAGATAGATTGACTAAATCAGCTTATTTCATTCCAATGAGAACTAGTTACAATCTGGAGCAGTTGGCTAGGATTTACAACCCTGAGATCATTAGCTTCCACGAGGTACTTATCACTATCATGTAAGATCAGGTTTGGGGTTCACTTCTCATTTTTGAGGACCCTACAACATCGATTGGGTACTTTATTGGACTTGAGTTTAGCCTTTCATCCCGTGACTGGTGGACAGTCTGAGAGGACTATACAGGTACCATAGGATATGCTTTGAGCCTGTGTGATAGACTTTGGAAGCCCTGAGGGCATGTTGGTCTTTTTGAGTTTTGACTACTTTAGTTACATTTCATCGGGTTCCGAGTCAAGGAGAACTCAGATTCAGTTTTTAATAATTTAATTGATTCTGAAACGCCAAATTTTATAGGGTAGCATGTAGGTTGTGTGAACGGGTTTTCAAACGAATCCCAAGAGTTTGATCAGAGACTTAGATATTTTTCCAAGTATCTAATATTTGGTGCTACAGGTCTCACTTAAGCAGACCAGGTTCCACTAAAGCAACCACCCCGTTTTGGGTAGGGTTCGCTTAAGTTGATCAGCTCCTGCTAAAGCGAAGGGGTGTGAGGTTCAATTAAGTGAACTAGATTTCGCTAATGTGAACCATTCGATCTTCACTTAAGTAACCCCTTGGTCGCTTTTTCTATATTTGAAACTGGTTCGCCAGACTAAATATCAGAAAAATACCCTATTTTCATCATTTTTGAAAATTGGATCTTTGAGGGGTGATTTTCAAAGGGAATATTCAAGGAACTAATTGGGTAAGTAATTTTCAACCTAATACCTTCAATTACCATCAATATTAGGAGATTTCAACTAGAATTTCTTTGTTTTAACTTAAGTTTTTGGAGACTTTTGTAGACACATAAATTTTATTAGATTAAATTCATATGTATCTTTGTTTTAAATCCATATTCATTTGGGTTGAATGATTAATTTGGGCTTAAAAGAATATATAAAATCTATTTTATTAAGTTCAAGTCCAAGGTCCATCTCACCTTGAAGTCCAAATCCATGCCACAAGATTAGAAAAATTGTTCGGAGAATTTTCAGCGAAACACCCCAAAAATACATAGGGTCCGCATCGCGGACCCCGTATCTTGAAGCAAATGTTTTTTCTTTAATTTCGTGAGGGGAATTCCAGACCTTTCCCAACCCCTCCTAAACTCAAAACACGATCAAAATGGGTCGTTTTGAGCGTAAAAAGGGTTTTAAATCCCATTCTAAGTCCTTTCTAAGTTATTGAAAAAGACTAGGGCTAAAGAGAAGAGAAGAGGAGCGAGACATTGAGAAGTTCGAGGAGAATTCTTTGAGGTGAATTATCCAAAAGCTTCACATTAGGTATGCAAGGCTAAACTAAAGCATGGGATTGTTCTCCTATGTGCCCTACTAATGGTAATAGAGGAGTTGAGAGTCCATGAGTCCCCATACATGTTTTTGAAATGCTTTCTTGATTATTTTCTTGAAAATTATCTCTTATTACATGTATTTTCATATGTTGATGATCATCACAAACTTGTTTTCTTGAATTAAATACTTTTCTTGAGATATTGTATAAACCCTACAAGTTGATTTATGAAAGCATATATGAATGAACCTAGGGATGGAGTCTAAAGCCTTGACTGGAGTATGTTGATTGAAATCGTAATGTGAGTAGGAGATTGAGTTAATTGAGCTTGATGATCCTATGAGTCTTCAAAATTAAGTTCTTGATTTCTGTCTGCATGACTTTTTCCGAATAATGATCTGAGTCCTTGAGTTCTTAAAAGAGAATTGAGTTAATCAAGATAGGTTAAATTCCCTGAAAGCAATGGAGGACTTTAGAGTTTGAGTTAACGAGATGATGAGTGCCTCTACGAGGCTAATCAAGATAGTCGATTGGGATGAGAAAGAGTCTTTTAGCATTGAGTCTTGGGAGGAGTATTGAGCATCGAAATGGGTAAGAGTGAGTCCCACTCGCACTCATTAACTATGTAGCCAAGTGTAGGTGAGGATTGAACTATTACTTCAGATAGTCTTCTCTTCAGGCCCTGAAAGCAATTGAGGATTTTAGAGGTTAGATCCCTTGTAGATCATAGGAGCTCCATACCTAGCAAGCACAGAATGGTTGTGGTAACATCAGCAGGATTTTCTACAATCATTGGCTTATAAGTGATTGTTGTCGGATAAGAGAAACTCCGAGAATGTTCCCATATTGAGTACTCTGAGTCAAGTTGAGTTGAGTTCCATCGATTTAAGTTGAGTTGACTGATGAGGTTTGATTGGTTGATGGTTCACTTGTCTACTCTGTATTCTTACTTTAGATAGACATTTGACATTCAGATTGAGTATTACATTGAGTTGATGTTGTTTCTATATTATTTTACTTGTTTCTGTTTCATTCAACCATTTCACATACTAGTACATTCCATGTACTGATGTCCTCTTTTGTACTATATCATTTTATGATGCAGAGACAGGTACTAGGGATCGTTGGCAGGCGCATCGTTGAGGATCTGAGTTGGTGTGCCTCCCTTACTTTGGAGGATCATTGCATATATTTTCATCTTTCATACTAGAGTTAGACTTGAGTGAGCTTTATTTTATTCTGAGGTAGCCATGGGTATGTCATTGGCACCACTTCATAGTGATAGAGGTTTCATAGACTAGAGTTTAGTATTTGATATTGAGACTTATTGAGGTAGTTACTAGCTTATTTATTTAATATTGTCTTGAGATTTAGATTGCCCATTCATATCTTTAGTCATCCACTGAGTTTTTTGAATTTTATTGAATGAATAAATGTGATGAGGCCAAGTGGTTCACTTGCGGACTAGCAATAATCTCTGAGTGCTGGCCACGCCTAGGATACCCTCCTTGGGTGTGACAAACTTGGTATCAGAGCACAGAGTTCAAGTGTCTGAGAGAGTCTATGAAGTTGTGTCTAGTAGACTCTTGCTTATGAGTGTGTTGCGCACCACACTTCATAAGCAGGAGGCTATGGGATATTAAGAATGGTTACACTTCTTGCATGATCTGATTCATGCCGTAGAAATAACATGCTATCAAAACTCTCTTCAAACTAGTGCTCTACGCGTTGCAGGATTGTGATCATGCCTCCAAGAAGAGCCACCAAAAGTAAAGGACATCCTGCTAGGCAGAATGTTAACCCACCCGACCCTCAAGGACATGAGGAGCCCGTGGATCCAGCCTCCCCTGTCAAGCAGCCCCCACAAGCTGAGGTTTCTAATGTTGAGCTTCGCTAGGCTATTTGAACTCTAGCCCAGGCTGTCACAGCACCTACTACGAGGCAAGGAGCGGGTCGACAAGATGCAGAAGACATCTCAAGAGTCTGGGAATTCTTAAGGATAAATCTACCAGAGTTCACAGGATCTACATCTACTGAGGATCCTCATAACTACGTGGAGGAGCTTCAAAGGGTGTTTCAAGTGATAAATGTATCTGATGTTGATCGAGTTGAGCTGGTTGCCTACCAACTCAAGGGTGTGTCTAGGCTATAGTTCGACCAATGGAAGAAGGGTAAAGGAAAGAAAGCCCCGTTGCTGACTTGGGCAGCGTTTGAGGAAGCTTTTTTGGGGCGCTTCTTTCCAAGAGAACGAAGGGAGGCAAAGGTAAGAGAGTTCTTGAATCTAAAATAGGGCTCTATGACTGTGCAAGAGTATGGGCTGAAGTTTACTAAACTGTCCCGCTATGCTCCGAATATGGTTGCTGACATGAGAGGGAGGATAGGGATGTATGTTGATGGGCTAAACAGAGGGCCCAAGAAAGATGGGGGGGGAGCTGTGCTTATGAGTAATATGGAAACCAAGAGGTTGATGACTTATGTGCAACAAGTCAATAAGGAGAGATAGTATGACAAAGAAGAGTTCAGAAGTAAGAGGGCTAAGACGTCCAACCATGAGGTTGGGAAAAAAGGTAATGGTAACGAATTCCAGTCAGGGCCAGCAACATCATCTGTGAGTGCTCCTATGCCTAAAACCAGGAATGATTAGAGGTCCCAGAACTTTGGAGCCTAGAGGTCTCAGTCAAAGGCTAGTGTGGCTCAAGGTTCACAAGGTAAGCCATCATGCGATAAGTGTGGCCTATTATACTTGGGTTGATGTCGTGAGGGGAGTGATGCATGCTTCAAGTATGCCAAGTGGGTCACTTCAAGAGAGAGTGTCCAACATGGGATGACCGGGCTCAATCTTCTATACCAGCCCCACCAGCCATAGGAATCCAGAAAGGTACTACAGCAGGCGCAAGCAGAGCTATAAACCATTTGTATTCCATGGGTAGTCGCCAAGATCAAGAGAACTCCCCAGATGTTGTGATGGGTATAATTCGAGTCTTTACTCTTGATTGTTATGTTTTGATGGATCCTGGAGCCACATTGTCATTTTGAACTCTATTTGTGGCTAGTAGATTTGATAGAACCCCTGAGAGTCTTCTTGAACCCTTTGATATTTCTACTTTAGTGGGTGAGTCTACTCGAGCTGAGAGAATCTATAAAACATATATAGTGTCCATCCATCATAAAGATACTCTTATTGATTTGGTTGAGTTAGAGATGATTGATTTTGATGTTATCCTAGGCATGGATTGGCTTCACGCCTGTTATGCCGTCGTTGATTGTAGAGCCCAAATTGTCAAGTTTCAATTCTTAAATGAACCGGTTTTAGAGTGGAAGGGGGATTTTATTGCACCTAAGGGAAAGCTTATCTTCTAACTTAGGGACAGAAAGCTAATTTCCAAGGTTTGTATCTATTAACTCGTGCAAGTTAAGTTTGATGACATGGAGGCCTCCTACTATAGAGTGAGCCCCGATTGTGAATGAGTTTCCTGAAGTGTTTCCAGAGGATCTTCCTGGAATCCCTCCTGCATGGGAGATTGACTTTGGGATTGGTGTTCTTCCCGATACTCAGCTTTTTCTCAATTCCACCTTATAGGATGGCCCCCATTGAGTTGAAAGAGTTGAAAGAGTAGTTGAGAGATTTATTAGAGAAGGGCTTTATCAGGTCGAGTATTTCTCCTTGGGGTGCCCCTGTCTATTCGTGTGAAAGAAAGATGGGCCTCTCAAATGTGGATTGATTACAGGCAATTGAACAAGGTCACAATAAAGAATAAATATCCTCTTCCCAGGATAGATGATTTGTTTGGTCAACTTCAGAGTGCCTCTTGTTTCTCAAAGATAGACCTCAGATCTGGCTACCATCAGTTGAAAGTGAGTGAATGAGATATTTCAATGATAGTCTTTAGGACTAGATATGACCATTTTGAGTTGTTGGTCATGTCCCTTGGGTTGACGAATGCACCTGTAACCTTCGTTGACTTGATGAATAGAGTGTTCAGACAATATTTTTATATGTTTGTGATCATGTTCATCGATGACATATTGGTGTATTCTAGAGATGAGGAGGAGTATGCCAATCACCCTTAAAGCTGTCCTTCAAACTCTTAAGGACCATGAGTTGTATGCAAAATTTTTGAAATGTGAGCTCTGTCTTAAGCCAGTGGCTTTCCTAAACCATATTATCTCCGGCGATGGTATTCGAGTAGATGTCCAAAGATTGAAGCGGATAAGCACTGGCCCAGACCAGCCTCTCCAACTGACATAAGAAATTTCTTGGGGTTTGTAGGCTATTGTCGCAGATCTGTTGATGGGTTTTCTTCCCTATCAGCACAATTGACTGAGTTGACTCAGAAGAAGGTCAAATTTTAGTATTCTACTGAATGTGAGAATAGTTTTCAAGAGTTGAAGACTAGACTGACCACTGCACTAGTTTTAACCTTGCCCGATCGGACAAAAGACTTTGTAATATATTATGATGCTTCAAGAGTTAGATTGTGATGTAGAGAGGAAAAGTGATAGACTATGCCTCTAGACAACTTAAGGTTCATGAGAGGAACTATCCGACCTATGTTCTCGAGTTGACAGTAGTAGTGTTTGCACTTTAAATCTTGCTCTACTACTTGTATAGAGTGGATGTGGATGTGTTCACTAGCCACAAGAGCTTGATGTATGTCTTCAGTAAGAAAGAGCTCAACCTGTGACAGAGCAGATGGTTGGAGTTGCTCAATTATTATGCCATGAGCATTCTCTACCACCTAGGTAAAGCTCATAGTGTTACTGACGCTCTTAACAGGTTGTCAATGGGTAGCACGACCATGTTGAGGAAGGAAAGAAGAAGTTAGCGAAGGAAGTGCATCAATTGGCTTGACTGGGAGTTCAACTTGAGAAGAATAATGAGGGAGGAGTCAATGTTCAGAACGGGTCTATATCAACTTTGTGGAAGAGGTGAAAGAAAAGTAAGACCAAGATCCCATGATACTTCAATTGAAAGAGGTTGTTCACAAACAAAAAGTTATGGTCTTCTCTAAAGAGAGAGATGGAGTGTTGAGATACCAAAGTATATTGTGCATTCCAGATGTTAATGGTATTTGAGATAGAATTATGGTAGAAGCCCATAGCTCTGGATATTCCATTTATCCTAGCTCTACCAAGATGTACCACGACCTGAGGGAATTCTATTGGTCGAGTGGAATGAAGAGGGATATTGTTGAGTTTGTTTCTAAGTGCCCGAACTGCCAACAAGGTAAAGTTAAGCATCAAAGGCCATGTGGACTGGCTCAAAAATTTGAGATTCCTGAATGAAAGTGGGAGATGATCAACATGGACTTCATTACTTGTTTACAGAGGTCTCGAAAGCAATATGATTCAGTATGGGTAATTGTGGATAGGATGACAATATTGGCTCACTTCTTAGTAGTTAAGACAACTCACACTGCAGAGTAGTATGCCAGGTAGTACATCCGTGAGATTGTGAGGTTGCATGTGGTTCCCTTGTCATTCATCTCGAGCAGAGGAGCTCAATTCATCTCATAATTTTAGAGATCTTTCTAGAAGGGATTGGGTACTAAAGTGAATCTGAGTACAACATTTCATCCTCAGATGGATGGCCAAGCAGAGCGTATAATTCAGACATTAGAGGATATGTTGAGAGCCTGTGTCCTTGATTTCAAAGGAAGTCGGGATGATCACTTCCCATTGATTGAATTTACATAAAACAACAATTATCATTGATGTGCTGCCAAAATACAGCACTTTAGATACTTAACACTTAGGATTTCGTGTATTCTCAATGTGACTTTGGTTGTTCTTATGTGTTTTTGTGCTTAAATTTGTAGGAATGCAGGTTGGCCATGATTTGGGAAAAAATTGCAGAAGTTGCTGGTTTTTATTATAGTATGAGACCTTCAACGGGTCTACAGAATTCTATTAGTCGTAAAGGTGTTTCCTGAGGAATTTCAATGAGGGTCCAAGTTTCAAAAGTTAATTCTACGAACATGCAAACGAGTCGTGGATCATTGTACGAGTCGTAAAAGACATTTCATGACCTGAGGATCAGAGAAATGGACTTGTAGGAAAGTTATCAGACGAAACCCCCTTTACGGATGGTAAACCACTTTACAAGTCATGAACGGGTGTCGTAGAAGAGAAGTCTAAAATTCCAACAGCTGATTAGAGACCCCGACTATGAGTAATCGAGGACAATACGAGTCGTAAAGCGCTTTCGTGGAGTTTGCTGACCAGCTTTCCTTATTTGTTTAGGATTTGTTTTCAGTTATTATAAGTAGGGTTTTAGGGTTATTTTTCAGGAGGAGGAGAATAGTTCACGTGAGTTCAGAGTAGTTTAGGTTAGATAACTCAATATTCTTAGAGGGAAAATTGTGAGAGAGTCTTTGAAAATACTTGTGGTTTAGTTCAATCTTCAAGCTTGTGAATTTCATTGACATTGGATGTGCTTTTTCTTAATTCAATAGTGTAAGTGTTTAAATATGTCTTCTAAATTCATAATCTCTTCATCTACAAAAGCATGAGTAGCTAAATCCACAACTAGGGTTGTGGGAACCATGAAAAACCAACAAAGTAAAACTGGATAACTCATGATTCTTGGAAGGTGGATATGCATGTATTAATTAACTCTCTTCGTTTTACATGTTTTCTTATGGTGGCCAACATTAGAACCCGCCTAGTGTCACTAACTAGATCAATGTAGTAATGAATAGGAAAAAGGATTAATTAACAAGATTTGATTGATGGTTCCTCGACTAATCAATCAAACTGGGCAAAGGGGAGGTTGTACTGGGACTTATAGGTAATGGTTAGTAATGCACACTATGAAGATGATCCAAGTCGCATAGTGAAATTCACCTCTCACCTTTGATCAAAGGTCTTGGTGAACTTAAATTACCATCCTACATGCTATACACTAGATAAGAATTAGGTTATCTGGTCGTACTAAGTTGGGGAATCATGGGGAACACAATACCCTATTTGGTATTTTTTATTGATCTTTCTGTCGTGATAGTTAGTTCGTTTATTTTTCTCGTTAATTTTTGCAAACCTCGCAACCCCCTTTGGGGAATTGAATTGATTAACTACTTGGATTGCGTGTTGGTGAATTTTCCTTAAGTCTACATATTCCCTGTGGGTTCGACCCTAACCTTGGTTAGGTTTTATTTCTTGACTACGACCACTTTATCCTCTAAAGAGGAGGTGTCACTTGGGCAACGTCAAGATTTTGGCGTCGTGGCTGGAGAATACGGCTAGACTTAGTATATTCATTAGTAATTTGAGAGTTAATCCTTAGTTCTCTTTATTTTACTTTTGTTTGTTGTTTTTGTTTATTTGCAGGGTGTACGAGTAGCATACGCCCAACATTCGCAGTCAACACAATAAGAAGGATAGCCCAAGATAACGCCAACAACGTGGCAAATGCAGCTCTGAATCAGAACAATAATGTTGATGATGGGAGTGAGAAACCACCTCCTTTGGAGGACATTCCAAAGCCTTAGGATTTCAACGTCAATGCTTATTAGTGGAATCAGTACAGGTTGAATCCTATGGCTATGGACATAGCTGGAGCTATTGTGTGGTCATCACTATCGGCAGATACAAAGTTCATAGTCTTCAGTGGGTTACTTCCGATGCTGTAGAACATGGACTATTTGTGGGCTTACCATCATAGGATCCACATAGCCACTTACACAATGTGGAATTTGTTTGTAAGAGTGTAATGGGAACACATAATATGTTTATGGATGTTATCAGACTTCGTGTCTTCCCATTGTCTCTTACGGGTGATGTTGCATTATAGCTATCTGAGCTCCTGCAGAGTTCAATCGCCAGTTAGGCAGACTTGCAGAAGGCTTTTTTGGAGAGGTACTTCCCAAGATCGAAAAAGCTTAAGTTAAAGGACTTGATCAACAACTTTGAGCAACTTTCTAGTGATTCCATCAACACTACTTTTGGAGCAGTTTACAAAATGTCTGAGGAGCATCCCCAACCACAAGATAGTTGATGACGCCTTGGTGGAGATCTTCTATCGTGCTCTTGATGAGAATAGTCAACCCTGTGCTGACACTATCATGGGGGCATGTTTCTAGATCAACTATTTGCAAGGATTGCTGAGCGCATAGAAAGAGTGGTCAAGAGGAATTATGCAAGGGGGTAGAGAGATCGAGCTTCCATGAAGAGTTCATGTGCAGTCAGTGTGGGTCCAAAGCAAGCCAAAATCAATGAGAAGATCATGCAATAGCTTGCTCACATTCGCACAGGCATAGAGGTGATGATGAAGCAGAACCAAGAGAGAGTAAATGTAGTGGTTAATCAACCTCCACGTGCACCATGTATGAGAATCCATACTATGATGAGGACGCATGCTTTGTTAGTGATTAGACAAGGGGTGTTCGGACCAATGTTCAAGTGTCCAATCAGACTATTGGCACCAAGGTCAAGGAAACCAAGGTTGGAACTTTGGTTGAGATGGAGTTTACAGAGACAACTATGGTTGTTACTATGATAGAAATAGGGGTCTAGATACAGATTAGGGTCATAGAGAATGCTTCAGAAATGGCCCTTATGTGCAACCACACAACTGCGACACAGGTACAAGCAATTCTAGAATTGAGGAGATGTTTGATTGCCTGTTGAAGAAGGTTGAGACAGAGGATGAACCCGTAAGGGGCATGAAAACAGAGATCTATAGTATCAATCAAAAGATAGAGTCTCATTTTGTGGCTATCAAGCAACTGGAACAATAGTTCGATTAAGTGTCGACTTAGTTGAATCAGCATAAGACGGGTACAGTGCAAAATCCTAAGAATGATTGGTAGTGTATGGTGGTTACTACTCGAGGTGGCAAGAGCACCATTGATCCTCCCATGCCGGTCGAAGAGGAAGATGTTCACGCGGAGATGGTTAGAACTAAGAATGCAGATGAAAGAGATGGTCGTCACAAGGATGGGATGAGTGAAGCAGTTGAAGCACCACAGAGGTTTAAGCCTATCCCTAGGCCACCTCCTCCCTTCCCTCAGAGACTTAAAAAAGAGGGAGGAGGAAGGCAAATTCAAGAATTTCCTCTCCATGCTAAAGTAGCTCTCTATCAACATCCCCCTCATCGAGGCTTTGGAGAAGATATCGCACTACGTGAAGTACATGAAGGACTTAGTCACCAAAAAGTGCACTATGAGTCAGGAGCTTGCTCAAGAGCTTCAACATTGCAGTGATGACACTACAAAGTCCTTGGTTTAGAAAAGAGAAGATTCAGGTGCTTTCACCATACCCTGCACCATTGGAGATGTGCAGTTCGCGAAGGCACTATGTGGTTTTGGTGCCAGTATCAATCTGATGCCTTCAAGAAGCTTTGATTGGGGGCCCCTACTCCTACTAACATGTGGTTGCTGATGGTGAATCACATCGTAAAGATGTTTGTGGGAATTCTATATGATGTGTTAGTGAAGGTTGACAAGTTCATATTCCCGGCAGACTTTGTGATCTTAGATTGTGACGTCGACTTCGATGTCCCAATCATCTTGGGGAGACCATTCCTAGCCACTGGACAAGCCCTAGTGGATATGGAGGCTGGTCAACTCAAGTTTAGATTGCGCGAGGAAAAAGTTGTCTTCGATATTCGTCAGTCAATGAAACAACCAAATGAGCTGAAGAGTGAAGTCTGAGTAACCAATGTGTCCAAGTTTTGCTGCGACAATAAATTAGGCGCTACTTAGGAGGCAACCCAAGGTTTTTGATATAATAGCATAGTTATAGGTTTACTTTCAGTTTTTCAATTCGTAGGTTGTTTATTTCTTGTGTTTTCATTGTAATTATGGGCATTGGGCTGGTTGAATATAGGGTAACAATGTATTTTATAAAGAGTATGTAGGTATATGACTAAGTCAGTATGTTTGGCTGAGAAAGAGCATCAAGCTAGGTCTCTACAACTAGGCTTACGAGTTGTAATACAGTTTATCACTCAAACCCCATCTCGCACAGATTTCCAGTAAGCAAAATATGTGCACTCCAGTCCACGAGCCAACTTTACGATTCGTAGATTAGACTACAAGTAGTGAATGGGGCTCATGGACCCCAAGTAAGTTTCTGAAATTTTGCTAAGTATTGAGAGTTCTAGAACCCATTATTTACGAGCCATAGAACCATCTACGACATGTAGTCAGGGTTTCGTGGGGTTAGGCCCAATAAAATTTTCAATTGACCCCATAAATATAAATAGAGGGGTCAAAATTATTTTGACCCCAGAATTGCCCTGATTTATGAAATTTACCTAACCTACCCCACACCTTAAATTTCCCAACTACCTTCGACCTACATTCCCGCCAAACTTCTGCAACCCTAGGGTTTTGTGCCTACCGATCTCTCTCATCTTCTTCAAGTTACATCTCAATTTTTGGTGAGTTTTCAGTTTAATTAAAACCCTTAATTTGCCTTGCTCAAGTGATTAATTTGGAAGTTATGTGGGGTATAGAGTGTATGAATGAAACCTATGTTTGACTTGAATTTGGGATTATGTGTAATTAAGGTTTCCCATTTGTGATTATTGTCTAAGACCAAAATTGGGCATTTTTTTCTTAAATGTTTTAGGTTTATTGTTT
The DNA here is from genome assembly GCA_029948455.1 of Solanum rostratum. Lineage (NCBI taxonomy): Eukaryota > Viridiplantae > Streptophyta > Magnoliopsida > Solanales > Solanaceae > Solanum > Solanum rostratum. Next base: position 34,747,315 of record CM057050.1, on the reverse strand, counting down.
GCATTTATTGTGTCACCCACCAAATATGTATGAGTGATATTCAAAGAGATTGAATGATTTGTGCTTGTTAAATTGGTGGATGAGGACATAGATACATGATTCTGTGTTAATTAATTAAAAGTGGTCGGAATTGTAGGATAATTTGTGCTAAATTATTTTTTCGATGGGGTGTATGTGTATGGAACACGTTGCCGGTAAGCATTGTATTATTGAGATCATGAGGGTGCATGTGTTCTTGCTTCGATGCTAATAACTAGTTATTAAAAATGTCTTGTGGGGACCGTGTGATGGACATAGAAACTTAGGTGATTGAGTTTTCTGGCCCATGAGTTGTTTTTACGACTCGTTTAGTAATCCATGAGCCATGATTACCCCTCCTGCACAATTCCAGAAACTCGATGTTTCTAAGTATCCATTAGGCAAGACCTTTACGAGTCGTACATCACTTTACGCCTCGTAGATAGGTCTAGTAAATCCCTGTCTAAATGTAATTACTCAATTGAATTTTCTACTACCCCAGTCTACGACTCGAAACCATTTTACGAATCGTACCTGGTGTCATAGACCTTTCTAGTAAATAATTCATTTTGAACAGAAGGCTCTTTACGGCTAGTAGTTCACTTCGACCTATAAAGGTACTTTCGTAAAACATTTCTTCAACTATACTCAAGTGATTTTTCCATTTCAATTCTTGAGTTGTGGAGCTAATAATGGTGCGTACATGTCTATGCTTTAGGTACTATGTCCCCAAACGGCAAATGTGCTGAGATCGAGGCTATGAGAAAGCGGATTAGGGATGAGCCTATGGATGATGATCAGACCACTCTGCTGAGTGGGTCACTAGAGGTCCTCGATGTTACACCAGACCCAGAGGCGGCTGTACCACAGACTAGAGCCACTACCAGAGCTAGGCGTACTCAGGCTCCCATTACTAGCCCTCTACAGTCTGAGGAGGGAGGCAGTGACGGGAGCAGCTTACCACAAGTGACTCCATTCGGAAAGGAGTCCAGCTCGGACGGAGGCTCTAAAGATAGATTAGAGGTTGAGTCTTCAGTTGCTCCCCAATCATCACCATTAACACCAGATGCCTTCTCTAATCGGTGGTATATCGAGGGCATAGAGGTGATCTATAAAGAGGGCGTGCAGTCGAAAGAGTGAGGCAAGCCTACTCACTCCATCTCTAAGGAGCCCAGAATTATAGAAAACGAACTTAGCCATGTCCCCAGTCTCCAAGACACGATGATTCGGTATGGGCTCGAGTGGCATACACATGCATTTGGATGATCCTCCCTGATCATGGTGAGGGAGTTCTATGCTTTCTTTGCAACCACCATCTAGATGTCTCTTCCCAAGGGGAAAAAAAGCCCTCACTCAGCCTAGACTAACAGAGACGCGAGTGAGGGGTTGGTGAGTGGACATATCAGAGGAGACGATCCGCCATATGTTATTTGGTCCCAAGGCTCGTGCCCTCAAATCCACCATAGAGTTTGATTACAGGGTGGGGCAGACGTGGTACCCATTAGAGATGAAGGATCCTTAGTGATGAGTCACATTAATGAGATGGGTAACAGGGTTTATTGTAGAGAAGGGTCTGGAACCTACTTGGGTCACCCCTTACTCAGAGCTTATTGTCAAGGCTTCGCTCAATTTCCCTGCCAAACTTTGGTGGGCTATTGTTCGTTAACGTATCCCACCGACCCTTGCTGATAACACTTTAATGCTAGAATAGATACACAAGTCTACAGTGGATGCACGCATTGACGCCTTCAAGGAGAGGGTACGGAGGAGATTGAGCGAGGCCTGGCTTTCTGATTTTTCAGCCTTGCAGATAGAGATCCAAAAGCTCTGTGCTGACATGACAACATCACTTGTGACACCTGTTGCATTTCCAGGTGCCGGTGGTGGATTTATTTGCAACTATACCTCAAGTGTCGGTGGTGGATTTATTTGCCTCTAATGAGCCTATCCAGTGGTAAGAGACCCCTCATAGAAGGTGATGAATCAGATGAGAGACGTCTACATGTGAAGCTCACAGAGGAGGAGGAGCTCGAGCTTGCCTTAAGGAATTCGTGGCATGATGAGGAGATGAGAAAAGTTTAAGCAACGGAGCATGTGAGGGATGTTGGCCCCTCCAGACAAAGTACCACTGCTGAGCAAACCACCCCGCAGGAGGATGCTTGCCAGACTCAGCCACACACGGGCGCTTAGGCGCCCAGGTATGTATTTTTGACCCCTTATGTTCTATTTTATTTTAAGTGTGTGCATTGGGGACAATGCACATGTTTTTCAATGGGGTGTGGGTTGTTATGGGCCTCAGTGAAGTCTAAGTAGATTATGGTCCATAACTACCCCAATTTCTTATCTCGGGGTTTTCTAGCCCATGTTCTTTTTCCCTATGGATATTTAATTTCTATTGAACTGGCATGTTTAGGATGTTTAGATAATATATGTAACATATAGTACCAATACTTGTGGCATATAGCATGTTTTTGTGTTTTGTTTGAAAAATGGTACCCATAAAAAAATTTGATTAGTAGTTAGATAGAAACCATGCGTGTTTAGGTGATTGAAAATATCTGTTCTAATAAGTAAGATAAATTGAGATGAGAAACATGATCTGAGAGTCTTTTATTGATAATGTATACAGTGTTACGTGAGTGTGAGCTTTGTTTCATACATTCATGTGTTTTGTGCTAATTCAGAACTTGTCTGGTTACTCTAAGTTAGAATGTAGATTAGTTGGGTTAGGAAAGGATCTTAGGCCATTGTTCTTAAATAGTCCACTTTATAAAAAAAATAACTAACCAAATCGATGATATATCCCTTGTTCCTAATGTTTGAGCCTAACATGTACCAATTCTTTCAAAAACGCCTGATTAACCCAGCCTTATCTAGTGAAAAATCCTAAATTTGACCTGGCTCCTTCTTTGAACATCGTGTACCTTGATTGATGGAAAAATCCTAAGTTGATGGTGGCTATCAAAAGTGGCCCTAGTTCTGAGGATGGATAGTGTGCACCTCAACAGAGGCCAAAAACATAAGTTAAGGGTGGCTAGTGTAACGGTAAAACACAAAAATAAGAGAGGTAAGTTAGGAATACAAAGGAAAAGGAGAAAAAGCACGTAGTGGGTGCAAAAAAAATGGAAGACGCCTTATTTGAGATCTAAGAAAGGAAAATGAAGTGTAAAAACAAGGCAAAAGCTGAAAAATGAAAAGAAAACACCTAGAAAAGCTTGAACAAGGAAAAAGGGAGAATAAGGTGAAAATAACAAAGGTGGTAGGGCGAAAGTGTAGAAAAAACGAAGTTTCAAGGAGAGGAATTAGTCACTACTTTTCAAAAATAGCATACCAAAGCCCCCTGAGCCTATGTTTCATGCCTAGTAAGTCCTAGAGTTATCCTAGTCCAATTAATTGAAAGTTTGAGGCATGAGTGTAAGGGCAAGCATGTGGTATTAGTCATCATGCATGAATATCTGTTGTGAGGGTGAGTAAGTTTGCACAGTCCCAATGTTAAAACATGGAAATATCATTGAGTATCAGATGTGGGACTTCTATCTATAAGGGCACTTGCATTGCATTATTAGTATTAGACTTGTTCAGTGATTATGGATTGTTGACAATACCTTACGTGTCATAATTGTCTTTTCACATGCACCAGTTTCCATTGGTTTGCTAAATAGCTATCTAATTCCATTTTGAAGAGATGGTGTGGGTATCTGAGTCTGAGATGTATGTGATGTATTCCATTGAGTTGAGGTCTGTGTGTGACTGTATTGTCTATATAGATTGAGTTTGTCGCTTGAGAACAAGCAACAATTTTTAAGTTAAGGGTGTGGATTTTCTGCCAAAATACAACACTTTTAAGTCTTAAAACTTAGGATTTTGTGTGTTCTCAATGCGACTTCTGTTGTTTTTATGTGTTTTTGTATTTAGATTTGTAGGAATACAGATTGGCCATGATTTGGGGAAAGATTGCAGAAGTTACTAGTTATTGATGTTGGACGAGACATTTTAGGGGTCATAGAGCATTCTACGAGTCGTAAAGGTGTTCATGAGAAATGTTAGTGAGGAGCCAAGTTTCAAAAGTTAATTCTACGAATATGCAGAGGACTCGTGGATCATTGTATGAGTCGTAAAAGGCTTTTCGTTCCCTAAGGATTAGAGAAGTGGACTTATAGGAAAGTTATTAGATGAAACACCCTTTACGAGTCATAAACCACTTTACGAGTCGTGAAGGGGTGTTGTAGAAGAGACGTCAAAAATTCCAGCAGCTGACTACGAGACCCCACGATGAATCGTAGTGGACAATACGAGTCGTAAAGTGCTTTCGTGGAGTTCGCCAACTAGTTTTCCTAATTTATTTAGGATTCGTTTTTACTTATTATAAATAGGTTTTTAGGGTTATTTTTTAGGAGGAGAGAGAATAGTTCACATGATTTAGAGTAGTTTAGGTTAGATAATTTGATATTCTTACAAGAAAATTGTGAGAGAGTCTTTGAAAATACTTGTGATTTAATTAAATATTCAAGCTAATGATTTTCATTTACATTGGATTTGCTTTTTCTTAATTATGTTGTGTAAGTGTTTAATTATGTCTTCTAAATTCATAATCTCTTCATCTACACAAAGCATGAGTAGTTAAATCCACAATTAGGGTTGTGGGAACCATGAAGAACTGACGAAGTAAAATCGGATAATTCACGATGCATGTATTAATTAACTCTCTTCGTTTTGCATGTTTTTTTATGGTGGCCAACATTAGAACCCGCCTATTGTTACTGATAGGACCAAGGTAGTAATGAATAGGAAAAGAGATTAATTTACAGGATTCGATTGATGTATTCTCATCTAATCAATCAAACTGGGCCAAGAGGAGGTTGTACCTGGACTTATAGGTGATGGTTAGTAATGCACACTATGGAGATGGGCCAAGTCGCATAGTGAAATTCGCCTCTCACCTTTGACCAAAGGGCTTGGTGAACTTAAATTACCATCCTGCATGTTATACACTAGACAACAATTAGGTTATCTGGTGATATTGAGTGGAAATCATGGGTAACATAATACCCTAATTGCTCTCCTTTGCTGATCTTTGTCTCATGATAGTTGGTTAGTTTATATTTCTCATTGATTTTTGCAACCCCCCCCCCCCCGGGGAATTGAATTGGTTAACTACACGGATTGCTTGTTGGTGAATTTGCCTTGAGTCTACATGTTCCCTGTGGGTTTGACCCTAACCTTGGTTAGGTTCTATTTCTTGACAGTGACCACTTTATCCTCTAAAGAGGAGGTGTAACATAGGCGATGTCAATTATGCAAGCATTCAAATGGCTCCTTATGAAGCTTTGTATGAGAGGAGATGTAGTTCACCAATTTGGTGTTTGAGGTTGGAGAAGTTGAGATGATTGGATCTAATCTTATCCATTAGTCAATGGAGAAGATAAAAGTCATTAAAGAGAGGTTGAAAATTGCCGAGAGCCACTAGAAATCTTACACCGATGTGAGGAGAAGAGACTTAGGGTTTGAGGTGGATGATTAGGTGTACTTGAAAGTGTTACCTATGAAGGGTGTCATGAGATTAGGGAAGAAGGTGAAATTGAGTCCTCGCTATAGTGGCCCCAAACAAATTGTGAAGAGTATTGGGACGGCTGCTTATGAGCTAGAGTTACCTTCCGAGTTACACGCAATTCATCTAGTGTTCCACGTCTCGATGTTGAAGAAATGCTTAGGAGATCATGCCTTGGTGATCCCTGTTGACAGCATTGAAGTAAAAGATAGTTTGTCCTCTGAGGAAATTCTGGTTAAGATCTTTAATTGTCAGATTCACAAGTTGAGAACCAAAGAGATTTCTTCAGTCAAAGTCCTATGGAAAAATCAATAAGGAAGCCATATGGGAAGATAATGAAGAGATGAGAACTAAATATTCGCATCTATTCATGCTTGATGGTGAGAACATTGTAGATAATGTCCTTACCCTTGACTTAAATTGATATATCTATTCTTGAGTTGATGTGTCTGTTCCTAAGTTTGAGTAGAAAATGTTGAGGTTGATGAGGAATTGAGAGTTTGATTGAGTGAGTGAGTATTGAGATGAGTCTTGAGTATATTCGTGCCTTGATGTCCACCTTTACTCATCATTCGAGGATGAATGACTTCAAGGAGGAGATGATGTAACACTCAGTAAAATTACAAAAATACCTCTAGAGGAGAGATGTGCACGTAGCACATCTTCCCATGCTTTGATGGCAAATCTGAGGCCGAATATGCGATCAACATGAAAAATTCAGTGGGAGAGTGGTCTTCGTTGATTTTTAGAGCAACCGGATCAAAAGATAATTTTTTGATTCGAAAATGAATTCCAATATGGATACGCGATAGGTGTGTGACGTGCACCTTCCGCGGACCAAAACTTAATTTTGTTCTATATATTTTCTACGGGATTAGAAAACTCGTTCGGAGAATTTTTTATGAGAAACCGCAAAAATACATAAAGTCCACGTCGCGGACCCCATATCCCGAAGTAGACTTTATTCTTTAATTTCATGAGGGTCATTCCAGACCATTCGTAACCCCTGTTAAACTCAAAGCATGATCAAAATGGGTCATGTTAAGTGTAAAAGGGTTTTGAACCTGATTCTAAGTCCTTTCTAAATTCTTGAAAAAGACTAGGGCAAAGAGAAGAGAAGAGAAGCGAGAAGTTGAGGAGTTCGAGGAGAATTCTTTGAGGTGAATTGTCCAAAAGCTTCACACCAGGTATGTAAGTTAGAACTAAAGCACGGGATTGTTCTCCCATGTGCCCCATTGATGGTAATAGAGCAGTTGAGAGTCCATGAGTCTCCATACATGTTTCTTGATATATTTTCTTGATTATTTTCTTGAAAATTATATCTATTACACGTATTTTCATATGTTGATGAGCAACATAAACTTGTTTTCTTGAATTGAATACTTTACATAAGATATTGTATAAACCCTAAGGATGGAGTCTAGTGCCTTGACTGGAGTATGTAGATTAAAATCCTGATATGAGTTTGAGGTTGAGTTAATTTAGCTTGATGATCGTATGAGTCTTCAAAATTGAGTTCTTGAGTTCTGTCAAAATGACTTCTTCTGAATGATGATCTGAGTCGTTGAGTTCTTAAATGAGAATTGAGTTAATCGAGATGAGTTAAAATATCTAAAAGCAATAGAGGACCTTAGAGTTTGAGTTAATGAGAAGATGAGTGCCTCTAAGAGGCTAATGGAGATAATCGATTGGGATGAGGAAGGGTCTTATGATCATTGAGTCTTAGGAGGAGTATCGAGCACCAAAATGGGTAAAAGTAAGTCCCTCTCGTACTCATTAACCACGTCTCCAAGCGTAGGTGAAGATTTAACCATTGCTTCAGAAGATCCCCTTTTGAGATAAAGTCCTTGAAAGCAATAGAGAACTTTAGAAGTTAGATCCCTTGTGGATCATAGGCGTCCCTTACCTCGCAAGTACAGAATGGCTATGGCAACATCAGTGGGATTGTTGTACAATCACTAACTCATAAGTGATTGTTGTCGGATAAGAGAAACTCTGAGAAAGTTCCGACCTTGAGTACTCTGAGTCGAGTTGAGTTGAGTTGAGTTGAGTTGACTGATGAGGTTTGATTGGTTGGTGGGTCACTTGTCTACTCTTTTTTCCTACTTACATTTGACATTCTAATTGAGTATTATATTGAGTTGATGTTGTTTCTATATTATTCTACATGTTTCTATTTCCTTCAGCCATTTTACATACCAGTACATTCCATATGTTGATGTTACCTTTTGGACTACATCATTTTATGATGCAGAGGTAGGTACTAGGGATTGTTAGCAGGCGCATCATTGAGGATCTAAGCATTTCAGTTGATTTGGTGAGCCTTCCTTACTTCAGAGGATCACTGCATTTATTTTCATCTTGCTAACTAGAGTCATACTTGAGTTAGCTTTATTTTATTCTAAGGTAGCCATCGGTCTGTCATTGGCACCGCTTGATAATGATAGAGGCTTCATAGACTAGAGTTGAGTATTTGATATTCAGACTTGTTGAGCTAGTTTCTTTCTTACTAACATATTTATTTAATATTGTGAAAAGACCAGTTTTTCTTGATGGCATTGCCTAGATGTCCTGAGATTTTTCCCCAGGAAAACTGCAAGGCATCACTCCACAAAGGAGCCTACACGGCCCGTGTGAAGCCACACGGACCGTGTGGCCTCCCGTGGAGTGACATAGTGAAGGCACACGGGCATTGACACGGTCTGTGTGACACCACACGGTCCGTCTGGCCTTCCATTTGGCTTACTGTGTGGAGAATTTTACTAAGTACAAAATTACCGTCTCGTAACTTTCTCGTGCAAAAACTTATTTCAAGTACCTTTAGACGGACTATGTCACGGCCCATGTGACAACAAATGGTCCATGAACTTGTCCGTGTGGTACCACTTAGTTCCGTGAAATTTTACTTCTGTTGAATTTTAAGTCCTAGGCCACAGCATTATTCACGGTCCTTGTGATGCTACACGGACCGTATGTCAGACCGTGTGACCCAGACGGACCAAATTCAGGTCCATTTCATTAATAACATTTATGAAATTTTGGTTTGTTTTACACGTGAATTATGACTTTTAACCTACCCTAAACCCTTAATTCACCTGAAAACCCCTCCCCTCTTCACTCCTTCATGTAAATCACTCTACCCCTCTTAAGATCACTTCCCTATTTCCTCCCAACTCTCCTCTCTCAAGAATTAAGCTAGGGTCTCAATCCGAGTCAATTCAAATCTGATTTCTACTCCTCAAATTAGGTATGTAGGTTTGATTCTTGATCCCTTTCAACCAAAAAGACCCAAAATTCCTTTCAAGTTATTTCATGAATTTTAGCCACTTAAAAAATGAAATTTCGTGAGTTGATTTTAGTCACTCTAATTAGCGTATAGGTTGTATTTTATCTATTATTTCAATTCATTTTGACCACCATTATGATGATTGACATTGAGTTATGAAAATTATGAACATGCATGTCCCCTTTAAAATTGATTTATGCACGGGTGACTATTACTATGATCTAGATATTGATTTTTAACTTGAATCTCTGCTACCCATGCTATCCTCACATCATGCATTGCATTACATTCATATATATGGAAATTATGAAGTGGGTTAAGCCCAATAACGTTTTATGAAATGATTATGATATGATTTTTGTAAGGTATTGATTATGACAAAAAAGTGATCACCGGTATGTCTATGATTATGGCTCTTTGAGCATTATGGGTGCTTACACCTTTATGTATATGTGTAGATGAGTTATTCCTTGCATGAACATTATGATTATAATTCTATGGTTTGGCATTTGAGCCTAATTGTGCATTGAACGTTTTGGAATGGATATTGACTCCTTGAAAGCATGTATATAAGCATTGAAGTGGGATGTTCTGACTTAACACCAATGGACTGGGCGTGTGAGGGATATCTCCAAGGGCCCTCCCCTATCCTTGAATTATGTGCCAATATAGGAATGATCACCACTACCGAAATGACTGGGTCGTAAAGAATGGTTATTCGTTTATTACGTTTATGATATGATTATGAAAAATCCTTCCAAAATGGGGTTGTCCATAAGGAAGGTGTCCATCCACCGAAATGGGGTTGCCCGTAAGGTGTGATGTAGATTACCTTTGGCAAGTAATCTTCTCCCTACCGGTGGGAGGTTCCGATCGGTTTAATTTATGTAATAGCTTGCATGAGTTTGATATGTCGGTTTATAGTCCATCCCAGTATATATATAAGTATTATTGCATTTCATGCATCATAAATTTCATGGCATCTTGTATATGAATTTTCCCTTGAATATCTAATTCTTCCATATTATGTGCCTTTGTGATCTAACATTGAAATGCAGGTTTGGTAAGTCATATTCATTGCATGCCTGCATACTTAGTACATTCAAACGTACTAATGTATACTCTATGCCTATATGATTTTACCATGTTGGGACCGAGCACTTTGAGTACCAGTCTCTTGATGAATAGTTCAGTCTTGGAATCTTTGTGGTGAGTCCCGTCTTCCGAGGGCAAGCCGGCTAGTTTCTTTCTATGGATATTTTGGATATTCGCTTTATTAGGAGTGAACCCGAAACTTGTCCTGGCCCCCCGTTCCTTTAATTAGAGGCATTGTTGGGCACTATCTGACTAATATATTGATTTCGTATTTTCTCTATATATATGACTCTTGGATGTGGACTTGGCTAAAATCGTATGTGTTTGTATGCTTATCTTGAACCAATGATGTGGTTATGGATAGTTGAGGTTTGTTTGGGGGCTCTTGGGTCCCCAATCACCGTTTCACGTCTAGGCCCCTACCCCTGGTCGTGATAATAGATGGTATCTAAGCCATTGTTTTATAAAAGGTCCTCGGAGTCCAATATGCCGCGTTGAGTAGAGTCCCATTCATGGGTGTGAAGTGTACCATACCTATGAGTGGGAGGCTACAAAGATGTATTAGGAATTTCCTCACTTTTTCATGTCTTGTGTCGTACTGTGACTAATATATGTAACTCCCATACTTAATGGTGTCATTGATCCATTTTAGCAAAAATGCCTCGAGGAAGACCCCCTTACCTAGACAGGCTCCAACTGACGAAGATCGGGTTCCCCACGAGCCTATGGAAGAGGTTTTTTCTAACGATGAATTCCTCACCGCTTTCGCCATGCTTGCTGTGGTGCTGACTACTCAGGCAAGCCGAGCTAACTTGCCAAGGATCCTACACCTGCTTCTAGGGTGAGGGATTTCACCTGGATGAACCCTCCGGAATTCTATGGGTCAAAGGCTGATAAGGATGCTCAGGAGTTTGTTGATGAACTCACAAAGATACTAAATATTATGGGAGTTACTTTTGAGGAAAAAGCTGGACTGGTGGCTTATCAGCTGAAGGATGTGGCTCTAGTGTGGTGTACTCAGTGGTCCTTGAAATGGGTCGGTGGTAGTGATGTCAATTAGGAGGAGTTCAAATCTTTCTTCCTTGATCGCTTCTTCCTACTCGAGCTTAGAGAGGCCAAATTGAATGAGTTCATCAACCTTAAGCAGGGGAGTATGGGTGTGACGGATTATACCCTCAAGTTCATGAAGCTTTCCAAATATGCTCCATCCTTGGTGGCCTATCCCCGTGCAAGGATGCACAAATTTATTTTGGGTATCTCTGATTTGCTTGTGAAAGAATGCCAAACTGCTATGCTTATATGGGACATGGATATGGCCAGGCTCATGGTGTATGCAGAACAGATCGAAGGGGAGAAGTTCAAGGAGAAAAGGGTTCACGATCCCAAGAGAGCCCATTCTGATGGTGGATGCTATGGTTCTCGAAGTGGTGGTTTCGATCGCTTCCAATAGGTCCAAGGTTCCGGTACTCGGGTCCCTAATGATCGGGTGCCTCTTCTCAGAGCACCGATTGGTGGCGTTCAGGGGTACCCTTTGTGCAACAAGTGTGGGAAGCTCCACACGAGAGTCTACTGGAGAGATTTGGGTGTTTGCTACGGGTGTGGTGATAAAAATCTTAAGGTTGTTGATTGTCCTAGGAATGCTCGTAGAGGCCAAGGTCAAGTAGCCTAGGGTGATCAAGGACATCAAAGGGCTCCCCAAGGTGTTTCCCCAAAGAACAATTGGTTCTATGCGCTCCATGCCCGCCAGGACGTCGAGGAGGCTTCGGACATCATGATTGGTATGTTTAAAGTCTTTGATTTTGATGCTCATGTTTTGCTTGATCCGGGTGCAAATTTGTCTTTTGTGACTCCGTTGTTGGCTGTTAAGTTTGGTTTGACTCCCCAGATTTTAAGGGATCCTTTCTCGGTCTACACCCCCATGGGTGAATCTGTTGTTGCTCATAGGGTCTTTCAGGGTTGCCCTATTGTTGTGTTGCATAAAATCTTTCTGTGTGATCTTGTTGAACTTGAGATGTTTGATTTTGATGTGATTCTTGGAATTGATTGGCTGCATGCATCATATACTTGTATAGATTGTAAAACACAGAAGGTCAAGTTCCAACCTCCCGGTGAACCAATTCTTGAATGGAAGGGTGGTGACTCCTCCATTAAAGATCGGTTTATTTCCTACCTCCAGGTTCAGAATATGATTTCTATGGTGTGCATCTATCATATAGTGAGGGTCAAGGATATGGATTCCAAAGTGCCTACTCTCGAGTCGGTACCTGTGGTGAATGCGTTTTTGGATGTGTTTCTTGAAGACTTACCGGGCATCCCTCCAGAAAGAGAGGTAGACTTCAGCATAGATCATCTTCTAGATGCTCAGCCTATTTCTATTCCTTCTTATCATATGGCACTGGCAGAATTGAAGGAGTTAAAAGATCTATTGGAGAAGGGTTTCATTCGGCCTAGTATATCACCGTGGGGTGCTCCTGGGTTGTTTGTAAGGAAAAAGGATGGGTCTCTTCGGATATGTATTGACTACAGGCAGCTGAATAAGGTGACTGTTAAGAACAAGTACGCGTTGCCCAGGACTGATGACTTGTTTGATCAGCTTGAAGGTGCTACTCATTCCTCGAAGATTGATCTCCGTTCCAGGTATCATCAGCTGAAAGTTAGGGAGTGTGATATTCCCAAGACAACTTTTCAGATGAGGTACATGCATTTTGAATTTGTGGTGATGTCATTTGGCCTAACCAATGCTCGACCGTGTTTATGGATCTCATGAATTGGGTGTTCAAGCCATTCCTGGACAGTTTCGTAGTGGGCTTCATTGATGATATTCTCATTTACTCCCGAAGTGAGCAGGAGCACGGGAACCACTTGACGATGGTTCTCCAAACTTTTGAGGGAAAAGAAATTGTACGCGAAGTTTAGCAAGTGCGAATTTTGGTTGGGCAAAGTGGCTTTCCTTGGTCATTGGTGTTCGGTGATGGTATCAAGATGAACCCAAAGAAAATCGAGGCTGTGAAGAATTGTCCTAGACCATTGACCCCTTCGAACATTCGTAGTTTCCTTGGGTTGGCTGGGTATTACAGGAGGTTTGTGGAAGGGTTTTCATCTATTGCATCTCCATTGACCAAGTTTACCCAAAAGCAGGCTAAGTTTGTATGGTCGGATAAATGTGGGAGGAGTTTTCAAACTTTGAAGGATTGGATTATATCGGCTCCCATCTTGATTTTACAAAATGGTTTAGAGGGATTTTTGGTATATTGTGATTCCTCATGGATTTGATTGGGTTGTGTGCTCATGCAAAATGGCAAGGTGATAGCGTATGCATCATGGCAGTTGAAGGTGCATGAACATAACTACCCAATGCATGATCTTGAATTGGCAGCGGTGGTGGTGTGTGCTTAAAAATTTGGAGACGTTATTTGTATGGGGTTCATGTTGATGTGTTCACCGATCACAAGAGTTTGTAGTATGTTTTCACCCAGAGAGATCTCAACCTGAGGCAAAGGTTGTGGTTGGAGCTCCTGAAGAATTACAACATGAGTGTTCTATATCATCCGAGAAAGGCCAATGTTGTGATCGACGCCCTCCGTAGGTTGTCTATGGGACCGTGGCACATGTTGGGGCAGAAAAGAAGAGGTTGGCAAGAGATGTCCACTGGTTAGCCAGGTTGGGTGCCAGGCTGGCGGATTCGAGCGATGGAAGTATTCATGTTCAAAATGGGGTCAAATCTTCCGTGGTGAATGAGGTAAGGACTAAGCAAGATCTAGACCCATCGTTACTTGAATTGAAGAAGTTGGTTGCTGCAAAGGAGATCGAGGTGTTCTCCCAAGGGAGAGATGGTGTACTCCGATACCAAGACCGGCTTTGCGTTCCGGATGTGGATGATCTTAGAAGGATGATTATGATTGAGGCTCACAACTCTCCTTATTCTACTCACCCGGGGTCTACCAAGATGTACCAGGATTCGAAGGAAGTGTATTGGAGGCATGGTATGAAGAAAGATGTTGCTAAGTTCGTGTGTGAATGCCCGAGTTGTCAACAGGTGAAGGTAGAACACCAAAGGCCTGGTGGTTTGGCACAGGACATAGAGATTCCCACATAGAAATGGGAGGATGTGAACATGGACTTTTTTTAGTTGGGTTGCCTCGGACCCGAAGGCAATTTGATTCTATTTGGGTTGTTGTGGATTGGATGATGAAGTCGGCTCATTTCCTACCAGTGAAAACTACTTTCAGCATTGAAGATTACGCAAGGTTGTATATCCAGGAGTTGTTGAGGTTGCATGGTGTACCTAGGTCCATTATATCGGATCGTGGTACTCAATTCACTTCCCACTTTTGGAGGTCTTTTCAGAAGGGACTTGGGACTAAGATTAAGTTGAGCACCGCTTTTCTTCCTCAAACCGATGGCCAAGCGGAGAGGACCATTCAAACCTTGGGGGATATGTTGAGGGCTTATGTGTTAGAGTTTAAGGGAAATTGGGATGAGCATCTTCCACTCATCGAGTTTGCTTACAATAATAGCTTCCATGCTAGCATTGGTGTGGCGTCGTTTGAAGCGTTGTATGGGAGAAGATGTAGATCATCGGTGGGGTGGTTTGAGTTGGGAGAGATGGCTCTAGTTGGCCCTGATTTGGTAATGGATGCTATGGAGAAGGGGAAGGTGATTAGGGAGAGACTGAAAGCGGCCCAAAGTCGTCAAAAGTCCTATTCGGATGTTAGGATAAGGGACCTTGAATTTCATGTTGGTGATTGGGTGTATGTGAAGGTTTCTCCTATGAAGGGTGTGAGGTGCTTTGGTAAGAAGGGCAAGCTAAGCCCCCGATATGTTGGCCCTTATGAGATTGTTGAGCGGATTGGAGGTGTGGCTTACAACTTGAAGTTACCTTTGGATTTGAATTCAATTCATCCAGTCTTCCATGTGTCCATGTTGAGGAAGCTAATTGGTGATCCTAGCACCATGCCTTCGGAAGGAATTGAGGTTGAAGAAAACTTGTCTTATGAGGAAGTGTCGGTGGAGATATTAAATAGGCAGGTAAAGCGGCTTCGTAACAAGGATGTGGCATCGGTTAAGGTACTTTGGAGAAATCAACAAGTGGAGAGTGCTACTTGGGAGGCGGAACTGGACATGGTGAAACGATACCCACATCTTTTTCAATCTACTCAAGCCCAAAGTGCTAGGAATCTTCCTTGTCTAATGGTGTCATTTCTTGCCTTCTTGAGTCTCATGATATGACATGCATATGTAAGCACTAAAAGAATTTTATAAGTGTTTTGAGTGATTTGAATAAAATCTCGATATGAGCTTAAAGGTCTTGAACTATAGTTTTTGCATGATGCATTTGATCCAATTTTTTTTTTGTAATGAATTATGCATTGTCTCTTGTGTTGGATGTTTCTTGCCTTAATTCTAGCCTTTCAGGCCTTGTTTTGCACATTTGGGGACGAAAGTTCCCAAGGGGGAGATGATGTAAAGACCCAGATTTTTCCTGATGGCATTGCTGGGATGTCCTGAGATTTTTCCCCAGGAAAAATGCCAGGCATCACTACACAGAGGAGCCTGCACAGCCCGTGTGAAGCCACACGGACCGTGTGGCCTCCCGTGGAGTGACACAGTAAAGACATACGGGCATTGACACGGTCCGTGTGACACCACATGTTCCGTGTGGCTTACTGTTTGGAGGTTTACTAAGTACAAAATTACAGTCTCGTAACTTTGTCATGTAAAAATATATTTCAAGTACCTTTACATGGACTATGTCACGGCCCGTGTGACATCAGATGGTCCGTGAACTTGCCCATATGGTACCACTTAGTTCCGTGAAATTTTACTTCCGCGAATTCTAAGTCTTGGACCACGGCATTGTTCATGGTACATGTGATACTACATGGACCGTGTATCGAACCATGTGACCCAGATGGACCAAATTCAGGTCTGTTTCATTAATGGCATTTATGAAATTTCAATTTGTTTTAAACGTGAATTGTTATTTTTTTACCTATCCTAAACCCTTAATTCACCTGAAAACCCCTCCGCTCTTCATCTCTTCACCTAAATCACTCTACCCCTCTTAAGAACACTTCCCTATTTCCTCCAAACTCTCCTCTCTCAAGGATTAAGCTAGGTCTCAATTAGAGTCAATTCAAGTCTGATTTCTACTCCTCAAATCAGGTATGTGGGTTTGATTCTTGGTCTCTTTCAACCAAGAAGACCCAAAATTCCTTTCAAGCTATTTAATGAGTTTTTTTCACTTTAAATATGAAATTTTATGAGTTGATTTTATTAAATCTAATAAGCGTATGGGTTATATTTTACCTATTATTTCAATTCATTTTGACTACCATTATGATGGTTTTCATTGAGTTATGAAAATTATGAACATGCATGTCCCCTTTAAAATTGATTTATGCATGGGTGACTATTACTATGATCTAGATGTTTATTTTAAACTTTAATCTATGTTACCCATGCTATCCTCACATCATGCATTGCATTACATTCATGACCATTGATATATGAAAATTATGAAGTGGGTTAAGCCCAAATATGTTTTATGAAATGATTATGATATGATTTTGGTAAGGTATTGGTTATGACAAAAAGGTGATCACCGGTATGTCAATGATAATGGCTCTTTCAGCATTATGGGTGCTTGCACCATTATGTATATGTGTAGATGAGCTATTCCTACCATGAACATTATGATTATGATTTTATGGTTTTACATTTGAGCGTAATTGTGCATTGAACGTTTTAGAATGGATATTGACTTCTTGAAAGCATGTATATAAGTATTCAAGTGGGATGTTATGAATTAGCACCGATGGACTGGGCGCGTGAGGGCTATCCCCAAGGGCTCTCCCCTTTCCTTGAACTATGTGCCAACATAGGAACGATCACCATTACCGAAATGACCGGGTTGTAAGGAATGGTTATTCGTTTATTATGTTTATGATATGATTAGGAGAAATCCTTCCGAAATGGGGTTGCCCGTAAAGAAGGTGTCCATCCACTGAAATGGGGTTGCCCGTAAGGTGTGATGTAGATTACCTTTGGCAAGTAATCTTCTCCCTACTGGTGGAAGGTCTCAATCGGTCTAATTCATGTTATGGCTCACATGAGTTTGATATGTCTTTTATAGTCCATCCCCACTACATATATAAGCATTATTGCATTTAATATAATGCATCATAAATTTCATGGCATCTTGTATATGAATTTTCCCTTGAATATCCAATTCTCCTATATAATGTGCCTTTGTCACATATAGGTTTGGTAAGTCATATTCATTGCATGCCCGCATACTTAGTATATTCAAACGTACTAATGCATACTCTAAAATCGTATGTGTTTGTACGCTAATCTTGAACCAATGATGTGGTTATGGATACTTGAGGTTTGTTTTGGGGCTCTTGGGTCCCCAATCGCCATGTCACGTCTAGGTCCCTACCCCGGGTCGTGACATATTGTTTTGAGATTTAGATTGCCCATTCATATCTTTAGTCTTCCGCTGATATTTTTTGAGTTATAATGAATGAATGAATGCGATGAGGTCAAGTGGCTCGCTTGGGGACTAGCAATAGTCTCTGAGTGCTGGCCACGTCTAGGGTACGCTCCCGGGGCGTGACAAACTTAAATAGGGGATAGACATGACATTCAAATTTCAACGGACAATCTACAAAAACTTGAGCAAGCATTGGAGCAAGTATTATGGAAAGATACACCATCTACTACACATTTCTTCCAAGGAGTGATCGGCAAGTTTTTCCCAGAGATCTTCTCGAATAACAAAGCTTCCCCACAATTGAAATACATCTCTAAGGGATCTAAATTATCCAACAATTGAAGAAATATGTTACTGAAAGCCTTCGGATCTTGGAGAAGTTTAGGAGAAAGAATCAAGAAAGTAACGAAATTGTACTCACCAATTCATCAATAAAAAAAAATAATTACATCTTTCTTTTATTTATTTTTTATTGCAGTTAATATTCGACACTTTGAACATTTGTTGCGAACAGCGGTACAACCAAAATAGAAAATCAGTCATATATAGTGAGAGCTAAAAATCTAGCAAAGTATCAAAAGAAATTCTCATAAACAAGCAACTAAATCAAACATATTTACTCCTCCTGTTTAATTAAGTATTCTTTTTTACATTTTTACTCCTATTTAATTAAGCAAATTTTCTTAATTTATAAGAATTAACATGTTTTAACCCTCGTCGGTCTCATTAGTCGCAAAAAATCAATCCCAAATAAACTAAAACTAAAACTAAAACTAAAACTAATACGCATATTCCGAGAAAATCAAAATCAGGCCACATCAATCAAGATCCGTAAACTTTTAAAAGAAAAAAAGACATAAACAAAGGGATCGTACCACGATAACATAAAGACGCAAAGAAAGGATCAGAACAAAGCAGATTAGCTGAATAATTTTGTTTTGTTTCACTTGTTCTGCTATTTTCAATTACAATTAAGAATGATTTATTTTTATACAATTGTTTTGGGAAATGCAACTACTAATATACAAAATTAGTTACTGGATTTACAAAATCTGATTATGTTTGTAGTTTGTAGACTTTGAATATTGCGCGAACAGATATGGAGGACAAAGACAATGGCACACACGAGAAAAGAAACTGGCTTTTTGTACTATCTACAATTAAGAATATGCATTTTACATCAATTTTTTTAATTTAATAAATTATACTTTCTCCGTTTCAAAAAGAGTGACATACTAAAAAGAATATTTTCTTTCTTTTTTTTTACAATATTTTGATTTTAACTTTAATAAATTATAAATTATATTAAATTACTATATTTTAAATAATAAATATCATGGATCTATATAAGTAATTTTTTGAAAGATAAAAAAACTTGACTTTTAGCAGTTCTCTAAGACACTTTTAGCGTTAGTCCTAGTTCTAGTAAATTTTTATATGCTTGACTAACATGGATTGTGATGCAGTGATGAGACTGCTTCACCCTTAACCAGAGGTCTCGGGTTCGATTCCTGGAAATGAAAAATTCTGTTGGGAGCATCACCCCCGAATGGGCCCTGCAGTGCACGATTCGAATTTAATCGGGGCTCCACGGGCTCCGGACACTGGGTGGGAAACCAAAAAAAATATTTATATGTTTTTTCTTCTTTTTCCATTATTTATTATTTCCAAAGTTCTTCTAAATTGAAATAAATAATTAACTTATGAATCTTTACTTTAGAATGCTATACATATTATGTTAGAATTATTTATTAAATGTGAATTTGATATTAATTTTATCATTACATTTAGTAAAACAGATTGAATGTTAGTAGTTGTTGGATAGGAACAGTTCCTTGATTTGTGTGGATTTTATAGGGCTGTGCAAAAATGTCCCCCTAAGGACTGATGTTGATATTTTGCCCCCCCCCCCCCCCCACACCTCTCCTCTCCCCTCTCTATAAGAAAAGTTTTGTAAAAATATCCTTAATTTATTTAATAAAAATTTCTCGGATTAAATTGTCCTCCAAATCTAACAAAATAAAAAAAGCTTTTATTTTGAACACTAAATGATCATGAGAATCATTTGTTAGGTTTATATCATCATTCGTTATTCACATACGCAGGAAATACTACAAAATAGTTAATTAACATATATCACATATATGGGAATATTAAACCATAATATACTTCGAAACAAGCCTTGAAACTCTATGGAATTGGAGTTGTCTCCTTTTCCAAAGTTCTAACTAGTTCTAGCTCTATATAAACTCAAGGAAATCTAATAATCAACAAACAATTGTCTAAATTACCCGGATTACATCAAAATCCTATCCTTTGACCACTTTGAGCATTCCCACATCTAAGACTTTTTTTTCCACCATTACTTGCATTGAAGGCCAAAATCTTTTGCTACAAGAGTTCGCCTAGATTCTACGGTCTAGGAATAAATTAACTAGTTAGAGGAACGATTAATATAACTTATCTTTAATGATAAAATGGATGAAAAATTGAAAAAGAAAAATAGCCCTAAGTCATTGTTGGTCTAACATAATACAAGAAAGCCATTGAATTTCATATCATGTGCTTCCACATTTAAATTAGACATTAAGTCTCATTTTGTCTTTATCACAAGTAAAGAACTTCCACATTTTAAATATGATCTCCAATATATTTTTCAACTATTTTAAAATATTTTCACTTACTTATTTTCTCATGGTTTCAAATGTATAATATCAAAATACACATTGACAACATAAAGCCTCTTTTGGCGATAATATTCTACAAAAATTTGTAGTGCATCAGTTTTCTTTGATAATATTTCCAAAACGTCAAAGTTTAATTCATAGAGGCACCCATTGCAAGCATAAAATGAATAAATTTATATCACTGCTCTTTTTTTCTGCTGCAATTAGACAGACCACTTAGTATTTAAAACACTAGCACTAAAGATTGCATCTTTGTACAATTTGATTCTAGTTATTGATGAAGTTTATATATTCTTTAAAACATCAACTCAATGAACTTCGATTTGAATGTTAGCGAAGTTTTTATGACTTCAAATCAGTTTTAAATTTAGTCAGCGTAGAAAACAAAAAGGGTTTAGGAAATTACTTAGAATAAAGAACTTTTGTATAACAAACTTTTTGTGGAAAAAAACTTTTAAAAAACAAAATCTTTGTAGAAATAACAAATAAAAATTCTAGAAAGTCTTCAAAACCAAAAACTAAAACTAGTAATGAAAACAAAATCTGTACGAAAAATATAAAAAAAATTGACAAGAAAAAAATCGAACTAATTGAATGCACAGTGTTTGCTTAAGGAAATTATTCCCTAAGGTGTTGTAACATGACACTCGATCCAATAATATGTTAGAACGTTACAACCAATCCAACAATGTGTCGACACGTGTCACCTGATCTAATAATATGTTTGAACGTGACACCCGATCTAATAATATTTTTGAACATGACACCCAATCCACAAACAAAATCGCAATTATAATCATAACCACAATGAATAATTCACAACTTCTCAAGTTCAAGTAATAGGTTCATTGCATGCAATTTGACCATGAGAATCATTGGGTTTAAATCATTATTAACTATTCACATACATGTAGGGAATTCTACAAAGTAGTTAACAAGTATATACCACATATATAGAAATATTAAACTATTATCTACCTCGAAACAAGTCTTGAAACTCTATGGAATAGGAGCTTTCCATTTTCCCAATGTTCTAGCTCGTTCTTGCTCTATAAACAATCAAGGGAATATAATAGTCAACAAATAATGGCCTAAAATAATACTTGGATTACATCAAAATCCAAACTCTTTGCTACTTTCTATGACCATTCTCACATCGAAGGCTTTTCTTCCACCATTACTTGCAAGCCAAAATCTTCCCCTATAAAAATTCTCCTAGATTCTAAGGTCTAGAAATTAATTAACAAGTACGATTAATATAACTTATTTTTAATGATAAAACAGGTGGAAAATTGAAGAAAACGGGACCTATATCACTGCAGGTCTCTCAAAAACAAAGTGGGAGAAATAAAAACGAATTTAGAATTTTTTAAACTTAAACCCGCAAATGTCCCACCATGAAAGCACCACCATAGTGAGATCCATCCTGTTGTGATGAGTTGCACGAAGACAGAAACTTTGCAACCCGCATCCCAAATCTCTATTTCACAACATACCTTCAAATCATAACATTCCAAATTATACCCTTTGTGCTTAGACATTTTTTGAGAGTTTTACTTGCCCCAGTTCAATTTCATAAAGTCGTCCAGGCTCCTTATTGTCTCGACTATCAACTCAAAATATTAAACTTATAATTCAACCCTCAATTTCTTACTGGATTGCCTTAGACCTCACATGACTCATATTTCGTCTAAGTCTGGCCTAGGCTCAAAATTCTCAAGTTACTAATCGAAAGTTTTCTGGCCCAATTTTCTTCCCCATTTATCTAATCACAGTGACAATGTCTCATGTCTCCTTGCCACCTCATAGTCTAGCATTTCGAAAAATGTCACATTTTATCACAAAATGGTGATGCCACAGTTCTCAAGTTACCAAGTGTTACTATGCTGGCATGAGAATAAATGCATGTAAATATCACTGTTTCAATATATCATAACAATCCAATAGAATATCAAATAAGTCGGTCATCACAATTCCCAAGTACAATGTATAAATACCACAATAAAGAGCCATAAGTTCTCAATAAGTCTCAAGTCTCAAATTTCATCAATTTTCCAATTATAGCATGCCACATCGCATAAATGATACCATATGACTTTCCAAATTTCAATTTATATCACAAATATCCCAACACGTGTCTCAAATGTCAAAGTACTCCCAACCACAATTATGACAAGATATCATGAATTACCAACACAACAAGCATCGCTTTCTCCCACAATTATCATCACACAAGTCAATTTCCCATGAGTTGATCCAATCTCATGGATTATCACATAACAAACTCAATCCCAAGGAGGATAAGCTAAACCTACCTTGAAGGCCAAACTGCACATGAACTAGCCAACCAAATGATTGAATTTACAAAATTGACTCTAAAATGTCTAATCACTATTAAGAATGAGATATACTCGTCAAAAGGAATCAGTTGATACCCATATTGATATGAATTAGATTCAGGGGTAAAATGGCCACAAATTAGGTTATTTTTCAAAAATTTCAAATCTAGAAATTGAGCTGAAAATAAAGTTCAACACGAAAAATGAAGTTTGTGGGTGAAAATATGATAAAACCTAAATAGAAATTGAGAGAGAAATCATCATTTAAAATATGAATCATGTTTTTTTGAAAACACATAAAAATTAGAGGGTTGAAACCAAAAATTTCAAGTCAAAATCATAATTTGAATACAAAAAATCAAAGATCTAGTGTTTAGGTTGTTTATCCAAATGAAAATCCATGAAAAGTTTCGCTCTAAATCCTCCAACTTTTAGAACTCAAATATAAAAGAAAATGGTAGAGTAGTCAAAAACGGGGAAGAAAGAGGATATTTTCAGCAATAAAAAAAATATAAAAATGGTTATTGACCAAGTTTAACCTAGGTTGACTACGTTGACCGTGGCCAACTTACGCCAACACCCTTGAACACATGTTTTGACCCCCCGAATCTCATCCAGAATCCTATAAATATAAAACAATAGTACAAATTGATCAGAAAATACATTTCAGCATCAATGGAACTATCAAAAATTGAATCTGAGGTCTCCTTGACCCAGTGACTTATAAATCGTAATGAAACTAGTTTAGGACCTCAAATGACCAAAATACCCTCGGAACCCCCCCAAAAAATATGACAATGCCTCTATTAGGACTAAAATTATCCCCCGAATCCAATGGAACTATCAAAATTTCTAAACTGAGAATGCGAACTCTAGTCATTGATTAAAGTCAAACTTAGCATATTTTAAACTATTTTTTCCAACTTTAGACCTCATTTCCACATACGGACTCTGAATTTGATTCCTACACTTCTCCTACACTAATTTCTACATATTTTGGAACTAAGGGAATCGATGGAATTTCATTTCGAGGTTAGAAACTCCGAATGATGCCAAAATTTACTTTTTGAACAACTTAGGCTTCCAAAACACACAAAGACACATTATATCTTTTGTATCCACAATATGTCATTACTAGCCACATAATTAACTCAAATAAGATTCGGGGCAACTAATGGAGGGGAAAAATGACATTTTATGGAAATTCACAACAATGGCCATTAAGGTCATCACATTTTAGATTTTCTTTTACTTTGTTTGTGGTAACCATTGACCTGTCAATGGCACCATTTGAATAGTTGATAGAGGCTTCACAGACTAGAATGTCAAGTTGTAATTGAATATTGTCTTTGACTAGTTTCTTTCATACTAATCTTATTAAGTTGATTTGATAGATTGATTAGTTTTTGGCCTTTAATTGTTAATTAGGTTATTTATTCCTTTGAGTTATCTCTTGATGCTGGTTAAATCTTCCATCATTAGATTGTGATTGAATGAATGTAATGAACCCAAGTGGTTTGCTTGAGGACTAGCAATGGTCTCTGAGTACTGGTAACACCAAAGGTACCCTCCCGGAGCATGACACCTACCCATTACAATGGGTCAGATCGTTACAGGAACATTGAAGACTTTAGGAGTGTTCTTGAATTCACCGTGCACTGAAATAATGTAGTTCTTGAAACATGTAAAATTTGATCAATATGACTCTTTCCTTCACTAAATGTATTTGATGTAGCTTGAAAATGAAGAATATCTCATTCCATGAAGCATTTTATCACATTAACGACTACCTATAGAAAATTTGAATTAAATAGTTGAATGCGTAAACGATTCCTAAGATTTGTCTCGTTTTCATTTTAAGACTTGCGTCAAATGCTATACCTATTGAACATTTGAACTCGAGTCAAAATGCTTCTATTGGTTTTCTACATCAAGCCATAATGGTTAATGCAAGAGATTCAAATGCCAGCCTCTATTGTAGCAATATCTTTTTTGTTTTTACGAATCAGAGCAATAAAGGCCTGAACCTCAGTGGATCGTGGTAGCAACACAAAAGGGAAATAACACATTTTTCTCTATTGGAAGAAGAATAGCTTGTGCAGACACGAATTATAAAAGGAGGTGAAGAAAATTACAATATGACAATCTCATTAAAAGAAATAAAATATGACAATCATCTAACAAACAAAAATAAATGTGTATGTAAAACTTTTTTGTGTGCAATAAATGTATAATCATATGTTGTTTTTTATTAGAATTTCAAACAATTACAAAAATTACAGCTTTAGTTTTGATTTCACTATCATGTAAATATTTTCTCAACAAAGTAAATAACGTATATATTCCAATTTCCACAAAGTGTGATGATGGTACGGTAATATCAAAATAAAACAAAAAAAAATGTAGAATTTGATATTTTGAATAGCAGCATTACTAACATTTCACAAAAAAGTGCATTAAATTAGTTTTTCAAGTATTCAGTCAAACACTTATAGATTCCACAAGCTTAAATTGGAAGAGATGTTTAAAATAATTAACACCTAAATTAAACAGGATGCTATATATGATAATATTCATTTAATGATCAATTGTTACATTTTATATATATAGTCATAGCTTAGAAAGGCATCTTAACTTACTAGTGCATCATTTGCTTTTAGTGACTTCATTAGTTTAGCAAAGAAATATGCTATTTATATTAATCATGACTCTTTATAGACGACTCTAAAATTTTCAATTCAAAGTTAAATATACATTCATAATAGCTAAAATTTAATCTTTGTGTACTACATAATTTTTCAGCAAAGGGTGTACATTAGACTATCCTTCACCTAGGATGGCTCCATCCATAACCATAGCCACATTTCCCACCATCCAACACCCTAAGTTAGGCAATGCACACAACGGGAATGAAATATAAACTTCAAAGACATACTTTATAAGTATTCATTTCAAAGAGTAGCTAAAACTAAACTGTTAAGCCAGATCGAAAAAAACTAATAACTACTTTGCGCATCCACATTCTAGGAAAAAAGATCA
Organism: Solanum rostratum; assembly: GCA_029948455.1. Taxonomy (NCBI): domain Eukaryota; kingdom Viridiplantae; phylum Streptophyta; class Magnoliopsida; order Solanales; family Solanaceae; genus Solanum; species Solanum rostratum. The sequence goes on along the minus strand of CM057050.1, from coordinate 34,721,805 downwards.
AATGTTTTTACTATCACATTACTCCAGGAAAGGAATTCCAAGTATCTAAACGATCTCACAACAACAGGGAGAAGGCATTACACATAAAGATGGTTACTCAATATGTGGCTCTAGCCAATGTAATTGGCATTATTTCATTAAGAGGCTGCACTTTGTGACTCTTGCTTTGGCTGAATCAATTCAATGGATTTAGATGGTGCCTGCCAAAGAGAATCAGAACACAATGATGTAAACCAAAAAACAATGAGATAAAATTGAATCAAAAGTTAAAGAAGGAACACTTCAACTCGTTTGACGTTGCAAAGAAGAAAAGATAATCCCAGCATAAAACAATGTAACTGGATAACAATTTCATTCCCGTAAGTAACTTACCAGTTACTTCATTGGATATTGCATCAAACAACAAGGAGAATGGCAACCAAGGGGACTTTGGAGTCCTCGCTGCCTTTTATAGGGCCAATTTACCCATTGATATTTGATGACAATGACTTCCCTAAAGATAAACGTACAAATGCTGTTATCCAAAAATATATCTAGTTATTAATGAACAAATATAACTCCAGCAAGGCTACAAAACAGAAATGTTTCCAGTAGGACACATAAGACAGAAATGTTTCTTGTGCGACACATAAACAATACCATTGTTTAAACACGTGCAAGGGCGATTACAATGCCTTTGCAATGGAGGATGCAGACTATTTGTTGCATCAAGAACCTTACACTTGTACTTTACAATCGCAAAGTCGTTAAATAATATCAAACAATCATCTAGAGAATGCTTAATCAAGTGCCTCTGTCATAAATGATGTCCTAGAAAACTAGCAAGCATCTGAGGAAGTAACTCGATCATTGATCAAGAAAATAAATTGATATACAATAAATAGAAGCAACAAACATGGCCAAGCATATAAAATAACTTTCTATTTTATCATATTCACTCATTTTGTCAAAAAAATTTCAAGACGTGGTCTTTTGAATTAGAGAACTTCATGTTCCTCTTCTTTCCTATTGTGCTCAAGTTCTGTAGAAGTTTTTCAAAATCCCAAATTTATTTCAAAGGTCATATTATCAGGCAGTTCATTTCACTTTTGTTGCATGCCCAACGAAGTCTCTGCACAACTTCCCCATCTTTCAGATCAGAGAAGATCAGATAATTAAATCCACCAGCTAACCGAGTGTGCAATTTTTGTAGCTAAACTTATCGAGTCCTTTGGAAATGCATTTGTAGGTACCCGATCCATAGGCCCCCAACGACAATTACAGACACCTGAGACATCAACCCGACTATCATTTCTAAAGCGGGTCCTGTAAATAACATGATTAGCGATAATTCTAGTGTTGGATTTTTCAATGATAAAATATTTAAAGTTTTCTGCAATTTTCAAAATGCAAGAAACAAAAATAGACGAGAAACTTTAGAAAAGGAATCTCTCACATATCTAAAGAATCTGAAATCAGCAAGAAACTCGTCACTTTCATTTATTTGACAGATCTAGAGAACACTGCGAATTTCACCTAATAATTCTTACATTTGAAGTTTTTCTGGAAAGTAAATGTCCCAAAGGGATTATATTATAGTTGATCATAGTTTGAAAAAATAGAGTATAATTGATTATATACGTTCTAAACCAAAATTGGTCTACCTATTTCACTTCCCAGTCAAATAAATAATCCTTAACGCATAAATGCTTCTTGTTACTTTGAAATAAATAATACTTTCGACACACTAATAACTAAAGTTTTATTGCCAAAAGATTAACTAACTTGAAGTTCAATTTTTAACTCCAAAGATTCATTGTAATGAATTAGCTACAAGGAAAATTAGAGTTAAGATACTGTACTTTTGTCTAACATTTGACTTTAACAATGATAAAAGTGAATATGATACTTCTGAAAAGTTTAACCTTAGGTGAAATTCCCATATCAAGGAAAGAGACATGGAATGGCCCAAATCGCAGACACTCACAACAGTTTAGAAAAAATTGCTTTAGAATATAAGGCCTATAGGAACAAAATGGAGATTACCTTCAGCTCCTGAAGGAATTCTGAAGCTCACAACACACTCTGCGTATATATGAGTATTCAAATTGGTATTCCAAACAACATAATGAGTAGGATTCTTGAGATCATCAACTCCACTATCGTATTTTTCATCACTAGGATACCATTATTAGATCTGCAGTGCAAAGGTTCCACATTACCCAAAATCACACGAGTAAAAACCATGTAATGAATACCATTTTTGTCAGCATCACAATTAATAGCATTGGAAGAGATGAAGAGAGAACAAAAAATAAAAAGGCTGATTTTAGATCCTCAAAGAAAATAATAAGAGACATAAACTAGACAAAAAAAGAGAACTTTCTTCGTTAGTCATGTGGAGATTTGTATTACGAATCATCCAAGAATATAAGTTACTCATTTTCACTGAAAAGAAAGACAACCCTGCAGCATTCTTTTCTTTAGGGCTTAACTATTGTTTTCATCTTTAGGGAGCCGTCAAATGATCAGGAAGTGCCAAATCAGAAAAAGCTTTGAATTTGATAGCTGATCAAAGTTTGACCATGTTAAAAATGCAAAATACAGTCAATTACGAATGATGTTCGATAAAGAGAATGTATTCATACCTTTTAGAGGCACAATGCTGAGCACTAAGGTGATCTCCAACACTAAAGTTTGGCGTATTCCTAGGTTCATCGGGTGTGGGGCCGTAGTTCATAATTGTAGATATCATATCTTTGGAAGCGGCAAGCCAAGCATATCAAACATTTGCATTCCCATAATATTTGTGTTATTTCAACCTGCTTCTCAAAGATTTCCAAGCGAGATCGCAAATAGTTACTAGAGTATTTGGTAATTTCGATCTCGTCCATGTTAGGGATGACATTCATTCCCATAATAAACATATCTTGACAGATTCTGCATCCACCAAGTCAGGAGACACAGTTTCCATTTTTGCATCTGATTTTTCATCATCAGCAAATGCTTGATTGTCTTGAAGGGGATTTACTTTAATCCTCTTAAAACCGATATTTAACTCTTCACATCTTTTGCCAAATTACGATGCATTTCACAACTGATAAGATACGACTCAGGGAAGAAAGAGTTATCTGCTTCATCTATCTAGGCAATGGATTTAAGAGAACCATTTTTCAGATTTACTTGAACCATGTGTAGAATATCAAGCATTATATGATAGTCACAAACTTTCTCCTCACTAACAGTCTTTTTGCCCAAAAATATTCTTTAACTATAAGAATAACATCTTGAGGGAATTAAGTCGATCCATTCACTATTTTGATAAAACAGTCCACGTTGTGGCTGTCTGCTTCTCATAAAGTTTAGATTTTCTGGAGTACAAATTTCATGAGATGATAGTAACAATTAGACTCGTTATGGTAGTCAATGGTCCTTTTCCTCTTCCCAAGCTTGCTATCATAATTGGATTGAATTGACAGTTTCTCATTGTTGGCTCTAAATAAGTTCCAAATTCTGACAAGCCACTTTTCTCTTTGATCCAACCACAGTCTAGGGATATTATCTAACAATCCAACTTGCTTTGGTTCCATTTTATCTCCAGACAAAACTCTCTATGTACAAGTACCAAACTAAAAGACTAAATGCTAAAGATTAAGCATAGTATAAATCATCTGTCATAATCTGATTCCAAGCAATATATTTACATTTTTGTGCATCCAATTTTTCATATTTTTTCCGTCTGTACATGTCACTCTCGGATTTGAAACTCAGAACACTCAAACAACACCGGATCTAGTTCAAATACTCTTCATCAGAATTCTAAAGCTTCATATGACTTTTTTCGTTTTATTTATTATAACTAGGTAATTAGCCTGCACCTCAGTCATAAATAATCTAATTAAGTTTATTGTCACGACCCGGGGTCTGGGCCTTGGTGTGACACGGCGAATGGGGGCCCGAGAGTCCCCAAACAAGCCTCAAAATTTTCAGAAGCTATGAGGTTTGGTTCAAGAGTTTCTTAAAGACAAATAATTTAATATCGAAAGTCTAAATCAAAGAGAGAGAGAGAGAGAGAGAGAGAGAGCATTTCTTATAAGTTAAGCAAAATAACAAGGTTCGTACAAAACACCCAACATATGCCTCTAGTCGAAGAACGGGGGCCAGGACAAGCTCCGGGCTCACCCTCAACAAAATATATATACATAGAAACACTAGAAGCAAAAGCTCGCCCTCGGAAGACGGGGTTCACCACAAAAATATCTTCAAGAAGGACTATTCATCCTGCGGCTGGTACTCAAACTGCTCGATTCCTACATGGTAAGATCATGTAGGCATAGAGTATGCGTTAGTACGTTGGAATGTACTAAGTGTGCGGGTATGCAATGCATATGACTTACCGGACCTGCATATCAATGTTAGATGACAACGACACATAATATACAAGGATCATATAAACGAAGGATTTTAATATACAAGATGTCATGGAATTCGTGATGCATGTGAATGCGATAATGATCCTATACACATATAGCGGGGATGGACTATAATCGACAAACCAAATTCATGCTAGCTATTACATGAATTGGACCAATTGGGACCTCCCACCGGTAGGGAGAAGATTACTTGCCAAAGGTAATCTACATCATACCTTACGGGCAACCCCATTTCGGTGTATGGTCACCTTCCTTACGGGCAACCCCATTTTGGAAGGGTTTACAAGAATCATATCAAGACATGTCATATCATAAACAAGTAGATGAATAATATCCATCCCTATGCTCGCACATAGTTCAAGAAAAGTGAGAGGGACCTTGGGGATATCCCTAATGCCCCCAATCCATCGGTGCTAAGTCTTACACATCCCACAAGAATATTTTTATATATATACATATGCTTTCAAGAGAGTCAAGTGCAAGTTTCAAAACATTCAAGGCACATTTATGCTCAACGCCAAATTGCAAGATCATATTCTAGATGCCAATGCAAGGAATAGCTCATCTACAAGTACAAGATGGTGCAAGCACCCAAGATGCTCAAAGAGCCAAGATACAAGATGGTGTAAACACCCAAGATGCTCCAAGAGCCATAATTATAGACATACCGGTGATCACCTTCTTGTCATATCCCATGTCTTACCAAAATCATATCATAATTCCTTTTTAGGACAAAATTGGGCTTAATCCCACATTTCCAAAATTTTCATGTACCAGTATCATACATGATGCAATGCACAATGTAGGGATGGCATGGGTAATGTAGAGTATATTCAAACATAGCAAATGAACAATGACCCTGTCCGTGCGCTGGTAGCCCTTCACACTGCACATTTAAATGGAAGGACACACGGTCCGTCTAAAGTCACACGAGCCGTGACTTGGTCCGTGTGAAGACGACCCTACACAGTCCACCAAACGGGAGGCCACACGGACCGTGTATCTTTACACAGACCGTGTGGGGGCCTGTTTACCCTCCACTCTCCCAAGTGTCACTCCACGGGAAGCCACACGATCCGTGTGGCTTCACACGGGCCGTGTAGGCTCTCCGTGAGGTGATGCTGCAGAATTTTCTGGGCAGGTTTTGTGGACTTCAAGTGACGTTAATGATCAGGGGCCTTTCATTATCTCCCCCTTCCTTGGGAACCCTGAATGTTCAAGAACAAGGCTTGAAAAGTTAGAGTTTAGGCAAGATAGTTCTGACACAATACATAATGCACAACTCAACTCAAATCATAAGGTTTGTACAAAAAGCTTTTTATGCCACAAATCAAATTATAGTTCAAGACCAAACTCATGTCAAGATTGTATTCAACTCATTTGTTAAGAAAGGAAAATCCTTTAGTGTACACATATGCATGTCATGTCATGAGACTTAAGAGGGCAAGAAAATGGCACAATTGATAAGGAAAGTCCCTAGTACCTTAGGCTTGAGTAGATTGGAAAAGGTGGGGGTATCGATTCATCATGTCCAGCTCCACCTCCCAAGTAGCACTCTCCACTAATTGATTTCTCCAAAGTAACTTTACCGAAGACACATCTTTGTTGCTAAGCCGTTTTTCTTGCCTATCCAAGATTGCCACCAGCACCTCCTCATAAGTCAAGTTTTCCTCGACCTCAAACCCCTCCAAAGGAACAATGGTGCTAGGATCACCCACTAATTTTCTCAATATGGACACATGGAAGACTGGATGAATGGAACTTAAATCCGGAGGTAACTCCAACTTGAAAGCCACACCTCCAATCGCTCAACAATTTCATAAGGGCCAACATACCGGGGGCTTAACTTGCTCTTTTTGCCGAAACGCATAATGCCCTTCATAGGAGAGACTTTTACATAAACCCAATCTCCGACATGAAATTCGAGGTCCCTTCTCCTACTATCTGAATAGGGCTTTTGATGACTTTGGGCCGCTTTCAATCTCTCTCTAATTACCTTTACCTACTCTATAGCATCCAACACTAATTCCGGGCCAATGAAAGCCATCTCACCAACTCGTACCACCCCACCGGGGATCTACACCTCCTTCCATACAAGGCTTCAAAAGGTGCATGCCAATGCTAAAATGGAAGCTATTATTATAAGCAAACTTGATGAGCGGAATATGATCATCCCAATTCCCCTTAAACTCCAACACACATGCCCTCAAACATATCCTCCAAGGTTTGAATAGTCCTCTCCGCTTGGCCATTGGTTTGAGGATGGAAAGGGGAACTCAACTTAATTTTGGTCCCAAGGCCCTTCATAAAAGATTTCCAAAAGTGGGAAGTGCATTGAGCACCACGATCCGATATGATGGATCTAGGTATGCCATGCAACCTCACCAACTCTTGAATATACAACCTCGTGTAGTCCTTGGCACTGTAGGTAGTCTTGACCGGTAGAAAGTGAGTCGATTTCATCATCCGATCCACAACAACCCAAATGGAGTCGAATTGCCTTCGGGTCCGAGGCAATCCAACCACAAAGTCCATATTCACATCCTTCCACTTCCATGTGGGAATTTCAATGTCTTGGGCCAAACCACAAGACCTTTGATGTTCAACCTTCACTTGCTGACAACTCGGACATTCAGACACGAACTGGGCAATATCCCTCTTCATACCATGCCACCAATACACCTCTCTGAGATCCCGGTACGTACATCTTAGTAGAACCCGGGTGAATAGAGTAACGAGAGTTATGAGCCTCACTCATAATCACCTTCCTAAGGTCATCCATGTCGAGAACACAAAGCCGGTTTTGATGTCAGAGTACACCATCTCCCCCTTGGGAGAAAGCCTCAATCTCCTTTGCAGCCACTAACTTTTATAATTCACATAACGACAAATCTAGATCTTGCTTAGCTTTCACCTCATTCACCACAGAAGATTCTGCCCCATTCCGAACCCGAAGACCACCCTTGCTGGAATCAGCCAACTTGAAAACCAACCTAGCCAACCGGTGAACATCTCTTGCCAACTCCTTTTTCCCATATTCAACATGCGCCACACTCCCCATAGACAACCTGCTAAGAGCGTCAGCTACAACATTGGTGTTGCCTGGATGATACAATACACTCATGTCGTAATCTTTTAGAAACTCCAACCACCTCCTTTGCCTGAGGTTAAGATCCCTCTGGGTGAAAACACATCGTAAACTCTTGTGATCAGTGAATACATCAACATGGACCCCGTACAAATAATGCCTTCAAATTTTCAAAGCAAAAACCACCGCTGCCAATTCAAGGTCGTGTGTGGGATAGTTTTGCTCATGCACCTTCAACTGTCTTGATGCATATGCTATCACCTTACCATTCTGCATAAGCACACAACCTAAACCGATCCGCGAGGCATCGCAATACACTACGAACCCTTTCGAACCATTTGGCAAGGTCAAGACAGGAGCTGACGTAAGCCGATCTTTCAAGGTTTGGAAACTCCTCTCACATTCATCCGACCATATAAACTTAGCCTGCTTCTGGGTCAACTTGGTCAATGGGGATGCAATAGATGAGAAACCTTCTGTAGTAACCGGTCAACCCGAGAAAACTGCGGATATTCGAAGGAGTCAACAGTCTAGGCCGATTTCTCACAACCTTTGTTTTCCTCGGATCCACCTTGATACCATCTCCGGACACCACATGCCCGAGGAAAGTCACTTCGCCCAACCAGAACTCACACTTGCTAAATTTGGCATACAATATCTTTTCCCTCAAAGTTTGGAGGGTCATCCTCAAATAATTCACGTGCTCTTGCTCACTTCGGGAGTAAACGAGGATATCATCAATAAAGACTACCACGAAGATGTCAAGGAAAGGTTTAAACACTCTGTTCATCAAGTCCATCAATGCGGCCGAAGCATTAATTAGACCAAATGACATCACCGTAAATTCGAAATGCCTATATCTTGTCCGAAAAGCTGTTTTGGGGATATCACACTCCCTAACCTTCAACTGATGATATCCAGAACGGAGATCAATTTTTGAGAAGTGAGTGGCACCTTGAAGCTGGTCAAACAAATCATCAATCCTCGGCAGCGGGTACTTGTTCTTAACGATCACCTTATTCAGCTGCCTGTAATCAATACACATATGGAGAGACCCATCCTTCTTCCTTACAAACAACACAGGAGCACCCCATGGTGATGTACTAGGCCGAATTAAAACCTTCTCTAATAGGTCCTTCAACTGCTCCTTTAGCTCTTTCAATTCTGCAGGGGCCATCCGGTACGGAGGGATAGAAATAGGCTGAGTATCTGGAAGTAGATCTATGCCAAAGTCTATCTCTCTATCAGAAGGGATGCCCAGTAAGTCCTCAGGAAACACATCCGAAAATTTATTCACCACAGGGACTGACTCGAGAGTAGGCACCTCGGAATCTATATTCCTAACCCTCACCATATGGTAGATGCACCCCTTAGAAATCATTTTCCGCGCCTTGAGGTAGGAAATAAACCTACCTTTAACAGAGGAATCACTACCCTTCCATTCAAGAACTGGCTCACTTGGAGGTTGGAACTGGACTTTTTGGGTTCTACAATCTATGAAGGCATACGATGCATGTAGCCGATCCATCCCAAGAATCACATCAAAATCAAACATCTCGAGTTCCACAAGATCACACGGAAAGATTTTATGCAACACAACAATAGGGCACCCGTGATAGACTCTATAAGCAACAATGGATTCACCCACGGGGTGTAGACCGAGAAAGGCTCTCTTAAAATTTGAGGTTTCAACTGAACTTGGTAGCTAACAGTGGAGTCACAAAAGACAAGTTTGCACCTGGGTCAAGCAAAACATAAGCATCAAAATCAAACACTTTTAACATACCAGTCACGACATCTTGAGCCTCCTCGACATCCTGGCGAGCATGGAGTGCATAGAACCTGTTGTTCCTCGGGGAAACACCCTGAGGACCTCTCTGCTGACCCTTCTCGCCTTTGGCTACCTGACCTTGGCTCCGCGCATATTCCTCGGGCAATCCGCAACTTTATGGTCCTTACTTACATATCCGAAGCAAAGCCCCAAATCCCTTCGACAGGCACCTGTGTGGAGCTTCCCACACCTGTCACACAAGATATATCCTAGTCCGCCACCCGTCTGTACCTCGGGAGGGGGTGCCGGAGCATTAGCCACCCGAGCTCCCCAACCTTGGCCCTACTGGAAGCGACCAAACCCAACATTCCTAGCACCGAAGAACCTACCATCAAAACGGGTTCTCTTGGGATCGTATACCCTTTTCTCCTTAAGTTTCTCCCCTTCTATCTGCTCAGCATACACCGTGAGTCTGGAAATGTCCATGTCCCCAGTTAGTATAGCAGTTCGACATTCTTTCACCAACGATTCAGAAATACCCGAAACCAATTTGTGCATCCGTGAATGGGGATCATCCACCAGGGACGGAGCATATTTTGAAAGCTTGGTAAACTTAAGGGAAAAAAGCGGCCGAGGAAGGCAGATTTGAACTCTCCCCATTTAACATCACCACCACAGACCCTTTCTATAGCCCACTATGTATACCACACCTGAGCTACATCCTTCAACTGGTAAGTAGCCAATCCAGCTCTTTCCTCAAAAGAGACACCCATAATATTCAGTATTTTTGAGAGTTCATCAATGAACTCCTGAGCATCTTCATCAACCCTTGACCCATAGAATTCTAAAGGATTCATCCGAGTGAAGTCTCTTACAGTAGAAGTGGGTGTAGGGTCCTATGGCAAATTGGCTTACCTTGTCTAAGTAGTCACCACCTGTGCAAGCATGTCGAAAGAAGTACAGAATTCACCGTTAGAGATGGCTCCTCTATAGGCTCGTGCGGGACCGAATCTTCAGCAGCCGGAGCTGGCCTAGGTAGTGGAAGTCTTCCTCGAGGCATATACTGAAAAGGATTAACGACACCAATAAATAGGGAAATTCATAAACCAGTCACAGCACGATACAAGACATGAAGAAAGGAGGAATTTCCTAATACGTCTTCATAGCCTCCCACTCATAGGTATGGTGCACTTCACACCCATGAATAGGACTCTACTCAACGTGGCATGTTGGGCTCCGAGGAAAAATATAAACATAGGGCTCTGATACCATCTTTTGTCATGACCCGAGGTCGGGGCCTTCGTGTGACACGGCGAATGGGGGCCCAAGAGTCCCCAACCAAGCCTCAAAATTTTCAGAAATATGAGGTTTGGTTCAAGAGCTTTTTAAAGATAAATAATTTAATATCGAAAGTCTAAATCAAAGAGAGAGAGAGCGCCTATTTCTTTAAGTTAAGCAAAATAACAAGGTTCATACAAAACACCCAACATATGCCACTAGTCGAAGAACGGGGGCCATGACAAGCTCCGAGCTCACCCTCAACAAAATATGTATACATAGAAACACTAGAAGCAAAAGCTCACCCTCGAAATACGAGGCTCACCACAGAAATATCTTCAAGAAGGACTATTCGTCGTGCGACTGGTACTTAAACTGCTCAGTTCTTACATAGTAAGATCATGTAGGCATAGAGTATATGTTAGTATGTTGGAATGTACCAAGTATGTGGGTATGCAATGCATATGACTTACCGGACCTACATATCGATGTTAGATGACAAGGGCACATAATATATAAGGATCATATAAGCGAACAAATTTAATATACAAGATGCCATGGAACGTGTGATGTGTGCAAATGCGTAATGCTCCTATACACATATAGCGGGGATGGACTATAACCAATAAACCAAATCTATGCGAGCTATTACATGAATTGGACCGATTGGGACCTCCCACCGATAGAGAGAAGATTACTTGTCAAAGGTAATCTATATCATACCTTACGGGCAACCCCATTTCGGTGGATGGTCACCTTTCTTATGGGCAACCCCATTTTGGAAGGGTTTAAAGGAATCATATCAAGACATGTCATATTATAAACAAGTAGACGAATAATATCCGTCCCTATGCTAGCACATAGTTCAAGGAAAGGGAGAGGGACCTTGGGGATATCCCTAACGCCCCTAATCCATTAGTGCTAAGTCTTACACATCCCACAAGAATACTTATATATATACATATGCTTTCAAGAGAGTCAAGTGCAAGTTTCAAAATGTTCAAGGCACATTTAGGCTCAACGCCAAATTGCAAGATCATATTCAAGATCCCAACGCAAGGAATAGCTCATCTACAAATACAAGATGGTGCAAGCACCCAAGATGGTCAAGGAGCCAAGATACAAGATGGTGTAAACACTCAAGATGCTCCAAGAGCCATAATTATAGACATACCGGTGATCACCTTCTTGTCATATCCCATGTCTTACCGAAATCGTATCATAATTCCTTTTTAGGACAAAATTGGGCTTAATCCCATATTTCCAGAATTTCCATATACCAGTGTCATGAATGATGCAATGCATAATGTAGGGATGACATGGGTAATTTAGAGTATATTCAAACATAGCAATATAAGGTAAAAACTAGAAAATCCATAATAAAATTAGTAAAAAGGTTAGTAATATCACCCATGCATAAAACATCTTTAAAGGGACATGCATGATCATATTTTCATAATCCAAGTAACTCATCATAATAAAACATAACATAACTCAAACTTCGGAATATTATATAGCATATACATGGTTCAAGTTACCAAGATCAAGTAGTGGAATTTCACATTTTAAGTAGACAAGTTTATAAAATAGCTTGAGAAGAACTTGGGCCTTCTTGGTTGAAAGGAACCAAGAATCAAAACCCACATACTTGTTGAAGACAACACTTGAGGAGAAAGAGACTTCAAATTGTGAACCTTAGCTTGAATGATCCTAGAGAGATGAGGGAGAGCTTGAAGGAGTTGATTTTAGAGAGAGGAATGAAATGAAGTAAAATGGCTGAAAATGGGAGTGAGCAACTTATATAAGGAGCTTAGGAGGGGCGGGAAAAGACAAGATTCACGTTTGGGATGCCCAATATTTCAAGAATGTCACTAATGAAACGAACCTGAAATTGGTCCGTCTAGGGCACACGGTCGAGTATACGGTCCGTGTAGTGTCACACAGACCGTTTACTGTGTCGTGGCCCTAGACTTCAATTTTTTAGAGGCAAGATTTTCCGAACTAAGTATTACAACACGGACCGATAAATGGACCACCTGGAGTCACATGGACTGTGACCCCGTCCGTGTACAGGTAGCCCTTCACATTGCACATTTAAACGGAAGGCCACACGGTCCGTGTAAAGTCACACGGGCCGTTACTTGGTCCGTGTGAAGATGGCCCTACACAGTCCACCATACGGGAGGCCACACAGACTGTGTAGCTTTACACGAACTGTGTGGAGGCCCGTTTACCCTCCACTCTCCCAGGTGTCACTCCACGGGAGGCCACACGGTCCGTGTGACTTTACACGAGCCGTGTAGGCTCTCCGTGAGGTGATGCTGGCAAAATTTTTTGGGCAGGTTTGCTGGACCTCAAGTGACGTCAATGATCCGGGGCCTTTCATCTATAAATATTAATATTAAAACTAATAAAATACTCTGAAGTTATTAAGTTCTTTTTATATAGAAAATTTAGCATTATCAATTTATCTCAAAAAAATTTCTTAATGTAATATTGCCAAAATCCTAGTTATCTTTAATAATATGTTTGAATTATAATATTATTTCTTAATATAATTGGCTTGTCAGTAGTGCTTGAACTCCCTAACTTGAATATTAAATTACTAATTTTTTATATTTTATATTATCTACATCTATATATATATATATATATATATATATATATATATATATATATATATATATATACGTATGTATGTATGTATGTATATATACATATATTATTATTATATTATTAATAAGAGAGGATAAAGCCTCCACATTTAGCATGTGACATTTTATCAAAAGAATTAGTTAGGTTAGTTATTAGTTACTTGTAACAGCCCCTAATTCTTTCCGCCTAGTCTGAGTAGATGCATAGAGAAAACTGAGAAAATAATTGAAAAAATTTCTGAAAAAGAAACCACGAGAGTCATCTACGACCCGTAGAATAGGCCTCATAGATTCCCAGGTGACTTGGTAAAGTTTTCCAAGTCTAAGGCCTATGTATGAGACATCATACGACCCGTAGATTTGGTTTCGTGAGTTGGTGACCAACACATTAACTTTTTAGTATATTAAGTTACGAGTTATCGGATGGCCCGCAAAAGTATTTACGGTTCATAGAAGAGGTTTCGTGGATTCTATGCAAAATTTCAGTAACTCAAACTTTTAGACACCTTAACAACGAGAGGATATCTACAACCCATAGACGTGGTCTAGTAGATCATGTCGGCAGTTTTTAAGAAGGGTATTTTTGTCTATTCTTATACCCTTTAAATCCAATCCTTAGATGTTTTATAATTAATTAAAGTCCTAAAACAAAATTCTAAGCGTATTTTAACCTTTCATTCACACTTAGAAATTCTTTAGAGCACCAGAAGAGGGAAAATGCGAAGGTTTCAAGTTCAAATACGAAGATCGATTGAAGTTTGAGTGCCTATTCTATTTCCAGGTATGTAAGGCTTACTGAAGTATAGAACTACATTTGTTCGCATGCCCTTTCACGTACATGAGTCGAAATTGAGAATAAGCGTTGAGTTTACTGCATTTATTATGAATTCTTATGATGATGTATAAGGTACTTATTGCATTGCATAACTACTTATATGAAATTGAGGTATAATTCCATACTTGATAGCATGAACTCTAAACTACATTACTTTCATGAAATTCTGCACATGGATTGAGTTAAGGTTTGAGAATGATTACTTGAGTTGAGTATTTTGAGCATAACTGAGCATGAGAAGCATGTTGCATTTAAATCACATGTACTTTTATACATTTTACTTGCATTACATGATGAGTCCAATTGAGTGAGTCCAAATGACTGTTTGAGTCTAAGTTAGTCTAATTGATTTCCTTGATTGACTAAGTTGATGAGAAACTGAGACGCTAAGTTGAGATAACCTAATGAGGTCGAGATTTGAGTTGATTGATTGAGTGTTATTGAGATTTGAGTTGATTGATGAGTTGAGCATGTTTTAGTCTTCGAAGGAGTATTGATCGCCGAGATGAGAGCAAGTAAATAACTACTCTAACCTATAGAATTATATTGCCAGCATATGATAGTCGTACAACACGTTCTGGTGACTCTTGTCCCAAAATATAGACATTTATTATGGATCCACAAGAGAGTTGATTGTCTTTTACCTTGACAAGTTAGGATGGGTGTGGCAACGACGTCACCTTCATTGTGCATCACCAAACAAAAGGTGATTGGATTAGATGTCGGTTAAGAGAAACTCCTAAGTAAACACTGTTTGAGCATGATATTTTTAAACCGAGTTTAATACTACTGAGTCTTTTTTTGAAAGCATAACTTGCATTTCTGTTGAGTTGAGTGATGAGTTGAGTTAAGGTGAGTGAGTTGAGCTTTACTTTCTTGAGTTATTTTACATACCAGTACATTCCATGTACTGATGTTCATTTGGACTTGCATCGTTTCATTATATAGACACTGGTGGTAGAAGACTACAGCCAGCGCATAATTGAAATCTGGATCAGTACATTCTTAGAGTTAGTGAGCCCACCTTGCTTCCTAGAGGAACCCTTTCATCCTTCTTATTTTTGTTGAGTGTTTTAATTCTTTGATTGGGGTATCCATGGCCTATCATGGAACCATCTAGATTGTTGACTAGAGGCTTCATAGACCTTGAGTAGAGGATTAGTTGAGTATTATTTATTTCCATACTTGTCATTGGAGACTATTTCATAAGAGTTATATTTATCCACTTATGTTTTTTATTTGTATATTACTTTCGCTATCGAGTTGATATGATGTGAAACCAGGTGGTTCTCTTGGGGAATCAACAATAGTTCTTCAAGTGCCAGCCACACCAAGGGTACCCTCTCGGAGTATGACAAACTTGGTATCAGAGCACAAAGTTCAAGTGTCCTAGGAAATCTATGAAGCCGTGTCTAGTAGAGTCTTGTTTATAGGTGTGTTATGCACCACACTTATGAGCAGGAGCCTATAGGACATTAGGAATTGTTACACTTTCTCTTATTCTGAGTTCGTGTGATAGAGTTAAAACTCTACAAAGCTCTTTTCTAACTCGTGCGTTATACGTTTGCATATCATGCCTCCTAAGCTTACCATCACTCAAGCTGACGATAATGAGAAGCCGACCCCAGCGGTTCTACTTAGATGGAAATGATAGGTCGAGGTCAACCAATCAGAGCCACTGGTGTTCCACTGACACCTAGTTCTCCACTTGCTCCTATCATAGAGGCTTACTTTAGATGAGCTATGACTATGCTCACCAAATTGGTAGCTGCTCAAAGCGAGAACCAGAGTTCACAGACTCCTAATTCTAATCCCCAAGAGCCAACAACTGCCATTAAACTGAGAGATTTTCTAAGGGAACCCACTAGTCTTTACTGGGTCAAAGGTTGAGGAGACCCTCAGAACTTCATTGATGAGATGTGAAAAGTGTTGAAATTTATGCATGCGACTGAGACTGAGAGTTCGGGAGTGCCTTCCTCGATCACTTCTTTCCCCAGGAGTTGCGGGAGGCCAAGATTGAGGAGTTTGTGAATCTGAAATAGGAGGGTGTGACTGTTAAAGAGTATAGCTTGAAATTCATCCAGTTATCGAGGTATATCCCAGAGATGGTCCAGGATATGTAAGCGAGGATGATGAAATTCATATCTAGGTTGGGTAGACATATGAAGAAAGAGTGCAAAGCGACATTGCTGATCCGAAGTATGGATGTTTCTAGAGTTATGGTCTATGGCCAGCAAATCAAGGTGGATACAAATACAGATAGAGAGAGGAACATCTGAGTAAGAAGGGCAAGTCAGCAGGGCCGGAACCCAACTAGACTACGTAGAGTAAGGGAGATAAGTCTTACTTCCAAAAGAGGTCCACTAGCTACACACCATCTTCAGCCAGTGCACCAATACCGAATACTAGGTATGACCAGAGGTCTCAGGGTCAGCCAAACTTTAGCACACAAGGTTCATAGTCTCAAGCTAGCTTGGCTCAAAAGGGAAGCCACCTTGTGGGAAATGTCGCAGGATGCACCTAGGAGAATGTAGAGATGGAGGGAATGGTTGCTACAAGTGTGGAAAGCTAGGCCACTTTCATAGGAAGTGTCCGATGTGGGGCAATAAGGCCCAGTCTTCCACCACAGCACCACCATCGAGGGGTAATCAAAGAGGTATTGTACCAGGGATAGGCGGTGTGAAAAACCGCCTATATGCGATGGGGAACCAACAGGACCAAGAGGTCATACCAGATGTTATGATGAGTATTCTTCGGGTCTTTACCTTTAATTATTATGTTTTAGTTGATCCGAGTGCGACTTGTTCCTTTGTGACATCATATGTGGTTTGTAGATTAGGGATCCTTCATGGGTGCTTGCTTGAGCCATTGTCTGTTTCTACTCTTGTTTGTAAGTCCATATGAGCTAAGAGAGTCTATAGAGATAATTGTGTGGTGTCCATCTATTATAGGGACACTATTGTTGATTTGATTGAGTTAAAGATGGTTGATTTCACTGATCCTTAGCATGGACCAGCTTCACGCTTGTTATGCCTCTATTTATTGTAGAACCCAAATTTGTTAAATTTCAATTCCCAAATGACATTGTTCTTGAGGGGAATGGAGATTCTGTTCTGCTGAAGGGTAGGTTTATTTCTTACGTCAAGGCCCAAAGACTGATCTCTAAGGGATTTATCTATCACCTCATGCGAGTCAAGTCTGATGATGTTGAACCTCCTACTCTTGAGTCAGTCCCGATCGTGAGCTAGTTCCCTGATATATTTCCTGAGGATCTACCCAGAGTCCCTCTTAATAGGGAGATTAACTTTGGAATCGTTGTTCTCCTCGATACCCAACCTCTTACGCTGTATAGAATGACCCTTACAAAGTTGAAAGAGTTAAAAGAGCAGTTGCAAGATTTGCTAGAGAAAGGATTTATTAGGCCGAGTATCTCTCCATGGGGTGCTTTGGTCTTGTTCATAAGAAAGAAGGATGGTTCCCTTAGAATGTGTATTAATTATCGCCAATTGAATAAGGTGATAGTCAAGAATAAGTACCTCCTTCCGAGGATCGATGACTTCTTTGACCAACTTTAGGGTTCGTGAAGTCCATGCATAACGTGCAATGTATGGTATGAATGTTGAATGCACATAGTAAACCATAGCAAGAACTTAGCTAATATTGGCTCATTGGTATAGTTATTCTCATAGCATCATAATCATTGCCATTTAACCAATCTTGGCTCATTGGTACACTTATTCTCATAACATCATAGTCATTGTCAGAGCATATACATATGGCTCGTGGGATCATACATGTCATTTTTAACAAGTTTGGAAACTTAACCCAATATTTAGAGTGAAGCCTTAACTTTAAAAATGTTCATAAAGGTGCTTTGTTTAATGATTATATTTTGTCCCATGTCAATTAGTAAAAGAATGTATTTAAACAGGATAAGTGCCTTAGTAGTTTAGACAAGAGCAATTCACTTGAGAATATTGGAAACCAACATGTTACTTGTTAAATTCTTCAATTATATTTTTGTATGGAAGAAGGATTAATTTTGAATACTACATTCCCTATGCATTCTACATTTATTTTAATGGCACTTCACCAAGAAGAGAAACACCTCGAACATATGAATGGGTGGCCGGGAAATCGAAAAAATGATATATAGAAATTGAATGTCCAGTTTAAGCGAATGAATGAAATTTCAACCTAATACCATCATGAATATAATTCAGTTGCAACCCCAATGCCTTTCACAGAAGGTCTTTCTAGCAACAGAATAGTAAGATATAACATTTGACGTTTTGGGAAACTTCTCGGATTTCGTGCTAAAAGGAGGGATGGAGCTTAGCCTTAACATACCTCTCAAACGAACATCCAATTGCCAAACGTTCCTCACAAAAGTTGTTCATTACGGTTTAAGCTTCGCAACGACTATTTATACGGATCTTAAATAGTCAAAAATTTAACATTAATTACTAAATTCGGCAAGGAGCATTTATGCGAGGAAATGTCCGTAAAACTTCAAAAAGTGACCGTAAAAGAACACCAAAATTATTACTTGAACTCACCAGTTGCAAACCAACAATACCAAGAAGAACACCACTTTTTTTACAGTCCAAAAACAGCTCCAAATACAGCCAATATGAGGGGAAACAATTGCAAAGCGTAAGGCACACATTTCTAGGCACAGAGACGAATTTTAACGGTAAAAACGCGAAAAACTTTCCTAAATCACTTAGAGAACTTTTGGGAGCTTTCTCTTCAGTATTATACTGGTTTGGGACGAAAATGGCTTATTTTTGACTTTAAAATGTCAAAATAGCCGACATTAAGTTGGGTCAACCCAACCCCACCCATGACCCGGTTTCCAGCTCGGGCAGTCTCGGTAAAACAATCATAACTCTTTATTCTGAGGTTGGTTTGATGCGCGGTTTTATGTGTTACAAACAAGACTCATAGATATTCAATTTGATAGGTCATGGACCTTCTAACTCCTTGTATTTTGGGAGATATGGCCTGATACATTTGACCTAAATTTAAGAAGGATTTCTTAAAGAAACTCACAGTAACTTTTGCCAACCTTTATCTTGCAACTTTCTTGATTCCAAAACTTAA
This sequence comes from Solanum rostratum, assembly GCA_029948455.1. Classification (NCBI taxonomy): domain Eukaryota; kingdom Viridiplantae; phylum Streptophyta; class Magnoliopsida; order Solanales; family Solanaceae; genus Solanum; species Solanum rostratum. The sequence goes on along the minus strand of CM057050.1, from coordinate 34,702,661 downwards.
TGTATGACCTTTGTGCTGTTAAAATAACTTGAAAAGAAATCCATTATTAGAAAATTATAAACTTTTAATCCCATCTGAAAAGTGAAACCTAATTTAAACCTTCCGAAAAGGGCGAGGTGCCACTCGGGTCATTTCTTTAATCCTGAACGTGCATTTAGGGAATTCCTTTGGCTTTAAACTTTAGGTCCTTGATATTACCACTTATTTGCAGCCTTATTATCCTTAGGTGCTAGAAAGAATCACATGTGCCTTATATAATGCCACACTATTTATATAATGAAAGACGAGAAACACGGTGTTTCACACCTAATGAGGGATGGGATCATTATGTGCACCATGAATGGCCTCCTCTAGATAATATTCCCTATGCACTTGAGATCTCCAGAAAATTCTCTGGTCATCCTACCCTAGCACACTATAGGCGTGTCCAGCGATGAGAAATGTCCTCTCTTCATCATTTTGACCTGGTCCACAAAGTCATAATTCCTCGTTAGGAGAGACGGTTTGAAGCTAGTTACTTTGATCTGACCCCAATGGAACTGATTAATACAAATGTTCCTATCAATCTGCCTAGCCTCATTCTAAAGCATATACAACGTGTTCTTATCCAAGATAAAAATGGGCATGCTCTCCCATGTGGCTTTTGGCTTGCCTAGATCTTTGAGGCTTGCTCAGTTCCTGTCCAACCCTGGACTATGCAGACCACTAAGGACGTTCTCAGTCAAGTGAACCACACAACTTTACCTGCTTTTATGCAGTGTGCTGGCACCCCTCTTCATCGCCTTCAAATGGCCTTGAATGCCAACACTACAAAACTGTCCTTAGCACACCAATAATTTGCTCAGGAATAGAGTGTACTAACTTCCCAAATTTCAGGACTAGAGAAAACCTTGCTAAAAGATCATGCTGCTTATGCCGATATTGTCCACAAACTGACTATGTTGATCCCCTCCTCTGCCCCTCCTGTCCAACTTGTTCCTTTGATAGTCCTTCTGGGTGCTCCTTCTTGTTATGAGTTCTTTGAATTAGCATGTGTAATTTTTGTTCTACTGTGTTGATTTTCTGTTCTAAATGTATATGTATGGTGGGCTTCTTGTAATTTTGTCATATTAATGCATACTCTTGTTCTCTTTTGTGTTATTGGGACTCACATCTGTATTATTGATTTGCTTACTCTCTTCCAATTTTGCGTATACACCCTATTTTTTCGATGATGTCAAAAGGGGGAAGTCATATCTGAGTTATGCAATATTTATAACCCTTGTTTTAACCTGTTTCATTCTTGAGGTTCTCTTCTTAATAGCTGCACACACTATGGATAGATCTGACACTCAGAAGGTTTGTCATCATCAAAAAGGGGGAATATGTTGGGAGAAATAAAGTTTTGATGATAGACAGAGGACAATAAAACATGTTGATCTACCAGGTTCTTTAGTATATTGTCTCATTGGAAAAAATACACAACACCATAAGAAGCGAAATGGATAAAAGCTTCTGAAGATAACGTCAACAAACCTATTCCTTAGATTAGGCAAATCCATAGGGCGTGCAAATCTAACAATGATGCTTATCAAACTTGTGATTGATAGGCATGTAGTGAACGTTGTTAGTGCTTATTTGCCCCAAGTAGGACTAGATGAGGAAGTCAAAATGCTTTTTTGGGAAGATATGGATGAGGTTGTGCGAGGCATACCAGAGACAGAAAAAATCTTCATGGGGGGCGACTTTATTGGGCATATCGTTGTTAGTGTGGCCCTCTTGTGGCTCGCTATGTGGAATTTTTCTAAGTATGAAAGTACCGTCTCGTAACTTTGTCGTGCGGAGATTTTCTAAGTTCTATCATACGGTCCATGCCACGACCCGTGTAGCATCACACGGGCCATGTAGCCGTCCGTGTGGTACACCCTAGCCTCGAATAAAATCCCAGCGTTGACACTGCAAAATTATCTAAGTGACTATTCACGGTCACTGTTCACGGTCTGTGTGACGACTCACGTACCGTGTATGTGACCGTATGGACCTGACGTTTCCAATTTTTCCCATTTTATTAATAGCGTTTATGTGATTTCAGTTTATTTTAATTACGAATTATGACCTTTTACCTATTCTAAATCCCTAATTCAGCTTATATCCCTCCCCTCTTAATTCATTCTCCTAAAACCTTCTACCCTCATAAGATCACCTCCAAAATACTCTCTACTCTTCCCTCTCAAGATTCAAGGTGAGGGTTTAATTGAAGTTCAAATTCAAGCTAAGTCCTTCCCCCAATTCAGCTCCTCGATCAAGGTATGTGGGATTGATTCTTGTCCCCTTTCAACCAAGAAGACCCAAAAGCCCTTTCCATTGATTTCATAAATTTTAGTCTACTTTGAATATAAGTTTTCATTATTTGATTTTATTAAATCCAATTGATGTAGGGGTTGTACTCTATCTATGAATGTAAATTAAATACACCTATGAATGTAAATTACTCTGAACACTATTATGATGATTTAAATTGAGTTATGAAGTTATGAACATGCATGTTTCCTTTAAAATTGATTTATGCATGGGTGACTTATACTATGATTTAGATGTTGATTTAATTATGGATTTATTCAATTTCATATTATGATGTTGATTTTAACTTGAATCTATGTTACCCATGCTATCCTCAAATCATGCATTGTATTGCATTCATGAGGATTGGTATATGGAAATTATGAAGGAAATTATGAAGTGGGTTAAGCCCAATTATGTTTTAGGAAACGATTATGATATGATTCCGGTAAGGCATTGGTTATGACAAGGATGTGATCACATACATGTCTTATGATTATGGCTCTTTGAATGTCTCGGGTGTTTGCACCATCTTGTATATGTAAATGAGTTATTCTTTGCATAGGCATTATGATTATGATTTATGATTTGGCATTTGATCCTAAAGGTTTATTGATTGGTTTGAAGTGAGCATTGTATCTCTTGAAAGCACGTACATGTATAAGTATTCATATGGGATGTTGTCGACTTAGCACCGATGGGTAAGGGGTGCCTGCTATGAGACCCCGTGTTTCTCGTCTTCTATTATATAAATAGTGTGGCATTATATAAGGAACATGTGATTTTTTCTAGTACCAAAGAATAATAAGACTGCCAATAAGTGGTAATATCAAGGACCTAAAGTGTTAAGCCAAAGGAATACCCTAAATACAGGTTCAGGATTAAAGAAATGGCCCGAGTGGCACCTAGCCCTTTTCGAATGGTTTAAATAAGGTTTCACATTTCATATGGGACTAAAAGTGTATAATTTGCTAATAATGAATTTTTAAAAGTTATTTTAATAGCACAAAGGTCATACATTAAGTTTTGGAATCAAGAAAGTTGCAAGATAAAGGTTGGCCAAGGTTACCATAAGTTTCTTTAAGAAATCATTCTTAAATTTGGGTCAAATGTAATAGGCCATATCTCCCAAAATATAAAAAGTTAGAAGGTCCATAACCTATCAAATTGAATATCTATGAGTCTAGTTTGCAACTCACAAAATCACGCATAAAACCGACATCCGAATAAAGAGTTATGACCGTTTTACTGAGACTGCCTGAGCAGAAAATCGGGTCATGGGTCGGGTCGGGTTGAACCACCTTAATATCGGCTAATGTGAGCTTTTTAGAGCTCAAATCAGTGCCATTTCATCCCCAAATAGCTTAGAAACTGAAGGAAAAGTTCCCTCAAGGTGCCAAAGGGATTTGAGTAAGTTTTTTGCATTTTTACCGTTAAAATTCGTTTCCGTGCCTAGAAATGTATGCCTTACATTTTGCAATTGTTTCCCCTTCTAATTAGCTGAGTTTGGTGCTGTTTTTGGAGTGTAAAAAATGGTGTTCTTGCTGGTTATTGTTAGTTTGCAGCTGGTGTGTTCAGGTAATAATTTTGGGGCTCCTTTATGGTCATTTTTACGATGTTTTATGGACATTTCCTCATGTAAATGCTCCTTGCCGAATCTGGTCATTAATGCTAAAGTTCTGATTATTTATAGGTGTCTTTAAGCTGTGTATATATAGTCGTTATGAAGCTTAGGATGTAAGGAACAATTTTTGTGAAGAAACTTTTAGTAATTGGACATTCGTTGGAGAGGTATGTTAAGGCTAAGCTCCATCCCTCCTTTTAGCACAAAATTTGGGAAGTTTCCCAAAACATCATATGCGATATCTTACTATTCTGTTGCTAGAAAGACCTTCTGCGAAAAATATTGGGATTCCAGCTGAGTTATTTATATGATGAAATTAGGTCAAAATTCCATTCGTTCTCTTAAACTGGACATGAAATATCTATATATCATTTTGTCGGTTTTCCCGGCTACCTATTCATATGTTCGAGGTGTTTCTCTTCTTAGTATAGTGCCATTAAAATAAATGTAGAACGTGAAGGGAATGTGGTGTTTATAATCAGTCCTTCTTCCATACAAAAATATAATTGAAGCATATAACAAGTAACGTGTTCGTTTCCAATATTCTCCAGTAAAGTGCTCCTATTTAAACTATTAAGGCACTTGATCCTGTTTAAATACTTTCTTTTACTAATTGACATGGGACCAAGTATAAGCGTTATGTAAAGCACCTTTATGAATATTTTCAAAGTCAAGGCTTCACTCTAAATGTTGGGTTAAGTTTCCAAACTTGTTAATAAGACATATAAGATCCCATGAGTCATGTGTATTTGCTATGACAACGATTATGATATTATGAGAATAAGTGTACCAATGAGCCAAGATTGGCTAAATGACAATGATTATGATGCTATGAGAATAAGTGTACTAGTGATCCAAGATTGGCTAAGTTCTTGCTATGGCCTACTATGTGCATTCAACATTCATATCATACATTGCACATTACACATGGACTCCGAGCTATAATCGGAGGTATGGGGCCTATTTTCCCAAATGATTATATATATATGTATATGGTACAGATGGCCATAGGTTGGCCGATATGATGCCGGTTAGCTACCGGAAAGGACCATCATTGCTAGCATTTGGTTGGGTATGTCATGCATTTGCATCTATATATATGTATTCACGACAAGCGATACTCGAGCATACCATGCATATTTGATCACTAGGAGGTTTCTTATTGGCCCTTGAGGCTACTTGAGTTTTGGTTACAGGTGGTATTTCTATTAACCTTTTTACTACGGTTATCTATGATGTTACTTCTTGCCTTACATACCAGTACATGTTTATTCGTACTGACGTCTCTTTGCTTGGGGACGTTGCATTTTATTTCGTGCGTGCAGGTTCAAGTCGGGGTTTTGACTTACCCCTCCACTAGGAGCCTCGTTCAGTTGTAAGTTAGTAAGCTCCACCTTTTCCTGAAGCTTTCACAGGATGCTTACTTTTTGTTGTACAATTGGGTATAGTCGGGGCCCTGTCTCGACAATGTTAGTGATTCTCTTAGAGGCTATTGTGGACATGTTATTGTGGGTTGGTCCTTTTGTGTCTCATAATATTGGCATGTATATACGGTGTGTGCCTGTACCTCTATGGTGGCAGCCTTGTCGGCTAGCTAGCACTTTGTCGTTCTGGTTTACTTATCTTGATGTACGTGATTTGCTGTTGATCAGGTCATGACCTAAGCGGTCCCGATTTAGTTTTTTTCTAAACATTATGTTGCCCAATTTTCTACTGGTCCCTAGTTTAGTTAACTAGCATGTTTAGTGGCTTATCCGGCTAATAAAGGTATTGGGTGCCAATTATGCCTCCCCTCTCTTTGGGGCGTGACATCAGGGCTATCCCCAAGGGCCCTCTCCCTTTCCTTGAATTATATGCCAATATATGAACGTTAGTCATTACCGAAAAGAATGGGTCATAAGAAATGGTTATTCATTTATTTGTATATGATATGATATGATATGATTATGGAAAATTTGTCTGAAAAGCGTAGTCGTAAGGAAGGTGACCATCCACTGAAAAGTGTGGTCGTAAGGTGTTATGTAGATTATCTTTGGCAAGTAATCTTCTCTTACCGATGGGAGGTCTTTATCGGACTAATTTATGTTATTGCTCGCATGAGTTTGATTTGTCGGTTATAGTCCATCCCAACTATATATGAGCATTGTTGCATTTCATGCATCATAAATTTCATGGAATCTTGTATATATTTCCATTGGATATATGATTCTTTCTATATATTATGTGTCCTTGTCGTCTAACATTGAAATTCAGGTTTGGTAAGTCATATGCATTGCATGCCTGCATACTTAGTACATTCCAATGTACTAACGCATACTCTATGCCTACATGATTTTACCATGTAAGGGCGAAGCACTTCGAGTATCAACCGTTTGATGAGTAGTCCAATCCAAAAGAGTATTTGTGGTGAGTCTCATTCTCCAAGGACACGCCATCTTCCTTTACCTTCACTATCTCCGAGTTCTTTTTTTTCATTTTAGGGTGAGCTCGGAATATATCCTGGCCCCCGTTCCATCTTGATTAGAGGCATTCGTTGGACAATATGTAAACTCTTTTGAAATCCACATGTTTTGCATTGTATCTGACTTATTTATTCGTTGGATTGATCTATGGGAAATTCGTATTTCGCTATATGCATATTTTGGTGTATAAATATGGAAAGTCCCTAGCCCCGTATTGCCCCCATAGTGTGAGTGTTATTCTCCCATCCCTTAGAACTATGTGTTACTATTTGCATGACCTTCCTGAACCAATGATGTGGATTTAGATACTTGAGGCTTGTTTTGGGACATTCGGGTTCCCATTTGCCATGTCACATCTAGGCCCTAGTCCCGGGTCGTGACATGTAACAATTACAGGGGTATCAAGTTGTTAAGTCATACTATGAAGGCCTAGGAGAGACTGGTGGAGATGAGGGTGAGAAAGGTAGTGTCTATTTCGGAGAATCAGTTTGGATTCATGCTGGGTCGGTCGATTACGGAAGCAATTCACCTTGTTCGGAGATTAGTGAAGAAATATAGGGAAAGAAAGAAGGACCTTCAGGGCAATGTCCTATGGAGGTGCCTAGAGGTGAAAGGTGTCCCAATGACATATATCAGGGCGATTAAGGATATGTACGACAGAGCCAAAACTCGGTTAAGAACGGTGGTAGGAGACTTAGAATATTTTCCTGTTGAGATGGTACTCCACTAAAGATCTGTGTTGAGCCCTTTCTTGTTTGCCCTAGTGATGGATGAGCTGACGCGATCTATCCAGAAAGAGGTTCCATGGTGTATGCTATTTGCAAATGATATAGTATTGATTGATGAGACTTGGACTAAAGTTAATGATAGGTTGGAGGCGTGGACATATGCCTTAGAGTCCAAAGGATTCAAACTAAGCAGGACCAAAACAGAATACTTGGAGTGCAAATTCAGTGTTGCGAGGGATGAAGCAGACATTGATGTGAGTCTTGCCACTCAACCTATCCCCAAGAGGGAAAACTTTAGGTACCTGGGGTCCATTATCCAGAGTAGTGGTGATATCGATGATCATGTCACATATCGTATTGGGGCAGCTTGGTCTAAATTGAGGCTTTCCTCTGGAATATTGTGTGATAAGAAGATACCACCTAAATTGAAAGGTAAGTTTTACAGAATGGTGGTTAAACCATTTTTGTTGTATGGGGTGGAGTGTTAGCTAATAAAAAATGCACATGTTCAGAAGATGCATGCCGCAGAGATGAGGATGCTAATATGGATGTGTGGGTACACAAGGAGGGATAAGATAAGAAATGAGACCATTCAGGAGAAGCTAGAGGTGGCCCCGGTGGTTGATAAGATGAGGGAAGCGAGACTGCAATGGTTTGGACATGTGCAGAGAAGAGGTACCAATACTCCCTGTAAGGAGGTGCCAGAGGTTGGATTTAGGAGCCACTAGGAGAAGTAGAGGTAGACCGGGGAAGTACGGGGGAGAGGTGATTAGACAGGATATGGTGGAACTTAATCTTACCGAGGACATGACCTTAGATAGGAAGGAGTGGAGGTCGTGAATTAGAGTAAAAGTTTAATAGATTCACAGGGTTAGGATGATGTCTAGCTGTGGGGTATTGTAAGGTAGTAGGTTGTGTCGAATCTGTATATCATGTGTTGTCTTTATCTATAGTATATGTGTTAAATTTGTCATATTTACATAATATCATGTGTTTTTCATTAGTAGTCGTTGTTTCTATTCCTTTCTTTTCCTTTCCTTTTTGTCATATCTAGTTTATTCTTCTCATGGGTTGTTGAGAAGAGGGTTCCTAGGAAACAACCTCTCTACTTCTATGAGGGAATGGTAAGGTCCGCGTACATTCTACCCTCCTCAGACCCCACTTGTGGGATTCCACTGGGTATGTTGTTGTTGTTGTTGTTGTTACTTTTTGAAAGGAAATATTAAGTCAATATGAATCAAGTAAAATAAAATTGTTGAAGTATATTCTTACTCCTTTCATTTTTAAAAATAGTTGTCTCAAAATATTTTATTATTTTCAAAACTAATATGTTTTAGATCTTACTAGTTAAACAATTCAAGAGTGGAAAACGTAGTTGATGCACCATTAAGGTTAAACTATAGTGAGGTTAAGGGTCAAAAGTATAAAAAGGAGGATATAAGTTAGCTTTATGTTTTGAGAAAAGTAAAAGCTACAGAAGCTTTTCTATATCGTATTCGTATACACGAACGATTTTCCCAATCTCCTTTGTTTTACTTTCTTTCCAAGTTAAGGCAACTTCCTACTATTGCTTTTTTTTTTCTTTTTTTCTTTTTTTTTGCAGTTTCCAACAGTTGGCGATGGTTAATATTTGAGGGTTAGAGGAAGATGGAAAGGGATGAAAATGAAACAAGAATAGGAAACTCCCTCCCTTTTTCATATTTCATTTTTGTTTGTCCAAACAACTTACTCCCTATCATTAATGATCTATTATACTATTTTAAAATGACTAATAATATTTCTCAAATTTATATAATCAATGAGTAATTTATCATTTTGTGTCTATATTATTGATGTCGCTCAACACTACTATTCACAAATATCCAACCAGCAACAGTAGTTTACCCTTATAGTTTAATTACTACGTGAAAGAGATATTCTTCTCTCATTTACAAAGATATCATGTGATGTATAATTAAGGGATCATTTGCTTAGAGTGTGTTAGCAAAAGTTAATACATATCTAACTCTATATATTAGTGGCATCTTGTTTAGTACACTTTTTCATGCTATGTATAATTAATGTTTTCATTAAATGTATATTAAGGTGTGTATTATTAATTTCATGAATTTCTAGGTATTAATAATGTAAGGGTATGTAATACATGCATTAGCACGACTAAAGATCAAATTACCTCTCAAAACCTTTTTTTACATTTTTTCCACCATATTTGTGGAGGTTATTTTTATAAATAAATATTTTTAAAATAAATTATGTAATACATACTATTTTTAACATCAAACCAAACTTATAAAAAATAATCTTTACATAATTAATATAAAAATAATTAATACACTCTATTAAGCATTATTCTTTCGAAAATACCACTAATAGAAATATGGTGATCTGTTGTTACCTCAACCACATTGCAGTCCTCTCTCATTTAGTAGACACAAAATATTACGACATGGAAAAGAATTTAATAAAAATGAATATATAAAAACTTAAGAGAAGAGTCCCTTTTTTCTTCTCAACACAGATGCAAGGTTTTAGGTTTCACTCCCAATTCTAAATTACAAGGGAAATCAAACGTTGGCACGCCTTAACTTGAACAAAAGAAAATTGAAATCCCAAAAGACAAATGAATAAATAAAGAGAGACAAAAATAAAAGCATAGAAAAAATGGCCATATGAGGAACCTGTAGCATTTACTCTATCATGCTAATATGAAATAACCGAACCAATAGAAAACAACACTAGCAATAATCAAACACGGTATCTCACAAGAGGATCCTTAAGAAGAAGAGGTTCGTGGTAGACTCTCCATGCATAATCGTCGAAAGAAAATGAATTGAACATTGGAGTTTCCTCCTCTAGTGCTATGCTTTTCGAATTATTGTCATCAAGGCCATCATCTTCTTTGTTGCCAAGTGATGGCGATCTTATGGAAAGCAACGGAGAGACAATGTTTTCATGAGCTAGTGTAAATAACAATGTCATTGATACGTAGCTGCTGTGGATTTCTACTACATCACCACTTGTAATAGCTACTGGTCTACCCCTCGTTTTTTTCACCTTTCCATTACTCCACACCTGCCCATTTTCATACCATCAAATTAAGCTAACTTATAAAACTACGTACCATCTAAAATAGAACAAATAAAGTAGAAAATGTTGATGGTAAAATTCTTTTAGAATAAGTTCAATCCATCTTTATTTTTTCCAACACTCTTAATTTCCTTCATTTTTATTCGACACATCAGTACTCTTTACTGAACTAATGCGCAAAAGATTACAAGCTAGGGGCAACTTTTGATTACTTTTCAATTGACGTCGAACAACCAACTGCAAAACAATAATAATAATAAATTTAAAAAAATATGCAAAATTCAAACTTAATTAGACGTCCGAGATATTCTTTCTTGAATATTATTCAATTCCTTGTGCTTTTAAGTTTATAGCAAAATAAATATAAATTATGTGACACTCACGATTAACATTGTCTTTAGCCTATCTGTCCTTAGAGAATAATGGTTGAATTTTCTCACTTTAGTAATTAGTATGAATAAACAAATGCGCTTTCCCAACTGAAGCTGGATTAGATGAAGCTTTTCAGATCTAACAAGTAATTACACGACAAAACTCTTAATTGTTAAATTAGCTAATCAGCTACCAATTATTCAAATAATTTAAGAATTTGCTATAAGATTTTATTCTAAATAAGCAAGCGTTGTCACGTAGAACCATCAATATTCACTACGTTCATTGAACCAACTTGGCCTAATTTATGATTTAGTAAAATTGGACTAAAATTTATGAAATCCATCTAACAAAATAGGTTTCTTAGCCCAGATTAAATAAGCATGTCGATTAGTGCGACTTTTACAATATGAGTTGGATTGACCCGTATGATGATAAAAAATAATAAAAAAAAATAGGATATTAAAAATATTAAGAGTCCAAACTCAAAAATTTATTTAAGTATTTAAAATATTAAGATTTAGATACAAATTATATTTTAATAATATGTAATAGTAATATTAATATCATATAATATTGTCATGTTGTACTTATTTTAATATTTTAAAATTAGAATTTAGTTTTAATATTTATAAAAAAAGTATACTTATAAAAATATAAACTGACGGGATAAGGCCTGCAGCCCACATACTAATGAGCTAGGCTAATTATTTTCTGGCCACAAAAAAAGACTAACATGGTTTGACTCGTCAAATTTCAAAATCTAACTAGCTTAAATAGAGTATGTCAACCCGTATTACCAATTCTATTGTCATATATCATTAAAAAAAAATGCATTACGAATACATCCAAGGTAGACGATTAGTGCCAAATATATTTTTAAATAAAGTGGGCGAATTTTATATTAATGAACCTACTATTTGTTAATCACGAGGAAAATGAGATATTAACATATTCTTCTCGAATATAATTACATGTAAAATCATTTAATTTGTCAATTAGAGCTCAAAAGATGCAACATTAAGGCGGCAAATATTATAATTCATTGTGGGTTTAATAATATCATTATATTATAATTGTCAAATAAAACATGATTTAGAGCTCCAAGTAATATACAAAAGGCCGAAATATATATGTTAGGTTCGGTGGGGTCCTTCTTGAGGCTGCAGATTATATATATCACGGAAACGTGTCATTTGACCCGACCAAACATCCCGAGAAAACTCAACTTGTCTGTAAATTAGGGATCCTTTATTAACTAATTTGAAGGTTAATTATACATTCTCTCCTCCTCTCCTACATTTTTATTTCTTCACTATATATTAAAAATAAATATCTATTAATATTTTTCAATTAAGAGATAATTTCATGTTTAATTTTTAGTTATTCTTACCATCAAGTATAATTATATTTTTTAAGATAATATTTATTATATTTAAAAAATAATTTAATAAAATTATCATATTATTTACTATTTCTTAATTATTATAACACGTCACGGACAATTATAGAAGTAGATAATAAGTTTTATATAAGAAAAAGTATATTTTATAATTTTATACGGAAGAAATGTGTTTGATAATCTTGAATGGGAGGAAAAAAGTTCGGAAATTTAGAACCATCATTACAAATCATTTATGAGTAGTGAAAAAGTATGGATAGAAGAAATTAGATATGGACCGGTTAGATAATTTTAATTAAATTTATGAGTTAGTATATATATTAAGAAAAATATTTAAAGATAAAATTTATATTATATTTTTTACTATGGTCTTTTGTCAAATTATAAATGTACAGCCTAATTTATCTCCTAAAAAATATAAAAATTCAATAGATGAAAGCACAAATATAAAAAAAATTCAAATACACATTAAACTTTAAACAATTTAAATATTTAAAATATTAAATTTTTTTTAAAAATTTAACTAATTTGAAACGCAGGGCTAAATAATAAGCATATATTCCATATATCCCACTTGATACTCTACTTTACTTCTTACATACTAGTATAAGTAATATATAAAAGTGGCTGGAAGCAATCAGAACGATTCATCGATATACCTACTTTTGGTCAATGGTGTTTTTGAAAATTTAGTACCATTTTTGTTTTATTTTCTTTTTAATTTATTATATATTTAAAAATAATATAAAAAGTATCATAAATAATTAACAACTTAAATATTTAAAAATTATATAAAAGATTTGGCTGACTCTCAAAATTTTCAATGCCATATAAATTGAGATCAATAAAGTAATATACTATTCAAAAATTAAATAAAGGATATTCTAAATCACAATTATTAAAAATTTCAAAATATTTAGAAAACATATAAAAAAAAAGATTGTGAATACACTCAAACTTCTATCTGTATCACATAAATAAAATAGAAGAAGCAATCTATATTATTTGAAAATTACGTAAAAAAATTGTATAAATTATAACAACTGTCAATTTAAAATTTTAAAAATTAAAGAAATTTTAAAATTTATAAACTTTCATATGAATTGAATATAAAATTTGGTGATAAGAATTTTGAATATTGATAATTGAAATCTTTTATACTTTAAATTTAATTTCACCTTTATCATAGATATGAAATGCTAATAAATCTAATTTCTAAATAAAAAGGTCCAACATGGTCTTACTCATCATATTATACCTTTTATTAAATAACAGTTTATGATTTCATTGATTATCATTTAATTCTATTGTCATATCTAATACTCTCGCGTATCTTTTCATGACTATTAATCTGGATAAAATTAATAAAAAAACATTGCATGAGCAAAGGTAAAGTTTAATATAATTTCGATCGAAGAATGTCAATATATAAGCAATAAAATTGTGTAAAAATTAAGAAGTCTCATTATATAATATGTATAAAATATTTTTTTTAAATTGTATGAGTATTTTTTGGAGGATGATGAACAAGTGCTGCTCCACCCCTCGGAATAGGGTGACCTCAATTTTTCTAAGTGTAGAAAGTAATTTTATATTAAAATTTTCATATACGAATGGCGTCACGCCTAACCCAACCATTCAATAAACTGATATTTTAAATGAGGAGCCCAAACAGGGAAGTAATTAAAAATCTTACCTGAGCAATATCACCAAGGGTTACCATGACTGAGTCGACTTGAGGGGCCACGGATACCCAACCCGAATCTGCCAACATGGAGTATTTCCGGCAACGTATTTGGTAATTTAACCCGACAATAAAGGGGTAGACCCGACCCGGTGAAAGTGGCGTGTTACTGCCGTACTCTGATATCCACATCAACGAACAGAATCGGGTGCGATCTTCTCTGACCGGGTTCTCGAAGCCAACAGCAGAAGCGAGTTCTTCGATCACCTGCAACCCTAGTTTCTCCATTCCGCTAGTAAACTCTGTAAGAGAAGTAAACCCCAACTCCATGGAGTTTGACGAGTCGAGACAGAGAGACCGGCCGAGAGAGCCATCCTCGTCGTCATCGTCATCGTCGTCGTCGAAGCCCAAGGGCCAGTTCTTGGGGAAGCAGAGTTGTTTCTCATCATGGGATACATTGAAAATGGATAAGGATTCCGACTCAGCTGATTGAGCGAGATGAGAGGAGATGGGGTGCTGGGTGAGCTGGAAGAAACCGTGTTGTTTTGCAGCGGAAAGGAGGTCAGACTGACGAATTGGTTTTGGATCGGAAAGAGAGATTATAGGAGGAGATACAGAGGTCGCTGCCGGAGATTGGCGGCGACCAGGAAGGGAGAGAGAAAGGGTGGGTGGGATACGGTGGAGTAGACGAGATAGAGAATCAGCGGCTTCAGAAGTTGAAAGGGGAACATTATTAATAGGCTGTGCTGATGGAGTTGGTGGGGGAGCTGTGGTGGTGCCATAGGGAGTAGGAAGATGATGGAGGTGGTGTTCCTGAGTAGACGACGCCATGTTTGGGCCTTTGATGCTGTAGAATTTCGTGTTTTCTGTGTATGTGTATATATGACTAGCTAGTTGCCTATTGTATTGTAGAGAAGGTGGAGATGGGAGAAGCTCGGTTCATTATATATTGGACTAATTTTTCCTCAAGTGTTCACCTTTCAAAAATAATTTTTTTTAATAATATTGCAGTTTAAATTTTTTTTATTCGTATATTTAAAATCATAAGATTAAGAAGTATTTTAATATATTTAACATACTCTAAATTAAGATTATAAAATTGAACTTTTTTTTAAGTTCTAGACTTAAGTGATTGATCGTCTCGTAAATATATTCAAATAGATATCTCAACTAAAACTAATATCTATTGAACTATTAAATTATTTAAAATATTTATTTATTTAACACAAAATGTTAATTTCGCAAAAGATGTATTATTCACTTCTACTGAGCGCATGAAGAATCCAAAATAATGTTTTTATTTTTTTTAAATTACATTTTTCTTCGTCCATTGGTACTTGGCGCTGCAAAGAACTTAAAAGAATATTTGTTATATTTTAAAAAATAATAATTTCTTAGTCCAAAAAAGAACGGCAACCCACCCCCTACCAGTCTTTTTTCTCACTTTTTTTTAGTTTTCAAAGCTTTCTCGCATTTTTGTCTCCGACAGTTTTTTTAAAAAAAAAAATTTTTTTTTTTAAAAAAACTATTTTTTTTCTTTTCAATCTTCAATTAAAATATAATCAAATATAAACTAATTGAATCTATATATGAAGAAAGAAGTAAAAATATTTTTCTTTATTGAAGTGAAAAAAGTTAACGGAATTCATTTGGATTTTATGAAGGAGATGTCTCCAAAGAAGATGGAAGGAGAAAGGGGGTTGGGTAGCGTAGGGCCGGGTTAAATATAGTATTATTTTTTTTTTAAAAAAAAAGATAGCATATGTATTTGAAATAATTTTAAACATTATTTCATTTTTTCTATAATTTTTGGGGCTCAGAGCTATATGTCATCTTTTAATTAGGCATTTTGCCATGTCATTGCAAGTGCATCACACAAACTTTTTTTGCTGATTATCAAAAAATGTCTAATAGGAACGAATTTTAAATAGCTAAAAGTGTTCAATAGGTATTGTTCACTCAGTACTAAGTAGCAGCTCGCGCTGAAACAATTGTAGCAGTTCCTATACCAAGTCTTAGTTAAGGTGTCTAATTATAAGTGAAATATGTAGACAACTTTAAGGGTCGCAAATGATTTAAGCCTAAATTCTATGATAAGTCAAATTAGATTATTCATTTCCAAATGGAAGAAATAGCGGAATTATCATTTTTTGCTTTGCTACGTATGTACAACTCTATTGTCAACAAAAAATTCAAGTATTACTCCATCACTATGATCTCTTGCTACTTTTTATAATTTGTTTGTCTTAGCTAATTTATGGTGGCTTAATTTAAATTTTTAGAGTTAAATATTTAATTTTGAACGTGAATAGAGATATGATCACAGGGACCCTTCATATTTCCAATAAACTTTTCAAGTTTTCATCAAGTGTCAGTGTCCATCCAAGACCCATAAACACAACCACGAGCTGTAGATGATGCTCGTATATCACTACACCAAAAATCAAACTTGCACTCTCTCCCCAATTTTTAACTTTTTAATGTACGGGGTATTACAACCCCCCTCCCCCCACTTTACACTAGTTATGAAATGAGCTACTATTGGATCTGAAATCATAAACTATGAGATTGTGAACAAGCTTATGATTATGTGACAAGTATGATTTCATGCTTCTGATATATATTCTATGGGATTTGACTTAGCATCAAACGATACTTTGAGGTGAGGACTTGACTAAGGCGTCCTTAGTAGCAATCTCCTAGTCTCATAACTACATGCCACCATAGGATTATGATTACCAATATGGTTCGTTAGTGGATCCACATAGCTCATGACACCCACATAGTGAGGTAGAATTCTACCTTGGCAAGTAGACTTTTCTTTTTCTGTTGTAGGGACAATACGAAATTTCATATTATAGTTTGCATGGCCTTATTATCAGTTATGGTGACTTTCCGCATATATATGACTTATTATATTTCATGCTTGACTTCATTTATGGCATATTGGTATATCGATTTATTAATCTTGTTCTATTCATTTACTTGTTCATGTACATATTTAGTCATTTGTACTATGTGATTACTATTTTATTATATGCCCACATACTTAGTACATTCAAACATACTAATGCATACTTTATGGCAACATTATTTCACAATATAGAAAGAAGTGATTATCCTCCTCCTCCTCATGGTTAGATCCAGATAGTTTTATATATTGATTGATGAGTCCTCATTAGTCGAGGACGAAACCTACTATCTTATGGCTTGTGTCATTGTATGACAATAAAATTCACATCGAGAAAATAATAATCAAGGAATGAAAAATATTGCAACAATCGTAATAATTTATTTTAAGATGTGAGTTTTACAATCTCTATGAATCCTTTGCTTTACCTTTTCAAATATGAATTCAAGGGCTCTTTGGCTTGATCTTGAACCTTGTAAGACTTGATGGATGTGATCTTGATTTGTACTTGAATTCAAGGGCTTTTAGGCTTGATCTTGAATTCGATGGTCTTGATCTTGATTTACAAATTTGATGAACTTGAACTAGAACGTGATATGTACTTGTTCTTCAACTTGATCTTGACTTGTATTCGGATTTAAGGGCTTTTGGGCTTGTTTTTGAATTCGATGGTCATGATCTTGATTTACAAATTTGATTAACTTGAACTTGATATGGACTTGTTGTTGAACTTGATTGTCACGCCCAAAGTCCCATTAAGGTAGATTGGCACCCGTTGCCAACAAGGCTCGGGAGAACCAATATATAACCATACAATTTCTATGAATATAACAAGGGGTTTTCACATTCAACATGCTTTCAAGAAAGTAGACAGTAATAACAAGACAAAAGGAAATGCATATGACTAGGCCTTTGGAGCCACGATGTCTAAAGTACGATACATGACCACAGTTTACTTTTCATAGTCTACAAAGCCTTTAGATAAGGAACAATATCTATAAGGATCGGGACAGGCCCTTCCTCATAACCAACTATACAATACAAAAATATAAGCTCTATACACACAAACCCCCGAAGTAACCTGGAGCTCAGTAACAACAGCTGGATATCCTGTACTCCTATTGGGAAGATTTACTAGCTCCTGTACCTGCAACATGAAATGCAGGTCCCCCGTAACGGACGTCAGTACGAAAAAATGTACCGAATATGTAAGGCAATAACATATGTAAAGTGGGAACTCAAGTGAAAACAAGTAGCAACATATAAATGCACAACGCATAGTAAAAGACTACCTTTATTATACTTGGGGAACCATGTATGTCGCATTCTTTTCTTTTCTTTTTAGTGTTTTATAATTCCTTTAGGCGTGCAATACAAATGACCAGTTGATCAGTGGTAAAAAAAGGATGACCTATGCTATTTTAACCCCTAGGATGCTATCCTCATAGCTATACAAATTGAGATCGACTCATGCTAGGCTTTCGCCCCTGGGCTGCCACCCTCATAAACCAAGTGAGATTGACCTATGCTAGGCTCTTGCCCCTGGCTGCCACCCACACTGTGGACAGTGTACAAGTTATTCTTTAATACTTTGAGATTGATACTTTGGTGGTCATGATAAATTTTGGAGCTTTGGAACTATGTACCAATAATATAAGATAGGACAATGGTTATTTAAGGTAGTACCATAATATAAGAATCATATGGAATTTTGACGTACAACTTAGGAGTATAAATGACACAATTGGCTTTACGAGTGATCGTGGACTCATGCTAGTGCTTGTAAGAGTAAAACTACAGATTTACTAATAAGTAGTACCGCCACTATTGGAATAGCACTAGGAAGCTTACTAGTTGACAGTGACACAATTTTTAGATTTCATGCCAAAGAATATGGAATTGGATAAGCCTTACATACCTTGTTGTGCCACCTTGTTATCACTGCAATGTAACCTTCCCTTTTCCAAATATTTATCTATAATTGAGTAGGTGACGAAACTAGTATTAGTAGTGAATAAACACGTGTAGGCAATTCACTCACACCCACAAGTTATACCCGAGCAGCAAGCCCGTAATTACCAAACTAAGGGTGTTCCTTCAGCTTCTTCTCCTCTAATTGCATTTGTAGTCATACCTCTAACCATCATATTTGTAAAACAACCTCTAAATATCATAATGTAGCAGGAGCAATGTGAACTTATGGCATCCAATCATTTTTCTCATGAGTTTCTACTAACTTCCACTTTAAATTCTAAAATGAGCTCACAATTAAAGTTACAGGGGACTCCCCTCCATGCCTGTCCCAACATGCACAAACCACCAACAAACCTTCCCACAAGATTACCTCATACAAAAAGGACCACTCCAACCTTATTGACACATACACAATCCCCTAATTAACTCAAGCACAAGAGAGGGACAAAAGTGCAATAACTTACCTTACTTGTGAGTGATTTTTGCTCTCTTAACTTATATTTTTCAAAGGCTGAACTCTCCTTCAATCCTAGCTTAAATTGAGGATAGTATTCAAGAGCCCTAAGGGTTTTGTTATAAGGATAGAATGGGAAGAAAGAGAACCTTAAAAATCAAATTTTTCTCAAGTGTAAAATGGCTAAAAAGAGCTGGTTACATTTCCTTTTAAATGGACCAATTTAGGCCGACTTTCTCAATATTTGGCCACAGTTTACCAAGTAGGTGATGCACCTACTTAGCCTTTTAACTTGGGCCTTTATGGGTCTCCACTTATTGGGCCTTGACCGCCCATTCTTCCCTTTCTACTTCATTTGGGTTGGGCCAAAATTTCCAAGTAAATGGTTTGTGACCTTGGGCCCTATAAGATGGGAAAACAAGTCTTAGTAGGTGGTACACCTACTTGCTTCGCTAAGACAAGCAAGCAACTTGTTATCTTACCTCATTTTCTAAATCATGATCCCATATATTGTATCTTAATATTCCACTTTAGACTTTTAGCTCAACTATCACCTTACAAGTCTCAGATTTAAATGCTTTCGTCGAGTTCATCTTGGACTCACACCCTTTGAAACATGTGGGATGTCACAACAACTCTCGATCAAATTCAAATTATTACCACCCTTATGAAAAGACTTAGTCCCTCACCTGTACCATAAGCCTATGTCAAGTGTCACATAAGTGGGACTAACACGTAGAAAATATTGAGTGTTACACCGATCTTGACTTGTACTTGAATTCAAGGGCTTTTGGGCTTGTTCTTAAATTCGATGATCTTAATCTTGATGCATTCTTGAATTTGAATGCTTGAATTCTTGAACAGGTTTCTTGTAGAGAAATCTGCGGCTTTGATCCACGAGTTCTCTCTGGCTTCTTGTTAGAATTCTTGTATATGAATTTTGAATTACGAGGACCCCTATATATAGTTCTAAAATGGAGGAGTTATGATGAAATCCGACTTTCTTTCAGCCAATCAAATTTAAGTGACATGGGGCATGAAAAGTGACAGGAATAGGTTTCTTTCAAGTGATATGGCTATATTTGATGGTTAGAACACATCACTTGTAGATGTGGCATATTTTTATTGCACTTTTATTGAGATGGGAATGTCATGTCATTTTGACACATGGCATCAATTGGGCCTCTAGGATGAGAAGATATTGTGCCTAATAAAGTGGGTTCTCTTTGGTCACCCAAATAAATGAATTTGGGCTTTTAATTAAATTTATATTTTATTAAATTTAAATATTTAACCCAATTATATTAATCCTCAATGTTTATTTGTACTAATATATTTTGAGTTTAATATAATTTGAATGATTTTATAAAATTTAGATTTTAATAAATTTTATATGATTACAGTCATGTTTGAGCTATTTTGAGACTATATTTTATTTCTTGAAGGTGAGCTACTGTAACACCTCTCAAAATGCTTTCATATGACCTTATGAACGATACATTGCGAAGCGAATTATCCGTAATCTTTTTGAGAATTCAAGGCCAGATTCTTTTTCACGAGGTAAAATTTTTGAGAAAATGGTCTCCTTTGACTTTTAGATCAACCATATCGAAAAATAATTTTTTGTAAGAAATTGCTTATCCAGAAAAGTATGCGACAAATCTGTGTTGCAATGAGGGTTTAGTTATGTATAAAAGTGATCTACACGCATTCCTAGGTCAAAATAGGGAAAAATTAAACTTCGTGCGAAAATGACCCGTGAGGGAACAAGTCTGTGTTGCGCCTCGGGTCCCTTACTGTTCAAATATTTTCGAAGAGTTCCAATTTCAAGTATAATCATTTGGAACTCATTCTTAAGCGACCTAAATAGTAATTGCATGATTTTTATGACATAAATCTATCCTATATATAGCCCTTAACTCCCAAATTAACCCATTTATTTCATCAATCACTCCCTACAAACAATCTCTCTCTAAAATCAACTCTCAAGGGCTTTCTTCTCTCTCAAGCAAAACTCCATTGAAGATGAAGCAAAATCCTCCATTTCTCTTCAAGCGTTCTAAGTCAATCACTTAAGGTATGTGAGATTCATCAATAAAATTCTTTCTTCCATGGAGCTCCTTCTAAATTCTTAATTTTTATCTTAATTCGATTATGAAATTGTATGAATTTTCTCTACTTCTACTTCAGTTCTTCAATTATGATCTAGATTATGACTATTGATTTATCCTAATATGAATTCAAGTCAATTACATGGAATTGATGATTTTACCATGGATGATTTCAAGTATACGATGATTAGGGCTTTTTTAAATTGATATGAGTTTCTTTGCAAATGATTCAATGTGATTTCAATTGCATGATTTCCATCTAATTGCATGATTTAACTCAATTGCTCAAGAACCCACACATGGTCGTAGTTTCCGTGTGATAAAGCTATGACTTTTATGAATATTATTTTAAGTATAGAAGTATGATCTTATGATGATGATTTTATTGTGATGATGATGATGTTATGATGATGAGGATGACTTATGACCCTAATGTTTATGACACTAATGATAAGATGGGGAGTATACCCACACTATATGAAAAAGTTGTAGATGGACTATTCCTATGATATGATGAGGTCATGATGTCTATTTTACAAGCTATGAAAGTATGATTTTGATAAAGTATGAATTATGATGATGTCTATGTATATGAATGATTATTTATTCCGCGGGATATGACTTAGCATCGAGATGGCATTGGTATATTCCATTGTACCATAACTAAGTGCCACCATAGGAATGATGTTTATGTTTATATGCTTTAAAGGTGTGCTAATGGATCCATTTACCTTTAATGATGGACATTCACCGTGCTAGGATAAAGCCTATTTCACGACCCGGACCTAGGGTCTAGGAGTGACATGGTGAATGGGAACACGAGAGGCCCCAAACAAGTCTTATAGCATGTATCCACACATCATCATTTCGAAAGCGTACGAGAAGTAGTAAACACATAATTCTAATGGATGAGAAAGTAGGACTCATGCTATGGGAACATTGCAGGGATAGGGATTAACATGGATTCACATAGGATGTAGCATATAAAGACTAAGGGGCAAGTAAATATGGCTCACTCTATGGGGGAAATACGGGACTTAAGATCTTTCACACTATAACATGAATTCATAACATAAGCTCATAACCATCACATAATAACATAACCATTACATAACCATATACATAAGCAAAATCTCCAAATAAAACACTCTGCATAAACACGTGCAAGAGTCTACAAGTTGTCCAACAATGCCTCTAATCATAAGATAGGACGGGGGACAAGACATGTCCTGGCTCACCCTCAAAGTAAGTAACATAAGCTAAGCACCATAGGTAGAGGAAAGGTGGGTTGTCCTTGGAAGATAAGACTCACCATGACAAGCAAATCTCAAGATCCAAGCTAGATGTCATACGGTGGATGAATGTACTCCTCGGTCCGTACATGGTTAGATTATGTAGGCAAAAGTATGCGTCAGTACGTTGAATGTACTAAGTATGTGGGCATGCAATGCATATACTTACCAACCTGCATTCAATGTTAGATGGCGAGGGCATATATATAGAAAGAACCAGATAACAAGAGAATAATATATCAATATGCCATGAGATATATGATGCATGAATGCAAGAATACTTCTTATACATTGAGGATGGGACCATAACCGACATGAGACCAAGTGAGCTATAACTTGGAACCTCGTTGTCTCCCCCACAATGGATGAAGAGGTGACCTACCTATCAAAGGTAGATCCTTAACATTTATCTTTTCTCTTCCTTCTCCCTTGGGGCATATACATAAACCTATGTTAGGCACATAGTTCAAGGGAAAGGAGTATGAACCCTTGGGGATAGCCCACCCTACCTCCAATATCATCAGTTCTAGGTGATCATCCCACTAGAATACATATATATACATGCTTGTAAAAGAGTCATAAGACTTTCAAATCGTTTACATACATTCTTTAGGCTAAAGTGCAAAACTCTCATTCTCCATAACTATGCATAATAGGCTAAAAGACAAAACATTCTTCATGAGTACTCTTCATGCATAGGAATAGCTCTTGGAGCACTTTCTTGAGAAATGAGTATGGACCCTTGAGGTTAGTCAACCCCACCTCAAACCTCAAACGATGCTCCTTTAAACTTAGTGGTGTAAATAACCATAATTGCTCAATAAGCCTTAATCATAGACATTTATGTGATCACATTCTTGTCATAACAAATATCATATCAAAATCATATACATAAACATAGTTGGGTCTTGACCCACTTCATAAACTTCATAAAAACCATAGTCATGTATGTATATGCCATGAATGAGGTGAAGTTAGCATGGGTAATAGATATTTTAACTTAAATCAACAATTCATAATGAAATTCAAGTAAAGGCATAAGTAAAATTCACATTTAAATCATAATATATGTTACCATGCACAAATCAAGCTTTACAAGGGACATGAACTTTCATAACTTCATAACTTCAATACATTTCATCATATTAGGTCTTAATTCACTTTAAAATCAATAAATAAACATAGCACATACATCAATTGAATTTAATAAATAATAATATTGAAAACTCATATCTAAAGTAAGCTAAAATTTATGAAAATCACTTAAAAAGAGTTTGGGTCTTCTTGGTTGAAAGGGACCAAGAATCAAACACATAACTTAGCTAATGGAGAAGATTCAAGAAGGAATCTAGTGAAGAAAGAACTCTTCCTTGATTACAAGCTTAAAATCCACAAGAGTTCTTTGAATGAGACTTGAGAGAATTTTGAAAGTGAGGAATGAATTTGAATGAGAGGAATGAAATTTAGGTCATTAGGTAGCATAGGAAGTCACAAAAGACCCTTAGAATATACCATATTCACGAAAATATCATTAATCAAACCAGTTGAAAAAATGAACGTCGTCGCTTCAAGGAGGACTATACGGTTCGTGACACACCACACGGACCGTATACTTGTCCGTGAACCAACACTTGGAAAAATTTCACTTGACAAAGGTCCAGAACGGTAATCCCATACTTAAAAATTTTCAACAAAATCACTCCCACGGAAGGCCACACGGCCTTATGGTTGCGCGTACCACCTCTTCCCACAACTAAGTTCTGAGACAGTGATTCCATACTTTGAAAAATTCACTTGGGAGCCCATACGGAGGGGTATACGAACCGTACCCCTCCACACGGACCATACCACTGGCCGTGTCACTTCACTTGGCTCCAAACATGTGTGATTTCAAGCTGAGGCCACCACACGGTCTGTGAGGTGTCACACGGATCGTGAGAGGTCCATGTGTAGTGTGCCTTAGTTTAAAACTCCACGTTTAAGGCCAACCACCTGTCATGAGGCCAAGGGTTGCTTCATGGAGGCTCACACGGGCCGTGTGACCTCACACAGATCGTGAGAGCTCCCATGGAGCATCACCTTGGTCCAAAACTTTCGGAAATAAAATTTGTTGAGCTCTAATGAGGCCGTACAACGTCCCGATCCTTACATCATCTCCCTTTTGGGAATATTCATCCTCGAATGTTCAAGATCCAGGCTTGAAAGGCTTGACTTAGGAAATGAATCGTTAAATCACAAGATACAATGCCTTTTCATTACTTGAAAAATTTATAAAGTCTTTAAAACTCATATTGAAATGCATTCACATCATTCAAAACATCATAAAAATTATTTTCGTGCACATGTAAGCATGTCATATCATGAAACTCAAGAGTGAAAGAGTTAGGACCATTTGGAAAGGAAGAACCTAATACCTTAGGCTTGAGTCTATTGGAAATTATGGGTAATCACTTCATCATGTCGAACTTCCCCTCCCATGTAGCACTCTACACATGTTGATTTCTCTAAAGCACCTTAAGTAAAGCCACATCCTTATTACGAAGATACTTCATTTGGTATCCAAAATCTCTACCAGAACTTCCTCATAAGACAAGTTCTCCTCAACCTCAACACCTTCTAAAGGCACAATAGCACTAGGATCACCAACCAACTTCCTCAACATAAACACATGGAAGACCGGGTGAATAGAGCTCAAATCCGGAGGCAACTCCAACCTATAAGCCACATTCCCAATCCGCTTAACAACCTCATAAGGGCCTACATACCGAGGACTTAGCTTGCCCTTCTTGTCAAAACCCATCATACCCTTCATAGGTGAGACCTTCACATACACCCTATCACCTACGTGAAACTCTAGATCTCTCTTCCTAACATCTGAATAGGATTTTTGGTGACTTTGAGCCGTCTTCAATCTCTCCCTAATCAACTTGACTTTCTCCATGGCCTCCAACATGAAATTCGGGCCAATCAAAGCCATCTCTCCCAACTCAATCCACCCTACCAGAGACCTACATCTCCTACCATACAAAGCCTCAAACGGTGCAATACCAATGCTAGTACGAAAGCTATTATTATAAGCAAACTCAATAAGTGGGAGATGTTCATACCAATCACCTTTGAACTCCAATATACAAGCCTGTAACATGTCCTCCAAAGTTTGAATTGTCTTCTCGGCTTGTCCATCAATTTAAGGATAAAAGGCGGTGCTCAACTTTACCTTAGTACCAAGCCCAATTTGAAATGACCTCCAAAAGTGAGAAGTAAAACGGTCCGATACGATAGACCTAGGAACACCATGCAACCTTACCAACTCTTGTATGTACAACCTTGCATAGTCTTCGCCACCAAAAGTAGCCTTGACTGGTAGGAAATGAGCAGACTTAGTTATCCAATCAACGATAACCCAAAGGGAGTCAAAATTGCCTTTGGTCCGAGGTAAACCAAGCACGAAATCCATATTCACATCTTCCCGCTTCTAAGTAGGAATCTCAATGTCTTGAGTCAACCATCGGGCCTTTGGTGTTCAACCTTCACTTGTTGACCATTAGGATATCGAGATACAAATTTGGCTATATCCTTCTTCATACCATGCCACCAATACACCTCCCTAAAACCCCAGCATATCTTAGTAGATCCCGGATGAATAGAATAATGAGAGTTGTGGGCTCTACTCATGATTACCTTTCTAAGATCATCCACATTTGGAACACATAATCGGTCCAGATACCAAAGCACACCATCTCCCCCTTGGGAGAACACCTTTATTTTCTTTTTGGAAACCAATTTCTTCAATTCAACCAAAGATGGATCTCGATCTTACTTAGCCTTTACATCTATAACTACCGAAGATTCGGCCCTATTTTGAACATGAATACCACTATCATTAAAGTCGGCCAACCTAACACCCAATCTATCCAAACGATGAACATCCTTTGCCAACTTCTTCTTCTCTTCAACAACACGAGCCACACTTCCTATAGATATCCTACTAAGAGCGTCAGCTACAACATTTGCCTTGGAGGAATGATATTGTACACTCATGTCATAGTCCTTGAGGAGTTCCAACCATCTTCTTTGTCCAAAGTTAAGATCCCTTTGAGTGAACACATATTGCAAACTCTTGTGGTCAGTGAAAACATCAACATGCACCCCATACAAATAGTGTCTCCAAATATTCAAAGCAAACACCACCGCCACTAACTCAAGATCATGAATCAGGTAGTTACATTCATGCACCTTTAATTGCCTAGATGCATAAGTTATCACTTTACCATGTTGAATAAGTACACAACCCAACCCAATCCGAGAAGGATCACAATACACCACAAGCCCATTTCAATCATTCGGTAAAGTCAAAATAGGAGCCGATATAAGCCGATGCTTCAAGGTCTGAAAACTCTTTTCACATTCATCCATCCACACAAACTTAACCTTCTTTTGGGTCAACTTAGTCAACAGAGACGCAATATATAAGAACCTTTCAACAAACCTCCTATAATAGTCATCCAACATAAGAAAACTTTGAATATCCGAAGGAGTCAATGTTCTAGGCCAATTCTTCATGGCCTCAGTCTTTTCCGAGTCAACCTTTATACCATCACCGGACACCACATGACCAAGAAAAGCCACCTCATCCAACCAAAACTCATATTTGCTAAATTTAGCATATAACTTATTCTCCCCCAAGGTTTGAAGAACCAACCTCAAATGATCTATATGCTCCCGCTTGCTTTGGAAATAAATGAGAATATCATCAATGAAGACAACCACGAAACTATCAAGGAATATCATGAACACCCGATTCATAAGATCCATAAACACGACCGGAGCATTAGTCAAACCAAATGACACTACCACAAATTGAAAGTGCTCATACTTAGTTTGAAAAGTCATTATGGCAATATCACATTCCTTCACTTTCAACTGATGATAACTGAAATGGAGGTCGATCTTTGAGAAATGGATAGCCCCTTGAAGTTGATCAAACAAGTCATCGATTCTAGGCAACGGGTACTTATTCTTAATGGTTAGCTTATTCAATTGCATATAATTAATGCACATCCGAAGAGATCCGTCTTTCTTTCTTACAAATAACACCAAAGCACCCCATGGAGATATACTTGGCCTAATGAAACCCTTTTCCAACTGATCCTTCAACTCCTTCAATTCGGACGGTGCCATATGATAAAGAGGAATAGAGATAGGTTGAGTATCCGAGAGAAGATCTATGCTAAAGTCTACTTTCTTTTTGGGAGGAATTCTAGGCAAGTCTTCGGGTAACACATCAAGAAACTCATTCACCACCAAGACCGATTGAAGAGTAGGTGACTCAGACTCCACATCTTTGACCCTCACAATATGATAATACACCCCTTGGATATCATCTTCCAGGCCTTAAGGTAGGAAATAAACCGACACTTACCAGCGGAGTCACTACCCTTCCATTTAAGAAGCTCATCCAGAAGTTGAAGTTTGACCTTCCGGGTCCTACAATCTATAGAGGCATATGATGCATGCAACCAATCCATCACGAGAATCACATTAAAATCAAACAACTCAAGTTCCACAAGATCACACGGAAAGACTTTATGCAACACAAAAGGACAACCCTGATAAATTCTATGAGCAATAACAAATTCTCCCATGGGGTTGTAAACTAAAAAGGGGTCCCTCAAAATTTCGGGACTCAAGCCAAACTTAACAGCCAACAGAGGAGTCACAAAAGAAAAATTTGCACTCAGATAGAGCAAAGCATAATCATTAAAATCAAAGATTTTTAACATACCAGTCACAATATTCGGAGCTTCTTCCACCTCCTGTCGAGCATGCAAAGCATAGAACCTGTTGTTTCTAGGGACACTACCGGGAGGAGATCTTGGTTGAGTTGGATTGCCTTGAGCCATTTGACCCTTCTTTGGTGCCTTTGGACAGTCAACAATCTTGTGCCCCATCTCTCCACGACCAAAGCAAGCACCTGAACTCCACAAGCACTTTCTAGGGTGATTTCTCCCACACTTGTCACATCGTGGAGGTAATGGCCACCCCCAATAGGTACCCCGGGAGAAGGCAACCTACTATTAGCAACCAAAGAATTAGAACCTTGACCCTGTTTGAAGCGATCAAAACCATCACCCTTAGAGTTGGAGAACTCACTATCATAACGGGCCCTCTTAGGATCATGCACCCTTTTCTCCTTAAGCTTTTCCCCTTTTCTATGTTCGGCATACACCATGAGCCTAGAAATATCCATATCCCAAATAAGCATGGTCATACGATATTATTTCACTAGCAACTTAGAGATACCGAAAATGAACTTGTGCATTCTTGCACGAGCGTCAGCCACAAGTGTAGGAGCATATTTGGAGAGCTTAGTGAAGTTGAGGCATACTCTCTCACACTCATACCACCCTATTTGAGGTTGATAAACTTAGTCATCTTGGTTTCCCTAATCTCAAATGGAAAGAAACGATCCAGAAAAGCAAACTTGAACTCTTCCAAATTAACAGTGTTACCACAGACTCTCACCATTCACCATTGGGTGTACCACACCTGGATACATCTTTCAACTGCTAAGCAGTCAACTCAGCTTTCTCCTTAGAAGGGACACCCATAACAGTCAGCACCTTGTTGAGCCCATCAATGAACTCTTGAGCATCTTCGCCAGCCTTTGACTCATAGAACTCCGGAGGATTTATCCGGGTGAAATCCCTTACCCTAGAAGCCGGAGTAGGATCCCGAGGAAGATTAGCCTGCCTAGTTTGAGAAGTCACCACCTGGGCAAGCATAGAAAAGGTTGTACGAAATTCACCATTAGAGATAGGCTCCTCCATAGCCCTTGAGGTGCTTGACCCTCATTAATCGGCGCCGGTCTTGGTAGGGGAGCTCTTCCTCGAGGCATTTTCTGTAATGGAGAAATGACACCATCAAGATAATGAAACCAAACATACGATTTATAGCATGACATAAAATATGAAGAAGTGAGACAATTCCTAGAACATCGTCAAATCCTCCAACTCATAAGCATGGTGCACTTCATGCCCATGAATAGAACTCTACTTGATGCGACATGTTGGATTTTGAGGATCATTTACAAACCTAGTGTTCTGATACTAAGCTTGTCACGCCTGGACCTAGGGTCTAGGAGTGACGTGGCGAATGGGAACCCGAGAGTCCCTAAACAAGCTTCATAGTGTCTATCCATACATCACCAGTCGGAAGTGCACAAGAAGTAGTAAAAACATAGTTCTAAGGGACAAGAAAGTAGGACTCATGCTACAGGGACATTGTAGGGATAGGGATTAACATAGGACATAACACATAAAAACTAATGGGTAGGTAACTATGGCTCACTCTATGGGGGAAATGCGGGACTTAGGATCTTTCACATCATAACATGAACTCATAACATAAGCTCATAACTAGCACATAATAACATAACCATTAAAATAACCATATCCATAAGCAAAACCTCCAAATACAACAGTTATCATAAAAACGTGCAAGAGTCTACAAATTGTCCAACAATGCCTCGAATCATAAGATAGGACGGGGGCCAAGACATATCTCAGGATCACCCTCAAAGTTAGTAACATAAGCTAAGCACCATAGGTAGAGGAATGGTGGGTTGTCCTCGGAAGATAGGACTCACCACGACAAACAAATCTCAAGATCTGAGATAGACGTCGTACGGTGGATGAATGTACTACTCGGTACCTACATGGTTATATCATGTAGGCAAAAGTATGTGTTAGTATTTTGAATTTACTAAGTATGTGGGCATGCAATGCATATGACTTACCAACCTGCATTCAATGTTAGATGGTGAGGGCACATATATAGAAAGAATCATATAACAAGAGAATAGTATATCAATATGCCCTGATATACATGATGCATGAATGTGAGAATACTTCATATACATTGAGGATGGGACCGTAATTACATGAGACCAAGCGAGCTATAACTTGGAACCCCATTGTCTCCCCCACAACGGATAAAGAGGTGACCTACTTGCCAAAGGTAGATCCTTAACATTCATCGTTTCTCTTCTTCCCCCCTTGGGGCATATATATAAACCTATGTTAGCCACATAGTTCAAGAGAAAGGAGTATGGACCCTTGGGGATAGCCCACCCTGCCTTTTATCCCATTGGTGCTAGGTCATCATCCCACTATAATACATACATACATACATACATACATATATATATATATATATATATATATATATATATATATACATGCTTATAGAAGAGGCATAAGACTTTCAAATCGTTTATATGTATTCTTTAGGCTAAAGTACCAAAATCCCATTATCCATAACTATGCATAACAGGCTAAAAGACAAAACATTCTTCATGAGTACTCTTCATGCATAGGAATAGCTCCTTTGGAGTAACTTCTTGAGAAATGAGTGTGGAACCTTGGGGATAGTCTACCCCTACCTCAAACCTTAATCGATGCCCCCTTAAACATAGTGGTGTATACAAACATAATTGCTCAATGAGCCTTAATCATAGGCATTTATTTGATCGCATTCTTGTCATAACCAATATCATATCAAAATCATATACGTTTACATAGTTGGGTCTTGACCCACTTCATAAATTTCATAAAAACCATAGTCATGTATGCTTATGTCATGAATGAGGCGAAGTTAGCATGAGTAATAGAGATTCTAACTTAAATCAATAATTCATAATGATATTCAAGTAAAGGCATAAGTAAAATTCACATTTAAATCATAATATAGTTTACCCATGCATAAATCAAGCTTTAAAGGGGACACACACTTTTATAACTTCATAACTTCAATGCATTTCATCATATTAGGTCTTAATTCACTTTGAAATCAATAAATAAAGATAGGTCATACATCAATTGAATTTAATAAAAAATAATATTGAAAACTCATATTTAAAGTAGGCTAAAATTTATGAAAATCACTTAAAAAGAGTTTGGGTCTTCTTGGTTGAAAGGGACCAAGAATCAAACCCGCATACCTCAGCTAATGGAGAAGATTCAAGACTGAATTTGGTGGAGAAAGAGCTCTTCCTTGATTCTCATGCTTTAAACCCACAAGAGTTCTTTAAAGGAGACTTGAGAGAATTTTAAATGTGAGGAATGAATTTTCATGAGAGGAATAAAGTTTAGGTCATTAGGAGGTCTTTAGGTAGCATAGGAAGTTACAAAAGACCCTTTGAATAAACCATATTCATGAAATGGCATTAATGAAATGAGTTGAAAAATTGAACGTCGTCGCTTCAAGGAGGACTATATGGTTCATGACACACCACATGGACCGTATACTTTTCATGAACCAACACTTGGAAAACTTTCACTTGATGAAGGTCTAGAATGGTAATCCCATACTTAGAATTTTTCAACGAAATCGCTCCCACGGAAGGCCACACGGGCCGTGTGAAGCCACACGGTCCATATGGTTGCCCGTATTACCTCCCTTAGAAAAATCTTCCCACGACCAAGTTCTGAGATGGTGATTCTATACTTAGAAAAATTTCACTCCAAAGCCCATATGGAGGGGTATACGCACCGTACTCCTCCATAAGGATTGTACCATTGGCCGTGTCACTTCACTTGGATCAAAACTCATGGGATTTCAAGCTAAGGCCACCATATGGACCATCACATGGTCCATGAGGTGTCACACGGACCGTGCGGTGTCCATGGTTGGTGTGCCTTAGTTTAAATTTCCACGTTTAAGGCCAAACACCCCTCATGAGGCCAAGGGTCGCTTCATGAAGGTTCACATGGGCCGTGTAACCTCACACAGACCGTGAGAGCTCCCATGGACACCCTGGTCCAACACTTTCTGAAATCAATATTTTTTAGCTCCAATGAGGTCGTACAACTTCTGGATCCTTACAACCTAAAGGGTGGAGTCAAATGATGGGTTCTCACTGTGCTAGGATAGAGCCAATAAGGTGAGGATCGGGTTTACCTTGGCAAATTAGATCTCTCTTCTGCTCGGTGTAGAGAGAACATTAGGATTCCATGTAATAGTCCACATGGTCTTGTTGTCGGTTATGACCTTATTCCCACATATGTATGTCTACTAGGATACAAAATCTTTTATGATGTTTTCGTACATGATTTTAAATGTTTCATTGCTCATGCATATCTTTTCCTTGCTCTATTGCTTATGCCTTTGCATATTGCTACTATATACGATGTCAAATGATACGTTGCATGCTTACATACTTAGTACAGTCCAACGCGCTAACATACTCTTGCCAATATGATATCATCATGTAAGGACGGACAACGATTCTATTCCTCACTATCGTGGCTAGCTTTTAGATACTTGCTATTGAAGATTGGTGAGTTCCCATGGTTTGGGGACAAGCCCTTATGTGTCTTACTTATGATGATGTTTCTAAGAATTTTATATTTTCTTGTTTTGAGGGTGAGCTAGTAAAGATATGTTCTAGTCCCCGCCAAGATCTATGATGTAGAGGCATGTTTGGGCAGTATGTTGATGTAATTCTCTTAATGGGAAATATTGACTCTTATGATGTTATGTTCCGTGTGAGACCCCGTGATTTTCGTCTTTCATTATATAAATAATGTGGTATTATATAGGGCACATGTGATTTTTGCTAGCACGTAGGGAAAATAAGGTTGACAATAAGAGATAATATCAAGGACTTAATGTTTCAAGTCAAAGGCACCTCGCCCTTTTTAAAAGGTTTAAATTAGGTTAGACATTTCAGATGGGACTAAAAGTGTATAATTTGCTAACAATGGATTTTTAAAAGTTATTTTGATAGTACAAAGGTAATACATTAAGTTTTAGAATCAAGAAAGTTGCAAGATAAAGGTTGGCCAAGGTTACCGTAAGTTTCTTTAAGAAATCTTTCTTAAATTTGGGTCAAATGTAACTGGACATATCTCACAAAATATAAGAAATTAAAAGTTCCATGAACTATCAAATTGAAGATCTATGAGTCTAGTTTGTTACGCATAAAACTGCGCATAAAACCGAACTCAGAATAAAAAGTTATGACAGTTTTACTGGGACTGCCCGAGCAGGAAACCAAGTCATGGGCCGGGTCGGGTTGACCCACCTTAATGTCGGCTAATTTGAGTTTTTTAAAACTCAAACCAGTGCAATTCATCCCCAAACAATTTATAAACTGAAGGAAAAGTTCCCTCAAGGTACCAAATTTACTGTTAAAATTCGTCCCCATGACTAGAAATGCATGCCCTACGCTTTGCAATTATTTTCCCATCTTATTAGCTGAGTTTGGGGCCGTTTTTGGACTGTAAAAAATGGTGTTCTTGCTGGTTATTGTTAGTCACAGCTGGTGTGTTCAGGTAATAATTTTGGGGCTCTTTTATGGTCATTTTTACGAAGTTTTACGGACATTTCCTTGCGTAAATGCTTTTTGCCGAATTTAGTCATTAATGCTAAATTTTGGACTGTTTATAGGTGTCTTTAAGGTACGTATATATAGTTATTGTGAAGCTTAGGACGTAAGTAACAACTCTCGTAAAGAAACTTTGGGCAATAGGACGTCCATTGGGAAGGCATATTAAGGCTAAGCTCCATCCCACCTTTTAGCACAAAATCTAGGAAGTTTCCCAAAACATCAAATGCGATATCTTACTATTCTGTTAATAGAAAGACCTTCTGCGAAAGGCATTGGGTTTGCAACTGATTTATTTTCATGATGGTATTAGGTTGAAATTCCATTCATTTGCTTAAACTGGACATTCAATATCTATATATCATTTTATCCATTTTCCCGGCTACCTATTCATATGTTCGAGGTGTTTCTCTTCTTAGTGTAGTGCCATTAAATTAAATGTAGAATGCAAATGGAATGTAGTATTCACAATCAGTCCTTATTCCATACAAAACTATAATTGAAGCACTTAACAAGTAACACGGTGATTTCTAATTATGTCTAACGTAATGCCCCTATATAAATGACTAAGGCACTTGATCCTGTTTAAATACTTTCTTTTACTAATTGACATGGGACTAAGTATAAGAATTATGTAAAGCACCTTTATGAACATTTTCAAAGTTAAGGCTTCACTCAAAATGTTGGATTAAGTTCCCAAACTTGTTAAACAGACAAATAAGATTCCATGACTCTTGTGTATATGCTATGACAACGATTATGATGTTATGAGAATAAGTGTACCAATGAGCCAAGATTGGCTAAATGACAATGATTATGATGCTATGAGAATAAGTGTACCAATGAGCCAAGACTGGCTAAATTTATGTTATGGCCTACTATGTGCATTTAATATTCATATCATACATTGTGTGTTATGCACGGACTTCGAGCTATAATCGGAGGTATGGGGCCTATTTTCCCAAATGATTATATTTATATATACATATATATACATATATATATATATATATATATATATATATATATATATATATATATATATATATATATATATATATATATATATATATATATATATATATATATATATATATGTATATATATATATATATATATATATATATACGTATATGGTACAGATGGCCATAGGTTGGCAAATATGATGTCGGTTAGTTACCGAGAAGGACCACCATTGCTAGCATTTGATTGGGTATGTCATGCATTTGCATCTATATATATGTATTCATGACATGCGATACTCGAGCATACCATGCATATTTGATCACTAGGAGGTTGCTTATTGGCCATTAAGGCTAATTGAGTTTTGGTTACAGGTGGTATTTCTATTACCCTTTTAGCATGGTCATCTATGATTTTTACTTCCTACCTTACATACTAGTACATGTTTATTCGTACTGATGTCCCTTTGCCTGGGGACGTTACACTTTATTTCGTGCGTGCAGGTTCAGGTAGGGGTTCTTATCTACCACTCCACCAGGAGCCCCATTAAGCTGTGAGTTAGTAAGCTCCACCTCTTCCTGGAGCTTTCACGGGATGCTTACTTTTTGTTGTATAATTGAGTATATTCAGGCCCTGTCCCGACAGTATTAGTGATTCTCTTAGAGGATATTATGGACATGTTATTGTAGGTTGGTTCTTTTGTGCCTTTCAGTCTCCAGTCATCAGATTGACATGTATATATATAGTGTGTGCCTGTACCTCTATTGCTACAACCTTGTCGGCTAACTAGTACTCTATCATTGTGGTTCACCTATCTTGATATACGTGATGTACTGTTGACCAGGTCATCACCTAAAATGTCCAGGCTTAGTCTTTTAGATGTTACATTGTCCGATTTTTTTCTGGTCCCTAGTTGGTTAACTAGCATGTTTAGTGGGTTACCCGGCCAATAATGGTATCGGGTGCCAGTCGCCCCTCCCCTCTCTTTGGGGCGTGACAAACATGGTATCAGAGCAGGTCATGTCCCAAGGTGTCCACAATGTCGTGTCTAGTAGAGTCTTGCCTATGGGTGTGTTGTGCACCATACTTATAATCAGGAGGCTACGAGACATTTAGGGATGGTTACATTTCTTTCACTTAATAGATCGTGCTATAGAGCAACGCTATAGGAACATATGAAATTTATATCATGTTATGTTTTTCTTATTTAATGGGTTGCCTACGCTTAGGAGATGGCACAACATGAGATAAGTATGGATCGAGAGAAGATACCAATCGTGTCTTGCCTTGTGAGGCGGATATATTCCCCATTGAGGCACATAGGGAGTCTCCAATGCCCATAGTACTAGATTCACCAGCACTTGTTGGGGCCCAAGGAGATCTAGTACCCCAAGCCCCATTAGAGATTGGGGAGAAGGGGTCGAAGGAGGCTATTCAGCTACTAACTAGGATGGTTTCTATTCATGAGAGACAACAAAAGGCGAGAGCAGACGCTAGAAGGGATCACACAGAAAGCTCAAAGGTACGAGAGTTTCTTCACTTAGCCCCTCCAGTATTTATAGGGTCCAGTCTCACTAAGGATCCACAAGACTTTATAGACCATATGTATAGATTATTGAGGGGGATGCATGCCTCTGTCACCGAGGCAGTGGAGTTGGCTTCTTTTCGACTACGTGATGTCGCCATCTTGTGGTACGAGGCGTGGGAGAGGTCCAGAGGGCCTGATGCTCCACCAACAGAGTGGGAGGACCTCTCTGAGGCATTTTTATCCCATTACTTACCGCGGGAGGTGCATGACGCTCGTCTTGACCAGTTTATAAGTTTGAGGTGGGGGATATTAGAGTAAGGGAGTATAGCCTTAGGTTTAATTCTTTCGCTAGGTATGCACCAGATATTGTATATACCATGAGTGCTAGAGTTCATCGTTACGTGGATGGTTTGAAGGATCATTTGATCAGAGACAACGGGATTACCTCTTTACAATATGGTGTAGATATTTCTTGTATTTAGGATTTTGCTTAGACTACAGAGGACCTTTCTCGTCGGATTCGGGATACCCATAGAGATAGGGATAAGAATAAGAGGGCTCGTACTATGAGATCTTATATGGAGCCACAGGGTGATTTTAGGCCCCCATTTCACTAATAACCACCTTCATCAGTAGGTAGTTCCCCCACCACAGTTGCAGGGCCAGATATTTGATTATTATATTCAGTCAAGACCAAGGCAGAATTTAGATGATCTTGATAGCCGTCAACAGGAGCGTTATGCACAAATGAGACAATCTACTCCCCCATGTACACGATGCAGTAAGCTTTATACTAGGCAATGTAGAAAGGGTTCAAGTGCATGTTACCATTATGGGAAGACAAGATATTTATTAGCAACCGACCCTTTAGTTAGTCCCTACTGTGAATGAATTCCTGATAATTTTCCCCGATAAGCTTCTAGGGATCCCCCGAAAGGGATGTCAATTTTGTTATAGATGTTCTTCATGATATGCAGTCTCTATCCATCCCTCCCTAAGGAATGGCTCCTATAGAGCTAAGAGACTTGAAGGAACAATTGAAGGGGTTGCTTGATATAGACTTTATTAGGCCAAGCACATCTCCATGGGGTGCTCCAGTGCTCTTTGTTTGAAAGAAGGATGGCTCCTTACAGATGTGTATCCGTTTACAAACAACTAAATAAACGTCACTATCAAGAATAAATATCATTTTCTATGGATTGATGATTTTTCAAAGACCGACTTGTGACCCAGGTACTACTAGCTACGAATCAGAGATGTTGATATTCCAAAGGCAATGTTTAGGATGTGGTATGGATATTTTGAGTTCCTTGTCATGTCTCTTTGGCTTAGAAATTCGCCCACAAATTTTATGCATCTAATGAATCGAGTATTTAAACCATTCTTGGATCTAATGAATCGAGTATTAAAATGACATGCAATTTCTACTTTATTACAATCATTTTCAAATAATGACACACCATCTCTAACAATTAAATTGTAAATATGAGCAACACATTTTATATGAAAACCATCTTCGGAGATAGGACTAAGAACAAGTCTTAAATAATTAACAACATGTTTATTACTAGAAGCATTATCGAAAGTTACACTAATTATTTTACTAGAAATATCCAAAAATTGTAAAACATCAAGAATAGTTTGCGCAATATAAGAACCAGTTTTATGCATTTCACAACTTGTATATCCCAAATTTCTTTTTTGCATATTCCAATTTTCATCAATCCAATGCTCGGTAATTATAAAATAATCATTACCGATTATACTACGACCCATATCAGAAGTAATTGCTAATCTACAAGTATTATAAGCAAATAAACATCGAAGATATTGTACATGTCGTGCTTGATAATAAAAAAATAGATTTTTTTATTGTATTTCTTGAAAAATCATTAAAAGATGGGTTATAAACAATTTGAATATAGTGAATAAAACCGGGATTTTCAGCAAAACTAAAAGGCAAACCAGTAACAACAATCATTTTGGCCAGTTCGTCTAAGTCACGTTGTCCATTATAAGGGCGATGTGTACTAGGCCCGGAAACATTAGAAGGGTTTAATTGCGACTACACCATATTTGAACCTCCCACGAATTCTTCGGGAATGGGAGTTCCATATTCTTTAGCATTCGCAATGGCTTGAGCATGCAAAAATTCTAATTTACAATAATGCATTAAATGATTTTTCAAATGATCCGTCCCACCCCCCTTCCCAAATTTTATGGTTTAAAACATGCTTGCATTTATTACAAATTGCTTTTGCTTTATCTTCGTTTTGTGTTAAAAATTGTCAAACAATAGATTTTTTAAAACGTTCCGTCTTAGGCCTATTAGATGTCGATAGTTGTACAGCGGGAACCAGAGGGAGGGGTAGTAGCAGTATATGAGAGTTGAGTTTCATCGTCATAAAAAATATCGTCGTCCTCATTAATTTCAATATCATCTTCTGGTAAATCTTCGTTAAAACCAAATTTTCATTCAGGAAATTCGTGATGTAGTTCCGTATTACAACAACAACAACAACAACATACCCAGTGGGATCTAATTTCGTATTATAATCAATATTAAAACAAGTGTCATCTACGTGTGTAAAATCTTCCGTATTAAATCTAAATGATGGTTGTCTTGTAGATTTAAACGAACTATCACTGGATTTTTTATCGGTTAAAGCTTTGGTAATTCTACCAAAAAAAGTACTTTTTTCATTTTCTTTTCTACCGGAACCCATGTTAAATAAAACTATACAAGTAAAGATTATATGAAATTAATCAAGTTATGATTTATGAATATAAAAAATTAATTCAAGTAGACTAAAGTAGTAAACATTAAAGAATAAAAACTTATTAGAATAACAAATAAGTTGGAACGAATGTACCAAATGTCTGTGTAAAAATAGACGTAGAAGCCGAAGTTGATGAAATTTGAAGCTTGAATATGCTCCAAATGATTCACCAAAATTTTCTCCAAATTGCAATTACCACACCAAAGTTGACAAACTAATTAATATTAATTGAGAGAGTAAATAATTAATATTTATAATTAATTTGAGAGTAGTATGTATAATATAATTATAAATTTATAATAGTAGAGAGAATTGGGAAATGAGCGAGTTAAGAAAGTTGAGAGATTTTAAGAGTTATTGAGAGAATTTGATTGAAAAAAATATGAAAGATTTAGTGGTATTTATAGTTGAAAAATTAAGGATTTTTTGAAAAAAAATAAGCAAAATAGTCGTTCAACAGCTATGAAAAATGGGCAGCCTGCCTGGTTACCGTTGGTGGGCCCCACCCCAACGATAACCAATCAAAAAAAATAATTTAAAAGCTAAATTGGTAATAGCAGTCCGGTACCGGACAGAACCAGTATTAACCGATAAAACGACCCCTTCCCATCCCGTTACCCCTCCCATTACCCCTTTAACTGATACGTACCGGCACAATACCAATACAGAACCGGACCAGTACAAGACCGGAACCGGCACCTCCCAGTTCTATTGCCAAGTATAGTCCAACGAGATGCAACATCATTATAAAACTTTTTTTCTCAATATTTATAATATAATTTTAATATATATTACAGAGAATTATTTATAAAATAAATATATTATAAATTTTTTGATAGATAATACTTTTATCACTTACTTTAATGCACATTGTGTCAATTTCTTATCAAACAAGTGCAATATATTTTATAACTGACAAGTGCAATATATTTTTAAACAGTTTAATATATTATACTATATGCATAGCTCACTTTTTTTTTTGTAACAAAAATGAACTACGCATATAATATAATACAATCAAAAGTAAAGTATTTTTTTCAAAAATGTAATTATTCAAAATAAGCACCTAAATAACCGCAACATATTAGAAATTTTAATTTTGGGATAATTACAAACTACAGTAGATGGTCATTTGGTCAAAGTAATTACCAAAAAACATATATTCATTATATAAGCATGTATATTCACTGTATATTGCATGTATAGTCGAGCTATATTCAGCTTTTGAATGTATCATAGTCAAATTTAGTGTATAACCTATGTATAATTAGTCTATATTATATAGTCAGTGTATACTTTTCATGACTTTTGACAAACTTTATTGTATCATCACCGTATATTTTCTATGCTTTTTATCCATTTTTTTATGTAAATAAAATATGATTATACTTATAGTAAATTACTTAGTTTATTGTATATATTTGAAATTAGTCCTCTAATTCACTAACATAGCAATAGATTTTTTTTAAAACACAAAGGAAACTCAATAAAGAAATTGAAAGACGGAAGGCCAATAAAGTAGGCCACATTTTTTTCAGCTAATGAAATTCTCATCCCTTAAATTACTTCTATTTAATTATGTCACGAACCGGGATCGGGACCTAGATGTGCCACAACAAATGGGACCCAAAAGTTTTCAATCAAGCTTCAAGTTTTCAGAATCCATGTTATGGTTCAAATAGCATCAAAACATATGTATTAAATAGCGGAAATCAAAGTCTCGGAAAAACCATTCATTTGTAGATAAGCAACACGAGAAAATTTTACAAGTGCCCAACATTTGTCTCTAGTCAAGGAACGGGGGCCAAGACAAGTTCTGGGCTCACCCTTAAAAGAAGAGGATATACCAAAATAAATACAAGAAATAACTAGCCTGCCCACGGAAGACAAGGCTCACCACAAAAGAAGTCTTCGAGAACGGACTATTCGTCCAATGGCTGGTACTCAAACCGCTCGGTCCCTATATAGTAAAATCATATAGGCAACACACTCTCAATTTTCATTATTAATAATAATTACAACAACAATTATGAGTATATGTAAACCCCCCAAGATAAATTTTTAGACGGATATATATTATTTATATATGTTCCCGATATAGAATTATCATATATCAGAAAAGAATAATACTTCAATTGGAATTTTGAATTGAATAGAAAATGAAAATTCTGTTTTCGGAGAGCGCAACCTGTGTTGCCCCGAATAGAACATAGAACGACAATAAAACAATAAAAGAGAAGAAAGATAGATATTCTAGATATCTCCACACGTGTTTAAGCCATACAAACCGTACGTTTGAATGTACTAAGTATGTGAGCATGCAATGCATGTGGCTTACCAAACCTGCATATCAATGTTAGATGACAAGGGCACATAATATACATGGATCATATAAGCAATGGAATTTTG
Source organism: Solanum rostratum (assembly GCA_029948455.1). Lineage (NCBI taxonomy): Eukaryota > Viridiplantae > Streptophyta > Magnoliopsida > Solanales > Solanaceae > Solanum > Solanum rostratum. The sequence goes on along the minus strand of CM057050.1, from coordinate 34,661,172 downwards.
TATACAAGATGCCACGGAACTTATGATGCGTGCAATGCGATAGTGCACCTATATAACGAGGATGGACTATAACCTACAACCTAAATCCATGCGAGCTATTACATGGATTGGACCGATTGGGACCTCCCACTGGTAGGGAGAAGATTACTTGTCAAGGGTAATCTACATCACACTTTATGGAACACACCATTTCGGGGATGGTCACCTTCCTAACGGGAATCACCATTTCAGAAGGATTTACAGAATCATATCAAGACATGTCATATCATAAACCGAATAGACGAATAACATTCGTCCCTATGTTGGCACATAGTTCAAGGAAAGGGGGAGGACCCCCAATCCATCAGTGCTAAGTCAACAACATCCCACTAGAATACTTATATATATATATATATATATATTCATATGTGCTTTCAAGAGAGAGGGAGTCAAGTATCCATTTCAAATGTCAAATGTACATGTAAGCTCAAATCCCAAATCATAAGGTCATAATCATAATGCTCATGCAAGGAATAGCTCATCTACACATATACAAAATGGTGCAAGCACCCATACTGCTCAAAGCGCCATAATCATAGACATACCGGTGATCTTCTTTTTGTCATATCCAATGCCTTACCAAAATCATATCATAATTCCTTTCACAAATGAAATTGGACTTAATCTGTATTCAAAATTTCCATGTATCAATGTTATGGATGTAATGCAATGCATGATGAAGGAGTGGCATGGGCAATGTAGAGTATATCCAAAACATAGTAAGAAATCTAGAAAACCCAGTATAAACTCCATATGAAAATCGTAGTAGAAATCACCCATGCACAATAATATTTTTAAATGACATGCATGTTCATAATTACATAATTCAAGTATTAGAGCTTAACACACTTAAAATCGGAATAATGTAAAACACATGCATTGTTCAAAGCTAACAAGATTACATAGTAGAAATTCACATTAAGTAAGTAAACTCATAAACAACTTGAAAGGGATTTTTGGTCTTCTCGGTTGAAAGGAACCAAGAATCAACCCCACATACCTGACTTGAAGATGGACTTGAGGAGAAAATGGACTCAAAATTGAAGACCTTGACTTGACAAATCCTAGAGAGAGATTGGGAGCTTGAAGGAGCAAATTAGAGAGAGTGAGAGTGATTTGAGGGAGAATGGCCAAAATGAGGTGAAGTTCGGCTGGTATAAGGACTTAGGAGGGGTGGAAAATACCAAAAACACGTTTAACATAATCCAAATTACAAAAATGTCATTAATGAAACAGACCTAAATTTGGTTCGTCCGGGCCACACGGCCCAGTACACGGTTCGTGTAGAGTTGCACGGACCGTGAATAGTACCGTGGCCCTAGACTTAAAATTCTCAGAGGCAAAATTTTACAGAACTAAGTAGCACCATACAGGCGAGTCTCACGGACCATTTGGGGTCACACGGACCGTGACCTCATCCGGGTACAGGTGACTCTCCACATAACAACTATACGGAAGGTCACACGGACCGTGTGGAGTCATACAGACCATGTGATGGTCCGTATATCTTTACTTGGAGAATATGCCAACGGGGAGCTGGTCACTGCCACTCCACGGGAGGCTTATACGGACTGTGTCGCTCCACACGGGCCGTGTAGGCTCCTCCGTGGAGTGATGCCTGGCAGATTTTTCTGGGGAACAATTTTAGACATCAAGGCAATGCTAGCGAGATAAATATCTGGGTCTTTACATCATCTTTCCCTTGGGAACATTCGTCCCCAAATGTGCAAGAACATGGCTTGAAAGATTAGAATTAGGGCTAGATACATTCGTCATATGACCAAAATGCATAATTCACATCAAAATAAAAAGGTTTTGTACAAAAAGCATCATGCAAAAATTATAGTTTAAGACCAAAGCTCATATCAAGATTGCATCCAAGTCCCTTGTGAAAATAAAAAGATACCTTACATTGACTAATCTACACATGGTTCTTGCCTTCTTGAGTACCAATCTACACATATGCATGTCATGTCATGAGACTCAAGAAGGCAAGAAATGATACAATTAGATAAGGAAGATTCCTAGTACCTTAGGCTTGAGTAGATTGGAAAAGATGGGGGTATTGTTTCATCATGTCCAGCTCCGTCTCCCAAGTAGCACTCTCCACTTGTTGATTCCTCCAAAGTACCTTCACTGAAGCCACATCCTTGTTATGAACCCGCTTTACTTGCCTATCCAATATTGCCACCGACACTTCCTCATAAGACAAATTTTCTTCAACCTCAATACCTTCCAAAGGCACAATAGTGCTAGGATCACCAATTAGTTTCCTCAACATAGATACATGGAAGACCGGATGGATGGAACTCATACCCGGAGGTAACTCCAGCTTGTACGCCACAACTCCAATTCGCTCAACAATCTGGTAACGACCAACATACCAGGGGCTTAGCTTGCCCTTTTTACCGAAATGCATCACACCCTTCATAGGTGAAACTTTCACATACACCCAATCCCCAAAATGAAATTCAAGGTCCCTTCTCCTAACATCCGAATAGGAATTTTGGCGACTTTGGGCCACTTTCAATCTTTCCCTAATCACCTTTACTTTCTCTATAGCATCCAATACCAAATTCGGTCCAACTAAAGCCATCTCACCAAACTCAAACCACCCTACCAGTGACCTACACCTTCTCCCATGCAACGCTTCAAATGGCGACATACCAATGCTAGAATGGAAGCTATTGTTGTAAGCAAACTCGATGAGTGGAAGATGGTCATCCTAATTTCCCTTAAACTCCAACACACATGTCCTCAACATATCCTCCAAGGTTTGAATAGTCCTTTCCGCTTGGCTATCTGTTTGAGGGTGAAAAGCGGAGTTCAACTTAATCTTAGTCGCGAGGCCCTTCAGAAAAGACCTCCAAAAGTGGGAAGTGAATTGAGCACCACGATCTGATATGATGGATCTAGGTACACCATGCAACCTCACCAACTTCTGGATATACAACCTTACATAGTCCTTGGTACTGTATGTAGCTTTAACCGATAGAAAATGAGCCAATTTCGTCATTCGATCCATAATAACCCAGATGGAGTCGAATTGCCTTCGGGTCCGAGGCAATCCAACCACAAAGTCCATATTCACATCTTCCCATTTCCCTATGGGATTTCAATGGCTTGGGCCAAACCACCGGGCCTTTGATGTTCTACCTTCACCTGCTGACTACTCGGGCATTCAGACACGAATTTAGCAATATCTCTCTTCATACCATGCCACCAATACACCTCCTTCAGATCTCGGTACATCTTGGTAGACCCCAGGTGGATAGAGTAACGAGAGTTGTGAGCCTCACTCATAATCACTTTTCTAAGGTCATCCACATCAGGAACACAAAGCCGGCCTTGGTATCGGAGTACACCATCTCCCCGTTGGGAGAATACCTCGATCTTCTTTGCAGCGACCAACCTTTACAACTCAAGTAACGATGGGTCAAAATCTTGCTTAGGTCTTACCTCGTTTACCATGGAAGATTCTGCCGCATTCTGAACCCGAATACAACCCTCGCTGGAATCTGTCAACCTGACACCCAACCTAGACAACCGATGAACTTCCCTCGCCAATTCCTTATTTTCATCACCAACATGCGCCACACTTCCCATGGACAATCTACTGAGAGCATCGACCACAACTTGGCTTTGCCCGGATGATATAGAACCCTTATATTGTAATCCTTCAGAAGTTCCAACCACCTCCTTTGCCTTAGGTTAAGATCCCTTTGGCTGAAAACATATTGTAAACTCTTGTGATCATTGAATACATCAACATGAACTCCCTACAAATAATTCCTTCAAATCTTCAAAACAAAGACCACCGCCGCCAATTCAAGGTCATGCCTGGGGTAGTTTCATTCATGCACCTTTAACTGTCTTGACACATATGTTATCACCTTACAATTTTGCATAATCACACAACCCAGCCTGATATGCGAGGCATCACAATATACTACGAACCCTTCTGAACCATTCGGCAAGGTCAAGATGAGAGCCCATGTAAGCCGGTCCTTTAAAGTTTGAAAGCTTCTCCCACATTCATCTGACTATATAAATTTAGCCTGCTTCTGGGTCAGCTTGGTCAATGGACATGCGATAGATGAGAAACTTTCCACGAACCTTCTGTAGTACCCGACCAACCCAAGGAAACTGCGGATATCCGAATGAGTCAACGGTTCAGGCCAATTCCTCACGATCTCTATTTTCCTCGGATCCACCTTGATACCATCTCCGGAAACCACATGACCGAGGAAGGACACTTCGCCCAGCCAAAATTCACACTTGCTAAACTTGGCATACAATTTCTTTTCCTTTAGAGTTTGGAGAACCACCCTCAAATGATTCCCGTGATCCTGTTCACTTCGAGAGTAAATGAGAATATCGTCAATGAAGACCACCACAAAGCTGTCTAGGAATGGTTTAAACACTCTGTTCATCAAGTCCATAAATATGATCGGAGCATTAGTTAGGCCAAATGACATCACCACAAATTTGAAATGCCCATACCTCGTTCGAAAAGCTGTTTTGGGGATGTCATATTCCCTAACTTTCAACTGATGGTACTTGGAATGAAGATCAATTTTTGAGAAGTGAGTGGCACCTTGAAGCTGATCAAATAAGTCATCAATCCTGGGAAATGGGTACTTGTTCTTAACAGTCACCTTATTCAGCTACCTGTAGTCAATACACATACGGAGGGATCTATCATTCTTCCTTACAAACAACACGGGAGCACCCTACGGCGATGTACTGGGCCGAATAAAACCCTTCTCTAATAGGTCCTTTAACTGCTCCTTTAACTCTTTCAATTCTGCCGGCGCCATACGAAACGGAGGTGTAGAAATAGGCTGAGTGTCTGGAAAAAGATCTATGCCAAAGTCTATCTCTCTATCCGGAGGAATGCCCGGCAAATCTTCAGGAAATACATTTGGAAATTCATTCACCACAGCGACCGACTCGAGAGTAGGCACTGCAGATTCTGTATCCTTGACCCTCACCATATGATAGATGGACCCCTTAGATATCATTTTCCGCGCCTTGAGGTAGGAAATAAACCTACCTTTAATAGAGGAGTCATCACCCTTCCATTCAAGGACGGAATCACTGGGAGGTTGGAACTAGACTTTTCGGGTTCTACAATCTATGGAAGCATAAGATGCACGTAGCCAATCCATTCCTAGAATCACATCAAAATCAAACATCTCAAGTTCTACAAGATCACATGGAAAGATTTTATGCAATACAGCAACAGGGCATCCGCGATAGACTCTATAAGCAACAATGGATTCACCCATGGGGGTGTAGACCGAGAAAGGTTCTCTTAAAATTTGGGGTTTCAAACCGAACGTAACAGCCAATAGTGGAATCACAAAAGACAAGTTTGCACCTGGGTCAAGCAAAACATAAGCATCAAAATCAAAGACTTTCAACATACCAGTCACGACATCTGGAGCTTCCTCGAGATCCTGGCGGGCATGGAGTGCATAGTACCTGTTGTTCGTTAAGGCAACACCTTGGGGACCCCTTTGCTGACCCTGCCCACCTTGGGCTACCTGACCTCGGCCTCCGCGCGCACTCCTAGGGCAATCAACAACTTTATGATCCTTACTCCCGCATCCGAAGCAAAGTCTTAAATCCCTCTGGAAGGCACCTGGAGGGGCTTCCCACACTTGTCACACATGGGGTATCCTGGTCCGCCACCCATCGGTACTCCGGGAGGGGGTGCCTGAGCATTAGCCACCCGAGCTCCCGAGCCTTGGCCCTGCTGAAAGCGACTAAAACCAACATTTCTAGCATTGGAGGACCTACCGTCAAAGCGGGCTCTCTTGGGATCGTGTGCCCTTTTCTCTTTGAGTTTCTCCCCTTCGATCTGCTCGGCATACACCATGAGTCTAGCAATATCTATATCCCTAATCAGCATAGCAGTACGACATTCTTTCACAAGCAAGTCAGAAATATCCGAAACAAATTTATGCATCCTTGCAGGGGGATCGGCCACCAGGGACGAAGCCTATTTGGACAGCTTGGTGAATTTGAGGGAATAGTCCCTCACACTCATACCCCCCTACTTGAGGTCGATAAACTCAGGCATCCTGGCCTCTCTCAGCTCAAGGGGGAAGAAGCGATCAAGGAAGGCAGATTTGAACTCTCCCTATTTAACATCACCACCACAGACCATCTCCAAAGCCCACTGAGTGTACCACACTTGGGCTACATCCTTCAGCTGGTAAGCAGCCAGTCCAACCTTTTCCTCAGAAGTGACGCCCATAATATTCAGTATTTTTGAGAGCTCATCAATGAACTCCTGAGCATCCTCATTAGTCCTCGACCCGTAAAACTTTGGAGGATTCATCCGCGTAAAATCCCTCACAATAGATGCAGGTGTAGGGTCCCGTGGCAAGTTAGCTTGCCTTCCCTGAGCAGCCACCACCTGTGCAAGCATGGAGAAAGCGATGGGGAATTCACCGTTAGAGATAGGCTCCTCCAGAGGCTCATGAGGGGCCTGTTCTTCAGCAGCCAGAGCCGGCCTAGGTAGTGGGGGTCTTCCTCGAGGCATTTACTGAAATAGATTAATAACATTGGTAAGTAATGGAATTGCATAAACCGCTCACAGCATAAAACAAGACATGAAGAAGTGAGGAATTTCCTAATACGTCCCTGTAGCCTCCCATTCATAGGCATGGTGCACTTCACACCCATGAATGGGACTCTACTCAACGCGGCATGTTGGGATCCGAGGACCATTATAAACCTAGGGCTCTGATACCAACTTTTGTCACGACCTGCGATTGGGGCCTAGATGTGACACGACGAATAGGGACCCGAAAGTCCCCAATCAAGCCTCAAGTTTTCAGAATCCACGTCATGGTTCAAATAGCATCGAAACATATGTAATTAAATAGCGGAAATCAAAGTCTCAGAAATACCATTCATTTGTAGATAACCAACACGAGAAAGTTTTACAAGTGCCCAACATTTGCCTCTAGTTAAGGAATGGGGGCCAAGACAAGTTCCAGGCTCATCCTCAAAAGAAGAGGATATACAAAAATACATACAAGAAATAACTAGCCTGCCCACGGAAGATGAGACTCACCACAAAAGAAGTCTTCGAGAACGGACTATTCGTCCAATGGCTGGTACGCAAACCGCTCGGTCCCTACATGGTAAAATTATGTAGGCATAGAGTATGCCTTAGTACGTTTGAATGTACTAAGTATGCGGGCATGCAATGCATGTGACTTACCAAACCTGCATATAAATGTTGGATGACAAGGGCACATAATATACAAGGATCATATAAGCAATGGAATTTAGTATAAATGATGTCATGGAACTTATGATGCATGCAATGCGATAGTGCACCTATATAACGGGGATAGACTATAACCGACAACCCAAATCCATGCGAGCTATTACATGAGTTGGACTGATTGGGACCTCCCACTAGTAGGGAGAAGATTACTTGCCAAGGGTAATCTACATCACACCTTACGGAACATCCCATTTCAGGGATGGTCACCTTCCTTACGAGAATCACCATTTCAAAAAGATTTACAAAATCATATCAAGACATGTCATATCATAAACAAAATAGACGAATAACATCCGTCCTTATGTTGGCACATAGTTCAAGGAAAGGGGGAGGACCCCCAATCCATCGGTGCTAAGTCAACAACATCCCACTAGAATATTTATATATACATATTCATATGTGCTTTCAAGAGAGAGGGAGTCAAGTATTCATTTCAAATGTTAAATGTACATGTAGGCTTAAATGCCAAATCATAAGGTGATAATCATAATGCTTATGCAAGGAATAGCTCATATACACATATACAAAATGGTGCAAGCACCCATACTGCTCAATGAGCCATAATCATAGACATACCGGTGATCATCTTTTTGTCATATCCAATGACTTACCAAAATCATATCATAATTCCATTCACAAATGAAATTAGACTTAATCTGTATTCAAAACTTTCATGTATCAATGCTATGGATGTAATGCAATGCATGATGTAGGAATGGCATGGACAATGTAGAGTATATCCAAAACATAGTAAGAAATTTAGAAAACCCACCATAAAATCCATATGTAAATCGTAGTAGAAATCACCCATGCATAATAACATTTTTAAAGGACATGCATGTTCATAATTGCATAATTCAAGTACTAGAGCTTAACACACTGAAAATTAGAATAATGTACATCACATGCATTGTTCAAAGCTAACAAGATTACAAGTAGAAATTCACATTAAGTAAACTCATAAACAACTTGAAAGGGATTTTGGGTCTTCTCGGTTGAAAGGAACCAAGAATCAACCCCACATACCTGACTTGAAGATGGACTTGAGGAGAAAATGGACTCAAAATTGAAGACCTTGACTTGACAAATCTAGAGAGAGATTGGAGAGCTTGAAGGAGCAAATTAGAGAGAGTGAGAGTGAAATGAGGGAGAATGGCTGAAATGAGGTGAAGTTCAGCTGGTATAAGGACTTAAGAGGGGTGGAAAATACCAAAAACACGTTTAACATAATCCAAATTACAAAAACGCCATAATGAAACAGACCTAAATTTGGTCCGTCTGGGCCACATGGCCCAGTACACGGTCCGTTAGAGTTGCATGGACCGTGAATAGTATCGTGGCCCTAGACTTAAAATTCTCAGAAACAAAATTTTACAGAACTAAGTGGAACCACACAGACGAGTCTCACGGACCATCTGGGGGTCATACGGACCGTGACCTCGTCCGGGTACAGGTGACTCTCCACACGGCAACTACATAGACCATGCGATGGTCCATATATCTCTACTTGGAGAATATCCCAATGGGGAGCTGATCACTGCCACTCCACGGGAGGCCTATACGGACCGTGTGGTTCCACACGGGCCGTGTAGGCTCCTCAATGGAGTGATGCGGGGCAGATTTTTCTGGGGAACAATTTAAGACATCAAGGCAATGCGAGCGAGATAAAATCTGGGTCTTTAAAAATTATCAACCTTCCAAAAAATTCAAATATTAGTTAATGATCAATGATTTTTCTCTCATTAACTAAAAAAAGAGTATTCTGATTAAACAAAATACTCTACTTTCTTTCTTCTGGTAAGTCATCAAATAGAAAGTATGAACAATGTATCAGCTTTGATTCATAACGACCGATGATAGAATGAAATAGGTATTTTTTAATATAATAGATGGTTTGTTTATGATAGTTTTGAAGGATTGTTTTTCGTCGATCGAAATTATTTTTTAACATTTTCGTAATTCAGAAAGTATAATTAAAATGAATTTGGTGTACAATTATTATGATAATGTTGTATATATGATTTTTTTCGATATATGTATATATGACTATGATAAAAGTTTGTGTTTTTTTATTTGTTGTTAATCGACTTTGAATAATTTCAATTTTTTGTGTTTGTAAATTTTAAACACAATATACATAGAAATTTAAGGAAGGGGAAAAGGCATAAATTCCCCCTCGAACTTGTTCTGAAAAGTCATTTACACATTTAAACTATCACGACGACCTATTACACACCTTTACACGTTGTAACTGACTTTTAAATTATGGCCTTAGCCTCGCTTTCCCTAGTTTTCTATTTCATCTTAGCAATTATGCCTATGAATTCTTATGCTATGTAAGATGACTTGGGTGAGGTACCTTCGGATGTCTCATTTGCCGTGTGACGACTTGGCCCCCAGGTTGGGTTGTTACAAACTTAGTATCAGAGCATGAGGTTTTGAAATAGTCCTCGGAGTCTAACATACCGCGTCGAATAAAATCTTATTCATGGGTCTGAAGTGTGCCACATCTATGAGTAGGAGGCTATAAGGCGTTTAGGAATTGTCTCACTTCTTTCATGATCCATGTCGTGCCTTAAAATTGTCATAGGATTCCCTTTATCTAACGGGTCATTCTTTGTGCTTTTAGATAATGCCTCCAAGAAGGATGCCTGAAGCCCCAGCAGACGAAGGAGTAACTCATGTAGAATTTCGGAGCACTCTCACTATGTTGGCACAAATTGTGACCAACCAAGCCAACCAAGGAGCCTATGTTCCAAATGCTCCCACTCCAGCCTCGAGGATAAGGGACTTTTCTAGAATGAACCCTCCCAAGTTTCATGTATCAAAAGTGGAGTAGGATGTCGAAGAGTTCGTGGATGAAGTGCACAAGGTGTTAGCCGTTATGGGAGTGACTTCGGAGGAGAAGGTAGAGTTAGCGGCTTTTCAATTAAAAGGGGTGGTCCAAGTATGTCACACTAAATGGAAAAGTGAAAGGAATGAAGATTGGGTCCCTATATATTGGGGAGAGTTCAAGGATGCATTCCTAGATCGCTTTTTTCCCTTAGATTTGAGGGAAGCCAAGATGCAAGAATTCCTCAACCTTAAGCAAGGAAATATGAGTGTGAGGGAGTATTTCCTCAAGTTCACCCAACTATCCAAATACGCCCCATTATTGGTTGCTGACCCGGTGCTAGAATGAATAAATTCATGTCGGGGTTACTCGATTAGCTTGTTCAAGAATGTCGTGGATTGACTTACGGCCCATAAATGGGCTTTCGTAAAACTGTCCAACCAGTTTTAAAAAGGGTATTTTAGCCCTTTCCTCACATCCTAAGCCCAATACCACGTCGTTTTGACTTTTCACACGCCCTATATCAGTCTAAAACTCCCTCAAATGACCCTAATCCAAAATCATTCTTTAAAATCTAATTTCTGAAAATCCTCTCAAGTTCCCCAAGGTTCTCTATTGAAGACAAGGCTCGGGTTTCAGATTTCTTCACCATAGTTAGTAATTTCTTCAATAAATCTTCAGCCAAGGTATGTGGGTTTGATTTGTGAAACCCTTCCCTTCACAAAGCTCAAGTTTCTTTACTTTAAATTTGATCCATGGTTTATGCATATTGTGAAGTTTTGAAAATTTGGTTTAATCATGTAATTTGTGATGAATTCTTAATTATATGAAGTATATGAGTATTATGTTATGACCTATGATGCATATTGAGTTGAAATTCATGACTTTCTAGTTGGGGTTTTACAAGGATCATGTTGGGTTGATTTAAATGATTCCAAATGCTTATATTATGAATTTATTAATGTTTGTTAGCCCATATTATTATGAAATAATATTTAATTCCATGAGAATAATGTTATGTCTTGAATCCCTATATTATGGAAGCTATGGTTTTAGAGATATTTAATGGGTCTCCTAAACTTGATTTCAAATTGGTGAATCTTACTACTCTTATACATGAATAGCTAGTAATTTTCATGATCTCATGACTAGTTGTGATTTTTCTTTACTTATGGAATTTGGGTTATGAAGTTGATGGAGGGTTGCTTGATTTTATTTAAGTTCATATTTCCTTTATTATTATTGTATATGAATCACGTCTAAATCATATGAATTCATGGTTATGAGTCTTTAAGCATGCAAATCTCATGTGTTGAACCTAAATTATATGAAGAGTATGTTTTATGAAAGAAGGAAGTCTTAATCCATGCTATATAAGAACATAAGTTTATGAAAGAAGGAAGTCTTAATCCATGCTATATAAGAACATAAGGGTCATAAATGTTAAGAGTTAACATTTATGTTATGGCTTCATGAGAATATTATGAAACTTTATGCAAGATCATGAATTCCTTTATTTATATGTCCTGGATATTATGAATGATGGGGTTTGCCAAGTATGCTATGAAATATATTGAAGTGATATGAAAACTATGCATTATTGAAAGGTCTTCTTTATGATGTTATGGTGTACAAGTTTATGCATGTCATGACTATACTCTTCTCTATATGTTATTTTGGGGCTAGACACGTTGGAGTCAAGAATGAAAGAATAAAAGAAATGTGACTCCCCACCTAGTTATGATCATGAGGTTATGATGACCCATCAGTAGAGGGATATGAAATGATGTTACTCGATAGTAGAGGCTTAGCCAGGATGTAGGAGCTATCCTTATGATAATTGACCAAAAAAGGTGGTGTTCCCATACGACACGTGTAAAATGAATACAGAAAAGGATGGAGTTCCCGTAAGGTCCTTAACATATGATAACCGAAAAAGATGGTGTTCCCGTAAGGTGTATATGGAGCCTTTACTGAAAAGGATGGTGTTCCCGTAAGGTGTATATGGAGCCTATACCGAAAAGGGTGGAGTTCTTTTAAGGTCCTTAACATATGATAACCGATAAGGTGGTGTTTCTGTAAGGTGTATATGGATCCTTTACCGAAAAGGGTGGTGTTCCGTAAGGTGTATATGGAGCCTTTACCGAAAAAGGTGGTATTCCCGTAAGGTGTATATGGAAGCTTTACCGAAAAGGGTAGTGTTCCCCTAAGGTGTATATGAAGCCTTCACTGAAAAGGGTGGTGTTCCTGTAAGGTGTATATGGAGCCTTTTCCGAAATGGGTGGTGTCCCCATAAAGTAAGTGCTTGGTCTTATATGTCGGTTATAGTCCCTCCCTATTGATGGTTCCATGTTCTGTAAGAGTTTACTTAGCACCGTGTGGACCTTGGGATGGATGCGGAAGCTCCCCGTTAGAAGAGGCATGAGACCGTTAGTAGAATCCCATTTTCCCATAACTACGTGCCGCTGTAGGAAACAGGAATCAATCACTAGTAGAGGTTGATTTCTAGACCAACTGATAGTAGAGGTTGCTCAATAGCAAGGCTTTATTGGATCCACCTAGGCATTTTAGGAGGTCACCTTGGCAAGTGATCTCCCCCTTTCTCCGGTGTAGGGGAAACATTGGGACTCCATGGTTAGCTCACATGGTTAAGTCGGTTAAATGGTGCTCTCACATATGTTCAAGTTCTCCTCATGTTCCCAAGAAGTCCTCTTATGATAGATTAAAATTGTTCCTTTATGTCATGTCCAAAGGTGATTTAAAGTTCTTATAATTCATTGTTTCACAAGTTCAAACGGTAATTTCCCCTAAAGGTATATGGCTATGTCTACAAGTGTGTAAGGTGGTCCCAATTATGATTACTAATGTTTCTTCCATAATAAAATAGTCTTTTATGTAAAGTGATGTATTATTAACCCAAGAATATTAACATTTTAATTATTTATAACAACATGTATTTTCTCACTAATTTAAGTTTATTGACTTATTATGCATTCATATTTCTCATGTGCATTATTCCATGTTCTATGATGAGAATAAAATGTCTAAATGATCACACGTATGTATGTTTCAAGTTTATATAATAGTCTTATTCAAGACTATGTTCATCCATGCATCCTACTACGTTCTTTCTAAAATTGTCTTTTCATGTTTAAATGATATTAGCTTGATTATGACTTACTAATACCTTGTAAATGTACGACTTTTAACATAGACTTAGCATGAATCATTTTATCATTTACTCCAATGCCATGCATTGCATACCTACATACCAGTATATTCAAACATTCTAGTATAAAACATAATTTTCTTATTGATGTATAAAACATAATTTTCTTTCTAGATTAATGTATAAAACATTCTAGTTTTCAGTTGTATATTTCTTTTGCTATGTATGCATTTAAGGGTGAGCTTGAACATGTCTTAGCCCCCTGCCAAGTTTATGTTAGAGGTGTTCTTGGACAAATGTCATGATCGTATCCAGTTCTTATACTCTGCTATGATTTTTTTAAGTTATGGCCCTTAGCCCCGTATCCCCTAATTTCTATTTCATCTTAGCGTTTTATGCCTATGAATGCTTATGATATGTAAGATGGCTTGGGTGAGGTACCTTCGAGTGTCTCATTCGCCGTGTGACGAATAGGCCCATAGGTTGGGTCGTTACAATATCCCTATACATATACGCACCCTGATTGAGCGTGGGTGTACCTTCTAGACTTATGGGGGCCCAATTGGCATACATGCATAGACACTAGGGCCTTACACCCACATACAACACTATACCTCGACCATGTGATAATTGTGATGTGGTTTCGTTCAGTTTAGTCAGTTGATTCCGTGGTTCACTGCTGCTCCTGCTCAACTAGGTTGTTCTAGGGCCGTAGGCATAGTTGACACAGGTTCTTTGAGTTCCGTCAGTCGATACTATTTCACATTGCCTAGGGTTCAGTTAGTTGAGTTTTGAGAGGTTATATAGACATGCTTACTTTTGACCTGGGTTAAGCTTATTAGCATTTCAACATTTTATTGTATTTGATCTTCTCGTATTTACTGCATTTCACTCAGTTAGTCGATGATGCCTACTGGTTACCTTCCATCGGTACTCACCCTACTTTTCCGCATCTACTCGTGGTGCAGGTTCAGGTACGAGCCATGACCATTGATTTAAATGCTTGTAGATGCTTCTGGAGACCTTGAGTGAGCATTAAAAGTTCGGATATTCTACAGTCTCCTTCTGTTTATTTGGTCGTCTTTTGTATCCAAACACTGACCCTGTACATTATAGTTTTGGCTTGTATGTGTAGGGTGCTATTATGATATTTATATATATATATGTATGTATATTTTTATTTTTAGTCTATAATAGCCTTGTATAGGTGATTTCCAGGTTCAAGATCGGATTGTGACACCTAATTATGGTATGTATCATTTAACATTTTATATATTTTTTTTTAAAAAATTAGTCTATTTTTAGTTTGATTATAGTACTTGATTCTTTTTTTGTTTGAATATGCTATATGATAGTTGACATTTTTGGTGATCTGCTTATGCTATATGGCAGTCAGTGTTTTTTTTTTAACAGTTAAATTGTTTGATTTGATTATGATATAATTCAGCTGTTTTAATCAACAATGTATGAATTCATTTATTAACCACATTATATTGGATATCATTATTTATCTATAATGTGCATCATTTTACGTATGAGGTTTTTGATAATATAAAAAAAACTTAATTATTTATCTTAAATTTGATGTTAAAATTTGTGTTTAGTGTATTTTTAAATTTTTGTTGAAATACATTGCAGGAAGGTATGAAGGTATTTGGATTTTAAGATTGAAGAAGGCATTTATGATGCAAACATCAATTACGACGGCATAATTAAGATTGTAAAGTTTTTTAATTTAATATATTTTTATGGTATAAAATAATAATTTGTATATGTATGTTAGTATTATAGTTTGATATGTTGGTATTGATTTGTAAAACAATATTATAAATATAATACTTCGTGAAACAAAACTATACATATTAATTTGATGATTATAATTGGTAGATAGTTGTTTACATAACGGTATAAGACATTATATAATTGAAACTAACAAAAATCAATTTTACAACGCATCATTTTTAATTGGTATAAAATTTAATTTTTTTAGCGTAAGTAATCCATTGTATTTTAAAAAAAAAACTATACATCAAATTTAACTCACAATATACAATATTTAATATATTCAACTTTAAAATTAGAACTATAAAATATTGTTTCAAGTGTAATGATATATAATAAGTATGCAATTTAACTATATTTTGGTGTATATTATTAATTATGGTTAAAATTGGACATCGATATTAATCTTTTGTAATAACTAAAAAATATTAATAATTTATAATAGATATGCAAGTTGACTATATTTTGGTGTATATTATTAAGTAAAATTTATGAAATTACACAATCTTTTTTATCCAAATATTAAATATTCCCAACTTTTTATAAAAATTACTAAAATTCCAACTTTTCTAAAAATTCCATTTATTTTTGATACCTCATTATTTTATTTTTTATTAAAGAATATAATTAGTACAATTTTATAAATTTAGAAGTCTATTTATTGTCAATCACTTGTTACATTTTAATTTTTCCTTTTTTAAATCCATTTTTTCAAATTTTTGTTTTTTGATATTTATCTATATTACAGTTACCATTTAAACATTTTAAATATTCCTTTTTCAGTTTTTTCCAACTTATCTCTCCTGAACCGTTTCTCCATTCTTACTCCCCAAACTGCATCTCCATCTCCATATCCATCTCCATCTCCATCTCCATCTCCATTTCCATCTCCATAACAAATTAAGTAAAATTGCTACTTAAGTAATTGATACCTATTCTGTAAGGGGGTCTGAAAGCTGATGCGGATACCTAACAACTTAAGTACGATTCCTACTTAAGTATTTGAGGACTATTCTACAAGGGGTCTGAAAGTTGATGTGGATACCTAACAAATTAAGTAGAATTGCTACTTAACCAATTGATACCTATTATGTAAGGGGGACTGAAAGTTGATGTGGATACCTAACAAATTAAGTATGATTGCTACTTAAGTATTTGAGGCCTATTCTACAAGGGGTTTGAAAGTTGATGTGGATACGTAACAAATAAAGTAAGCTTGATACTTAAGAAAAAATTCCATATGATTCTAACTGTGCATCTATCTGGTGATACCTATTGTTTTTAGAGATGATGCAAAGTTTGATTCTGATTCATGCTTACAATTATTTGTGTTATTTTGTTCTGATTCATGCTTACTGATATTTGTGTTTCAGGGTATGAGTTATGTAATAAAAAGCATCCCTTTTTTTTCCATGCCGCCTCTCTTTTTTTTTCCCTTCACAGATCAGATCAATCGTTTTTTTTTAAAATTCAAATTACAACTCCCAAAACGTTTTTTTAGAGATTAATTGCATAATTTGTAACTTACAGCCTTAATTTAAGGGATACTGCTAGTTGGTAGTAATTTCTTTTCCATATTTAACGTTACAACATTAATTTTCAGTTACAATTATGTAAGTATCAAGCGGCTTCAGAAGATATCAAATAAATGTAAAAAATTGGGATTTTTTGTAATTAGATAAAGATTCGAAATTTTTAAAAATTTTTTAAAAATAGTATGGGATCCCTAAAAATTCTACTATTATTAATTATGGTTACAAGTGGACATTGATATTAATTTTCTTTATAACTAAAAAACATATAAAATTGAAGATAGAGAAGTGAGAGTAGATTTGTCCAAAAGAATTCAAACGAAATTAAAGCAGAGAAAAAAAAATAAATCTTTTTTTGGAAACTAGAATTAAAAATGAAGACATTCAAAAAAGAGAGAAAATGTTTTTCCAAATAATAAAAGAGATAAAAAAAGATAAAACTGCAGAAAGAAAAAGTGAGGTACGTCACATTGATGTTAGTGCAAAGCGAGAGCAACTCTCTTTGCCTAGATAAAAGTAAAATAGCACATAGTAGTAGTTGAAAAACCAAAGAGTAATAAAAAAATTATCAATTCAAATGATAGCACATTTTCCTGTATTAAAAGCACGAAAGTCCTAAAAGTATTATTTGAAGTTTTTATTTTTTATTAAAATATTTTATTTTAAATAAAATTAATTTTTTATTATTTTTTTAATTTATTATTTACTTTTTTATTTATTTAATTTTAAGGTTCAGTTTTGAATATATTATAATTTTTAATATTTAAACTTTAATATCAACTAAATTTTAGATTATCAAATACTTTGTCAATAAAAGTATGTAATATAACAAAATTTAACAAAAAAAAGTAATTAAAATTACCTTGGAGACATTAAATTACTCATTTTATATTTAGAAGTCTCTTTAAAATTAAATTTTAATTGAGTTATTATTTAATTTCTAACTATTCAACTCTAAATTATAGCTTGACCTATATTATAAGTAATTGAATTAATTTTTCCTTCTTTGCCTGTACATAATTGATAGACTATTGCCTCAAATTAATGATATTTATTTAATTTTATGTATATGAATATTGTATTTATTTTAATGACAAGTACTATTTATATATAGTTTTAGATTGACACAACACATAAGTTCAAAGCACATATACTAAACTAGTACACCAAAAAATAAGGAAAAGAATATGGCCATAAATACAATATAATCCCACAAAATCAGCACATAAATTAAAAAAAAGAAATAAAAAAACGATCATAAATATAATATAAAAATAAATCTCAAAAATTCATTTTTTTAATTTCTTGAAATTAAAAACCTCATTTTGTAAATGAAAAGGAGTATTATATACATATATTATTGGTCAATGTATTAAATAACATGATCTTGTAATTTTTTTTGTAATTCTAATTATATTTTGATCGACTCATTTCAAGTATTTTTTAATTTTTAAGTTTCTTATATTAATTATAGTGTTTGAGAAAATAAAAGAATATTTTTAAAGATGTATTTTTAGTTTAAATATGGAGTATAAAAATAAGTGCTCCAACTTATAGCTTTTAACTTTAACTTATAATTTTTTTCTAAAAAAAAGGTCAATTCAAATGACCTCTGATTACACCCTAAATTTTTCAACATCATCCAACTAATCCGAATTCAAAAACGCATAGTTGTTTTAATGATAACTTAGCCTTTTTGGGAGGATTAGTTGAAGTCTCAAAGAAAAGCAAATTGTAATACTACAGATAATTATTGGTTTGTTGTTTAACGTTATATTGTGGTGCAGACCAACGTGGTAGTTGCAGTGCTGAAGCTATTTGTTTATGAATTATTCCTCCACCCAATGAAACTTGTCTGGTAACTTTTTCAGATGAGAATGGCAGGCTGCTGCCTTGTTATGCGGAAATCTATGTAATTCCTCAAGGGAGCGTAGGTTTCTACGTCAGATGTGGTTTTGTTTGTTTCTTTCACATGTGAAACAGAATTGGTGGAAATGAGGAGGCATGCTCCTCTTTTACCTTGTGAATCATATATATATATATATATATATATACATATATATGTATTTCAGAAACTGACCCATGAGTTATTAAGGACTTGGGAAAAATGTGGTTCAAGTCATACAGAGCCCTTGAAGTTATCTGTACATTTAATTTTGATACCTTATTTTGGACTTGTTTTTGTTAAACATTTTTACTATTTAAAGTGAGTACCTATTAGACACTCTTTACTGATATAATAAGAAAGGTATGATACAGATATTATCAGCTCGTGAGAGGGGTATTTATAGCTATTCTTTTATCTATTTCTTCCTTAGCCATAACTTCTTCCAACACCAGCATTATTATTGTTGTTGCAATTTTCCTCACTGAAACCACCATCCACCCTTCTCTTTTCTCTCTTTTTTATGGTCACCTCTCCTTTCCTTGACAACTATCGTTTTCATCTAAAAGCACCATTACAATCTCCTTGTTATGGTCTAAGTTAGGCCCTAGGTGCGGCACGACGATCAAAATCTTGAAGGATCCCAACCAAAGGTAATGATAAACATCAAGGACAATAAGAAAAACTGAAGTAAGGTCTCCTAAAAATCTTAATAGAACAAAGCTAAAGCAATGCACACGAATAAACGGACTTACACTTCGACGTCTAAACATGCCTCTACTAAGATAGGTGGGAGCACAGGACAAGCTCCTAGCTCATCCAAAAGTAAAAGCACATGGTAAAGTAGTCTCAACAAAATAATGAAATACAATATAATACTCCGCAAATTGAAAAATCGACACAAGAAAGAAAATACAAAACGAGGCTTACTGGAGTAGGTTGTATGAGCACTATCTATAGCCTGTAAACCACTTTACGGGTTGTAGATGGCCCTCGTAGATGTTGTTGGTACTCAAATTTCTTTTTTGAAAAAAAACTTGGTGGTTTTACAAGCTAAGAGTAAGAGTCATACTTCTATCCGCGACCTGTAGACAATGGTTGTAGATAGGGGGCAATGATGGAAGGAAAAATTAGGTCTCAGAACTTGATATACTATTTAACAGGACGAGCTCGTAAAATCAAATAGGGGTCATGATTGGGGCTCTTGGAATGACCCGTATATGAGGTCTTGAACACCTGCAAATTTGGCCAAGTATAGGGAACTCCTCCAAGGGGAGTTTACAGTTCCCAGAAGTGGTGTCGTGGTTGAGATCCTGCAACATGAAATTTTGTTTGATTTTCATGAACAGACTCTACGGTCTATACAAGGAACTACAAATCATAGATGGTCTCATAGACGCTGTCCGAAAGAAATTAATTAAGGGTGTTTTGGTCCTTTTCCATCTTTCTAATCCTAAAAAACATCATGATGACCCTATAACTACCCCAATAACCGTCCATACCCTTATACTTCACCTCATTCTCCCCCAATCACTCCAAAATCAAGGATTTTCTCAAGTTCTTCTCTCCCAAGTCCCTATAGAGCATCAAAACTAGGGTTTAAGGTTCCACCATCAAATTTCTCAATTTTCTTAAGAGATTTACCGAAGGTATGTGAGTTTTCATCCTTGGTTCCTTTTTATCCATCGAGTTCTTCAAATTTCCAACTTTTCTTACCAATTTCAAGTGTGAATTCTTACCATTTTAATTTCAATTACATAAATTACGTTTTATACTATGATTATTAATTTAATTATGTATGAATTGTCATTAATCGTATGATTCCAATATTTTCCATTCAATTACTCCTACATGTAATCTAGGGTTCATGAGTATCTAGATAGGTTCTCTTAATTGTGATCCAATTAATGTCATTTTACATGATTATGCATATTTTTACTCAAATTTTTACTATTTTAAGTTAATTTTATGTGAACCTATACTTTGCCTTAGTTTTTACTTATAAGGCATGATTATGTATTTTCAAGTCTTCAAGCAAGTTTATGAAAAGGGTGACCTAAGACCCTAATGATACTCTGTACGAATGTAGGATTCACAATGATAGAAAGCCTACACACATTACATGAATCACATGAAAAAAGCTATTCTATGAACAAGTTTTATGAATTGAATTGGTGCTATTGATTGCTTTTCCATATGTTAAGTTCCATGATTTATGACAGGTATAAACTATGATTTATAGCAAACCTTATGATTTTATGACAAGTATGAATCATGATTATGATAAGTATTCAATTTTGAGATTTTTACTTAGTACCGAGAGGACTTTAAGGTATGGACTCGATCCAAGGGATTCTTAGTAGCAATCTCTAGTCCCATAACTGCGTTGCCATCATAAGATTACTTGCCAATATGGTATATCTAGTGGATACACGTATAACACATGTTCATGACACCTGTTTAGTGGGGTAGATGTTACCTTGGCAAGTAGACTCTCATTTTTTGGTGTATCCATAAACATTGAGATTCCATGTAATAGCTCGCCTGGTCTTATTATCGATTATAGTTGCTATCTCACATATGTATAGTTTCTTATGATACGTCATTAACTACTTGCGTTTCATGTTTTTAAGTGATTCTCATTATGATTTCATTATGCATTGGCCATCTCAAATTTACTTATGCCTTCAACTAACTCTTTTATCTCACTATTTACTTAGTCAATTGCATAACATGCTATATCATTCATTGCATTTCTCATATACTTAGTACATTTCAAGTACTAACACATACTTTTTTCTATATTATTTTATAATATTAGGGAGAAGTTTCATCCTACTTCTCATTCTTGTGGCTAGCTTATAGTCTTTTTTGAAGACGTAGTGGTGAGTCCTCATGCTTCGAGGCTGAGCCTATCCTATTTGATTTCTTGCTATAGTATCTTTTATTGACACTTTAAGACTTTTTTCCTTTTTATCCTGAGGGTGAGCTAGAAACATGTTCTATGACCCTACTTATGTTAGATCTAGTAGAGGCATGTTGGATGTATAGAGTCTATGTTTGCTTCCTTTTGACTAATGGTTGCTCCTTTCCTATTGAATACTTGAACAAAGTGTTATCTTCCTCCTATTATATCTTTATGATGATGCTTCTTACTTTATGTATGCTTATGGATATGCTAAATGGCTTGGTTGGGATCCTTCGAGATCCCGATCGTAGTGTCTCACCTAAAGCCTAGCTTGAGTCATGACAAACTTGATATCAGAGCACAAGGTTTAAAGTGTCCTAGGAAGTCCAACATGCCACATCAATTAGAGTCTTCTTCATGGGTGTGAAGCGTGCCACATCTATGAGTAGGAGGCTTTGAGACATTTTAGAGAATCATCACTTCTTTCATGATCTATGTTGTGCAAAAGAGTGTACTCTCTACCGCTTATTCCTTTTGATTTTCAAAAGATGCCTTTGTGAAGAGTGACGATCTAATGGGGAGTAAATGCTAATGAGGGACAACCTCAAGTTCCTAATGATCCATTATCCAATCAAGTGACCAATGCCGAGTTCCAGACCGCCATCTCTATGCTTGCTTAGGATATGGAAAATCAAGTGAATCAAGGGGAAGTAGCTCCTCCAAATTCGGTTATACTAGCTTCAAGGGTTAGGTACCCCACAAGGGTGACCCCTCCCAAGTTCCATGGGTCTAAAGTGGATGAGGATCTACAAGACTTTATTGATGAGGTGTATAAAGTTGTTTCTATTATGGACTATCCTTGGAGGATAAGGTGGAGTTGGCAATATATCAACTCAAGGGTGTTGCTCAAATATGGTACAATCAATGGAAGACCGAGAGGATTGAAGAGGGTCCCATAGGTTAAGAAGATTTCAAGGTTGCTTTTCTTGATCAGTTCTTTTCACTTGAGTTGAGGGGGGCGACAATGTTATAATTCATTAACCTAAAGTAAGGGAGTATGAGCGTTCAAGAGTATTCCCTCAAGTTTACAAAACAATCTAAGTATGCTTCTTTATTGGTAGTCAAATCTCATGCTCTAATGAGTAAGTTTATCTCAGGGTTGTTAGACTTAGTTGTAATACCCTGCATATTGGAAAGTCAGAATATGCATGAATAGTCCAGATTCGAGTTCTGGTGCCAGAAAATACAAGCCCCATCTATGGCTCATAGATAATTCTATGAATTATAGATAGGTTCTCGTAAATGACCCTTACACATGGAATTATTTTGGAAATTTAGGGTAAAATGTACGAACAACTTTTACAAGTTGTGAATAGATTGACGAGTTTTCATTGGTGGTCGTGGTTTATGTTCAGAAAGGTGAAATTCAAAAATCAATAGGATAAGACCTCTTTATAAGTCATGTTCTATTGATAACTTGTAAAAAGGGTTTTTTTTGTGGTTTGGGTCAAGAGTGGTAGAATTGACTAAGTGTTGGTGGAGTTCTTATGGGATGTTCTATAACCTTTACAATTAATTACAAACCATAGTTTGAGTTGAGTTTGTGTTTTTGACCTAAAATTTATGTTTATGAAGTTTTCATACGAACATGCAAGATAAGTCATAAAGGAACTACTAGCCATTATTTTCCTATGTGGTTTAAGATCCTGAGATACTGGAAGTTTACATTTATACAAAACCACATATCTATGAATTGTAGATTGATCTACAATTCTTAGGCCCCATTTTGTAGTCCACCCTGATAGTTTTTAATGAAGGGACTTTTGGTCATTTTTTCCTACCCTAAGTCCTAAACTATGCTCTTTAAGTATATAATTGACTATATCTATCCCCAACCATTTCAGTATCATTCATTCTCTCCAGAACTCCCAATTCACTCAAATTCTCTCAACTTTCATCTCCTTCAAGCTCCATTGAAGGCTCAAAGACTAAGGTTCCAAGTCTAGCCATCTAAATCCAGATTCCCTCCATAGAATTCATCCAAGGTATGTGGTTCTTTATCCAAGGGTATCTTTCACTCTAAAAGATCCACCGAACCTTTTTTTCACTCAAATTTCTATGAAGGTATTTTAGGATTTTATGATTTCAATTCAAATTCTATGACTACTATTGAATATCATAATTTCCTATCAAATTATGCATGAATTATATTAACTTGCATGAATTACATGAATTTCAAGTGTATTCACCTATATGCTTCCTAGGATTTATATGAAATTGTAAGTGGGTTTCTTCACTTTTGATTCAAAGATTCTCAAATTTTATGATTATGCATGAATTTACTTTGTTTACATGATTTCAAGCTTATAGATGGGATCCCATACTTTTCCCCTAATTTTATGACAAATTATGATTATGGAGGTTCCAAGTACGCAAGTAAGTTCATGTATAGGTTGACCTGAGACCCTATATTGATAAGAATTGTAATAATGGAAGGCCTGCACCGATATTACTAGTATGATTATGAAAATGAGCTATTCCTTGAATATGATTTTATGAACTATATCGTTTACTTTACTTACCTTTTCACTATGACAAGTTATGAATCATGACAAGTATGACCTATGATTTTATGACAAGTATGATTGATATTCATGGTATGTACCCCGTGGGATTTAACTTCGCACTGAATAAGGCTTGAGGTGGGGACTCGACCTACGGGGTCCTTATATAAAGTCTCTAGTCTCATAACTAAGTTGCCACCATAGGATTATGTTTCCAATATGTCCTAGCTAGTGGATCCACATATAGAATTATGATTATGACACTTACTTAGCGGGGTAGAGTCTTACCTTGGCAAGTAAGGCTCCTTTTTCTCGAATGTTCGGGGAGACATCGAGATTTCATGTTATAGCTCGCATGGTCTTATTTTCAATTGTGGTTACTTTCCATGTATGTATATTTTCTGTGATACTTTATTATAAGGCCTCGCACGCTACAAGGTCAGCATCCAGAAAGAAAGTGTAAAATAAAATTCTGGTATAGGGATATATAAGCCCATCTATGACTCGTGGTTGAATTTATGGGCTGTAGATAGGCCTTGTGGGGGGGGAGGGGTTACACATTTGATAAAATTTTGATGTTTGGGAATTGAAGTATGAATGGTGTCTATGACTTATAAAGGTAACTATGGGCCATAGATAGTGGCTCATAGACTAGGGGACCAAATCAAGTTTCTGAAGTTAAGGTAGGTGTAACCAAATAAGGGCATTGAGGGACTGTAGTCCAATTGACGATCCATAAAAGTGTTTCATGGTTTGGGTTCTAGAAGGGGTGAGATTTCCCAAATATGGGGTAGATTTACAAGGCGTATTTACGACTCATAAATGGAACTACAACTCGTGAAATGGTGTTCGTAGAATGGGCTTCAGAGTCTAGTTCTTGAAACTCAAGGGTGTAACAAGATGAATGTTCGACCTATAAGCCATAGAATGATCTACAACCTATAGGTCAGGCTCATAGTTGTTCCCTAACAACTTTTAACGAATGGTAGTTTTGATGTTTTTCTGCACTGTAAGTCCAAAATTATGTTGTTTAATGCCTAATTTTACCCATATAAAACCTATTCCCTCCCATTGCACCCTCATTCTCTTCCAACTCTAATTTCTATGAAAATTCCCCAAGTTTCTCAACTCTCAAGTTCCCTTGATGATAAAAAACTAGCGTTTTCAGCTTGGACCTTCATTATAGGGAATTTTTGAAAGATTCTGCACACTAGGTATGTGAGTTTAATTCATGGGTTCCTTTTACCCAAGAAGCCCAAGTATTTTTCATACTAAGTTTCAAGATTATGAGAATACCATGAGTTTTATGATATCATTTTAAATACTTATATTATGATGTATTTACCACCGTATAATGTATTTTGCTATAAAGATATGACATGTTATGAAAGCTTGAAGATGTACAAGATGTATCATGATGTGCTACCTAAGGTTTTGAATGTTTATGATGGGTTATTTTATGAATGGTTTAAATTGATAAGTTTCATGAAGATTATGCATACTCCTCTTACATTACATGATTTAAAGCCTATATGCATTGAACCCACTAAGTTTTATACTATGTTTTCAAATGAAGTATGTTATTGTCACGACCCGGGATTAGGGCCTAGATGTGACACGATAAATGGGAACTCGAGAGTTTCCAAACAAGCCTCAAGTATCTATGTCCACATCATTAGTTCAGGAAGAACATCCAAATAGCAACAGAAAGCTCTAAGGGACGGGAGAATAGGACTCACGCTATAGGGGAAATATGGGGCTTGGGACTTTCCACATTTCCACACCAAATATGCATATATCCAAAATACAAAATCTCCGTAAATCAACCCAAATGAATCCATAAGCCAAATATCACGCATAACATAATGATTTTAAGAGAGTCTACATATTTTCTAACAAATGCCTCTAGTCAAGATGGAATGAGGGCCAGGACATGTTCTGAGCTCACCCTGAAATAGGAATGGAAATCTGAGATAGCATAGGTAAAGGGAAATGGGTTGTCCTTGGAGGACAGGACTCACCACAAGTGCTCTTCTAGATTGGACTATGCGTCAAATGGTTGGTAATCGAAATGCTTGGCCCCTACATGGTAAAATCATGCAGGCATAGAGTATGCGTTAGTACGTTTTGAATGTACTAAGTATGCGGGCATGCAATGCATATGACTTACCAAACCTGTATTTCAATGTTAGATGACATGGGTACATAATATAGAAAGAATCATATATCCAAGGAAGAAATATACAAGATTCTATGAAAGTCATGATGCATGAAATGCAACAATGCTCATATATCGTGGGGATGGACTATATCAGACAAATCAAACTCATGTGAGCTATTACATGAATTAGTCCAATAGAGACCTCCCATCGGTAGGAGAACATTACTTGCCAAAGGTAATCTACATCACACCTTACGACCACACTTTTCGGTGGATGGTCACCTTCCTTACGACCATGCTTCGCAGAAGGATTTTCCATTATCATATCATATCATATCATAAACAAAATAAACGAATAACCATTCCGTACGACCCGGTCTTTTTGGTAATGGCTAATGTTCCTATGTTGGCACATAGTTCAAGGAAAGGGAGAGTGCACTTGGGGATAGCCCTGATGCCCCCAATCCATCAGTGCTAAGTCAAAACATCCCATATGAATACTTATACATATACATGCTTTCAAAAGGTACTATATTTATTTCAAAACCGTCCAATGCACATTTAGGCCTCAAATGCCAAATCATAAGTCATAATCATGATACTCATGCAAGGAATAGCTCATTCACATATACAAAATGGTGTAAGCACCCGAGATTCTCAAAGATCCATAATCATAAGACATGAATGTGATCACATTTTTGTCATAACCAATGCGTTACCAAAATCGTATCATAATCATTTTCGTATAACATAATTGGGCTTAACCCACTTCATAATTTCCTTATAAACCAATGCGCATGAATGCAAATGCAATACATGATGTGAGATTAGCATGGGTAACATAGATTCAAATTAAAATCAGCCATAAAAATGAAATTGAGGGAATCCATAATTAAATCCACATGCAAATCGTAATATAGATCACACATGCATAAATCAACTTTTAAAGAGGACATGCATGTTCATAACTTCATAACACAATGTAAATCATCATAATAGTAATCAAAGTGAATTGAAATCATAGGTAGAATACAACCCATACATCAATTGAATTTAATAAAATCAAATAATGAAAACCCACATTTTAAGTAAACTAAAATTCATGAAATCAATTGAAAGGGTTTTTGGGTCTTCTTGGTTGAAAGAGACCAAGAATCAATCCCACATACCTTGATTGAGGAGATGAATTTGGGGAAGGACTTTGCTTGAGTTTAAGCTCCAATTAAACCCTAGCCTTGAATCTTGAAAGGGGAGAGTAGAGAGTATTTGGGAGGTGATCTTATGAGAAGTAGAGGATTTAAAGAGAATGAATTAAGAGGGCAGGGATATCAGCTGAATTAAGAGTTTAAGATAGGTAAAAGGTCACAATTCATAATTAAAATAAACTAAAATTACATCAACGACATTAATGAGTCAAGCAAAATTTGAATAGTCAACTACATATGGTCGCTTCGACAGTCCGTGAGTTATCACACGGACCGTGAATAGTGACCGTGAACCATCACTTAGACAATTTTTGCGGTGCCAACACTTGGAATTCATCCAATGCTAAGGGGTACCACACGGATGGCTACACGACCCATGTGACGCTACACGGGTTGTGTCAAGGGCCGTGTGACAAAACTCGGGAAAATTTTTGCATGAAAAAGTTATGAGATGGTACTTTCATACTTAGAAAATTTTTACGTAGCAAACTACACGGAGGGCCACATGGCCCGTGACACACCACATGGACTGTGTGGTTTGATATGTGCCCTCACTTGGTCTGAAATCCTCCGTCTCATTCCACCCTGTCGAAGGTTTCACCAAGCGTCCCTCCACGGGAGGCCATACATTCCGCGTGGCTTCACCCGACTTGTGTGAGCTTTCCGTGGAGCGATGCCTGGCAAGATTTTTGCTCGGGATGGTACTAAGAAGTTTGGTAAAAGGCACTCGGAAATTTGGGTCCTTATAGTAATGAATGATAAGGGTTTCAATTATATGTTTATGAAAGTTATGAAATATTTATGGAAGAACTTTTATAAGTATATGAAAGACGATGAAAGGAAAATTCTCATCAAAGTTGGATCCTTCTTGTAAAAGTTCTACGCTCACTTAAATGGATCATAAGGTTTTAATGAGCTACTCCTATTATGATGAAGTTATTCCTCGAAGCTTATGAATGTATATGCATATGATTATGTTATAAATATTTTATGAAATTTGACTTAGCACCGAATAAGGATCAAAGTGGGCTTTGGTAAGGGAATCCTAGTAGCAACCTGTTATTTCATTAACTACGTTCCACCTCAAGAGCCTTGTAGGCTAGGCTAATGGATCCACAAAAGCCCCAAAGTTAAAGAAAAAGCACATGCATAAGTTGATGGAGTTCTATATGACAAGAAGTCTTCTCAGCCAACATATGGGTATGTTGGATTCCATGTAGTAGCTCACATAGTCTTATATGTTGGTTATGGTCTCCTCCTACAAATGTATGTGTATGGTGACTTGAGAGGTTTACGTTACCCCACTTATGTTGTCAAGATGCATTGAACATTAATCATCTCCTGTGCTCCATTCCCTTGATATGATTATGCATATTGTCTGTTATGATGCTATATGTTTTCCTTATTGCATTGCATCCTACATCATGTAGGATCAACGCTTGTTAGGACCAAAGTCTAGGACCTAGGTGCGACATGGTGAATGAGAAACCTGAGGGTTTCCCAAACAAGCCTCTTAGCATATTGCATACACATACTTGGTTGCAGCATATAAAACAAACATCAACAAATAATTCTAAGGGAATAAGGGATTTAGTCTCATTCTATAGGGATGAATAAGGGAATAGGATTTGTGTGACGATCCTCCCTCTGCCGGTCTTGGGGCTCACCTCCTCACGGCGCCGGTCTTGGGGCTCACCCCCTCACGGTGCCACTCAGACTCACTCACATACTCAGGTATTATATAGCTAGGGTACAACCAGTTCAATCCACCTTCACGCTGCAGCGCTTCATGGGATTCGAATCCAGAACCTCTAGCACTTTACATCCTCTCAAGAAGGATCGCCTTTCACTCACTCACATACTCAGGCATTATTTAGCCAGGGTACAACCAGTTCAATTCACCTTCATGCTGTAGCGCTTCGTGGGATTTGAACCCGGAACCTCTGGCCCGTTACATCCCCTCAAGTGGGAACCTCTGGCCCTTTACATCCTCTCAAGGAGGATTTTCTTTCACCAATTGAGCTGCAGCTTAATTGGTGAAAGTCAATCCTCCTTGAGAGGATGTAAAGGGCTAGAGGTTCCGGGTTCGAATCCCACGAAGCGTTGCAGCGTGAAGGTGGATTGAACTGGCTGTACCCTGGCTAAACAATACCTGAGTAATTGAGTGAGTCTGAGTGACACCGTGAGGGGGTGATCCCCAAGACTGGCTCCGTGAGGGGGTGAGCCCCAAGACCGGTAGAGGGAGGATCGTCACAATTTGCATAAATCGCATAACAAGAAAATTACTTAGGGGAGGGTAAGTATAAATCAAGATATAGGGAAGTAGGGACCTGGGAATTCCATCACATTCTATTAACATCGACATCATCAAATAACATCATATAGGGGATAAAGACTAAAGGATAAGTGTCCATAAAAGCTCAACATCTCATCCTAGATACACAACATGGTATCATAGTATAGTATCCAACAACACCTCTAAAACATGAGTAGGAAGCGGGCTAAGATGAATCCTTAACTCACCCTCAAAGTACATAAAAAATGAAATAAAGTCTCAATATAAGCAAGATAGATATTGGATATTGTCCCCGAAATGGAGAACTCACCACAAAAACAATCTTCATGAATCCAAGCTAACCACGTGGACGAGGATGAATAGGAGCTTCGGTCCCTACATGGTTTGATCATGTAGGCAAAATGTATGCTTTAGTACTTAGAATGTATTAGCATGTGGGATGCAATGCAACAATATATAATAAGCTTCATAACAATATGCATAATCATTTACAATAGAATGTAAGCTCAATAAGTCATGTATGAGGGTGCTTGATAAAATCGTTCATGAGAGATAAACATAATATCCTATCATCATACATATATGGGAGGTAGACCATAACCGACATATAAGACCAAGCAAGCTACTACTTGGAATCCAACATAGACTACTTTCCATGTAGAACTCCATCACATTAGCATATGCATCATCTATAAATATTATGACTTAGGTGGATCCACTAGCCTAGTCTACAAGGATTCCTATGGTGGCACACAGTTAATGAGACAAAGGGTCGCTACTAGGATTCCCTTACCAAATCCCACCTTAATTCCCCATTCGGTGCTAAGTCATTCCTACAGAATACTTTTGAAAACATATGCATAATCATATTCATTCATAAGATTGAAAGCATAAAATCATATATATATATATATATATATATATAGAGTAGCGCATCTAACTTGAGATCCAACATGTGAGAATGGTCCTTAATCTTTTGGTGAGAATTGTCCTTTCATCATCTTTAATATTCATAAGAAGGATTCAAACATCATAACTTTTATAAATTATCATAATTGAACCCTCATCATTAGAAATCATTCATCATTAGAAAACTTGAAATGAAGATTGGGTGGATTTCATGCGTGTATACTTTAAATCATGTAACTAAGAGGACAATGCATCAATTAAATAAAAATCACCAATTTAAATCATTCTTAAATCAACCCACCATAATCATACATATCATCTTACAAATTTGAACATATAATCATGTAATTCATCTCATAAAATTATCAATTTCATAATAACTCATAGTAATATAACTTTCGTGACTTTGATCTTCATAAAATAGATCACAGGAGAAAACCCTTGAAATTAATTTAGGCAATTTTATGCAATAAATGAAGATTCTCAACGTAATTCATGTGTCATTGGAGAAATAGATAATGCCTATAAGAAATTTACATTGAAACTTGGAGGAATTTATAAAATAGGTTTTGGGACTTCATGGGTGAGAGAGCCCATGAATGAAGAAACCCACATACATTTGATCCTTGAACTTGAAGAAAAGACTGAGGAGCTTTGAGAAATCCTTTTGGAAGCTTTGTCTTCAATGGAGGAAGCTTGATACTAAGAAATTGAAGAGATTTGATGGAGGGTCTGTAGAGAGAAGTTTGAGGGGATTTGAGAGTGTTTAGAGAGATCATTAGGTCTAAAAATAAGAGAGTTTTCGTGCATTTTCATATATAAGGATGTTGGGATAGGTCCCAACTAACTTTCAAGGCAAGAAATAAAACTCAAAATATTTTTGTACTATGACAGGACAAGGACATGATGTGCCTTTGCCGCAAACTCTTCTGGTTCACGTAATTTCATCAAAGTATTATTGTTTGATGGGGGTGACCTAAAAATTGAAAGTGACCTTTTTCCTTCACAACTTTACTTCCTGAAAAAGAATATGAAGTAATATTTGTGAAGTAACACACAGTTTTTATGATATTCAAGAAATACATCATAGGGTCTTTTTGAGCTATGTTGGGATGTTGGGAGGTGTTACAATATCTCCCCCTTGGGAACATTCGTCCTTGAATGTTATGAAACTATGCTTGAGAGGAATGATATGATGATCTTTAGCCCTAACATGAATGCATCAATTCAACTTAAACATCATTCTCATAAAATCTCAAACTTATGTATTAAAATGCCATTAAAACATGACACCATGAGTATAAATGCATGCAACTTGACTCTAAGGGATGAAGTATTTGACTTGACATCTTAAACATGATCATCTTATTACCTCACGCTTGAGTAAAATGGAAACGATAGGAATATCATTTCATTATGTCCGCTTCTGCTTTCCAAGTCGTACTTTCAACTTGTTTATTCCTCAAAAGGACTTTAATGGACGCTATATCTTTGTTCCTCTATCACGTTACTTGTCTATCTAGTAATTCCATTAGAGCTTCCTCATTAGGAAATGTCTCCTAAATATTCACATCTTCCAATGGAACAATGGAATTTGCGTCCCTCGTGAACCTTCTCAACATTGAAGCATGGAACACCGGATGAATTGTGTTCATCTCCAATGGCAACTCTAACTCATATGCCGCCTTACCAACCCTTCTCACAATATAATAACGCCTTACGTACCTAGGGAAAAACATCCCCTTCTTGCCAAAAGAAACCACACCTTTCAAAGATAACACCTTCAAATAAACCCAATCATGCACATTGAACTCAAGGTCCCTTCTTGTCACATTGGAGTAGGACTTTTGTCTACTTTGGGTGGTCTTCAATCTTTCTCTTATGAGTCTCACTTTCTCCTTGGAATCCATAACTAACTATAGTCCAATCAAGGAAATTTCCCAACTTTAAACCATCCCACTGGTGACTAACATTGTCTACCATATAGAGCCTCAAATCGGGTCATCTCAAAGCTTGAACGATAACTATTATTGTAGGCAAACTTGATGAGAGGTATATGATCATCCCAAATTCACCTTAATTAAAAGACACAAGCTCTCACCATGTCTTCCAATGTTTGAATTGTTCTTTTGACTTGCCCATTGGTTTGAGGATGGAATGCGGTACTTAACTTCACTTTAGTTCCACGACCTCTTTGGAATGACTTCTGGAAGTGAAAGGTGAATTGAGTACCACGATCCGAAATAATGGATAATGGAATCCCATAAAACCTCACCAACTCCCGAATATATAACTTTGCATAATTTTTGGCACCAAAAGTCATCTTAACTGGCAATAAATGAGCCATTTGTCACTCGATCCACTATCACCCATATAGAGTCAAAGTGCCTTTTTTCTTAGGCAGCCTCACTTCAAAATCCATATTAATCTTTTTCCACTTCCAAGTAGGAATTTCAATGGTTTGAGACAAGTCACCCAATCTTTGGTGTTTCACCTTAATTTGTTGATAATTGGAGCATTCGACGACAAAAATTTAGCAATATCTTTCTTCATTACGTTCCATCAATACACTTCTCTCAAATATCAATAAATCTTGGTGGAACCGGGGTGAATAGAATAGGAAGAATTGTGAGCTTTTTGCAATATCAAGTTTATCAAACCATTAACATCTGACACACATAATCTCCTTTGATAATGAGACACCCCATCTCCCTCTTGTGAGAAAACCTCTATCTTTCCTTCCTTCACTAGGACCTTCAATTCAATCAAGGAGGGATCAAGATCTTGTTTAGACTTAACATACTCAATTAATGATGATTCAGAGCCATTTACCACCATGACACCACCATTATTGGCCTCACTTAACTTTACCACCAATTTAGCCAATCTACGAACTTCCTTTACCAATTCCTTCTTCCCACCATCTCCAAGTTGTGACACACTCCTCATGAACCTTCTACTATGTGCATTGTCCACTACATTAGCCTTATGTAGGTGATATTTTACGCTCATATTGTAATTCTTGAGAAGTTCCAACCATCTCCTTTGCCTTAGATTAAGATTCCTTTGTGTAAACACATGTTGGAGACTCTTGTGGTGGTGAACACATCAACATGGAGCCCATATAAATAATGAAACCAAATCTTTAATGCAAACACCATGGTCGCTAGCTCAAGATCATGTGTTAGATAGTTCTTTGCATGCACCTTGAGTTGCCTTGAAGCATAAGAAATCACCTTACTATTTTTCATCAACACACAACCCAAGCAAATTGTTGAGGCATCACAATAAACAACAAATCCATTGATACCCTTTGGTAAAGTCAAGATTGGAGCCGAAGTCGACCTATCTTTCAAAGTTTGGAAACTTTTCTCACACTCATCCATCCACACAAACTTTACTTTCATTTGGGTCAACTTGGTTTATGGAGTTGAAATAGAGGACAACCCTTGAACAAACATCCTATAATACCCCCTAGTTGAAGTCAATAGCCTTGGACAATTTCTCACCGGTTCCATCTTTTTGGGGTCAACTTTTATCTTATCATTGGACCCAATATGCCCTAGAAATGACACCTTCTTCAACAAAAATTCACATTTGTTAAACTTGGCGAAAAAATTCTCATCCCTCAATGTTTGCAAGACCACCCTCAAATGCTCTTTATGATCCTCTTCATCCCGTAAATAATTCAAAATATCATTGATGAACACCACCACAAACATATCAAGGTAGGGCTTGAACACCCTATTCATAAGGTCCATAAAGATACCCGGTGCATTAGTTAATCCAAAGGACATCACCACAAACTCAAAATGTCGATACCTTGTTTGAAATTTCGTCTTAGGAATATAGCATTCCTTCAACCTTAATTGATGATACCCAAACCTCAAATCAATTTTGGAAAAGTTCTTAGCCCCTTGAAATTGATCAAATATGTCATCAATCCTTGGAAGGGGATACTTGTTCTTGATGGTAACTTTGTTGAGTTGGTGATAGTCGATACACATTCAGAGTGACCCATCCTTTTTTCTTACAAACAATAGCGGGGCACCCAATGGGGACCTACTAGGTCTAATAAATACATTCTCCAGCAAATCCTTCAATTGCTCCTTTAACTCCACCAATGCCATTCTATAAAGAGGGATTGATACAGATTGGGTGTTAGGCAAAAGATCTATGCCAAAATCTATCTCTCTTTCCGAAGGGACATTAGGCAACTCTTCGGGAAACACACCAAGAAACTCATTGATGATTGAAACTGACTCAAGAGATGGACTCTCGGAGAAACATCTATAACACTTACCAAATGGTAGATACACCGCTTAGGGCTTTGAGATAAGAAATAAATCAACCTTTATATGAAGAACTACCACCCCTCCATTCAACCGTAGGCTCATTTGGAAATTGAAACTAGGCACTATGGTTTCGACAATCTATGGTAGCATAAGAAACATGCAATCAATCCATCCTAAGTATAACATCAAAATCAAACATAGAGAGCTCTATCAAATCACAAGGAATGACTTTATGCATGATAGACACGGGACAACCTCTATAGACCTTTTTTGCAAGAATGACTCACCAATGGGAGTGATAACTTTAAAAGGCTCTAACAAAGTTTTGGGATGAAATCTGTTAGAAAGAAATGGTGTGACAAAAGATAAATTCACCCTTAGATCTAAAAGTGCATAAATCAAGATCACAAACTTTTAACATACCGGTAAACCACATCCAGGGCTTCTCCCACCTCTTAAGACCATGAAGGGCATAAAAGCTATTAGCTTTTAGTACTCCTTGTGCTTGTCCACCTTGAACTTGAGGCTTTGCATTACCCATAATCCATTGCATGATGAACGGGCTTTCCACATTTAAGGCATGCATTGGAGCCAGCTAGACATTCACCCCTATGAAGCTTTTTACACTTTGCATAATTTGGAGAAGTTTGTGCACCCATATATCCTTGGGGCTTTGGGTTGGATCCCTTATCCTTATTGAACTTGGGAGGAGGAATATTTGATGATCCTTTATTTCCTTTCTTTTGACTACCTTGCAACTTACCATGGCCACCACTCCCTTTGTGGATGAATCCACCACTATCCGTCCTAACTCTCTTGGACTCGCTTGACTTTTCCATGAATTTCTCATCCTCAATTTGTTTTCATAGTTCATTAAGCAGGAGATATCCATTTCTTTGATGAGCATAGCCCTTTTGCATTCTTTGGAGACCAAATCCAAGATACCGGAGATGAATTTATTCATTCTAGCCCTTGAATCTGACACCATGAATAGAGCATACTTTGAGAGATTGTTGCACTTGAGAGAAAATTCTCTCACACCCATATTCCCTTGCTTGAGGTTTATTAACTCTTGCACTTTAGCCTCCCTAAACTCCAATGAAAAGTATCTATGCAAAAATATCGCTTTGTACTCCTCCCATCTTACTTGGCCCGCTTCCTCACCTCTTTCTTCAACCCATTGCTCATACCAAACTTTTGCCACCCCTTTCAATTGATAGGCTACAAGCTCGTCCTTCTCCTTCGATGGCCCACCCACGACTGCTATAATTCTATAAGCCTTATCAAGGAGCTGAACCGGGTCCTCATCAACTTTTGATTCATAAAACTCCGATAGGTTCATCCTCATGAAATCACAAACTCTTGTTGCCGGGGTAGGCACTTGAGGAGAAATAAGAACCTCTCCTATTCGCTTATTGGCCAAGGCTTGGGCTAATATAATGAAAGCATTCCTAAACTTTACATAAGAAAAATGTTCCTCTTGTTGCTGGGGAGGGGCTTGATCTTTGGCCACACCACTTGAAAAAGGAGCTCTTCTTGATTGCATTTTCTAGGAATAGCAAAGAGGACGTCGTTAGATAGAAGAATAACCTTAGATACTTCTAATACCACGAGATAAATCATAATGAAGTGAAACATTTCCTAAAATTCCTCATAGGCTCCTATTTATATATGTGGCGCGCTTTACACCCTTGAACAAGGCTCTACTCAATGCGCTGTGTTGGATTAGGACCATCTCAAAACCTACTATGCTGATACCAAGCTTGTCACAATGTGAGCCTAGGGCCTAGGTGAAACACGACAAATGGAAAACCTGTGGGTATCCCAAACAAACCTCTTAGCATATCATATGCACATGCTTAGTTGCAAAATATAAAACAAGTGTCAACAAATAATTCTAAGAAAATAGGGGCTTTGAACTCACGCTATGGGGGTGAATAAGGGAATAGGATTTGCATGAATCACATAGCAAGCAAATCACTAAAGGGAGGGTAAGTATGACTCAAACTTTGGGGTAATAGAGACTTATGAATTCCATCACTTTCTGTCAACATCGACATCATCAAATAACATCACATAGGGGATAAGGACGAAAGGATAAGTCTCCATAAAATCTCAACATCTCATCATAGGTACATAGTATAGTATCATAATATAGTGCCCAACAATACCTCTAAAACATGAGTAGGACATGGGCCAAGACAAATCCTAAGGTCACCTGCAAAGTACATAGAAAATGAAATAAAGTCCCAAAATAAGCAAGATAGACATTGGATATTGTCCCCAAAATAGAGGAATCACCATCATAACAATCTTCACAAATCCAAGCTAACTACGTGGAGGAGGATGAATAGGAGCTTTGGTCCCTACATGGTTAGATCATGTAGGAAAAAGTATGCCTTAGTACTTGGAATCTACTAGTATGTGGGATGCAATGAGACAATAGATAATAAACTTCATAAAAAGATGGATAATTATATACAATAGAATGTAAGCTCAATATGTCATGCATGAGGATGCTTGATAAAATCATTCATCAGAGATAAACATAACATCCTATCATCATACATATGTGGGAGGTAGACCATAATCGACATATAAGGCCAAGAGAGCTACTGCTTGGAATCCAGCATACCCCTCTATATTGGCATGGGGAGACTACTTGCCATGTTGAACTCTATCACAATGGCATATGCATCATCTATAAACATTATGGCATAGGTGGATCTATTAGCCTAGCCTACAAGGTCTCCTATGGTGGCACATAATTAATGAGACAAAGGGTTGCTATAAGGATTTCCTTACCAAATTCCACCTCAGAGCCCCATTCGGTGCTAAGTCATTCCCACATAATACATTTGAAAACATATGTATAATTATCTTCATTCATAATCTTGAAAGCATAACATCATCATATATTGATGACATTCAAACTTACTACTCAGTGGAAGCTGGGATGATTGTTATCAACATAATAACCCAACAAAAGAGTCGGGGTCTAATCCCACAGGAATGGTGGTTCAAGAGGTAAAGTGATTCATTGAACTAAGAAATTGTAAGATCTAATTTGGGGGTTACAATAAATAAAATCAAGATACAGCTAACAACTTGTAAATTAGCTAAATAACAACAAATTAAGAGATATTTTGGGGATGTACACATATGGGAGTAGATCTACAAAGCCAGATCTAAACACTTGACGAATTAAGTTTAAGACGAGTGAATAGGCTAGGTTTCTGGTAACCAACATTTCAATTAAAACAATGAAGGTGTTTCACATGAATCTTTTATGACATCATGCACTCAAGGACATATCTGGCTTGAGAAATTACAGCAAACCACCTAATACCTTAGCCATTGAACTCACGGTTGTGGCATTCAACTAAAACTTTGAAAGGTTTCCAGCGAAGACATCAATTCCACACTCTAACTACTCAAACCAAAGCAAAAGTTAGAGATCTAAAATAAACCCCAAGTTCGCAACCTTGGAATTATAGATGAAACTTAGCAATAGATGTAAATTCACTCAAGTTAACAACAATATAGTCAAAATATCATAGACCCAACATAGAAATAAAAGATCCATATTATTTACATTCCCAATATAGGAGTTTCAGCCACTTATGCTCAAAAATAAAAATTCAATACCAAATTTAGCAACTGAGTACATGGATATCAAGAATAATGATGTGCTATCAAAATACAACAGTTTTGATGTTTAAAACATGGAATGTTTTGTGATTTAAATGCAATGTTAGTTATTTTTATGTCTTTTTGTGTTTTATGTGTAGAATTCTAGGGTTGACTTTGTTTTTGGGAAATAAATTCAGAAGTTGCTGTTTTGATGAAGTACGAGACCTTTTACGGGCCATAGTGCACTTTATGGGTCGTGAAGGAGGTTTCGTGGACAATTTCAGTGAGAGGCTAATTTTGAAGTTTGTTGTATGAACATGCAAATGGGTCGTGAAACATTTTATGAGTCATAGATCATGTTTCGTGTCTTGAGGATCAGAGAACAAAAACTTTCTCAATATTCATCAGACGAAACCCCCTATGGGCCATAGAACACTCTACGAGCCATAGAAGGGAGTCATAAATCACAAGTCCAATTTTGTAGCAACAATTTACGAGAGCCCGTTTATGGGCCGTGGAACACAATACGACCCGTAAAACTATTCGTGAGGTATGCCAACCCAGCTATCCTATTTTGTTTAGGACTTGTATTTTAAATATTATATATAGGTTTTTAGGCTATTTTTCATGAAGTTTATAGAGATTTCAATAGTTAGAGAGAAAAAATAGTGAGTTTGAGGAGAGAAAACATTGGAGTGTTTTGAGAAACACTTGTACTTTGATTTGATCTTTTAATCTTGTGATTCTCATTAAAGCTTAGATTTGCTTATGTTTAATTCAATTGTGTAAGTGCTCTATTATGTTATTCCAATTCAAAAGTCTTGCATCTACACAAATCATAAGTAGCTAAATCCACAACTAGGGTAGTGGGAACCATTAAGAACTAACAAGGTAAAACAGGATAAATCATAATTCTTGAAAAGTGTACATGCATGTATTAATTAACTCTCTTCATTTTGCATGTTTTTTGATGGTGGCCAACATTAGAACCTGCCTAGTGTTACTGATTGGACCGAGGTAGTAGTGAATAGGAGATGGGATTAATCAATAGGATACGATTGAGGTGCTCTCGTCTAATCAACTGAACATGGCCAAGGGGATGTTGTACTAGGACTAATAGGTAAGGGTATAGTAATACACACTATAGAGTTGGGCCAAGTCACATAGTGAAATTCGTCTCTCGCCTAAACCAAAGGGTTTGGTGATCTAAACTTACCGTCGTGCATGTTACACATTAGAAAAGAATTAGGTTATCCGATGACACTAACTTAGGGAATCATGGGGAACATAATACCCTAGTTTCTCTCCATATTGATTAAACTCTTGTGTTAGTTAGGTTTACTTTTTCACTTGTTATTCCAACCCCCCCTTTGGGGGGATAAAGTGGTTAATCACTCAAATTATATAAATTGAATTCTCTGAAGTCTACGTATTCCCCGTGGGTTTGACCCTAACTATGTTTAGGTTCTATTTCTTGACAATGACCCTTTATCCTCAAAAAGGAGGTGTAACTTGGGTGACATCAAGATTATGGCGCCATTGCAAGGGAATACAACTACAATAGGTTAATTCAAGTGATTTGGGTATTAATCCTTACTTCCCTCATTTTACGTTTTTTGTTGTTTTTGTTCTTTTTCAGGGTATACTTGTAGTGTATTCCCAACACATGAAGTGAGGCAAACCCTTGACTCCATTTGAACCAAAGGTTCAAAGAACGTTGAGAAGAATGACCGAAGATAACACCAACAACGCGACTAATGAAGCTCTAAACATGAATGCGAATGAAAGAGTAGACACTGAGAACCCACCTCCTCTCGAGGATATTGCTCCATAGCCACAGGATTTTAACGCCAACGCTTATTAGTGGAATCAATATAGGTTGAATCCTATGGCTATGGAGGTGACTGGAGCTATTGTTTCGCCACCACTACCGATTGACCCAAAGTTTGTAGTTTCTAGTAGGTTGCTTCAGATACTGCAGAATAGTGGGCTATTTCTGGGCTTACCATCGGAGGATCCTCATTTCCATCTACACAACGTTGCATTTGTCTGCAAGAGTGTGATGGGAACAAAAAATCTATCTAGGGATACTGTGGGACTTCATGTATTCCCATTGTCTTTGACAGAGAATGCAACACTATGGCTATCTGAGCTCCCACATAGTTCAATCACCGGTTGGGCGGAATTGCAGAAAGCCTTTTTGGAAAGGTACTTCTTGAGGTCGAAGAAGCACAGATCAGATCAACAACTTTGACCAACTTCTTTGTGACTCGATCAATACTACATGGGAACGGTTCACTAAATGCTTGATGGGTGTCCTGAACCACAAAATAGTTGATGATGCCTTGGTATGGATCTTCTACCGCGCCCTTGACGAGAGTAGTCAGGTTTGTGTTGATACCATTAGAGGGGGTCTGTTCTTAGATCATCTATTTGTAAGGACCACTGAACGAATTGAGACAGTGGTCAAGACCAATCTTGCATGGGGGTAACGAGACTAAGAATCTACCAAAAGCTTCTGCATAGTCAGTGTTGGTTCAGAGCAAGCTAATGAAAAGATGATATTATACAAGAGCTTTCCCAAATCCATACAAGGAAGGAGGTCATGATGAAGTAGAATCAGGAGCGAGTTAATGCAGTTGCTCATCAGCCTCCACGTGCACCCATGTATGATGATCCCTACTATAACAACTTGTTTGGATGGTGGTTTTTCATGGTATGGTATGGTATGGTTACTAAGGGAACGACGTTTGTTTTGATTGTTTCATTAATTATATGGTATGGTATGGTTTAGATTCATGGTTCTGTAACCATGAAAACCCTCACTTTTTGAAACCACCAATTTGGTGGTATCCCATGGTTTCCTTATTTTTTTTCCAATTATACCCTTATTTAAATCTAAATAGTTCTAATTTATCCTTTATTCTTTATTAAACTTTACCCAAATATATATATTATTTTTGTATTACCTATTTTTCTCCGCATCAACTTTTGAAACTTTTTTTTTGCCTCCCGTTTTTCTTTCACATTTTAATCTATTTTTTGAGGTTTTTTTAAGTTCTTACTTTTTTAATTTTCTTACGTTGTTTGTATGCTTCCCTACTGATTCTATGTATTTATTTTTTTTAAAAAAATATTAAAAAAATATTGAAAAATTTAATATTTATACTAATTAAGGACATTTTTGTAAATTTATAAGTTACGATACAATACCATACAGTCAAATCAAACAACAAATTATCATTAAACAGTGGCAACCCATACAGTCTATCCAAACATTGTATGGTATTTTACTGTACGATACCATATCATATCGTACAGTACCATACATTATGAAACCATGACAAACCACCATCCAAACAAGCTGTAAGGAGGACACTTGTTTTGTTGCTATTGGGGGGGGGATGGTGGTTTCCAGATTAACGCCCAAGGGTCCAATCAAGACTATTGGCGCCAAGGTCAAGGAAACAAAGGTCGAAAGTTTAATTGAGATGGATCTTTCACGTACAACCGCATAGGATACTATGAATGAAATAGGGGCCATGATAGAGAAGTAGAATGGGGTCGTAGAGATGGTTACAAAAATGGTCCATAAGTGCCACCATAGAACTGCGACATAGGTCCAAGTAGCTCACAGGTTGAGAAGATGTTCGACCACTTATTAAAGAAAGTTGAGACATAGGATGAGACTCTGAAGGGGATGAAATTTGAGATCTCCAGTATTAATAAAAAAATGTAGTCTCACTCTTTTTCCATCGAACATCTTG
This sequence comes from Solanum rostratum, assembly GCA_029948455.1. Taxonomy (NCBI): domain Eukaryota; kingdom Viridiplantae; phylum Streptophyta; class Magnoliopsida; order Solanales; family Solanaceae; genus Solanum; species Solanum rostratum. The sequence goes on along the minus strand of CM057050.1, from coordinate 34,618,885 downwards.
AGCAACAGTTCGGTCAAGTGTCAACTCAACTTATTATGCATCAAAGGGGTACACTGCTGAGCAAAACAGTTTAGAATCCTAAGAATGAAGAGCAGTGCATGTCGGTTACTACTCGTGGTGGCAAGAGTACCATTGATCCTCCTATGACAGTTGATGAGGATGATGTTCGAGAGGAGCCAGTTGATCATGGCAAGGATGGGGTGAATGAAGTTGCTTATGCACCACAGAAGTTGAAGCCCATTCTTGCAACTCCTCCTCTCTTCCCTCAAAGAATTAAAAGAGGGAGGAGAAAGGCAAGTTCAAGCACTTTCTCTCCATGCTGAAATAACTCTCCATCAACATCTTGTTCATCGAGGCGTTGGAGAAGATGCCAGGGTATGCAAAGTGCATGGCGGACCTGGTTACAAAGAAGTGCACTGTAAGTTAAAAGCTCTCACAAGATTTTCTACTTTGCAGTGTGATTGCTATGAGGTCCTTGGTAAAAAAGTGTGAAGATCCCAACACTTTTACCATATCCTGTACCATTGGAGATGTGGAGTTCACAAGGGCATTATGTGATCTAGGTGCCAATATTAATCTAATGCCCTCTGCTGTCTTCAAAAAGCTAGGAGTAGGAGCCCATACTTCATTAAGCATGAGGTTGTTGATGGCTGACCGCACGGTGAAGAAACCTATGGGGATACTGTATGATGTGGTTGTAAAGGTAGAAAAGTTCATATTTCCCTCAGACTTTATGATCCTAGATTCCGAAGTTGACTTCGATGTCCAATCATCTTGGAAAGATCATTCCTAGCAACTGGTTGAGCACTAGTGGATATGGAAGCCAGTCAACTCAGGTTTAGATTGAACGACGAAGAAACTGTCTTGAATATCTCTTGGTACATGAAGAGGTAGGATGATTTGAAGAATAAGGTTTGGAAATTGGTAAAGTTTGAGTAACCAAGTTGTCCAAGTCGTGCCGCGACAATAAATTAGGCTGCTTGGGAAGCAACCCAAGGTGGAGACTAGAGCTTAGGCACCCAGGTATCTTTTTTGAACCCTAATAATTTATTTTGCTTTTGATCGTGTGCACTGGGGATATTGTACCTCTTTTTCTATAGGGTGTGGGTATTTATGGGCGTTAGTGAATTCTGAGTAGCTTGGGTCCATAACTACCCCAATTTTTGAACTTGGGGTTTTCTTGCATGTGTTTGTTTTCCCCATGGATATGTTATTTTCTGCTGAACCGGCACGTTTAGGATGTTTAGGTAGTATTTGTAGCATATAGTACTGATACTTGTAGCACATACATGTTTTCTCTATTTTTTTGAAAAATGATACCCACCAAATTTTAATTAGTTAGTCTATATAGTAACCATCATTTTTGAGTGTGTTGACAATGCTTGTTCTCATAAATGCGTATAAATTGTGATAAAAAGCATCATATGGGAGTCTTTTGTTGATAATGTAGTTAGTGCCATGTGAGTGTGAGCTAACTTGCTAAATCCATGTGTTGTATGCTAATTTAGAACTTGCCCTATTACTCTAAGTTAGATTATAAATTAATTGGATTAGGAAAGGATCTTAGGCCATTGTTCTTAATAATCCACTTAGCCGAAATAACCAACCAAATTTGTAGAATATCCCTTGATCCTAATGTTTGAGTTTGACATGTACCTATTTTTTGTAAACACATAAATAGCCTAGCTTTGTTAGTTGTAAAATCCTGAAATTGGCCCTGGTCCTTCCTTGAACATTGTGCACTTTGAATGAGGCAAAAATCCTAAGTTGAGGGTGGCTACCAAAAGTGGCCCTGGTTTTGAGGATGGATAATATGCGCCTTAACTCAGGCCAAAAGCTTAAGTTGAGGGTGGTTGGTGTAAAGGTGAGACACAAAAATGATGGGGGAAGTTAGTTATATAGGAAAAGAAGAAAAGTAATCTACTGGGTGCAAGAAAAATAAGTGATGCCTTAGTTGTGAGCTAAAAAGAAAAATGAAGTGTAAAAGTAAGGCAAAAAGCTGAAAATTGAAAATAAGGTACCCAAAAAAGCTTGAAATAGGAGAAAAGGGAGAATGGAGTAAACAATAACAGTGTTAGTAGGGCAAAAGTGTAGAAAAATGCAGTGTCAACCAGGGCCTTTAGTCACTATGTTCCCAAAATATCATACCAAATCCCCCTGAGCGTACGTTACAAGCCTATAAGGTCCTAAAGTAATCCTAGTACAAGTAGTCAAAGGTCTTCGTCATGAGTATAGGGCAAGCCTATGGTATTGGGCATGATGCATGAATTCTTTTGTGAGGGTAAAGGTACACCGTCCTCAAGGGTAAAGGATTTCACAAGAATGAATCCCCTGGAGTTCCATGGCTCAACGGTAAAGGAAGGCCCCCAAGAATTTATTGATGAAGTGTATAAAATTTGGGCTATAATAGGGGTAAGTTCGGAGAAGAAAGCAGAACTAGCGGCCTACCAACTCAAGGACCTTGCTCAAATATGGTATAATCAATGGAAGATAGACAGAGAAGATGATAAACCTATTCCATGTGAGGAACTCAAAGTTTCTTTCCTTGATCGCTTCTTCCAAATTTAGCTAAAGGAAGAAAGGTTGACAAGTTTTATGAATCTTTAGCAAGGTTCTATGAGCGTGAGGGAGTATTCCCTTAAGTTCAACAATCTCTCCAAGTTTTCTCCTCATTTGGTTGCCGACCCTCGGGCAAGGATTCGCAAGTTGTGTTAGGTGTATCCGACTTGATCAATGAAGAGTTCCAAGCCTCCATGCTCATTGGGGACATGGATATATCACGACTTATGATAAATGCCTAACAACTTGAAGGGGTGAAATTTAGAAAGGGAAGAATGGGGGAGTCCAAGAGGGCTTGACTTGATAGTGGATTCCAAGGTGCTAAAGGTGGTCATTTCCAACAAGGCCGCATATTTCATGGCCTAGGGTCCCCCAATGCTCAAGGCCAAAGCTTTGCAAATGATGGGGCTCCCAACCCAAAGGCTCAAGGTGGTAATGGTGGTCAAATTGCTCCTAGATGTGGAAATTATGGAAAGAACCATGGAGGTAGATGTAACAGGGATATTAGTGCTTGCTTCAGGTGTGGAAAAATAGGCCACAAGGTTGCGGATTGTCCAAACAAGGGTAGGGACAGCTGTTCCCAAGGACAAGGTGCTCATGGTGAACAAAGGGCATAAGTTGGTCAACAAGGAGGTGCTCCTCGACACAACCGACTCTATGCTCTTCAAGGGAGACAAGGGGTTGATGAGGTGCCTGATATTATAACCGGTATGTTAAAGATTTGCAATTTTGATGTTTATGCTTTATTGGACTCGGGTGCCACTTTTTCTCTCATAATTCCATTTATTACTAACTGGCTCCATGTGTGTCCCAAATTATTATGTGAACCCTTTGAGGTGTCTACCCCTGTCGGTGAGTCCATTCTTGCTAAATGAGTCTATAAGGGTTGTCCCATGTCTATATTGCATAGAGTGTTTCCTTGTGATTTTGTTGAACTTGATATGGTAGATTTTGACATCTTTCTTGGGATGAATTGGTTACATGCATATCATGCTACTATTGATTGTAGGATTCGTAAGTTTAAATTTCAAATCCCAAATGAACCCATCTTTGAATGCGAAGGTCGTGATTCGGTGGTCAAGGGTAGATTCATCTCTTATCTTAAGGCACAAAAGTTGATTTACAAAAGCTATATTTATCATCTTATGCGGGTTAGGGATGTCGAGTCTAGGGTCCCTCTTATTAAGTCGGTCTCGGTTGTCAATGAGTTTCTTGATATTTTCCCCCATGAACTTTTCGGTGTCCCTCTTGAAAGGGAGATATATTTCTGTATAGATCTTCTCCCCGATACCTAACCTATTTCCATCCCTCCTTATAGAATGGCCTCGACGGAGTTGAAGGAATTAAAGGAGCAATTAACAGATTTATTGGAAAAGGGGGCCAAGCAAGTCACCTTGGGGTGCACTGCAGTTTTTTTTGAGAAAGAAGGATGGTTCGCTTAGAATGTGCATTGACTACCCACAACTCAACAAGGTCACTATAAAGAACAAGAATCCATTGCCAAGGATCAATGACCTATTTGATTAATTGCAAGGGGCTAGTAACTTCTCCAAGATTGACCTTCGGTCCGGGTATCATCAATTGAGGGTAAAGGAGTGTGATATTACCAAAATGGCTTTCTAGACTAGGTATGGGCATTTTGAGTTCGTGGTGATATCCTTCGGCCTAACTAATGCTCTGACGATATTTATTGATCTCATGAATAGGGTCTTTAAACCCTACCTTGATATGTTTGTTATGCTATTTATTGATGACATATTGATCTATTTTTGGAGTGAAGAGTAGCATGCAAATCATTTGAGGATAGTGTTGCAAACATTGAGGGAAGAAAAGCTCTTTGCTAAGTTCGACAAATGTGAGTTTTGGTTAAAGGAAGTTGCATTCATGGGTCATATGGTGTCAGGTGATGGGATTAAGGTGGATCCGAAAAAGACAGAGGTAATAAGAAATTGGCCAAGACCCTTGACTCCGGTGGATATTAGGAGCTTCTTGGGTTCGGCCGGTTACTACCGAAGGTTTATGAATAGTTTCTCCACAATTGCTTCTCCTTTTAATAAAATTTACCCAAAAGAAGGCAAAGTTTGCATAGACCAATGAATGTGAAAGAAGTTTCCAAACCTTGAAGGACAAGCTTATGTCTGCTCCTATTTTGGCTATACCAAAAGGGTTAGAGGGATTCATGATGTATTTTCATGCTTCAGGAATCGGATTGGGGTATGTGCTAATGCAAAATGGAAAAGTCATCACCTATGCTTCTAGGCAACAAAACGTTCATGAGCGTAATTACCCCACCCACGATCTTGAATTAGTGGCCGTAGTATTTTCCTTGAAGATATGGCATCACTATTTGTATGGGGTACATGTGCATGTGTTTACCGACCATAAGAGTCTCCAATATGTGTTCACCCAAAGAGACTTAAATTTGAGGGAAAGAAGTGGCTAAAGTTCCCAAAAGATTATGACATGAGTGTGCATTACCATCTGGGCAAGGCTAATGTTGTGGGTGATGCCCTAAATCAGGTATCCATGGATAGTGTGGCGCATCTTGAGGATAGCAAGAAGGAATTAGCGAGGCATGTCCATCGGTTGACTAGGTTGGGATTTAGGTTGAATGAAGTTAAAAATAGAGGTGTGGTAGTTATTGATTGTTCCAAATCTTCTTTGGTGGAAGAGGTCACGTCCAAGCAAGATCTTGACACCGCCTTGGTGGAGTTGAAGTCATTGGTAAGAGATGGCAAAGTGGAGGCTTTCTCCTAAGGAGGAGATGGTGTTCTTTGGTACCAGGTAGGTTATTTGTGCCCAATGTTGATGACTTGAGAGAGTTGATTTTGAGAGAATCCCATAATTCGTCTTACTCTAGTCGTCCCGGTTCTATCAAAATGTAACAAGACTTGAGGTAAATGTATTGGTGGAGTGGTATGAAGCGGGACATTGCCAAATTTGTAACCGGTTGCCATAATATCCAACAAGTCAAGGCTGAGCATCAAAGGCCGAGTGATTTAACCCAAGACATAGAGATTCCTACTTGGAAGTGGGAAGATATCAAAATGGATTTTGTAGTTGGGTTACCAAGGACTAGAAGGCATTTTGATTTCGTTTGTGTTATTGTTGATAGAATGGTAAACTCGGCTCACTTCTTACCGGTTAAGGAAACCTATAGTGTCGAAGATTATGCCAAGTTACACATTCATGAGTTGGTGAGATTGCATGGGGTTCCATTGGCTATTATTTCAGACCGCGGTGCTCAATTCAAATAGCATTTTCGGAGGCCCTTCCAAAAGGGCCTTGGCACTAAAGTAAAGCTTAGCATGACCTTTCACCCACAAATGGATGGCCAAGCCAGGAGGACTATTCAAAGTCTTGAGGATATGCTTAAGACTTGCGTCTTGGAGTTTAAGGGTAATTGGGATGAGCACCTCTCGCTCATAATGTGTTCTTACAACAATAGCTAGAATTCTAGTTTTCGGATGGCCCCTTTTGAATCCCATTATAGGAGGCGTTGTAGATCCCTTGTTGGTTGGTTCGAAGTGGGAGAAATGGCCTTGTTGGGTCCGGATTTAGTCATGGAGGCTTTGGAGAAGGTGAGGGTGATAAGGGAGAGATTGAAGGTGGCTCAAAGCCCGCAAAAGTCTTATACCGACACTAGAAGGAGAGACCTTGAGTTCGAAGTTGGTGATTGGCTGTATTTGAGGGTTTCGCCAATAAAGGATATGGTTATCTTTGGAAAGAAGGGAAAATTAAGCCCCAGGAACATAGGGCCTTACCGGATGTCGAGGCATGTTGGTAAAGTTTCATATGAGTTAGAGTTGTCCATGGAAATGAATATGGCCCATTCGATGTTTCATGTCTCCATGTTGAGAAAGTGTAATGGAGACCCTAGTTCTAATGTGCCCATAGAAATGGTGAATGTCAAAGAAAACTTGACTTATGAGGAGATCCCAGTGGAGATATTGGATAGGCAAGTTAAGAGGTTGAGAAACAAGGAGATACTCTCCGTCAAAGTCCTTTGGAAGAACCAACATGTAGAAAGTGCCACATGGGAAGCCAAAACCGATATGGAGAAACGATATCATTATCTCTTCCATTCCAATCAAGTTTGAGGCAATATGATTTTCCTATATTAGAATCCTGTTTTCTTGCATACCATTCGCATGACATTTATGCAAGTTTATGTGATTTGGAGGCTTGCATTATAAGTACTATTTGGAACATAGTTTAAAGATTTTTAAATGTTGCATGTGTGATATTTTGTATATGCTGCATTGGCATTTGGTGCATCAATCCATTCCTTAGAGCTTGCCTTAGCATATTCGGGGATGAATGTTCCCAAAGGGGTGATATTGTAAGACCCCACCTATGGGGGGTATGAAAGGTTCAGGAAAGTACACCTTGAAAAATTTGAAACTGTGAGATTTTACGAAGGGGTTCATGACCCGCAAGATAAAATACGGCCCGTAAAGTGGGTTCGTGGAACCTGGAAAACTTGGTGAAAATTACGATCTTCTGAAGTTCAATCTATGACTCATAAAATTACCCGTAAAGGCCTCTACGAGTCATAGACCACATCGTAGGATGAGAATCAGAGAAGGGGCTCTGAGAGTCTGTCCGACAAAATACCATCTATAACCCGTAGAATGATCTACGAATTGTATATTATGTCGTAGAGGGAGGACCAAAGAAAAAGGGGGTCTCTAAAGTTTGGAAAAGGGCCATCAAACGAAACCCCATCTATGGCACGTAGACTGGTCTACGGCCCAAAATGGGTTCTCGTAGACTTTTTCAGCTAGTTTTTAAAAGGGTCAAATTTGACATTTCTTATTTGTTAATTCTTAAGCTACATTGTTTCATCTCTCAAACGACCCCTTATTAGCCCTTTCCAACCCTCATTCACCTCATTCCTCCTCACTTAAAATACTCTAAGTTTGAAAACTCTCTCAAGCTCCCTCAAGGTATTCAAGCAAGAAAGCAAGCTAGGGTTTCAAATTCTTCACACCAAAATTAGATTTTCGTCCACTGAATCATCAAGGTATAGGTATTTATAAAGATTTTATGAACTTTTGCATGATATGACTATGGTTACAACTATGATGATATTATGATGATCATTATGTTATATTTTCTTGTATAATCTTATGAAATGACAAGTCATGGAAAATATGTGATTTAAGATGAGGGTTTAATGATGCCCTAACTATGCTTTTTATGATAAGGTGGGTTATTTTGCATTAAATTGAAAAAAAGATTTTCCCTACTCTCCTCATGTATAAAGATGTTGTTCTTGCATGGTTTTGAGCATGAATACATACCCACCATGTTTTACTAAATCTTGAACCAAGCTTCTTATATTGACAAAGGCTTTGTGGCAAGATATGTGATTTACGAATGATATAAACTGTGAAGGGCTATTATGTATGCTATGAATTATGAGAATGTACGAAAGCTATGAAAAGTATAAAGCCTTATCTTTGATATGATGAAGCTTTGGTTTTGATGAGTTACTCTAAGAACTATGAGGATATTACAATGCTTTGCATATTATATAATAAGAATAATTTGAGTATTCCTTGGGATTGTGACCTAGCACCAAACGGACCTTGGTAAATAACCATCGTCCCGTAACTATGTTGCCACCATAGGTTTGAAAATAGGATAATGAATCCATATAGCTTAAGTTACATGATTGACCAAAATGGGTGATGTTCCCGTAAGGTGAGTGTGAGGCATTCTCCAAAATGGGTGGTGTTCCCATAAGGTGAGTGTTTGGCCTACCCCGACAAGGTAGGACACCCCTAATCCGATGTGGAGTGATCATCAATATTCCAAGTAGTAGCTCGCTTGTCTTACGTGTTGGTTAGGGTCCCTTCCCATCTATGTATAATATGCTATGATTTGATGATTCTTTCTTACATAATATGACCATGACATTAAGCATGCAATGCATATTGAACTTACATTCGTTGACTTCGATTATGCATATTGTTAAATATGGCTTATGCCCCTTGTTGCATTTTCACCCCGCATACTTAGTACATTTCAAGTACTAACACATACCTTTTCCTGCATGATCTAACCATGTAGGATTCAGAGCTTCTTTCCATCCTCCTCTTCCATGCGGTGAACCGGTTCAATGAAGGCTTGCTAGTTATGAGTCCCCCCACATTCACGGACAACAACCATTTACTTTTGAGCTTTTATTTGAACTACTCTATTTTTGGATACTCTCTTTGAGGGTAAGCCCAGAAGATATCTTGACCCCCGACCTATTCGAAATTAAAGGTGTTGTTGCATATATGGGTTGTATGTTATGAGATCAACTTTTATTATATCTATGTATTGTGGGAGTTTTCCCTTAGTCCCTTATCCCCCTTTGTGGTGAATGTTTGTTGTGTTGACAAGATGGAAGTCCCAAGTCCCTAAATATCCCCATAGCATGAGTTATACTTACCCTCCTCTTAGACTTATTTTCTATGTTATTCATGCTTATCCTCTTCCCTACAACATCCCCATAGCATGAGTCCAAAGCCCCGTTTCCTTGAAAAATTCTATGTTACATGACGTTCTATGCATTCTTAAGAGGCTTGTTTGAGATCCCTTCGCGTTCCCATTTGCCATGTCACGTCTAGACCCTAGGCTTGGGGTATGACACCCATATCTCAATTTATTCAAACAAACAATAATTTAAAAGACCCATATTCAATTGTAAGCTTAATTTCATAAATCAAGGAGTAAAAAGTATTTTGGGTCTTCATGGTTAAAAGGGACCATGAATCAATACCACACACCTTAGTTCACCAAGAAGAAAAAAGAAGAATTTGATGAAGAAGAGAGCCTTTCCTTAATCCTCAATCTAAGCCTTCACTAGAGTTCTTGAGAGAAGTTAGAGTGAGCTTGAAAAAATTATAAGTGTTGAATGAATATGAATGAGAGAAGAAGAGTATAAGTCATTTGAATGTCTTAGGATAGAATAGAAAGTCACAAAAACTCTTAGGACTAGCGAAAATTGCAAGAACACCATTAATGAAATGGAGGTTAAAACCTTGCCAGAAGTCCCGTACACATGTTACACGGTCCGTACAAAGGCACACTGACCGTATGCCCTTATGTGAAGCTATACTTAGAAAATATTTCACTGACGAAGACGCAAGTGGTGATTTCATACTTATAAAATTTCCTCACCAACGCCCATACAGAGGCCCATACAAATTGTGAAGGGGGTAAATAGTCTGTGAGATGTTCATGTGGTACAAGCCTTGGAAATAAATGTGGTTTTCAAGGCCATGGCCACCCACACAAGCCACCACACAGTCCATAGTGTCACACAGATTGTGTGGGGTTCCTATGGTGTATGCCTTGGTCTTAAACTCAAAAGTTAAGGCCAACATTTGCCACCCTAGGCCAAGGGTCACCTCAAGGCACCTTCACATGGCCCGGTGAGTCACACGGCCCGTGGAGGTTCCCATAAGGTGTGACCTTGGTAAAACACTTTTCGAAACTAAATTCCTAGCCATGCTAAGGTCATACCAAGTCCGGATCCTTGCAAAGAATGAGGGAGAATAAAGGTGATTAGGGTAGTAATGGCTGAAAACGGTCTTTTGGGGGTTAAAACAACGTACCATAGGCACATAATAGTAGGGAAGATCGAAAATGCCCCTTACAAAAATCATCGAACAAGACCACGAGACCCCAATTACAGGTCGTGGTTGAAAGGCACCGGATCATTGACATCATTTTGAGGTCCACAAAACTTGCCCAAAATTTCTACCAGACATCACCTCACGGAGAGCCTACACGGCCCGTGTGAAGTCACACGGACCGTGTGGCCTCCCATTGAGTGACACCTGGGAGAGTGGGGGATAAATGGGCCTGCACACGGTCCGTGTAAAGGTACACGATCCGTGTGGCCTCCCGTATGGTGGACTGCATAGGGCTATCTTCACATGGACCAAGTCACGACCCGTGTGACTTTAGACGGTCCGTGTGGCCTTCCGTTTAAATGTGCAGTGTGAAGGGCTACCTGCACACGGACGGGGTCACGATCCGTGTGAATCCAGATGGTCCGTTTACTGGTCCGTGTTGTGATACTTAGTCCGGGAAATCTCGCCTCTTGAAGTCTAGGGCCAGGACACAGTAAACGGTCCATGTGACATTACACAGACCATACACCCGACCGTGTGCCCCAAACGGACCAATTTTAGGTCCGTTTCATAAATGGCATTTTTGAAATATTGGGTATCCCAAATGTGAATCTTGTCTTTCCCACCCCTCCTAAGCTCCCTATATAAGTTGAACACTCCCATTTTCAGCCATTTTACTTCATTTCTCTCATCTCTCTAAGAATCCACTCCTTCAAGCTCTCCAACATTCTCTCTAGGATCATTCAAGCTAAGGCTCTCAATTTGAAGTCCATTCCTCTTAGTGTTGTCTTCAACTAGGTATGTGGGTTTTGATTCTTGGTTCCTATAAACCAAGAAGACCCAAGCTCTTCTTAAACTATTTTATCAAATTGTCTACTTATGACTACTTGATCTTGGTAACCTTAAACCATGCATGTGCTATGTTATATTCTGAATCTTGAGCTATGATAAGTTTGATTATGATTTTGGACTATGAAACTATGAGCATGCATGTCCCTTTAAAGATGTTATTTTGCATGGGTGATATCTACTACCATTTCCAACTAATTTTATTGTGGATTTCCTAGTTTTACATTATATTGCTATGTTTTGGATATACTCTACATTACCCATGCCATCCCTACATTATGCATTGCATCATACTCATGACAATGATACACGAAAATCTTGGAAATGTGGGAATAAGCCCAATTTTGTTTTAAAAAGGGAATATGATATGATTTTTGGTAAAATATAGGATATGACAAGAAGGTGATCACTGTTATGTCTACGATTTATGGCTCTTGGAGCATCTTGGGTGTTTACACCACCTTGTGTCTTGGCGCTTTGAGTATCTGGGGTGCTTGCACCACCTTGTACATGTAGATGAGCTATTCCTTGCATGAATCATGTGATGTTGACCTTGTGATTTTGCATTTGAGCCTACTTGTGCAATTGCCGTTTTGAAATGGACATTTGACTCTCTTGAAAGCATATGTAAATATATATAGGTATTCTTGTGGGATGTGTAAGACTTAGCACCGATGGATTGGGGGCGTTAGGGATATCCCCAAGGTCCCTCTCCCTTTCCTTGAACTATGTGCTAGTATAGGGACAGATGTTATTCGTCTACTTGTTTATGATATGACATGTCTTGATACGATTCTTGTGAATCCTTCCGAAATAGGGGTCCCGTAAGGAAGGTGACCATCCACCGAAATGGGGTTGCCCGTAAGGTGTAATGTATATTACCTTTTGCAAGTAATGTTCTCCCTACCGGTGGGAGGTCCCAATCGGTCTAATTCATGTAATAGCTCGCATGGATTTGGTTTGTCAGTTATAGTCTATCCCCGCTATATGTATATAGGAGCATTATCGCATTTGCACACATCATGCATTCCATGGCATCTTGTATATTAAATTCCTTTGCTTATATGATCCTTGTATATTATGTGCCCTTGTCATCTAACATGGATAGGCAGGTCCGGTAAGTCATATGCATTGCATACTCGCATACTTAGTACATTCCAACGTACTAACGCATACTCTATGCCTACATGATTTTACCATGTAGGGACCAGGTAGTTTGAGTACCAGCCACCGGACGAATAGTCCTTCTTGCAGATATTTTGCGGTGAGCCCTGTCTACCGGGGCGTGCTTTTGTTCTTGTATTCCTTATGTATATATACTATTTTGTTGAAGGTGAGCCCGGAACTTGTCCTGGCCCCCGTTCCTTAACTAGAGGCACTTGTTGGTTGTTTTGTAAAAACCTCGTTAATTGGCTTCATTTATAAGAAATGCTCTCTCTCCTTTTTAGATTTAGATTTCCAATATAAAATTTCTTGACTTTAAAAGCTCTCGAACCAAGCTTCGTAGATCCTGAAATTTTGAGGCTTGTTTAGGGACTCTCGGGTCCCTATTCGCCGTGTCACATCAAGGCCCCGACCCCTGGTCCTGACAGTGGTCCAGTCTACGGGTCATGGAAAAGAGGTTTCATTCGATAAAATTTTGAATCATCAAAAATTGTCTCTGATCCTCAACCCATGACATGACTTACAACTCATAAATCAATCTATGGGCCTTCTGGTATCTTCTTTACCCAGCTTCAGAAATCAACATTTTCACCAAGTCTGGCCATAATTCTATGAGCACAAGACATGGCCCGTAGACCCATTCGAAAAGCCCATTGATACTTGGAAAATTTCTAGATTATATCTCTTGGCACTTTTACACCCTCCAATATGTGTGGCCTTACAATATCTCCCCATTAGGAACATTCGTCCCCGAGTGTGCTAAAGGCAAGCTCTAAGGAATAGAATACATGTATCCCATGCAAAACGCCAACATGTGCATCGTGAAAATTTTCACACTGCAACTTCAAAATCACATACTTATGCATACATGACATGAATATGACATTAAAGAATGAGGAGGCTCCCATGTACAAAGAATCATAGTACCTCAAGCTTGATTAGAATGGAAGAGATAGGGCTATCACTTCTTCATATCGGCTTTAACTTCCTAAGTAGAACTCTTCACTTGTTGATTCTTTCAAAGGACTTTGACGGATAGTTTTTCCTTGTTTCTTAACCTCTCTACTTGTCTAGCCAAGAATACTACCAGAACTTCCTCATAAGTTAAATTCTCTTCAACTTTCACCACTTCTCAGGGCAAAATGGAATTTGGGTCTCCGCACACTTCCTCAACATAGAGACATGGAAGACCGGATGAACCATGCCCATCTCTATGGGCAATTTTAATTCATATGCATCTTTACCAACATGTCTCAAGATCCAGCAAGGCCCTACATACCTAGGGATTAACTTCCCGTTCTTGCCAAAGCACAACACCCTTCATGGGCGAAACCTTCAAGTACACCTAATCATCAACTTTAAATTCAAGGTCTTTCTTTCTAGTGTCGGCATAAGACTTTTGCGAACTTTGAGACGTCTTCAGTCTTTCCCTTATCATTTTCACTTTCTCTAATGCTTCCATAACTAAATTCGGACCATACAAAGCCATCTCCCTAACTTCAAAGTACCCAACCAGGGATCTACAACGCCTAAGATATAGAGCTTCAAAGGGAGCCATTATGATGCTAGAGTGATAGCCATTGTTCTAAGAAAACTCTATAAGTGGAAGATGCTAATGCCAACTACCCCTAAACTCTAAAACACAGGCCCTAAGCATATCATCAAGAGTTCTTGGTTCTTTCGCTTAACCATCCATTTGTGGGTTAAATGCGTGCTAAGCTTGACTCTAGTACCAAGGCCTCTTTGGAAAGACCTCCAAAAGTGCGAAGTGAATTGAGCACCATGAACCAAAACAATAGCCAGTAGAACCCCATGTAATCTAACCAACTCTTGAATGTACAACTTGGCATAATCTTTGGCACAATAAGTCATCTTAATTGGTAAGAATTTATGTAATATAGACACGAGACAACCGCTATAGACTCTTTTAGCAATAATAGACTTACCAATAGGGATAGACACTTTAAGGGGGTCTATAACGGCCCCTAGTGCAGGAGTCTTGAGTGCAGAAAAGTGGCCTGAAAAATGACTTGAAGTCCAGTCTACAAGGTAACTTACGACCCATAAGTGGTCATACTTACGACCCATAAGTGGTCATACGACCCATGGGTTTTGTTCTTATGCATAACCGTTTAGGTAGGGGAATGATTTATAGATGTGGAGTAACCTACAAACCGTGTGAAGACTCATAAAAAGTCATAAAGTCCGTATATAGGGTCGTGAATGAAACTATCAAACATGAATAAAATTTGGAGATTTATAAAGGATGACCTACATGTTATCAGATTGCCCGTAAATTAGGATACGACCCATGAGGTTCTTCACGGAATAAGTCCAAGTATAAGGTGAATAATTGCTAAGTGTGGAAGGACCTACGAGTTCAAATATAGCTGTAATAGCTTATATGACCCCTAGCAAGGAATCGTAGATTTGGGTCCAACAAAGTTGGTCTTTAGGAATTTCAGATGTGTTAACAGACGAGAGGGACTTACGGCCCTTAATCAGGGTTTCATAGGTTGAATTTAGCAATTTTAATAATAGGCAGTTTTGTCATTTCTATCCTTTGTATTCTTAAACTACGTCATTTTGGGGACAGGAAAAGGGCCCTATATCAATCTTTAAGCCCTAAGAAGCCCCCATTTTCTTCACTATCTCAACTCTATAATTCTTTAAGGCAAAAAGGCTCTTAAGAAAAAGTTGGGGAAAGGATAGCATTCCAAGGTTTCTTCCCCAAAGGCTTCAATTTCCTTTTTCTCTGGTTTCCCCAAGGTATGTCGGTTGATTTATGGGTATCCTTCCATCCATAAAGTTCCTTATCAAGTATTATACCTATACTTTAAATTCTTTAAGATAATGTGCATGCTTAGGATGATTTCATAATATTTATGCTACTAAATGCTATTTATGAAGTTTAACAACTATTTTGTTATGCGTATATATATATACACACACACTCACATTTTTGGCTAATGACAATGATTTGATGATAGATTTTGATGTGATAAAGGTTGGGTATTTTTGATGTTCCTTTAAAAGAAAAATTTCCTTATTACTTTTGCGATTTATGATTGTTCCATGATAAAGCGTAACCCACCTAGTTTTCAAAAAAAGCTTTCTATGATTTATAATTATGATTAGGGTGTTAATGAAGAGCTTTAAAGTTAATCTTATCAAAGATATATATATGATGATAATTTCCCCGGAGATGGTATGATAAGTCCCCAAGATAAAAGGACAATCCTCACTTGGTAGTTCCTAAGTTTTGAGATACTCTTATTGATTGCTACCTATGGCTCTAAAGTATGTTTTAAAGATTTCGTGGGACGACTTAGCACCGAGAGGACTTAAGATTAGGACTCATTTTGTTAGTTGAGAACCTATGGTTCTAAAGTATGTTTTAAAGATTTCGTGAGACGACTTAGCACCGAGAGGACTTAAGATTAGGACTCATTTTGTTAGTTGAGGCATGACCCCTTAAAGGTAAATCTAAATGCCCCAAACTATGTGTCATCATAGGAGCCTTTGTAGGCTAGGCTAGTGGATCCACGTAGGACCAAATGATATGAAAGATGCTATTGCAAACTTACTAATTTTGGATATCTACCTTGGCATGTAGATTCCCCTTTTCCTAATGGAAGGAGTGAATCGACCTTTTCCCAATAAAAGGAGTTCATTAGATTCCACAGTTATGGTATATTCCCACACGCCTTGTGATCTTATGTTATGTTTTTCATTATATGTGCTTTCTTTTTCATTGTCTCATATTGATCTTGAGCCATATTCGTTGTGCATTCTTAAACTTGTTTTTATGTATCTTTTATTTTATGTATACTTATACATTATGTTTAATAATGATGACATTACAATTTCATCCATGCATTGCATCTCACATACTTAGTATATTCCAATGTACTACTGCATACTTTGCCAGCCTGATTTAACCATGTAGGAATAGACACTTCTCCATTGGCTCGTGGCTAATACTCAGTGTCCAAGAATAACTTTAGTTTTTGTGGTGAGCCTATAGTTTGGGATTCCTCCACTTTTTTCATTTTATCACGTATCTTAGCTTTAATTAAGATGATGTATTTGCTGCCATTCTAAGGAATTTACTTTCTGTTGCACTGTTTTGGATTTATTTCTATTGATGGTGAGTGACTGTTACTGGTCCCATCAACCTATGATGTAGTTTGTATGCTTATCGACAAATAAATGATTGTAGTTATTTCCATTGTTTTTAATGTTGCTTGATTGCCAATTTAGCCCATAGCCCCTTTCCCTTAGTTTTTCACAATTATTTCCATTAAATGCATATGAATGCTTCAGTTGATTGAGATGGCTTGAGTGAGGTTCCTTTGTGCATCTCATTCTCCGTGTGACGACCAGACCCCTAGGTCGGATCGTTATAGGTTCACACACCAACACAGGAAACACATAAAGTCTGTTAGCAACAAAAGGATTAATTAATGAGAGAGTGACACCTAGATCCAATAAAGCACATAAATCAAGATTGTTGATTTTTAACACATCGGTAACAACATCGGTTGCCTCATCTACCCCTTGCCTCCCTTGAAGAGTATAAAAGCAATTGTGACGTGGAGCGCCTTTTTGTTGGCCACCTTATGTACTTTGGTCACAATGAGCACCTTGTCCATGAGGATGGCCATCTCTATGCTTGTTTGGACAATCCGCAATCTTGTGGCCCAATTTTGCCATACCCGAAGTAGATACCCATGTTCCTCAATCATGGACCAATTTTATTTTCTTCCACATTTTGGGAATCTTAGAAGAGTCATCTCATTATTGCCATATTGAGCTCTAGGGTTGGGCACCCTATCATTAGCAAACCTTTGGACTTGTTGGAATCAACCACTTTTGGTACCTTAAAATCCACCATCAAAATGAGCCCTCTTGGACTCACCACTCCTCCTCTTCCTAAGCTTCTTCCCTTTGAGTTTCTTGGCATAAATCATGAACCCAGAGAAGTTCATATCGCTTATGAGCATGGCAGTGCGACATTCTTCATTGATTAAGTTAGACACTCCTAACACAAACTTATGTGTCCTTGCCCTAGGGTCGGCGACCAAGTGGGGAGCATACTTTGAGAGGTTATTGAACTTTATGGAATACTCCCTAACACTCATAAAACCTTGCTTGATGTTCATAAACTCCATTATATTTTCCTCCCTTAGCTCCATGGGAAAGAAACGGTTGAGCAAGTGCCACGACCTGGACCAAGGGTCTAGGAGTGACATGCGAATTGGAACCTAAGAGTCCCCAAACAAGCCTCATAGAATCCATTCACACATCAATGATTTAGAAGCGTATATGATGTAATAAAGACATACTTCTAAGGGATGGGAAAGTAGGACTCATGCTATGAGGATGTCATAGGGATAGGGATTTACATGGATTCACATAACACGTAGCACATAAAGAGTACGGGGTGGGTAAGTATCATTCACTCTATGGTGGCAATACAGGACTTAAGGTCTTTTACATCATAACATAAAAGCATATCATAATAATCATAATCAATCCATAAATGATATGTAGTAGATAATCACAACCACAATTATAATCTCTGAATAAATCACTTAGCATATAAACACAATATAGTCTTAAAGATGTCCAACAATGCCTCTAGTCTTAAAATAGGATGGGGGCCAAGATATGTCTCAGGCTCACTCTCAAAGTAAATAACATAAACTAAACATCATAGGTCGAGAAATGATGGTCTGTCCTTGGAAGATAGGACTCACCACAACAAGTGTATCAAGATCCAAATCTAGTCATCATTAGGTGGATGAAGAATATTTCCGGTCCCTACATGGTTAGATTTTGAAGGAAAAAGTATGCGTTAGTATGTTTGAATGTACTAAGTAAGAGGGCATGCAATGCATATGACTTATGAAACTTGCATTCGATGTTAGATGGAAAGGGCACATAATATAGAAAGATATATATATATATAACAAGAGATGTAGTATAACAATATGCCATGAAATCCATGACATATGAAATGTAATAATGCTCATATATAGTAGGGATGTCACTATAATAGACAAATCAAACTCATGCGACCTATTACATGAATTAGTCCAATGTATACCACCCATCTCTAAGAGATGATTACCTGCCAAGAGTAATCTACATCACACCTTAACACCCCATCTTTTCGGTGAGATGGACACCTTAGTTACGATCACATATTTTCAAAAGGATTTCCATATCCAATCATATTATATCATATCAAAATATGTAATCATTCCTTACGACCCCATCTTTTTTGTAATGGCTACCATATACATGTACTGGCACATAGTTAAAGGAATGGGAGAGGATCCTTCGGGATATCCCTTATGCCCCTAATCCATTCGGTGCTAAGTCAAACATCCTACAAGAATACTTATACATATACATGCTTTCAGAAGCGGCATAAGTTGTTCCAAATCGTTTCAATGCATACTTAGGCTCAAAAGCAAACATATTTCATAATTATTCATACTTGGGCTAAAAGCCAACTCATAATTCATGTCATACTTTTGATGCACAGGAATAACTCATTCATATATATCAGAATGGTGTAAACACCCAAAATGCTCAAAGAGCCATATCATAGACATTTATGTGATCATGCATGTCATAACCATCATCTTATCAAAATTATATACATAAACATAATTGGCCTTAACACACTTTATAATATTCATAAAATCAAATGCTCATAAATGCATATGCCATGAATGACGTGACATTAGCATGGGTAATTGAGATTCAATCTAAAATCATCAACACAATAGGAAGTTCAAGTAAATCCATAATCAAATCCACATTTAAATCATAGGATAAATTGCCCATGCTTAGATCAAACTTTAAAGGGACAATGCATACTCAAATCTTCTTAATATCAATGCAATCCCACCTATTAGGGTTTAAATCATTATAAAATAAAAAATAAATCATAACCCATACTTCAATTGAATTTATTAAACAGTACTCTTGAAAACCCATAATTAAAGTAAGAAAAATTCCATAAATCAAGGTTAAAAAGAGTTAAGTCTTCTTGGTTGAAAGGGAAAAAGAATCAATCCCGCATACCTAAGTTCACCAAGAAGAAGTAATAATAATTTGATGAAGATTGAAGTCCCTCCTTGAATCCCAAGCTAATTCCACACTAGAGTCTTGAGAGGAGTTCTTAAGAGTGAGTTGAAATACTTCTAAGTGTATGAGTGAATTTGAATGAGGGAATAAGTCATTTGATATATTTAGGTAGCATAGGAAGTCACAAAAGACCCTTAGGAGAGACCATCATTACGAAAATGCCATTAATTAAACTAGTAAAAAAAACGTTGCCAGGGGTCTCAAGGAAGGGTATATGGTTCGTGCAAGGGTATACGAACTGTATACTTGCTCCGTCATCCAACACTTAGAAAAATTCATCATGATGAAGGTTTGAGACTATAATTCCATACGTACAAAAATTGAACGTCATCATCCATATGTAGGGCTTCACAACTCGTACCAAGGTATACAAATCGTCTACCTCCTTCGTGAAGCTTCACTTAGAAAAATTCTTCAACGATAAAGTTCCGAGATAGTGATCTAATACTTAGAATATTTTTAATCCCCCGCCCACATGAAAGGCCTTACACACCGTGAAGGACTATACGGTCTATGAGAGGTCCATGTGTGAAATGCCTTCGCATAGATGTGGGTTTTCAAGGCCAAGGCTACCCATGCGGTCCACCACATGGACCGTTAAGCCTCACACAGAATGTGTGGGGTCCATATGTGGTACGCCTTGGTCTCAAACGTCCACATTAAAGCCCACACACCCTACACAAGGCCAAGGGCCACTTCAAGGAGCATCCATGCAGTCCTCATACCCTCACACAGACCGTGAAGGATTCCTTAAAACATTACCTTGGTCCAAAACTTTCCGGAACCAAATTTCCAAGTTCCATTGAAGTAGTACAAGTCTGGGTTGTTACATCATCTCCCCCTTAGGCACATTCATCCTCGAATGTGCTAGAACAAGGCTTGAAAGGCTTGACTTAGAATATGAAACACCCAAACACAAGATACAATGCATATTTCATCATTTGAAAATAATAAAGTCATTAAAACTCATATCCAAACGTAATCAAATCATTCAAAACATCTGAAAAAACATTTTCTAGCATATTTATGCATGTTATGTCATGAAACTCAAGAGTAGAAGAATTAGGACCACTTGGAAAAGGAAGAACCTAATACCTCAGTATGGAAAAGATTGGGGTATTGTTTCATCATGTCCAATCCACCTTCCATGTAGCACTTTCCACATGTTGATTCCTCCAAATCACCTTAACCGAAGCCACAACTTTGTTATGAAGCTGCTTCGTATGCCTATCCAACTAGAGCTTCCTCATAAGACAAGTTCTCCTTAACCTCAAATCCCCTCTAAAGGTACAATGGCACTAGGATCACTAACCAATTTCCTCAACATTGATATGGAAATTCGTGTGTATAGAACTCAAATCTAGAGGCAAATCTAACCTAGAAGCCACATTTCCAATCCGCTCAACAATCTCATTAGGATCTACACACTGGGGACTTAGGTTGCCTATCTTTCCAAAACACATCATACCCTTAATAGGTGAGACTTTCATATACACCCAATCACAAACATAAAACTCAAGATCTCTTTTTCTAACACCCGAATAGGACTTTTGGCAACTTTGGGCCATTTTCAACCTCTCCCTAATAAACTTTACCTTCTCCATAGCCTCCAACATCGAATCCGGGCCAATCAATGCCATCTATCCCAACTCAAACCACCCCACCAGAGATCTACATCTCCTCCATACAAAGTCTCAAACAGTGCCATACCAATGCTAGCATGAAAGGTATTATTATAAGCAAACTCAATGAGTGGTAGATGAACATTCCAATTACGTTTGAATTCCAACACACATGCCCTCAACATGTTCTCTGAAGTTTGTATTATCCTATTAGATTATCCATTGATTTGAGGATGAAAGGTGGTACCCAACTTCACCTTAGTACCAAGTACACTTTGAAATGACCTCCATAAGTGAGAAGTAAATTGGGTGCCACGATCCGATATGATAGACCTAGGCACACCATGCAACATCACTATCTGTTGGATATACAACCGTGCATAATCTTTGGCACTAAAGGTTATCTTGACTGGTAAGAAATGAGCTGACTTAGTCATGAGATCAACAATAACCCAAATTGAATCAAATTTCCTTTGGGTTTGAGGAAAACCAACTACAAAGTCCATATTCACATCTTCCCTCTTCTAAGTAGGAATCTCAATCTCTTGAGCCAAACCGTCGGGCCTTTGGTGTTCTACCTTCACTTGTTGGCAATTAGGACATTTGGATACAAATTTTGCTATGTCTCTCTCCATACCATGCCACCAATACACTTCCCTCAAATCCTGATACATCTTAGTCGATCCCGGGTGAATAAAATATTGAGATATTTTGGCTTCACTCATGATCACCCTCCTAAGATCTTCAACATCTTGAACACACAATTGATCTTGATACCGAATCACACCATCTCCCCCTTGGGGGAAAACCTTTATCTTTTTATCGGCAATCAACTTCTTCTACTCAACCAATGACGGGTCCAGATTTTACTTAGACTTCACATCAATACCCACAGAGAATTCGGCCCCATTCTGAACATGAATACCACCATCATTAGAGTTGGCCACCCTAACATCCAACCTAACCAAATAGTGAACATCCTTTACCAACTCCTTCTTCTCTTCCTCAACATGGGCAACACTTCTGATAGATATCCAACTAAGAGCATATGCTACAACATTCACTTTATTTGGAGTATATTGCACACTGATGTCATAGTCTTTAAGGAGTTCCAACTGCCTTCTTTGCCTTAAATTAAGATCCCTGTGAGTAAACACATATTGGAAACTCTTATGATCGGTGAAAACATCAACATGAAACTTATATAAGTATTGTCTCCAAATCCTTAACGCAAACACCACCACTGCTAACTCAATATCATGAGTCGGGTAGTTACGCATATGAGCCTTAAATTGCCTTGATGCATAAGCTATCACTTTACCATGTTGCATAAGCACACAACCTAACCCAATCCAAGAGGCATCACAATACACCACAAACTCATCTAAGCCATCCAGCAGACTCAAAATATGAGCCAAGGTAAGCTGATCTTTCAAAGTCTGAAAATGCATCTCACATTCGTCTGACCATACAAACTTGACCTTCTTTTGAGTTAACTTGGTCAATGGAGATGCAATAGATGAGAAGCCTTTAACAAACCTTCTATAACAACAAGACAACCTAAGAAAACTTCAAATATTTGAAGGAGTTAATGGTCTAGGCCAATCCTTCACGGCATCAGTCTACTTCGGGGCAACATTAATTTCATCACCGGATACCACATGACCAAGAAAAGCTACCTCACGCAACCAAAAATCATATTTTATAACTTAGCATACAATTTCTTCTCCCTCAAAGTTTGAAGAACCAACCTCAAATGATCCATATTCTCCCGCTCACTTCGAGAATAAATAAGGATATCATTGATGAAGAAAACCACAAAACTATCAAGAAATGGCTTGAACACCTGATTCATAAGATCCATATACATGGCTAGAGCATTAGTCAAGCCAAATGAGATCACCACAAATTCAAAGTGCCCATATCTAGTGTGCAAATCTATCTTGGGAATGTTACACTCCATAACCTTCAACTGATGATAACCGGAATGGAGGTCAATCTTTGAGAAATGGGTGGCCCCTTGAAGTTGCTCAAATAAGTCGTCGATCCTTGACAATGGATACTTATTCTTCATGGTTACCTTATTTAGTTGCCTATAATCAATGCACATTTGAAGAGATCTATCTTTCTTTCTTACAAATAACACTGGAGCACCCTCTGGAGATATACTTGGCCGGATAAAGCCTTTCTCCAACAAATCCTTCAACTGATCTTTCAACTCTTTCAGCTCTGCCGGTGCCATATGATAAGGAGGAATAGAGATAGGTTGAGTATCTGGGAAAAGATCTATGCCAAACTCCACTTCCCTTTCGGGAGGAATACAGGGAAAGTCTTTGGAAAACACTTTTGAAAATTCATTCACCATCGAAACCAATTCAAGAGTAGGTGCCTCAGACTCCACATCTTTGACCCTCCCAATGTGATAAATACACCCTTGGAGATCATCTTTTGGGCCTTAAGGTAGGAAATAAACCAAACTTTCATAGAAGAGTCACTACCCTTTTATTCAAGAATGGACTCATCCAGAAGTTGGAACTTGACTTTTCGGGTTCTACAATATAGAGAGGCATATGAAGCATGCAACTACTCTATCCCGAGAATAACATCAAAATCAAATATCCCAAGTTCCACAAGATCATATGGGAAGACTTTATGCAACATAGAAACAAGATAACCTCAATAGACCCAATGAGCAACAATGGATTCAACCACGAGAGTATAGACTGAAAAAGGCTACCTCAAGTTTTCTGGACTCAAACCTAACTTAACAGCCAACAGAGGAGTCACAAAATAAAAATTAGCACCCGAATCGAGTAAAGAATAAGCATCAAAATCAAACACTTTTAACATACCAGTTACAACATCCCGAGTCTCTTCAACTTCCTGACGAGCATGCAAAGCATACAACCAATTCTTTCTTAGGGCATCACCTTTCAGAGCTCTTCGCTGGCCTTGACCACCTTGGGCCACTTAACCTTGACCCTTCTGAGCAATTATAGGATAATCAGCAACCTTGTAATTCTTATCACCACACTAGAAACATACACCCAACACCTTCAAACAAGCACCTGTGTGATTCCTTACACACTTGTTACACCGAGGAAACAATGGCCCACAACCAACCACTGTCTTGGGAGGAGACACTCTAGTATTAGCAACCCGATCTTAGAACCTTAGCCCTGTTTGAAGTGACAATAACCACCACCCTTGGAGTTTGAAAACCCACCATCATAATGGGTTCTCTTAGAATCATACACCCTCTTCTCCTTGAGCTTTTCTCCTTCAATCTAATTAGCATATAACATGAGCCTAGAGATGTCTATATCCCAAACAAGAATAGCCATATGACATTCCTTCACAACCAAATTAGAGACACTAGAAACAAACTTGTGCATTCTTGCATGGGGATCAGCCACAAGCATAGGAGCACACTTAGAGAGCTTTGTGAAACTAGGAGCATAGTCCCTTACACTCATACCACCCTGTTTGAGGTTTATAAATTTTGTCGTCTTGGCTTACCTAAGTTCAAGAGGAAAGAAACAATCCAGAAATGCAAACTTGAACTTTTCCCAATCAATCACATTACCATAGACCCTCTCCATAAACCATTGGGTGTACCACACTTGCGCCACAACTTTCAACTGATCTACAGCCAACTCAACTTCTCCTCAGAAGTCATCCATATAACAGTCACACCTTAGAGAGCTCATCAATGAACTCTTCAGCATCCTCATCAACCTTTGACCAATAGAACTCTGGAGAATTCATCGGAGTGAAATCTCTAACCGTAGAAGCCGGAGTGAGATCTCGGAGAGAAGGATTGGCCTGCATAGTCTGAGCAGTCACCACTTCTGCAAGCACATCAAAGGCCGTATGGAACTCACCCTTAGAGGTAGGATCTTCCATAGGCCTTTGGGGAACTTGGTCCTCATTAGGTGGGGTCGGTCTTGGTAGGGGAGCTCTTCGTGGAGGCATCTTCTGTAATGTAGTAATGATATCATCATGATTCAAAAACCTTAATATATTCTCCAAGCACGACATAAGATATGAAGAAGTGAGAAAATTACTAGAACGCCATTATAGCCTCGCAGTCATAGGCATGGTGCACTTCATACCCATGAATAGGATCGTACTCGACGCAACAAGTTGGACTCCAAGGATCATTTAGAAACCTAGTGCTCTGGAGTGACATGGCCAATTTGAACCTGAGAGTCCCCAAACAAGTCTCATAGCATCCATTCACATATCATCGGTTAAGATACATATACGAAGTAGTAAACACATAATTCTAAGGGATGAGAAAGTAGGACTCACGCTATGGGGATTTCTTAGGGATAGGGATTTAGATGGATTCACATAACTCGTAGCACATAAAGACTAAGGGGCAGGTAAGTATGACTCACTCTATGGTGGCGATACAAAAATTAGGGTCTTTCTCATCATAACATAAAAGCATATATAATCTATCTATAAACGATATCCATTAGATAACCACAACTACAATTATAATCTTCGAATACAACACTTAGCATATAAACACAAAAGAGTCTACAAGATGTCCAACAATTCCTCTAGTCATAAGATAGGATGGGGGCCAAGACACGTCTCGGTCTTACCCTCAAAGTAAATAACATAAACTAAACATCATAGGTAGAGGAATGGTGGTTTCTCCTTTGAAGATAGGACTCACCACAACAAGTGTCTCAAGAGCCAAATCTAGCCGTCGTACGGTGGATGAAGGAAATCTCCAATCCATACATGGTTAGATCATGTAGGCAAAAGTATGCATTAGTACATTTGAATGTACTAAGTATGCGAGCATGAAATGTATATGACTTACCAAACCTTCATCTAATGTTAGATGGCAAGGGCACATAATATAGATAGAGATGTATATAACAAGAGATTTAGTATAAAACAATGCCATGAAATCTATGATGCATGAAATGCAATAATGCTCATCTATAGTGGGGATGTGACTATAACTGATAAATCAAACTCATGGGAGCTATTACATGAATTAGTTTGATGTAAACCTCCTAATAGTAAGAGAAGATTACCTGCTCAGAGTGATCTACATTACACCTTAAGTCCCCATCTTTTCGGTGTTGTGGACACCTTCCTTATGATCACATAATTTTAGACGGATTTCCATATCCAATCCTATCATATCATATAAAAATATGTAACCATTACTTATGATTCCATCTTTTTGGTAATGGATACCATTTACCTATACTGGCACAAAGTTCAAGGAAAGGGAGAGGACCCCTAGGGATAGCCCTTACTCCCCCAATCCATTCGGTGCTAAGTCAATCATCCTACAAGTATACTTATACATATACATTATTTCAGAAGAGACATAGGTTGTTCCAAATTGTTTTAATGCATACTTAGGCTCAAAAGACAAACATATTTAATAATCATTCATACTTGGGCTAAAAGCCAAATCATAATTCATGTCATACTTTTCATGCATAGGAATAGCTTATTTATGTATATCGGAATGGTGTAAATGTCACGCCCCAAAGAGAGGGGAGGCGCGAATGGCACCCGATACCGTTATTGGTCGGGTAAGCCACTAAACATGCTAGTGAACTAACTAGGGACCAGAAGAAAATCGAGCAGCATAACGTCTGAAAGACTAAGCCTGGACATTTTAGGTCATGACCTGGTCAATAATAAATCAAGTACTTCAAGATAAGTAAACTTAGACGATAAAGTACTAGCTAGCCGATAAGGCTGCCACCACAGAGGTACCGGCACACACCATATATACATGGCAATCTTATGACTGGAGAATGAAAGACACAAAAGGACCAACCCACAATAATATGTCTACAATAGCCTCTAAGAGAGTCACTAACACTGCCGGGACAGGGCCTCGACTGTACCCAACTATACAACAAAAAGTAAGCATCCTGTGAAAGCTCCAGGAAGAAGTGGAGCTTACCAACTCAAAGCTGAACGGGGCTCCTAGTGGAGGGGTAAATCAGAACCCCTACCTGAACCTGCACACACGAAATAAAATGCAGCGTCCCCAGGCAAAGGGACATCAGTACGAATAAACATGTACTGGTATGTAAGGCAGGAAGTAAAATCATAGACACACATAGTAAAAAGGTTAATAAAAATACCACCTGTAACCAAATCTCAAGTAGCCTTAGTGGCAAATAAGCAACTTCCTAGTGATCAAATATGCATGGTATGCTCGAGTATCACATGTCGTGAATACATATATATAGATGCAAATGCATGACATACCCAACCAAATGCTAGAACTAGTGGTCCTTTCCGGTAGCTAACTGGCATCATATCTGCCAACCTGTGGCCATCTGTACCATATATATATATATATTTGGGCAAATAGGCCCTATACCTTCGATTATAGCTCAAAGTCGATGCATAACGTGCAATGTATGATATGAATGTTGAATGCACATAGTAAACCATAGCAAGAACTTAGCCAATCTTGGCCCATCGACACATTTATTTTCATAGTATCATAATCGTTGTCATTTAGCCAATCTTGGCTCATTGGTACACTTATTCTCATAACATCATAATCATTATCATAGCATATACATATGACTCGTGGGAGCATACATGTCTTTTTAACAAGTTTGGGAACTTAATCCAACATTTAGAGTGAAGCCTTAACTTTGAAAATGTTCATAAAGGTGCTTTACATAATGATCATATTTGTTCCCATGTCAATTAGTAAAAGAATGTATTAAAATAGGATCAAGTGCTTTAGTACTTCACTAGGAGGATTTCACTTGAGAATAGTTGAAACCAATATGTTACTTGTTAAATTCTTCAATTATATTTTTGTACGGAAGAAAATGATTATGAATACTACATTTCCTTCACATTCTACATTTATTTTAATGGCACTACACCAAGAAGAGAAACGCCTCGAACATATGAATAGGTAGCCGGGAAACCGACAAAATCATATATAGAAATTAAATGTCCAATGTAAACGAATGAATGGAATTTCAACCTAACACCATCGTGAAAATAACTCAACTGTAATCCCAATGCCTTTCACAGAAGGTCTTTCTAGCAACTGAATAGTAAGATATCACATTTGACGTTTTGGGAAACTTCCTGGATTTCGTGGTAAAAGGAGGGACAGAGCTTAGCCTTAACATACCTCTCCAATGAACATCCAATTGCCAAAAGTTCCTTCATGAAAGTTGTTCTTTACGTCCTAAGCTTCGCAAAGACTATATATACGCAGCTTAAAGACACCTATAAATGGTTAAAAATTCAGGATTAATGACCAGATTTGGCAAGGAGCATTTACACGGGGAAATGTCCATAAAACTTTGTAAAAATGACGGTAAAAGACCCCCAAAATTATTACCTGAACACACCAGCTGCAAACCAACAATACCAGCAAGAACACCACTTCTTTTATAGCACAAAAACAGCTCCAAACACAGCTAATACGAGGGGAAAATAGTTGCAAAGCGTAAGACACACATTTCTGGGAACGGGGAGGAATTTTAACAGTAAAATGCGAAAATCTTACCTAAATCACTTAGAGAACTTTTGGGAACTTTCTCTTCAGTTTCATACTGGTTTGGGATGAAAATGACTCATTTTTGAGCTTTAAAATGTCAAAATAGCCGACATTGAGTTGGGTAGACCCGACCCGACGCATCCCATGACCCGATTTCCAGCTCGGGCAGTCTCGGTAAAACGGTCATAACTCTTTATTCTGAGGTCATTTTGATGTGCGGTTTTGTGCGTTGCAAACTGGAATCATAGATATTCAATTTGATAGGTCATGGACATTCTAACCCTTTGTATTTTGGGAGATATGTCATGATACATTTGACCCAAATTTAAGAAGGATTTCTTAGAAAAACATACGGTAACTTTTTGCCAACCTTTATCTTGCAACTTTCTTGATTCCAAAACTTAATATATGAACTTTGTGCTAAAAATCCATTATTAGCAAATTATAAACTATTAGTCTCATCTGAAAAGTGAAATCTAATTTAAACCTTCCAAAAAGGGTGAGGTGCTACTCAGGTCATTTCTTTAATCCCGCACGTTTAGGGAATTCCTTTGGCTTAAAACATTAGGTCCTTGATATTACCCCTTATTTACAGCCTTATTATCCTTAGGTGCTAGCAAAAATTACA
The DNA here is from genome assembly GCA_029948455.1 of Solanum rostratum. Lineage (NCBI taxonomy): Eukaryota > Viridiplantae > Streptophyta > Magnoliopsida > Solanales > Solanaceae > Solanum > Solanum rostratum. Next base: position 34,589,734 of record CM057050.1, on the reverse strand, counting down.
TGTGCCTTAGATAACACTACACTATTTACATAATGGAAGACGAGAAACACGGGGTCTCACAGTCTCCCCCCTTAAGAACTTTTGTCCGCGAATGTGTCAAGACAGTCCCTTGGTTGCATTACCATCTACAACAATGTTTTTTTTTGATACATCTATTACCCTTGCAAACCATAAATCAACTTCCAAAAACTCCAATTACTAAGCTTTGTATAGCTATCCCGTGACAAAATATACAAGTTTCACCTCCAAATCCTTTAAAACTTAAGTTACTAAAAAAAGGATAACTGCTAGTTCTGGAACACGACCCACATTAATTTATAAATAACTGGGGGTGATTCCTCATCATTTGTTCTTTGGCTTCCCAAGCCATTTCCTCAATGTTGTTCTTCTTCCATAACACTTTCACGAAGGCCACTTTTCTTTCCGAAACTTTCTTATTTGTTAATCTAAAACAACCACTGGTACCTCATCATAAGTTAAGTCTTCAAAAATGGGGGTATCCTTAATGTGAGTAATACATGAAGGATCCCTAATGAACTTCCGAAACATAGCTACATGAGACACTGGATGGACTTCCCTCAATTCTAAAGGAAAATTAAACTCGTATGTTACCTTGCTAATTTCTCTAATAACCTTATACGGTCCAACATATCTAGGAGTGAGCTTTCCTGTCTTTCCAAACCGCATGATTCCCTTCATAGGTGATACCTTTAAGAAGACCCAACCTTTTACATCAAACTCTTAGTCTCGTCGTCGAATATCCGAGCAAGACTTTTGCTGATTCTGGGCCCTTTGCGGTAATCTCTAATAAGTTTCTTTTTTTTGTTGCTTGTTGAACTAGATTAGGGTTTAGCAACTTTTCCTCCCCAACTGCAAACTAATCTATCAGTGACCTACATCTTTGCCCGTATACTGCTCCTTAAGGGTCCATTTGAATACTAGCATGAAAGTTATTATTATAAGTAAACTCAATAAGAGGTAGATGATCATCCCAATTTCCTTTAAAGTCTAGCATATAGGCACGTAACATATCCTCAATGGTCTAGATGGTACACTCTGTCTGCCCATCAGTCTGTGGATGAAAAGCGGTGTAGAGATTAACCTGAGTGCCCAGACCCTTCTGAAAAGACTTCCAAAATGTATGGTAAATTGAGCCCCTTGATTAGAGATAATAGATAATGGAACTTCATAAAGGCAAATAATCTCTTGAATGTAATGCTTAGTATAATCCTCCGCTGAATATGTCATTCTTACTGATAATAAATGAGCAGATTTTATCAACCTATCAATGATTACCCAAATATAGTCATACCTGTGCAAAGTATGAGGCAACGTAGTGATGAAGCCTACATTTATCATGTCCAATTTTCTAGAACGGACAATCAGTATACTTAGCTAGGCCTCTAGGTCTCTAATGTTCTGTTTTAACATGCTGGTAGTTGGGGCATTGGCCACCATCTTTGAAATCTTTTTCATGCCATTCCACCAATAAATCTGTCATAGGTCTCAATACCTCCTTTTTTGTTTCCCTAGGTAGAGCCGAATATCTAGGATAATGAGCCTCAGAATGAACCTTAGCACGGAGTCCTCCGATGTTTGGCACACATAAGAGGCCCCGATGCTGAAGAACTCCATCTTAAGTTAGCTCAATTAGAGGATGCTACTATTGTGGAACACTTTCCCTCGATATCATAAGCTTAGGATCCTCACGTTGTTGCTCTCTTACCTCAGTAGCAATGGAAGATTCAATTGTATTTTGAACAATCACACCTCCAACTTTCGCATCTGCTAATCGCACATGCAAACTAGTTAGCTTACATAAATCTTTTGTCATTTCAACCTTATCAGCTTCAGCATGACTTAGACTTCCCATAGACTTTCGGCTAAGTGTATCAACAACAACATTAGCTTTACTGAGGTGGTACAAAATGTCAACATCATAATCTTTTAGTAATTCTAGCCACCTTCTTTGTCATAGGATCAATTCCTTATGCTTGAATATATATTGGAGGCTCTGGCGGTCGGTAAAAATATCAACATGAACTCCATATAGATAATGCCACCAAATTCGTTTTTTTTACGGAAAAAACAACTGCGGCGAACTCAAGACCATAGGCAGGATAGTGTTGTTCATGTTTTAGTAACTTTATGGAAGCATTTGCAATAACCCTACCATTCTACATAGAAACACAACCTAGGCCAATTATCAAGGAATCACAATATACAATGTAGCCTTTGGTTCCATCTGGAAGAGTCAGACTAGGTGCAGTGGTAAGCCTTTTATTTAGCTCTTAAAACCTCTGTTCACATGATTCAGTCTACTGAAACTTAATTTCTTTATACGTCAACCTCATTAGTGGTGTATCGGTAGTGGAGAATCCCTCAACAAACTTCCTATAATATCTTGCCAAGCCCAAAAGGCTATGGGCCTTTGTCGGATTCAAGGGTCTCGGCCAGGCTATTACTGCTTCAATTTTATAGCCATGGACCTTGATACTATTGCTAGTAATAACATGGCCACGAAAAGCTATACAATTTAATCAAAGTTCACATTTGAAGAATTTAGCATATAACTTTTTGTCCAGCAGAGTCTGTGATATAACTCGCAAGTTGTCTATATGCTCAGTTTCTGAATCATAGCTAGTGGTACCTGGGTCACAAGTAAATCTTTAAAAAACCGTCAATCTACATAAAAGGATACTTATTCTTGATAGTGAATTTTTAGCTATCTATAACCGATACACATCCATAAGGAGCCATCTTTCTTTCAAGCAAAGAGCATTGGAGCATCCCATGGAGATGTGCTTAGCCTAATAAGGTCTTTATCAAGCAAGCCCTTCAGTTATTCTTTCAAGTCTCTTAGATCTACAGGAGCCATTGTTTTTTAGAGAGGAATGGGTATATGTTGCATATCAGGGAGAAAATCTAAAGAAAAAATGATATCCTTTTTGGGGGATCCCGGAAAGCTCATTGGGGAATATTATTATGAATTCATTCACAATAGGGACTGACTAAAAGGCCAGTTGCTAATAAAATATCATGTCTTCCCGTAATGGTAACATGCACCTTAACCCTTTCTACACTGCCTAGTAAGAAGCTTACCGCATTGTGTACATGGGGGAGTAGGTTGTCTCATTTGTGCATAACGATCCTGTCGACGGCTCTCAGGCTGGCGTAAACTCCGCCTTGGCCTTCATTGAATATAATGATCAATTCGTTGGCCCTGTATTTATAGCAGGGAACTACCTGCTGACAGAGGTGGATATCGATGAAAAGGAGGCCTAAAATCACCCTGTGGCTCCCTATAAGACCCCATAGTACAAGCCCTCTTATTCTTCTCCCTATCTCTACGGGTATCCCGAATTCGACGAGAAAGATCCTCTGTAGTCTGAGCAAAAGCCTGAATATAAGAAATATCTACACCATCTTGTAAAGAGGCTATCCTGTAGTCTCTGATCAAATGATCCCCCAAACCATCCAAGTAACGGTGAACTCTAACAGTCATGGTACATACAATATGTGGTGGATACCTTGCCAAAGAATTAAACCTAAGGCTATACTCCCTTACTCTCAAATCCCCCTGCTTCAAACTAATAAACTGGTCAAGATGGGCCTCCCGCACCTCCCGTGGTACGTAATGGGCGAAATTGCCTCAAAAAAGTCCTCCCACTTTGTTAGCGGAGCATCAGGCCCTTTGGATCTCCCCACTCCTCGTACCACTAGATGGCAACATCACGTAGTTGAAAAGAAGCCAAATCCACAGATTCGGTGACTGAGGCATGCACCACCTTCAATACTCTATACATATGGTTTGTAATGTCCTGTAGATCCTCAGTAGGACTGGACCTCGTAAATACTGGAGGGGCCAAATGAAGAAACTCTCGTACCTTTGAGCTTTTTGTTTTATCCCTTCTGGTATCTGCTCTTACCTTTAGTTGTCTCTCATGAATAGAAACCATCATAGTTAGTAGCTGAATAGCCTCCTTCATCCCCTGATCCCCAGTCTCTAATAGGCCTTGGAGTACTAGATCTCCTTGGGCCCCAACAGGTGCTGGTGAATCTGGTACTGTGGGCATTGGAGGATCCCTATGTGCCTCAATAGGGAATATATCTTCATCTCCAAGCAAGACATGATTGGCACCTTCTCTCGGATCCATACTTATCTCATGTTGTGCCATCTCCTGAGCATAGGTAACCCATTAAGTAAGAACAACATAACATGATATAGATTTCGGATGTTCCTATAGCTTTGCTCTATAGCACAATCTATTAAGTGAAAGAAATGTAACCATCCCTAAATGCCTCGTAGCCTCTTAATTATAAATGTGGTGCATAACACACCCATAAGCAAGACTCTACTAGACACGACATTATGGACTCCCTAGGACATGACCTACTCTGATGCCATGTTTGTCACACCCCAAAGAGAGGGAGGCGCGACTAGCACCCGATACCGTTATTGGCCGGGTAAACCACTAAACATGCTAGTGAACTAACTAGGGACCAGAAGAAAATCGGGCAGCATAACGTCTGAAAGACTAAGCTTGGACATTTTAGGTCATGACCTGGTCAACAGTAAATCACGTACATCAAGATAAGTAAACTTAGACGATAAAGTACTAGCTAGCCGACAAGGCTACCACCACAGTGGTACCGACACACACAATATATACATGCCAATCTTATGACTGGAGACTGAAAGACACAAAATGACCAACCCACAATAACATGTCCAAAATAGCCTCTAAGAGAGTCACTAACACTGCCCAGACAGGGCCCCGACTATACCCAACTATACAACAAAAAGTAAGCATCTTGTGAAAGCTCCAGGAAGAGGTGGAGCTTAGCAACTCACAGCTGAACGGGGCTCTTAGTGGAGGGGGAAATCAGGACCCCTACCTGAACCTGCACGCACGAAATAAAATGCAGTGTCCCCAGGCAAAGGGACGTCAGTACGAATAAACATGTACTGACATGTAAGGCAGGAAGTAAAATCACAGATAACCATAGTAAAAAGGTTAATAGAAATACCACCTGTAACCAAATCTCAAGTAGCTTTAGTGGCCAATAAGCTACCTCCTAGTGATCAAATATGCATGGTATGCTCGAGTATCGCATGTCATGAATACATATATATAGATGCAAATACATGACATACCCAACCAAATGCTAGCACTGGTGGTCCTTTCCGGTAGCTAACTGGCATAATATCTACCAATCTGTGGCCATCTGTACCATATACATATATATATATTTGGGCAAATAGACCCCATACCTTCGATTATAGCTCGAAGTCGATGCATAACGTGCAATGTATGATATGAATGTTGAATTCACATAGTAAACCATAGAAAGAACTTAGCCAATCTTGGCTCATCGGTACACTTATTTTCATAGAATCATAATCATTGTCATTTAGCCAATCTTGGCTCATTGATACACTTATTCTCATAACATCATAATCATTGTCGTAGCATATACATATGACTCATGGGAGCGTACATGTCTTCATAACAAGTTTTGGAACTTAACCCAACATTTAGAGTGAAGCCTTAACTTTGAAAATGTTCATAAAGGTGCTTTACATAATGATTATATTTGGTCCCATGTCAATTAGTAAAAGAATGTATTAAAATAGGATCAAGTGCTTTAGTAGTTAACCAGGAGCATTTCACTTGAGAATATTGGAAACCAATGCGTTACTTGTTAAATTCATCAATTATATTTTTGTATGGAAGAAGGACTGATTATGAATACTACATGCCCTTCACATTCTACATTTATTTTAATGGCACTACACCAAAAAGAGAAACGCCTCGAACATATGAATAGGTAGCCGGGAAACCGACAAAATCATATATAGAAATTGAATGTCCAGTTTAAGCGAATGAATGGAATTTCAACCTAATACCATCGTGAAAATAACTCAGCTGTAATCCCAATGCCTTTCACAGAAGGTCTTTCTAGCAACAAAATAGTAAAATATCACATTTGACGTTTTGGGAAACTTCTTGGATTTCGTGCTAAAAGGAGGGACGGAGCTTAGTCTTAACATACCTCTCCAACGAACGTCCAATTGCCAAAGGTTCCTTCATGAAAGTTGTTTCTTACGTCCTAAGCTTCGCAACAAAAATATATACGCAGCTTAAAGACACCTATAAATAGTCAAAAATTCAGCATTAATGACCAGATTCGGCAAGGAGCATTTACGCGAGGAAATGTCCGTAAAACTTTGTAAAAATGACGGTAAAAGACCCCCAAAATTATTACCTGTACACACCAGCTGCAAACCAACAATACCAGCAAGAACACCACTTTTTTTACAGCCCAAAAACAGCTACAAACACAGCTAACACGAGGGGAAAATAGTTGCAAAGCGTAAGGCACACATTCTTAGGCACGGGGAGGAATTTTAACGGTAAAAACGCGACCTAAATCACTTAGAGATCTTTTGGGAGATTTCTCTTTAGTTTCTTATTAGTTTGGGACGAAAATGGCTCATTTTTGAGCTTTAAAATGTCAAAATAACCGACATTAAGTTGGGTCAACCCGACCCGACCCATGACCCAGTTTCCAGCTCAGGCAGTCTCGGCAAAACGGTCATAACTCTTTATTTTAAGGTTGGTTTGATGCGCGGTTTTGTGCGTTGCAAACCAGACTCATAGATATTCAATTTAATAGTTCATGAACCTTCTAAAACCTTGTATGTTGGGAGCTATGGCCTGATACATTTGACCCAAATTTAAGAAGGATTTCTTAAAAAAACTTACGGTAACTTTGGCCAACCTTTATCTTGCAACTTTCTTGATTCCAAAACTTAATATATGAACTTTGTGCTATTAAAATAACTTTTAAAAATCCATTAGTAGCAAATTATAAACTATTAGTCTCATTTGAAAAGTGAAACCTAATTTAAACCTTCCGAAAAGGGTGAGGTGCCACTCGGGTCATTTCTTTAATCTCGAACGTGCATTTAGGATATTCCTTTGGTTTAAAACTTTAGGTCCTTGATATTACCACTTATATGCAGCCTTATGATCCTTAGGTGCTAGAAAAAAATTACATGTGCCTTATATAATGCCACACTATTTAAATAATAGAAGACGAGAAACACAGGGTCTCACAGTAAACACCCGAAATTCTCAAAGAGTCATATCATAGACATTTATGTGATCACATTCTTGTCATAACCATAATGTTATCAAAATCATATACATAAATATAATTGGGCTTAACCCACTTCATAATATTTATAAAATCCAATGCTCATGAATGCATATGCCATGAATGATATGAGATTAAGAAGGGCAATTGAGATTCAATCTATAATCATAAACACAATAGGAAATTCAAGTAAATCCATAGTAAAATCCACATTTTAATCATAATATAAATCACCCATGCATAGATCAAACTTTAATGCATATTTAAATCTTCTTAATATCAATGCAATCCAACCTATTAAGGCTTAAATCAATTTAAAATCAACAATAAAGCATAATTCATATTTGAATTAAATTTAATAAATAATACTTTTAAAAACCCATAATCAAAGTAAGAAAAATTCCATAAATCAAGTGTAAAATGAGTTGGGTCTTCTTGGTTGAACGAGACCAAGAATCAATCCCACATACCTAAGTTCACCGAGAAGAAGTAAGAAGAATTTTATGAAGATTGAAGTTCCTCCTTGAATCCCAAGATAATTCTCCACTAGTGTCTTGAGAGGAGTTCTTAAGAGTGAGTTGAAATAATTCTAAGTATATGAGTGAATTTGAATGAGGGAAATATAGTATAGGTCATTTGAATGTATTTAGGTAGTGTAGAAAGTTACAAAAGACCCTTAGGAGAAACCATCATTATGAAAATGCCATTAATGAAACGAGTAGAAAAAATATTGCTAGGGTCCTAAGGAAGGGTATACGGTCCATGCAAGGGTATAGGGGCCATATACTTGCTCCATGATCCAACACTTGGAAAAATTCATCCCGACGTACGTCCGAGATGGTAATTCCATACTTAAAAAAATTGAACATCATCATTCATACGTAGGGCTTCACAATCCGTACAAAGGTATACAGACCATATACTTCCTCCATGAAGCTTCATTTAGAAAAATTCTTCAATGACAAACTTCTGAAACAGTGATCCAATACTTAGAAAATTTTCACTCCGCAGCCAATATGGAAGCCTCACGAACCGTGAAGGACTACAAGCTACGTAAAAAGGTCCATGTGTGAAATGTGTTGGCCAAGATGTGGGCTTTCAAAGCTAAGGCTATCCATATAGTCCACCACACTGACCATGAAGCCTTACACAGACCATGTTGGGTCCATGTGTGGTATCCCTTAGTCCTAAATTTCCATATTAAAGTCAACACACCCTACACAAGGCCGAGGGGAACTTCAAGAAGCATCCACATGGTACGTATACTCTTACAAGGACCGTGAAGACTTCCCTAAAGCGTCTGTTTGGTCCAAAACCTTTCGGAACCAAAATTCTAAGTTCCATTGAGGTTGTACATGTCTGGGTCCTTATCGGAAGGCGGACTTGAATTCTTCCAAATAGATAGGCTCTCCATTCTCTCTCTCACCCTTCTATTGAACAAACTACATTTGAGCAAGGCCCCTGAGTTGATAGGACACAAGCTCCGTTCTCTCCTCTTAATTAACCCCCATAATATCAAGAACCTTGCACACCTCACCGATGAACTCTTGGACGTCTTGTTCAAATTCGGAGCCATAGAACTTTGTAGGATTCATTCTTGTGAAATCCCTCACCCTTGAGGTGGGTGTAGGAGTATGAGGAACTTGAACTCCTTGGTTTTCCACGACCATTGTCAATAAGGTGACTATATTTTGGTATTCGCCATGAGAGACCCCTTATTCTCCTCAAGGGAATTGTGGAGCCGGAGGGGCCAGTTCACCCATGGGAGTGGATGCTCTTTGAGCCACACGTATTTGAGGCATGATCTAGAAGAGTAGAAGATCATCCATTTGAACAAGGAAAACCTTAAGTTAAGTCTATAGCACAACATTGAATATGAAGAAATGAATCATTCCTAAAATGCCTCACAGCCTCCTATTCGTAGTTGTGGCATGCTTCACAACCATGAACAAGACTCTACTTGACGAGTTGTGTTGGATTTTTGAGGACCATTTACAAACCTAATGCTCTTATACCAAGCTTTGTCAGGACTGAAGCCTAGGGCATAGGTGCAACATGACAAATGGAGAATTGAAGGAACTTTAGACAAACCTCTTAAGCATACACGACACATCCTTGGTTGTGGAAGCAAAATTAAAATAAATAACACATAATTCTAGGAAAAGAGTGACGTTGGACTCACGTTATAGGGATGTTGTAGGGAGGACAATTAGCATAGATCACATAGCAAATTAAGTCAAAGGGGAGGTAGGTAAGACTCACGCTATGGGGAAAATTAGGGATTTAAGGCTTCCATCTCATTAACAACATAAAACAAGCAAAGAAGGCGACAAGCACTAAAGGAGTCTTCCATAATGCTTAAATATAATAAGAGCCGAGTTCATAGTATATATATCCAAATATCTTACAACACCTCTAAAGTGAATGGAACTGGGCCAAGACATCTCCCGGGTTGACCCCCAAAAGATAATATCTATAATCGTACCCCATTTTTTCTCAAGAAAAGACGGGAACCTGGACGACGTCGTGACAACGACTCTTTTGGAATTTTGAAAATTTGAAGAGTCGCCACCTAATGAATTAAGGTGCATTAGGACACCATTCTAGCCTAAGAAAGACTAAGGGTCAAAATTAACCAGAGAACGGGTGAGGGTTCAAATTACCTCAAAGGGAAGGTGGTAAGCACCCTTCAAGGTCCGCAAATGCGGGTCCCGATCGTATCTCACATTTATGTGGGGTTTTTAACAAATAGGGTCTCTATTTTTAATTAATCTAATAAGATACCTAAGTGAAAAAGGTATAGCGAGATAATTAAATAAATAAAATAAATGAATTAATCTTCCCCAAACAAAATGAATAAAAAACAGAAATTAAACTAAGCAAGTTATTTATTTAGTCGGATCAGTTACTCGGCTTTTAATTTCAGATTTTATCTTCACTTGGCTTATTAAAGCCTAAGGACAAATCAAGGTTTGTCCTATTAAGTGCGAGTTTATTCATCCTTTCCGAGGGTGCTATTTACCCCTACCCCTCCTAAGTTGATTTATTTTTTAACTTAAGAGCGTACTAAAGGAAATAAGAAATTCTAACGTGTCCTAAAGTGCCTAATGTCCCTTCCTATGGTCCAAGAGGCATTGGACTGCTATTTTGGTAAGGTTCTAGACCAAAATAAAATTTAGGTTTCCTATAGGACCACGCGTCAACATAAAAAGCAATCAACACAAGTATTTAGCACCTAGGGTTTCATGTAAACCTAAAAATACATATAATTAGATAGTATGGACTAGGTGGCATGCTATGTATGCAAAACAATACCCAACCATCTCCAAATTCTATCTCTTTGGCACTTTTACACCCTCCAACATATGCATCCTTACAATATCTCCCCCTTGAGAACATTCGTCCTCGATTGTGTTAAAGGCAAGCTCCAAGGAATAGAATACATGCATCCCATGAAAAATGCAATATGTAAATCATGAAAATTTTGCAAACCATGTTTCTTGTAACATTTACAATGCAACTTCAAAATCACTTACTTATGCTTAGATGACATAAAAGAATGGAGAGGATCTCAAGTAGAGGGAATCATTGTACCTCAAGCTTGATTAGAGTAGAAGAGATAGGGCTATCGCTTCTTCATATCGGCTTCGGCTTCCCAAATAGCACTACTTCCTTATTGATTCCTCCAAAGGCATTTGATTGATGCTATGTCCTTATTTCTCAACCTCTTTACTTGTCTATCCAAGATTTCCACAGGAACTTCCTCAAAGGTCAAATTCTCTTCAATAGTCACCAATTCTATAGGCCCAATAGAATTTGGGTCTCCGACACACTTCCTCAACATAGGGCCATCGTAGACCAGATGACTGCCGGTCTCCATGGGAAAGTCTAACTCATATGAAACTTTACCATCACGTCTCAAGATGCGGTAAGGCCCTACATACCTAGGGCTTAAATTCCCTTTCTTGGCAAATTGCACAACACCCTTCATGGGCGAAACCATCAAGTACACCGGATCATCAAATCTAAATTCAAGGTCTCTTGCTAGAGTAGACTATACTTTACCTTACGGTAGCGTTCCTATTTGGGCAAATGCTTTAACATGAAATCTTATAGAAACCTTCCCATTTTGCCATATGTTTTATTTATGTGGATCCACTAACATAATATCATATAGGCACATAATCTTCATCCTTATGGTGGCATATAGTTATGCGAGAGCCAGGCTTTACATTAAGGATCCCTTACGTTGAGTTCCCACCCCCAATCATATTTGGTGCTAAGTCATATCCTAAGAAATACATATATTATGCATATACATAGCTTTTAACATAGTTCATAATTCATTAAAGTCATACTTTCCTAGTTCATAAATAGTCCTCATAACTTTCATGGATACAATATGTCATTAAAAAAGTTCATCTACTTTTCTTTCATCATAGTGTGATTAGACATTCCCATCTTACATCATCATAGACATTTGGGCTTTCATCATTCTCTTTAACATAGCATCATCATTGCTTTCATAACATCATCATTGTCATAAAATATGATTTTCCATACTTGAGCTCATAATCATGAAAATCAATAGATTTATCATAAGATACTAGGGCTAAGTGTGGCTTCATGAACAATTGAGTTAAAACCATGCAATTGTGTCACGGCTCGGCGAATGGGAACTTGAGAGTTCCCAAATAAGCCTCAAAGTACCCATATTCACAACATCAATTCGGGAGCGTGTACGAAGAGTAAACACATAGTTCTAAGGGATGGAAAAGTAGGCCTCACGCTATGGAGATGTCATAGGAAATGGGATTAACATGGGTTTACATAACACGTAACACATAAAGACTAAGGGGAGGGTTAGTATGACTCACTTTATGGGTGAAATTCGGGACTTAAGATCTTTCACATCATAACATAAAATACATCATAATACTCATAACCAATCCACATAACGCTATCCAATAGATAGCCATATCTATAATCATTATCTCCGAATATAACAGTCAACATATAAACATAAAAGAATCTACAAGATGTCCAATAATACCTCTAGTCATAAGATAGGACGGAGGCCAAGACATGTACCTAGCTAACCCTCAAGTAAATAACATAAACGAAAGCACCATACGTAGAGGAATAGTGACTTGTCCATGATAGATAAGACTCACCACAACAAGCAATCTCAAGATCCATGCTAACCATCGTACGGTGGATGAAGGTAGTCCTCGGTCCCCACATGGTTAGATCATGTAGTTAAAAATATGCTTTAGTACATTTGAATGTACTAAGTATGTGAGCCTTAAATATTTATGGCGTATCAATCTGCATTCAATGTTAGATGACAAGTGCACATAATATAGAAAGAGATATATATAACAAGAGATATAATATACAATATGCCATAAAATCAATCATGCATGAAATACAATATTGCTCATATATAGTGGGGATGTGACCATGACCATCATATCAAACTCATGCGAGCTATTACATGAATTCGTTCGATGTATACCTCCCATCGGTAGAAGAAGATTACTTATGAAGTGTAATCTACATCACACCTTACAATCACATCTTTTCGGTGTGATGGACAACTTCCTACCGTTTAGATCTTTTCAGAAGGATTTCCATATAAAAACATATCATATCATATCATATCAAAATATGTAACCATTCCTTATAACCTAGTCTTTTTGGTGATGGCTACCATATACCTATTCTAGCACACAGTTCAAGTAAAGGGAGAGAACCCTTAGGGATAGCCCTTATTCCCCTAATCCATTCAAATCTAGGTCAAACATCCTACAAGAATACTTATACATATACGTGCTTTGAAAAGAGGAAATAGAAATTTCAAATCATTTCATTGCACATTTGGGCTCAAAGTCCAAACACATTTCTTAATCATTCAAACATGGGCTCAAAATTCAAATCATAGTTCATAATCATGAATCTCATGCATAATAGGAATAGCTCATTCACTTAACAATATGGTGAAAGCACCCAAAATGCTCAAAGAGTTATATCATAGACATTTATGTGATCACATTCTGGTCATAACCATACTTTTATCAAAATCATATACATAAACATAATTAAGATTAACCCACGTCATAATTTACATAAAATCCAATGCTCATGAATACATATGCCATGAATGATATGTGCATAGCAATGGGTAATACATATTTAATCTAAAATCAACAATATAATATGAAATTCAAGTAAACCCATAAGTAAAATCCACATTCAAATCATAATATTGATTACCCATGTGTAGATCAAACTTTAAAGGGACAATGCATATTCAAACATTCATGTAATACTTTAATTCAACATATTAGGGCTTAAATTAACTTAAAATCATTAATAAAGCATTTCCCACACTTTAATTAAAATTTAATAATCAATAATTCTTAAAACCCATATTTAAAGTATTCGAAATTCCATGAAATTCAAGTGAAAAGAGTTTGGGTCTTCTTGGTTGAAAGGGACAAAGAATCACACATACCTTTACTAATGAAGAATATTCAAGAAGAAATTTGAAGAAGAAAGAGTTTTCCCTTGATTCCCAAGCTTAGTTATCATAAGATTCCTTTGAGAGGGTTATTAAGAATGACATGAGAGAATTCTAACTGTAAGAATGAATTTGAATGAGAGGAACAAAATATATATCAGTTGAATGTCGTTAGGTAGCACAGAAAGTCACAAGACCCTTAAGATAAACTATAATTACGAAAATGCCATTAATAAATTAAGTAGAAAAATTGAAGTTAAGGTCTCAGAGAGGGGGGATATGGTCCGGAAGGCACCATACAAACCGTTCACTTTCTCGTGGTCCAACACTTACTTGGCGAAGGTCCAAAATGGTAACCATATTTAGAAAACTTCAACGTAAGCAACCTGACATGGAAGGTAGTTCGAACCATACCAAGCCATACAGTCCGTGTACTCCTCCGCACCACTTCACTTATGAAATCTTCTTTACGATGAAGTTCCGTGACAATGATCCAATAATTAGAAAAATTTCACTCGACACCCATATGGAAGGGCCTCACTGACCGTGAAGCACCACTGTCCGTGAGAGGGGCCGTACCACTTGCCCTAGCTCCAAATCATTGAAATCTCAAGCCCAAGGCTACCATACGGTCCACTAACATGGTCCGTATGGCCTCACATGGCCCATGTGGTGTTCAAGTATGGTATGCCTTAGTCCCGAACTCCACATTAAGGCCCTCAGACCCCACATAAGGACAAGGGCCACTTTAAGAAGGCTCTACACGGTCCGTATTGCACCACACAGACTGTTAAGGCTTCCATGAAGTGTCACCTTGGTCCAAAACTTTTTCAAAACTAAATTTTCAAGCTCTTATGAAGTCGTACAAAGGCTCGATCCTTACATCATCACCTCTTGGGAACCTTCACCCTCGAATGTTATAGAACAAGGCTGGAAAGACTTGACTTAGAATATGAAACATCAAAATATAAGACCTAATGCATATTTCATCATTTGAAAATCATAGATTTATTAAAACTTATATCAAGACATATTCAAATCATTCAAAACATCTAAAATCATTTCATTCACATGTATGCATGTCATATAATGAAACATAAGAGTGAAATACTTAAGACCACTTGGAAAATGAATCGAATACCTTAGGCTTGAGTAGATTTGAAAAGATGGGGATATTGTTTCATCATATCCAACTCTGCCTACCGTGTAGCACTCTCCACATGTTGATTGCTCTAAAGCACCATAACCAAAGCCACATCGTTGTAACGAAGACACTTCACTTGTCTATCAAAAATTTCAACCGAAACTTCCTCATAAGACAAATTCTCCTCAACCTCAATGCCCTCCAAAGGCACAATAGCACTAGGATCACTAACCAACTTCCCCAACATAGACACATGAAAGATTGGTTGAATAGATCTCAAATTCGGAGGCAAATCCAACCTATAAGCCACATTCCCGATTCACTCAACAATTTCACAAGGACCTATATGTCGGGGGCTCTACTTTCCCTTCTTTCGAAAACACATTACACCTTTCATAGTTGAGACATTAACATACACCCAATCACTAACATGAAACTCAAGGTTCCTCTTCCTAACACCCGAATAGGACTTTTGGTGACTTTAGGCCATCTTCAACCTCTCTCTAATAAACTTCACCTGCTCCATAGCCTCCAACACCAAATACGGGCCAATAAGCCGTCTCTCCTAACTCAAATCACCCCACAGGAGATCTATATATCCTACCACACAAAGCCTCAAAAGGTGCCATACCAATGCTAACATGAAAGCTATTATTATAAAAAAATACAATGAGTGGAAAATGATCATCCAAATTACATTTGAATTCCAACACACAATCCCTCAACGTGTCCTCCAATGTTTGAATTGTCCTCTCCACTTGCCAATCAGTTTGAGGATTGAAGGTTGTATTCAAATTCACCTTAGTATCAGGTCCTCTTTGACATGAACTCCAAAGATGAGAGGTAAATTGGGTGCCACTATCTGATATGGTAGACCTAGGCGCACCATGCCACCTCACCAACTCTAAGATGTACAAACTTGCATAATCTTCGGCGCTAAAGGTAGTCTTGACCGGTAGGAAATGAACCAACTTAGTCATCCGATCAACAATAACCCAAATTTAGTCAAATTGCCTTCGTGTCCGAGGCAAACCAACCACAAAATCCATGTTCATATCTTCCCACATCCAAGTAGGAATTTTAATATCTTGAGTCAACCCACCAGGCATTTGGTGCTCTACCTTCACTTGTTGACAATTAGGGAATTTAGATACAACTTTAGTTATATCATTCTTCATACCATGCCACCAATACACTTCCCTCAAATCTCGATACATTTGAGTATATCTTTGGTAAATAGAGTAATGAGAGTTATGGGCTTCACTCCTGATCACCCTCCTAAGATCAACCACATTCAGAAAACATAACCGATCTAATTACCGAAGCACACCATATCCCCCTTGGGAGAAGACTTCTATCTTCATTTCGTCAACCAACTTCTTCAACTCAACCAATTATGGATCTATATCTTTCTTAGCCTTAACATCAACAACCACAGATGATTCGGCCCCATTTTGAACATTAACACCACCATAATTGGTGTGGGGCAACCTAACAGACAACATAGTCAAAGGGTGAACATCCCTTGCAAACTCCTTCTTCCCCTCATCAACATGAGGTGCACTTCCCATAGATAGCCAACTAAGCGCATCAACTACAACATTTGCCTTGTCAGGGTGATATTGTATACTCATGTCATAGTCCTTAAAGAGTTCCAACCACATCTTTTGCCTCAAGTGAAGGTCGCTTTGAGTGAACACATATTGCAAACTCTTTTGATCGATGAAAACATCAACATGCACCTCATATAAATAGTGTCTCCAATTCTTCAAGGCAAACACCACCACTGCCAACTCAATGTCATGAGTCAGCTAATTACGCTCATGCACCTTCAATTGCCTGGATGCATAAGCTATAACTTTATCATATTGCATAAGCACACAACCCAACCAAATTCGAGAAGCATCAGAATACACCACAAACCCATCTGAGCCATCTGGTAGAGTCAAAATAAGAGCCGATGTAAACCGATCCTTTAAGGTTTGAAAGCGCTTCTCACATTCATCCAACCATACAAACTTGCCCTTCTTTTGGGTCAAATAGGCAATGGAGATGCAATAGATGAGAAACATTCAACAAAACTCCTATAATAACCAGCTAACCCAAGAAAGCTCTGAATGTCTAAAGGAGTCAATGATATAGGATGATTCTTCATGGCCTCATTCTTCTTCGGGTCTACCTTAATACCATCACCAAATCCCACATGAACAAGAAAAGCCACCTTAGCCTACCAAAACTCACATATCCTAAACTTAGCATACAACTTCTTCTCCCTTAAGGTCTAAAGAACCTACCTCAAATGATCCATATGCTCCCGCTCACTTCGGGAATAAATAAGGATATCATCGATGAAGACAACGACAAAACTATCAAGAATGGATTGAACACCCGATTTATAAGATCCATGAACTCAGCCGAAGTGTTAGTCAATCCAAATGACATCACCACAAATTCAAAATGCCCATACCATGTCTTGAATGTCATCTTGGAAAGTCTCACTTCCTAACCTTCATCTGATGATAACCAAAACGGAGGTCAATCTTTGAGAAATGGGCATCCCTTTGAAGTTGATCAAATCAGTCGTCAATTCTTGGCAATACATACTTATTCTTGATGGTCACTTTATTCAATTGCCTATAATCAATGCACATCCAAAGGGATCCATCTTTCTTTTTTACAAATAACACTAGGGCACCCCATGGGGATATACTTGGCCAAATAAAGACCTTCTCCAATAAATCCTTCAACTGATCCTTCAAATCGGCCTTCTCATAAGCAGGAAAAGAAATAGGTTGAGTATTCGGGAGAAGATCTATGCAAAAGTCTACTTCCCTTTCGGGATGAATACTAGATAACTCTTCAAGAAACACATCAAGATTCTCATTCACCACTTGTACTAATTCAAGAATAGGCGACTCGAAATCCACATCTTTGACCCTCACAATATGATAAATACACCCCTTGGAAATCATTTTGCAGGCCTTAAGGTAGGAAATAAATCGACCTTTAATAGCGGAGTCACTACCCTTCCATTCAAGAATGGGCTCATCAGAAATTTAGAACTTGACTTTTTGGGTTCTACGATATATAAAGGCATATAAAGCATGCAACAAATCTATTCCGAGAACCACATCGAAATTGAATATCTCATGTTCCACAAGATCACACAAGAAGATTTCATGCAACGCGGAAATATGACAACCTCGATAAACCCTATGAGCAACAATAGATTCACCCACGGGAGTATAAACTGAAAAAGGCCCTCTTAGGATTTCAGTTCTCAAACCAAACTTAATAGCTAATAGAGAAGCCACAAAAGATAAATTGGCACCCGGATCAAGCAAAGCGTAAGCATCAAAATTAAAAACTTTTAACATACCAGTCACAACATTTGGAGCCTTCTCAACCTCCTGGTGAGACGCAAATCATAAAACCTGTTGTTTCTTTGAGAAACACCTTGTGGAGATATTTGATGGCCTTGACCACCTTGAGCTAGTTGACCTTGACCTATTTGAGAATTCTAAGGACAATCAACAACCTTGTTGTTCTTATCACCACACCCAAAGAATGCACCCAACTCTCTCCAACAAGCACACTAGTGATTCCTCCCACACTTGTCATAACGTGGAAACAATGGCTTACCACCAACTAGAGCCTTGGAAGGCGGCACCCTAGCATTAGCAACCCGAGAGTTAGAACTTTGGCACTGTTGGAAGCGACCATAGCCACCAACTTTGGAGTTGGAGAAACCACCATCATAATGGGTGCTGTTAGGATCATGCACTCTCTTCTCTTTGAGCTTTTCTTCTTTAATCTGTTCTGTATATACTATGAGCCTGGAGATGTCCATATCCCAAATAAGCATAGCCGTATAACATTCTTTCACAACTAAGTCAAAGATACCAGAGATAAACTTTTTCATTCTTGGACGGGGATCGGCCACAAGCATGGGGCCATACTTGAAAAGATTTGTGAACTTGAGAGCATCTTCCCTCACACTCATACTACCCTGTTTGAGTTTGATAAACACCATCATCTTGGATTGCCTAAGCTCAAGTTGGAAGAAATTATCCAAAAATGCAAACTTGAACTCTTCCCAATTAACAACATTACCACAAACCCTCTCCACTTACCATTGAGTATACCACACTTGAGCCACATCCTTTAATTGATATGCAGCCAACTCAGCACTCTCCTGAGAAGTGACTCCCATAACAGTTAACACCTTAGTGAGCTTGTCAATAAATTCTTGAGCATCCTCATCAGCCTTTGACCTGTAGAACTCCATGGGATTCATTCGGGTGAAATCTCTCGCCCTAGAAGCTGGAGTGGTATCCCAAAGAAGATTAGCCTTCCTAGTCTGAGAAGTCATCACTTGTGCAAGCACTTCAAAGGTCATACAGAATTCACCATTAGAGTTAGGCTCTTCTATAGGCCATTCAGGAACATGGTCCTCGCCAGCCGTGACCAGTCTTGGTAGGGAAGCTCTTCGTAAAGACATCTTCTTTAAGGTTGGAAGGACATCATCAGGGTTAGAAATGCTAAATACATAGTCTAAAGCATGACATAAGACATAAAGAAGTGAGGCAATTCCTATAACGCCATCATAGCCTCCCACTCATAAGTATGGTGTACTTCACACCCATGAATAGGACTCTACTCAACGTGGCAAGTTGTACTCTCAAGATAATTTATAAACCTATTGCTCTGATACCAAGATTGCCATGACCCGGACCTAGGGTCTAGGAGTGATATGCCCGAGAGTTCCCAAACAAGCCTCAAAGTATCCCTATTCACATTATCGGTTCAAAAGTGTTTGCAAATAGTAAACACATAGTTCTACGGGAAAGTAGGACTAATGTTATGGGATGACATAGGTAATAGGATTAAAATGAATTCACATAACACGTAGCACATAAAGTCTAAGGGGCGGGTAAGTATGACTCACTCTATGGGGGCAATTCAGGACTTAGGATCTTTCACATCATAACATAAAATAAATCATAGTACTCTTAACCAATCCACATAACGATATCCAATAGATAGACATGTCTATAATCATAATCTCCAAATACAACACTTAGAATATAAAGATAAAAGAGTCTACAAGATGTCAGAAAATACCTCTAGTCATAAGATAGGACAGGGGCGAAGACATATCCCGGGCCTCAAGTAAATAACATAAACAAAAGCATAATGGGTAGAGGAATATTGTCTTGCCTTTGGAAAGTAGGACTCACCACAACAAGCAATCGCAAGATCTAAGCTAACCGTCGTACGATGTATGAAGGTAGTCCTTAGTCCCTACATGGTTATATTTTTTAGGCAAAAGTATGGTTTAGTACCTTAGGGTGTTAAGTATGCGGGAATGCAATGCATACGACTTGTCAACCTGCATTCAATGTTAGATGACAAGTTCACATGATATAGAAAAGAGATATATATATATATATAACAAGAGATATAGTATTCAATATGCTATGAAAGCAATGATGCATGAAATGCCATAATGCTCATATATAGTGGGAATGTGACCATGACCATCATATCAAACTCATGCGAGCTACAATATGAATTCATCTGAATATAGACTTCCCATCGGTAGAAGAAGATTACTTACCAAGTGTAATCTACTTTACACCTTACCATCACATCTTTTCAGTGGGATGGACAACTTCCTCATGATCATATCTTTTCCGAAGGATTTCCATATCAAAACATATCATATCATATCATATCAAAATGTGTAACCATTTTCGACCTAGTATTTTTGGTAATGGATACCATATATAATGGAAAAAAGTTCAAGGAAATGGAGAGGGCCCTTAGGGATAGCCCTTACACACCCATCCATTCGATGCTAGGTGAAACATCCCATAAGAATATTTATACATATATGTGCTTTCAAAAAAGGTAATAGTCCTTTCAAATCATTTAATTGCACATTTGGGCTCAAAGGTCAAAAACATTTCATAATCATTCATACTTGGGCTCAAAAGCAAAATTATAGTTCATAATCATGATTCTTATGCAATGGAATAGGTCATTCGCATAACAATATGGTGCAAGCATACAAAATGCTCAAAGAGCCATATCATAGACATTTATGTTGTCATATTCTTGTCATAACCATACTTTTATCAAAAGCATGTACATAAACATAACTGGCTTAACCCACTTCATAATTTTCATAAAATCCAATGCTCATGAATGATATGTGAATAGAAATGAGTAATATAAATTCAATCTAAAATCAAAATATAATATGAAATTCAAATAAACCCATAAATAAAATCCACATTCAAAATCATAATATTGGCTACCGATGCTTAGATCAAACTTTTAAGGGACAATGCATATTCAAATATTCACAATAATAATGTAATTAAACATATTAGAACTTAAATCAACTTAAAATCAAGATGAAAGCATAGCCCACACTTTAATTAAAGTTTAATAAACATTAATTCTTAAAACCCATATTCAAAGCAATCAAAATTCTAAGAAATTCAAGTGAAAAGAGTTTGGGTCTTCTTGGTTTAAAGGGACCAAGAATCACTCCCACATACCTTAGCTAATAAAATGATTCAAGAAGAAATTTGAAGAAGAAAGAGCCTTCCCTTGATTCCTAAGCTTAGTTTTCACAAGAGTCCTTTGAGAGAGTTCTTAAGAGTAAATTGAGAGAATTCTAAGTGCAAGAGTTAATTTGAATGAGAAAATAAAGTATAGGTCATTTGAATGTCTTTAGGTAGCATAAAAAGTCACAAGAGACCCTTAGGATAAACTATGATTATGAAAATGAAAATAATGAAACAAGTAGATAAATTGAAGTTACAGCCTTAAGGAGGGGGTTATGGTCCGTGAGGCACCATACGGACCGTACATTTGCCCTTGGTCAAACAATTACAAAAGTCTCACTTGACGAAGGTACGAATTGATAATCCCATACTTAGAAAAATTTAACTTAGGCAACCCCACATGAAAGGTGGTATGGATCGTACTAAGCCATACGGTCCATGTACTCCTCCGTACCACTTCACATTGGAAAACTTCATAATGACAAATTTCTAAGGTGGTGATCCAATACTTAGAAAAATTTCATTCCAACACCCAACACGAAAGGGCCTCACGGACTGTGAAGCACCAAACGGTCTATGAGAGGGCTCGTACCACTTGCCTTGGCTCCAAAACTGCGAAATACCAAGCTTAAAGCTACCATACAGTCCACCACATAGTCCGTAAGGCTTCACATGGACCATGTGGGGTCCAAGTGTTGCATGTTGTGGTCCCAAAGTCCACATTAAGGTTCTCACACCGCATACAAGGCCAAGGGCCACTTCAAAGAGGCTTCACATGGTCTATATAGAACCACTAGAATCATGAAGGCTTCCATGAAGCGCCACCTTGATCCAAAACTTTTCTGGACCAAATTTCCAAGAACAACTAAAGTCGTACAAAGTTTGCGTTCTTACAAATTGAGTAGGATTAATAGAGAAAATATGCAATTAAAATCAAATTGCATCATCGATATAGGAACCCACATCAAGTCATTTAAGCCTTAATCATGCATACTTTGAAATCACACACTTTTACTTACAAATTATGTAGATCATGTAATTCATCATTATTCATGCATAATTAGTCGAATAATCATACAGGAATAATAATCCATGCATAAACAATCGTAACCTAAAAGCCCATAAAAATTCATCATAAAATTTTGATAAAAAGAATGTTTTGGATTGGGGTGCATGGATGAATCTAATCCATGAAAGAAGCCCTACATATCTCAAGTAGAATCCTTAGAATAGAAGAATAAAATATGGAAATGCTCAATCAAACCTTCAAGATTTAGCATCAATGGAACCCTTGACTTAGAGAGAGAAATATTGAGAACCCTTAAGAGAAATTTGAGAATTAAAAGCTTTGAATGAGTTAGGAATATGGTTTTATAGAGGTTAGGTTGGTTAAGTAAGTTTGGGTAGTTAAAATGATTTAGTTTAGGTCTTAAACAAATTAGAAATGTCAAAAACACCCTTTATTAAAAACTACCGGAGTTGTCCACGAAACCTCTCTAATGGGTCGTGGATGCACCTACGGTCCTTACCTTGCCTCGTGAAAGTAGGTGTCATAAACGTTCAGCTACTAGAATTGTAGCTTTTAGGACATGAACATGCAGCACGACCTGTCTATCCACTTATAGACCATAATTCCTACTGTAGGGCGATTCCAGACTTGGAGAAATTTTGGATTCCTCATGGATTCTTCCTATAATACCTGTTGATAAGCCATGATTTCTTATACAGTATGTCTGATATCACGTAAGTCAATTCCTAGAAATTTCTCAATTTCCCAATTTTCCTGGTAACTTTCCATCAACCTTCCTACGACCAGTGGATGTTTCTACGGGCCGTAAACTATCTTGTAGAGTCCAACCATCAGCAAAATTCCCGTCTTTCAATTTTTCCTGTCCTAAAACATGAGGGGCATTACAAATATTCTCTGTAGTCTATTCTCACTCTCTATCTATGTCTAAAACATACTATGAATGCTATGTATATTGTCCTTTCCCAAAATGTTTAAGTAGTCTGTGCAAAATAAATGGAAGTTTGTGCACCGAGTATCCATTTGATGGTCATGGTCGGCCATTGTCGAGCATTTCAGCGATGCACTGAATGTGTACTTGACCGCCTTCCTCTGCATCTCTTAAAGTCTTGAATCTTTGCATGATTGGGCGATATCTCTATACTTCTCCCATCATGTGCAGTGATCTGTCGAACTTCTCCCTGCTTTACCCTTCTGTCATGAAATTGGGGTCCTGAGTACTGGTACATTAGATGATCTCCTTGGCTATTTTGCAATATGCCAAATGTGTTGGCGATGGAAATTCTAGTTTTCTTTCAAGAATTGACTAGGGGCTTGGTTGAAGCAATGTTAGGCGGTCTCATTGAGTCTTCGACATTCCGTCGAATATGTTGGCGAAACTAATTTTGTCTTCCTTTTTTATGCTTTTTCCCCTTTTCCTATATTTGTTGAGCACAATTCCACTTGTGGACTTTTAGCTCGATTCTGTCATAACACATGCATATTAGTTAGTATTTGGAGCATAGTAGCATACTGAGGACAACATTTCTTCATATTCTAAGAAAAAAATGAGTCCAAGATATAGACTCATCAACACACCAAACTTATGACTTTCTTTCCCTCAAGCCAATCAAACGTCAATTATCAAATTCAAAGCTTGTAATTAGGGATAGAGAGAGCAACACATGCAATTAAACCTTTGTCATCCATTCTCAAAATTTCTTCAAACCACTTATGTTATTTTAAATCCTCAAGAGTTACTAAGGAGTACTCAAAGCACGGCTACACTCATAATTGTTCATGCAACTGCTAATTACTGCCTGAAAGCATCACCAATTGCCCTCATGCCAAAGAGGATCTTATACAGACAATATTAGAATAAAGTTTCCAAGGACCTTTTCAACACTCACTCTCCCAATTGAGAAATGACATGTTTCAATCATAGGCTTGCCCTTATTCTCAATCGAAGTTCCTTCGTTTTCATCCGGACTAGTATCCCAAAGGACTTTATTCAGGCTGTAATGTAGCGTTATGGTTGGGTAGGATTGTATACGGATAGTAGTAGCTCATCCCTCCTTGAACTCTACACATACTTTTCATGCTCATGAATCTTTTTGGTCCTCATTCTTTTTCTTCTCCTATTGACACCTTTTTGCTTTTGATGTTTCATCCTAGCTGTCTTCCCTTTTTCCATAATCATTTAAGATTTTGGAGGGTCCACTTTTCAAATCATCCTTTTTTTACTTTTTGAATCTTTTTCTTCTTCTTATCATTTTAAGGACTCCTCTCCTTTCTTTCTTTTTATTTTTCTTTCCTCAACTTTTACATGGGAGACACCCCCTTCTTCTACCAACACCTCGAACGTTGGCCTTTGGCCATCACTTTGCTTGCTTAAGCTCAAGGAGGGTTTGGTAAGGAACAAGAAGGAATTGTCTTTCACAAATAAATGTCAATAGTACATGGCTACCAAAGAAAGGATCAAGCCTCAAAAGGGTTTCACTAAGGAATCAATTCAATGTTATTGGAGGCTTATATGATAAAGGTGGACTCAAATGGAACCAAAGAAGTCCTAAGGTCCTTTCCTAATCCATAATCAACTAAATCATTCCTTACAACAAACCGGGCAAGTAATAGTTGTTGCAAAACGAGCCTTTCAAAAATATCCTTACAGGTAAAGGCAAAATGGATTCACATTCAGACAGTGGAAACACACTCACAACCTACGATGATCGCATATCCAAGCTCAATACTCACATAGTCAACTCAAGATGCACCAAATCCGTTCATGGATTGATTGTTCAAGAGAAGGACTAATTAGTAAAATAGTGCATACTCCTCGTCCATGAAAACATCTGAATCAAAGATATGGGCTATCAATTTTCAGATTGCCAAGGACTAGGGACATGATATTTGCATCTGAACGACTTTTCACATATGCATGGGGTTCGCCACAAATTAAAGATAACATTCACAATTATTCATCAATTCAACTCAAAAAGAAAATTAAAATGGAAAAATAAATACTAATCTACTACAACCAAGAAGGAAATAACATTTACAAACTCAAAGTGTGGGACTAATTTAATTACACTTCAATCATAGAAAACTAATTGTCCCAAATCGACGGGCAATACAGATGCTCACCCCCTCCTAAAAAGAGACATTGCCCTCAATTTAGAGGAACAATCAATAATAAATACAATAAAAGTGAGTTTAAGACTGATACACTCACTCTTGTACTAAAGTTGGGACTTAATGGAGCTTAGCTGCACCGGGTTACCCCAGATCTTTTGGTACTGTTGTAGGGATTGCTCTATGTGTCCTAGCGAACTTTCTTTCATTGCTTTCTTTGTTCTTTGCCCTCTTGGATTCAATTTGGTTAGACAAGGTCTTCACTCTATCCCTCTCTTCCTTGACTTTGCGAGGATCCTCCATGGCCCCATGCTTGTTCTTGAAAACATTACCCTTAACCTTCTTATGCAGGTGAGGATATATGTTTTGCTTTGAGTTGGCCATGAAGATTTTATTTCTTGGTGGCCATGTAAGGCTATAGGCCACCTTTCTCACTCACTCAAGGAACTCAAAAGGGTCAATATACCTAGGTCAAGGATTCCCATTTTCTTCCCAAATCATATCACACCCTTCATCGGTTATAACTGCCTCTGACTTGTCAAGCAAGACTAGCACAAAGGTATTAGAAAAAGTCAATAAAAAGATCTCAGAAAATATTTTTGGGATAGGGGTCATTTTTCCTTCCATTATACAAGTTCGGCAGATCGTCAAATTAATTGGCGGTCAAAATTACCGTCGCTGAATTTAGCAGCAAGTAGAGTTCAAGAGAGTTGCCACATTCGGTGACACATGAGATTGATCGATGATCCACCGAATAAATTCAACAGTCAAATAGACCATTACCTAATGTAATAAAAACAAAATTCAAGGCATGTAAATGTAGGCGACATGTGTGACTTTTAGGCATATCATCGAGTCAGCTTCGGTAGTCAAATTGGCCATTGCTGACTCTACTTGGTAGACTAAAATTTCAAAACTCCTCATACATTTTCCAAGTCTACATCAACAAAATAAAAGGAATTTCACAACATAATCCTAATCTAAAGCTATTAATCATAACAATTGTATGATTTTGGTTAAACCACGACTTACTCTTAAGAATAACGTTACCCAATCTATCATTAGTCAAGTTAAAGTTGCTCAACCAAAATCATGGGTTGCTCAGACTTCACCCAAAGATACACGAATCAAGCAAGTTAAGGAAGGCATTCTGACTAGAAATAATACATTTTTTGTTCGAAAAGTGCAATATTTGATATCGCCCAAGCTACACCTCTTTTTTAGGCTAAAGAAATCGTTGTCAAGATATATAACCTAACCGAGGTTAGAGTCAATCCCAATGAGAATATGGTAGAATTAGAAGAATTCAAGGCCATTTGGGTTGCTTAACCAACTTATCTACCCAAGATGGGGGGGGGGGGGTTGTAACAACTATGTAGAGTAATCCTAGTTTAAGACAAGTGTTAAATCAGTACGAAGAGTAACCAGGGTATTGTGTTCCCCAAGATTTCCTAACTTGGTATTACCAGATAATCAAATTCTTTTCCAATGTGTGGCCTGCAGAAAAGTAAGTTAAGTTCACCAAACCCTTTGCCCATGCAAGAGGAGAATTTCACTGCGTGATTTAGTCCATCCCGACAGTGTGACATTACTAACTCTTACCTATTGTTCCAGTACAACTCCCCTTGGCCCAGTTTTGTTGATTAGACGAGAAACATCGATCAAATCCTGCTAATTAATCTCTTTTCCTATTCATTACTACCTTGATCTAGCCAGTAACATGAGGCGAGTTCTAACAGTTGCCACCGTTAAAAAGTATTCAAACCAAAGAGAATTAATAAATACATGCATGCACACTTTTAAAGAATTATGAAATTATCTAGTTTAACCTTGTTAGTTCTTTCTGGTTCCCTAGTTGTGGATTTAGCTACTCATGATCAATATAGATGAAAGAATCATGAATTTGAATATAATAATTGAGCACTTAGACAAGAGAATTAAGCACAAGAAATCCAAGCAATTCATCAAGAATCACAAGGTTGAAATTAAGGACAAAATAAAATTTTACAAGTGTTTTTTCTACTCTCTCACGTTCCTCTACTATTATCATGTTGTTCTCTAACGTTACTTATGAGAAATAAGCTAAAAACCTATTTATAATGTTCAAAATACAAAACCAAAATGGATTAACGAACTTGGTCAACAAACTCTACGACTACTTTAACGGACCGTATCATATTTTACGTCCCTTAATCGAGCTTTCGTGGATTGCTTCTTCCAATCTGGGGTTGACTTCTATGATACCCTTCTATGGCCTGTATAACGTTCTGCAGCCCGTATGGGGTTTCGTCTGATGACGTTTCAGCAACTCCCCACTGTCTGATCCTTAGAGCACGTCACCAAGTCTACAGCTCGAAAAATCTTCTATAGCTTGTCTGCATGATCGTAAATTTAACTTCAGAAAATTACCCCTCACCAAAATTGCACACCAAACTAAATATATGGCCCATTGAATTCTCTATGGCCTATAAAAGTCTCGTCAAATGCCCGCTTCAACAAATTCTGCACACATAGCCCAAAAATTTTGCCAACCCGGTAATCTTGCGAAACAAAAATAAAAACACATCAAAATTACTAACATCGCTTCGAGAACACACAAAATTCCATTTTTTTAATTATCAAAAGTGTTGTATTTTGATAGCAAATCAACACCCTCAACTTAAAAGAGTTCCTGTTTTCAAGCGACAAATTCAATCTACATAAGCATCATAGTAACACACATACCTCATTCTAATGGCATACATCACATCTAACTCAAGCACAGATACCCATACCACTTTAAAAACACATCAGATAGCTAACACACAAACCAATACAGATCAACGTATGTGACTGTACAACTTACGATAAGCAAGGTAATTATGAATAAACAACAATAACTGGGTTAGGCTAATGTCAACAATGCATTGCAAGTGCCCTCACAGAAAGAAGTTCCATATCTCTCTCATAATGATATTTTTAGATTCGATGCTTGGGACTATGCAAAATCACTCACTCTCCTGAAAGACATTCAAATACTATACTCAATACCATATGCTTTCCCCGATACTCATGATTATGACCTTCGACTACTTGGACTAGGATAACTTTAGGACTTTACTGGCTTGTAACATACGCTCAGAGGGGTTTGGTATGATGTTTTTGGAACATAGTGACTAAAGGCCTTCCTAAACGCTATGTTTTTCTACACTTTTGCCCTACCAACACTGTTATTTTTCACCTCATTCTCCCTTTCTCCTATTTCAAGATTTTCTGGGTACGTTATTCTCATTTTTAAGCTTTTGGGCTGTTATTGTCACATCATGTTTTTAGCTCATTGCTTAAGCATCACTCATTTTTCTTGCACCCAACACACATTTTTATCTCCTTTTCCCCGTGTCACTAGTTTTCCCCCTCATTTTTTGTTTACCCTTACACCATCCAATCTCAATTTAGGCTTTAGGACTGAGTTAAGGTGCAAAATATCCAACCTAGGAACCAGGGACACTTTTTGTAGCCACCTTCAATATAGGCTTCTTGCCTCCTTCATGGTTCACAATGATCAAGGAAGGACCAAGGCCAATTTGAGGATTTTACATCTAATAACGCTAGGTAACTTAAGTTTTTACAAAGAAACGGTACATGTTGGCTCAAACGTTAGGATAAAGGGATATTTCATACATTTTGTTGGTCATTTAGGCTAAATAGACTATTATGAAAAACGACCTAAGTTCCTTTTCGAACCAACTATCCTACAGTCTAAGACATAGTAACAGGGCAAATTCTGAATTGAAGCATAGTATATGCATTTAAAGAAGAATGTTCACACTCACATGGAACTTATTACACTATCAACAAGGACTCTTATCAACAAGGACTCTCATTTAATGCTCTTCATCTAAAGTTTATCCTCACTTATCATAACACGCACTGTCATCCGTTGCTATCAAGGCGAACTAACAAAATTTTGGTGGGTATGATTTTTTAGGTAAAATAAAAAAATAAACATATGCCATAGATATTAGTACTATATGGTACCAATACTACCTATACATCCTAAACATACCAGTTCAAGAGAAATTAAATACCCATAGGGAAAAAGTACAAAGTTAAGAAAATTCCTAGGATTCAAAATTTTGGATAGTTATAGGACAAGGTTACACAGAGTTCACAGAGGCCTATAATTACCCACACCCCATAAAAAAGAGGTACATTGTACTCAATGTATTACAAGAATCCAAAATAAAGCATAGGGATAAAAAAGAACATATTTGGGTGACTAAGCGGCGATCTACCTTGGGTTGCCTCGTAAGCAGCGCCTGATTTATCTTCGCGGTATAGCATAGATAACTTGGGTACTCAGACTTCATCAAGTATCCAAATGTCACTATTATTAACTGGTATAGAAGGATCAATGGTATTTTTACCACCACGAGTAGTGACCGCCATGCAGGGCTTGTCATTCTTTGGGTTCTGTAATGTGTTGCTTGGCAATGTACTTCTCGCAAGTTGGTTGAGTTGAGTTGATACTTGACCAAACTGTTGCTCTACCTGTTTGATAGCAAAAAAATAAGATTCGATCTTCTGATTTATGCTGGAGATGTCATACTTGATCCACCTCAAGGTCTCATCCTATGTGTCAGGCTTCTTCAATAGTTGGTTCAAAATGTCCTCAACCCTGGAACTACTAGCATCGGTATCATGATTGTGAGGTGGCACATAAGGACCATTTCTGTAGCTATCTCTGTGACCCCAATCTCCATCTCTGTCCTGGCCCCTATTCTTTTCGTAGTAACCTACATGGTTGAATCTGAAATCAACTAGTTCCTGAGTTTGCTCTATGAGTACTTCAATGTTGGTAATATTTTGAGCAAGCTCTTATATTATCTCTTCATTCATCCATGCTTGCTCCGGATTTGTACTGACAACGCACACACTCTTTGTGGAGGACCTATTCCTTAGCCCTCATGCGCGATTAGTCTTGGCCACCATTTCTAGCTGCTTAGAGATCCTTGCAAATGAATGATCCAAAAACATTCCCCCTACAATGGTATAGTACATGCTTGGCAATTTGTATCTAGGGCATGATAGAAGTTCTTCACCAAGGTATCATCAACAATTTTTTAGTCAGGGACACTTCTCAAGCACTTCATGAATAGCTCCCATGTAGTACTGATCGAGTCACCAGGAAGTTTCTCAAAGTGATTTATCTGATCTTTCAACTTGAGCTTCTTAGATCACGAGAAATACCTTTCTAGAAAGGCCTTCTACAACTTAGCCCAACTGGTGATCAAACTTTGTGGGAGCTTGGATAGCTATAGCGTTGTATTGCTTGTTAGAGATAATGGGAAGACACAAAGTCCCATAACAACCATAGACATTTTGTGTTCCTATTACACTCTTACAGACAAACACAACATTGTGTAGATGACCATAAGGATCCTCTAATGGTAAGCCCGCAAAAGACGCATGGTTATGCAATATCTGAAGAAACCTACTCAAAGCCATAAACTTTTTGTCATTCGGTAGTAGCGGTAACACAATGGCTTTAGTGACATCTGTAGCCATATTTAGATGGTATTGATTCAATTGATAAGCTTCATCATTGAAGTCTTGTGGCTGTGGATCAATTTCCTTAAGAGAAGGTGGGTTGTCATTATTTGCATTCTAATTTTCATTCTGGTTTTCATTCAGAGTTGTATTAGCCACATTGTTTGCATTATCTTGGGCCATCGTTCTTAGTATTCTTTGGATCTTTGGGTCAAATGGAGTCAAACGGATGCCTCGATTTCATGTATTGGGCATAAACTACACCTGTGCCCTAAAATAGAACAAAAATAACAAAAAACGTAAAATGAGGGAAATAAGGATCAATTCTTGAACTATTTGAATTAAAAAAGTCTACCCGTATTCCCCCATAACAGTGCCAAAATCTCGATGTCACCCAAGCTACACCTCATTTTCTAGGCTAAAGCGGTTGTTGTCAAGATACATAACCTAACCGAGATTAGAGTTGACCCCACAGGGAATATGGTAGACTTAATGGAATTCAAGGTAATTCGGGTTGATTATCTAACTTATCTACCTAAAAGGATGGGGGGGTTTGTAACAACTATGTGAAATAATCCTAAGCTAAGACAAGTGTTAAATAAGTATGAAGAGTAAGTAGGGTATTGTGTTCCCCATGATTCGCTAACTTGGTATAACAAATAATCAAATTCTTTTCTGGTGTGTCGCATGCAGAACAGTAAGTTAAGTTCACCAAACCCGTTGATCCAAGCGAGAGGCGAATTTCATCACGTGATTTTGTACATCCCCACAGTGTGACATTACTAACCCTTACCTGTTGTTCAGTACAACCTCCCCTTCTCCCAGTTTGGTTGATTAGACGAGAAACATCAATCGAATCCTATTAATTAATCTCTTTTCCTATTCATTACTACCTTTATCCAGTCAATATAACTTGGTGATTTCCAAAATTGGCTACCATTAAAAAATATTCAAACCGAAGAGAATTAATTAATACATATATGCACACTTTTCGACCATACATCATTTTTGATCTACATAAGCCAAAGCCCATAGCACTGGAGACGTCTCCGGCATAAATGCAAGGAAAGGATTATGAATTATCCGATTTTACCTTGTTAGTTCTTCAGGTTCCCACAACCCTAGTTGTAGATTTAGCTACTCATGATCAGTGTATATGCAAGAATCATGATTTTGAATAACATAATTGAGCACTTACACAAGAGAATTAAGCATAAACAATCAAAACTCTTCACGAATAATCACAAGGTTAAAATTAAAGATAAAATAAAGGTTTACGAGTGTTTTTACTACTCATGTTCCTTTACTGTTACATCACTATTCTCAAATGTTCATTATGGGAGATAACCTAAACAACCTATTTATAGTGTTTAAAATACAAAACCAAAATGGATTAGGAGAATTAGTATGACAGACTCTACGGGAGCTTCTACGGGACGTATAATATTTTACGGCCGTTGTTTGTCTTTCGTGGATTGCTTCTTCAAATCTGGGGCTGACTTCTATGACACCTTTCTACGACTTGTACAAAGTTCTACGTTGTAGGGGGTTTTGTCTGATGACTTTTCAACAATTCCCCACTGTTTGATCCTAAGGCACGACACCAAGTCTATGGCTCGTAAAATCTTTTATGGCTTGCCTACATGTTCATAAACATAACTTCAAAAAGTCACCCTTCACTAGAATTGCGCATAAAACCAGATCTACAACCCTTAGAATACTCTATTGCTTTTAGAGGTCTCGTGAAACCTGTGCTTCAGCAAATTCTGCACACTTAGCCCAAAAATTGTGCTAACCCTATAGTCCTGCAAAACAAACATAAAAACACATCAAATCTACTAACATCACTTCGAGAACACATAAAATTCCATGTTTTAAGCCATAATAAATAAACAATATGTATAATAATAATCAATGGATATAAACTCAATATGTCATGAATGACAAATGCTTAGTTGAACACGTATGAAGAATCATCAATTCACATCACATCATATACATAGTGGGAAGGGACCATAACCGACATGTAAGACCAAGTAAGCTACTACTTGGAATTCTGATGTTCACTCCATATCAAACAAGGAGTGAACTACTTTACCAAGGTAAACCAAACACTCAACTTACAGTATAGACTTTTTGGGAAGTGCCCATATGCCCTTTACCTTACGACATGACCTTTTCAGTAGGCATCATCAATCGTCTTTACTCTACGACATTGCCTTTTTTATAAATACAAGACCATATAGGGAATCAATAGCATAAAACTGTGGTGGAACATAGTTTAGGGACAATGGGAGACTATATATGTCTTCGCAGTACTAAGTCATTATCACACGCAATACTTGAAACATAGTTATAGTCATATTACTCATAGTCTCAAAACAACCTAATTTAGTTCTTCGAGTAGCTTATTAAGACAGCTTGTAACATAAAAAAGGGCTTTACATCATACTTTTCATTCATATCATGCTAATGAGCTCCTAACAAACTTAATGGCCCTCATAATAGTATCAACATGTATTACATACGTATTTTACCATAAGGCATTCATCATATAAGAGTCTTGACATGTATTCTTAATCAAATCATGGTGGGTACATACACATAATCTTAAAACCATGTAATTCAAAAGCAGATGCCATGAGAGGAGTAAAATAAGATCCCTTGAACATTATTCAAAACAACCCACCAAAAATATAATAAGACTTGGCTAGGGCATCATGATCCCTCATAAAAGTTCACCAAATTTTACAATGCATTTCAATGCAATATAGTGTACAACTGTAAAATACCATAAATTACTTAATAAAATCATCATATAAATGCGTCCATAAAACATCCATGAATTTCCATAACTTGAAAATAGATGAGGAAAAGGATTGGTTGAGCTTTGTGTAGGAAACGTCTCTATAAATCAAAACCGACATACTTAAGCATGACTAGGGAAGAAGGTTTTGTGGAAGAGCGGAGAGAAACCCAAAACCCTAGCTCTCTTGAAGACTTTGAAAGACTTGGGGAGTATTTGGGAGGGGTTTAGGACTTCGAATATTTTAGAATAAGGGAGAATAGAGTGGATTAGGGTTGTATACGACTGAAAAGGGGTATTTTGAGATCTAAAACGACATATCATAGGCATGTAATAATAGGGAAGTTGACATCGCCCCTTATAAAAATTCATCGGACAGGATTAAGAGACCCCGATTATGGGCCTTGATCCTCTCTGCGGGTCATGGAAAAGCGATTTCGCCTAATAACATTTTGAATCCTCAAAAACCATCTCTAATCCTCAGCCCACGACTTATGGCTTGTAAGTCAATCTATGGGCCGTCTAATATCTCCTATACCTAGCTTCAAAAATTAACATTTTCATCAAGTCTGGCCATCATTCCACGAGCATAATACACGGCCCATTAGACCACTTACGGTCTGTAGACCATTTCATAAAGCCCATAAATACTTGGAAAATTTCTAAATTCCATCTCTTTAACACTTTTACAGCCCCGCTTGAGAACATGTGGGGCCTTACAATATCTCCCGCTTGAGAACATTCGTCCTTGAATGTGCTAAAGCAAAGTTCTAAGGAAGAGAATAGATGCATTCCATGCAAAAATGTAACATGTACATCATGAAAATTTTCAGGCGATGCTTGAAGTAATAGTTGTAATGCAACTTTAAAATCACATACTTATGCATAGATGATATGAAAATGACATGAAAAAATAGGTAGGCTCTCAAGTAGAGGGAATCATAGTACCTTAAGATTTATTAGAGTGGAAGAGATAGGGGTATCGCTTCTTCATATCGGATTTCGCTTCCCAAATAGGACTCTCCACCTTTTTATTCCTCCAAAAGACTTTGATGGATGTTATGTCCTTGTTTCTCAGCCTCTTTACTTGTCTATCCAAGATTTCACTAGAACTTCCTCAAAAGTCAAATTCTCTTCAACATTCACCATTTCTATAGGCATAATGGAATTTGGGTCTCCAACACACTTCCCAACATAGATTCATGGAAGACCAGATGAACCTTGGCCATCTCCTTGGGCAACTCTAATTTGTATGCAACTTTACGATCACATCTCAAGATCCAATAAGGCCCTACATATCTAGAACTTAACTCCCCTTTCTTTCAAAATCGCATAACATCCTTCACGGGTGAAACCTTCTAGTACACCCAATCATCAACTCTAATTTCAAGGTCTCTTGCTAGAGTAGACTATACTTTACCTTATGATAGCTTCCCATTTTTGAAAGTGCTTTAACATGAAACCATACATAAACCTTCCCATTTTAGCATATTCTTTAATTATTCCACTAACATAATACCATATAGACATATTATCGTCATCCCTAGGGTGCCACATAGTTATGAGAGAGCTAGACTTTACATTAAGGACCCCTTAGGTCGAGTTCCCACCCCCAATCTTATTCGGTGCTAAGTCATATCCACAGAATACATAAATTATGCATATACATAGTTTTCAGCAAAGTTCATAAATCATTAGTCATACTTTCAAAATTCATAAATAGTCCTTGTAACTTTCATGGAAATATCATGTCATAAGAGAAGTCCATTTACTTTGCTTTAATCATAGTGCGGGTAGCATTCCTACCTTTCATCATCATAAACATTTGGGCTTTCATCACCCTTTTTAACATAACATCATCATTGCTTTCATAAAACCATCATTATCATGTAATATGCTTTCACATACTTGAGATCATAATTAGGAAAATCCATAGATTTTTGATAAAAGACTAGGGCTAAGTGTGGGTTCATTAACAATTGAGATAAAACCATGCAATTGTTCCACGACCCAAGCCTAGGGTCTAGGAGTGACATGGTGAATTGGAACCTGAGAGTTTCCAAACAAGCCTTATTATATCTGTATTCAAATCATCAGTTCAGAAGCGTGTACGAATCGGAAACACATAGTTCTAAGGGACGGGAAAGTAGGACTCCCGCTATGTGGATGTCACAGGGAATGGGATTAACATGGATTCGCATAACATGTAGCACATAAAGACTAAGAGGAAGGTAAGTATGACTCACTTTATGGGGGAAATTTGGGACGTAGGATCTTTTACATCATAACATAAAATATATCATGATACTCATAAACAATCCACATAACAATATCCAACAGATATCCATATCCATAATCATAATCTCCGTATACAACACTTAATATATAAATATAAAAGAGTCTACAAGATGTCCAACAATGCCTCTAGTCATAAGAAAGGATGAGGGCCAAGACATGCCCCGGGCTCACCCTCAAGTAAATAACACAAACAAAAGCAACATATGTAGAGGAATGAGGGCTTGTCCTTGGAAGATAGGACTCACCACAACAAGTAATCTCAAGATCTAAGCTAACCGTCGTACGGTGGATGAAGGTAGTCCTCGTTCCCTATATGGTTAGATTATGTAGGCAAAAGTAAGTGTTAGTACATTTGAAGGTACTAAGTATGCGGGCATACAATGCATATGACTTACCAACCTTCATTAAATGTTAGATGACAACGCCACATAATATTAAAATATATATATATATATATATATATATATATATATATATATATATATATATATATATATATATATATATATATATATATATATATATAACAAAAGATATAATGTATAATATGCCATAAAACCAATGATGCAAGAAATGTAGTATTGCGCATATATAGTTGGGATGCGACCATGACCGTCATATCAAACTCATGCGAGAAATTACATGGATTTGTCTGATGTAGACCTCTCATTGGTAGAAGAAGAATAATTGCCAAGTGTAATCTACATCACACCTTACGATCACATTTTTTTGGTGTGATGGACACCTTCCTTACGATCACATCTTTTCAGAAAAATTTCCATATTAGAACATATCATATCATATCATATCAAAATGTGTAACCATTATTTACGATCCAGTCTTTTCAGTAATGGCTACCATATACCTATGTTGGCACATAGTTCAAGGAAAGGGAAAGGACCATTAGGGATAGCCCTTACACCCTGAATCCATTCAGTGCTACGTCACACATCCCACAAGAATACTTATGTATTTTTGTTATTTCAAAAGAGGCAATAGTCCTTTCAAATCATTTCATTGCACATTTGGGCTCAAAGGCCAAACATTTTTAATAATCATTTATTCTTTGGCTCAAAAGCCAAATCATAGTTCATAATTATGATTCTCATGCATAGGAATAGCTCATTCACATAACAATATGGTGCAAGCAACCAAAATGCTAAAAGAGCCATATCATATGTATTTATGTGACCACATTCTTGTCATAACCATACTTTTATTAAAATCATATACATAAACATTATTGGGCTTAACTCACTTCATAATTTTCATAAAATCCGATTCTCATGAATGCATATTAGGCAATATAGATTCAATCTAAAATCAATAATGTAAAATGAAATTCAAGTAACAATCCACATTCAAATCATAATATTAGTTACCCATGCTTCGAAAAAAACTTTAAATGGACCATATCAAATATTCATAGCAATAAAGTATTTAACCATATTAGGGCTTAAATCAACATAAAATCATCAATAAAGCATAACTCACACTTTAATTGAAATTTAATAAACAATAATTCTTAAAACCCATATTTAAAGTAATCGAAATTCCACGAAATTCAAGTGAAAAGTGTTTGGGCCTTCATTGTTTAAAGAAACAACGAATAAATCCCACATACATTAGCTAATGAAGGAGATTCAAGAAGAAATTTGAAGAAGAAAGAGTCTTCCCTTGATTCCCAAGCTTTTTTTCCATAAGAGTCCTTTGAGAGAGTTCTTAAGAGTGACTTTAGAGATTCTGAGTGTAAGAAAGAAGTTGAATGAGAGTAATAAAGTTTAGGTAATTTGAATGTCTTTAGGTAGCATAGAAAGTCACAAGAGACCCTTAGGATAAACTATAATTACGAAAACGTCATTAATGAAACGAGTGGAAAAATTAAAGTTAAGGTCTCGGGGGGGGGGGGGGGGGGTACGATCCGTGAGGCATCATACAGACCGTACACTTGCCCATGGTCAAAAACTTAAAAAAATTTCACTTGACGAAGGTCTTAATCGATAATCCCATACTTAGAAAAATTCAAGATACGCAACCCCACACAGAAGGTGGTACAAACCATACCAAGCCATATGTTTCGTATACTCCTCCGTACCACTTCACTTAGGAAAAATTCTTTAGGATTCAATTTTGAGATGGTGATCCAATACTTAGAAAACTTTCACTCCGACGCCCATATGGAACGGCCTTACAGACTATGAAGCACCAAACAGTCAATGAGAGGGGTCGTACCACTTACTTTGACTACAAGGCAGTGAAATCTCAAGCCCAAGGCCACCATACAATCTACTACACGGTCTGTATGGCTTCACACAGACCGTGTGGGGTCCAAGTATGGTATAGTTCCAAACTCCACAATAAGGCCCTCACACCCTATATAAAGCCAAGGTCCATTTCAAGGAGGCTTCACATGATCCGTATAGCATCACATGGACCGGGAACGCTTCTATGAAGCATCATCTTTGTCCAGAACGTTTTCGAAACCAAATTTTCAAGCTCCATTGGAGTCGTACAAAGTCTGGGTCCTTACATCATCTCCCCCCTGGGAACATTCACCCTCGAATGTGCTAGAACAAGGATTGCAAAGCTTGACTTAGATTATGAAACATCAAAACATAAGATAGAATGCATATTTCATTACTTGAAAATCATAGATTCATTAAAACTCATATTAAAACACATTCAAAATATCTAAAATCATTTCTATGCACATGTATGCATGTCATATCATGAAACTTAAGAGTGAAAGAATTAGGACCACTTGGAAAAGAAGAATCTAATACGTTAGGCTTGAGTAGATTTGAAAAGACGGGGATATCATTTTATCATGTCCAACTTCGCCTCCCATGTAACACTCTTTACATGTTGATTTTTTCAAAGTACCTTAACTGAAGACACATCTTTTTTACGAAGCTGCTTCAGTTGCCTATCAAAACTTTCAACCGGAACTTCCTCATGAGACGAGTTCTCCTTAACCTCAATGTCCTCCAAAGGAATAATTGCACTAGGATCACCAAGCAACTTCATCAACAAAGACATATGAAAGACCGGGTGAATAGAACTCAAATCTGGAGGCAAATCTAACCTATAATCCACATTCCCAATTCACTCAACAATCTCATACTGACCTATAAACCGGCAGCTCAACTTCCCCTTCTTTCGAAAACGCATTAGACGTTTCATAGGTGAGACCTTCACATACACCCAATCACAAACATAAAACTCAAGGTTCCTCTTTCTTATATCTTAATAGGACTTTCGGTGACTTTGGGATATCTTTAACCTCTCCCTTAACATCTTCATCTTCTCCATAGCCTCTAACACCAAATCTGGGCTAATCAAAGCTCTCTCTCCCAACTTAAACTGCCCCATGATCTAAATCTCCTACCATACAAAGCCTCAAATAGTGCCATACTAATGCTGACATGAAAGCTATTATTATAAGCAAACTCAATGAATGGAAGATGATTATCCCAATTACCTTTGAATTCCAACGCCCACGCCCTCAAGCTTTCCCCAAAAGTTTGAACTATCCTCTTGGCTTGCATGGCAGCTTGAGGATGGAAAATGGTGCTCAACATCACCTTAGTAAACAAGTCCTCTTTGAAACGACCTCCAAAAGTGAGAGGTAAATTGGGTACCACGATCCGACATGATAGACCTAGGCAAACCATGCAACCTCACCAACTATTGGATGTACAACAATGCTGACTCTTTGGGACTAAAGGTAGTCTTGAGCGATAGAAAACGAGCCGACTTAGTCATTCGATCAACAATAACCCAAAGTAAGTCAAATTGCCTTCGGATCCGAGACAAACCAACCACAAAATTTATGTTCACATCTTCCAACTTCAAAGTAGGAATTTCAATATCATGAATCAACCCACCGAGCCTTTGTTGCTCTACCTTCACTTGTTGACAGTTAAGGCATTTAGATACAAACTTGGCTATATCATTCTTCATACCATGCCACCAATACACTTCCCTCAAATGTCGATACATTTTAGTAGATCCTGGTTGAATAGAGTAATAAGAGTTATGAGCTTTACTCATGATCACCCTCCTATGATCATCCACATCCGGAATATATTACCAATCTTGATACCGAAGCACACCATCTCCCCCTTGGGAGAAGACCTCTATAATCTTTTTGGCAGCCAACTTCTTCAACTTAACTAATGAAGGATCTAGATCTTTCTTAGCCTTAACATCAACAACCACAGGAAATATGACTCCATTTTGAACAAAAACATTGCCATCTTTAGAGTCGGCCAACCTAAAACCCAACCTAGAAAAATGGTAAACATCCGTTGCAAACTCCTTCTCTCATCAACATGAGCTGCACTTTCCATAGATAGCCAACTAAGAGCATCGGCTACAACATTTACCGTATCGAGGTGATATTGTACACTCATGTCATAGTCCTTAAGGAGTTCAAACAACCTCCTTTACCTAAAT
The DNA here is from genome assembly GCA_029948455.1 of Solanum rostratum. NCBI lineage: Eukaryota > Viridiplantae > Streptophyta > Magnoliopsida > Solanales > Solanaceae > Solanum > Solanum rostratum. The sequence continues at coordinate 34,549,096 of CM057050.1, read as the reverse complement.
CTAAGATCTCTTTGAGTGAACACATATTGCAAACTCTTGTGATCAGTGAAAACATCAACATGAACCCTATATAAATAGTGTCTCCAAATGTTCAAGGCAAACACCACCGCTTCCAGCTCAAGGTCATCCATCGGGTAATTACGCTCATGAACCTTTAATTGCCTTGATAAATAAGCTCTCAACTTACCATGTTGCATAAGTACATAACCCAATCCAATTTGAGAAGAGTCAGAATATACCACAAACCCATCTAAGCCATCCGATAGAGTCAAAGCAAGAATCAATGTAAGCCAGTCCTTCAAGGTCCGAAAACTCTTCTCACATTAATCTGACCATACAAACATGGCCTTATTTTGGGTCAACTTAGCCAATCAAGATGTAATAGATGAGAAACCTTCAAGAAACCTCCTATAATAACCAGCCTACCTAAGAGAGCTCTGAATGTTCGAAGGAGTTAAAAGTCTAGGCCAATTCTTCACTGCCTCGTTCATCTTCGGGTCTACCTTAATACCATCATCGGACACAACATGACAAAGAAAAAGTACCTCACCTAACAAAAACTCACATTTTCTAAACTTAGCATACAACTTCTTCTCCCTCAAGGTCTGTAGAACTAACCTAAATTGATCCATATGTGCCCACTCACTTTGGAAATAAATAAGGATATCACTGATAAAGACAACTACAAAACTATCAAGGAGTGCATTGAACACCTGATTTATAAGATCCATGAACACAACCAAAGCATTAGTAAATTAAAATGACATACCTAGTCTGAAGAGCCGTCTTAAGAATTTCACACTCCCTAACCTTTAACTGATTACAACCGAAATAGAGGTCAATCTTCGAGAAATTGGTATCCCCTTAAAGTTGATCAAACAAGTCATCAATCCTTGGTGGTCACTTTATTCGATTGCGTATAATCAATGCACATCCGAAGGGATCCATATTTATTTCTTAATAAAAACATCAGGGCATCCCATGGAGATATACTTGGCTTAATAAAGCCCTTTTCCAACAAATCCTTCAACTGATCCTTCCACTCATTCAATTCGGCCGGTGCCATATGATAAAGAGAAATAGAAATAGATTGAGTATCCGGGTGAAGATCTATTCCAAAGTCTACTTCCCATTCCGGAGGAATACCAGGAAAGACTTTTGGAAGTAGAGGAGTCACAAAAGATAAATTGGCACCTGGATCAAGCAAAGAATAAACATCAAAATCAAGGACATTAAACATAGCGGTCACAACATGCGGAGCATCCTAGCAAGCATTCAAAGCACAAAACCTGTTGTTTCTTGGAGCAACATCTTCTGGAGCTCTTTGATGGCCTTGACCACCTTGGGCCACTTGACCTTGACCTCTATGAGCATTCGTAGGACAATCATTAACCTTATAGTTCTTAGCACCACACCTGAAGCATACACCCAAGTCTCTCCAACAAGCACCCGAGTGATTCCTTCCACACTTGTCACACCATAGAAACAATGGCCCGCCACCAATCGGTGCCTTATGAGGAGACACTCTAGCATTAGCAATCGAGCATTATAACCATGGCCCTATTGGAAGCGACCATAGCCACCACCCTTGGTGTTGGAGAAACCACCATCCTAACGGGCCGACTTAGGATCATGCGCTCTTTTCTCTTTGAGCTCTTCTCCTTCAATCTATTCAGCATATACCATGAGCCTGGAGATGTCCATATCCCGAATAAGCATAGCCATACGTCATTCTTTCACTACTAAGTCCGAGACACCAGAGATAAACTTTTTAATTTTATCACGGGGATCAGGCACAAGCATAAGAGTATACTTGGAGAGCTTTGTGGACTTGAGTACATAGTCTCTCACACTCATACTACCTTGTTTGAGGTTGATAAAATCCGTCATCTTGGCTTCCCTAAGCTCAAGTGGGAAGAACCGATCCAGAAATGCAAATTTGAACACTTCCTAATTAAAACCATTACACAAACTCTTTCCATAGACAATTTAGTAACCACACTTGTGTCACATCCTTTAATTGATATGCATCAAACTTAGCACTCCCCTCTGAAGTCACACCCATAATAGTCAACACCTCAGTGAGCTCATCAATAAACTATTGAGCAACTTTATCGCCGTTTGATCCATAGAACTCTGTGGGATTTATCCGGGTGAAATCTCTCACCCTAGAAGTCAGAGTGGGACCCCGAGAAATATTAGCCTGCCTAGTCTAAGAAGTCACCACTTGTGAAAGCATAGCAAAGGTCGTACAAAATTCACCATTAGGGATACGCTCTTCCATAGGACCTTGAGGAACTTGGTCCTTGCAACCCGGGGTTGGTCTTGGTAAGAGAGATTCTTGTGGAGGCATTTTTTGTAAGGTAGCAAGGACATCATTAGGGTTAGGAAGCCTTAATACACAGTCCAAAGCATGACATAAGACATGAAAAAGTGAGACAATTCTTATAACACCATAATAACCTCCCACTCATAGTAATGGTGCACTTCACACCCATGTATAGGAATCTACCCAACGCGACATGTTGGACTCCCATGATCATTTATAAACCTATTGCTCTGATACAAAACTTGTCACGGCCTGGACCTAGGGTCTAGCAATATCATGGTGAATGGGAACTCGAGAGTTCCCAAACAAGCCTCAAAGTATCTGTATTCACATCATAGGTTCGGAAATGTGTAGGAATAGCGAACACATAGTTATAAGGGATGGTAAAGTAGGCCTCATGCTATGGGGATGTCATAGGGAATAAGATTAACATGGATTCACATAATGCGTAGAACATAAAGACTAAGAGGAGGATAAGTATTAATCACTCGATGGGGGCGATTTGGGACTTGAGATCTTTAACATCATAACATGAAATACATCATAACACTCAAAACTAATCCACATAACAATATCCAATAGGTAGCCATATCAATTTTCATAATCTTTGAATATAACACTTAGCGTATAAACGTAAAACATTTATTAATTGTTAACAATCAAATATATCACACCTGGGTCCAATCACTTAATTATCCCTTCACATACAACCTCCTGCATTTGTGGATTGTGATGTATTTGGTGCTCAATGCTAGGCTTATAATCCTTGACAAGCTGAATCTTGTGAGTACAAATGCCAGGTGGAATGCACATGATATTTGCATATAACCATACAATAGCTCTTTTAAATCCTTTTAGGATCAAAATCAATATATCCACATGATCGTCATTAATATCATCCGCAACAATCACAGGCAAAGTATTGTTAGTTCCCAAAAACACATAGCTCAAATGGATCGGAAGAGCCTTCAACTCCAACACAAGTGGCTCTTTTATGGATGGCCTCGTAGGTGGTGACTTGCAATTTTTCAAGTCCAACATAAGCTTGAGTTGGTGTTTAATGAAACTATGTGCTCCAAGTGCCTTCACCATCTCATCATAGTTTGGGATACCATCACTCTAAAAATTCATCAATATAGCCTCAAGAGTTTTGACACCAAGCCTTTTTTCTGTTGGCACCTCTGGTTGCACTTCATCAACAATCTAAATAATAGAGAAAACTTTTAGATCGTCGAGTCTCTTCATGGACTGGACAACATTGAAGATGACAACTTCCTTGTTCAATCTAAACGTGAGTTATCCCAACTCCATGTCCACTAGAGCTCGTTCAATGGTTAGGAAAGGCCGTTCTAAGATGGTTAGAATGTTGAAGTCAACTACAAAATCAAGTATCGTAAAGTTGGCCGAGAATATGGAAAGTTGAAACTTTGAATAGAATGTCATAAAGTATCCCAAAAGGCTTCTTCGCAGTTCTATCTACCATCAACAACCATATTGTAGTCGACATAGGTACTCCAAGCCAAATTTTTTGAACACTGCAAAAGGTATTAGGTTGATGCTAGCTCTTAAGTCACATAATGCCTTTGAAAAGTTGAAGACTTTGATGGTACACGTTACAATGAATGCTCCAGGATCCTCCTTTTTTTGCACAATGACCTTGTTTCAATAGCTCCACAATGGTGAAAATCATGAGCAAGCTCTTGACTCACCATCCTCTTCTATGTCACTAGATCCTCCAGCATACTCTGGCATTTGCTCCAGTATATTGATTAGAGGGAGTTTAATAGACAATTGCTTCAACATGGAGATGAAATTCAGAAACTTCCCCTCCTCATTCTTCTTTTTAAGACTCTAAGGGAAAGGTGGTGGAAGCCTTAGTATTGGCTTTGAGTTCTTTGGTGTTACCATATTGTCACCCACAACATTCTTGGCCTTAACAACTCTAGTCTCTGCATCCTTTCTTTCCGCAATCTTCTCATGAACCATATCATCAATCACTAGCATCGGAGGGTCTGTCTTCTGCTTACCACCTTATGTGGTCACTGCCATGCACTGCCCATCATTCTTAGGATTCCGCACCATTTTTCTTGGTAATATACCTTTTTGCCATAGATTTAACTGTGTTGATATCAGACCGAATTATTACTCCAACTATTTAATGGCCACATGATAAAACTCAATCTTTTGATTAGTCCATCATATGTCAGCTTTTATCCCTTTCAAGGTCTCATCTTGTTCATCTTCCTTCTTCAGAAATTTATGAAACATCTTCTCGATTCGTGAACTACCAGCCCAAGAATCTCAATTTTGTGGTGGCACATATGGTCCATTTCTATCATGATTTGGTCCTTGTAATTATTGCGCTTGCTAGATTATACCTACATGTGAGCTAATTTCCCAACCCCAGGGTACTCATCCCAGCTCTCTAGTCATGATCATAACCAAAATGACAGTATAAATAACTGTGAGCGACCCAGAATGTGACAGTAGAGCTACAATAGACACAAGGATATATATATATATATATATATATATATATATATATATATATATATATATATATACACACACCAATAACCATTATAATAGTAATAAATACAAACTTGGAATGCTCTCACAAATACATAATTCTATTGTACAAGGCCAATGTCCAGAAGCAAAAAAGGAATATCACAAGGAAGGAGACTGCAACAAAACTAGAGTTGCCGCTGCTCACCCAAAAGAATTCTCCTGCTATCTCGAATCCCCCAAAATAAAAAATCACAGCCTGTACCTAATATGCACCACGAGAAGATGCATAAATATGGGGGGGGGGGTGAGTACTAGAAAAAGGCACCCAGTAGGTATCATCAGCCAACCAAGTGAAATACAGTAAATCCTGAAGACTCAAATATAAGGGACTATGGCGGGTCTAGCCCAATCGAATCTCAAATCAAGGAAACAACATGTCTGGAAACCCTCAAACCACACCTGAACCAACCCAAATGATAAACAATGACAACTTGAACAAACCCAAGTGATGGAAAATGACAACCTAAACCAACCAATGTGATAAACAATGACAACCTGAACCAACCCAAGTGATGAACAACGATAACCTAAACCAACCCAAGTGATGAACAATATTATCAATTTAAAATGCTATCTAGACCCATACTAAAACTATTCCCATATAGAACATGGTGTCGTACGTAGGTGCAAGGCCCTAATATCTATGCCTGTATAGCAACGGGCCCCCCCATAACCCAGAAAGTACACCTGTGCACAATCTAATCAATCGAATGACAATAGAACCTAACTTCGAATGTTACATAATCATAGGTCAGCTGTACATGGGTGTAAGGCCCTAGTGTCTAAGCCTGAATACCCCCTATGCCCCTATAAGCCTAGAGGGTACACCCACGCATAATCAGGGTGTGTATAGGTGTGTGGATCTATAAGTAATAAGTCAGGGCCTTAGCCTCAAAGTGCCATATAAAAGTCAGGTCCACAATACATCCCAAAACTAGTACCACCCAAGGCCTTGAGCCCTACGTTCTCCAACCTATCCTTCAGTCAGGTAGTTGGTGATGACTCCATATTTTAGACTCATTTGGGGGTTAAATTGAAAAAAAATATTTCCCTTAGTATGCTAATAATTCTTAAGGGCAAGTCTTGGAGGAATCTTGGAATGTGAGCAAAAGGGGTGAAAGGTGGATAAAGGCTTTGATGCCGACATCCTCGGCGATCCTCCGAATGCTTAAGTAAATCACCGAATTATAAAGCAACCAAGGTTCCAAGTCAAGTGAAGAGTGCGGTCAGGATCAATGTTGCAAAGTATACTCAACGATATACTGAAGCGCATAAATGACATCTCAAAGTTGCAGCACCCAATACCCCAAAAAACTAATAGAAAGGCAATATGAAAAATATTTCGGTGCATCACCGAACTGGATAGGGAGAGCAAAGAGTCATCGCCTAATGTTGCAGTGGAAGAAGCCTCATAAGGATGCACAAGAAAATGGGCAAGTGCATATTCGGCGCATCGCCGGAGTGCTCAATGATGGTCGAACTTGACTGCCAAATGATATTTTGAAGCACCAACTACACACTTTTTGCATGGAGTACATAATAAATTTAAAAACGGACATTGTATATCATATGTTCATTCCATATCAGAACAATTAAACTGTAGTAGTAGTACAAAATATTCTTCTTAAAGTACAAGGGAGACTAGGGTTTTGAACCTTTTGGGCATCAAATTGGAGATGATTACTGATCATAACCACTGATTTGTACTCAATCTTGTTACCCATGATTTTTGCTACTATTATGGTAAACTGTCTTGAATTTCTAGGTTGTGTGGCTAAAACACCCATATTGGGGCTGTGCTTTTGATATGGGTATTTAATTTTCTCATTGGGTTTGTGATATATTGACTTATATGTAGTTGATCTAGGTGAATTTATATATGTTCTTAAGTTTAATGTATGAATTTCATGATTGCAAACTTGGGATTTTGTTTTGGATCTTTGATTGTTCCATAGCTGGGATTATTAGAGTATGGAATGGACATAATGACTTGATACCTTTTGGGGTGTAAGTTAATATCCACATTCATGGATTCAATGGCCAAGGTAGTAGGTGTTTTGCTCGACTTCTTAGGCCAAGCATGTCATCGTAGATCCGCATGTGATATTTCAGTTGATTCATGCAAAACACCCATATATCATACCTGATTTGGCTTATAAGAAACCTAGCCTATTCACTCAATATCAACTCATGTAGTCGAGCATCTCGACCGATTTGTTAGATTATTTCCCATATTTGCACATCCCTGACATCTTCCCTTGATAGGTCCTTAATTTACTAATTAGAACTTTTTAGCTGAACTTTATTATTTATTATTGGAACCCTCTAGATCCTAAAATTACTTGGTCTAATGATTCACCTCTGCCTTGAAAAATGATTCCCTATGGGATCGACCCCAACCTCTAAAGTTATGTTATTATGCTGATGACAATCGCCCCCTCTACCTTTGAGTAGACGGGTCGAACGACATCAAAAATGGTATAGATGCTGAGGAATCAACGTGTTCATATTGGAAGTGTTTGTTGAGCTTTATCTTGTAGTTAGAATTAATTTTACTATTTTATGTTGTTTTTGATGTTGAAAAATAGTGTGAAAATTGATGATAAGTAGAGTGTAAAGATGGAAATCGTGGGAGACATAAATGAACTCCATAATATCACATGAGACCAAGTGAGCAGTGCTAGGGAAATTTTGTTCCCCTTAATAGCTATCAATGCCGAATTTAAAATCACTGACACAATTTTGCAATTACTTTGGTTTAGGGGGATATTCGGAAGACAAGAGTATAAATACCCCGTGAACACCTCCAAAATTTCGTTGATGTGTGTTCACCATTCAAGTATCGGGGAGTCACGTAAGAGGCTATTAGACTGACACTTTTCTGTTTTCTGAAATGGGAGAAGCCGTCAAGTGGTCAGCTAAACTTCCCCGTGGATCAATTGCATCATGGGAAGCATTGCAAACTGAGTTTGTTGAGAAATTCTTTTCACCTTTAATGATAATCAAGCTAAGGAGGAATATGGAGAATTTTCAAAGGGAAGATGATAAAGCTTTACATGAGGCTTAGCAGCGATTTCACAAGCTTTATCTGCAATGTCCGACCCATGGTATTCCTGGTCATTTGCTACTGCAATATTTCTATGTTAACCTAAGTGTTGTCAACAAAAGCAAGGTAGATTGGCTAGTCCGAGGTGCGCTTATGAAGAAAACATTTACAACAGCTGCAAAATTACTAGATGAAGTGACAAAGATAAGCAAAACATTGTACACTCATGAGGCTTATGCTTCGATTGCAAGGGGTCGAATATCTAAAGAACAATTGGCAAATTGGAAAAGCGAGATGAACTCATGTCTTGATCTCATTTTGACCAAAGTAGAAGCTTAAGATCAAATGCTAGGTGAAGCGAAATCAGGGTTCACTCAGTGGAGCCATACTGTATTATCTCCTGCAGTATCGATTAAAAATTTGGAGGCTCATTTGACAGCTCAATCAACACAAGTGCACAACTCAAGAAGAGGCAATAACCAAACTAGCATTGACATCACCACCGGAACAAGCACCCCATGTGAAATTGACACAGCGATGGAGACCTCTATATTTGGGGAAAATGAGGAAGGGGAATAAGGAAGTGATGAGACTGAAGAGGAATTGAATGAAAGGAGGGTTTACTCCTAAGGAACTACACATGGAAGCTACAAGGTTTACTTAACATCCGGGAAAGAAAGGCAACAAGGATAGGTTCTATGAATTTCTGTCTACATTCACTTTCTTGGCAATAAATATTCGTTCAGTTGACAATTTCAATAAGATGCCAACATATGCATAATTAATATAAAAAATTTCTAACCAAAAAGAGAGCCTTGGATAGTGTGGAAATTGAAATTCCACATACCAGTATTGCTATCTTTACTAGACGAATGTGGTGAAGAGAAATGATCCGAGTGCATTTACAATAACATGCACAATGGGGGCATGAAACATTGGAAGATCTCTATGTGATTTGGGGGCTAATGTAAATCTAATGCCCCTAATGGTGTTTGAACGGCTCGTTGTAAAAACTTTTTCCCTAACAACCATGAAGCTCATTATGGCCGACCGATCCATCAAATGACCACTCGCGATATTGAATGATGTGTTGGTTAGAGTAAACAAATTTATATTCCTAGCTGATTTTTTTCCTTAGATTGTGACCTGGTCATTAACGTGCCCATCAGTTTGGGATGACCAGTTTTGGCCACAGGTAGAGCCTTAGTAGATGTGGAAAGCGAAAGTTTGAAATTTAGAGTGAATGGTGAAGAAATGAGTTTCAATGTTGATAAAGCTTTGCAAGGGCCTGACAATTTCTATGTAAATACTAATGTTGATGTAGTTTATGAGACCGTACCAAACCTTGGAGAATTAGCCTATTTAGGGGCTGATTTGATGGTTGATATTGTGTTGAATAGTGGTGAGCAAGATGAGAATGACTGTGACGAGATAGTAGTTGTTATGATAGGGACTGTAAGCCATCCAAGAAACCCCGTTAAACTTGATATTGATTTGAAAAATTAGGAAACTCTACTAGCGAAACTATCTATTACGGAGCCATCTCAAGTTGAGCCGAAGGAGCTTTCGAGTCACTTGCAATATGCTTTCTTGGGGAACAACAAAACCTTACCGGTAATTGTTGCAGCCGATCTATAGGAGAAACAAATCAAAGCTTTTGTCAAGATACTCAAAAAACATGTCAAAGCCATTGGCTGGACAATAGCCGACAATGCGGGTATTCCCTCGAGAATTTGCACTCATATGATCAAATTGTTTAAAGGTTGTAAACCCACTATGGAGCATCAAGGTAAATTAAATCCACCTATGCAAAAGGTGGTTAATAAGGAAACATCAAGTGGTTGGACGCTGATGTTGTTTACCCAATTATAGATAGTCATTGGGTGAGTCCTGTTCAAGGTGTGTCAAAGAAAGGGGGCATGATTGTGGTCCCTAATGAAAAGGGCCAGCTTATATCAAAACAACCAGTAACCGTATGGAAAATATGCATGGATTACCAGAAATTAAATACAACCACAGAGAAGGATCTCTTCCCATTACCATTCATGGACGAAATGCTAGATAGGCTCGCTGGAAGATGTTGGTATTGCTTTATCGATGGGTACTCCGGATACAATCAAATAACCATTGCACCTGACGATCAAGATAAGACTACCTTTATATAACCTTATGGTACCTTTGCTTTCAAGAGAATGCCATTTGGTCTATATAATGCCCCTTCCACATTCAAAAGATGTATGCTATCCATTTTCGCAGACATGGTGGAATCAATGGAGGTATTTATAGATGATTTTTTGGTAGTAGGTCAACCTTTGATTAATGTCTAAACCATTTGGAAAAAGTGTTGCAGAGGTTTATGGAAACTAACATGGTTCTCAATTGGCAAGGAAGGAATAGTGTATGGTCATAAGATCTTGGGAAAACGGATACAAGTTGACCAAGCCAAGGTTGTGATGTGCTGTAAAAATACAACACCTTTAATTCGTAAAATGTTTGGAATTTTGTGTGTTCTCAATGCAATGTTAGTTGATTTTATGTGTTTTTGTATTTTATTCGAAGGATTCTAGGGTTGCCCTTGATTTTGGAAAGAAAATGCAGATGTTTTTATATTTGATAAAGTACGAGACCCTTTATGGGCCATAGTACATTATACGGGCCATGAAGGAGGTTTCATGTACAATTCTAGTGATGGGTTGATTTTTTGAAGTTTGTTCTACGAACAATCAGATGGTCCATGGACCATTTTACAAGTAATAGATTGTATCTGGTGCCTTGAGGATCAAAGAACAAGGACATTCTGAAGATTCATCAAACAAAACCCCCTACAGGCAGTAGAACACTTTACGGACCATATAAGGATGTTGTAGATCACAAGTCCAGTTTTGAAGCAACAATTTTCAAGAGCCTGATAACGGGCCATGGAACACAATACGACCCGTAAAGTTGTTTGTGAGGCGGGCCGACTAAGTTATCCTATTTTATTTAGGACATGTATTTTAAATATAATAAATAGGTTTTTAGGTTATTTTTCATTGTGTTTACAGAGAGCTTAATATTTAGAGAGAAAAAATAGTGAGTTTGAGGAGAGAAAACATTGGAGAGTTTTGAGAATCACTTGTACTTTGATTTGATCTTTTCATCTTGGAATTCTCTTTGAAGTTTGCATTTGATTTTGTTTAATTCAATTGTGTATGTGCTCTATTATGTTATTTCAATTAATAAGTGTTGCATCTACACAAATAATGAATAGCTAAATCCACAATTAGGGTTGCGAAAACCATGAAGAACTAACAATATAAAATCGAATAAATCATAATTCTTGGAAAGTGTGCATGTATGTGTTAATTAACTCTCTTCATTGCTCCCGGTTGTTCAATCATTTGATTACCTGAGTCATTTGTATGCCTTTTGATGCTGGTAATAGTTAGAACCTGCCTAGTGTTACTAACTAGACCGAGGTAGTAATAAAAAGGAAAAGAGATTAACTAACAGGATTCAATTGATTTGTACTCGTCTAATCAATCAAACCCGACCAAGGGGAGTTTGTACTGGGACTAATAGGTAAGGGTTAGTAAGCACACTGTGGAGATGGGCCAAGTCACGTAGTGAAATTCGCCTCTTTCCTGGACCAAAGAGTTTGGTAAACTTAACTTACCGTCATGCATGCAACACACTAGAAAATAATTAGGTTATCTAGTGATATTAAGTTAGGGAATTATTGGGGAACACTACCCTAGTTTCTTTCCATATTGATTTGACTCTTATGTCAGTTAGGTTTACTTTTTCACTGGGTATTACAAATCCCCCCCCCTTTAGGGAGATAAAGTGATTAATCACTCAAATTACATTAATTGAATTCTCCTAAGTCTACATATTCCCTGTGGGTTCAACCCTAACCTTGGTTAGGTTCTATTTCTTGACAATGACTGTTTTATCTTAAAAAAAGAGGTGTAACTTGGGTGACATCAAGATTTTTGTGCCATTGTTGAGGAATCATCTGATTAGAAGAATGTACGGAGGAGAAAAACATGTTTATATTCTTGAATTTGTTTGGATTAAAAGAAAAAAAATACATTCCTTATTTAATGGCCAAAAAGTACAACATGCGATTTTATTGTTTGTGCTTCTTATTTTTATGCCATCACCCTGTGAGCATAATAGAAAATTTGAAAAGAATTTAGGATACAATTCATAAGTTCAAGGTGGAAGAAAAATTGAAAGCATATGCACTTGGTGAAGTATGAGTAACCAAGTTGTCCAAGTCCTGCGGCGACAACAAATCAGGCTCTACTTGGGAGGCAACCTAAGGTGGACCCCGACGCTTAGGCGCCCAGGTATGTATTTTGGAACCTATTACTTTATTTTGATTTAATTGTGTGTATTGAGGACAATGCACCACTTTTTTGATTGGGTGTGGGTAGTTATGGGCCTCAGTGATGTTTGAATAGTTTGGGTCCTTAACCCCAATTTTTGAATACTAGGATTTTCTTGCGTGTGTTCTTTTTCCCATGGATATTTTATTTTCTGTTGAACTGGTATGTTTAGGATATGTAGGTAGTATTTGTAACATATAGTACTGATATCTGTGGCATATACACTTTTTCTATTTTTTGTTAAAAATGATACCCACCAAATTTTAATTAGTTAGTCTAGATAGCAACAATACATGTCTAGGTGTGTCGATAATGCTTGTTCTGATAAGTGCAGATAAATTGAGATAAAAAGCATGATGTGAGAGTCTTTTGTTTGTAATGTAGTTAGCGCCATGTGAGTATGAGCTAACTTGCTAAATTCATGTGTTGTGTGCTAATTCAGAACTTGCCATATTACTCTATGTTAGACTATAGATTGATTAGATTAGGAAACGATCTTAGACCATTATTCTTAAAAGTCTACTTATCTTAAATGACAAACGAAAATTGCAGAATATCCCTTGATCCTAATGCTTGAGCCTGACATGTACCTATTTTGTGTAAACACCTAGTAACCTATCCTCGTTAGTTGTAAAATCCTGATATTGGCCCTTATCCTTCCTTGAACGTTGTGTACCTTGACTGAAGAAAAAAGTCTAAATTGAGGGTGGCTACCAAAAGTTGCCCTGGTTTTGAGGATGGAAATGTGCACCTCAACTTGGGCCAAAGCCTAAGTTGAGGGTGGCAGGAGTAAGGGTGAGACACAAAAATGAGGGGGAAAGTTACTGATACAGAGAAAACGAGAAAAATCATGTACTTGGTACAAGAAGAATAAGTGATGCCTTAGTTGTGAGATAAAAAGAAAAATAAAGTGTATAAGCAAGGCAAAAAGATGAAAAATGAAAATAAAGTACTCAGAAAAGCTTTAAATAGGAGAAGGAGAATAGAGTGAACAATAATAGTGTTGGTAGGAAACAAGTGTGAAAAATGAAGTATCAAGGAGGGTCTGTAGTCACTATGTTCCCAAAATATTATACCAAAGCCCCTTGAGCCTACGTTATACGCCTATAAAGTCGTAAAGTGATCCTAGTCTAAGTAGTCGAAGGTCTTAGTCATGTGTATTAGAGCATGCCTATGGTATTGGTCATGATGCATGAATATTGTTTGTGAGAGTGTGTGATTTTGCATAGTTCCAAGATTATATATGAAAACATCATTGAGAGTGAGATATGGGATTTCTTTCTGGGAGGGAACTTGCATTGCATTGTTAGCATTATACTTATTTAGTGATTGTGTCTTGTTGATAGTACCTAACTTGTCATAGTTGTGTTGACACATACATTAGTCTGCACTGGTTTGTTAAATGGCAATCTGGTTCTATTTTGAAAAGTGGTGTGGGTATCTATGTTTAAGACTGATGTGATGTATGCTATTGGGCTTGGGTTTGTGTGTTACCGTATTATTTATATAGATTGACTCTATCGCTTTAGGAGAAGCAATAAATTTAAGTTGAGGGTGTTGATGTGCTGTCAAAATACAACACTTTCGATGCTTAAAACTTAGAATTTTGTTTGTTTTCAATGCGATGTTAGTTGGTTTTACGTGCTTTTGTGTTTTATTTGTAGGATTCCGGGGTTGGCCTCGATTTTTTGAACAAAATACAGAAGTTGCTGTTTTTTATGAAGTACGAGACCCTTTACTAGCCGTATTGCATTCTACGGGCTGTGAAAGAGGTTTCGTGCACAATTCCAGCGAGGGGCTAGTTTTCTATTGTTTGTTCTGTGAATATGCAAACGGGTCGTGAACCATTTTAAAAGTCATTGATCGTGTTTCATGCCTTGAGGATGAGAGAACAAGGACTTTCTGAAGATTCACTAGTCAAAACACCCTACGGGCCGTAGAAGTGTGTGGTAGATCATAAGTCTTGCTTTGCAGCTTTAATTTACGAGAGCCTAATTACAACCAGTGGAGCATAATACGACCCGTAAAGCTGTTTGTGAGGCGTGCCGACCTAGTTATCTTATTTTGTTTAGGAATTTTATTTTAATTATTATAAATAGGTTTTTATGTTATTTTTCATTATGTTTACACAAAGTTCGATAGTTAGCAAAAAAAGTGTGAGTTTCGAGGAGAGATAACATTGGAAAGTTTTAAGAAACACTTGTACTTTGATTTGACATTTTAATCTTGTGATTCTCATTGAATCTTGGATTTGCTTGTGTTTAACTCAATTGTCTAAGTGCTCTAGTATGTTATTCCGATTCATAATTCTTGCATCTACATAAATAATGGGTAGCTAAACCCATAATTAGGGTTATGGGAACCATGAAGAACTAACAAGGTAAAACTGGATAAATTGTAATTCTTTGAAAGTGTGCATGCATATATTGATTAACTCTTCATTTTGCATGTTTTCTCATAGTGGCTAAGATTAGCACCTGCCTAGTGTTATTGACTGGGCCACGATAGTAATGAATAGGAAAAGAGATCAATTAACAGTATTCGTTTGACGTGTTCTCATCTAATCAACCGAACTGGGCCAAGGAGAGGTTGTATTGGGACTAATAGGTAATGGTTAGTAATGCACATTGCGAGATGGCCAAATAACGTTGTGAAATCCTCCTCTCGCTTGGACCAAAGGGTTTGGTGAACTAAACTTATCGTCCTGCGTGCCACACATTAGAAAAAAATTAGGTTATCTAGTGATACTAAGTTAGGGAATCATTGGGGAACACAATACCCTAGTTTCTCTCTATGTTGATTAAACTGTAGTGTTAGTTATGTTTACTTTTTCACTTGTTATTACAAACCCCCCCTTTTGGGGAGATAAAGTGGTTAATCACTCAAATTTCATTAATTGACTTCTCCTAAGTCTATGTATTCCCTATGGGTTTGACCCTAACCTTGGTTAGATTCTATTTCTTGACAACGACATTGTTATCCTAAAAAAGAAGGCGTAACTTGGGCGATATCAGGTTGACGTAATTACAAAGCTACCTCCTCCTATTTCAGACAAGGGAGCGAGAAAATTCATGGTACATGTTTGCTTCTATCGAAGATTCATTAAAGATTTTGCTAAAAAAAAGTCCCATGTGCAAATTGTTGGGAAAAAATCACAATTCATCTTTGATACTGCTTGTTTGCAGTCATTTAAAAATCTCAAGTAGAAATTAATTGAAGCTCCAATGATAATTTCTCTGGATTGGTCTAAACCATTTAAGGTGATGTGTGATGCTAGTGGTGTGGCCCTTGGAGTAGTGTTGTGTCAATAAGTTAGGAAACGTTTTCACCCAATTTACTCTTCTACTAAGATGCTGAACACAACCAAGAAAAATTATATAGTTACAGAGGAGGAGCTACTAGTTGTGGTGTAGGCATTCGAAAATTTTGGACATATCTCCTTGGCACAAGGGTTGTTGTTCACACTAACCATGCTGCACTTTGCTATCTAGTAGCCAAGAAATATGTGAAGACGAGGCTTATACGATTGGTATTGTTACTACATGAATTTGACTTTGAGGTAAGAGATAGGAGAGGTTGTGAAAATCAAATTGCTGATCATCTATCTAGGTTTGAATCACCTAATTCGCATGTTGAATGGGAGGAAATTTCCGATGACTTTCCGGATGAAGTAGTGATGAAGGCTGATGTGGTTGCAACACCTTGGTGTGCTTATATTGCCAATCGTTTGGTCAGTGGTATCATACCAGGTTTTACAAATCCTCACTAGAAGTGGAAGTTCTTGCATGATGTAAGAAAATATTATTGGGATGAACATTATCTTTTTAAAGAATTTTGGATGACATGATCAGATGATGCATCCCCAATTCAGCTATGGAGTCTATTTTAGAGGAATATCATTCATTCGCGACAGGTGGTCATCATGGAAGAATTCGAACCGCATCTAACGTATTGCAAAGGGAATATTATTGGCCAACATTGCATAAGGATGCTTATGAGTTTGATAAATCTTTCCTAAAATGCCAATTGCAAGGCAATATCTCAAGAAGGCATGAGTTCCCACTAACTCCAATTTAAGAGTTGGAAATGTTTGATGTGTGCGGGGATGGATTTTATGGGACCTTTCACGAGATCATTTGGTAATAAATACATTATTCTCGCAATAGATTATGTATCGAAAGGGTCAAAGTTATATCATTGCCAACGAGTGATGGTAAAAGAATAGTACAATTCCTAAAAAAAACATACTCACCCATTTTGGCACTCCAAGGGCAATTATCACAGATGGTGGGTCTCACTTAAGCAAAAGAATGTTTGGAGCACTGCTGAGCAAATATGGAGTCAACCATAGGGTGACAACTCCTTACCATCCTCGGGCAAATGGGCAGGTGGAGGTGTCAAGTAGGGCGATTAAGATGATCCTCGCAATGACTATGAATGTGAATAGGATCGACTGGGCGGCCAAGCTTGATGATGCATTATGGGCATATCGTATAGCCTACAAGGGCCCCATTGGAATGTTTCACCAACTGGTGTTTGGGAAATCATGCCACCTTCTTATCGAGTTTGAGCAGCGAGCCTTATGGGCTCTCAGAAAGCTGAATTTCAACGCTGATAATGATCTAGAGGCTAGATTGACTCAAATCCAATTGTTAGATGAATTTAAATTAAAAGCTTATGAGAGGTCTACACTCTACAAGAAAATGATGAAAATATGGCACGATCGAAAGATCTTTAATAGAGTGTTTGTAAAAGGGGATCTCGTTACGTTGCACTGCTCTAGGCTACATTTCTTTGCTGGAAAACTTAGATCAAGAGGGTCGAGTCCCTTCAAGGTGACTGAGATATTTCTAACGAAGTGGTAGAAGTTGTGAATCATAAGGAGGAACGATTTATGACAAATGGTAGCAGCTAACAGAATAGTATGGAAAACCACCAGATGTCTAGGTAGTTCACGCCATGAAGATTAGTGATGCTTGTTTGTATTGGACATCATTGTGCTACGACGTTAACTCAGGAACATCTATGGAGGCAACCCAATTGAATAGTAAGAAAAATGTAATGTGTTTGTTGATGGTTGCAGGTTTGACTTGAGAAAGGTGAAGTGTGAATAAAGGCAAGGATGAATGCCTGAAGGTCTAATCGGCCCCTGAAATCAGTTAACGCAAATTAGACCACTCATTGGACAAAAATTTGGTCCTGGAAGTGCTGCTAATTTTCGCGATTCTACAACCCAATGGCAAATCACCAAACACAAAAGGCGATGGTCAATTACCTCTCCTTTTGGCTCCAAATGTGATCCTTTGAGTGCTGTCTAATTAGTTGATTGGTTGCACAATTGGGCGAATCGCCAAATGGGCAAGGCGATCTCGAAGTTGATCGGATTTTGGGAGCATTAAGAGAGCCAACAACGCTGTAACTTTAGGCAGGCTCGGTTTACACTTGGAGGACCGCTGAACAGAAAAGGTTATGCATCATCTTACCACCTTTGAGAGACAAATTTGAAGAGTTAAACACTGCAGAATTAGGTGACGGAACTACTAACAGAGCGTATTGCTGAGCACATTCGACGCCATCTAGCTAGACTGCATTTCAAAGCATGAATTCATTATCAATACAAAGGTAAAAAAGCGGTCTCTTTTGCAAATGGTGAACCACCAAATGCACTCTACAATACTGAATAGTGACACGAAGAGTCTTTCTCTCTCTTTCTTAAATGAGCATTAATGCTCTTCTTTCATCTTTCACACTTTCTCTCTTCACTTGCACTAAATATTCTCACTCTCCACTTGCATGCCATTTTACTATTCTTCTCTTTTCTTCTTTCTTACGAGATTTGATGTGTCTCACCTCACCATCATATTGTGCTATGCTACTTATTGCATATGAAGTTCCAGGTATACTCTTCGCCTTTCTATTTCTGGTGCTTGTTGTGAAATTAACATGAATAGCTTGTGACATGTGTTGGTCGACTTGAAACTGTTGAGGGATTATTGATTTCATGTTAAATTTTGTTGGGTCTTACATATCTAGAAGATACATGTGTTATAGCCATGCTAGAGGGTTAGGTTTGCGCAACTACCGCTTTCCGTATAATAGATTGAGTGACGCCAATTTTAGGGGCAAGTCGTCATCTAGGCTACTTTTAACTTTGAAATGCATATCTGAGTGATTGTTGGGGATCGTTTCGTCGTCTTGGTTGTTTGTCGGATAGGGTGGTGCGTGTTATTTCTGTGAGTGGAAAGTGGTCAATTTGACTACTGGAAGCTACACAGCGATGCGCCAAGCACTCCTACTCATCACTGTTGTAGAATGCCACTTTACCTGTGATATCTTTGATCTTAGCCGATAGGAACCACAATCACTGAAGCAATTCAGTGATTCACCGATCCATCTAAAGCATCCCCCAATTTGTCAGTACCTTCTCCTATTGGACTCTATCATTTTTAGTGTTGCTATTGTTACGTGTTGCCTATCCTTAGAAGTTGCAAGTATCATTTTACAGGTCTTTTTCAATTAAAGCCACCAACAAGGAAGGGTGTGATGCAATTTGGGGTATGTTATGCCGACAAACCCTCGGGCCTTTAAGGCTCCTGGGATACTGAAAAAACTTATCCACCATAAAAGGATCAACAAGAAATGTAATCTCCTAGGCTAATTCGAAGGCAATGTTCTAAAAACAAGTGCTAACCCACATAAGACCCTCCCGTATTAGAAGTTGAGAAGGCTAGAGAGAAGTCTTTGGCCGATAAATTTAAAGCCAGAAGGGAAAAGAACAAAGCTATTAGGGAAATAAAGTTCGCTAGGATACAAGCCTACATCCCAACATGAATACCAGCACATCTGGGGAAACCCGACCTAGATGAGCTCCTTTCAATCCTAACCCTAATAGATCACGACACACATCAGGGGATTCTTTAACTCACTCTCCCTTTCTTCATGTTTTATATTTTGTTTATTTACATTGAGAACAATGTTTCTTTTTAGTGGGGAGGGAGGGTGATGAGTTGGTTACTTTTGATTCGTGATGTTGTGTTGCCTTTAAAGCTGGGAGTTGGTAGTTCTGATGGCTGAGGTATAATTTAATTGTAAATAAAATCTTTATTTGGGTTGTAATAGAGTAATGTTTATTTTTTTATTTCTTTTGCTTTTCTTGTTGAATGAGTGAATGATTGTAAATTTTGGGAAACCCCGTGCATAGATGACAAGCGTACAAATATGATGTCGTATTTCTAGTTCTTGGCAATCTATGCATTGATTATCCATATCTATGATTCGGATAGTGCCATGGACAAGGAGCATGTACTCACTAGTTAGTCCCTTCTTGATAAATCAATCCTCGAATGGATATGAGGAATCTTGAGTTGACTATGTGAGCAATCGAGCTTGGATATGCGATGATAAAAAAATTGCAAATGTGTTGCCATTGTTTGAATGCAAAGGCATATTACCAATGTGTGGTTAGTGATCTGCATCATCTAGAACTTTCTTGGTTTGTCCTGAGAAGTGACTTGGTTAATTCTGGATTAGGAGAGGATCTTAGGCCTTCTTTGGTTTCATTAGTCCAATTTGGCCAAAGTGAAATCTCTTGACAGTCCTTTTTGAGTCTTAATCCCTTCTTTGAAAACTTTGTATTTGTGGCTCATTTTTGTGAAAGACAAGTACTTCTTATTCTGCACCAACCCCTCCTTGAACTTTAAAGTAAAGTAGTGGCCAAAGGCTAATTTGGGGGTGGGTAGTAGGAAGAAACAAATGTCTCTCATACAAGAGTCGGAAAAAGAAGGGTGAGAATGAAATAAAGACATTGAGGATTTCTAGAATAAAATGAAAAGAAAAAGTGAAAAGAAAAACGTTTAAGAACTAAGGACCCTCCAAAAAAAGAGTAAAAGGGTTTTGTCTTTAAAGAAAGAACAGAAGGGAGAAATTAGGATAAGGAATCAAAAGAAAAAGAGATGTAAAGATGAGATGATTGAAAAGGGAACCAAAATAACTTTTGTGCTTGAAAAGAACATGGAAAGTTTAAGGACCAATGAGCCACTATGACCATATGGTCTCGTACACAACCTTTACCCAACATTACAATCCTAGCAAAGTCCTTTGGGATCCTAATGTAGAAGAAAATCAAGTGAACTCCTATTGAGAATAAGGGCAAGCCTATGGGTTGTTTTTGATGTTTTTGAGTGTTCAGGATCTTCTTTGGTGTTAGGGAAAATGGTGACATTTATCGGCAGTGATTAGGAGCTACATGAGCACTTCTGAGCGTAGCAATGATTTGGTTACTCCTTAGTAATCTTTCAAGGATTCTAGGTCACGTAAGTGGTTTGTGGAAGTTTGAGAAAGGAGGAAAAAGGTAAAAATCGATGTGTTTATCCCTGTGGTCATATTTGCAAGCTCTAACCTGGATAGATTTATGTTTGATATGCCTGAGGGCAAACAAAGGCTTAAGTTGGTGGTGTTGATGAGTCTGTGAAGATTTTTTTAAGTAACCCAGTCATATGTCTCAGATAGGGTAGTGATCTCCCCGACCCATTATGGGGTTAAATTGCAAAGAAATATTTCCCTTAGTGTGCTAATAATTCTGATTTCTAACAAATATGCATGTGCCATGATTGAAAGTGGAGTTAAAAGTGAATAAAAGGGCAAGTTTTGGTGGAATCTTAGAAAGTGAGCAAAAGTGCTAAAAGGCGGTCAAAAGCGACGTCGCCGACAACCTTGGTGATCCGCCGAATGCTTAAGGAGATCACATAATAATGCAGCAACCAAGTTTACTGGTGAAGTAAAGAGTGCAGTCAGGATCGATGTCACAAAGCATACTCGGCGATATGCCGAAGCGCATAAGTGATTGCCTAATATTGCAGCACCTAATGCCCAAAAACATTGACATAAAGACGATATGAAGAATATTTTGGAGCATCACCAAACTAAATAGGAAGAGCAAAGAGTCATCACCTAATGTTGCAGTGGTAGAAGCCATATAAGGATGCATAAAAAATGGTCAAGTGGACATTTGTCGCATCGTCGGAGTGCTCGACGATGGTCGGCCTTGACCACCAAACGACATTTCGCAGCATAAACTTTCACACTTTTTGCACGAAGTATATAAGCCATTTTAGAAAGGAAATTGTACATCATCTGTTCATTCCATATCAGAACAATTACACTATTAGTAGTAGTATATAGAACCTTTTTCTTAGAGTAAAAGGGTGGCTAGGGTTTTGAAGCTTTTGGGCATCAAATTGGGGAGGATTAGCTGGTAATAACCACTGATTTGTACTCAATATTGTTACCCATGACATTTGCTACTATGTATGGTAATCGATCTTTAATTTCTAGCATGTGTGGCTAAAATCCCCATGTTGGGGGTATGCTTTTGATATGGGTCTTTAATTTACTCATTGGGTTTGGGATGTCTTGACTTATCCGTAGTTGATTTAGGTGAATTTATATCTTTTCCTAAGTTTAATGTATGAATTACACGGTTGCAAACTTGGGGTTTATTTTAGATCTCTAATTTTTCCGTAGCTGAGATTATTAGAGTCTGTAACTGATATGATGACCTAAAACCTTTTGCAGTTTCAGTTCAAATCCACATTTATGGATTACATGGCCAAGATAGTAGGTGTTTTGCTTGACTTCTTAAGCAAAGTGTGTCCTCGATAGTCCACGTGTGATGTCTTAGCTGATTTATACAGAAGACCTATGTATCATAGTTGATTTGGGTTACAAGCAACCTAGACTTTTCACTCAACATCAACTCATGTAGTCAAGCATCTAGACCCATTTGTTAGATTATTGCCCATATTTCCACATCCCCAAAATCGTTCCTTGGTAGTTGCTTAATTCTACAATTAGAACTTGTTAGCTGAACTTTATTCTAATTATTGCAACCCCCCCCCCCCCCAAATCATATAATTACTTGGTCCAACGAGTGACTTCTTCCTTGAACAATGATTCCCTCTGGAATCAACCCCAATCTCTAAAGTTGGGTTATTATAATGATGATGACCACCCCTTCATCCTTTGAGTAGTCAAGTTGAGCTACATTAGTTAGCTAAGACCAGATGGTCTTACAATAAATATAATGATGGCACGTATACCCCATAGAAAAAAGAATCCCCCTAACATAAACAAAAATGTCTCATCATATAATGTCAATCATGGGGCCTCGCCCCAAAATTGAAATCAACAGGGTCCTTCAACCAAATCAAAGTCGACACTCAATCCTAGGAATAAACATCCGAAGCCCTACGCTCAGTCACAACCACCAAAATATGGACCAATGGTCGCATAACTTGAACACTCGGATTCTCAGGCATGGCCACCAATGATCGAGTAGCAACAGGGAGCATCATCTAAGAGTCGAGGTATCAAACAATCACTCACTCAACCAATCTATCTAGATTTGGAACTCCAAAGTCATATCGCGCCCAAAGTGAACGTATGCAATGATAATAATATCGTGCTTAGGTTGAACCTACGTATCCCATAATCTCAATTCAAACCACACAACCGTATCCACTCTTTCTATCAGATACAACAATTACCCCAACATCAGATGGAAAGGACCAGTGCACAACAACTATCAACAATACATCAGAGTGTGTGTGTATATATATATCTTAGGTCAAATATACGATAACCTCATTAATCACAAGTGCCGAGAGTAAACATAGACAATCTTGGTAAATCATAAGTATCAAAGACAACCAAACCGAGCAGAGTATGGCCACAGTTCCAAATATAATCAATACAAAGTCTCGTGGTCAACATATTTTAGTAGCAACAAGCTCTACACCCTCATATAGGTAAAAGTCAAGTTAGAGCACATGCCTGTCCCATGGTACTAGCCCATATTCGGCCCTTGCCATGCCTCTTCTCTGTGTAAAGAAACTAATAGGGCAGTGTTAGTGTAACCTAAGCAATGGCCCAAGAGTCTAGACAATCAAAATTCAGAAGGATGTCACCTACCAAGAACCATATCGCATGCCACCTATGCTATAAAGGATATCACCTAAGGCAACCAGGTGTTGGGCCATTGATAATGTGCCCTTCTCTAAATAGGGTGCTAGTCCCCAAGACTGAGCCACATAGCTAGTGTCTTATCACAAATAGCCCAGGAAACTAGGATACAACCCACGTCTCGATAATAGGGTCACACTCCCATCCTTGACCTGCCAGTAGCTCAGTAGCAACATATTTTGCATCATAGGCCACAATGCTCATTTATGAGCATAACTATAACTGCTCAAAGAACATGGTGTGTTTCTGCAATCACTATCTAGTAGCACAAGTACATACTGGATAACAACAACAAACAAGATCATATAAACCATAGGGCGACACAGAAACATGTTTAATCGAGGGATTCAATCCCAAGTACTCAGAATAGATATAGACAACCACAATCACATCATACATATATATATCCCAACCACCCAGAACCCCTTGAATAAGATATAGTTATGGGACTCAGTGCACATGGTAGCATATAATCACTCTCAGTCTCATGAGCTAGTATATTTCGGTAACCTCAGGCCGCACACACATATAAGCAAGAGTAAAGCTTAGTGCACATACTTTTCACATGTTTGCTGCCCCAGCAAGCCCTTTTAGGCCCTCTCATAGTCTATAGTATAAGAATTCAATTAGTATAGAAACTATAGCAAACACACCTTCAATCCAACAACTTTCTTCCCATATCATCATGTATATAACACATATAAATTACAACAAGCCATGTAGAACACATATTCCACATTCGCACCCATAAATAGTATATTTCTACTCATTCTTGCTCAAATGTGCATGCATTTCACTCAGTCTAAAATTTAGAGAAGCCTAGCCTACCTGGCAGATGATTCCTCGCATCCTGAATCAATCTACTTGAGCTTTTTTCTTCCTTGCCTTCCGTGACACTGCTCAACTGTCAAAACATCATTCAAAAGATCATTACCGCTGATTTGGATGCATAATCTTAGGAAACAAGTTAAAGTACATCAATTACGACTAAAATGAGGAAAACTAGGACCCAAGCGAAAAATGCCAAACTAATTCTTGTAAACTA
This sequence comes from Solanum rostratum, assembly GCA_029948455.1. Classification (NCBI taxonomy): domain Eukaryota; kingdom Viridiplantae; phylum Streptophyta; class Magnoliopsida; order Solanales; family Solanaceae; genus Solanum; species Solanum rostratum. The sequence continues at coordinate 34,524,713 of CM057050.1, read as the reverse complement.
ATCCTTACATCAGTGCGAGTCTATAGCCAGATATTGAGCCCAAAATAGATTCTAGTAGACAAAGAAATGACTCAAAAACAAAGTTGCATTTCTTGTCGAAAACATGTCTTACATAACTTCTCAGTAAAATTCCATAAAATTGCAGCCAAAAGTAAACATGATACAAGTATACCACAACATACCTCTAAAACATAGAACAATTTAGACACAAATTTCACTTAATACTATTGAGAAATGACCGATATATTGCAATGTAAAATTTTCACTCATTTTCAATATACAACAAGCGAAAATTAGATATTTCACCTCAAAATACGCCCCGAAATTGAAATCCAACAAATCCACAGTGTTCCTTACAAAAATTTAAGTCACGTATCCATTTGAATTATCTAAATTGGATTAAACATGACCTCTAAAATCCCGTGTAAAAATTGAGAGGAATATATGCATAATATCAAGGAAACCATCTATATATATACATGGTGACATGCCCTTGACATGGAAGGTCTAGCTAGCACAACGTGTTAGCACCAGGGCTTGCCATGTGTCCACCTTTTGATTCAACAACTATTTAATCCTTTTTCGGCTATTCAAGGCTCGTTCAAACTTCAATTTTTGCAAATGAACTATGTAACCCTATGGACTTTGATGTTTAAGATTCAATAGTGTGGGCAAAGTTCCTAACGAAGCTTCACATGAAAATGTACTACTTCTTTATATGCAAGTTTTAACGGAAAGCCCCTGGGGTCAAATCACATCCAAACATACTTAGTATCAAATGAGGGGTCATCCTAGACTAAAGTTGACATTTTGGAGCTAACCGCGCTATTAGAATTTTCATCTAGGGCACAATTCTTAAGGGCATTGATTGAGTCAACTATTTATCGATTTTAGTGGCTAAATTTACAAGCCACGATATAGCTTCCCGATTAACTAGCCTAGTTCAACCGTTTCAATGCTAATGGAACCGTTAGAATCCCATTCTGAGGCTATTTACTATGACTTTATTCGAAAGGTCATCTATAAGTATAGCTTCCCGATTAACTAAAAAATCCACATAAATCCCAAATAACCCATCCAACCACCATGCCAACAATATCAACATGTCAATACTGGCCTGAGGTCACAATACACATGCTCTAATAAAAAAAACATGACTACAAAACCGAAGAAATGACCCGGAGGGTAATTACAACATCCCCCACTAAAAAGCTTTTCGTCCGCAAAAGACTAAATACAAGTGTACCTGGAGACTTCGGTCCGAACCATATAGGGATTCTTATCCTAGACTCACACTAACTGATTAAGACAACTATCATAAGCATGATTAGCGTCTAACAACGGTTCTCGTAATCTTAACTAATCGAAAGTACAGAAACCCATCTATCTATAACAAAGAATCTATACAACAATCTTAAGGGGTTCTTAATAATTAATCACTTATCCCATCAGCTCAATTAGCTAGCACCTAGCATGCAATAAATAAGCTAGAGTATACCTGCCCTCAACACATTGTCCTCAGAAGTTATTACCATTCAACCCCCTTTCTGCTACATTTAATAATAAACCTTGGAAAGGACTAGAACAGTAGTCACCTATGCTTATAAGTCACCAAATTCATGCTGCACAGCACAATAGTCAGGTCAACAACCACAATCGACCACTCACAATGGCCACAATAGATCAGGGTACAATCTTCAGAATGTTTACCACCACAACCTCCCTTAAGAAATCTGACCATCATCTAACTCAATGAGATCATACTGGAGTACATCTAACTCATTTGGAATACACTTGCACAACATCGATACGCAAAAATAGGTTATATAGAAGAATAAGCTACGAGTGGGGCTAACTAAGGTGCGATCGGTCCAACTTGCCTCACAACCTTAAAGGATAGTATATTGGGGCTAAACTTACCCCTGCATTCCAACCCGTATGTCTCTTTCCAAGGGTGACACTCTCAAAACCACTCTTTCTCAAATCTCAATTTGCACAAATTGACATCCATGGTCGGCATTACCTTGGGTGCAAACTCTAAGCTATCCTCAATTTATCTTGAATACCCTGGACCCTGGCTAAGGCGTCCTGTAACATGTCTATACCATATAGGCCATGCTCTGAAGACTCAACCTAGCAAGCTAGAGTACCAAATTGACAACCACATTGTAGAAGTAGGTCAATCCTCTCGCAGGGCAATATCAAAATAGATGCCATCTAAAAATATCGCTCGCCCCGCGTATCATAATTCGGAAGAATCACCATATAAAATCCCCCACTAACAAAGGGACCATCAACTACCTTGATACCTAACCCAAGGTAAAAGAAGCTCAAAACCCATACTTAAGCAAGCGAGAAACTATGCAATGTAGCTAAAATTGTTAAATCGTAACTCAAATATCAGGCAACCCAGCAAAATGATCAAAATTCCCTTTGACAAGCATATCTAGGGATTCAGACAACGATATCCTGACTAGCTAACAATCATTAACAAATCCCTAGGGCAAAGGGACTAGCAGCTCAACTGATAATGGAACAATTCCCGATACAACAATAGACAATCGAACTAAGACTCCAGGCATAACATTTATCTCACAATCCAGTCACCCAAGAATTAGGGGAATCACACCTCAATAGAATCATCACAAAATAATCATAACCATAGAGGCACAAGGTGTTGTTAGGGGTATTACTAACAGCCGACCTCTCAAATATGGTGTATACCAGCATCATACTATGCACTCTTTTAGTCAAGTATCAAAAAGGTCATATGTATAAATGAAAGGGGTTTTTCTTACATTCAACCATTAATAGGGTATAATCGTAACATAGGCATCAATTACTCTGAATACCACCAAGTGTAACATACTCATCAACATCAAGAAACTTAATAGATTAAATCAGCAGTTACATAATCGACTACGAGTAAACAGGGAGCACCAATGCTTAGTATCACCTTAAATGAAACTTATCGTACCTTTAAAAATCTCTAACAGAAGTGTTCATAACACACGTAATATTTAACCATCAATTGACATATGGACACACATATCATAGAGTTCTAGCCTCAATAATATCTCCCTTAGCGAAATACATATCAACCTAAACAAGTAACTTACCATGAAGCCTAGTTCTAAGGCTTTCACAATCTCAACGCCTGCAAGTTTGCTATCCCACTATCAAAATTCGAAGGCATCTAATTTTTTCTCAATGGGCTTTGGAGGTTGTTCCCTATCTGGGATTGACGACGCCGCACTACCTCTTCCTAGAGTTGAACCTTATGCGGCATCTACAGAAAAGAACAAATAAAGCTAAGTTATCATAAATCAAAGGATCATCCACAATGTCGCACTACCAGAATCAATAGCACAGGCAATTTCCTAAACATTGCGTACCCTCTTGGAGATAAGTCAAAAATGTCTCTGCATCCATCCACATGACCCTACTAGACGGTAGCTCTGTACAACTAAGACCACTATACCTTAGGTTTTTATAACAACATGTCACGACCCGATCCGAATCATGATGGCCCTTGCTAGATCTTACCTACAAGAAATCCATCACAACCCCAAGGTATCTATCCTAGCTTTCTAGTCACAATCATAACTAAAATGACAATATAAATAACCCGATCGACCAGGAACCTTGAAATTAATTGTACAGAGCTACAATAGACACAAGGATATCACCATATACATATACCAACGACTATATATAATAATAATAGTAGTAGTAGTAGTAGTAGTAGTAATAATAATAATAATAATAATAATAATAATAATAATAATAATAATAATAATAATAATAATAATAATAATAATAATAATAATAATAATAATAATAATAATAATAATAATAATAAATTATAATAATAATGAGAACAACAGCAACAACAACAATAACAACACCAACAATAATAATAATATAAAAACATAGAGTGCTTCTACAAATACATAATTCTACTGTACAGGGACATTATTCGGAAGCAAAAGATGGTGATCATCAGGAAAGAGACTACGATGAAGCCAGAGCTACTGGTGCTCACCCAAAAGAAGTATCTTGCATGCTCCCGAATCCCCAAAAATTAGCAATCACGACCCATACCTGGACCTGTTCCATGGGAAGATGCAGAAGTATTGAGGGTGCGTACCATAAAATAGCACCTAGTAGGCATCATTGGCTGACAGAGTGAAATATAGTAAATCTAGAAGACTCAAATATAAGGGACAACAACAGGTTTAGCCCAATTAGAACTCAAATCAAGGAAATAACATGCATTGAAACCCTTAAACTACACCTGAACCAACCCAAGTGATGAACAACGACAACTTCAACCAACCCAAGCGATGAACAACGATAAAATGAACCGACCCAATAACAAGAATCAACCTAAGTGATGAATAATGATAACCTAAACCAACCTAAGTGATGAACAATGATAACCTCAACTTAAGTGATGAATAATGATAACCTCAACCTAAGCGATGAACAATGATATCGAGTGACAAAGCTATGTACACCCATACCACAACTATCCCCATCAGTAACGTAGTGTCGTACACAGGTGCAAGGCCCTAATATCAATGCATGTATGCCAAAGGGGTCTATATAGTCCGAGAAAGTACATCCGTGTACAACTTGATAAACTGAATCATAGTACAACCCAACTCCCAATATCACATGATCATGTATTGGGTATACGTGGGTTTACGACACTGGTGTCTCAGCCTGAATGCCCATTAAGCCCCAATAAGCGAAGAGGGTACACCCACACACAATTAGGGTGTGTATTAGTGAATCGATCGACGAGTAATCGGTCAAGCCCTCTGCCCCAAAATGTCATATACCTTTGGGTCTCTGATCCATCCAAGAACAAGTACCACCTAGGGCCTTGAACCCTGAGTCCCCTAACTTGACCTTTGGTCGAGTTGTTACTAGGGCCAGATGATCTGATAATAAATATAATGGTTGGACATATCCCCCGTGAGAGAAAAAATCCTCTAAACATAAATAATAGTGTCTTATCTCAGAATGTCAGTCACGGGGCCTCACCTCAAAATAAAATTAGCGGGGTCCTCAACCTAAATCTTAGCCCGTGCTCGATCCTAGGAATCAACATCTGAAGCCCAATACCCAGTCACAACTATTGGAACTTGAACCCCTACGACACACATCTTGAGAAGTCAGATACTTAGGCATGGCCGCTGGTGGTCAAACAACCATAGAGAGCGTCATCTAGGGCTCGAGGTATCGAACAATCACTCACTCAACCAATGTATCAAGATTCAGAACTCCAAAGTCATATCATGCCTATAGTGAACATAGGCGATGACAATCGTATCATGCTCAGAGTGGATGTAGGAAACAATATCACAACCTAGGTATCTCACAATCTTAATCCAAACCACACAATTGTAACCACCGCCTCTCACACATACAGGAGGTACCCCAATATCAGATGAAAAGTACCAATGTACAACAACTATCAACAGTATATCAGAGTGTGTATATCCTTATATATATAAATATCACAAATCACCATAGAATCATGCCAAACTAAGGACAAATATATCATAACCTCATCAAGCACAAGAGCCCACAGTTAACATAGACAGTCATGGGAAATCATATGTATCAAGGACCAAAATCCATCAGAGTCATATATATACCAGAGTCAGGCCACAGTACCACACATAATCAATGCATAGTCTACTGGTCAACATATCTCAGTAGCAACAGGCTCTATATTCTGATAAAGGTATGAGTTAAGTCAGAATACATGCCTATCCCAGGGCACTAGCCCATATTCGTCCCTTACAAGGCCCATTTTCTATGTAAAACAACACATGGGGTAGCGTTGGTGTAACCTAAGCTAACGCCTAAGAGGCTAGACAATTAGAAGGATATCATCTACCTAGAATCATTTCACAACCCAACATCTATTAAGGATATTACTTAAGGCAACCACGTGATGACCCACTAATAATGTGTCCTTATCTAAACAGGGTGCCAATCCCCAGGACTAACCCTCATAGCTAGTATCTTATAATAGATAGCCCAAGAAGCCTATAAGGTATAATTTACGTCTCACTAATAGTGTCACACTCTCGTCCCTGACCCGCCAATGGATCAATAGCAACGTATCTTGCATCACTGGTCACAAGGCTCGTTTAGGAGTACAACTATAACTATTTCCAAAACATGGTGTGTTTCTCTAGTCATTAGCTAGTAGCGCAAGTACATAACGAATAACAATAGTAAAGAAGATCATATAATTCACAGGGCAGCACAAAATCATATTTAATCGGGAAATTCTACCATAAGTACTAAGAATAGATATAGATAACCACAACCACATCATACATATATATATCTATACAAACCAACCAGAATCCCTAGAATCAGATATAGATACTAGATTCAGTGCACATGGTAGCATGTAATCACTTCTCAACCTCATGAGCTAGTATATTTCGATAGCCTAAGACCACACACATATGTATGCAAAAGTAAAGCTTAGTGTACATACTTGCCACATGTTCACAGCCCCAGCAAACCCTTTTAGACCCTCTTATAGTCATACAGTATAAACATTTAGTTAATATAGTAACTTTAGCAAACAGAACCTTTAATACAATAGTTATCCTCCCATATTATCATGTATATAACACATACAAATTACAACCATCCATTAGTAACACATATTCCACATCACCAACTATAAACAATACAGTTCTACATATTCTAGCTCAAATATACATACATTTCACTTAGCCTAAAGTTTAGAGAAGCCTAGCATACCTGACACATGATTTCTCGCGTCCTAAATCAACCCACCTGAGCTTTTTCCTTCCTTGTCATCTCTAATGCTGCTCAACTATAAAAGCATAAGTCGCAAGATCATTATGACTTATTTTCTTATAAAATCTCAGGATAAGAGGTGAAATTACATCATTTACGATTAAAATGGGAAAAACTAGGTCACATGCCCAATATCCAAACCAATCCCTGTAAAATGATCCCTACATCACCCCAAGTCCATAGCCAGTAATCGATCCCAAAACAAATCTCAAAAGACAGAGAAATAACTCAAAACCAAAGTTGCATTTCTTGTCGAAAAACATTTCTTACATAACTTCTCAGTCAAATTTTGCAAAATTATAGCCAAATTAACATGATCAAATTATACCACAATGTGCCTCTACAAAAATAGAATAATTTAGATACAAATTTCACTTAAGTCCATTGAGAAATGACCGAGATATCAATTGTAAAGTTTTTATTCATTTTCGATATACAATCAGTGAAAAACAAAAATTTTACCTAAAAATACACGCAAAAATTTGAATACGACACTTCCACGGCTTTCCTAGAAATAATCCAAGTTACGTTACCTTTTGAATCACTCAAATTGGATAAAAATGACCTCGAAAATATCGTGCAAAAATTAATAGGTTTATATGCATAATGTCTGCACAGTTAAATTTGTATGCCATAATATAATTGTAATGAACATGCTCCTAGCCTAGTTCGACTGTTTTAAAATTAATATGACTATTGGAATCCCATTTCAAGGCCATTTAATAAGATATTACCCGAAAACTCATTTTACAAGTATAACTTTCTAGTTAACTCAATAATTCACATAACTCCTAAATAACCCATCCAATACCATGCAAACAGTATCAATATGTCAATAATGGCCCGAGGTCGCCATACACATGCTCTAATCAACAACATGACTATAAAACCCAAGAAATGACCTAGAGGTTCATTATAATTTCTATACCCATCTCTGTGAACCCAAATCACCAACTCGATCATGTTCTCTATTTCTATCGTAGTATCCGCCTAGACTATTATCCCTGTATGAATTATCACCATTATAGATCCGTCCTTGTTTTCTATAATCTTGGTGCCAGTAGTCCTGGTTGGAACCTTAGGCGTTGGTCCAGGGACCCCTCATTTGATCTATCACAAAACAAATATCCTTTTCATAATACAGCTCCTCATAAATAAGTGCTCTTGGTCGATGATGAATGACAACGTTCACCTACTCCTGGTTTTTCTTCATTAGCAACCCAACATTAGTACTAATCTGAGATGACTCTTGCAACACTTCCTTATTAATTTTACCCAACTGTGGATTGGTACTGACTGTTAAAGAGCTCTTTGTCATTGTTGTCTCCCTTTTCCCCCATGCACAATTAGTCTTAGCTACCCTTGTCGGTCGTTGTGCCACATTCGCAAAAGTGCAATCTAAGAATGATCCTTTGGTTATGGTATTGGCTACCACTTTGCAATTATCACCTAATGCCCGATAAAAGATTTCCACTAAGAAATCATCAACAATTTCATGGCCTCAAACACTTCTAAAGTGTTTGGTAAATCTCTCCCAAGTAGCACTTCTGGAATCAGCCGGTATCTGTTAAAAGTTGTTGATACGATCCTTAAGCTTCGACTTCTTTGACTTGGGAAAATACCTCTCTGAAAAGGCTTTCTGCATTTCTACTTATGTAGTAATAGAGCTCTGTGAGAGCTCACATAACGAAAGTGTTGATTTACCTATGAGAGATAATGGGAATACATGGAGCCCTATGACATCCATGGACATATTTTGATTTCCCATCATGCTTTTACAGTGGAAGACAACATTATATGAATGGTTATACAGATGCTCTGATGGTAAGGCCGAAAATAACCCTCTATGCTTCACATTTGTTGTAACCCATTAGATATGACAAACTTCGTATCTTCTGATAGAGGAGGTAACTCAATTGCTCTTGTGACGTCCACTACCATAGGATGAAGTTTGTACGAATTCCACCCATTTACTACTACTTGTTGACCTTGTGGTGGTTGATTTTTTAACCACAGGTGGTGGTGGTGGGGTTTGGTTTTTCAAGTTGAGTGTATTGTTTAAAACATTGTTGGCGTCATCTTGAGCCATTATTCATAATGTTCTCTGAATCTGTTGATCAAATGGAGTAAAGAGAATATTGTGACTACGCGTGTTGGGCATACACTACACCTGTATGCCGAAAAAGAAACAAAAACAACAAACACAAAAAAAGGAAATAAGGATTAACTCTCTAATCAATCTAATTAAACTAGTCTAATAGCTATATTCCTCAACAACAATGTCAAAATTTGATCGCGCTGAAATTACACCTTCTAATTAAGATATAAGTGGTCACTGTTCAAATATAGAACCTAATGATGGTTAGAGTCGATTCCATGAGGAATATGGTCTAGACTTGTCATAATTAAAGCAATTTAGACAAATTAATTGACTTACATCCAGAGAGAGTGGTTTTGATGTAAAAATAATGATTGAAACCTAAACTAAGATCAAATGTCAATGTGCGTATTGCTAATTCGGTGAGAGAAGTAACTTGAGTATTGTGTTCCCCATGAACATCCTAATGTAGTATAACCCAATAATTGTAACCTTTTCTAGTGTGTAGGATGCAGAATTTGTAAGTTATGTTCACATAATTCCTTGGGCCAGCATTTATGAAAATTTCACCACGCAAATTGGGTCCTCTACGGATGTCTCATTACTAACCCTTACCTTTGTCCCAGTATAACCATCCCTTAGGTCATTCAGGTGGATTAGACGAGTGTGCTCACGTCAAATCCTGTTATTTACCTCTTTCCCCATTCATTACCCCCTTGGGCCAGTGAGTAAGAATAAAGTGAGTTCTAACATTGTCCATTGTAAGAAAACATTCAAAATGAAGAGATAAATAATAAATGCATACACATTTCCAAGGATTACAAATTTTCTAGGTTCTTCTATGTTAGTTCTTCTTCGTTCCTACAACCCTGGTTATGGATTTAGCTATTCATGTTCATTATAGATGAAGAAATTAAGTTATAAGTTTGCATAATTAAACACTTACACTAATAATTGAAGAACATAAAATCCATAATCTCAACATAAATGGAAAGATCAAGATCCAAAAGATGAATACAAAAGTTATGCACTGAAAATCTCCAAGAACATGATAAAAGAAAGTGATAATATTTGTTTTGTAGTTTTTTACATCGAAAAATACCTAAAATCCCTATTTAAAACAAAAGAAAACCAAATCCTAACTTAATTAGGAAAACGTGATTTGGGGCGTTCCACGAGCCAAGTTACGAGCCGTAATTCTATTTACGGCTCTTGAAAGGGTTTCATAGTCTGCAACTTCAGACTTTGCCATTCAAGAATGAGCTACACTCTATGACTCATGGATTGGACTATGGTTTGTAGGCTCCTTCATCCTGGTTAACTTTCAAAAACTTAGCAAATCTCTGGGTCTCCCTTTCACGAGCAAGTCTACGTGTTGTGGAATTAACCATGATCTATCCTGTTAATCATAGGTACAAGTTCAAAAAATCTGCCAATCACTGGTTCAGGACTACGAACCCCAACCTACGGCTTGTAAATCAAACCATGGACCTTAGGTGGTCTGGTACATCACCAAAAATCTATACCTTATATAAATCTTCATCAAATCTCCCAGAATCTCAGAATCTTGCAAAATCAACATAAAAACACATCAAATCTACTAACATTGCTTACAGAACACACAAAATTCTAACTTTGAAGCATTAAAAGTGCCATATTTTTGCAGCACATCATGCGGGCTGTTGTGTGATGATGAAAGAGGGCAAAGAAAGAACTTAGAATAATCTGATATTTTTTTCCAACGTTAAATGACTTTAAGCGGATGGTTTTAACTTAAAAGAACCAATCTTGGCTGACCTTCTCCTTCATTTTGACTCACATTTTATCAAGTAGGTTATGTACCTACTTGGCCCTTAGTGGGCTTCGATTCGGTGAGCCTTGGCTACCCTTTTTGTAACAACCTGACCTAGGGGACTAGTCGTCACATAGGGAATGAGACACCGGAAGGTACCTTACCCAAGAAACTTACATATCATAAGAGTTTATAGGCATAAAACGCTAAGATGAAATAGGAAACCGGGGGAAACAGAGATAAGGGCCACAACATAAAAATCGTAAAGGAATATAAGAACTGGACACTATCATAATATTTGTCCAACAATAACTCTAACATAAACTTGGCGGGGTCAAAGACATGTTCGACCTCAATCTAAATTATATACATAGCAAATGAAATATATAATTGGAGACTAGAATGTGTTATACATCAATCTAGAAAGTGAAACTAGGTAGTTGTCCCTGAACTAGAGGACTCACCAACTCTCGTCTTCAATGATTCCAAAGCTAGCCACGTAAAGGATATCAAGAAGCACCGGTCCCAACATGGTTAAATCATGTAGCCATAGAAGTATGAGTCAGTATTTTGAATGTACTCGTATGTAGGTATGCAATGCATGACATGATGATGGATGATGAACTGATTCATGCTAAGTCTCATGTAATGAATTATACATTTACAAGGGCATTAGTAAGTCATAATTAAGCAATATCATTTAAACATGAAGAGACAATTGTAGAAAGAACATAGTAGGATGCATGGATGGACATGGTCATGAATAAGAAAATTATATAAACTTGGAACATATATACTAATGATCATTTAGACATTTTACTCTTATCATTGAACATGAAATAATGCACCTGAGAAATATAGAACTTACCCTTACTTGAATACACTATGAATCTCACAAACATAAATTAGTGAGAAATTACATGTTGTTATAAATAATTAAAATATTAATATTCTTGGATGAACAATGAAGTACATCACTTTAAATAAAATATTATTTTACATTGAAAGAAACATTAATAATCATAATGGAGGCCACCTTATACACTTGTAGACATAGTCATGTACCTTTAAGAAAAATACCATTAACTTAAAACAATGAATCACAAGAACTTTAAAAACCCTTAGGACATAATATGAAGGATCCATCATAAATTATTACAAAAGTACACCTTGGGAACCTAAGAAGAACATGAAAATATGTGAGAGAACACTTTAACCGGCATAAACTATGTGAGCTAATCCATGGAATCCTGATGTTTTCCCTACACCGGAAGAAAGGGCGAAGTTATTTGCCAAGGAGACCTCCTAAGATGCCTAAGTGGATCCACTAAACTCTTGTTATTGAGAAACCTCTACTAACAGGTGGGATAGAATTCAACCTTCACTAGCGGCGACCCCTATTTCCTATGGTGGCACATAGTTATGGGATATTGGGATTCTACTAACGGTCTCTTACCCTAGCTTTTGGGTAGTATTCATATTTACCCTAAGTGCAATCGGTGCTAAGTGTGACTTTCACGGAATGATCATAACTTAAATTAGAGAATCATCTAGTATGGAGAGGTATTCTACTAACCTATCTCATAAATATCTTGTAACTATGAAGAGGTAGTCTATTAATCTATCCCATGGGACTTTTATACATAGATCATCAACATAAAGATAGCTCCTAAATCTGGTCCATGACTCTGCTATCGGCCTATCATTATGTCATAAGATTTACTAGGTGAAGGACTTATACCTCAATCATTCATAATATCTGGGCATATAAGGAAATGAATTCATGATCTTACATAATGTTTCATAATATTCTCATGAAGCCATAAAATAAATATTGACTCTTAACATTTAGGTCTCTTAAGTGCATATATAGTATGGATCGAGACTTCCTTCGTTCATAAAAACATACTCTTCATAAAGCTTAGGTTCAAAACATGAGATTCGCATGCTTGAAGACTCACAATCATGAAAGTCATATGAATAAGACTTGATTCATACACAATAATAATAAGGAAAGTATGAACTTAAATAAGATTAAGCAACCCTCCATCAACATCATAATCCAAATTTCCATAAGTAAGAAAAAATCACAATTAGTCATGGAATCATGAAAATTACTAGCTGCTCATGTATAAGAGTAGTTGGATTCACCAATTTAAAATCAACTTTAAGAGACCCATCAAATATCTCTAAAACCATAGCTTCCATAATATAAGGATTCAAGACATAACATTATTCTCATGGAATTAAATATTATTTCATAATAACATGGGATAAAAAACATCAATAAATTCATAATATATACATTTAGCATCATTCAAATCAACTCAACATGGTCCTTGTAAAACCACAAGTAGAGAGTCATGAATTTTAAGTCAATATAGATCATTAGGAATGCATCACAAATTACCTGATTAAAAGAACTTCCCAAAATTTCACAACATGCATAAACCATGGGTCAAATTTTAAGTAAAGAAACATGAGCTTTGTGAAGGGAAGGGCTTCACAAGTCAAACCCATATATCTTAGCCAAAGATTGATGGAAGAAATCACTAATTTTGTTGATAAAACCCGAACCCGTACCCTTGTCTTCAATGGAGGACCTTAGGGGACTTGATAGGATTTTTGGGAATTAGGTTTTGAAGAGTGGTTTAGGATTAGGGTCATTTGGGAGAGTTTTAGAACGATATTAGGCGTGTGGGAAGTCAAAACGATGTGGGATTGGGCTTAGGGTGTGAGGTAAGTGCTAAAATACCCTTTTAAAACTGCCGTACAGTTTCACGAAAGCCTATTTATGGGCCGTAATTCAATGCACGGCCCATAAAGTGGGTAATACAAATTGGCAGTCTGACACTGCTTCACTAAAATGTGCATAACGTTTTGGTCCGAACTCCAAATAAGGTGAAACCAGTTGCGTTGGAAAGATAATTCAAAGCGCTTTCATTTTGTAGGTTGTATGGAATCTAATTTTATGTCTGTTAAGATATATGATGATTTGAACTTGACACATATACGAACCCATGCTAAAACATAGGCGATAAGAATTGTTTGCACTTGATTTGATTGGAGAAGGGCTTGGAATTGCATGATGGTTTATGGAGGGGCTAGATAAGGATTCTAAAGGAATAGGAAAGGTTGGAACGTCCCCTATAAAACCACTGGATAGGACCACGACACCCCGTTCATGGGTCATAGTCTATTCTACTTGTCGTAGATAGGATCTCATTTGATCTCATTCCAAAGACTCATAAACTTTTCTCTAAATCACCTTCTATGACCTAACTTATGACGCGTAAGCCATTTCATGGGCCATCTTATGAGTCGTATATCAAATCACTCAAAATGTCAAATTTCACCAAATTTGACCTTCAATCCACGAGCACAACTTATGACCGGTAGAAGTATTTACGGCTCGTAGAACCCCTTGTAAAAACTAGCACTTTCGAAAATTTTTATAACTCTTATTTGGTACTTTTCATACATTTCATAGGTGGGTCCTTACACATTTTTCTTCTTTCTTTCATATGGTTTTGGGCCAAAATTTTCAAGTAAGAGGTGAATGTGCTTGGGCCCTTTATCTATTCATCTTAGGGTGCCAATCTAGTCCCTTTACAATGCTAAATTATGCGCTAAAATTACACCCTTAGCTTGGTATTTATTCTTTAGAACATGAATCGATTTGGTGTTGGGCCTCATCTTTATTTTCTTTCTTTTTTAACCTAATTTTGGGGCCTCAACTGAGTCCACTCATGTAAGAATTTAATCTTCCCCATCTACCTAGCGCATTTAAGCTTAGTGAGTAGGTGACTCACCTTCTAGCTTCTTAAAGTCCCACAAGCACCTCACTTCTTTCATTTCGTTAAAGACCATGATCTCTTTAAATTCTACTTAAAACATATATATATACTTTATCATCTTATCTTTCAGACTTATATATGGCCCTCCAATTTGAAATTTAACCACTTTTAAAATTGATGATCATTCGGTCAAGCCATACTAGATTTCATTTGCATAGGACTAGTACATGTAAGATTTGGGGTATTACATCCTTCCCCCCTGGAACATTTATCCATGAATGTTAGCATAACTTGATGGCTTAAACAACTTCAAGCCTTTATCTAAAAAACATTTAACAACATAACAAGTATTCAAACACACGTGCCTATTAATGCCTCAATTCTGCGTCTTGGAATTTCTCTTTAGCTTCAAACACATAAGGGTATTTAGATCTCATCGCTTCCTCAGCCTCTCACGTTATCTCTTTTGCTTGCTGGATTCTCCAATGTACATTTACTGGAGCTATTTCTTTATTTCTTAGCTTTTTAACTTGATGATCTAGAATAGTAATAGATACCTCTTCATAGGTGAGATCTTTTGTAACCTACACATCTTTAATAGGAATGATACGAGATGGGTAACATATATATTTATGAAGCGTTACGACATAAAACACTAGATGAACCATGAAAGCTCTTAGAGGTAGCTCTAATTTCTTATGCAACTTGTCTAAACCTTTTAATAATTTTATATGGCCCTATGTAACGTGGTCTCAATTTTCCCTTCTTACCAAATCTCATAACCTCCTTCATTAACGACATCTTCTTGAATTCCAGCTCTATCCTCCTAGCATCCGCATAAGATTTGTGAGGACTTTAGGCAATTTCCAACTTTTGTTGTATTTCCCTAACTTTTTCTATAGCTTGTTGAACTAGTTCTAGCCAAAGCAAGATGGTTTCACCCACTTTAAACCATCCAATTGGCAGCCTACATTTCCTTCCATAAAAGGCTTCATCAGGTGTCATTTTGACAGTTGAATGGTAGCTATTATTATAGAAAAATTAAATAAGTTTCAAGTGATCCACCTAACTACCCATGAAGTACAATGTACAAGATTGCAACATATCTTTAAGTGTTTGAATTGTAAGTTCTACTTGACCTTCCATTTGAGGATGGAAAGTTGTACTTAAATTTCCTTGTGTTCCTAAGCTCATTTCGAAGGACTTCCAAATTTTTGCGGTGAGTTGAACTACCTGATTAGGTATAATAGAGATTGGGACTTTGTGTATCCTAAATATCTCTTTGATATATAATCTGAAGTACTCCTTAGTTGTATAATAAATCTTGACCGGCAAGAAGGGTGTTGACTTTGTGAGTTTATCAACTTTTACCCATATAGAGTCAAACTTATGAAATGAGCGAGGCAGCCCAGTAATAAAATCTATGTTGATCATATCCCACTTTCAAGTTGGAAACTCTATACATTCCACATAACCTCCCGACTTTTGATGCTGTACTTTGACTTGTTGGCAATTTACACGTTGAGCCATAAATTTTGCAAGGTCCTTTTTCATGCCTCCTGACAAAAATATTACCTTTAGGTCAGATACATCTTGGTTGGTCCTTGATGTATAGAATATCTTGAATGATAGACTTCTATCGTTATCCTCTTCCTTAGTCAAATAACATCAAGCACACATAATCTATTTCAGCAATAAAGTACTCCATCTTGTGTAAGCTTAAATCCCTTCATCGTAGCTTGACTTACTTTCTCCTTAAGTCGTTCTAAAATAGGATCATTAAACTTCTTTTCTTTCACCTTAGTTACCAATGAACACTCCGCAACATTATGCACATCAATCCTTTCTTTAGAGTTTCAAGGAGGTGAACTCCCAAACTGGCTAGTTGATATAGATCCTTCGCCATCCCTTGCTTTACCACGATCTGGTTACTAGTACTCATGAGTGTCTTACAAGTCGGAGCATCGGCTACCACATTAGCCTTCCTAGAATGGCATAGTATATTAATGTCATGATTCTTTATTAGCTCTAGCCATCTCCCCCGCCTCAAATTTTGGTCTTTCTGCTTAAATATGTATTATAGACTCTTATGGAAAGTATATATCTCAATGTGAACCCCAAAATATAGTGTCGCCTAATGAGTCCATATTTTAGACTCATTTTGGGTCTAGTTTGCAAAGAAATATTATCCTCAATGTTCTATTATTTCTAATGTCTAACTAATATGCATGTATTACGTAAGGAAATATAATTAAAAGTGCACAAATAGACAATACTTGATAAATCTTGGAAAAGAAGAAAAAGTGTCAAAATGGCGGAGAAACGCTGTATCGCCTACATATTCAGCAATCTGTCGAACATTCAAAGAGACCTCCTAGGGTTGTAGCAACCAAGGTTCAATCCCAAGTCAAGGAGGCAATCAGAATAAACATCGCCAAATATATTTGGCATACTGTCGAATAGCTGAAGAGACCAGTTAAAGTTCTAGTACTCAAAGCGACAAAATCAGGATAAGAAGGCGATGAGAGTGGAACTTCGGTGACTTGCCACACAAAATCGGTGGAGTAAAGAACTATTTACACAATGTTGCAGTTAAAAAAGCCTTGAGAGGATGCAGAGGAAAGTGGTTAACTACACATTAGGCGCATCGCCGATGTGCTTCGCGATGGCCACGTTGACTACTAAATGGCAACTCGGAGCACAAACTCTTATACTTCTTGTCACGACCAAGGCCTAGGGCCTAGGAGTGACATGATAATGAGAACCTAGAGCACCCAAACAAGCCTCATAGCATCAATATACACGTCATTCATTTTGAAGCACATGATTTAACAATAAATACAAAGTTCTAAAGGACATGTAAGTATGACTCACGCTATGGGTGTCACGACACGGATCTAGGGTCTAGAAGTCACATGGTAAATGGGAAACCAAAATCCCCCAAACAAGACTCATATCATCCACCCACATATCATCAGTTCGAAAGCATACATGTAATAGTAAACACATAGTTACAAGGGATGGGAAAATAGGACTCACGCTATGGGGACATCATAGGAAAGGAATTAACATGAACTCACGTAACACATAACACACAAAGACTAAGGGACAAGCAAGCATGACTCACTTTATGGGGGAAATGCGGGATATAGGATCTTTCACATGATGACATGAATCCATAACATAGGTCAAAATCAACCCACATTAACATGACCATTACATAACCATATCTATAAGAAAAACATAAAAATACAACAGTTAGTAAATAAATATGCATGAGACTACAAGTTGTCCAACAATGCCTCTAATGAAAAAAATAGGATGGGTGAGCCAAGACATGTTCCAGCCTCACCCTCAAAGTAAATAATATAAGCTAAGAACCATAGATAGAGGAATGGTTGGTTGTCCTTGGAAGACAGGACTCACCACGATAAGAAAATCCCAAGATCAAAGCTAGACGTCGTACGGTAGATGAATGTACTCCTCGGTCCCTACTTGGTTACATCATGTAGGCAAAAGTATGTGTTAGTACATTTGAATGTACTAAGTATGTATGAATGCAATTCATATGACTTATCAAACTCGCATTCAATGTTAGATGGCAAGGGCACATATATAAAAAGAATTATATAACAAAGGAATATTATATTGATATTCCATGAGATGCATGATGCGTGAATGCGCAAATACTTCATATATATACACATATATTGAGGATGGGACCATAACCGACATGATACTAATTGAGCTATAACTTGGAACCCTGTTGTCTCCCTCACAACGGATAAAGAGATGACCTACTTGCCAAAGGTAGATCCTTAACATTTATATTTTCTCTTCTTTCCCACTTGAGGTATACATATATACCTATGTTAGGCACATAGTTCAAGGAACAGCAGTATGGACCCTTGGAGATAGCCCACCCTACCTCTAATCCCATCGCTGCTAGGTCATCATCCCAATAGAATACATATATATATATATATGTTTGCAAGAGGCACAACACTTTCAAATCATTTACATGCATTCTTTAGGCTAAAATGCCAAAAGCACATTCTTGATAACCATGCATAATAGGGTAAAAGCCAAAACATTCTTTAAGAGTACTCTTCATGCATAGGAATAGCTCTTTCGGAGCGCCTTCTTGAGAAATGAGTATGGACCCTTGTGGATAGTCCACCTTGCCTCAAACCTCAATTGATGCCCCCTTAAACTTAGTGGTGTAAACACCCATAATTTCTCAATGTGACTTAATCATAAACATTTATATGATCACGTTTTTGTCATAGCCATAATCTTATCAAAATCAAATACATAAACATCATAGGGTCTAGACCCACTTCATAAACATCATAAAAACCATAGTCATGTATGCATATGCCATGAATGAGATGAGAATAGCATGGGTTATGGAGATTCAAACTTAAATAAACAATACATTATAAGATTCAAATAAAAACATAAGTAAAATTCACATTTCGATCATAATATAGATTAGCCATGCACAAAACAAGCTTTAAAGGGGACATGCACTTTCATAACTTCATAACTTTAATGCATTTCATCATATTAGGGCTTAAATAACTTTACAATCATCAATAGCGCAAAAGTCATACTTTAATTGAATATAACAAATAATAATATTGAAAACAAAAATTTAAAGTAAGCTAAAATTCATGAAAATCACATGAAAATACTTTGGTTCTTCTTGATTGAAGGGTACCAAGAATCAATCCCATACACCTTAGTTAATGAAGAAGATTATAGAAGAAGTTTGAAGAAGAATGAGCCTTTTCTTGATTCCCAAGCTTAGATTTGCAAGAGTCCTTTGAGAGAGTTCTTAAGAGTGACTTGAGAGAATTTTAAATGTGAGGAATGAATTTGAATGATAGGAATAAAGTTTAGGTCATTAGGACTCCTTTAGGTAGCATAGGAAGTCACAATAGACCCTTAGAATAAACCCTAATTACGAAACTATCATTAATTAAATGAGTTGGATATATTGAATAACATCATCTCAAGGGAGGCTATACGGTATGTGGCACATCACACGGATCGTATACTCATCCGTTAACCAACACTTAGAAAAATATGTTTGATAAAAGGTCCAGAGCGGTAATCCCGTACTTAGAATGTTTTTTGAAAAAATCAACCTCATGGGAGACTACACGGTTCAGGTAGTCTTATATGGACTGTGACACTACTTGTACCCCTCCCCTTGGAAATATTCCCACGATGACGTTACTAGACGGTGATTCCATACTTAGATAAAATTTACTCCGAAAGTTATATGGGTGGCCACATGAGTCATGTCACATCACACGGGTCGTGTACTTAGCCATGACATATCATTTGGTCCCAAAATTGTGTGATGTCAAGCCAAGGCAACTACATGGCTCACCACACGGTCTGTAAAGTGTCAAACAGAACGTGAGGGATCCAAGTCTTGGGTACCTTAGTTAAAAACTCCACTCTTAAGGGCCAACACACCTATATAGGAAAAGAGTCACTTCATGGGGGCTCCACACGAGACGTGTGAACTCACACAGACTGTAAGGGCTGTATCACCTTGGTACAAACCTTCCCAAAACTGAATTTTTAAGCTCTAATAATGTTGTACAACATCCAGGTCCTAAATATTGGAATATCATAGGGATAGGGATTTGCATAAATTCACGTAGCACGTAGCACATAAGAACTAAAGGATGCGTAACTACGTCTTACGCTATGGGGATAGCAGGGATTTAGGACATTCCACACCTTATCATGACCATATTATCGTATCACTAACATCAAGAGATATCCATAATCATAGCTGCCATAGGCCCATAGCATTACGCAATACAAGCCTATAGATAGAGTTTAAATGTTGTCCAACAATGTCTCTAAGTCATGGAATAAGAAGGGGGCCAAGACATGTCCCGGGCTCACCCTCAAAGTAAAGACATAAGAGAAAATAGCATACTATTGTTGATAGAATGTGGCTTGTCCTTGAATTATAGGACTCACCTCAAGCAACTCTCACAATCCGAGCTAACCATCAAGAGCTGGATGAAGATAATCTTTGGTCCCTATATTGTTAGATCATGTCGCCAAAGAGTATGTGTTAAAAAGTATGAATATACTAAGTATGCGGGCATGTAATGCATATGAACTCATCAAACCTGCATTAACTGTTAGATGAAAAGGGCATATGTATAGAAAGAAGTATATATACAATAAAAAGTAATATATCAGTATGCCATGAAATCCATTATGCAGGAAATGCCATAATACTTTAAACATAGCGGTGATGTGACCAAATGAGCTATTACTTGGAATTTCAATGTACACCCTACATCAAAGAAGCGATAGTTTACTTACGAAAGGTAGTCCATACTTCTCCTTACGGGCCGCCCATTTCGGAGAGGTAAGCTTACCTTATGGGACCCCTATTTCGGTAAGGATTTTTCATCATCATAACATAATCATCCACAAAGGGTCATAACATGAACCTATGTTTGGCACATAGTTTATGGGACTTTGTGACTGGACCCTTGGAGATACTCTCCCCCCCCCCCCCACAAAAGTCAACTCGGTGCTAAATTATCATTTTACAAGAAAACATATACATATACATGTTTTAAAGAGGGATAAGTATTTTCAAAATTTCATTATGCATACTTAGTCCTAAAAGCCAAACATATTTCATAATCAGATATACTTGGGCTAAAAAGCCAAATCATACTTCATATTCATCATTTCATGCATAGAAATAACTCATTCATACTTGTACTTGTTGGTGTAAACACCCATAATTTCTCGAAGAGTTATATCATAGAAATTATGTGATCTCATATCATGTCATAACCATACTTTTCTTGAAATCATATTCGTAAACATAATTGGGTCTTAACCCACTTTATAAACTTCATAAAATCAATGTTCATGCATGTATTTGTCATGAATGATGAGAGAATATCATGGCCAATAGAGATTGATACTTAAAATAACTGTATAAGATGAAATCAAAGTATATTCATGAAGAAATTCACATTTAAAGCATACTGGAGATTACTCATGCCTATATTCAATACCTAAAGGAACATGCACATTCAAATCTTCATAATATCAATGCAATTTGATATTAAGGCTTAAATCACTATAAAAACATCAGTTAAATACATCCCATATCTCCATTGAATTGAATCAATATTAATTTAAAAGCCATATTCAATGTAAGCTTGAAATTCACAAATTAAGAAGTAAGAAGTCTTTGGGGTCTTCATGATTGAAAGAGACCATGAATCAATCCCACAAATCAATCCCACATACCTTAGATTTCTAGAAGAACAAGAAGAAATTTATTTAAGAATAAGACCCTTCCTTGAACTCCAAGTAGTATCTCCAATGGCACACTTGAGAGGAGTTCTTAGAATAAAGGATTTATATAGTTCTACGTGTAGTGAATGAATTTGAATAAAAACGAAGGAATATAGGTCTTTTTAGGGGTTTAGGATAGGTTAGAAAGTCACAAATGACCCTTAGAAATTACCAAAATTACGAGAAAGCCATTAATGAAATGAGCACTTAAAAGTACCCAACTGGCTCTTGAAAGAGCACCACGGCTCGTGAGCATGACCATAGACCATACAAGGGTCCGCGGTAAAGGTCTTCAGACACTCAGCCAAATTTCAGACTAAGTGTCCATGGGTCACACACCTTCGAAAACCTAATTTTTAAGCATCAATAAAGTCTCATGAGATCCAGATCCTTACACTTTTTGCATACTATTTAAGTAAATTAGAAAGGATGTTGTAGATATCACTCTTCTTAGCATTACAAAGAGAGTAGTAATGCATTGAACATTCCTTGCTTTAGATTACAAAGGGGTGATAGGGTTTCCAACTCTTGGGAAGCAAAATACGAGGAGACTTGATGCTATTAATCAACGTTTCTCTATTCAATCTTGCCACCCATGACTTCAACTGCTTTTTTTAGTATTGCTTCTAATTTCTAGCACGAATGGCTAAAACCCCCATTTTAGCGCTGTGCTAATGATATGGATGCTTGATTTATCTGTTGGGTATTTGATATTTTGATTTATTTGTTGTTGATCTAGGTGAACTTACATCCAATCCAATATTTAATTTATAATTTCAAGGTTGCAAATTTTTGGTTTAATTTAGATCTCTAATTATTTCTTCAACCGAAGTGATTAGAGTGTGGAATTGATGTAATAGCGAGAAACCTTTTGGGGTTTTAGTTGAAGTCCATAACTATAGACTCAATGCGTAAGGTTTTAGCTGTTTTGCTAAGACTTCTTACGCCAAGCGTGTCTTCAGCGGTCCACGTATGATATTGTAATTGAATCATATAAAACACTCGTGTGTCATAATTAAACATGGGTTACAAGCAACATAGTCTAGTCACTCATTATTAACTCAATTAGTCAGAATTTTGACCCATGTAGTTAATTTATTCCCGTATTTGCACATCTCTAACATCTCATTTAATTTGTTTATTAATTTGGTGATTACATAATGTGTAGTTGAATCCTGATATTAAGTATCGTAACCCTACGAACTTACAATTACTTAGTCCAATGGACCACATCAATTTATGAACCATGATTGCTTGTAAGATTAGACACTAACCTCTAAAGTTGGATTATTATGCTGATGACGACTGGCCCCACTTCCTTTGAGTAGCCGGGTTGAAGGGCATCAAAATGGCGTTGTTGTTGGGGAATCAACGAGTTTATGACTAAGTGTTTGTTGATCTTTGTTCTTGTAGTTAGAAATATTTTACCACTTTCTTGTTATTTTTGCTATTGAATAGTAGCTGTTAAGATGGAAAAAGATGGGAGCGTCCATGCTTAAAATACCGGAGACGCTAATGATATGCAGGGTGTTAATTGGGACCAAGCGGGAAGCACATGTGTTATTCGACTACCCCGATTGGTCGGAGGAGTTAATTTTCATATGACAAGCACTATGTTGCAACTCCTCCAGCTGAAGGGATAGGTTGGATGACTTTTCCATGAGGATCCACATGAATATCTTAGGAATTTTGTTGATGTGTGTCTCCCATTCAATTTCAGGGTAGTGAGCCAAGAATACATTAGACTGAGGCTGTTTCCATTTTCTATCATTGGAGAGGCTGTGAGGTGGCTAGATGAGTTGCCTCATGATTCTATCACTTCGTAGGAGGAACTTCAAGATGCATTCCTCGAATAAGTTTTCCCTCCCACGAAGATGGTAAAGCTATGATGAAGTATTGAAAACTTCAAACAGATAGAAGGTGAGCCATTGCATGAGACATGGCTTCAATTTTGAAACTCTTACTTCAATGACCTAATCATGGAGTTCCGAACCATTTGCTATGATAATAAAGGGGTCGCTGACTAACTGGTGAGAGGTCGAATTATGAAACAAATGTTCACGAAAGCTTGTGACCTCCTAGATGACATAAGGAAAATCAATCAAGCATGGTACGTGCGGGATGACCTCGTATCTTCAAGTCACAAGGGTTCATCGAAAGATCAGCTTGCTAAAGATCAAGAGATGGATGAAAATATGGCTATGATGCTAACTAAACTTGACCTCTTGACTAATCATATTATGGAAGGAAATAGTAAAAGTATAAATGTTGTGGAGGCTGCTAGCAATGTGATGTTTGATAGTGCACCATTTGAAGATGGTTACAATGAGGAGGTGCATTATATGGGCAACCAAATAGTCAGTTCTCGGTTGGCTTTTCCAAGGCAACTTGGGAATCAAGGTTGGAACAATAATAATGCTGGATGGTGAGATCGTGCCCGACCTAATCAGCCTTAAGTTGGGGGTTGGATAAACCATGATGGGGTTGGGGATAGGTATGTTTCGACCCACGATAGGCTGAACGTTATCGATCCTGTGGCGAATCCAGAGAGTCTCTAGCCTAAAGATATGCGAACCCAAATCTTGAACAAGGTGGAAGCCTTTGATAAAATCTTGAAGGAGATGAAATACAATTTCACAGATCTGACTCAAACAGTAACATCACATTAAGCTTCGATCGAGTACGACTTAATTTCACAACATATCAGCCCATCTCAACTAGCGACCAAAAGGTGGTTTGCCTAATGACGCGGTAGCCAATGCTAAAGACATTGATCAGCAATGTTTAGGTATCAGTAATCGTAGTGGAAGAGTGGTAGAAGGTACTAAGCCCTCACCTTTTGTTGAAGGAGGTCAAAATGAGGTAGGAGAAGATGAAGGTGCAGTGAATGTTGATATTGATGAGGGTGTAGCTGATGATGGATGTAGTAATACTCTTAGAAACCCCGAGAGTGGTGGAAAATAGAAATTTAGGGATGATGTTGTGAACATTAAGAAAACATCCCCCGAAAATTCAACTTCAACTTTGAGGCTTAAAACACCTCAAGTTAAGATTTATCCTTGATTACATCAATGATTGAAAAAGAAAGAGGAGGATGCCAATTTCAAAATTTCTTTCTATATTCAATTCTCTGTCCATAAATTTTCTTGAGGCACTAAGAAAAATGCAAGGATATGGAAATTTTATTAAAGAGTTGATGTCAAAGAAACATACCCTAGAGTGTGAGATAATCGAGGTGTCTCACAATTTCAACGCTATCTTGGCCAAAATTTTAGTTATGAAGAAAGAGGACCCTTATGCATGTACAATACCTTACACAGTTGGAGCTTATGAATTCAACAAGGCGCTATGTAATTTAGGTACAAGCATAAATCTTATGCCCTTGTCAATATTCGAGGAATTGGGGTTGCAGACCTCTTCACCAACCACTATATGTCTACTTATGGCTGATTGTTCCTTCAAAAGACCAGTAGGGATTCTTCATCATGTGTTGGTGAAGGTAGATAAGTTCATTCTTCCGGCTGACTTTGTGATCCTTCATTATGAGGTGGACGCCAATATGCCAATTATCTTGGGAGGACTATTTTTAGCCACCGGAAGGGCAGTTGTGGACGTAGAAAGAGGAAACCTGAGATTAAGGGTAAATGATGAGGAGGTGGTGTTTAACATATGTAAGACTCTGAACAAAGCAAAAGGCCATCAACTGATATTAGTGATAGATCGCTCATGGGTGACTTGAGGGAGTGGAAGGACTACGTCGTCCCACGATGTTAACTACAATGGCGCTTGGGAGGAAACCCAAGGTAGTTAGGTAAGCTTTTCAATAAAATAATGGGTGTTTATTTGTACAGGTTTAAAGAGTGAGAATTTGAAGTGGGAAATAAACGTGTAACCTGATGGGTCTAGCTTCTGAATCACCGAATTGAGAAGGCGATCGTGAGTTTAACCGCCTTTTGAGTAATTCAAGGACTCTTATGTGTTGTCAAATTCGGTGATCTTAGTTGCAATTTTCTAGATCACCGAACTTGTTGAGCGATGGTCAATGACACCGCCCTTTGTGACTAAAGTCAAGGTTTGATTTCTGTTAAAAATGGTGGTCCTAAGCACAGTCGACCGACCATCGAATGTGTTTGGCGGGGAAAGTCAACTTCGCGGACTCCTCGTGCCTCACTGACCTATTAAAGGCTTTTCAAACGCCTTGGCCTTTTCACTTTTTATATTCACTCCTTTTCTTTTCCTTCACAAGCCAATATTCCCTTTTAGTCTTTAACTTGTAAAATTTCTATTGTTGAGAAGAAATTCATGAACAAAAGATAATACAAGGTTCTCATTGATGTTTACATCTTTAAAAAGGTATGTTTTTTGCCACGCTTAGCTTTTATTTATTTTGTGGGTATGATTCCCTTGATATAAAGAAAGTTATCAAGGTTTTGTGAGTTGATAATCATGTTTTGTGATTGAAAAATTGATAGAAATCATGTGGGTGATGCATTGTGATGATTCTAAAACCCTGTGTTTTATGTATATGTGATTTATTTGGGTTTTTGATTCATTCAGAATAGCTTGAAATTGGTGGTGCATATGATGTGGGCTAGGGATAAATGAGATTGATTTGTTGCAAAAATATTGAATATTAGTTGGTATTGTCTCAATTTCGCCTTTAATGCCCTGTTGAATTCTTTAATTTGAGATAGTATTATGATCATGAGAATACTTAAATGAAGATGCACGCTTGTTGTACTGATAGCTCTTGTTGACTATAGGTGAAGTTTGAGTAACCCCAAAACCTTTTCAGCAAAATGAACTTGCGCACTATAGATTGGGTGACGTCATCCTTAAAGGTAAATCATCGGTTTAATGTGATTATAGCCATGACAATCGTGTGAATGTAGCAATAAATAAATAAGCATGTACTAGTGATTTAATGCGGGTTACTATGGGATTATCCCCATTGTCCCTATGAAAAAAGATCAAGTTTTGAATACATGGGAATTGGCCTTGACAGTCATCTTCGGCGATGGTAAGTTTGACCATCAAATTGGTTTGGGCAATGCGTCAAAGGGTCACAGGCACCGCGTTGTATGGTTGTTAATTGTTGTTGAGCTCTGCAACTTTCGGCGATTGCATGTTCTACCACCGAATTTATTCGATGTAGCGCCAAATTCACACCATCATTGCCGAAAGTGGTAATGAACTAAAATCTTAAAACTGTGCAAAAAGGCGATGACCTATATGACTGCCAAACAAGTTCAGTGACTCGCCGAAAAGGATTTGCAGTCAAATAGACCAGTCAAACCAAAATGATCCTATTGTGCATAAATCTTGAACCTAATTGCCTTAAAATTGATGCTCACACCATTTTTGGAGCTTGTAATGTAGAAATGGGAAAATTGAATGAGCATGTACTCGAGGTTTATCCAGGGCAGCTTAAGGAGTTATTATAGCCCTTGGCCAGGCAGAACAAAGAATGAAAAGACCTCATAGGGAGGTATAAGGGAAAGGTAAAAGAAAAGTGACTGATCTCTAAGACTTTGATAGTGATGAGGAAGGATCTCTCCGTGTGATTTGGACCAGCTTGGAAGAAGAGGATGTGGGTTCCAAAACTTCGAGAAGAAAGCCTACATCAGAGCCAAGTCCTAGAAGTCATTGAAGTGAGTCCAGAACCTAGGCCCTTTATGACACTCTGCTCCAGAAATCGCAGAGAATGAAGGAGACAATAGCCCTAAGACATCTAAATAGGCTCGAAGAAGAGGGGCACAAAACTATTCTAGATGAAAAGCAGTTGTCAATAGATGGGGTGATTGATCAATACCCAGAGGTTTGGGAAGTCTTTAAATTTATCAACTTTCATATCTTTACCAAACCTTGAGATCTGTAAGTGCCCTCCCTTGTCCGCGAGTTCTACAAGGCCTATATTAAGGTTCTTCCAAAGAGTAAAAACAAAGTGCAAATGGTACTCAAACCTATTGATGTTGTAGAGGTTAGGGGTAAGAAAATCCCATAAGATGCACGTTCCTAAACTAGAGCTATATGAAATGTCATACCCCAAGCCAAGGGCCTAGATGCAACACTTCAAATGGGAACCCGAAGGGATCCCAAACAATCTTCCTAAGCATGCATAGCATATCTTTAGTTTCATGAAAACATAAAAGATCAATAAACACATATCACCTAATTTCTAAAGGAAATAGGGCTTTGTACTCACGCAATGGGGATTTTGTAGGAAAGAGAATGAGCATCAATCACATAGAAAATAATTGGTACATCCACCTCATCACCATCATCAAGAATTTCACATAAAAGGGAGTATAAGACTAAGGGATGTCTTTATTATACAAAGCATAGGGAGTCTGGCTCAATCATACATAACCATCCCTATAATAATGAATAGGATGGGGGCCAAGACATCTTTTAGGCTCACTTTCAAAAGATAGAATCCAAAAGTAAATAAGTCTAAACGAGGCATAAAAGTAAGTGGAATTTTGTCCCCGGATGTGGGGGACTCACCAAGCAATTTTTAAAATTGGAACGTCTAGCTACATGGAGGAGGAGGATGGGAAGGAGCTCACGTTCCTATATGGTTAGATCATGTAGGCAAAATGTATGCGTTAGTACTTGGAATATACTGAGTATATGAGGTACAAATACATCAAAAAACATACATCATAAGTTATCAAGATGTGCCATCATAAACAACGGATATAGGATCAATATGTCATGAGAGGCGATTTCTTAAAGGGACATGCATCAAGAATCATCAAATCACATGACATCATATACATAATAGGAAGGGACCATAACTGCCATATAAGACCAAGCGAGCTACTACCTAGAATTCCGATGTTTACTCCACATCGGATTAGGGGTGGTGTACTTTCCCGAGGTAGACCTAAAATTATCCTTTATGGCATGACCATTTAGAAAAGTGCCACCACCTTATGGCATAGACATTTTGGTAGGTTTTACATTTTATCTTTACCTTATGGCATAGCCATTTCAGTAGGTTCAACAAATATCCATACCTTACGGCATTGCCTTTTCAGTAGGTACAAGCCCTCGTAGGGAATTAATGTCATAAACTAGTGGTGGCACATAGTTATATGACCATGGTAGACTACAAATGTCCTCTCGGTGCTAGGTCACAATCCCACGGAGTACTTGGAACATAGTCAAGGTTATGGCATGCATAGTCTCAAAATATCTTAGTATCATTCTTGGAGTAGGTAATTAATCATATCTTGTAACATCAAAGTTAGGGCTTCACATAATTCTCGTTATTCATATCATGATCATGAGCTCATAGCGTACTTGTTAGCCCCCTTGTTAGTCTCAACATGCTTATCATACATATCTTGCCATAAGACATTCCTGACTTAAGAACTTGGCATGCAACTTTAAATCAATTTGTGGTGGTTACATGTACGCAAGCCAAAAACCGTGCAATTCATACTAAAATGTCATATAAATAAATTCTTAAACATTATTCAAAATAACCCACCCATCAACATGAGAAAACTTTTTAAGGCACTATGAAAGCCGCACATAAAAAATCATAAATTTCATATGATGTTGCGTGACATGATAATGTACTAGGATAACCATCATAAAATACTACATATTATCAACATAAAAATGAGTTCATAAAAATCATCATGTATTACCATCACTTGAGAAATCAGAACGGAGAAGAGGAATGGTTGAGCTTGTAGAGGAACGGTCTCCACAATCAAAGCCCACATACCTTGTCAACATAATGAAGAGAAAACCTAATTTGGATGTGAAGAAATTAAAACCCTATCTTGCGCTCTACTTTGAAGAACTTGAAGAATTTTGGAGGGGTTTGGGCCTTCGAGTGTTTTTAGAATGAGGAGGAATAAGAGGGATTTGGGTTATGAGGGTGGATAAAGGGTCCCTTGGAGGTTAAAATGACCTAGTATTGGCATAAAATTCTGAGAAATGATAAGACTGCCGCTTTTGAAATATTGCCAAACAAGACCATGAGACCCCGTTTATGAGTCATAATCCATTTTATGGCTGTAGATATGGGTTTTGTCCAATATCCTTTTTTGACTTTCTGAGGCCTTTCTCTGATTTACATTCCACGACACGATCTATGGTTTGTAATATATTTTTCGATCCATCTGATGAGACATAGATTGAATCCCTGAAAGTTCCCAATTTCATTAAGTCTGCCCACGTTCTATGAACCAACTTATGGATCGTGCAATGATTTACGTCTTGTAAAACCCCCTCGTAGAAGCTGACTGTCCAAAAAGTTCCGAAGCTTATTTTCGTGCATTCTTCATACTCCTTATAGGTGGGGTCTTACAATATCTTTCCCTTGAGAACATTCATCCCCGAATGTGTTATGGTAAGCTCTACAGAATGGAATATATACAACACATGCCAAATGCACCATATACCAAAAATTGAACACATGCGCCATTGAAATCTTTAGACCATGTGCAAATAGCACTTACAATGTAACCTCCAAAATCACACAACCATGCATATATATAACATGAGAATGGAATGCAAGGAAATGAGGCTCTAAAAGAGGAAAGATCGTAGTAGCTCATGATTGATTCAAATGGAAGAGATAGGGATATCTCTTCTTCATATCGGCTTCGGCTTCCCAAGTGGAACTTTCTACACGTTGGTTCCTCCAAAGGACCTTGACAAAGGGTACATCCTTGTTTCTCAACTGCTTCACTTTCCTATCCAATATTTCTATTGGGACTTCCTCATAAGTCAAGTTCTGTTCAATATTTACCATTTTGTTGGGCATAACGGATCTACGATCCCCAACAAATTCTCCCAACATAGAGACATGAAAAAACAGATGGACCATATTATTTCCATGGGCAACTCTTACTCATAGGAAACTTTACCAACACATCTCAAGATCCATTAAATACCAACATATCTAGGGCTTAATTTACCCTTCTTGCCAAAGCGAACCATACCTTTCATTGGCGAAACCTTCAAATGCACCCAATCATCAACTTCAAACTCAAGGTCTCTCATTCTAGTGTCAGCATAGGACTTTTGCCGACTTTGAATCGCCTTCAATCACTCCCTTATCACCCTAACCTTCTCCAATGCTTCCATAACTAGATCTGGGCTCAACAAAGCCTTTTCTCCCACTTTAAACTAACCAACCAAGGATCTACAACGCCTCTCATAAACATCTTCAAAAGGAGCCAATACTAGAATGATAGTTATTTTTATAAGCAAACTAAATGAAAGGGAGGTGCTCATCCCAAATACCCTTAAATTCCAAAAAGCAAGCAATAAGCATATCCTCGAGAGTTTGGATAGTTCTCTCGGCTTCACCATCCGTGTACAGGTAAAAGGTCGTGCTAAGCTTGACTTTACTACAAAGCCCCTTTTGGAAGGACCTCCAAAAATGCAATGTGAATTGAGCACCGCGATCTGAAATAATGGCCGATGGAACCCCATTCAATCTCACCAAATCATGAATATATAACTTGGTGTAATCTTCGGCACTATAGGTTGCCTTATCTGTTAGAAAGTGAGCCAACTTCATCATTCTAACAATAATAACCCAGATGGAGTCAAAATTCTTTCTAGTCTTTGGCAACCCAATTACAGAGTCTATCTTGATCTTTTCCCACTTCAAAGAAGGAATCCCTATGTCTTAGGCAATTAACTCAGCATTTGATGCTCGACCTTGACTTATTGCCAAGTACGGATACCGACAATAAATTTGACAATGTCTCTCTTCATACCACCCTACCAGTACATTTCTCTCATATATGTATACATCTTGGTAGATTCGGCGTGAATAGATTAAGAGGAGCTATGGGCCTCTATGAAGATCATACCTCTCAAGTCATCAATATTGGGCACGTACAACCTACCTTGGTACCTAAGAATGCCATCTCCCCCAGGAGAAAACCTCCACTTTGCCATCATTCACCAATGACTTCCACTCTGTCAAAGCAGGGTCAAGGTCTTGTTTTGATTTAACCTCTTCAACCAAGGAGGACTTGGAACCATCTATCACCACCGCACCATAATTTTTGGAATCATTCACTTAAACTGCCGGCCTAGCCAACTAATGGATCTCTCTTGCCAATTCCTTCTTTCTGTCCCCAAGGTGAGCTACGTTATCCATGGACACTTAACTTAGGGTATCAACCAAAACATTATCCTTTCCCGGATGGTAATGTACGATTTTTCATAACCTTTAAGGAACTCTAGCAACCTTCTTTGCGTCAGATTTAAGTCTCTTTGGTTGAACTCGTATTGGAGACTCTTATTGTCGGTGAACAGATCTACATGAGCCTCATACAAAGAGTGACGCCATATCTTCAAGGATAATACCACGACCACGAGCTCAAGATCATGAGTGGGGTAGGTACGCTCATGTACCTTTAGTTTCCTAGAATCATTGGCTATGACCTTGCCATTTCGCATCACCTAACACCATATTACCCAAGAATGCAACTTCTTCGAACAAGAACTCACATTTGATGAATTTAACAAAGAGCCTTACTTCCCTCAATGTTTGCTATGCCACCGTCAATGGTTTTGCATGCTCCTCCTCATTATTGGAGTAAATCAAGATGTCATCAATAAATACCACAACAAACATATAAAGATAGGGTTTAAAGACCATGTTCATAAGATCCATAAATATTGTTGAAGCATTAGTTAGGCCGAAGGATATTACTACGAACTTAAAATGCCCATATCTTATCCGGAAAGCTATCTTGGGAATATCATACTCCCTTACCCTCAATTGATGATATCTGGATTCAAGGTCAATCTTGAAGAAGTTACTTGCCCCTAGCAATTGGTCAAATAGGCATCTTTGCAATGGTTACTTGTTCTTTATGGTGACCTTATTGAGTTGTCGGCTGTCGATGCAAATTCTATGTGAACCATCCTTCTTTCCAATAAACAATACCGTGCACCCCAAGGTGACTTACTAGGCCCTATGAACATCTTTTCCATCAATTCTTCTAATTGCTACTTTAATTCCTTCAACTTTGTCGGGGCCATTCGATAGGAAGGAACGGAAATGGGTTAAGTATCATAAAAGACATCTATACCAAAATCTATCTCTCTTTAGGGAGGGAAACCGAGAATTTCACTGTGAAACACATCAAGATATTCATTGACAACTGGAACCGACTAACTCGGAGGGACCCAAGACTCAACATCCCTAACCCACACAACATTATAGATATAACTGTTGGAAATCAACTTTTTATCGTTAAGATAAGAAATGAATCTACCCTTGACCGCTGACTTATGACATTCCCATTCAAGGAGAGGTTTATTAGGGATTTTGAATCTAACATCACGAGCCCTACAATCAATAGTAGCATGATATACATTTAACTAATCAATCCCAAGAATTATGTCAAAATCTACCATATCTAGTTCAACAAAATCACAAGGAAATACTTTATGCAATATAGACACGGGACAACCCCTATAGACTCTTTTTGAAAGAATGGACTCATCAATGGGGGTAGACACCTCGAAGGGTTCACATAGCAGTTCAGGACACACATAAAGTTGATTAACAATTAATGGAGTAATGAAAGAAATATTGGCACCCGGATTCACTAAGGCACATACACCAAAAATGTAGATCTTCAACAGACCATTAGCAACATCAGGTGCCTCATCAACCCCTTCTCTCCCTTGAGGATCATAGAATCAGTTGTGTCAACGAGCCCCTCTTTGTTGTCCAATTTGTGACCTTTGATCTCCATAGGCGCCTTTCCCTTGAGGACAACCATCTCTACCTTTATTTAGACATTCTCCAATCTTGTGATCCATTTTTCAACAATTGAAGTAAGCACACCTATTCCTCCAACATGTGCCACTATGATTCATTCCACATTGTGGGTACTTAGGATTAGTCATTCCTCCATTACACCTTGACCCTTTGGGTTGGGGACCCTATCATTTGCAAACCTTTGGCCATGGTCATTAGAGCTCTCTTCTCCTTGGAATTTGTGGTCTTGTTTGAAACAACCACCTTTAGCACCTTGGAATCCACTATCGAGTCGAGCCCTCTTGGTATCCCTCATCCTTATCTTTCTAAGTTTCACCCCCTCTAGATGTTCGAAATATGTTATAAGTTGCGATATATCCATATCCCAAAGAGCATGCCGGGGTTGCACTCTTCATTGATCAAATTGGATACACCTAACACAAACTTGTCTATCCTAGCCGGAGCATCCACAACCAAGTGAAGACCCAACATGGAGAGGTTTCTGAACTTAAGAGAATACTCCCTCACACTCATAGAACCTTGTCTAAGATTCATGAACTTCATCAACTTTTCTTCCCTTAGCATAATTTGGAAGAAGCGATCAAGGAACACAACTTTGAATTACTCCCATGGAATGGGTTCATCATCAGCCCTTTTCATCTTTTATTGATTGTACCTTATTTTAGCAAGGCCCTTGAGTTTGTAGGCCGCTAGTTCAGCTTTCTCCTCTGAACACACCCCCATGATAGCCAAGACTTTATACACTACATCAATGAATTCTTGGGAGTCTTCCTCTACCTTTGAGCCATGGAATTCTAAGGGATTCATCCTTGTGAAATCCCTCACCCTTGAAGCTATTGTACGATCATGAGGAGATTTAACTCCTTGATTGGCCATGGCCCTTACCAAAAAGGGGACCACATTTCGGTACTCTGCGTGGGTGGTTCCTTCTCCTTTTGCTTGGGGAAATTGTGGGGCTAGTTGACCCTTGGATGTGAGAGCTCTTTGTGCCATTCGTCTGGACGGCATAACCTAAAAGAGAAAAAAGGCCTCTTGTTAGAGATATAAAACCTTATGTCAAATTTGAAGCATGAAATAGAGCATTAGGAAGTGATCCATTTTCTAAAACACCTCATAGCCTCTCATTCATAGTTGTGGGGCACTTCACAACTATGAATAAAACTGTACTTAACGCGGTGTGTTGGATTTCTGATTACTATTTACAAACCTAGTGTTCTGATACAAAGCTTTGTAACGTCCCAAGCCAAGAGCCTAGACGCGATATGGAGAATGAGAACCCAAAGGGGTCCAAAATAAGACTCCTAAGCATGCATAACATATCATTGGTTTCATGGAAACATAAAAGAGCAATAAATATGTAACACATAATTTCTAAGGGAAATGGGGCTTTGTACTCATGCTATGGGGATGTTGTAGGGACGAGGATAAGTATGAATCACATAGCAAATAATTTGTAAGGGGCGGGTAAGTATGACTCACTCTATGGGGCATTTAGGATCTTGGGACTTCCACTTTATCACTATGATCAAGTTTTTAACATAAAAAGGGAGTTGGGACTAAGAGATTTATTCATAATACAAAGCATAGGGAGTCGAGCTCGATCATACATAACCATCACAATATCTAACAACACCTATAATTATGAATAGGAAAAGGGCCAAGACATCTGTGAGGCACACCCTCAAAAGATAGTATCCAAAAGTAAATGAGTCTAAATGAGGCATGAATGTAAGTAGAATTTTGTCCCCAGATATGCGGGACTCACCAAGCAATCATCAACAAGAACATCTAGCCACGTGGAGAACGAGGATGGTAAGGAGCTCCAGTTCCTGCATGATTAGATCATGCAGGCAAAAAGTATATGTTAGTACTTGGAATGTACTAAGTATGTAGGGTGCAAATGCATCAAAGAACATAAATCACAAGTAATCATGAAGTGTCATCATAAACAATGGATATAGGCTAGATATGTAATGAGAGGCAATTTCCTAAATGGACATGCACAAAGAATATCAAATCACATGACGTCCTATACGTAGTGGGAAGGGAGCATAATCGATATATAAGACCAAGTGAGCTACAACTTGGAATCCTGATTTTTGATCTACATTGGACAAGGGGTGGTCTACTTTGCCAAAGTAGACCTAACACTATCCTTACGTGATGGTATTTTTGGAAAGCACCACCACCACCTTACGGCTTAACCTTTTTGGTAGGTTTCACATTTTATCTTTACCTTACAGCATAGCCTTTTAGGTATGTTAAAAAACTATCAATACATTACAACATTGCCTTTACAGTAGGTACAAGCCCACGTAGGGAATTAATGTCATAAACATATGGTGACACATAGCTATGGGTCCATGGGAGACTACCAAGGTCCTCTTGATGTTAGGTCATAATACCACAAAATACATAGAACATAGTCATAGTTATGATATGTATAGTCTCAAAATATCATTGAGTCATTCTTGGAGTGGCCTATTAATCATACCTTGTGACATTAAAGGTAAGGCTTTACATAATTATCGTCATTCATAGCATGCTCATGAACTCATAACATACTAATTCGCCCCCTTGTTAGTATCACCAAGCTTATCATACATATCTTGCCATAAGGCATTCATGAATTAAGATATTGGCATGCATCTTTAAATCAATTCATGGTGGGTACTTGTACACCAACATGAAATCATGCCATTCATAAATAAATGCGATGAGAGCAGTACAAATAAATCTGTAAATATTATTCAAAATAACCCACCCATCAATATGAGAAACCTTTATTAAGACACCATCAAACCCTCAAATAAAAAATATAGATTTCATATGATATTGCATGACATGATAATGTACTAGGATAACCATTATAAAACACTTCATAATATCATCATAAGAATGCATTCATAAAAATCATCATGTGTTATCATCACTTGAGAATAACAGAGGAGAAGAGGAATGGTTGAGGTTGTGGGGGAAAGGTCTCCACAATCAAAACTCACATACTTTGTCAACGTAATAAAGAGAAAATCTGATTTAGACGTGAAGAAACTAAAATCCTAGCTTGCACGCTCCTTTGAAGACATTGAAGAAGTTTGGAGGGGTTTGGGACATAGAGTGTTTTTAGAATGAGGAGGAATGAGAGGGATTAGAGTTACGAGGGCTAATGAAGGTCCCTTGGAGGTCAAAACAACTTAGTATTGGCATAAAATGTTTAGAAATGTCAAAGCTGCCCCTTTTAAAATCTGGCTGGATAGGACTATGATACCACATTTATGGGCCAAACTCCATTTTGGGGCTGTAGATAGACTTTTAAGACTTTCAGAGACCCTTCTTTGATTTACATTAAGCGACATGATCTACAACACATAAAACAAGTTATGAGCCATCTGATGTGTCGTAGATTGAATCCCTGAAAGTTCCAAATTTAACCGAGTTTGGCCCAGGTTCTACGAACCAACTTATTGGTCGTGCAATGATATACGGCTTGTAAAACCCCTCGTAGAAGTAGACAGTCCAAAACATTCTAAAGCTTACTTTTTTTCATCCTTCATACTTCTCATAGGTCTTACATAAATGATTTAATGCAGCTAAAGACATTTGAGCATATCAAAGCATGGGTAGCCCTATTGATCATAATTCTAGCTCTCTCATGTTTAGAAGAGGGGGAAATGATTAAAATGAACAAAATGAACATACCAGCATGGTTTTGGTTTGGATTCATCAGTATCAACATGATGCCTTATCAGAATGAGTTGATACTTTAACAAGCCAAAGTTTCACTAGTTGGTTACATTGTGAATAGAAAAGAGTTAAATCTTTGTGCAATCATTGCCCCTAAACTTCTTACAAGGGCAAAACAGAGCAGACCCATTGCCATTTCAAAGCCTTATGATAGGCTTGTGTAAGCAAGCAAGAGTTCCTAGAAACAAGAAGACTAATCTAGAGGTGACTCCATCAGCATCTACTGATATCCAGATGATTGAGGCTGAATTTCTAAGGGACGAGGAAGATAGGGCAAGGAAGAAGTTGGTAAACAAAACACAGTAGACATTACATTGGTAGTTCATGTTGAGGCCCTCTAGTCTGACGCTGTAGAGTCAAGTCACAACGAAGATATAACTTCTTCCTCCAATTTTTGACATTCATCTTCTTCTCCTATTCCCACGGGTGATGCACAGGAAGAGTCACAGGCCAAAGATGACCAACCCCCACTCACTAGGGATGCTATTTATTGCATTGGCCGACTGGCAAAGTAGCCGATCTTTGTGCCACAAGGGTTGAGTCATTTGTGCCTAAGATGGTTTAGTCAACCATAGAAAAAGCTTTAAAGCTGTATATTAAGGTTGCAGAAAGCAGTGGGAGATGATAGAGGCACGCAAGCTAAGAACAGATAGGCTTAAGGCAATGATTAATGACCATGGGAAGGAATTGGCTAGCTTGAAGGATAGAGTGACACCTATAGAGAAGTAAGGTGGTGGAAGTGATGACTCGTTACCTTTAAAAGCAGAAATTGTTTCTTTGAAAAAGGAGGTGGCAACCCTCTGTCCATATATTTAAGCACTTTTTGGGACATTCTAGAGGATCCACTCAAAGTATATGATTTTTGTTCTCGATGATCAGTTGAATGTGTATACTTCAGGTGAAGGTAGTGAAGGAACCAAGGAAGAATGCACCTTAGAAATCGATGAAGAAGCAGTGGGAGTGAAGCCTATCAAAGAGGACCGTGAGGAATTAGCATGGGTAAAAGGCCAAATCATGGACACTATGAAAGTAGCATCTCTTCTAGACACGTCCATGATAAGCACATCCAGCGTACACGAACCCAAGCCCCTGAGGCCTTTGATTGATATTGAGAGTGCATTGATAGATGAGGATATTGATGCCCTATGAGAACTTCCCAAGCTCCATCACTATCTCAGCAGGATTGATTTAGACCAAGGGATTCTTGTACTCATTTCATCCTTTTATACTTGATTTTTATTGTCCCTTGCAGGACATTGAGAACAATGTTTTTTAATTAGGAAGGGATGAGCATATGGAGTTTCCTATCTTTGTGGATGATGATGATTACTTTATGTTTTTGTTATGATTTGATGAGACGAGGATGTTTATTTTTATTTAGTTGATGAATATGGAGAAAATTTCAAATTTTTGTGTTGTAAATAAATTTTGATTTGGGTTTTAATAGAGTAGTATTTGTTTTGCTATTTTTCTACATTTCTCCTTTTTGTGTTGAATGAATGAATGATTGAAAATGATATTCTTAAATATTGGCAAACCCCGTGAATATATATGAAAAGCCATTCTAATGCCAATATCGTGTCTGTAGTCCTTAACAATCCGAGAATCGATGATCCATATCTTTGACTCGTATAGTTCCATGGATGAGGAGCATACACTCACTCACTAATTCGTCCTTTTCTTGATTAATTAGTGCATGCATGAATTTGTTTCATGTTGAGTTCATTATGTGAGCAATTAATCTTTGATATGCGATGATCGAAAGTTGTGAGTGTGTCGCCATTGTTTAAATGCGAATTCATTTAGCCACTGTTAGATTTGGAATTTTATCTAAAGACATGTTTTGCAACATCTAGAACTTGCCCGGTTTGTTTTGAGGAGTGACTTAGTTGATTCTGGATTAGGAAAGGACCTTAGGCCTTCTTTGGTTCCATTGAGCTACTTTTACCATATTGACATCCATTGAAAATGAATTGAGTCCCTAGTGAAGCCCTTTGAGCCTTGATTCTTTCTTTGGAAACCATGTAGCCTTTACTTGTATATGTGAAAGACAATTCCCTCTTATCACTAACCAATCCCTCCTTGAGCTTGAAATGAGCAAAGTGATCGCCAAAGGCCAAATTTGGGGTGTTAGTAGGAAGAAGGGGGTGCCTCCCAGGAGATAGTTGAAGAAAGTCAAAAGAAATAAAAAGAAAGGTGAGGAGTCATAGAAATGAATAAAAGCAAGAAAAATGTTGAAAATTGTGAAAAGGTTGAATCAAAGAAGAATTGTTTTAAAAAAATGAAACTCCAAAATCGTGAAGGATAGTGCAAAAAGAGGTGACACTTAGGATGAAAGATCAAAAGCAAAATAAGTGTCAAATAGGATAAGAAGAGTAGAGGAAAAGGGGACACACTTAGGATGAAATATTTAAAGCAAAAGAAATGTCAAATAGGAGAAGAAAAAAAGAGGACCAAAAGGATCGTTGAGCATAAAATGAATATGTAGAGTTTAAGGAGGGATAAGCCACTACTATCCATATGCTATCCTACCCAACCTTAACAATATATTGCAGTCCTTACAAGTCCTTCAGGGTCTTAGTCCAGAAGAAGGTTAAGTGAACTGTAATTGAGAATAAGAACATGCCTATAAGTTGAAGCTTACATGCTCTTCTAATTTGGGAGATTGAGTGTTGAAGAGATCCTTTGAAGCTGTCATTTTCTTGTGTGTTCAGGATCTTTCTTGGTGTGAGGGAAAATGAGGAAGACTTTAGGCAGTGGTCAGTAGCCACATGAGCTACTATGAGCATAGCTATGGTTTTTTATCACTCCTTAGTCGTAACTTGAGGATTCAAAATCACATAGGTGGTTTGTGGAAGTTAAAGAAGGGATTAAAAAGGTTGAAATGTATGTGTTGCTCCCTATGGTCTTGTGTGTAAGCTCTAAAAGTAGACTGATTGATGTTTAATTTGCTTGAGGGCAAGCAAAGTCTTAAGTTGGACATGTTGAGGAATTTATATTTTGGACTCATTTGGGCTAGTTTGCAAGGAAATATTGTCCTCAGTATGCTATTATTTCAAATCTCTAACTAATATGCATGTGTTACGTTAGGAAATGGAATTAAAAGTGCATAAATGGACAATACTTGATAAATCTTGTAAAAGGAGCAAAAGTGTCAAAATGGCTGAGAAACGTAGTATTGCTTACATATTCAGCAATCCGCCGAACATTCAGAGAGACCCCCTAGCATTGCAGCAACTAAGGTCGAAGCCCAAGTTAGGGAGGAAGTTAGAATCGATGTCGCCCAATATATTTGGCATATCGTTAAATGGCTCAAGAGACCACCTAAAGTTATAGTACTCAAAGCCCTAAAATCATGACAAGAAGGCGATGAGAGAGGAACTTTGGTGAATCACCAAACTACATTAGTGGAGTAAAGAACCATCACATAAAATTGCAGAGAAACAAGCCTGAAGAGGAAGTAGATGAAAGCAGTCAAGTGCACATTCGGCACATCGCCGATGGTTGGCCTTGACTGTTGAATGGCACTCAGAGCACAAACTCTTATGCATTTGCATGGACAATTTAAGAAAATTAGAAAGGACGCTGTAGATATCATTCTTCTTAGTTTTACCAAGAGAGTAGTATTACATAGAAAATGCCTTGATATAAAATACAAAGGGGTGATTGGGTTTCATGCTCTTGGAAGGAAAAACATGAGAAGATCTGCTAGTGTTAATTAACTTTTCTCTATTTGAACTTTTTACCTATGA
The DNA here is from genome assembly GCA_029948455.1 of Solanum rostratum. Lineage (NCBI taxonomy): Eukaryota > Viridiplantae > Streptophyta > Magnoliopsida > Solanales > Solanaceae > Solanum > Solanum rostratum. Next base: position 34,483,528 of record CM057050.1, on the reverse strand, counting down.
GTTCAGTTGCTATACTTTGTATTGAATTTCTAGTTTTTAGTATTCATGGCTTATACCCCCTTGTTGGGGGTGTGCTAATGATATATGTTCTTGATGTATCTGTTGGGTCTATGATATTTTAACTTATTTGTTGCTGATCTTGGTTAATTTACACCCATTCCTATGTTTAATCTATAATTCTGTGGTCCCAGGCTTGATGTTTAATTTACATTTGTAGTCATTGCTTTAACTGGAGTGATTAGAGGGCAGAATGGATGTAATAGCTAGAAACCTTTTGGAATTTCAGTTGAACTCCATAAATGTGCATTTAATAGGTAAGATTTTGGGGGTATTATTGGGACTTCTTAGGCCAACATTCTCCTCGACAGTCCGCGTATGATTACCATAATTGAATCATTTGAAAGACTCGTATGTTGTACTTGAATATGGGTTACAAACAACCTAGCATATTCACTCATTATTAACTCAATTAGCCAATATTCAGACCCAGCTAGTTAATTGATTCCCATATTTACACATTCCCACCATCTTCATTAATTTGTTGATTAGTTTACGAATCAAACATTATGTAGTTGAATGATGATTTTAAGCATTGTAATCCCCAGAACCTACAATTGCTTAGTCCAATGAATCCCTTCAATTTATGAACCACGATGATCCTAACCTCTAACGCTTGGTTATTATATTGATGATGACCACCCTTACTTCCTTTGAGTAGCCAGGTTGAGCGACCTGAAAATGGTGTCGTTGTCGAGGAATTGGCGAGTTCATGACTTAAGTGTTTGTTAAGCTTTGTTCTTGTAGTTAGAATTATTTTATTTCCCTCTTGTTATTTTTGCAGTTGAAAAATAGGTGTTAAGATGGGAGTCGATAAGAGCACCGATGCTAAGAACGTTACAAATGCTAATGATATGCATGATGTTAATTTTGACAAAAGGGAAGCACAAGTGCTATCCGACTACCCCAATTGTCCGAAGGTGTTAATTCTCATGTGATAAGAACTATGTTGCAACTCTTCCAACTTAAGATACTGTTTCGAGGGCTTGGCCACGAGGATTCTCATGAAATCCTTAGGAATTTTATTGATGTATGTCTCTCATTCAATTTTAGGGGGAGTGAGCCAAGAATCCATTAGACTGAGGTTGTTACCATTCTCAGTCACCGGAGAGGCTTTGAGGTGGCTAGCTCAGTTTCCTTGTGATCCTATCACTTTCTGGGAGGAACTTCAAGACGCATTCCTTGAAAGAGCTTTCCCTCCCTCGAAGATAGTAAAGCTGAGAAGAAGTAATGAGAACATCAAACATATTAAAGGTGAGACATTACGTGAGACATGGCTTCAGTACTTCAGTGCCCTAATCTTGGAGTTTCAAACCATTTGTTATTGCATCCACTGGCTTGACTCTAGATTACGTCATTCAAGAATAGTAGTTTTATTGTGGTGACACCTTAGTTTGGGACTTCTCCAAATTTTCATTCTATCTTGTATATATATTCTTTGTTGAAGACAATGTATTTGTATCACTTCTGAGTTTTTTACATTCTATGTTGCATTGTTTTCAACTTCTTTCTTTTTAATGGAGATCGATTGATACAGATTACGATGTAGATTGTATACATATAGATAAAAAAGTTGTTTCTTGTATTTCCACTTCTTCTTAATGTTGCTTCATTGTCAAATTGGCCCTTAGTCTCTTTTCCCTTACTTTTTCCATTAAAGATTTACTTAATGCCAATGAATTCTTAAGATGCTAGACATGACTCGGGAGAGGTGCCTTTGGGTATCTTTTTCACCGTGTGATGACTAGTCCCCTTGGTCGGGTCGTTACACAACGTAGAGTGAATATTTTAGATTCCATGTAGTAGCTCCTATAGTCATAATGTCGATTACAATCTCCTTTAACACAATATGTAGAAGATGACTTAAGATGTTTACGTTTCTTCAAATAATGTTTTAATGATGCATTTATAATTCATAATATCTTGATCTTTATTCCTCTAAGGACTCGAATTTCATGAGACTTCATTGATGCTTCAATCAAGTTTACGGAGGTGTATGGCCCATTGGGAATGCTTTCATATGGCTTTATGTGGCTTCAGAAAGGATTTGAAGCTTCGTTGTCCTCTAAGAAACCTCCCACAAGTCGCGATCCTCACAACTAGTCGTGGAAGGGGACCTTGGTTAGTGCCCCGGCCTTCAAGCTAAAAATTTGGCTAATGCAGCCACCACGGGCACTTAAATGAGTCGTGAAACACACCATGAGCCTTGGTGGGGTTTTGTGGTACTTACTATGAAACATGGTGAGGTGTATCGAGAATCCCTCATCCTAAAATGTGGTTTTAAGTATAAAATTAACATCTTTAAACATGGGTCATTTGGACGGACCATTGTATGGGCAGTGCACCTTTGAATGGACTGTGAAGCGTCAGCTGAAATGACCTTAGTATGAAAATTAGCTAAGTGTTTGAAGACCCTACTAAGGACCCTTCTACGATTCGTGGTCATGTGCACGGGTCGTACTGCCCTTTCACAAGCCACCTGTACTTTTTTTAATGCTCATTTTATTAATGGCTTTCTAGTAATTGATTTCCAAGGGTTGTTTATGACTTTCTTACCAATCCTAAATCTCTGAAAAGACCAATAATTCTCTGTTCTTATTCAAATTCATTCATTACACTTAGAATATTCAAATTCTCTCTTTTAATAACTCTTCTAAAGTGTGCCATTGGATATTTAACTTGGAGCTCAAGGAAGGGTCTTCTTCTCAAATCAATTTCTTCTTGATTCTTCTAAATTATCTAAGGTGTGTGGTCTTGATTCATGGTCCCATTCAACCATGAAGACCCCATATATTTTTCACTCCTTGATTTATGAATTTTAAGCTTATTTTGAAAATGCGTCTTTTAAATTAATATTGATTTGATTCAATTGAGAAATAGGTTGTATTTAATTGATGGTTTGAAAGTGATTTATGCCCTAATATGTTTAACTGAATTGATATAATGAAGGTTTGAATATGCATGTCCCTTTAAATTTTGATTTAAGCTTGGGTAACCTTATGTATGCTTTAAATGTGAATTTCTGTATGGATTTACTTGAAATTTCATCTTATAATGTTGTTTCAAGTATTATCTCTATTGCACATGCTATTCTCTCATTATTCATGGCATATGCATACATGAGTATTGATTTTCATGAACTTTATGATGCGGGATAAGTCCCAATTATGATGATGATTACATTTTCCAGATAAGTATGAGTATGACAAGAATGTGATCACATACTGTTTATGATATGGCTCTTTGAGCAATGATGGGTGTTTACACCAAATGTACAAGTATGAAGGAAATATTCCAATGCATGAAAGTATGATTTGGCTTTTTAGCCAAAGTACGAGTGATTATTGAAGTATATTTTGGCATTTGAGCCTAAGTGTGCATAATTATGATTTTAAAGACTAATGCATCATTTTCAAGAACATATATGTAAGGTATTCTTGTGGGATGATAACTTATCACTGAGCAGGCTTGTATGAGGGGGGATATCTCTAAGGTCCCTTATATAAATCCTCAAGTCCTATAACTATGTGGCAAACATAGGTTCATGTTTATGCCCTTTTTTAGGGATGATTAATTTAAGGATCTACCTTTTGCAAGTAGGTCGCCTTTTTATCCATTATGGGGAAGACGATGAAATTCTAAGTTATAGGTCACTTGGTCTTATGTCAATTGTCGTCCCATCCCCTCTATGTACAACATATTTTGACATTCATGCATCACGGATTTCATGGCATATTGATATATTATTCTCCCCTATATACGTTTTTCTATATATGTGACCTTGTCATCTAACATTGATTGCAGGTTCATGAGTTCATGATTATTTGCATGCCCATATACTTACTACATTCAAATGTACAAATGCATACTCTTTGCTTACGTGATCTAACTATGTAGGGACCGAAGACTATCTTCATCCGTCTCTTGATGATTAACTTGGATTTTGATAGTTTCTTGTGGTGAATCCTATCATCCAAGGACAAGCCACCATGCTATCTACATATTTTACTTATGTCTTTACTTTGAGGGGGAGCCTAGGACATGTCTTGGGCCCTGTCCTAATCTATGAGTTAGAAGCTTTGTTCGACAACATGTTAACTCTAAGTACGGATTTATGTTACATTATGCTATTTTCTTGTGGAGATTTTGATTAAGAATATGTATTGATGTTGATGAAATGATGATATGTTCATGATGAGGTGGGAAATGTCGAAAGTACTAAATCCATTCTATCCCCATATAGTGATTCATACTTACCCACCCCATCGTCCTTTTGTACTATGTGCTATGTGAATTCATGCAAATCCCTATCCCTATGACATGCCTATAGCGTGAGTCATATTTGCCCTTCCCTTAGCACTATGTGTTTATTGCTATATTATGTGCTTCCAAGCTGATGATATATATCTGGATGCTACGAGGCTTGTTTGGCAACTCTCGAGCTCCCATTTGCCATGTCATTTCTAGGGCTTAGGCCTGAATCATTACAAGCTTGATATAAGAGCACTAGGTTTCCAGATGATCCTTGGAGTCCAATATGTAGCGTAGATTAGAGTCCTATTTATGGGTGTGAAGTGCACCATACCTATGAGCGGGAGGCTATGATGGTTTTCTAGGAATTGTCTCACTTCTTCATTTTTTATGTCATGCTATGAACCGTGTCTAAAGACTTCCTAACTTTTACGATGTCCCTAATGCCTTATAGAAAATGCCTCTACGAAGAGCCTCTCTACCATGATAGCCATCGATTAATGAGAACCAAGTCCCTCAAGGGCCCTTGTGAGAGTTGGTTACTCAAGATGAATTCCAGACTGCCTTTTCTATACTTCCCCAAGTGGTGACCAACAAGGCTAGGCAGACCAACTCCCCTCCTCATGATCCTACTCCGTCTACAAGACGGAGAGATTTTACTGGATGAATCCTCTGGAGTTTTATGAGTCAAAAGCTAATAAGGATGCCCAAGACTTCATTGATGAAATCTCTAAACTGTTGACTATCATAGGAGTGACTTCAAAAGAGAAATATTAACTATTTGGCTATCGGTTGAAGGATGTGCGGCTAGAGTGGTACAACGAAAGATTGGTTGAGAGGGTTGATGATGATGGGGTTGGTTGGGAAGAGTTTAAGTTTGCCTTTTTTGACTTTTTCTTTCTTCTTGAGCTTAGATATACCAAAATGTCAGAATTTTATGAACTTCAAGTAGGGAGGTATAAGTGTGAGGGAATATGCCCTCAATTCACAAAGCTCTTGATGTATGCTCCTAGGTTAGTGGTTGTCCCCCGTACAAGAATTAACAAGTTTATTTCTAGGATCTCTGATTTTGTTGTGAAAGAATGTCATATGACTATACTTATTTGGGACAAGGACATATCCAGGCTTATGACTTATGTTAAAAACATTGAAGGGGAAAATCTCAAGGAGAAGAGGGCGAATGATTCAAAAAGAGCCCATTATGATGGTTGGTTCTCCAATTCTAGGAGTGGTGGTGGATATGGTTGATTTCAACAAGGCCAGAGTTAAAATTTTAGGGCTGCCAATAGTAGATTGCCTCCTTCTAAGGCACCTGTTGGAGGTGGAATAGTTCATCTCAAGTGTGACAGGTGTGGAAACAATGACCCAGGAAGGTGTTTTTGGAGTTCCTAGGCTTTCTTTGAGTGTGGTGAAGCATGCCACAAGCATATTGATTACCCAAAGGCACCTAAGAAAGGCCAAGTGGCTTTGGATAATAAAGGTTAACAAAGGGACCAGTAGGGTGCACACCCAAACACAACAGGTTTTATTCTTTGCATGCCTGAAAGAAAGTGAAGGAGACTCTAGATGTAGTGAGTGGTATGTTCAAAGTATTTGATTTTGATGCTTATGCTTTGTTCGATCTGGGTGCAAATTTAACTTTTGTGACTCCTCTTTTAGCAGTTAAGTTTGGATTTAATCCCAAAATGTTAAAGAATCCCCTCTTAGTTTATACACCCGTGGGCGAGTCTGTTGTTCCCCAAAGAGTCCATTGGGGTTGTCTTATCTTTGTCTTGCATAAAGTCCTTTAGTGTGATCTTATAGAACATGAGATGTTTGATTTTGATATTATTCTCAGGATGGTTTGGTTGCATGGTTCATATGCCTCTATAGATTGTAGAACCCCAAAACATAAATTCCAATTTCCAGATGAGCCCATTTTTGAGTGAAAGAATAGCAATTTTGCTATTAAGGGTTGATTTTATCTCTTAGCTCAAAGCCGGAAAGATGATTTCTAAAGGGTGCATCTATCAAATTATGACGGTTAGGGATGTAAAGTCTGAGTCACATACTCTTGAGTCGATTCCGGTGGTTAATGAGTTTCTTGATGTTTTCCTAGGTGATTTGCCTAGTATTACTTTCGAAAGGGAAGTAGACTTTAGCATAGATCTCTTTTTGAATACTCAACCAATTCCATTACTCTCTATCATATAACACCGATTGAATTAAAGGAGATGAAGGATTAGTCAAAGGATCTATCGGTGAAAGGATTTATTTAACCAAGTATATCGACATGGGGTGCTCCAATGTAATTCATGAGAAAGAAATATGGGTCCTTTAGGATGTGCATTAATTATAGAAAGTTTAATAAAGTAAGCATAAATAATAAATTTTTGTTGCCAAGGATTGACGACTTATTTGATCAACTTCAAGGAGCTACTCATTTCTCAAAGATTGACCTCTGTTTTAGTTTTCAAAAATTGAGGGTGAGAGAGTGTGACATTCGAAAAATGACTTTCCGAACTAGATATAGGAATTTTGAATTTGTGGTGATGTCACTTGGTTTGACTAATGCTACAACTGTGTTTATGGATCTTATGAAGCAAGTGTTCAAGCCATTTCTTAATAGTGTTGCGGTTGTCTTCATCGATGATATTCGGATTTATATCCGACGTGAACGGAAGCACATAGATCATTTGAGGTTTGTTTTAAGACCTTGAGGGAAAGACAATTGTATGCCATGTTCAGTAAATGTGAGTTTTTGTTGGGTAAAGAATCTTTCATGGTCATGTGGTATCTAGTGATGGAATTAAGGTTGATCAAAAGAGGACTAAGGCCGTGAAGAATTGTCCTAGACCATTCTCCTTAAGATATTCAAAGTTTCCTTGTGTTTGCCGGTTATTACAGGAGATTTGTTGAAGATTCCTCATCGACTGTATCTTCATTGACTATATATGTTGACTTAAAGGAAGCCCAAGTTTGTATGGTCAGATGAATGTGAGAAGAGTTTTTAGACCTTAAAGAAACGGGTTACATTGACCCTTGTTTCGAACTTACTAGATGGCTTAGATGAGTTTGTGGTGTATTATGATGCTTCCAAAATTGGCTTGGGTTGTGTCCTCATGCAACATGGTATGGTGATAGCTTATGCATCAAGGCAATTGAGGTGCATGCACAAAATTAGCCGACTCATATTCTTTAGTTAGCGGTTGTGGTATTTCCTTTGAAACATTGGACATATTATCTATATAGGGTTCATGTTGATATGGTCAATGATCACAACATCTTGCAATATGTGTTCACCTAAAGAGACATTCACATAAGACAAAGAAGGTGGTTAGAACATTTTGAAGATTACAACATGAGTATTCAATATCATCCCAACAAGGTAGATGTTATATCCACTGCTCTTAGTAGGATATCTATGGGTAGTATCACCCATGTTGATGAAGGAAAGAAAGAATTGGTAAGCAATGTTTGTCGTTTGTCTAGATTGGGTGTTAGATTGGCTGACTCTGATGATGGTGGCATTCATGTTCGGAATGGGGCTGAGTCTTCGGTGGTTGTCGATGTTAAGGCAAAACTAGATTTGGACTTGTCCTTAGTTGAGTTGAAGAAGTTGGTTACCAAAAAGAAGATAGAGGTTTTATCCCAAGTGGGACATGGTGTGCTTCGGTGTCAAGATTGATTGTATGTTCCAAATGTTGATGTCCTTAGAGAAGTGATCATGAGTGAGGCCTATAACTCTTATTATTCTAGTCATTTGGGATATACCAAAATGTATTGGGATTTGATGGAAGTGTATTGGTGGCATAGCATGAAGAAAGACATAGCCATGTTTGTATCTGAATGTCTTAATTTTCAACAAGTAAAAATAGAAAATCAAAGGATGGTGGTTTGGCTTAAGAAATCGAGATTCCTACATGGAAGTAGGAAGATGTGGATATGGCTTTTTGTTGTTGGTTTACCCCATAACCAGCAATTTGATTCTATTTGGTTAGGGAAGGATCTTTGGACGTTGTTCATAATAGTCCACATAGCCTAAATGACCAATGTGAAATATCTCTTGATCCTAATGTTTGAGCCTTACATGTATATTTTCTTTGTAAAAACCTAAGTTACCTAGCCTTATTAAATGTAAAATCCTTAAATTGGCCCTGGTCCTTCCTTGAACATTCTGCACCTTGACGGAGTTAAAAAGACTATGTTGATGGTGGCTACCAAAAGTGTCCCTTGTTTCTAGGTTTGATATTGTGCACCTCAACTCAGGCTAAAAGCTTAAGTTGAGGGTTGCTGGTGTAAGGGTAAACACAAAATTTGGGGGAAAAGTAGTGATATAGGGAAAAAGAGATAAAAATGTGTGTTTGGTGCAAGAAACATCGGTGATGCCCAAGCAATAAGCTAAAAAAAATGATGTGAAAGTAAAAGGCAAAAAGCTTAAAATGAGAATAAGGCACCCAAAAAAGCATAAAATAGGAGAAAAGGAGAATAAAGTGAAAAATAAGAGGATTGGTAGGGAAAAAGTATAGAAAAATGCAGTGTTAAGGAATGCCTTTAGTCAATATATTCCAAAAACATCATACGAAAGACCCCTGAACCTACATTGCATGCCAATAAAGTCCTAAAGTGATCCTAGTCCAAGTAGTCAAAGGTCATAGTCATGAGTATAGGGCCAAACAAATGGTATTAAGCATGGTATTTGAATGTCTTTTGCGAGAGTGAGTGATTTTGCGTAGTCCCAAAGCATTGAATCTAAAAATATCATTATGAGAGGGATACGAAACTTCTTTCTATAATGGCACTTGTGTTGCATTGTTGACATTGGACTAACCTAGTGATTGCTTTTTGTTGATAATTACCTTGTTTGTCATAAGTTGCACTGTCACATTAGTTTGCTTGATAGTTATCTGATGAGTTTTTAAAGTTATATGGGTATTCGTGCTTGGGTTTGATGTGGCGTGTACCATTAAATTATAATTTGTGTGTTACTGTACTGCTTGTGTAAATTGACTTCGTCACATAAGGACAAGAAACAATTTTAAGTTGACGGTGTTGATGTGCTATCAAAATACAACACTTTTGATGTTTAAAACATGGAACTTTTTGTATTCTCCAAGCGATGTTAGTAGATTTGATGTGTTTTTATGTTTGTTTGCAGGTTTATAGGGTTGGCACAATTTTGGGGCTAAGTGTCTAAAATTTGCTGAAGTAGAGGTTTCACGAGACCTTTTTTGGGCTATAGAAAATTCTACGGGCCGTAAATCTGGATTCATGCACAATTCAATTGAAGTGTGATTTTGTGAAGTTATGTCTATAAACATGCAAATGAGCCGCAGAAAATTTTACAATCTGTAGACTTAGCATCATGCCCTGAGGATCAAAAAGTAGGGAGTTGCTGAAAAGTCATTAGACGAGACCCCCTACGGGTCACAGAACTATACACATGTCATAGAAGGGTGTCGTAGAAGTCAGCCCTAGATTTGAAGAAGTACTGCATGAAATCCCAACTACGAGCCGTACAACAATATAAAGTCCGTAGAAGCTCCCGTAGATTCTGCTGACGCAGTTATCCCATTTCATTTTAATTTTGTATTTTAAAGACTATAAATAGGTTTTTTAGGTTATTTTATCAGAGAGAGCAACATGGTAACAATAGAGGAACATGGGAGAGTAGTAAAAACACTTGTATAACTTTATTTTGTACTAAATTTCCACCTTGTGATTCTTGGTGAAGAGTTTGGATTTGTTGCGCTTAATTATCTTGTGTAAGTGCTCATCTATGTTATTTAAATTCTTGATTCTTGCGTCTACACTGATCATGAGTAGCTAAATCCACAACTAGGGTTATGGGAAACATGAAGAACTAACAATGTAAAACCAGATAATTTGTAATTCTTTAAAAGTTTGCATGCATGTGTCAATTAATTCTCTTCATATTGAATTTTTTTTAATGATTGCCAACGTTATACTGTTACTGACTGGATCAAGGTAGTAATGTAGAGGAAAATAGATTAACATGATTTGATTGATATTTCTCGTCTAAACAACCAAGCTGGGCCAAGGAGAAGTTTTACTGGAACAATAGGTAAGGGTTAGTTATGTCACACTACAGGGATGGACCAAATAACATAGTGAAATTCACCTCTCGCCTGGATCAAAGGTTTCAGTGAACATAATTACCATTCTGCATGCTACTCAGTGGAAAAGAATTCGATTATCTTGTAATTCCATGGTAGGAATTCATGGGGGACACAATACTCTAGTTACTTTTCATACTGATTTAATACTTGTCATATCTTAGGATTACTTTTCATAGTTTTTACAAACGCCCCTTTTTTGGATAGATAAGTAGGTTGATCAACCCGAGTTGCCTTGAATTCCTCTATGTCTACCATATTCCTTGTGGGTTCGACCCTAACCTCGGTTAGGTTATATATCTTGAGAATAACTGCTTTAGCCTAAAAAGGAGGTATAGCTTGGGCGACATCAAGTATGCTAAGATATATAGTTGTGAGTTAGTAAGGTTGCATGTGTTCCATTTTCTGTTATATTGTATTGAGGTATCTAATTCACTTTTCATTTTCGGAAGTCATTTAAAAGAGATCTTGGTACCAAGGTAAAGTGAAACACCACATTCCAACCACAAAATGATAGGCAACCTGAGAGGACAATTCGAACACTTGAGGACATGTTAAGGGCTTGTGTTTTGGAGTTCAAATAAAAGTGGGATGGCCATCTTCCACTTATTGAGTTTTTCTACAATAATAGATACCACTCTAGCATAGAGATTGCATTGTTTGATGGCTTTTATGCGAGGTGATGTAAGTATCTAGTGGGTTAGTTTAAAGTTAATTAAATGGCTTTGTATGGACATGACTTAGATTCGGATGCCATGGAGAAGGTGAGACTCATAAGTGTGAAATTAAAGATAGCTCAATGACACCAAAAAGTTATACTTTGATGTTAGAAAGTGGGATCTTGAGTTCAATGTAGGTGATTGGGTCTACTTGAATATTTCACCCATGAAGGGTATGGTCTTAATCAGTAAGGAAAGATGATCCCTAGGTATATAGGGACATATAAAATTCTTAAGCTAGTAAGGTTGCTTATAAATTGGAGTTGGCATTGAAAATGCATATTTCATCCGGTGTTCTATGTGTCAATGTTAAGAAAGTTTGTGGGTGATCTAAATTCAATTGTGCCATTAGAGAATGTCAGTATTGAATAAAACTTGACATATAAAGAGGTTTTGGTTGAGATCCTAGACCGACAAGCTAAAATGTTAAGGAACAAAGAAGTTGCATCTTTCAAAGTACTTTGGAGGAATCAACAACTTGAAAGTGCCATATAGGAAGCGGAAGCAAATATGATAAAGTGATACCCTTATCTTTTTAACTATACTCAAGCCTAAGATATTAAGCTTTCTTGCAAAAAGACTTGTAAATCCTTGTGTTTCACCACTCCATGTTAAAACACATGCACATGTACTTATAACATTGCATTTGAACAATATTTAATGCATGAGCTTGAAATTTTCATAAAGTGATGTTTAAGTTGCAGTTTGCATTTATGATGGGTGTTAGCTATTTCTTTGCTCCACTAAGATTTTTTTTATCACATATGAGGATGAATGTTTCCAAGGGAAAGATATTGTAAGGCTCGTAAGTCAAAAGGCTAGAATCTTAACTGAAGTATAGAATTGGGTTCTAATGTAGGTAAGTAGTAGCCCATCTATGGCTTGTGGTTTGTTTCATGGGTTGTAGATAGGTCTCATGGATGTTAAATTAGACTTAGTAAATTTTGAAGTTTTGGAGTCAAAGTACAAAGTGTTTATATGACCCGTACAAGGTTCTATGAGTAATAGAAATCGGCTCGTCGACTAGGGGATCCAACAGGTTTCCGATGTTTTGATGGCGTCACCAGACGAAAGCCTTATACAAGTTGTAGTTCATTTTATGATATGTAAATTAGGCTCCTGGTTTGAGTCCTGTAAGGGAAAAATTTTCTATGTGAGGGGTGATTCTGTAAGGGGTCCTTATGACCTGTGGATGGGATGACGAGCTATATAATGAGGTTCATCGATCAAGGTTTAGAGACTATTTCAGGAGCTCAAAAGTGTAACTGGTACAAAACCCCTAACCTGCAAGCCATCGAACAATCTATGAGCCATAGATAAGGATTGTAGGTGGACCTTGACAGATTCGAATGAAGAGAAAATTTGACCTTTCCCCGCATCCTAAGTTCAATGCTATGCTATTTCATACCTATTTCCCCCATATAAGCCCCGACCTAACCATTTCACTCTAATCTCCTAACTCTAATTCCTCCGAATTCATCTTGAGCTATTCAATCCCTAAGGCTAAAAAAGGCAAAAGCTAAGGTTTCAAGGTTCTCTTAAGTTCCTCCTTTAGACTTTCCAATCAATGTATGTGGGTTTGATTTGTGGGTTTGTTTCACCATAAAGCCTATGTAATTTCATTATCCTCCTTACTATCATGGTATGCATTCTCCATGATTTTTATGATATCTTTAAATGTTTACTTCATGATGTATTTACTGTGCAATGATGTATTATTCTATGAAGCTATGTTGTATTATGAAAGATGGATGATTCACAAGATGTTTTTAGGAGTTACTACTTAGGGTTGTGAATGCTTGTAGAGGGTTGTTTATGAATGATTTGAAATGATGAGTTTTATGAACTGTATGTATATTCCTCTTCATTATGCATTTTCAAGCTTACATGCATCAAACCCACCAAGTTTTATGTTATGGTCAAGTGAAGCATGTTATGAAAGATGAGGGTCTCAATTATATGTTAATGAAAGTTCATGTAAGTTATAAAGTATTTATCAAGCCTTTTTTATGAAATTATAAAAGATGGTGAAAAGACAATTCTCACCAAAGATACCTCTTGTGATAAGGATATTTTTCACTTGAATGGATTCCAAAGTGTAATGAGCTACTCCTATTATGAGGAACTCATGTTTTAAGCTTGTGAATATTATATGCATATGGCTACGTTTATTACTATTTCATGGGAATTGACTTAGCACCAACAAGGCTTATGGTGGGGTTCGGTTGGGTAGGTGTTAAGGTTATCCACCTAAGGAAATTCTAGTATAAACCTCTTATTCAAACTACATGCCACAATAGGAATCCTTGTAGGCTAGGCTAGTGGATCCACAAAAGCCCTAATAAATAAAGATGAAAGAAAGATGCATGTAAAGTTTTGTTTGAGTTCTATATAGAAAGTAGTCTCCCTGTGCTAACATAGCGAGACTATGTTGGATTCCATGTAGTAGCTCACATGGACATAAATGTCGATTACGATCTCCTCCAACAAAGTACGTATAAGATGACTTAAAATGTTTATACTGCTTTAAATAATGTTTTAATGATGCATCTATCATTCATCATTTGTTGAGCTTGATTCTTGTGCTATGACTACGCAAATTGATTATTATGATATTTGAATTTCTATAAAGACCCCTAATTTAGGAACCTGTGAGTGCAGAAAAAGTGGCCTGAAAATTACCTTGAGTCATTGTACGAGGTTGACTTACAGACCGTAGGATGAGTTATGGCCTGTAGTTCAATCCTTAACCATGAAACATCAGGAAGGAAAAACATTTCTAAGTTTAGGGTAACCCACACATCCCTTAAATAGCCCATAGAAGAGTTTACTGACCGTAGCTTGGTTCATAGATTGAGAGCCGTGAGTTGAAGAAATTTGAGTTTTTAGGAAGGTGATCTATGAGTTACTACCATGGCCTGTAGAAGCATGTACGACATGTAAAATCCATTTGTAGATCAGGTCCAAAAAAAAAAGAAAATGGATAAGTGTGGGAGGACTGTCACGACCCAAGCCTATGGCCTAGGTACGGCACAGCGAATGGAGAACCCATACGAACCCAAACAATTCTCTCAGGCATACCTAGCACATCCTTGGTTGTGGAAGTAAAATTTAAACTAATAAAACATAATTCCAAGGGAGACGAGACTTTGGACTCACGCTATGGGAAAATTGTAGGGAAGAGGGTTAACATGGATCACATAAAATCCAAGGGGAGGGTATGTATGACTCACACTATTGGGGAATTAGGGACTTGGGACTTTCATCTCATCAAATACAACAAGCATTAAACACATAAGAGGGAATAAGTGACTAAGGTAGTCTTTAATAATGCATAGTAAAATAAGAGTGGAGCTCATAATATATGTATCCAAATATCCAACAAAACCGATAATACGAATGGAACAGGGGCCAAGACATCTCCTGAGCTCATCCTCAAAAAATAATTATTCATTATTAGGCAAGTCTTAAATAATCATGAAAGTTAATGGTTATTGTCACCGAACGTGGAGGACTTACCAAAGGAGATCTTTAGCCGAATCGTCTAGACACCTAGAGGAGGAGGATGAATAAGAGCTCAGGTCCCTAAATGGTTAGATAATGTAGGAAAAAAGTAGGTGTTAGTGTTTAAAATGTAGTGAGTATGCAGGGTGCAATGCAGCAAAGAACATAAGACATAATTAAAGAATATGTATAATTATAATAAATGGATATAAGATTAATATTTCATGAATGTTTATTACCTTAATCAAAATATGCTTGTGGAATCCTCAAGTCACATAACATGTCATACATAGTTCGGAAGGGACCATAACCGACATATAAGACCACGTGAGCTATAACTAGGAATCCCGATATTTACTCTACACCAGAATAGGAGTTGTCTAGTTTTCCAAGATAAACCAAAGACTCACTTTACATGAACTCTCCCATTTCATAAAGTGCTTCATAAACACCTTACTGGAACACTGCCCTTTTTGGATAACATATAATAAGAATCTTACGAGAACACCACCCTTTTCGGTGTTTAATTAACATGTTCTGTATAGGAACACTACCTTTTTGGTCAATCAACTAACATAAGATATAGATCCATTAGCTAATTTATAAACATATGGTGTCAACATAGTTATGGCACAATGCGAATCACACTTGTAGCCATAATATGCAAAGTAGCATAATATCGTAATATTGTCATAGAGTATCTCATCAAAACAAAAGTTTCTTAACATCAAAGATAGGGCTTCAGAATTATCATAACTTTCACAAAATTCTCATATCTCATAACATGCATAATAACAAGTTCTTGACATTCATAATTAACGTGTCTTTCCGTAAGACCTTTATCAACACAAGAAGCTTGGTACAAAACTTTAACTAAACATTGCGGGTAGCCATATACACTCAAATTCATGCAAACGTCAAGATTTAGGACATGAGAAGAGTAAATAAAGTCCTTTCATATCATTTAATATAACCCACAAATATACCATAAAACTTGTTTAGTGCTTCCTTAACCCTCATAAAAACTCATAAATTTCACATGGCATTTCAACATATAATTGGTGTTCAAAGATTCAATAGTATAAATTTCTCCATAATATTAACATATACAAGGGTTCATAATATTTCCATAATGTTCGTAACTTTAAAATAGAATAAGGGTAGAGTGGTAGAGCTTTGTGGAGGAAAGGACTACACAAATCAAAACCCACATACCAATGTGTGATAAGGGATAATAATCTTGTGAAAATATGGAGAGAAACCAAAAACCCTAGCTTGGCCTCTTCTCTTGGAAGCTTGAAGAACATGGGAGTATTTTGGATGGGTCTAGCACTTAGAATATTTTCAATTAAGAGTAATGGGATAGATTAAGGTTGTATAGGTCTGAAATGGGGTCGTTTAAGGGTTAAAATGGGTCCGTGGCAGGCCGTGGTCATGTCTATGAGTCATAGGAGGGAGGTGATCTTGTCTGGTAAAATTTTGAATCCTTAGTAACTGTCTCTTATCCTCAACCTATAACAACATTGACGGATCGTAAGTTAACATATAGGCCATCTGGTATCTCGTATACTCAACTTTATAAATCAATGTTTTCACCAAGTTTGGCCATCATTACATGAGCCCAAGATATGGACCGTGGAGCCACCTATGGCCCACAGTTCCCTTCGTAACACCCACTGGTACTTGGAAATCTTTAGATTTCATTTCTTATGCTCTTTTTACAAATCCGAACATATGGGCCTTACAATATCTCCCCCTTGGGAACATTCATCCCTGAATGTGCTAAAGGCGATTTCTAAGGAGTAGAATACATGCATCTTATGCAAAAATGCAACATTTTAAACAATGCTTCAAATAACATTTTTAATGCAACTTCAAAATAACTTACTTATTCATAGGTGACATGAAAATTACATGAAAGAATGGGAAATTTCTAAAGTAGTAAGAATCATGGTACCTCAAGCTTGATTAGAATTAAAGAGATAGGGTATCACTTTTTCATATCAGCTTTGGCTTCCCAAGAAGCACTTTCAACTTATGGTTTCTTTAAAGTACTTTAGTGGACGCTACATCCTTATTTCTAAACCTTTTTAGTTACCTATCCAGGACATCCACCAGAATTTCCTCATAGGTTAAATTCTCTTCAACATTAACAACCTCTAAGGGCACATTGGAATTAGGGTCTCCAACACACCTTCTTACTGTAGAGACGTGGAAGACCGAATGAATCATGCTCATCTCAATGGAAAAGTCTAACTCGTATGCAACTTTACCAACACGTCTCAAGATCTGATAAGGCCCTACATACCTAAGGCTTAACTATTTGATAAGGCCCTACATATCTAAGGCTTAACTTCCCTTTCTTGCAAAAACAGAATGCACCCTTAATGAGCTAAATCATCAAGTACACCAAATCATCAACTTTAAATTTAAGGTCTCTTCTTATAGTGTGGGCATAGGAATTTTGTCAACTTTGAGCCATCTTCAATGTTTCCCTTATCTTCCTCACCTTCTGCAAAGCTTCTATAACCAAATTCGGAGCTAATGCATCCATTTCCTCCACTTTTAACCACCCAATTTAGGATCTACAACATCTACCATATCAAACTTTAAAAGGAGCACTTTTGATGATTTAGTGATATTTATAAGCGAACTCTATAAGTAGAAGATGTCCATCCCAAGTACCCTTAAAATCCTTGATGCAAGCCCTAAGCATATCTTCAAGTGTTTGAATTTTCCTTTTTGCTTGACCATCCGTTTGTGGGTGAAATGCCATGCTAAGCTTGACTTTGGTATCAAGGCCTCTTTGAAAAGACCTCCAAAAGTGAAAGGTGGATTGAGCACCATGATCTGAGATAATAGCCGATGGGACCCAATGCATCCTAACCAATTCATTAGTGTACAACTTGGCATAATTTTCAACCCCATAAGTCATCTTAACGGACAGGAAGTGAGCCAACTTGGTTATTTATTCAAAATTAACCTGAATAGAATCTAAATGCCTCCTAGACTTTAGTAAGCTAATCACAAAATCCATGTTGATTTCTTCTAACTTCCAAGTAGCAATCTCCATATCCTGGCTAGACCACCCAGCATTTGATGTTCGGCTTTGACATATTGCAATTATGATAACCGGCCATGAACTTGGCAATATCTCTTTTTATGAAACCACACGACTACACTCCCCTCAAATCTCTATACATTATGGTAGAACTGGGGTGAATTGAATAAGATGAATTATGATCCTCATTCAAGATCAAGTATCTAAAGCCATCGACAATAGGCACACATAACCAACCTAGGTATCTAAGGACGTCATCTACCCTTTGGGAGAAAACACCCACCTTGCCATCCTTCACCAATGACTTTAATTCTAACAACGCAGGATCAAGGTCTTGATTGGATTTGACTTCTTCCACCAAGGAAGACTTAAAACCATCTATAATCACCAAAACTCCATTTTTGGCCTATTGGTGAATTTCTATTGCTAGCCTTTTCTTGCCATCATCAATACTGTCGTCCCCAACTTTAGCCCTGACAAGATGATAATGCACACTCATATCATAATCCTTAAGGAGTTTCAACCACCTTATTTTACTTAAATTTAGATCTATTTAGGTGAACATGTATTGGAGACTGTATGATCGGTGAACACATATACACGAACCCGATACAAATAATGACACCATATCTTCAAGGAAAATACTATGGCCGCTAACTCAAGATCATCGGTTGGATAATTATTCTTATGCCCCTTTAGTTTCCTTGAAGCATTGGCAATGACATTGACACATTGCATCAATACGCACCCAAAACGAACTCTTGAAAAATCACAATACACCACAAATCATTCTAACCCTTCAAGTAGCACAAAAATAGGAGCAGACATAAGCTTATCTTTCAAGGTTTGAAAACATCTTTGACATTTGGCCTTCTGTTGTGTCAACTTTTTCAAGGGAGAGTCAATCGAAGAAAACAAATATATGGTAGTACCCCACAAACCCTAAGAAACTCCTCATATTTGTTGGAGTCAAGGGTCTAGGCTAGTTCCTTACAACTTCCATCTTCTTTGGGTCCACTTTGATCCCTTCACCCAACACCACAAGACCTAAGAATGCAGCTTCCTTCAACCAAACTTTTTATTTGTCGAATTTGGAAAAACTACTCTCAAATGTTTGTAATACAACGTTTGTAACAATACTCTCAAATGTTTCATATGCTCTTCTTCACTCCGAGAATATATCAAAATATCATTAATGAACACCGCCACAAACATGTCGAGGTAGGGTTTGAAGACCCTATTCATAAGATCTATAAATATTACTGAAGTGTTAGTTAGGAAAAAGGAAATCAACACAAACATGAAATGCCCATATCTTTTTCAAAAGGTCGTCTTTGGAATATGACACTCCCTCAACTTCAATTGATGGTACCCAAACTGAAGGTCAATCTTTGAGAAGTGACTAGCCCCTTATAGTTGATGAAATAAGTCATCTATCCTTGGCAAGGGATACTTGTTCTTCATGGTGTCCTTATTGAGTTGCTGGCAGCCAATGCACATTCGATGTGAGTCATCATTCTTCCTTACAAAAAACACTGTTGTACCCTAACGTGACTTACTATGCCTAATATAACCTTTCCCCAATAAGTCTTTCAATTATACTATGGTCATAGAGTAGAGAGGAATCGATACGGGATGTTTATTGGGGAGGAGGTCTATACAACAATCTATTTCCCTTTCGGGAGGAACACCAAGGAGTTCTTCAGGAAAGACATTATGAAATTCATTGACCACCAGAACAGACTAAATAGGAGGATAGACTTGACATCCCTAACACTTACAAGATGCTAAATGCAACCCTTACCGATCAATTACTGAGCCTTAAGAGAAGAGATGAACCTACCCTTAACCACCAAATCATGACCTAACTAGTCAAGGATGGGTATATTAGGAAGTTGGAACCTAATCTTATGGCTTCTATGATCAGTAGAGGCGTGATATGCATGTAACCAATCCATCCAAAGAATAATATAAAATCTACCATGTCAAATCCATGAAATCACAAGACAAGACGTTATGCAATATAGACACAGGACAACCTCTATAGACCTTTTTAGCAATAAAAGACTATCCAATAGGGGTAGACACTTCAAAGGGTTCACACAATACTCGGGACTCACATCGTTAGCAATGAAAGGAGTAATAAATGAGAGAGTGGCATCAAAGTCCAATAAATAATATGCATCAAAATAGTAAATATTTAACATACCAATAACAACGTCGGGCGCCTCATCCACCCTTTGCCTCCCTTGAAGAGCATAGAAGCAATTGTGACATGGAGCACCCCCTTGTTCACCACCTTGTGCCCTTTGATAACCGAAAGCACCTTTCCCTTGGGGACGACCATCTCTACCCTTGTTTGTATAATCCTAAATCTTGTGACCCATCTTACCACAATCGAAGCAAGCACCCATATCATTGTAGCACCTTCTACCGTGTGTTTTAACACATCTTCCACACCTAGGGATGATTTTCCCAACATTACTACCTTGATCTCTTGGGTTGGCAGACCTATAATTAGCAAAGTTTTGCCTTGAGCATTAGAAGACCATTTACATTGGAACTTGTGACCTTGTTGGACTCAACTACTTTTGGCACCTTGAAACCCACCATCATAACAATCCCTCTTGGACTAACTTTTTCTCCTCTTGCTAAGTTTATTCCATTCGAGTTGCTTGGAATATGTCATGAGACAAGACAAATCCATATCTCTGATAAGCATAATGGTGCAACATTCTTCATTGATCAAGTCAAACACTCCCAACACAAACTTGTGTATCCTTGCTCTAGGGTCAGTGACTAAGTGAGGAGCATAGTTTGAGAGGTTGTTGAACTTTAGGGAATACTCCCTAACACTCATAGAACTTGCTTAAGCTCTACAAACTCCATCATCTTTGCGTCCCTTCTCTCTATAGGAATAAAATGATTGAGGAAGGAAGTCTTGAACTCTTCCCAAGAGAGAGTCTCTCCATCCCCTCTCCCACCTTTCTATTAAAAACACTGAATTTGAGCAAGGTTGTTTAGTTAATAGGCCGCAAGTTCCACTTTCTCCTCCGAGTTCACCCTTATGATTAAAGAACCTTGCACTCCGCATTGATAGATTCTTGGGGTCTTCTTTAGCTTTGGAGCCATAGAGATCCAAAGGATGCATCCTTGTGAAATCCCTCACCCTTGAGGCGGGGGTAGGAGCATAAGCAGCTTAAACTACTTGGTTGGTCACAACCTTTGACAATACCATGAACACATTCTAGTATTCAACATGAGTGGACCCTTCTTCTCCTTAGGGGACTTGTGGAGCCAAAGGGGCTGATTTACCCTTAAGAGTGGGAACTCTTTGTACTGCTCAACTTTGAGGCATGCAGATCTAGAAGAGAAAAAGTCCATCCTATAGAATAATGGAAACCTTGACGTAAGTTTAAAGCACGACATAGAATAGGAAGAAGTGAATCATTCCTAAAATATGTCTTACCCTCCTATTCACTGTTTGTGGTGCTCTTCACAACCATGAATAAGACTCTACTTGATGTGGTGTATTAGATTTTGAAGGACTATTTACAAACCTATTGCTTTGATAACAAGTTTTGTCACGACCCAAGCCTAGGCCTAGGTGCGTGCAACCAGGCGAAAAGAGAACTTGAAGGAACCCCAAACAAGCATGTTAAGCATACTTAGCACATGGTTGTTGGTAGAAGCACAATTTTAAAAAAATAACACATAATTCTAAGGGGAATTGGTCTTTGGACTCACGCTCTGGAATATTATATGGAAGAAAGTTAACATGCATCATATAGCAAATAAAGTCTAAGGGACGGGTAAGTATGACCCACTCTATGAGGGCAATTAGGGTATTCTATATCATTAAATACAATGACAACTCAACATATAATAGGGAATAAGAGACTAAGGTACTCAGGGAGTATTTCATAAAAATTAGCAAAATAAGAGTCGAGCTTGTAACATGCATATCAAAACGTCCAAAAATACCTCTAATATGGATGGAATAGGGACAAAGACATCTCCCGAGCTCACCCTCAAAAGATAAATATTCACAATTAGGCATGTCTTAAATATACATGAAAGTAAATGGTTATTTATAATGACCCGACCTAGGGGCCTAGTCATAGCACGGTAAATGAAATACCTGAAGGCAACACACCCAAGCCATCTTAAGCATCATAAGATACCTGAAGGTACCTCTTAATAGGCTTGAACACCCAATGCATGAGTTCCATAAATATCTCCTATGCATTAATGAGGGAAAATGACATCACCACAATCTGAAAATGACCATACCTAGTATAGAATGTCATCTTAGGGATGTCATTTTTTTCACCCATAATTTGTGATGATTGAGTCCCAAATAAACATTGGAGAAATGTGTTTCTCCTTGAAATTAATCAAATAGATCATCTATCCTCGGAAGGGTATACTTATTCTTGATAGTGACCTTATTTAGTTGTTGGTAGTCAATGCACATGCGAAGTGACCTTTACCTCATTCTTACAAATAAAATCAGGGCACCCCATGGAGACCGGCTAGGTTCAATGAAAGCCTACTCCAACAAATCCCTCAATTGCTTTTTTAATTTGTTCAACTCTATAGGAGCCATTCTATAAGGAGGGATTAGGATGGTTGAGTATCTTGTAAGAGGACTACATCAAAGTCTATCTCTATTTCAGGAGGAATATGTAATAACCTGGATGTCATTTTTTCCATATCAATGAAAATTACTATTTTACCCATTCATCAGTTTCTTAGGGACTGTAGTGAACTATCTCTATTATTGAAACTGAAATCCTGAGTTTTAAAAGTTAAAAATATGAGTTTTGGCATTTTTGGAAGCTTAAGTTATTGAAAAAGTATACGTTAATTCCACTAGCTCCAAAAATGTCAAAGTTGAACTATGAGAAGTTACACAATTGAATTTGGAGTTAAAATGAGGATTTTAGGCCGAATGTTGTGATTTTAGTCATTTTTGAAATCGATGTTTGACTTTGATCAACATTCAAAGTTTGTAAGCTTGGATTGGAATTCTGAAACTTCCAATAGTTTTGGATGGTGAAAGTAATACTAGAATGGTCTCATAATAATATTTGGAGTTGCCGAGTACAATTTTGGTGTTTTGAGTTTTAAACTAGTTTTATCGGGTTGCATTGGTAAATGTGGCAAGGAGGCCTTGAAACTATTTTTGATGATCCCGTTGTATCCAAATCTTTGTTTCAAGTAAGAATACATGTTTGTTTTGTAAACTTCTGAGTTCGGATCAGTTTCGGGGTCTATTTCAATTTGACTTGACAACTGTTGTTTTGTTGATATCTTGTGAAGGGGTGTTTCTTCTTCGCGTTCGCGGAGAAGCACCTGCATTCATAGAGGTCTTGGACTTAGTACTACTCATTTGTAAAAGCCCCACGTTTGCGGAAGTGATTTTACCCTAACCCTCCACATTTGTGAACATCTATCTGTATTCGCAAACTGTATTTTGTTCAATTCTAGATATACTTAGAGTCACCATTTTTATTACATTTTCAAACATGCAAAGCTTTTAGGTCGATTTTTGAAAGAAGATGTTTGAAGGGTTTCATTGGGCAAGTGTTTCATACACTAAACTAATCATTCTGCAAAATTTTTATCTTCATATTGCCTTTAAATTTATGAAATTGTCATGACTCAAAATTTTGCCACAACTAAAGGAGTATAAAATAAAGTAGAAACAAACTCAAATAACATAAGAAATCTCCCAAAACATTGAGCCATGAGTAAAAGAGCATCTAAAGTAATACAGAAATGTAAATACACATGTCTCAAATAAATTACAAGGTTGTCTCATAGTATTTGATACAAGGTATGAGAGAAATAATGAAGAAAATCCCAAGGACCTATGGCGACTCGAAGACTAAGCCTCAACGGAAGGTTCTGGATGGATGGAGAAAGATCAAAAGAATGAATCCGCTTCTCTGTGTATGTCCCGGTGCTCAATCTGTAAGGATGAAACAGAGTAGGGTGAGTATACTGAAATGTACCAGTAGGTTAAACCGATTAGGTAAACGAAATCTAACAAGTATGCAATGATGAAGAATATTATCCCTTCATCCAAAAATGTTAGTTCATAATCAGATATATATACGTAATATTGAACAATGGTATCCTCAATAACCCATAGTACCATACATCAATAACTTTAATGTTATGCACAACTCATCAATCCATATGCCAAAGGTTTCACTACCTTACCATGTGCTTGTGGTCACGGTAATATTAGAATGCTTCAACCTTGCAACCTGCCTGTGGTCAAGGAATATCATAGTGTCATGTCTTTGCCACCTACCCTTGTTCTAGGGTGTATAAGATATGAATCCCACCTTGCTACCTTCTCGGGTCAAGGGGGTGTACCATGAGAAGCATAATTCCCTTGCCTCCTACTTAGGTCAAGGGATGTCACAAACCATATATAACAGATGTATATCAATGGTACAACCCAGAAATGCATGTAACATATATAATGGAACAAAATAGGAATATTGATACATGAATCTCATGTAATCTTATGCACATAGTGGGCAATATCAAAAATGTCACAATTAATGCCCAGACCATCCTCAGGTCTCAAATCATCATAATTATATTTGTAGTTTAGAATATCAACTACATCGGACCTTACTCGTACCAATTATATAATAATATTAGTAATAACGAACCTTACTTGTCCCAATTATACAAGGATATTAGTAATACCAGACCTTACTCATCCCAATTATGCAAAACTATCAATAATATCGAACCTTACTATTCCTAATTATACAAATACATCTCAAGGATTTCTCAACATCCATCAATTATAACATAATTACCCAAATGGTCTAACATGTCTTATATTATCACATCTCTTTTGCCCCTCCGCGATTCCATGGCACCCCTGACATTCTATTAGAGTGTTAGGACCAGTCATATAGCCTATACATTCTTAAGTTACATGGGGTTGTCTACACTTCATACTAGTTCATCAACTTCGCTAAGAAGTGATGGAGGTTAGTTATAGCTTGTAGAACTATTGGATCTCCAGCTATGAGTTAGGGATAGTTCTCAGAGATATTTAGGAGAGTTTTTTGCCATACAACCTCTGCGAAAACCATCGAGATGTGTTTGATAGGCTACAATAGGGTTCTATGTATGTTTCTAACTACGAGGCCAGATTTTATACGTTGTAGATGTTCCTTGTTCAGTACTCCTACTGAATATGAGAAGATTCAATGGTTTACCAAGGGCTTGACAAGGTATCTTTAGGAGCCTACAACTTATTTGGTGTTGGCGAAAGCCACTTTTCAGATTGTTGTGGACCACAATCATATGATTGATTACATCAGGCATGATAGACAAGGTGGCGGGAAGAGATTCTGCAAGCATGGTCAATTTAATGCACCCCCACCTTATGATAGAGGATTTAAGAGATAGGGCCATCAGTGCAAGGCAATTCAGGCAGCTCTTCCAGCATCCATCAGTGGTGACAGCTCTAGGCCTACTCAGATGGGACTTGATATCTCTTTTGATTCGGCTTGATGTGGTATTTCTTCGACACAGTCATCTCAAGGGCGAGACTGCAAGGCTTTTTGTATTTGTGATGAGGTTGGGAACTTCTCTAATCGTTGTCCAAATCAGGTGTTTCCTACATAGACTTCAGGACCATAGACAATAGTTTGAGACACCTCTCATGGCATGAGGGGTGGTGCTAGAGGAGGTTGTGGTACAGGAAGAGGTAAAGCCCGTGGAGGCCTCTAAGACAGCGATGGTCGTAGAGTTTTCTATGGGTTCCCAAATAGAGTTGAGCAAGAGCCTTCCGATATGGAGTCATCACAAGTATGGTTCCAGTATGCCATCATTAAGCTTTGATATTATTTTACCCAAGCTCTACTTATTCGTATGTGTCAACCTATTTTTCTTTTGATATTGGTATTATGTATGAGTCGCTTCCTGAGCCCATATTTGTATCCACCTGAGTAGGTGAATCCTTAGTGGTGAATTAGGCATATCGAGGTTGTGTTGTGAGTTTTATAGGGAGAGATTTGTAGCTTATCTGATATTGTTAGATAGGATAGACTTTGACATAATATTAGGTATGGATTGGTTGTTGCCTATTCCTTAAGTTCATGACTTTCATGAGAAGACCGTGACATTATCTTGCCCGGTCTTACCTAAGTTGTTATGGATGAGTTCCTATCTTAAGGGTGTTATTTCTTATATACATGTTTGTTAGCTTATGGGGAAGGGGTGTTTGGAATATTTAGCTCATGTTTGGGATGTTTCTTAGGAGTCTCCATCTTTGGAGACAACTAGGGTTTCTAGAGAGCTTAAGGATGTATTTCCAATAGATTGTCTTGGTGTTTTTCCAGATTGTGATATTGACGTTTCAAGTGAAGTGGAGTAGAGCATTAACCCCATATCTATTGCTGATTATTAGATGTCTTTGGCTAAATTAAAGGGGTTGAAGGAACAATTGGAGAAATTTTGGACAAAGGCTTTATTCGTCCGAGTGTATGTCCCTAGGGTGATCCTATATTATTTGTGAAGACGGAGGATGGCACTATACGTATGTGAATTGATGATCACTATCTTAACAAAGTGACCATCAAGAACAAATATCTTTTGCCTTGCATTGATGATATTTTTTACCCGTTTTAGGGTGTCTCGATATTTTCCAAGATCAAAATGAGGTCCCAGTATTATTAGTTGAGAGTTTAGGAGTCTGACATCTCGAAGAGAGATTTCTAGACCCGCTATGGGCATTATTAGTTCGTTGTTACGTCTTTTGGGTTGACTAATAACCCAGCCGCTTTTATGGAGTTGATGAACCGAGTGTTCAATCCCCATTTAAACATCTTTGCGATTGTGCTCATAGATGATATCTTGGTTTATTCAAAGAGTGAGACAAATCATGTTCAACACATGATGACCATATTGCAGAGATTGAGGCAAGAGAAGTTATATGCAAGGTTCTCAATGTGGGAGTTTTGGCTTTAGTCTGTTGCCTTCCTTGGCCGTGTTATGTCAAAAGAGGGTATTATGGTCGATCCGGTTAAAGTAGTAGTTGTTCATGAGTTTGCTAGGCCTACTTCTTTGACTGTGATTCATAGTTTTCTTTGTTTAGTGGGGGTATATCCGCATTTTATTCAGGGTTTCTCAGCTATAGTAGCCTTGTTGACTAGATTGGCTCAGAATGTTGTGGCATTTCAGTAGTCAGATGATTGTGAGGTGAGCTTCCAAAAGCTAATTGATTTGTTGACTTCAGCACCTATTCTTTCCATCCTGAGGAGGTAGATTCATTTGTGGTGTAAGGTGATATATACTTTTGCGTGGGTTTTGGTAGTGCATTGATATAGAGGGGAAAGGTGATATCCTATGCTTGTAGCAGTCGAAGGTGCATGAGAAAAACTACCCTACCCATGACTTGGAGCTGGTTGCAGTTGTGTTCGTGTTAACGTTGTGATGATATTATCTTTATACGGTGCATAGTGAGATCTTTACCGATCACCAAAGTCCTAAATACATATTTTGTTAGCCTAATTTGACAATTAGTTAGTGTAGGTGGTTGGATTTGCTTAAGAACTATGATATCTCTATTGTATATCACCCTGAAAAGGCCAATGTGGTGGCAAATGCTTTGAGACGGAAGGCTACTAGTATGGGGAGTTCGGAATTCTTTAGGGTTGAGAAGAGGCCCTTAGCCTAGAACGTTCAGTTGCTTGCTCGATAGATGGTTCTTTTGGATATTTCACCGCCTCAGAGATTTTCAGCCTTTGTTAAGGCTAGATCTTCTTTGTTTGATCCAATATGTGCTCATCAGTTTGCAAATCCCAGATTATGCTTTATTCATCACAATGTCTTGAGAAGGCAACCAAGTCATTTATTACTGATTCTAATGGTGTTATGAGGATAAATGGTAGAGTTTGTGTGCCTAAGATGGGAAACTAGGTGAGATTGATATTAGAGGAGGCCCATTGTGCAAGATATTCTATGCATCTGGGTGTAGCTAAGATGTGTCATGATCTAAAATAAAATTATTGGTGGTTTGGCATGAAGAGAGACATAGCTGAGTTTGTGGCCAACTGTTTGAATTGTCAACTGGTGAAGTAAGAGCATCAAAATGATCGATGCAAAGGATGCCCATTCCCAAGTGGAAGTGTGAGATAGTGACTATGGACTTTTTTAGACGGATTTCCATGCCTTTGGGCAAGTCTGATTTAGTTTAGGTTGTCATTGATTGTTTAACCGAGTCTAAACACTTCTTACCGGTGAGGACTTGCTACAACGCGAAGAAGTTAGCTAGGTAATATATCCGAGACATTGTCAGATTACACGGTGTGCCAGTGTCTATAGTATCAAACAGAGGGTCAATGTTTACTTCTCACTTTTGGCGGGCTCTACAACGTGGTTTAGGTACTAGGGTGGATTTTAGTTAAGTTATTTACCTTCAGACTAATGGTCCGTCAGAGCATACCATTCAAGTGTTGGAGGGCATGCTTGGGGCCTGTTTTATTGATTTTGGATCCTGAAGGGACCATCACATATCCTTGGTAGAGTTTGGATTTAACAAAAGTTACCACTCTAACATCTAAATGACACTGTTTGAGCCATTGTATGGTCATAGGTGTAGATCCCCGATTGGATGGTTTGATTCATGTTCATCTGGAGTGTTGGGTGTAAAGTTTTTTTCAGGAAGCCATGGAACGGGTGATTCAGACTAGACTTTTGATAGCCTAGAGTCACTAGAAGAGTTATGATGATCGAAGGGTTAAGCTTCGTAAGTTCTTTGTAGGCGACAATGTATGGTTGGAAGTTTAACCCCTGAAGGGTGTGATGAGATTCGGGAAGAAGGGCAAGCTTAGTCATAAAGACATTAGCCCATTCAAGATTTTGAGGAAAGTTGGTGAGGTAGCTTATGAGTTGGCTTTACCATCGAGATTATCTTTTGTTCATCCTGTGTTTCATGTTTCTATGCTCTGTGGGTACATTCTAGACGAGTCCCATATGATTTCTTATGATTCTGCGAGTTGGGTCCAGATTAGTCCTTGCATAGGCGCATAGAGCCATATTGGACAGGTAGGTCCAAAGATTAAGATATAAATATATACCTTCTATGAAGTTTCAGTGGTGGCACCGTTCTGTTGATGAGGCAACTCCGGAATTGGATTCTAAGATGCAAGCTAAATATCCTAGCCTTTTGGAAGCTTCAAGTACTTCTTTTCCTTTATGTTTGAGGAGGGACATTATTTTTAGTGGTGAATGATGTAATGACCTTGTTGGTTATTTTTGCCCTTATATGTGAAAATTACTATTTTACCCTATTATATGTTGCATTGAGCCTATTTTGAATTATCTGTATAGTTGGAACTTAAATCTTGAATTTTAAAAGCTGAAATTATGCGTTTTGGCATTGTTGTAAGCTTAAGTTGTTGAAAAAGTGAGTTTTTATACCATTTTGAGTTTCAAGTGTCGGATCGGGGATTCGTCGATTCCAGTAGATTCACAACATTAATTATAGAATCAAATTTTGAGTTTAAATGATTTTTTAGGCCTAAAGTTGTGATTTAGTCATTTTTTGAACCGAAAATTGACTTTGGTCAATATTTGGAGTTCAAAAGCTCGAATTAGAATTCTAACAGTTCTAGTAGTTTCAGATGGTGAGAATAATGGTAAAAACAATCTCATAATAATTTTTGGAGTTCTCCAGGGCAGTTTTTATATGTTGAGTTTTAAACTAGTTTTATCTGGTTGCATTGGTAAATGTGGTGAGGAGTCCTTAAAACTGATTTTTGATGATCTCGTTGAGCCCGAATCATTGTTTCTGGAATAGATACACATTTTGTATATGAAATTCTGAGTTTGGATGAGTTTCGGGGGTCCTTTCCGAGTAGGGAATTGGACTTGGCAAATGTTGTTTTGTTGATATCTGGTGTAGGGGAATTTCATCTCAGCCTTCGTGGAGAAGCTCCCACGTTTGCAGAGGTCTAGGACCTTGTACTTTGCATTAGCAGAAGGGGCCCCGCATTCACGGAAGTCGTGTGACCCTAGCCCTCCGTGGTCGTGGAGTATAATTTTTTTTTCAGTTTCACAAGACCCTATATTCACCATTTTTATTCCATTTTCAAAGTTGCAAAGCTTTTGTGCAATTTTGAAAGAAGATTTTCAAAGGATTTTGTTGGACGAGTGTTTCTAATGCTTATCTAATTATTTTCTATGAGTTTTATCTTGATTTTGTATTTAAATTCATGAAATTGGACACCCAAAATTGGAGATTTTTAGACTATGATTTTCAAACTTTAAAGGTTGATTTCGTATTCAATTTAAGCTGGATTTTAGTCTAATTTAAACCCATAAACTTTAATTTCCGCATAGAACTTGGTTTTTAAGTTATTTTCCAGATTTGGGAATATTGAATTTTAGCCCTAAATTTGACCAGTTTGCCCCTAATCTTAATTCATGCAAATATGGGTATCAAACTTTATCTCATGATGGGCAGTATCTATTGTTGATAGGGATTGATCGATCAGGAGATTATTTAGAGACTTGAATTGATTGAAGGCTTGTCTGGGTGCGGGTTTCGACATCGAGGTAGGTTCAGCTAACCTTTTGGGACTGGATTTGAGTTACTGATCGCGTTTATGCAACAATTGGGAGAACTAGATGTCTTTTTGTATAACTGGATTGACATGTTAAGATGATAATGGAAATATGATCCTGATTGAGCCAATTTGTAATGAACACTTTGATCTTATTGATGAACTTAGATGAAATCTTTTGCATTACGATGATTTTAGAAAAAATATCATTATATAAGACATGTGAGATTATTTGGGTAATTATATGGTAATTGATGGCTATTAAGATGTACTTGTATGGTATGAGTAAGGTCTTATATTACTGACATTCTTGTATAATTGGAAGGAGTAAGGTCTGCTACTAATGATATTCTTATATAATTGGGACGAGTATGGTCTGTATCACGGATATTCTTACATAATTTTGACGAATAAGGTCCATTGTGTTTGATATTCTTGACTACAAATATAATTATGATGATCTGAGACTTGAGGATAGTTTGGGCATTAATTGTGAACTTTTTTTAATACTATCCTCTATGTGCATATGATTATATCAAATTCATGTATCGATGTTCCTATTTGGTGTCATTCTATATGTTACATGCATTTCTAGATTGCATTATTGATTTACCTATGTTGTATGTGGCTTTTGACATCCCTTGACATAGGTAGGAGGCAAGGACATAATGCTTCACATCGGTACCACCCCCTTGACCCGAGTAGGATGCAAGGTGGGATTCATGTCTTATATGCCCTTGACCACGGGTAGGTGGCAAAGACATGGAATTGTGATACTCCTTGACCATGGGTAGGTGGCAAGGTTGAGACGAAGTATCGATGCACCTGTTAGTTGGAGCGAGATGTTGGTTTTTGAAGCTACACAGAGAGGTATAGGTAGATAGAAAAAGTATTGGGGGGAGGTGATCCGACAAGATATGGTGAATCTGGCTCTCACTGAGGATAGCACCTTAGGTAGAAAGGAGTGGAGGTCACAAATAAGAGTAGCAAGCTGATTAGTTGGTAGGGTTAGGTGGATGGGTGACATCGTGATTTAGTGAGGTAGCAGGGGTAGACGTAATTGATGTCACTATTTGTCATATGGGTGTTGAATTTATCGTATTTACATATTGACATATGCTTTTCGTAAGTAGTCGCTCTTTTTATTTCTCTTTCTATTTCTATTTCTATTTCTATTTCTCCTTTTGTTCCCTCTCCTTCCTTTTGCCATATCTAGTTTATTCTGCTTATGGGTTGTTGTGTCGAGGGTTCTCAGGAAAAATCTCTTTACTTCTATATAAATACAAGGCAGTGGTAAGGTCTGTGTACATTCTAACCTCCCCAGACCCCACTTGTGGGATTCAACTGGGTATGTTGTTGTTGGACTTTTACTAGTGGATCCAACTAGGACAAGTTACACACTGTTTGGGGTCATGCTTGATCTACCTTGACAAGTACAACTCTCCTTTATTCGGTGTGGAGTTAACATCAGGATTTCAAGTAGTATCTCACCCGATCATATGTATCGGTTAGGGTCTCCTCCGATATATGTATGATATATTATTATACTTTGACTATATTTATGCATGTTTTAACATAAGTATTTATTATACATCTCATATTGAGCTTATGTCTATTAATTATGACTATGCATCTTGATTATTATGGCTTATGTTCCTTGTTGCATTGCACCCCACATACTTAGTACATTCCATGTACTAACTCATAATTATTTTCCTATAAAATTTAACCATGTAAGGACTGGAACTCCTATTCATTATCCTACTTGCTTGACTAGCCGGATCCTTTGAAAACAACTATTGGTGATTCCTCCACATCTAGGAAAACATCAATTTTCATGCTCTTGTCAAGACTTGCCTATTTTAGACTTTTATCTTTTGAGGGTGAGCCAGGACGATGTCTTGGCCCCCTTTACCCTTATTCTGGAGGTTTTGTTGGCTATGGATGTTTATGTACCAAGCTTGACTCCTATTATCTATATGTAATTGTGAAGACTTCCCTTAGTCCCTTTTCCCTTCTATGGTTGTTGCAAGTGGATAAATATAATGGAAGTCCCAAGTCCCCAAACACCTCCATAGCGTGAGTCATACTTACTCCTCCCTTAGACTTATTTGCTATGTGATCCATTACAATCCTCTCTCCCATAAGATCCACATAGCATGAGTCAAAAGTGCAGTTTCCCCTTAGAATTTATATGATACGTGTTTATTTCACATCTTATGCTTCCGCAAAACTAAGGATATGCTATGCATGCTTAAGAGGCTAATGTGGGATCCCATTCGGGTTCCCATTCGTCGTGTCCCATCTAGGCTCTATGCTTGGGTCATGACAAGATTGGTATTAGAGCAATAGTTTTGCAAATAGTCCTCGAAAATCCAACACACTGCGTCTAGCAGACTTTTGTTCATGGTTATGAAGTATGCCACAAATATAAATAGGAAGCTACGCGGCATTTCAGGAAATGGTTCACATCTTCATGATCTATGTCGTGCCTTAGATTTAAAGTAAGGTTTCCTTCCCTAACGGGTGGTCTTCTTCTCTTATAGATTATGCCATAACCAAGGAGAATGGCTCAAAGAGCTCCTACATCCGAGGAGGGTCTAACCCATCCGGCTCCTCAAGCTCCCCAAGAAGAAGGGGTTACGCATGCCGAATATTAGAACGTCATTTCTATGTGGGCACAAGCCGTGACCAACCAATTGAACAAAGGATCCCAAGCTCCTCATGCTTCTACCCCGGCCTCAAGAGTGCGAGATTTCACAAGGATAAACCTTCCAGAGTTCCATAGCTCCAAAACAAAGAGGACCCCCAAGAATTCATTAATATACAAAGTGCTTGCTTTTATGGGGTTAAGTTTGACGATATACAATGTGCTTGCTATTATGGGAGTGAGTTCGGAGAATAAGAAAGAACTTGCAGCCTATCATCTCAAGGGTGTTGCACAACTTTGGTTTACTCAATGGAAACTTGAGAGGGATAACGACGATCCTATCCTGTGGTAGGAATTTAAAGCGACCTTCCTCAACCGACTCTTCCCTATTTAATTGAGAGAGGAAAAAATGATGGAGTTCATGAATCCCAAGCAAGGGTCCATGAGCATGACGGAGTATTACCTTAAGTTTAACAATCTCTCAAAATTTTCTCCTCACTTGCTCTCCAACTCTAGGGCAAGGATAAATAAGTTTGTGTCGAGGTGTTCGACTTGGTGAAAGAAGAATGTCGCACTACTATGCTCGTGGGTGATACGGGCTTATCTCAGCTCATTACTTATGACGAGCAACTTGAAGGGGAGAAGCTTAGGAAGAGAAGGCGTTAGGAGTCTAAGAGTACTCGGTATGATGTAGCTTTTAAGGTTCTAAGGGTTGTCGTTTCCAACAAGGTCACAAATTCCAAAGCCAAGGATCCTCCAATTCCCAAAACAAAAGATATGCTAATGATAGGGTGCCTACCCTATGGTTCAAGGTCAATTGTGGGATGTCTCATCCAAGGTGCCTAAAATGTGGAAAAACGCATAGTGGTAAATGCATGAGGGATTTGGATGTTTCCTATGGGTGTTGAAACGTAGGCCACAAGGTTGTTAATTGTCCCTACACTCAAAATAATGGTAATGATGGTCTTCCTCAAGGAGAAGATGCTCATGTTGGTCACAAGACATAAGAAGGCCAACAAGGGGGTTCTCCACATCACAATCGGTTATGTGCCCTTCAAGGGAGGAAAGAAGTGGAGGAGGTGCCCGATGTTGTTACCGGTATATTAAAGGTTTATGATTATGATGTGTATGCTTTATTGGATTCGGGTACTACTTTCTCTTTCATTACTCCTTTTGTTGCCAACAAGCTTTATATGTGTCTCGAATTGTTGTGTGAACCCTTTGGAATGTCTACCCCAGTTGGTGAGTCAACTATTGCTAGAAAAGTCTATAGTTGTTGTGTCGTGTCTATATTGTATAAAGTATTGCCTTGTGATTTTTTTGAACTTGACATGGAGGAATTTGATTTTATTCTTCGGATGGATTGGTTACATGTATATTGTGCTTCCATTGATTTGAGAACTCGTAAGGTTAAGTTCAAATTTCCTAATGAGCCCGTCTTTTAGTGGGAAGGTCATAATTTTGAGGTTAAGGGTATGTTCATTTCTTTTCTTAAGTCCCAGAATTTGATTTCTAAGGTTTGTATTCACCATCTCATTAGGTTTTGTGATATTGAGTACAAAGTCCCTCCCATCGAGTCAGTTTTGGTTGTCAATGAGTTTCTTGATGTCTTCTCCGATGAAATTCCTAGTGTCACTCCTTAAAGGGAAGTAGATTTATGTATAGATCTTCTCCGCGATATTCAACCCATTTTCATTCCTCCTTACTCTATGGCCCCGGTGGAGTTAAAGGACCAATTGGAAGATTTGTTAGAGAAGGGTTTTATAAGGCCTAGTAAGTCACCTTGGGGTGCGCCAGTGTCGTTTGTAGGGAAGAAAGATGGATCACTTAGAATAAGAATCGACTACCGGAAACTCAATAAGGTCATAATAAAGAACAAGTATCCCTTGCCAAGGATAGATGGCCTATTTGATTAACTACAAGGGGCTAATCATTTTTCTAAGGTTGATCTTTGGTCTAGATACCACCAAATGACGGTGAAGGAGGGTCATATTCCCAAGATATCTTTTCGGACTAGATATGGGCATATTGAATTTTTAGTGATGTCTTTTTTCTTAATTAATACACTAAAGATATTTATGGATCTCCTGAATAGGCTATTTAAACTCTAACTTGACATGTACGTGGTAGTATTCATTGATGACATATTGATTTACTCTCGGAGTGAAGAAGAACATGTGAAGCATTTGAGAGTAGTGTTGGAAATGTTAAAGGATGATAAGTTGTTTGCTAAATTTGATAATGTGAATTTTTGTTGAAGGAAGTTGCATTCCTAGGGCATGTGGGTAATGGAATTAAAGTAAACCCTAAGAAGACGGAAGTGATAAGAAATAGTCCTAGGCCCTTGACTCCAATGGACAATAAGCGTTTCTTTGACTCAGCTTTGTATTACAAGAGGTTTGTGAATGGTTTTTCCTTAATTGCTTCCCCTTTGACAAGATTGACTCAAAAGAAGGAAAATTTTGTTTGGACCAACATATGTGAAAGGAGTTTTCAAAATTTGAAAGACAAGTTACATCTGCTCCTATTTTTGCTCTACCGAAAGGGTTAGAAGGGTTTTTGGTTTATTCTAATGCTTCAAGGGTTGGTTTGCGGTGTGTTTTGTTGCAAAGTTGCAAAGTCATAGCATATGCTTATCGAAAATTAAAGGTGCATGAGCGTAATTATCTCACCCATGATCTTTAGTTAGCGGCTGTGGTATATGCTTAGAAAATATGATGTCATTATTTCTATGGGGTTCATGTAGACGTATTTACCGACCACAAAAATCTCCGATTTGGGTTCACACAAATGGATCTCAATATGAGGCAAACAAGGTGGTTAGAACTCCTTAAATATTATGACATGAGCATGAACTATCACCCCAGCAAAGCTAACATCGTGATATGCTCTAAGTAGGGTGTTCATGGAATGTATATCTCATATTGATGATGGCAACAAGGAATTGTCTAGAGAGGTTCACCAGTTAGAAAGGTTGGGAGTTAGGTTGAATGAGGTTAAAAATGGAGGTGTGGTGGTTATTGATGGTTCCAAATCTTTGTTGCTTTAAGAGGTCAAGTCCAAACAAGACCTTGACCTCGCCTTGCTAGAATTAAAGTCTGCGGTGAATGATGGAAAACTGGAGGTTTTCTCCCAAGGGAGAGTGTCCTTAGATACCAAAGTAGGTTATGTATGCCTAATGTGGATGGGTTATGGGATTTGATCTTGCAAGAGGCACATAATTCATCCTACTTTATTCATCCTGGTTCTATGAAAATACATAGAGACTTGAGGGAGGTATATTAGTGAAGTGGTGGTATGAAAAGAGATATCTCTAGGTTTGTAGCCTATTGTCAGAACTGCCAACAAGTCAAAGACGAAAACCAAAGGCCGGTAGCCTAGTCCAACACATAGAAACTCCTCCTTTTAAGTGGGAAGAGATCAACATGGATTTTGTGGTTGGTCTACCAAAGACTAGAAAGCACTTTGATTCTATTTGGGTTGTTGTTGATAGGATGGCCAAATCGGCTCACTTACTACTGGTTAAAAAATCTTATGGTGCCAAAGATTATGCCAAGATATATATTCTTTACTTGGTTAAGTTAAATGGGTTTCCATTATCTATTATTTCGGATCATAGTACTCAATTCACTTCTCACTTTTGGAGGTCCTTCCAAAAGGTCCTTGTTACCAAAGTCAAGCTTATCACGACTTTTCATCCTCAAATAGATGGTCAAGCCGAAAGGACAATTCAAACTCTTAGGATATGGTTAGGGCTTGTGTTTTGGAGTTTAAAGGTATTTGGGACGAATATCTTCAACTCATTGAGTTTGCTTACAACAATAGCTACCACTCTAGCATTGGAATGACTCCCTTTAAGGCTCTATATGGGAGGCGATGTAGGTCCCCAATTAGGTGGTTTCATGTAAGTAAAATTCTTTATTGGGACCGAAATTAGTCATAGAAGCTTCGGAAAAAGTGTGATTGATAAGGGAGATACAGAAGACGACACAAAGAAGGAAAAAGTCCTAGTCCAACACAAGGAGATATCTTGAGTTTGATGTTGGTGATTGGGTGTATTTGAAGGTCTCACCCATGAAGGATGTGGTCCGGTTTGGCAAGAAGAGAAAATTGAGCCTAAGGTATGTCGAGGCTTATAGAGTTATGAAGATAATTTGTAAGGTTGCGTATGAATTAGAGTTTCACACAGAGATGCGTATGGTTCATCCGGTATTCCATCTGTCCATGTTGAGAAAGTGTGTAGGTGACCCAATCTCTATAGTGTGTTTGGTAGTTTTGGGTGTGGTTAGAAGATAACTTTGCTTATGAGGAAGTCCCAGTGGAAATACTTTATAGGCAAGTGAAGAAGTTGTGAAACAAAGATGTCGCGTTTGTAAAAGTTCTTTGGAGGAATGAACAAGTCAAAAGTGAAACTGGGAAGTGTAACCGATATAATGAAGCAATATCCTCACCTTTTCCATTAAAATCAAGCATGAGATAATTCGAATCTCCTATCTTAGGTTCTCCTTTCCTTGCAGACCATTCTCTTGACACTTATGTATGTTTATGTGATTTTGAGGTTGCATTGTAATTGCTAATTAAAAACATGGCTTAAAGTCTTCAAGTGGTGAATGTGTTGCATTTTGCATATGGTGCATTTCGCATATAGTGCATGAAACCATTCCTTAGAGCTCATTTTAGCACATTCGGGGGCAAATGTTTCCGAGGGAGAGATATTGTCGGACTCCGCCTATGAGAAGTATGAAATATGCAAGAAATTAAGCTTTGGAAAAGACTGAAGTATCAGCTTTTACGAGAGAGTTTACGGCCTGTAAGATAAAGTACAGACCGTAGGAGGGTTCGTAGAACTTAGGTAGATATGGTGATAATTGGGGTCTTTCAGGATTCCAATCTATGACTTATTAAACGACCCAAAATACCTTCTACAAGTCATAGATCGTGTCATAAGATATGAATCAGAGAAAGGGGGTCTCTGAAGTTTTGAATGGGCCATCAGATGAAACCTCATCTACGGCCTATAGAATGTTCTATGGCCCGTAAATGGGGTCTCGTAGATCTGTTCGACCAATGCTTTAATAAGGGTATATTTGACATTTCCAATTTTTTCTAAGTCCAAGCTATGTCGTTTTGACTCCAATTATGTCCCTTATCAGCACACACAATCCTAATTCACCTCATTCCTCGTCATTACAAAAACACTTTAAGTCTCAAAACTCTCTCAAGCTCTTCAACGCATTCAAGTAAAGGGTGCAAGCTAGGGTTTCAAATCTTCCACCTCCAAATTAGGTTTCCTCCACCGTAATCACACCAAGGTATGTGGGTTTGATTGTGAGAACCTTCCTTCCCATAAGTCCAACCATTCTTCTCCTCCAGCTAAATAAGATTAATGGATTTTTATGGATATTTTATGAACACTTTCATATGATGTCATTATTATGCATTGTACATATGATTTCATTGGAATCCTTCAAGTAATGATTTTATTATGCTTAAATGACATTAGGGTTTGACATTGTGATGGATTTTATGATGTTAAGTGATATGCTCTATGATGCTACGAAAGTTATTAAAGAACTTATGGGTTTTAGTCCAATTTCATGATATTCAAATGAGGGTTTTACTACAATGATGGTGGGTTGATGTGAATGACTTTAAAATGAAATGATTTTACTCCTTTCTTCCCTCATACTCTTGGATTAAATGTTGTCAAGCTCTTGTACATATATCCACCATGTTTGACTAAATTTACATGACAAGATATTTCATGTGGATTTATGGTTATTGCATGAATTACAAGACAAGTATGTCATGATAAATTGCAGGCTCCTAAGCATGTATTGAACTCATGAAAAGTCCTATGATTTATAAGTAAAATATTGAGCCCTTACACTATATTCTACCATCTTGTGGGTAAATAATTTTTATCTAAAGGGTTCAAGAATGATAACTATTTTACCCTCATGTAATAACTAAAACTAACTAGAAGGGCTCAAGTATGTTTAAATCTCTACCTTTATGTGAAATGCAGTGCCTACTAGAAGTGGCCAAGTTTATGCAACGTTTTACCCTCTAGTATAAGGCATATGCTTACGTGTAGGGGCCAAGTATATGAATGAACTACTCATGCCATGTTATCATGTTCTTAAAAGTCATACAAGTTATGATTAAACTTATGATTATTTCAATTTTTCCGTGGGACTAGACCTAACACCAAAATAGGCATAAGGTGGGGCTCGATTCATGTGGTCCTTATGTAAAGTCTCGATCTCTTAACTATGTGCTACCATAGGTTTATATTATTTTTCCTAAATAGGGTTTTACTAGTGGATCCAACTAGGACAAGTTTCCCATTTTGTTAGGTCATGCTTAGTCTACCTGGCAAGTAGACCAATCCTTTATTCGGTGTGGAGTGAACATCAGCATTTCATGAAGTAGCTCGCTTGGTCTTATATGTTGATTATGGTCTCCTCCCACATATGTATGATATATTATGCATGTTTGGCTATTTTTATGCATGTTTCAACTTAAGCATTGATTATACATGTCATATTGAGCTTATGTCCATTGATAATGATTATGCTTCTTGATTATTATGACTTATGTTCCTTGTTGCATTTCACCCTGCATACTTAATACATTCCAATTATTAACGTATATTTCTTTTTGCATGATTTAACCAAGTAGGGACCAAAGCTCCTATTCATCATCCTCCTCCGCATGGCTAGCTTGATCTTTTGAAGACTACTATTGGTGAATCCTCCACTTCGTTGACAACATCCACCTTACATTCATGCTCTTGTCAAGACTTGCCTATTTTATACTTTTCTCTTTTGAGGGTGAGCCCGGGAGATGTCTTTGTTCCCGTTCCACTCATTCTAGAGGTGTTGTTTGATATGGATCTTTATGTATCGAGCTTTACTTCTATTATCTTTATGTAATTGTGAAGACTTCCCTTAGTCCCTTTTCCCTTCTATGCTTGTTGCATGTGGATGGATGTGATTAAAGAGTTAAGTCCCCGAATTCCCACATTGCATGAGTCATACTAACCCGTCCCTTAGACTTATTCTCTATGTGATACATGCCAATCCTCTCCCCCTTAACATCCCTATAGCGTGAGCCCAAAACCCTATTTCCCCATAAAATTTATGTGATATGTGTATATTTCAGTTTTTATGCTTCCGCAAAACCAAGGATGCGCTATTCATGCTTAAGAGTCTTGTTTGGTATCCCCTTCGGGTTCCCATTCGCTGTGTCACATCTAGGCCCTGGGCTTGGGTTGTGACATATTTGCGCTTCTATATTACTTTAGATTCTCTTGTATTCATGACTCCAGGTGTTGGGAGATTTCTTATGTTTTATGAGTTTGTTTCCGCTTCATTTTATCCTTCTTTAGTTGCAGCCTGATTATGGGTCGTGACAGAGCACTCGTTAACTCATCTGGAAAGACATATGGAACTCACTTACAACTAGGACAGACACAGGATAAAGATCTTTGGAAGAGACATCTTTAAGCCATACTAAATGGTAAATGCACCCCTTAGAAATCATTTTGTGGGACTTTATGGAAGATGTTAACCAACCCTTACACAAAATGTTCCTACCTTCCCATTCAAGAATTGGATCATCCAGGAATTAGAATTTGACCCAATGGGTTCTACAATCAATGGATGCATAAGAAGCATGAAACCAATCCATCCCAAGAATCACATCTAAGTTTACCATGAAGCTTAACCAAGTCATATGGAATCACTTAATGCAAGATGGAAATAGGATAACTTCTATTGAGTCTTTGGTGTGTGATGGACTCTTCTACGGGGTAGTTCACTTTATACAGCTCATGGAGGAGATCGATACATGCATGAAACATTTGAGTAGGGAATGAAATTATAAAAGATAAGTTCGCTCCCGGATCTAAAAGCTCATATGCATCACAATAAAAACTCTTAACCTATGGATAACCAAGTTCAAAGCATCTTTGACCTCTTGGAGGCCATGAAAAGGATAGAACTGAGTGGTCCTTTGAGCGCCTTGGGCTTGACCCCTTTAGCCTTGGGCCTTATTCCTACGCTCGTAGAATCCTTAGCATGGTGGTTGTGTTTCTCACAAGTGAATCAAGCATTGGAGATAGATAGACATTTTCTTTTATGGTACATCATTCATATACGACAATTTTAACTTTGGGGATTGGGAGCCACCCCTCTTTCCTTCCGAGGAGGATGAGTGTTAGTGGATCCTTGCCCAATTTTCTTTTGACCACCTTGAAATTAGTGACCACCGCCCCTTC
Source organism: Solanum rostratum (assembly GCA_029948455.1). NCBI lineage: Eukaryota > Viridiplantae > Streptophyta > Magnoliopsida > Solanales > Solanaceae > Solanum > Solanum rostratum. Next base: position 34,442,275 of record CM057050.1, on the reverse strand, counting down.
GGTGAGAGTAACTCCCACGTTCAACTTGAGCCCTCTTGGACTTCCTTGCCCTTTCATGAAGCTTCTCCTCTTCAATTTACTTCGCATACATAATCATGTGAGAAATGTCCATCTCTATGACCTACATCTCTATCTTGCATTCCTTAGAGACCAACTCGGAGACACCGGAAATAAACTTGCCCATTCAAACCCTCGAATTCGCAACCATAAATGGAGCATGCTTAGATAGCTTTGTGAATTTGAGGGCATACTCCCTCACACTCGGGATTCTTTGCTTCACATTGATAAATTCTTGGACCTTTGCCTCCCTAACCTCAATTTGGAAGAACAGATCCAAAAAGGCACATATAAATTCCTCCCAACTAATACGACTAGCTCCTCGGCCTCTCTTATCGGATCATTGCTCATACTAAATCTTTGCAACTCCTTTAAGATTGTAAGCCACCAACTTTGCTTTCACTTTCGATGGACTGCTCATCACTACAACCACCAGTAAGCTTCCTCTATTAAGTCAATACGGTCCTCATCCGTCTTTGATCCATAAAATATTGGAAGGTTCATCTGCATAAACTTACGTAGTCTAGCAGCTGGGGTAGACACTTGAAGAGGAACGACTATCTCCTGATCGGCCTAATTGGCCAATGCTTACGAAAATAGGGTGAATGTGGCTCTAAACTCTACATGAGACACTCCATTGACCTATTGGGGAGGAGAGACTTGTTGAATCATAGTGCCTCGTTAAAAAGGAGCATATCTTCGCGGAATGATCTAAAAGCAAGCAACAACCGATCGTTAATTAGCAGGAAATTGTAATCAACTCTAAGGCACGACATGAATAAGAAACAAGGGACGACATTCCTAAACCATTTCATAGCGTCTCACTCAAGATAGTGAGCGCTTCAAAACCTTGAAAGACATTCTATGCTACGGGGTATGCATAGACATCCGAGGAACCTTTAAAACCTCATGCTCTGATATCAAGTTTGTTATGACTCGACCTAGGGGACTAGTTGTCACACGGTGAATAAAAATCCTAAAGGCACCTCACCCAAGCCATCTTAAGCATTTTCAGCATTCATAGGCATTTAATGAAAATGATTTATGAAAAACTAACGAAACGAGGCTATGGGCCATTTTAACAATGAAGTAACATTAAAAAAAAGCAGTGGGAATAACTTCATTCATTTTGTCCATAAGCATACCAACTACATCTTCGACAGATAGGACCTGTAATGGCCGATCTCCATCAAACAGAAAGAAATCCATAACAGTGCAACATATAAGAAAATGCTTCAGAAAGGCTACAAAACCATCATTTCAAAATAAAATTAAGGTATATGATAATATGAAAAGTGGAAAAGTCCCGAACTAAGGGCTCACAATGAATAGTAAAGCTAGTCTTGGATGTTGAGTACTAGCCACGAGCCGGTGAATGAGTTCTTGTTCCTACATGGTCAAATCATGCAAGTAAAAATATGTGTTAGTACATTTGAATGTTCTAATTATGTGAGATGCAATGCATGTATGAAATTATAATTCCATCATTCATAAACATAAATTACTACTAAATATACAGTGAAAGATATTTAAAGTGAGCTTAAGCATGCATAAGAAATATGGCTCAATATGAATAGGAGTCTATGCATGAGAAACAACATGTAATAGAAACATAGAATGTAATCATAAACTAATGGGAGTAGACCTTAATCGACATTTAAGACCATATGAGCTACTACACAGAATCCAACATAACCACCTATGTTAGCAATGGGAGACCACTTATCGAGTGGAACTCTATCAACTTTGCATGCATCATAATAACATAAATGGCCTACGTGGATCCACAAACATAGTCTAAAAGGGCTCTTATGGTGCCACATAGTTAATGCGACAAAGGGTTGCTTCTAAGGTTCCCTTACCGAACCATGCCACAGTTTCACATTCGGTGCTAAGTCATCCCATGGAATCTTTAAAGAAAAACTTAGGATCATAAGTGTCGATCATAGGAGTAGCTCAAACTTAGGAACCACCAAGTTGGAATTGTTCTTTCATCTTAGGTACCTTTCTTAAATATTTTTTTGGGGAATAGTCAACATGTTTATGTATTTGAAAAATCATTATTTAAAACATAACTTTAATGCCGTAATCATCATCATATTTCATACATCTTTACATGAAAACTAGTTGGGCTACTCTTTTAAATGGAACAATCATAAATCACATAAATCGTAAGAAAATTTCTTTTTTTAAGGAACATCGAAACACACAACCTTTATCAACATCAAACCCATCATTAGGACATCATCAATAGCTCAAACATGCATATATACTTAGTAAAATAGTTGTAAAGCATTGTAAGTAGCATTTAATGACAAAAATATGATGAAATCATCATAAGCATGCATATTAACTAAATGAACTTAAACAAAAAAATAAAACACTTAAAAAGGGAAATTTATGGTTGGAAGGGTAACCATAATGAAACAAACTTAAAGCCTTTGGGGAAGAATTTTAAAACCCTGGTTTTGCGTTGCCTTGTTCTTGAGATCCTTTCTTCCCATAGAAATTTAAAGAGTAAAAAATGAGAAATTGAATAAGGGAATTAGGGCTTAAAAGTTGATATAGGTTCCCTTTCTCATCCCCAAAATGACATAGTTTAGGAATAAAAAGAAAAAAAATGACAAAACTGCCCCTCACTAGAATTGCCAAATTCATTCTACGAAATCCCAATTATGGTCTCTAAGTCAATTCATCAGTTGTAAGTCCTTCTCGTCTGGTAACTTGTTTAGGGCTTCCTTAACCCTCGTAAAAACTCATAAATTTCACATGGAATTTCAATGAATAATAGTGCTCAAATATTCAATACTGTGAATTTCTCCATAATATAACATATACAAGAGATCATAATATTTCCGCAAGATTCATAATTTAAAAATAGAATAATGGAAGAACGGTAGAGACTTTTGGAGGAAAGAACTCCACAAATCAAAACCGACATACCTTGGAGTGATTGTGGATGATAATCTTGGGGAGAAAAGGAGAGAAACCCAAAATCCTAGCATGTCATCTTCTATTGATAGCTTGAAGAACTTGGGAGTATTTGGGAGGGGTCTAAGACTTAGAATATTTTGAATAAGGAAAAATAGGGTAGATTAGGGTTTTATAAGGCTTAAAATAGGTCTTTTGGACGTTAAAAATGATTGTGTATAGGCATATGATAATAGTAAATTTCAAAATTGCCCTCCTTAAAAATCTGTCGGACAGGACCACGTACGAGACCTCAATTGTGGGTCGTAGTCCCATCTATGGGTCATAGGAGGAAGGTATCGTTCATAACATTTTTTAATCCTTAAATACTGTCTTTGATCCTCAACCTATGATAGCACTTACGGATTGTAAGCCAAGCTTCGGGTCTTTTTGTATCTCGTATACTCAACTTCAGAAATCAATATTTTCACCAAATTTCGTCATCATTTCACGAGCCCAAAGTACGGATCTTGGAGCCACTTATGGCCTATAGTCCCTTTCATAACACCCACTGGTACTTGGAAATTTCAAGATTTCTTTTCATAGGCCGTTTTTACACCTTACAACATATAGGGCCTTACATGGACTCTATGAGTCCAACTACAAGCCGTATATCAAAGGACAACCTATAAGATGGTTTCGTGGTTTTGATTCTAACAAAATCAATTTCAGGAATTTTAGAAAAGTTATGAAATGAACGGGACTTATGACCCGTGGTTTGACCAATGGCCTGTAAATAGGGTTTCGTGGGTTGAATCCAGCAGCTTGGTCAATTTCATCATTCCTAATTCTAAACTATGTCATTTCTAGGGTAAAAAGGAACTAACAAACCTTAAATTTCTAGGTCTCTAATTATTCCACTCTAAAAATTTCTAAGGTAATTACTATCTCAATAATAGGGCAAGGCAAAAGTTAGGGTTTCCAAGTTTTTCTCAAAGGTTCAAGGTTCGATCCTCTCATGTTCTCCTAAGGTATATAAGTTTATTTATGGGAACCCTTCAACCCATATAGTTCCTTTTTAAGTATTTTCCCTTTTTCTTTAAGGTCCTTTAAGATATTATGTATGCTTATGATGATTTTATGATGTTTTATGTAATTAAATGCTATTCATGATATTCTATGATATTTTACTAAGTATATGCATATTTTAAGCTATTGATGATGGTCCCAATGATGAGTTTTGATAATGATGTAGTGTGGGTATTTCCATCCTTAAAAGAGAAATTCTCTCACATTTTATGTGACTTATGATTGTTCCATTTAAAAAATCTAGTCCACCAATTTTTAAAAATTTTCATGATTTATGATGATTATTAGAGAACTAAAGTTAAGTTTTAAAGTAATGATTGTCAAAGATATAAGCATGATGACAATTTCCCTAAACGATGTTTAAGAAAGGTCCCCAAGATGAAAGGTCAATACCCACTTGGTGGTTCCTAAGTTTGAGCTACTCCTATAATTGCTACTTATGATTCTAAGATATATTTTAAAACATTATGTGGAATGACTTATCACCTAGCGGACATGAGATTAGGATTCATTCAGTTAGTAGAGGCACCACCCGTTAAAGCTAAATTTCAAAGTCCCTAAATATTTGAACCTAGAGGAGCCCTTGTAGGCTAGGCTAGTGGATCAATGTAGGCCTTTTACTTTATTAAGATTCCTATGAAGTTGATGGAGTTTCACTCGTAAAGTGGTCTCCATGTGCCAACATAGAGGGTTATGTTGGATTCTACATAGTAGCTCGCATGGTCTTATATGTCTGTAAAGGTCTACTCCGACAAGTGTATGATCCTATAATATGCTTTCCATTATATATTATTTTCTCATGCATTGGTTCCTATCTATATTGAGCCATATTTCTTGGGAATGCTTAAGTTCGCTCAATTTAACTTTTTTCTCATACAAACTTATTTGTTAAATTTATGAATGATGGCAATATAATTTTATAAATGCATTGCATCTCACATACATAGTACACTCCAACGTACTAACGCATGTATTACCTTCATGATTTAACCATGTAGAGACATGGACTCCTCTTCCAGCTCATGGCTAGTATTTAGCGTTCGAGACTAACACTGATATATATGGTGAGTCCTTAGTTCGGGGCTCTACCATTTTCCTTCTAGTTTGTCGTTTGTATTGAAATGACATATCTAACATTTTGAGGCATTTAATTTCTATGTTGCAAAATTATGGAGTCTCTTATATTTGATGGAGACTAATTGTTACTGATTTCGTCCAAATATGTATTAGTTAGTATGCTTATGGACAAATAGTGTAGTAATTATATTGCTTTTTAATGTTGCTTCATTGCTTAAACAAGGCCCATAGTCCCTTTTCCCTTATTTTTCTGCAAATGTTTTGATTAAATGCCTATGAATGCTTAAGATGCTGGAGATGGCTTAAGTGAGGTGCCTTCAGGTGTCTCATTCATCGTGTGATGACTAGACCCCTTGGCCAGGTCGTTACAAACTTGGTATTAGAGCATGAGATTTTAAAATATTCCTCCAATGTCCATGTATATTTCGTAGCATAGAGTCTCATTCAAGGTTGTGTAGCACGCCACTATATTGAGTGAGAGGTCGTGAGATGGCTTAGGAAAGTCTTCCTTTCTTTAGTATTCATGTTGTGCCTTAGAGTTGAATAAGGTTTTCCATTAACTAATGATGGCCTTTTCCTTGTTTTAAGATCATGCCGCCACGAAGAGCTCACCATCAATAAGGCACACCCAAACAACAAGTTCCTCTACTTCAACAAGACGGTGGAGTGTCTCATGCAGAGTTTTTAGCTGCCTTTACTTTGTCAGCACAAGTATTAGCCCATCAAGAAAATCGGAGATAGTCGTTTCTCCCCAAATACTTACTTCAGCTGCTACACTACATGACTTCATGCGGATGAAGCCTCCAGAATTTCATGGGTCTAAGACGATAGAGGACCCTATTGACTTTATTGAAGAGGCTTATCGGGTAGCGGTAGTGATGGGCATTCTATCAAAGGAGGTAGCTGAGTTGGCGGCCTACCAACTCAAAGGGGTGGCCAAGATTTTGTATGGACAATGGGAGGATTATAGGGGCAAAGAAACGGGTCCTATCTTCTTGGAAGAGTTTAAGTATGCTTTCATGGATCGGTTCTTCCCAATTGAGCTTAGGGAGGTGAAGCTCCAAGAGTTTATCAGAATTAAGCAAGGACCATGAGCATGAGAGAGTGCACCCTCAAATTCACAAAGCTATCAAAGTATTCTATCTTTATGGGAGTCGATCCAAGGGCTTGCATGAGCAAGTTCATGTTCGTCGTCTCCGATTTGGTCTCCAATGAAAGAAAGATGGTCAAGCTAGTCAAGGAGAAGGACATCGCTTGCTTGATGACGTATGTGGAGCAAAATGAAAAGGCGAATCTTTGAGAGAGGGCTAGCGTGTCCAAGAGGGCTCTAGTTGATGGTTGGAGTTACTCTTACCAAAAGAGTGGTGGACACAAGTTTCGAGACAGCCAAAAGCAAGGTGGTCAAGGATCAACCAACACTCCCCCTTCACAAACTATAATAGACAAGTGGTTGTACCTAACTCCAATGCCTAAGTTGCCCCAAGTGCGGAAGACTCCATAAGGGGGAATGTTTAGCTGGGTCTAATGTGTACTTCAAATATGTGTAGCTCGGCCATCCTGGTAGAGATTTTCGAAGCAACGACACAAGGCCCTAAGGCCAAAGTTGGAAAACTCAAGCTGCCCAAAAGGACCAATTGGTTATATGCTTTTCCTGGTCACCAAGAGGTTAAAGAGGCTCTGAATGTTGTCATCGATATGTCAAGAGTTGTTTATTATGATGTATATGCATTTTTAGATCCCAGAGAAAATTTATCATTTGTAATCCTATTATTTGCCAATAAATTTCATACATGTCTTGAGGTCCTCTATGAGCCCTATGAGGTAAGTAGTCCCGTAGGCGAGTCCATTATAACTTGAGGAATCTATAGATGTTGTCCCATCTCTATCGTGCATAAATTAGTCTCATGTGACTTAGTTGAGCTTTCAATGGTAAACATTGATATGATTCTTGGTATAGATTGGTTGCATATTTTTTATGCTTTGATTGATTGTAAAACCCATAGGGTCATGTTCTAGTTCCCTAAAATAATTGAGTGGGAAAGTAGTAACTCTTCATGTAGTAGTCTGTTCATTTCCCCTTTAAAAGCCCGTCACATGTTCTCCAAGGGGTTCATCTATTTCTAGTAATAGTGAAGGATGTCACTTCTAAAGTTCCTTCTCTTAAGTCGGTCCCCATTGTAAATGAGTTTCTCGATGTCATTTTGAATGAGTTATCGGGTATTCCTCCTGAAAGGGAAATAGTCTTTGGTATAGACCTCTTACATGATACTCAACCTATCTCAATCTCTCTATATGGAATGGCTCCCATGGAGTTTGAAGAACTAAAGGTGCAATTGAGGGATTTGCTGGAGAAGAGTTTTATTAGACCTAGCCAGTCTCTATGGGGGTGCTCTGGTTTAATTTGTAAGGAAAAAGGACGAGTCACTCCGTGTGTGCATTGACTACCAGCAACGCAATAAGATCACCATCAAGAATAAGTATCCCCTTTCGAGAATAGATGATTTCTCTAATCAATTTCAAGGGGCTACTTATTTCTCCAAAGTGGACTTGAGATATGGTTATCATCAAATGAGGGTGAGAGAAAGTGACATTCCTAAAATGGCCTTTCGGACTAGGTATGGTCACTTTTACTTTATAGTGATGTTGTTTGGTCTCAATAATGCACCAGCAATATTTATGGACCTCATATATAGGGTGTTCAAGCCCTACCTTTACATGTTTGTCGTGTTGTTTATTGACATACTTGTCTACCTTCAAGGTGATCAAGAGCATATGTAACACTTGAGGGTGGTATTGCAAACCCTAAGGGAGCAAAAGCTTTAAGTAATGTTTGACAAATATGATTTTTGGCTAGATGAGGTTGCCTTCTTTTGGAATATGGTATCTAGTGAGGGTATTAAATTTGATCCTAAGAAGACTGAAGCAGTGAGAATCGGCCAAGGCCATTGCTTCCTACCAATATGAGGAGTTTCTTGGGCCTAGCCGGTTACTATAGATGGTTTGTACAAGACTTCACCACTATTTGGTCACCACTCACCAAGTTGACTCAAAAGAAAGCTAAGTTTGTGTGGACAGATGATTGTGAGAAATGTTTCCAAACCTTAAAGGATCGATTCACTTCGGGCTCAATATTGACATTGCCCGAGGGAAATGATGGGTTCGTCATGTATTATGATGCATTAAGGATTGCATTAGGGTGTGTACTAATGCAGAACAGTAAGGTGTTTGCCTATGCTTCAAAGCAATTGAAAGTGCTTGAGAAGAATTACCCTACGAATGATCTTGAGATTGCGGCGATGGTGTTCACCTTGAAGTTTTATAAACATTACTTTTATAGATTTCGCGTGGAAGTCTTCATCGACCATAGGAACCTCCTACATGTGTTCACCCAAAAGGATCTCAATTTGAGGCAACGGAGGGAGTTAGAGCTTCACAAAGATTACAATAATATTGTAAAGTATCACCCTAGAAAGGTCAATGTAGTAGCAGATGCCCTTAGTAGAGTTCCCATGGTGAGTGTTTCTCATCTTGAAGATGAGGAAAAAGGGGAGTTAGCCTATAATGTTAATAGGTTGGCAAGATCGTGAGTGAAATTGAGTGAATCTTGAAATGGTGGTACAATGGTGCTTCATGGGTCCAAATCTTCTTTGATTGAGGAGGTTAAGACTAAGCAAGACCTTAATCCCACCTTGGTTGAGTAGAAAGCCTTGGTAAAGCAAGTAAAGATAGAGGTTTTCTCACAAGGGGGAGATGGTGTACTTCGATATCAGAGGAGTTTGTGTGTACCCAATGATGGTGAGTTGATGAAATTGATCATGCAAGAAGCTGATAACTCTTCAAACTCCATGCATCCTTTCACTACAAAGTTGTATAGAGACTTGAGGGAGATGTATTGGTGGAATGGAATGAAAAGCGACATTGCTCAATTGTGTTCGAATGTGCTAATTGCCAATAGGTCAAAGTTTAACACCAAAGGTCGAGTGGCCTGGCACAAGACATTGACATTCCTACATGTAAGTGGGAAGAGATCAACATGGACTTCGTATTTGGGTTGCCAAAGATCAAAAAATGTATTGACTTTATACGGGTGATAGTTGATCGCATAACAAAGTCAACACATTTATTATTGATCAAGACTATATTCAATGTCGAGGACATTGCCCGTTTGTATATCCAAGAGTTGGTGAGGTTGAATAAGATTCCATTGTCCATAATATTGGATCATGAATCCAACTCACTTCTCACTTTTGGAAGTCTTTTCAGAAGGGACGTGGCACTAAGGTGAAGTTGAATGCTATTTTTCACCTCCGTAAGAAATGATCAATCCAAAAGGACTATTTAGACATCGGAATACATGTTGAGAGATTGTGTGTTGGAATTTAAGAGAAGTTGGTATTAACATTTGCAACTTATCAAGTTTGCCTACAACAATAGCTTTCATGCAAGTATTGGGATGGCACCATTTGAGGCATTATATGGTAGGTGGTGTAAGTCGCTCATCGGGTTGTTCGAAGTTAGTGAAGTTGAATTACTAGGACTGGACTTGGTGATGAATACTATGGAGAAAATTAAAAGCATAAGAGAAAAATTGCAAACAACTCAAAGTAAAAGTCCTACTCCAATATGAGAAAAAGGGAACTTGAGTTCCAAGTTGGTGATTGAGTATACTAGGAGGTGTCTCCAATGAAAAGTGTGATCCGGTTTGGTAATAAAGCGAAGTTGAGACCTTGGTATGTTGGGCCCTATAAGGTTGTGAGAAGAGTGGGGAAAATGGCATATGAGTTAGATCTACCCAATGAGTTGCATTTGATTTATCTAACTTTCCATGTGTTGATGTTGCTGAAATTCATAGGTGATCGAAATTCCATACTTCTTTGAATTAAGTGAACATTGAAGAGGATTTGAGTTATGAAAAGGTACCGATCAAAATTTCAAATCGGCAAGTGAAAAGCTAGGGAAAAAGGAAGTTGCATTCGTCAAAGTAGAAATCAACAGGTTAGGGGTGTTACTTGGGAAGCGAAAGCGGATATGATGAAGTGTTATCCACATCTATTCCATTCTACTCAAACCTAAGGTATTAAGAAGTTCTTCTTAAAACCTCCAGTACCATCCATCTTAGTTATTCATGATGTATGCATTTATATCAATTCTTATGGACTATTTTGAGACATGTTTTTAAAGTAAGGTTTGAAATTTTTGTGAAATAATGTTTATCTTGTATTTTTGTGTGCATATTGGGTTGTTGGCTGCTAGTTTACTCTATAGAGCCTGTCTTTAAGTACATTCAAGGACGAATGTTCCCAAAGGGGAGATATTGTAAGGACCCCAAGTTTAAGAGCCAGTGAGTGTAGAAAAGTTGTTTTAATAATGACCTAGAGTTATTATACGAGGTCGACTTATGGTCCGTAGGAGGAGTTACAGTTTATAGGTCGATCTTTAAACATGAAACTTCAGGAAGGAAAAACGTTTCCAAGTGTGGGGTTGCTCACACACCCCTTTGACTGCCTGTAGAAGAGTTAACAAACCGTAGGTTGGTTCTTAGATGGAGGACCTTTACTTGAAAAAATTGGAATTTTCATGAATGTGCTCCATGTATTACCTGCACAGCACATAGAAGCATGCAAGGCCCATAGAATCACTTTGTGGATAAGGTCCAAGAAAAATGAAAAAATGGCTAAGTGCGGTAAAACTCTACGAATCCAACCACGAGCAGTATATCAAGGGCGGCCTGTAACATGGTTTTGTTGTTTAAATCCAAAAAAAAATAGTTTCAGGGATTTCAAAAAAACTACCAGATGAATAGACTTACAACTCGTTGTTTGACCTGCGACACGTAAATGGTATTTCGTAGGTTGAATCCGGTAGTTTTAATGAGGATAGTTTAGTCAATTCCATCATTTTTATTTTAAAACATTATCATTTTTAGGGCAAAAAGGGACCCTAGACTGGCGTTAAATCCCTAGGTCCATCATTCAATACCTTGTTATTCCACCCTCAAAATTTCAAAGGCAATTAATCTCTCAAGAATAGAGCAAGGCAAGAGCTAGGGTTTCCAAGTTCTTCTCAAAGATTCATGGTTCGATTGTCCCAAGTTCTCCTAAGGTATGTGAAATGATTTGTGGGTACCCTTCAACCCATAAAGTTTCCTCTTAAGTATTTTACATTTTCTTTAAGTTCCTTTAAGATATTTTGCATTCTTATGATAATTTGATGATATATTTTGTTGTTAACTGTTATTCATGATATCCTATGATATTTTATTAAAAGTATACATATTTTAAGCTATTGATGATGACTCATATGATGAATTTTGATAATGATGAATTGTGGACGCTTTCGATAGTCTTTAAAAGAGAAATTCCCTCATGTTTTATGTGATTTATGATTGTTCCATTGAAGAAGCCTAGCCCACCTGATTGTCAAGTAAAGTTTTGCATGACTTGTGATGATTATTAGGGAAATAAAGTTATGTTTTAAAGTAATGATTTCCAAATATATAAGCATCTTTACAACTGCTCTAAAAGATGTCTATGAAAGGTCCCCAAGATCAAAGCATAAATACTCACTTGGTGGTTCCTAAGTTCGAGCTGCTTCTATGATTGATACTTATGATTTTAGTTATTTTAAAAGATTACGTGAGATGAATTAACACCAAGTGAACTTGAGATTTGGATTCATTTAGTTAGTTGAAGTATGACCCATTAAAGCTAAATCTCAAAGTCCCTAACAATTTGCCACCATAGGATCCCTTGTAGGCTAGGCTGGTGGATCCACATAGGCCATTTATGTTGTTAAGATCCATGTGAAGTTGATGGAATTCCACTAGGCAAGTGGTCTTCTTGTGCCAATATAGCCGGTTACGTTGGATTCCATATAGTAACTCACATGGTCTTTTATGTCAATTAATGTCTACTCAAATAAGTTTGTGATCCTATGATATGTTTTCCATTATATATGATGTTCTCGTGCATTGATTCCTATTCATATTGAGCCATATTCCTAATGCATGCTTAAGCTCACTCTATATATCTTTCATCTTATACATACTTATATGTTATATTTATGAATGTAGGAATTACAATTCCATACATGCATTGCATCTCACATACATAGTACATTCCAACGTAGTAACACATATTTTGCCTACTTGATTTAACCATTTATGGACAGACACTCCTCCATCACCTCGTGGCTAGTATTCAGCATTCGAGACTAGCATTGTTTTTTGTGGTGAGCCCTTAATTCATGGCTCTACCATTTTATTTCTAGCATGTACTTTGTATTTTTTAGACGATGTATTTATAGTCCTTTTGAAGCATATTCTTTCTATGTTGCACAATTATGGAGTATGTTCTATTTGATAGAGACCGACCGTTACCGATTCCATCTATCGATGTATTAGTTTGTATTATGGAAAAGGAATGTAGTTATTATATTGCTTTTTAATGTTGTTTCATTGCTTTAAAAAGTCCCATAGTCTCTTTTCCCTTATTTTTTCTCAAATCTTTTAATTAAATGCCTATGAATTCTTGAGATGCTAAAGATGGCCCGGGTGATGTGTATTCGTGTATCTCATTTGTACTAGGCCCTAGGTCGGGTCGCTACAATTTCCTTGTTGCATTGCATCCCACATACTTATTACATTAAAAGTATCAATACATACCTTTGTCTACATAATCTCACCATGTAGGGACATGTGCTCCTATTCCTCCTCCACGTGGCTAGCTTGAGAAAATTTTGAGGACAAATTTTTATGAGTCCTCTAATTTGGGATAACATCCTATTTTCTTTCAAGCATGAATTGTATTAATACTTTTAGACCATCTTATGGTTTTTTTTTCTACTTCTATTTGAGGGTGAGCTAGGAACATGTCTTAACCCCTTCCAAGTCTAAAGCTAAAGGCATTGTGTGACTGTTAGGTTTTGCACACCCTATGGATTTGCCTAATCGTTGGAACAGGTTAGCCGACGTGTTTCAATGATGCAGAAACAGACTGGAACGCAGCAATTTTACGTTGGAAAACCCCCGGCTCAAGAAGGGTGAAAAACCACGACCTGTACTCTACAGGATTTAACTTCAACTTCACTACTTCAAAAGAGCCTTCAACAAACGATTACAATTCCTAGTAATCTTAACTTCAAAACAACTTCCTAACTTCACATAAACCTCCCTAGGCTTATGTTACCAACGTCTTCGAGTTGCCCCCAACTTGAAGACTAGAATCTAATCTCAGTTATAGTGAGAGATTACACAATTGTTCAGAATTACAAAGAGAAAACAAAACTGCCTAAGCTCTATGCTATGTCGCCACGTTTCTCTTCTTCTTCTTCTCTCCTTTTCTTTGTGTCTGAATCTCTCTTTTTTTCTCTACTTCTTTCTTTTTCCTGCGGCGGCTTTTTGTAGTCATGTCCTCTAGCTTTATAGTTGCTGATTGGAGATTATTAGTGGAATCCTTTTTCCTTTAGAACTCCTTCTTCTAATCAACCTTCTCCTTCTTTTTCTCCTTCTTTTTCTCCTTCTTTTATGCATCTTGTTAGAGTTGGAGTTGTATTAGTATTCCTTTTTAAATCCTCCTTCTTTTTGACAACTTGGAGTAGTATTCCTTTTTATATGCCTTATTTCCAGCACCCTTTATTCCATTTTTATTGTGTGCAGCGTGTGCAGTTTTGCCACAGAAACAGTACGTTGAAAGAACCAGGTAGACCAACCTGTTTCATTATCTTTTGTCAGCCATCAAAACTTTACTGCTCCAACAAATTCCCCCTTTTTGATGATGACAAACTTTCTGAGTGTCAAGTCTATTCATCTTTTCTGATTTATTTTCAGCTTTCCATAGTTCCCCCTGACTGTGTGCCCTCTGCTTGTCCAGTGGATAGACCAGGTAGCCTGACTTGTTCCTCCGATCCAGCTTTCCATAGTTCCCCCTGACTGTGTGCCCTCTGCTTGTCCAGTGGATGGACCAGGTAGACTGACTTGTTCCTCTGATCCAGCGCATAGTCATCCTGTCCTCCCTCTTTTTAAAAGGTGCAAGTGAAAGAAACTTGTACTTATAACCAGTCATGTGTCTTGAGCAAGCGCTATCCATGTACCAATGCTTGCTTTCTTTCACTGCAACCTGTAAGACAGATCAAGGGTTAGTTTTAGGAACCCAGACTAGCTTGGGTCCTTTCCAGTTGTAAAACGGATGAATGAGATCCCTTCTTGCCCAAGTAGGCAACATGTTCCTTGACCTGTTTCTTTTATTATCTTCATGCCTCCTTTTGTGCGCATGATATGTGTTTCTACTCCTAACATTGTTTGCAATTGGACACTCAGTAGTTGGATGTCCAATTTTTCCACAGAGGTAGCACAAATCAGTAGTAGTAACATTCTCCTGAAAGAACCCTATTCCAGCTTTCTCATTGTGACTCCTGCTTCCTAGATGGTTCACTATTCTTGATGACTGAGTCCATCTGTTTGCCTTTTCTAAATCCAATTTTAAAATGGAGTTTTCCTGGGTCAATTTTCTCACTTTTTCTTTCTCACACAAAAACTCAATTTTGCATTCTTTCAACTCAGCTTCTACCTTCTGATGCTCTTCACTCATCATACTTTCACCCTTATCAGCAGCAGTTAACTTTTGGATTTCTGACTTTAGGTTCAACACAAGTGAATCAAGTTGTTTAACCGGTTTCTTCAACTTGTCATTTATTTCTTTTGCTTTATCCAGACAGTTTTTTATCTCAAGATTTTCAAATTTTTGATCTGAAAAATCTTTAATTAGTTGATTCTTTCCATTTGCTACTTCTTGAAAATCGTCTATCAATTCATTCATCAGCAAGATTAGCTTCCTCTTTGAAAAGAGATGCAACTTTTCTTTCAATTCAGGAATACTTACCTCAGATCTATCATCTTCTTCTAGATCTAAATCTCCAGCAGCCATGAACGCAGTTTCATCAATCTCCTCTGTATCAGAATCTTCCAATCCCGATCCCCACGCGGCCATCATAGCATAGGTTTCCTTTTTCTTTTGCTTAGCAGCTTTCTCTTTAAGTTCTTTCTCAGCCCTTTCTTTTCTCCACTCAATTTCCCACTGGGGACATTGTTTGATATGGTGATCAGTCTTTCCACACTTGTAGCATCCAGAGTTGTTTCTGTCATCGGACCACTTTTTGTTACCTGTTTCATCAACCCCCCTCCTGTTACCTGTTTCTCTCTTGTCCTTGCCTTTCTTTTTCATGAATTTTTTAAAATGTTTTGCTAGAAAAGCCATCTGATCTTCATCCAAGTCTGCCCCTTCATCATCTGAGGCTGCTTTGAGAGCGAGTGATTTTTCATACATTCCTACTTCTTCCTTTTGCTCTTCCATGTTCATCTCATATGTTCTGAGATTTCCAACCAGCTCATTCAATGTCATGGTTTCAATATCCTTAGCTTCCCTAATGGCAGTAACTTTTACATCCCACTTAGCTTTTGGTAAAATTCTCAGAACCTTGTCTACCTGTTCTTCAGAGGTAAGAACTTTTCCTAGAGAAGCTAGCTCATTAATAAGTAGTGTGAGCCTTGCCATCATCTCTTGCAATGTCTCATTCTCTTTCATCTTGAAGGTCTCATATTCAGTAAATAGCATGGCAACCCTGAACTTCCTAACCTGAGCAGTTCCCTCGTGAGCAATTGTAAGAGCATCCCAGATTTCTTTTGCAGTGGAGCAATTTGAAATTCTATTATACTCTTCTGGACCAAGACCACAAATCAAAATATTTTTAGCTCTGGCATTTTTCCTCATGGCCAACAAATCCTTAGCGTTGAACTCCCTTCTCTCTTTCGGCACTTGTTGGCCCTCCACTTTTTTCATAGGAATAGTAGGCCCTATACTAATTCTATCCCAGAGTTCGTAGTCTTCTCCTTGAATGAAGTCTTCCATCCTAGCCTTCCACCAACCGAAATGTGTTCCATTGAAAAGAGGAGGTCTCACAGATGATTGTCCTTCTCCATGTCCAAAGGGTGGTGCAGTATTCATCTGGGTCAATTCTTAGGTACTAGCCTTTAATAAGAAAACCTGCTCTGATACCACTTGTTAGGTTTTGCACACCCTATGGATTTGCCTAATCGTTGGAACAGGTTAGCCGACGTGTTTCAATGATGCAGAAACAGACTGGAACGCAGCAATTTTACGTGGAAAACCCCCGGCTCAAGAAGGGTGAAAAACCACGACCTGTACTCTACAGGATTTAACTTCAACTTCACTACTTCAAAAGAGCCTTCAACAAACGATTACAATTCCTAGTAATCTTAACTTCAAAACAACTTCCTAACTTCACATAAACCTCCCTAGGCTTATGTTACCAACGTCTTCGAGTTGCCCCCAACTTGAAGACTAGAATCTAATCTCAGTTATAGTGAGAGATTACACAATTGTTCAGAATTACAAAGAGAAAACAAAACTGCCTAAGCTCTATGCTATGTCGCCACGTTTCTCTTCTTCTTCTTCTCTCCTTTTCTTTGTGTCTGAATCTCTCTTTTTTTCTCTACTTCTTTCTTTTTCCTGCGCCGGCTTTTTGTTGTCATGTCCTCTAGCTTTATAGTTGCTGATTGGAGATTATTAGTGGAATCCTTTTTCCTTTAGAACTCCTTCTTCTAATCAACCTTCTCCTTCTTTTTCTCCTTCTTTTTCTCCTTCTTTTATGCATCTTGTTAGAGTTGGAGTTGTATTAGTATTCCTTTTTAAATCCTCCTTCTTTTTGACAACTTGGAGTAGTATTCCTTTTTATATGCCTTATTTCCAGCACCCTTTATTCCATTTTTATTGTGTGCAGCGTGTGCAGTTTTGCCACAGAAACAGTACGTTGAAAGAACCAGGTAGACCAACCTGTTTCATTATCTTTTGTCAGCCATCAAAACTTTACTGCTCCAACAGTGACATGTATTAATGTTTTTGACTTAGCCTTATTTTATGCTCTAATCACCCTTAGTCTTGTTTCTCCTTATTTTCTGCATCTATTTATGCTCATTATCTATGAAATACTTGATGAATGCTAAGAGGCTTGAGTGAGATTCCTTCTTGTTCCTCATTCACTATGTTACGACTAGGCTCTAGGCATTCATAATAGATCAAGTCAATTCCTTCAAGTTCCAAGATAAATTCTCCAAATTTTCTTTCAATTTCGTATTCAAGGTATGTGGGTCTAAATACATGGGTCTTTCCGCCCATGAAGCCCATTTCATTTTGCAGCATTTTTATCTAATTTTAAGTATGTATTCTCATGGGTCTTCTCGATTTTTCTATACAATTTCTTACATAATGATTTTTATGATGATTGTAGACCTATTTTAATGTACATATATATATATATATATATATATATATATATATATTAATACATGAAACTGATTATTTTCTTATGGAATGTCTACAATGTTATTTAGGGTTTATGATTTTTGTATGGGTTTGTTTGAATCTACTTTAAAGTATGTTTCTATTATTGTTTAATTACTCAATTATATATAAATTACTTTAAATTGCATGATTTTATTGAATTACAAGTAATTTCTCTACATGGCTTCTTTTGGAGTTCATAATTATCATTATGGTCTCTTTCACTTAATTAAGATTGAAATTGTTATGATTCTTGATGATTCTGCATGGCATTGAACCCACATGCTCCACTCTAGCTTTAAATAAAGCATGAACATGAATGATAAGGGCTTCATCCAATGTGAACGAATGTTATTCAAATATGATTTTGATGTCCCTTAATGAATAAATAAATGTTGGTGAAAGGATTTTCTCACCTAATTATGGATTCCAGATGTGATCAGGACAATTCTCACATTGATGATTCACCAATATTTTAATGAGCTATTCTAAATTAATGATGGTTTTATGACTTAAAGCTATAATTAATTTATAATTGACTATTGTACTATGATTTACTATTCCATGGGATTTTACATAGCATCAAGAAGGCCTGAGGTGGGGTTCGATATGGAAGATGTTATGTTTATCATCAGAAGCGAATCTTAGTAGCAATCTCTTGTCTAAAACTATGTCCCACCATGGATTTCTTTATAGACCTAGTTAGTAGATTCACAAATAGCTCAAAAATGGAGGAAAGTGCCTTCACGGAGTCTACCTTGGCAAAGTAGCCTCTCTTTTCTCGATGTGGGAGTCATATTAGATTTTATGTTATAGGTTGCATGGCCTTATTTTTAGTTAAGTTGATATCCTACACAAAATTATTAGGTTAGTTTATTCTTTGTCATGATTTGATGCTTTGACCATATGATTTAAATTGTGCCTTACCTTATGCTTTACTACCTATCGCTACTATTATGGTTTTACATATCTAGAGTCATGCACTAATTGCTTCATGTTATATGCATATATATCATGAATTGCCCACACACTTAGTACATTCAAATGAAATAACATATATTCTAGGCCTCCGTTGTTTTGTAATATAGGGTCTAGTGCTTTCCCCCATCTCATCGCTAGTTTTTGTTGAAGGCAACTTGAAGAAGAATTGGTGAGTCCTTATGATTCAAGGGTAAGCCTGTCTTATGCTATCTCTTGCTTATTTGTCCATGATGACACTTAGAGACATTATCTTTTCTTTCATTATCTTCTTTAGAGTGAGCTAGGGACATGTCTTAGCACCCCCCCCCCCCCACCTCCTTATGTTAGACTGCGTGAAGGCATACTAAACTGTGTAAAGTGAGTATGTTGCCTTTTCTTTTTTTGATAAAGTTTGCTTGCTTCTTCTTATGATGTTAAAGTGAGGCCCGTTCCTTATTCTCTTATAGATTGTGATGACACTTTAATCGCCTTGTATATGCTTATTGATACGCTAAGATGCCTTGGTTGGAATTCTTTTGGGTTCCAATCACTATGTCATATGTAGGACCTAGCATGGGTCGTGGCACTTGTGAAGAACCTTGTCAACGAAGTCGTTGGACTTTTTGGAAACAACCATTGTAACTGTCAAGTTTTTGTTGACTTTTTGGAAACAACCATTGCAATTATCAAGTTTTTAGTGAGAAGACCCTCCTTCAAATCGAGCCCTCTTGACTCCCTCACCTTTCTCTCCTTGAGATTCTCCCCTTTTATTTTTTCTGCATAGTTCATGAGCCTAGAGATGGCCATCTCCTTAATAAGAATTGTGATATGACATTCTTTCAGCGCTAATGTCATGACCTAAGCTAGGCCTTAGACATGACATAATGTTTGAGACTCTTGAAGGAACTCCAACCTATCCTTCTTAACATATTATAAGCATTCATAAGTAACGGATCAATGAAAAACAAAATTGAAGAAAAACCAAATAAAAGGCCTTAACATAATATAATAAAGAAAGGGCTAAAAGACATAGATTCTACACATCATGTCCCACAATGCCTCTACATAATAGACTTGGAGAGGACTAAGGCATGTCTTAGATCACCCTCAAAATAAAATTAAAACAAGAATAGTTTCATAATGTCTCAAACAACTAGAAAGAAAAGCTAGAATGTAAGAAGCTTTCCTCCAAAGCATGCCGGCATACCGAAATCATCAAAGCTAGAATCTGAATCTAGCCGCGAAAGTGTGAAGGAGGATCATCGCTTCTTTTACATTATGATATAATGTAGGCATAAATTATGTCTTAGTACATTTACTTGTACTAAGTATGTAGGCAATGCATGAATATAAAGCGTGAAGTGCAATGACCAAGTCAAGAGCATAATAGAGTATGAGACGAAAAAGCATAAGTAAACATGTAAGTTGTCAATGCACAAATTAATCGTATGTGCTATCATATATATCACAACCTAAACCTGTGGTCTATTCTTAAAACGATAAATTACAAACTTGAAGGTACCTCACCCAAGCCTCTTAGGGGCCGTTTGGTTAGGGACCACTTATCCCCGAATTAGTTATCCTGGGATTAATTATCCTAGGATAAGTTATACCATCATGTATAAGGGATAACCTATCTCATCAGTATAGTATAAATGGTGGGATAAGTTATCCCAAACATGACAACTAAACAAGATACCAAAATTTGTCCCTTCACTATTTCTTATCCCATCACTATTTATTTTTATCCCCCACACCAAACGACACCTTAGAGTTCATCAAGAATTTATAGGTAATGAACATAGTTAAAAGTGGAAAAAAGGGGAAACAAGACTAAGGGAGAATCAACCATTAAAACAAGTACTAAATCATAAACATCGCATACATGCCCAACAATACCTCTAACTTTAGACTTGGCGGGGGCTAAGACATGTCCCTAGCTCACCATCAAAAAAAACTAGCAAAGTAAATACAAGTTATTCTAAAAGTTTTAATACATCTTCAGCTTTAAAGGAAAGTAGGATATTATCTTCGAATTATAAGACTCACCAAACGTATTCTTCAATGATCCAAGATCTAGACACACATAGGAGGAACATGAGCAATGTAACACCTCCTTACGTAGCTCAAAAAGACCCTATGATGTATTTCTTTAATATCATGAAATTCATATGTTATTTTACGAATTCGACTTCGTATTCTTTTTTTGGAGGCAAAATTATATAGGAAAAGGGTCACCTTTAATTTTCAAGTCACACGTATCAAAAAATACTTTTTGGATGAAATTACACGAACTAAAGAGTCCACACCAAAGGCATGTTTCGACCTTGCCCCCTCATAGTACAAAATTTGTTGAGTTTTGTTTCTTTCCTTGAAAGTTAGTTCGTACCTTTCCCAACACCCTTATACAAGAAAATGCACGAAAACTGTCTTATTTTTGTAGCTAATCCTCTCTCTAAACACTCTCAAATTCTCCCATACTTCTCTCTAAAAACACTCCAAATCTTTTCAATTTCTTGGAGATCAAGATCCCTCCATTGAAAATAAAGCTTCCAAATGAATTTGTCAAAGCTCCTTATGTCTTTTCTTCAAGTTCAAGGATCAAAGGTATGTAGGTTTTTTCATTCATGGGCTCTCTCATCCATGAAGTCACAAAACCTAATTTAGAAATTCCTCCATGTTCCAATGTATATTTCTTGGGGGCGTCATCTTTTTCTCCAATTAAACATGAATTACACTGAGAATCTTTATTTATTACATGAAATTGCCTGAATTAGTTTAAATAGTTTTTTTCGATGACCTATTTTATGATGATCAAAGTCACGAAAGTTATATTACTATGAATTTTTATAAAAATTATTTTTTAGGAGATAAATTTCATGATTCTATGTTCAACTTTTGTAAGATGATGTGTATGATTGTGGTAGGTTGATATATGAATGATTTAAATTGGTGATGTTCATTTAATTGATGTATTGTCCTCTTGTGTACATGATTTAAAGTATACATCCATGAAATCCACCCAATCTTCATGTTGAGTTTTCTAATGATGAATAATTTCCAACAATGAGGTTTCAATTATGAAAGTTCATGAAAGTTATGATGTTTGAATCCCCCTTATGAATGTTAAAGACAATGAAAGGAAAATTCTCACTAAAAGAAAGATTCTTTGAGATAAGAACCATTCTCACATGTTGGACTTAAGTTAGATGAGTTGCACCATATACATGATGAGTCCATATCTTGGACTCATTTAGGGCTTCGAAAGTGAAGAAATATCATCATTAGTATGCTATTATGCTCCAATTAGTAACTAATATGCATGTATTATGATAGGAATAGAGCTAAAGGTTAACAACTGGACAACGTTCAAAAAATCTTAATAAAGGGAAAAAACAACAAAAATGAAAAAAAAAGCATCTTTGTCGACGCATTCGGTGGAACGCCAAAGGCTAATAGATACCCTCCTAACATTGTATCAACCAAGACCTCAAGTCCATGGCTTAAATATGATCAGAATCTACATCTCCAACACATTTAGAGAATCACCGAGTAGCCGAGGAGATCGCCTGATATAGTAGTACTCGGCACCCCAAGTGCATCATGAAAGAGAGGCTTAGAGAGAAGTTTGGTTGATCACCGAATATGATTAGCAGAGTATAGATATGCCACCTAATCTTGAAGAGATTCAACCCTTAAGAGATGCAGAGGAAAGGGTCAAGTTCACATTCAATGCATCCCTAGAGTGCTCGACAATGGCCGACACTAACCGCCGAATGGTTACTCCATGCACAAACTTCCATTTTTTCGCACTAACTATTTTAACCTTTAGTAAAAAGGACATTGTACATAGCATTCATATAAGGTTTTAAAGATAGCGAAAAAGTGAGAATAGAGTACAGAGAATATTCTTGCTCAATGGTACAAGGGTTAGAGGGTTTCAATCTTGAAGAAGCATAATTTTGTGTAGATTAACTGGTTAATTTCAATTTTTCTCTTAGTATTCTTGATACCCATATACGCAGTTGTAGAATTTGATATTGAATCTTTATTTTTGAGCATGATTGGATAAAACCACAATTTTTGGGGTGTGCAAATAATATGGGTCTTTTATTTTTGTGTTAGGTCTATGATTTTATTACTATATTATTGTTAATTTAAGTGAGTTTACAGTCATTACTAAATTTCATCTATAATTCCAAGGTTGTAAACTTGGGGTTTACTTTAGATCTCTAATTATTAGTTTAATTTGAGTAGTTAGAGTGTGGAATAGGTGTATTAGCTAGAAACCTTTCAGAATTTCAATTAAATGCCACAACCATGGGCTCAATGGCTAAGGTATTAAGTGGTTTGCGGTAATTTCTCTGGCCAGGCGTGTCCTTGAGCGATTCATACATGACATCATAATAGATTCATGTAAAACTATAAGGACCTGGACTTGGTATGACCTTAGTGGTGCTTAAACATTGGTTCTGAAAAGTTTTTGACCAAGGTGACACCTTATCAGCACCTCCACGGGTCGTGTGGAGTGGCCTTGACGTGGCCCTTGGCCTTTTGTGTAGAGTGTTGGCCTTAACTTTGGAGTTCAACACTAAGGTTTACGCCACATAAAGCCCACATAGTTCGTTTGGCGCTTTATGGTCCGTGTGGTAGCTTGTGTTAGTAGCCTTGGCCTTGAAAACCATATTTGGGCAGAGGCTTATACCACATGAACCTATCAAGAACTGCATAACCGCTTCACGGTCCATATGGGCCTCCGTATAGGCGTTGGTGTGAATATTCTCTGAGTATGGAATCACCATTTCAAAATTGCGCCGGTGGAATATTTTCTAAGTGTAGCCATACTGAAGGCTACATGGTCCGTGTGGCTCAAAATGGACCTTATACCGTCCATACGGGACACTTGGCAACCTTTTATCTTTTATTTTATTAATGGTGTTCTTGTAATTTTGGCTATTCCCAAAGGTCTTTTGTGACTTTCTATGCTATCCTAAGAGACCCAAATGACCTATACATTTTTTCTGTTATTCAAATTCATTCAACACTAAGATTTCAGGGAATGGTTTGCAAGTGGATCAGGCAAAGGTAGATGTAATTGCAAGCTTTCCACCTCCTATTTCAGTCAAGGGGTGAGGATTTTTTCAGGGCTTACCAGATTTTATTGGAGGTTTATTAAGGACTTTGCCAAGGTCGCCAGCCCTATGTCTAAATTTCTAGAAAAGGACTCCACCATTGTCTTCAACGCAACATGTATGAAGTCCTTTAAAATCCTTAAGAAGAACCTAATTGAAGCTCCCATAATAGTATCCCCAGATTGGACCAAACCATTCAAGGTGATGTGATATGCAAGTCGTGTGTCCTGAGGGGCTTTGCTAGGTTGAAGGATTGGGAAGCTTTTCCAACCCATCTAGTATGCTAGCAAGATGTTGAATGCGGTCCAGAGAAACTGCACAATGACTGAGCAAGAGCTCTTAGTTGTGGTGAATGCTTTTGTGAAGTTCCATGCATATCTTCTAGGCACAAAGGTTTTCTTCGTACAAACAACACGACACTTTGCTATCTTATGGCAAAAAAAGATGCCCAACCAAGGCTTATCTGATAGGTATTATTGTTGCAAGAATTCAACTTTGAGGTTAAAGATAGGAAGGGATGTGAGAATCAGTTGGCCGAACATTTGTCTCGACTTGAGCCACAAAGTTCAAGTGTTGAGGAGAAGCATATCTCTTAAAAATATCATTTGAGAAAGTAATTAGGATAGTAATAGTAGATACTCCTTGTTGTGGTGATTTGGCAAGCAATTTGGTTTGTGGAGCCATACCAGATACTCCTAATCCCTACCAAAGTAGAAAATTCTTTTATAATGTGAAGAAATACTACTGGGATGAGCCCTGCCTTTTCAAGGAGTGCACATACAATATGATCCAAAGGGGTGTACCAAAGTCTTCAATGGAGGCTATTTTAGAAAAGTGTCATTCATCAGCAATTGTAGGCCACCATGGAGGAATTAGGACTGCTTCTAAGGTCCTCCAAAGTAGTTATTATTTGCCGACACTCTAAAGAGAACTTGTGAGTTTGCCAAAGCCGTCCAAAGTGCCAACTTGAGGGAAACATTTCTAGAAGGCATGAATTCCCATTGACCCTATCCTAGAATTGGAAGTGTTTGGTGTATGGGGATTAGATTTTATGAGGCCATTCATAAGTTCATTCGGCAATAGATACATCTTGCTGGCAGTAGATTATGTATCATAATAGGTCGAAGCAGTCGCCTTGCTAATAAATGATGGCAAAGAAGTGGTGCAATTTTGGAAAGAAATATTCTTAATTGATTTGGCACTCCTCGGGCAATCTTTATGGACAGTGGATCATACTTCTACAATAGGATATTTGGGTCATTTTGAGCAAGTATGGGGTAAAGTACATGGTAATAACTCCTTACCATCCTCAAGCAAGTGGAGCTGTCGAATAGGAAAATAAAGATGATCCTTGCAAAGACTATGAATGGAAATCAAAGTGACTGGGTCGTGAAGCTTGATAATGTTTTGTGGTCTTACCAGAAAACATACAAAGCCCCTATTGGTATGTCCCCTTATCAGTTGGGCTTTGGAAAAGCTTTCCATTTACTTGTGGAGTTAAAACATAGATCTTTATGGGAGAGACTTAACTTCAGGCATCATGAGTCTATAGAAGCTCGGTTTACCCAACTCCATTTTCTAGATGAGTTAAGGTTAAAAGCATAAGAAAGCTCAACACTCCATAAGGAAAAAATGAAAGGGTGACACGACCTAAAGATTCTAAAGAGAGAATTTGTTGAAGGAGATCTGGTGATGCTCTATAATTCAAGTATGTGTTTGTTTCCCAAGAAGCTTAAGTCAAAATGGTGTGAAGCTTTCAAGGTCACTAAGTTACTTGCAAATGGTGTGGTAGAAGTTAAAAACCACAAAGGAGAGAGATTCAACACAAATAGGCAAAGGATGAAAAAGTACTATGGGAAACCACTGGATGTCCCGGTGGTTAACGTTGTATGCTTGAATGAGGTTCAACTTACAATGGACATCATCGTGTTATAATGTAAAATTAGGTGCTTCTTGGGAGGCAACCCAAGAGTTAGTGGATTTTCAATAATGTGTGCAGATGGTTACAGGTGTTGTAAGTTGAAAAAAGATGCAAGGAGAAGAAAGGTGATGGCATGCTCAAGATCGGCGGACTGTCGATTGAACCCAGTGAACTTGACTTTAATTGCTCTTTTGGTCATTCAATGATCCTTGAGTTGCTATTAAATTTGATGGTCCTAGGTACCATTTGGCGCATCAAAGAAAGAATAGGGTGATAGCCTATTTTCCCGTCTATTGGCTCATCAATGGGCCTCCTTAGTCGCTGTCAATTTAGACGATATCTATTTGGTGTGTCACCAAGTTATAATGGTGGTCTTCACTTAGACTGCACTTTAGGATACCTGAGGAGTCTTAGGTTGCTGACAAATTCATTATTCCTAGTTGTAATTTAAAGTGCCACCGAGCGGAGATGATGACCTCGACTTTGACTACACATTGAAGGCAACTAATAAGCTCGAGGTGCTACAGAATTGGGTGGCTAAGGCAATAACTCGGTGTATCGCCGAGTTTCTAAGGCGACTCACAACTACTCCACTCTTTAGCCCATGGGAAAAGCTTCAAATGAGGTAAGAAAAGGAAGACTTAAGCACACTAGGTGTATCTCTAAATAAGCTCTGTAGCACTGCACAATGATGCAAAAGTCGAACAATTTCACCCATATCACTAAAATTCTCATAAAACGTTTTTCCCATTTTCATCTCCCCATCCACCATTCTTCTAGATTACACCACCAGTATACCCCTCTAGATTTTCTTTCTACTTTCTTTTTCTCCTTGGGATTGATGCAATCAACTTTAAGACTCTCTTCTTTACTTCCATTGTTAGCACATGGTCTCAGGTAAGGGATTTCATCCCCAATTATTTTGATACTATCATGAAAGTGGATTCAAAAGGTATCACTTGTGTTGCATGATATAGATTCTAACACCTTGTCTTTGTATTGTGTTTTTGGGATCTAAGATGTACAAATGTTGGGCTAATAGGGCATCTTTAGTTTAAATGTTTAATTGACAGTGTTAAAAACATGAATGTTGACAAATTGTGTGTCTCATGGAAATGAATAGTGTTGTGATGTCAAAATACAACACTTTTAATGCTTAAAATTTGGAATTTTGTGTGTTCTTGAAAAAATGTTAGTGGATTTGATGTGTTTTAATGTTTGTTTTGTAGGATTAAAAGGATGGCACAATTTTTGGGCAAAGAGTGCAGACTTTGATGAAGTAGAGGTTTCACGAGATATTTTACGAGCCGTAGAGAATTCTACGGGCCGTAGAGAATTCTACGGGCTGTAGATCTGGTTTCGTGTGCAATTCCAGTGAAGGGTGATTTTTCAAAGTAAAGTCTACGAACATGAAGACGAGCCATAGAAGATTTTACGATCCACAGATATGGTGTCGTCCCAAAGGATCGAATAGCCGAGAGTTGCTGAAAAGTCATAGATGAAACCCCCTGTAGGCCATAGATCTTTATACGAGCCGTTTAAGGGTGTTTTAGAAGTCAACCCTAAATTTGAAGAAGCAATCCACGAAAGCCCTGTTGATACCCAATTTTGGCTCGCCATATTTAATTAGTCTAATTTCCTTTTTAAAAAAAAAGTTTTTTTTAAAAAAAGAGAAAAAGATAATAAAACTTTTACGAAATATTTTTTTCTACTACTACTGCTATTGTTATTATTATTACTATTACTATTATTGTCGTTGCTAGTATTTTGATAAAAAATTTCTTACTTTTTTCTCAACAAACATTTTTTTATATATATTATTTCCTACAAAGATTAGATACATATATTTTTTAAAATATATTATTTACTACTTTCTTTAGCATCCTTGAGAATTATATGTCATACAAATATCACTTTAAGTACTCAATCATTTTTATTTTATTTTATTTTTTTCTTTTTATTTTTTATCAAACATGATTCCTCATTGTTACGAGTAAATATTTTCTTATCTTATTCAAATAAAGAAGCTTGACTAATTTAATTTTATTATTAATCCACACTAATTTTATTTAATTCTTGTCAAATAACATTATTCTACAAAGTAATCGATTTTTATATTTATTTTTTATTTTGTACTTTTCATTTTTTTTCCTCCCTATTTTGCCTCTCTAATAATTTTAAATTTTAAATTTCTAGTTTGACTCTCCGTGTTCAATTAGTTGAACTTGAACAAAAAATAAAGAGAAAGGAAAAGGATTTTCTTTTTAAGGAATGATAAAACTTTTATAAGGTAGGAAATATTTTACTACCAAGAATGCTATTATTATTATTTTATTGTTGTTGGTGTTGATTTATTTTTTTATTACTGATAAACTTCTCATTTTTATGGTTCGACCAATTATTTTACGGATATTATTTCTGATAAAAACTAATCAAAATATGAATGTTACTATTTGCTTTCATCTTTTTTGAGAAGTTTATGACAGATGAATATCGTTTTAAAGTGTTGAGTTGATTTTTGATTAAACAATAATTTTTTATTGAAATAAGTATTTTTCATACGTTTTTCGAAAAGGGAGCCTGATTAATTAATTTTATTGTCAACCCATGCTAGTTTTATATTAAGAACGACCAAATTTTGACAAATATTTAGTCTTGCAAAATAATCATTTTTAATTTATTTGATTATGGCTATTAACAAATAAATTGTTCATGATTTAAATAGGTTTATTTGAGCAAAACGTGACAATCCCAAATCCCTTTATATTGGCCACTTCGTTTGTACCACGTATGCAAATGTATGGATTATATTTCTTCAACCTTAACGTCAACCCTCCCCGATAGTTATCAATTATAGAGCTTCTTCAACTTCTAACAACTTTGAGGCAATCATCTTTGAAAATTTGTAATATCTTAAGTCATTTTCAAATAGTTTTTTTATTTATCTTCTAAAATACTTATATATGCATATATTTACATATAGCTTGTATATATATATATATATATATATATATATTCTTTAATCCTCTTTGTAAATAATCAGAAACGACCTCGAAAATAATTTTTAGCTTAAATATGTACTTATTGTCCGCGAATTAGTCAATTTTATAATTATTGTGTAATTAGCCCTAATTTAAATAATTAACTTGTGGTTTGTAATGTTTTTTATTTTGTTTGAATCAAAGAAGCTTAAATAATTGAGTTTGTTCAAATCTAGCCAATTGGTCTCAAATCAACTACATTCCAAGTTAAATTGGCCAGATTTTTAGCAAATCACCTAATTCAGCTAAAGTTGCAACAATTTGGCTATTTCTTAAATTACCCTAATATAATCCAACTTCTCCAACCTCTTTCTTCCTCACGCTTTTCCCTTTTCCCATAGCCCTGCGACCCCTCTCCCCTTCCGCCAAATCAGCCAGATTTTGTGTAGAGGAGCAAGGAATTGTCACCTCCAACGGCTCCCTCATGCTTTGGGAAGAAGACTCGGGAAATGGTGAGTTTCAAGATTTACACAGGGAATCCGCCATGAATGGCCTCCAAAACGTCTCCATCGATCTAAAAGGTGACCCTAGACTTCTTTTCCTCCATCTTTTCACCATCTCTACACCCCTGTTTCACTACAAGTTTTGAAATTTTTTTCAAAATTCGTTTGATGGATTTCCCCCCAAAATAGATCTCAATCTTTCCTATAAATAAGATTGGTTTTTCACTCCAAAGGATCAAGGAAAAGGGGACAGAAAAACCATATGAGAAAGAAAAGAAACATACTTCTAGTGATACAATCCGAAATTATTTGGTCCTGTTTCCTTTCGGTTTCGAATTCAGGTTTGGAGAAAGTGGTGACCAGAATCCTTGACGTTGAAGTCTTTGTTTGCTGCTCCACACAAGGTTAGGATTCATTCTCTCGTCACATTTTTCGTTTTTATATGCAATTCTGACTATTTCAACCCCCCTGAATTTCATTTTTTCTGTCATTTAAATTTGTTTACTTTCCATCTTATCTGCTTCAAAAGCAGTATGTAACGAGTTGTTGTACATCCATTCTTTCTCTTTGTAGTTTATTGAACATGTGCTCCTAAAACTTTAAGTCCTTTTTTAGTTAATGTCCTTGTCTCGTTTGTGTCTTTATTTAGCTTCTATTTGGTTGAATAATCTATATGTTCATGCTTTAATATGCTCCTGTTGTCTAACAAAAATGGAGTTTATGTAAGGAAATAACTTTAGTCCCATCCTGAAAACGTCGATGAACGTCTTGGTCAAAATCAGAAATTTACATTCACATCTGTGCACTAAACTACTGTGTTATTCAAGTTGGTTCAAAATCTTGTTCGTGTCTGACTTCGGTGTTTTCCTTGCTCATTATTAGGATTTCCAATCCTTTTTACCATCAGTTATTTGTATGAGTGAATCTTTGTTGAATCAAGTATGGTTTAAGATCACAATTTCACATATTGTCTCTTGGTTAAGATTAACTCGTATTCCGATTGGATTGCTCTTCTGTTCAGTTTTGCTAAATTAGCTTCTTCTTTTTTTTTCACCATAAATCCAATGTATGAACTGGTCAATATTAAATTTGAAGCATTTACCCCAAGTCCTCTTCTTGGATAAGTCATTACTGGATTAGTATTAGTTGGTTCAAAGTTAACTTGATTAACCTACATCTAAAGGTCTTGTTTTGATATTTTCTGCCATATTCACTCAAGCATTCCTTGATTCATACTCATGTATTGAAAATATTTGTTGCTTAGTCTCGAATTCAGCATGAATGGTGTCGTTTTTCTGCTTGGGAGGGCTTGCTTCGTTAGATTGCGTTTATGTGAGTGTGGTGTACGATAATTCAAGTGTTTGGCAGTGTCTTATGCTTGCAAATATGACTGAATGAGTGTATTAGCCTGCTAATATTTACTATCAAAGGACAGAGCCCGCATATATGTTAGCGATATAAATCTTAGTCGCCTGTAGCAATACCCTTAATTCCAATTTGTGGCAGATCTCATATTGCTAACCAGAGGATAAATTTACTGCCCGTGTCCTACAATAAATCATTTTAAAGTAACAAATTCTTGATTCCTTATTGGTCTTTCCAAGGACCATTTGGTTGAACTTAAATCTAGATACTCCCTCTCTAATAAGTCTCAAGTTATCATTTTTAAAATCTTACCAATATGCCAAAATGAAGAAATAAAGCCAATGCAGAGTTGTTTTTTACTGCCCTTTTTATATTCCCATGTTTCATACAGGAAGATCGCAAGTATTTAATTTCCCTCTTTGTTTCATATACATGTTTCCAACTTGTGGGTAAATATTTCGGTTAAATTCTTAAATTTGTTTGGGCTACAAGCATATCAGTTAAGTGTTCTATTGAAAATTATTGCAAAGTTTGGTTATTCTTGTAACTAGAGTGTTTTTTTTTTGGTTCATTAGTTAGCTAAGAAAAGTTGGAAAATGTTGTTGTCTGAAGAATATTTTATGGATGCATAAGCCGCTTGGCGTGAATATTTAGAGCATGGGCGGTTCGCACGGATACGTCAATAACATTCGGATTAGGTCCACCTTCCATAAGTTAAAAAATATAATTTGCCCGAATTCTAAAGGGGTTTGATGAAATCTTTTTACGGTTACACATGTCCTTCTATAATTTTCGATGTTCTTTAGTTGTCAAGAATCCGAGTTTCACTGACCTTGTTTTCTTTCTTTTATTTCATGTACAACCGGAGAGCTGGAGTTCTACTTTGGAACTCGTTTTGGCCCAAAATATTGGGCCAATAGCTATTAGGATCGTCACCACGCTCGGAGTCTCGTAAATTAGGAGTCGGCGTTTCTCGGCTTTTCCGCCGCCGTTTTATTACATTTCATTCATATAAATCAATTGATATGTTATTTTGAATGTTGATACGCTCGCTAACTTTGTTTTATTTTGAAGATTATTTCATGACTAGTATTATTT
This sequence comes from Solanum rostratum, assembly GCA_029948455.1. Taxonomy (NCBI): domain Eukaryota; kingdom Viridiplantae; phylum Streptophyta; class Magnoliopsida; order Solanales; family Solanaceae; genus Solanum; species Solanum rostratum. The sequence goes on along the minus strand of CM057050.1, from coordinate 34,410,826 downwards.
GCTAACGAATCTAGTATGATGCTTATAGACTTGGAAATATTTTTATATTTACTGTTTAAAAGCTACTTTTGAAATAACTTAAAGTTCTTAGAAAGAAAAATCATGTTAAATGTCATTTTAATATTTCCAACTAATCAAAGGCCTATAATCACCTCTAGGTGTGAATTAGTTATCGTAATGAACATTGACCTTATAATCAATAAAATTAATAATTAGGCTACTTGAGTTTTTAAATTAATTTTCTCAAAATACAATATAATGTTACCATTTGAGTCAATTTAAACTCCTTTAGTTGATTATAAAAGACATAATATATATTTGGTCTATCTTAGTTTTGTTTGATTAATTTCTTTATAAGGCATTATATTATCATTCTAAAATAAAATATGACTCAAGTATTTTTATTATATTTCAAAGTTTTAGATTTTTCTTAACTGGTTTAAATATAAAAGGTATGTAAATGTATACGTCATATGTAAGGTAGGTATATATTCTATTTTTCTTACACTAGGTATATTATTTTACACAAGCCACATTGTTAACTTTTTAATGTTAGTTACTTATAATTGAAACACAAATTTTTGCATCTTATCATTTTACAACGTATAGTTATTGTTATTTTATCACCTTAAATAAAATAGTGAAACCGCGTATATTTTGAACAACGTTCGTAAATATATTTCACTTCATAATTAATGCATATTAGACAATACGTTTACATAATATTTTAACGTTCTTTATTTCCCTTTCTTTCCTTGAAACTATATATGAACTTCTACTCAAATTATCTTCACTCCCTATCCTACATTGCTATATTTACATTTCATCTCTTATCATTATTGATATTATTATGTTATTTTATTTTATGTATATAAATAAAGCGATAAATTTTCATATTTGAAATACATATGAATTCTGATTAATTTACATAAGCCTATTTACCTCACATGACTTTAGACATATATCGTCATAAGATCTTCATACATTTCAAGTATATTTATTTGATTATTTATTTCACGGTGTAATAACATATTTAATTTTAAGAAAATTTATTTTATGCGTGCTTTATATACACATAAAAGCGTTTAACTAAAGTTTTTTTTTCTATGTACTTGATATATCATCTTGTTATATGAATTATATTATTCTCTTTTCTATTTTCTTCTCTTTACGAATGTTATTCACCCTTTTGATAAAATAAAAAATACAAATCATTATATGTTGACATATACGTTATTGTATATATTTTGACCCGCATAAATAAAATAACGAACTCTCATATATTTGGATGGCATATTTTATCACAAGTTTTACATATATTTTGGCACTCTTTATATTATTTTACTTTATGTTATATTATTTTATTCATTCATTTATCTTATTAAAATTTATTCTTAGTTAATTTTACTCAAATTGAGTGTATTATTATTTTGCATTTCGTCCATTTTTTTTTAAAAATAAAATACTGAGTTGTCACACCCAACACTCTAATATATTGCTTACGATAAGTTTATGTGCTCACTTATAATTTGAAACATACATATAAATTTTCTACATCTCTAGTTTATTTGTTCATTACATGCTTACCTAGTCGTCAGTTTTGTTGTATACTAAATATGTCATTATTGAATATATTTTTTTCTACTAATATTATAGACATACCTTGTATTTCTGTTCCTAATGAAATTTTCTCATCACTAAATTAAAAAAAATGAATAATTTATCAATAAACTATTTTCCTAAGCTAAGTTTAAGGACTATTTTCGAATAGGCTCTGAGGGATGCCTAACACCTTCCCCTCGAGTAATCAAAACCCTTACCTAGAATTTTACTGGTTTCGCAAATCAAAACAGAGTTTACATTTATATTTTTCTTAAATTGGTTTCTTAATATTTTCCTTAAAATTAGGTGGCGACTCTAAAACATCTTTTCCAAAAACCAAAAGAGTACGATCACATGATGTTGCGACCTATTTCGACCAGTTCGAAAATGGGGTGCGACAGAGTGGCGACTCTGTTGGGGAGTCTAGGTTTTAACCTTAATACACCGAGTTTAGGAATGATATTTGTGATTATTTGTCAGTTAACTATTTGTCTATATATTGCTTTGATTGAAAGGTCGTAAGTCAAATCAAACCTTGCGTTCCTTATTTGTTTGAAAACATTATTTGTTATTGCTTTCCTACATTGTCACCCACACTTTCTATCGAGTCCTCAGCCGTACACTTACACACACTGATTCACGCGAGGAGTGTTTCACACTCCCCCAAACCTTCATTTGGATTCCTTAGCTTCAGAGTTGGTGCAATAAGTTTAGTGTGCCTTCTCGCAAACCTTCAGTCCACTCTTAAGCGCTTAGGGAAAACTCTTACCCTAGAAAATAGGTCATGATGCATACACCTTAGGCGAGACGGTTCAAGGCGTTGTCTTCGCAATTAGGAAGCTGTCCTTTTGTCAAAAGGTTATACACCTGACGACATATTTTTGTGAAGGTCGCTATGAATGATCCAAACTAAAACACATGATGGATTTGGAATAGACATACTCATCATACCTTTTCTTGTTTAGATGAACATCAACTGGAACCTCCCAAACATTAAGATGGTCACCTCCGCAACGCATATCCTACAGATTTGGTGGCAGAACATCCACAGAGCACATGGAGCCAAAATCAGGAGACATCTAGGAGGGTTGCTATCGCTGATGAAGGTTCAGGCAAACAAAATGCTCCTTACCCTGTTGATGGAATTTTGGGACACTAGCACAGTGACTTTCAAGATTTTGGATTTTGAAATCACTCCTACGCTGGAGTTCAGTACATTCACGGAGCTACCCATCAGCGGGAGGTTACCAATATGCCCATCAACCATAAGTACGAGGGAAGTTTTAAGACTCCTGGGGTTGCACACCTTTCCATCATTGAGGAACGTAGAAAGAGGAAAGGTTAAACTAGATTATCTCTTCAGGAGATTTGGCCGACTTAAGAGTTTCGATGAATATCGTGAGGAATTTTCTTGCACTCGCAGGCAATGGATAAGCACGCGGCCGAAGATCTTTGTATTGGCCTTTTTGGGTGCGATAGGTTTCCTAATGAGACTCCATTTCATCGACATCAACATTCTCCCCGTAGTTGTGGACCTCTTTGCTGCGCCACGGGGCTGCTCTTTGGTGCACATGGTACTCGCTGAGGTGTTTTGATCACTATCTGCATGCACGAGAGGGCATGATTTCTTCGGGGAATGCAACTTACTGCTACAAGTTTGGGTGATTGAGCATTTCTACCGTCCACTCTCACAAATGGACTATACGATAGACGCTCGCAATATGATTCAGAGGCACCAAGAACGTCTCCGATATTGGGATGCGCCAGTTGGAGAAGAAGTGTGGCACACATTTTTGACGAATCTCACTAGGGACTCTATTCAGTGGAAATTCAATTTAGTATCTAGGTTAGCCTCCGTCAGAACTCGACACTTATATTTCATTGAGCTGGTCGGGTTAAGAGGTGTCCAGCCGTATGCACCTCTCCGGGTCATGCAACAATTTGGAGTTATCCAGGACGTGCCACTGTGGTCATGCATGGTACTACACGAGGATGATCTTGTTTTAATCCCTGCTATACGGATAAGGAATTTGCAGCTAGAATGGGATTACATGATCACGACTAATATGGGAAATGAGAAACGGTGCACACCAGAATACTACGCATGGCGCACCACTGTGAGTCACATGGTCCAACCCAGTGCAGAGGGATTCAAGGGCTTTGTGGACGATCGATGGGCCGCTTGGATTAAAGAAGAGGTACTTCCTCGTATGGAACTCACAACACCCATGTATAATCAAATAGTTCCAGGATCCATGGATCATTTGATTCAAAGGATAGAAGAAGATCCACAGGAAGACCCAGAAGAAGGCCCCGAGGAAGATCCAGAAGAAGACCCTGAGGAAGATCCGGATGAGGAGCCTGAAAAGGATCCAGAAGAAGACGAAGTCATGGGAGATGGACCTTCTCCGAAGACAAGAGAGGACCACTCTGAGTATGCATCCATGGAGTTTGATCGTATAGAAGATTCGGAGACGGGTTCGAAATCTCCAGAATACTACCTAGGGCCATACTATGATTGGGACGATGACGATAATGATGGTCCAACTTGGCCATAGCTTGATCTTTTGTACTTTGTCATATTCCATTGAAGAGTCACGTGACTCATCTTTTGCATGCCCTTCCCTTCCTTTGCTCTTATTATCTAGTTTCCTAACCGACTGCTCTATTGTACGAATCAAGACATTTTCTATCAATGAAATTATGTTGTTCCGAATCCAGAATGTGTTTAGTTGGATCATTTATCATCAAATTAATTTCAACGTAGGCTAACCTCTAGCAAAAAGAGGCCCCATATTAGGACGTATCTTGAATGTCGCCAACTTGGCGTATATATGTGTTACATATTTGCTATATACACTATTTCCTTTTCTTTACAACATCTCCCAAACTAACATAGTTTTCCTTTTTCTTTTCTTCCTTTTTGTGTTGGTTATGATTAATCCCACAAGAACGTTGATTTGTGTCGACTTGCAAACTGGCTGACTCATGATACAACCTTCGATCCAAAAGAAAGATGACCAACGGAGAAGAATTTAACGCTGCTACAAATATAATAGTACCCATGGAAAACCCTGAAGGTTCTCAAAGTACTGCTCAAAATGACGAGAGAATGGCTCTTATTGCACAAGAATTGGAAGCCCTAAGGGTGGAATTGCGGCAAGTACGAGACTTGGCCAAGCTTTCGGCTACTACTCTCCCAACCTTCAAAACACCTATCTACTTTCCAAAAACTGACCTGCCTTCCACCGACTCACCAAAACTACCTGGGCATACCCAACATGTTCCAATTCATGGCCAAGCACCGCTGGTTTCCTCATCAATGGTCAGGACCACTCCTGACCATCCACTACAAGCTCATACGATGCCCACCTATCCCGCGATGCAGCAGATATTCGGGGCATACGTTGCCGCTCCTCATGAGCCATATGTGCCACCTATATGTGCTGTTGAAGCCCCTACTTTCACGACCCCGGCAGTGGTCAAAGTCCCGTACGAGGTTGATCAATATGCAGAAATGGAGAAAGATGCTCGCTTGAAAGAAGATGAGTCGATAAACGCCCAACTTCATGGTCTAAGGAAGGCGTTAAAAAGCTTGCAAGTCACTAGGGAGCAGAGAGCCTGGATTATGATGACTTATGCATTCACCCAGACATCGATATGCCAGCAGGGTACAAGCCGCCAAAGTTTGAGCTATTTGATGGAAAAGGTGACCCTCACGCGCATTTAAGGGCATATTGTGATAAGTTAGTCGGTGTTGGGAGAAATGAGAAGTTAAGGATAAAGTTATTCATTCGAAGTTTGTCTGGAGAAGCCTTGACTTGGTATACTCGTTAGGATCCTCGGAAATGGCATGATTGGCAAGAAATAGCCGAGGATTTCATGACTCGTTTCAAATTCAACACTGAAATCACTCCAGATAGGTTCTCACTAGCCAACATACAGAAGAAACCCTCTGAGGACTTCCAGGAATATGCAAGACGCTGGAGAACTGAGGCTGCTAGGGTCCAACCACCACTGGATGAGAGTGAGCTCTCCAAATACTTTATTCGAGCTAAAGAAGGCATCTACCTTGACAAGATGATGTCGATGATGGACCAGAGGTTTGCCGAATTGGTAAAAATGGGAGACTTTATAGAGGAAGGCATCAAATCTGGGAAGATTCAGTCCATGGCTGCGTTACAAGCTGCAAGTAAGGCCATACAATCGGGATCCATCAGTGGCATCAAGAAGAAAAAGGAGGATGTCTCAACTATCACCTACCATCATGGAGGTTTATCTCACCGATACCCCAACAATCCTCAAATTGCTTTACATGCTCCGTACATCCCATACCCAGTATATAATACCCAACCCAGTATATAATACCCAACCCCACTACAATCCACCCCGAGCACAGGCACACCAAAATCCACCAAGACCATATATCCCTATCCAAGCACTAATCCATCAAAATAGGCCAGCGTATGCGCCAAGACCGCGTCCAAATCTCGAAGCCAGAAACACTCGCACCAGCACACCCATTGCCGAACATTATGCCCAGTTATTTGAAAGACTGAGGGCAGAGGGGGTGTTGCAGCCAGTTGAAGGAAAACTCCCTGATCCCATTCCTCGCAACTTTGATGGGAACAAGCGATGCGCTTACCATTCAGGGATCCAAGGGCACGACACGAAGGACTGTTACAGGTTGAAGAATCAGATAGTCTCTGATCAAGAGGGGTATTATAAAATGCACTCCAGAATCTCCGAATGTGAACAATAACTCTTTGCCAAATCACGAGAATCGAGAAGTCAACATGGTCACACTAGAAGGGGAATATGACTTGGAAGATACTATTTTGTTTGGTTAGAACATCGAAGGAGTTGCTACTGCATCTCCGGTGCAGCCTGTTATCACAGTTCAGCTAAGGGAACCTTTGACTGTCCAAACCTACTTGCCAAGAGTTGTGGTAACCACTTTGATCAACGAGAAGCCTGAGTATGACACCAAAGCAGTCCCATGGGATTACCAAGCGAAAGCTATGGGTAAGATGGTCGATACCGTTGTGGCTCAAGGAATGACCAGGTCTGGGAGATGTTATGCTCCAGGAGATCTTAATCGAGGAATTATTGGGAAGGAACATAATTTGAAGAGAAATATCACAGATGCCGAAGCTGCTAATCTCTGGAAGAAGATGCAACCTAAGGACTATTTAGTGGAAGAACAGTTAAAGAAAACACCAACCCACATATCTATTTTGTCGCTGCTTATGAGTTCTGAAACTCATAGGAATGCTTTAATAGAAGTATTAAGTGGGATTTGCATCCCAAAAGAGACCACAAGTGAAACTCTAGCTGCAACCATCGGACGAGTTGTGGAAGCTAACAAGATTTCTTTTCATGATGATGAGCTACTGGCAGAAGGGGTTGGACATAACAAAGCACTTCACATCGCTGTCAAATGTTGTGACAAGATTGTGACTCGAGTCCTAATTGATGGTGGTTCTGGATGCAACATTTGCCCTTTCACAACACTAAGGGAGCTGGGTGTGAACATGGGAGAGATAAGAGAGAGTCGCGTGAAAGTTAGAGCTTTCGATGGGGCACAAAGAAGTGTCATTGGAGAAGCATATCTCACATTGCAGGTGGGGCCAGCTGAATTTCGTATTTTATTTCAAGTGATGGATGTGTCGTCTAACTACAACCTGTTGCTGGGAAGACTATGGATCCACATGGCAAGAGCCGTGCCTTCAACCCTTCATCAGTGTGTAAAGTTTGAATGGTGTCACGTGGAAGTTACCATCCATGGGGAGCATAGTCACCCCACCTATTCTATTGATTCTGTTCTGGTCACTGGAGAGTTAGATGGAGCCACTTTTCATACTTTGGAAATTATGCAAGCTGCGAAAGTTGATGAGAAAGTAGAGTCGGATGAAGTAAAATTGTCAAGCGTGGCAAAGATGGTTTCTTCAGAGATGTTGAAGTATGGATATCAGCCTAGGACGGGACTTGGACTCAAGAGTAATGGCATAGTTGAACCAATCCAGCTGAAGCATCAGAAAGGTACCACCGGGCTTGGATATCAGCCTATATCGGGAAGAGTCTGCAACGGGAGGTCGAGCAAGATGACATTTGTACCAGAACAAGCTCCAACCCTAGGTCCAGCAGTTGAAGATGACATCATGGAAGGAATAGGAAATTTGTTCGTAGCCACAATCGGAGAAGAGAAAGATATAGATCTCATCAAATTGACCATCCGTGATGCCAAGCCTGGAGAAGCGTTGCAGAATTGGACCGTCAGCCCATCTCTATTTCAACAAGAATCCTGGTAGTATGGAAAGTAGTAGTTTTTAAAATTTGCATGATCATAATTGAGGCTTGAATCATGCTTGACCCTTTTGTCACTTGCCTCTTTTGAAAAGCTAGAATGCTTTTGAATGAAAGTATTATTTTCCTAAAACATCTCATTATTTGAAAAGTATCTATTTCTTTCTTTCTTTCTTTATTTACTTACCGTTTATATTTTTCAGCACTCGTATTAATAAAAATCCTAGTTCAACGGTTATGACATGTCACGAATTCATTGAGCAAAACAGAATCTACGAATTAGATCACGAAGAATATGATGAAAGCATGTTGCCAGAAAATTTGCCACATGAGATCAAGCAGCTTGAAAGTCAGGAAAAGCCCAACATGGAAGGGACAGAGGTTGTCAACTTAGGAGACGAAGAGGTCTTAAAGGAAACACGGGTCAGCATACATTTAGAGAGCAGAAGGAAGCAAGAATTGATAGATTTGCTTAAGCAATGTATTGATGTATTTGCTTGGTCTTACGATGATATGCCAGGATTAAGCACTGACATTGTCACACAAAAGTTGCCAATCGATCCCACTTGTCCACCCGTCAAGCAAAAGATGAGAAAATTCAAGCCCAATTTGAGTTTGACGATTAAAGAGGAAATAACTAAGCAAATCGAAGCCAATGTTGTAAGGGTTACGAATTACCCCACGTGGTTGGCCAACATCGTGCCAGTGCCAAAAACGGATGGGAAAATCAGAATATTTGTGGACTATCGAGATCTCAATCGAGCCAGTCCTAAGGATGATTTTCCTCTTCCAAATATTCATATACTCATTGATAATTGTGCAAAGCATGAGTTGCAGTCATTTGTGGATTGTTTTGCCGAGTATCACCAGATCTTGATGGATGAAGATGATGCAGAGAAGACGGTATTTGTCACGCTATGGGGCGTGTATTGCTATAGGGTGATGCCATTTGGTCTCAAAAATGCTGGAGAAACCTACATGAGGGCAATTACCACTCTTTTCCATGATATGATTCATAAGGAAATTGAAGTATATGTGGATGATGTAATTATCAAGTCCAAGAAGAGCTTAGACCACTTGGGTGATTTACGAAAGTTCTTTGAAAGATTGCGAAGGTATGATTTAAAATTGAATCCATCAAAGTGTGCATTTGGAGTACCCGCAGGAAGATTACTAGGATTCACTGTCAGTCGAAAGGGCATAGAGTTGGATCCATCAAAGGTTAAAGAAATCCGCGATTTACCTCCTCCTAAGACCAAGAAGGACGTGATGAGTTTCTTGGGGAGGCTCAACTACATTAGCTGGTTCATCACTCAGTCCATAATAATATGCGAACCCATATTCAAGTTGCTGAAGAAAGATGCTGCCACAAAATGGATGGAGGAATGTCAAAAGGCTTTCGACAAAATCAAAGAATATTTGTCCAACCCGCCAGTATTGGTCCCACCTGAGCCTGGGAGGCCCTTGCTATTGTACGTATTTGTCATGGATGGTGCATTTGGGTGCGTGTTAGGGCAACACGATGAGACAGGTAGAAAGGAACAAGCTATTTACTACTTAAGCAAGAAGTTCACCCCATACGAGGCAAGATACATCCTGTTGGAACGAACCTGTTGCGCTTTGACTTGGATCGCGCAAAAATTCAGGCACTACCTATCCGCATACACCACATACTTAATCTCAAGAATGGATCCACTCAAGTATATCTTTCAGAAGCTGGTGCCTACAGGTAAATTGGCGAAATGGCAAATTTTGTTGAGTGAGTTTGATATTGTGTATGTGACACAGAAAGCCATCAAAGGATAGGCCTTGGCTGACCACCTTGCAGAGAATCCAGTGGATCAAGATTACGAGCCACTCAAAACCTACTTCCCCGATGAAGAGGTGTTGTTTGTGGGAGAAGACATATCAGAACCATTCGATGGGTGGAGGATGTTCTTTGATGGAGCATCAAATTCCAAAGGAGTCGGAATAGGAGCAGTCTTAATTTCAGAGACTGACCAATATTACCCAATTTCAGCCAAGATCAGATCTGATTGTACAAATAACATGGCGGAATATGAAGCTTGTATTTTGGGACTCAGGATGGCTATAGACATGAACGTCAAAGAGCTCTTGGTGATAGGGGATTCCAGTTTGTTGATTCATCAAGTCCAAGGAGAATGGGCTGCTAAGGATGTTAAGATCCTTCCTTACTTGCATTACATAAAGGAGTTGAGTCGGAGATTCACGAAGATTGAATTCAAGCATGTCCCTCGAACTCAAAATGTGTTTGCCGATGCTTTAGCAAATTGTCCTCAATGATTCAGCATCCGAATAAGAATTACATCGATTCTATTAAGGTGGGAATACACGACAACATGCATATTGTTTTCATGTAGATGAGGATTTGGATGGGAGACCATGGTACTATGACATCAAAAGATTGATAGAAGCACAAAAGTACCCTGAAAACGCCACAAACAAGCAAAAACGGACTTTGAGGAGAATGGCCAGTCATTTCTTTCTTAACGGGGAAATCCTATATAGGAGGACTCAAAATTTAGGATCGCTAAGATGTGTCGACGCCAAGAAAGCGACAAGACTTTTAGAAGAAATACATGCAGGAACATGTGGGCCTCACATGAACAGGTTCACTCTAGCGAAGAAGATTTTAAGAGCCGGATATTTTTGGATGACGATGGAGAGAGATAGCATTCGATATGTGCAGAAATGTCATCAATGCCAAGTGCATGGAGATTTTATCCGAGTCCCACCAAACGAGCTCAATGTGATGGGATCTCCTTGGCCATTTGCCGCTTGGGGCATAGATGTGATTGGACCTATAGATCCTGCCGCATCAATGGACATCGTTTCATCCTAGTAGCTATCGATTATTTCACAAAATGGGTTGAAGCTTCGACATACAAGGCGGTGACTAAGAAGGTAGTGGCAGATTTTGTTCGCAGCAACATAATTTGTCGATTCGAAATTCCAGAATCAATCATCATAGACAACGCAGCAAATCTTAATAGTGATCTTATGCAAGAGATTTGTGAAAGGTTCAAGATCGTTCATCGAAATTCCACAACCTATCGGCCACAGATGAATGGAGCAGTTGAGGCTGCGAACAAGAACATCAAGAAGATTTTGAGGAAGATGATAGATGGTTACAAACAATGGCACGAGAAGCTACCATATGCTTTGCTCGGTTATCACACTACGATTAGAACATCCACGGGGGCAACTCCTTATATGTTGGTTTATGGTGTAGAGGCGGTAATACCTGCTGAGGTGGAAATACCATCTTTGAGGATTATCCAAGAAGTTGGTTTGGATGATGCAGAATGGATTCGCAGTCGGATTGAACAATTGATGCTCATTGATGAGAAAAGGATGAATGCAGTCTGTCACGGTCAGTTATACCAAAATAGAATGGTTAACGCATTCAACAAAAGGGTTAGGCCTCGACAGTTCAAACCAGGAGAGTTAGTATTGAAGAAGATATTTCCCCACCAAGGAGAAGCCAAAGGAAAATTTGCACCGAACTGGCAAGGTCCCTATATGGTTCATAGAGTACTCTCTGGAGGAGCGTTGATTTTAGCAGAAATGGACGGCACAGTGAGCACCAAACCAATCAATTCAGACACCATCAAGAAGTACCACATCTGAAGATACTAAGGCTAGTTTATTTTGCATTTTTTGTGTAACAAAACTACGTCTCGACCTGACTTCCCAGGGTGGGGTACGTAGGCAACCGACATCGGATCCGCTCTCCCTAGAAAACCCAAAAGCATTATTTCTATGTATTTGGAACTACGCCGACCTGACTTCCCTTGGTGGGATATGTAGGCAATCCTTGTCGGATTTAGTATCTTCGTATTTTACTTTCTTGTTGTACTTGAACTACGTTTTGGCCTGATTCCACTTGGATACGTAGGCAGCCTGAGTCAGGCCCGGTCATTGCATTACATGTTATTTTTGTTTCCCTTTGTAATTGAACTACGTTTTGACCTGATTCCACTTGGATACGTAGGGAGCCTGAGTCAGGCTCGGTCGTTGCATTGCATAATTTTGATTTTGTTACCCCTGAACTACATATAGACTTGATTCTCAATCGAGGATATGTAGGCCACCTTTAAGGTTGGGTCGTACCCATAGGAAACCCTTCTTTAATTATGCATCATTGGAAAGCAACAAATCTGCCAAAAGAGTAAGAGAATCGTCATCAGGATATGAGAGCATGAAAAGAGCTATATTTGGATATGGAGAAGCTCGGTGGACCTTGAAATGTGTCATAACCTTAGAATAATTAAAGATTACTATCTATATACACATATACTTATATATCTAATATATACGTAATATACTCCCTTATAAAGTAACATACTATTATTTTACTTATTTATTTATTTGCTTTTATTTTTATTATTATTATTATTATTATTATTATTTTCCTTTCTTTTTCTTTTCTTCAAAATGTTCCTTTACTATCCACCTGCCGAGGCTCCAGGTCATGGGATCGAGGGCGGTTTGGAGAAATATTGAAGGTTTTCCATGAAGAAGCTAAAGTTTTCGAGTCGACACAAGTCAACACCCCCTCCCAAACTAAAATTTTCTTTGAACGCAGGAAGGCAGGAAATCAAGGAAGCTAACATCAAGTCTCGGGGCACGACTGGAGACGCCATTCGACTTATACCAAACATAAACAAAAATATTTTTCTCCCTATTTACTTTCTCGATATGCTATATTTTTGCTATCTAATACGGTTCCATTTTAAATATTTGCAGGTATACTCAAAATCCGGATCAAAATACAAAGGGGCCCTCATAGGACAAATAGGATAGTTTGTTTTGTATCAAGAATAACTCCACAATTTGGTGACCACCATCTAACTGCGTTGAATAAGCTCCGTCGAAGGGAGACCGCCGCCTAACTATGTCAAAAGAATTTTGCTAATTAGAGAATTGCAGCTAACTGCGTCAAACTCCATCGCTTGGAGGTTGTATATAGCAAACATCGTCCAAACGCTGCCTATCGGAGGTTCTATATAGCAAACACCATCCAAACTCCGCCTACTGGAGGATGTATATATCAAACATTTTCAATACCGATCGAAGCCTGCACATCGCAGACGCCATTCAGACTCCACCAATTGGAGGATATATATATAGCAAGCACCGTCCAATCTCTGCCAATCAAGGATTGTACATAGCAAGCATCGTTCAAACTCCACAATTTGGAGGCTACACATATATGACATCGTCAAGATTCCACCAATCGGAGCATGTATATAAGCAAAAGAAGTGACACTCTACCGGTCAAGGACCACAATATAGCAGCACCATCAAAGCTCCATCGATCAGCGGCATGCATGCTAGCAACCTCGTCATACACCTATAGTTAAATTTAATATTTACATACTTCGTATCGCAGATACAAGTGTTATATTATAACCGCCTCGCCAGTTGGAGGCTTTACATTACAAGTTTTGCATCGCCAGATACAGGCGTAACATTATGATCGCCCTGCCTGTCAGAGGCTTTGTATTACAAGCTTTGCATCGCCAGATACAGGCGTTGCATTACAATCGCCCCGCCTGTCGGAGGCTTTATATTACAAGCTTTGACATGCTAGATAAAGGCGTTATGCTACAACAGCTTCGCCAATCGGAGGCTTTATATTACAAGCTACTTCACCTACATCGCATTCGCGACACAAGACAAAGACATCAACAATCGTTTGAATATCTACACTTTACTCTCTACATTATTAATTACGTTTATAATTTCGAACCACAACAGGTACTTTTCACCCTTTTACCTATTTTACCGGAAAACACATCGCGACGTGGAACTCTATCTTAGCAGCAAACTAGGGCAAGCTAGTGGAATGTCAAACATCCCTAGTTACGTCAAGGATTCACTTTCAAAACTCAACCCGACTTGATCAGGTTCGACTCTTTGTTTAACTTTCACGGCTCGGTATCACCATAACTCGATACTGGGGCAATTTGTCCCTCTCCATCAAAGTTTTATTGTAGAAATTGCTAAAGAGCATTTTTCATTCCCAATTAGCCATTAGAGCTGCGCCCGACCTAATTCCCAAGTCTCGGTATACACAAGTTACCTTAGCTTGAGTGTGGTTATTTTCATTTTATTCATACTGACCTCTTCATACTCCATCACCCAAGAAAACTAAGTGTTTTCATAATTCGTCACTGGGGAAAATTTTGAATTTGATCAAACTTATTATGATCTTGCCCTCTCGAACTACATATGGCCTGGTTCTCAGAAATTTTAGATTCGTGGGCAACTCAGAAACCAGGAGTTCGGCCATAGCTCCGTAAAATGTCAAGTGGTTGCTAAAAAGATTGTTTGATCGGCCAAAGTTGGATTGTGTCAATATTTCTTTGTACACGCCTTCATTACTCTTTTCCATGGACAAAGAAAGGGGCAAGTTGTTGACACCCAATTTTGCCTCGCCATATTTAATTAGTCTAGTTTCCTTTTAAAAAAACATTTTTTTTTAAAAAAAGAGAAAAAGATAATAAAACTTTTACGAAATATTTTTTTCACTACTACTGCTATTGTTATTATTATAAATTTTGTTATTATTATTACTATTACTATTATTGTCGTTGCTAGTATTTTGATAAAATTTTCTTACTTTTTGCTCAACAAACATTTTTTATATATATTATTTCCTACAAAGATTAGATACATATATTTTTTAAAATATATTATTTACTACTTTCTTTAGCATCCTTGAGAATTTTATGTCATATAAATATCACTTTACGTACTCAATCATTTTTATTTTATTTTATTTTTTATTTCTATTTTTTATCAAACATGATTCCTCATTGTTACGAGTAAATATTTTCTTATGTTATTCAAATAAAGAAGCTTGACTAATTTAATTTAATTATTAATCCACACTAATTTTATTTAATTCTTGTCAAATAACTTTATCCTACAAAGTAATCGATTTTTATTTTTATTTTTTATTTTGTACTTTTCATTTATTTTCTCCCGATTTTGGCTCTCTAATAATTTTAAATTTTAAATTTCTAGTTTGACTCTCCGTGTTCAATTAGTTGAACACGAACAAAAAATAAAGAGAAAGGAAAAGGATTTTCTTTTTAAGGAATGATAAAACTTTTATAAGGTATGAAATATTTTACTACCAAGAATGCTATTATTATTATTTTATTGTTGTTGTTGTTAATTTTTTTTTATTATTGATAAACTTCTCATTTTTATGGTTCGACCAATTATTTTACGGATATTATTTCTGATAAAAACTAATCAAAATATGAATGTTACTATTTGCTTTCATCATTTTTGAGAAGTTTATAACAGATGAATATCGTTTTAAAGTGTCGAGTCGATTTTTGATTAAACAGTAATGTTTTATTGAAATAAGTATTTTTCATACGTTTTTCGAAAAGGGAGTCTGATTAATTATTTTTATTGTCAACCCATACTAGTTTTATATTAAGAACGACCAAATTTTGTCAAATATTTAGTCTTGCAAAATAATCATTTTTTATTTATTTGATTATGGCTATTAACAAATAAATTGTTCATAATTTAAATAGGTTTATTTGAGCAAAACGTGACAATCCCAAATCCCTTCATATTGGCCACTCTGTTTGTACCACGTATGCAAATGTATGGATTATGTTTCTTCAACCTTAACGTCAACCCTCCCCAATAGTTACCAATTATAGAGCTTCTTCAACTTCTAACAACTTTGAGGCGATCATCTTTGAAAATTTGTAATATCTTAAGTTTTTTTCAAATAGTTTTTTTATTTATCTTCTAAAATACTTATGTATGCATATATTTACATATAGCTTGTATATATATATATTTTCTTTAATCCTCTTTGTAAATATTCAGAAACGACCTCGAAAATAATTTTTAGCTTAACTATGTACTTATTGTCCGCGAATTAATCAATTTTATAATTATTGTGTAATTAGTCCTAATTTAAATAATTAACTTGTGGTTTCTAATTTTTTTTATCTTGTTTGAATCAAAGAAGCTTAAATAATTGAGTTTGTTCAAATCTAGCCAATTGGTCTCAAATCAACTACATTCCAAGTTAAATTGGCCAGATTTGTAACAAATCACCTAATTCGGCTAAAATTGCAACACTTTGGCTATTTCTTAAATTACCCTAATATAATCCAACTTCTCCAACCTCTTTCTTCCTCATGCTTTTCCCTTTTCCCATAGCCCTGCGACGCCTCTCCCTTTCCACCAAATCAGCCGGATTTTGCACAGAGGAGCAAGGAATTGTCACCTCCAATGGCTCCCTCATGCTTTTGTGTCACGACTCGAGGTCGGGGCCTAGATGTGACACGGCGAATGGGGATCCGAGAGTCCCCAAACAAGCCTCAAAGTATCAAATTTCCACATCATTGGTTCAAAATAAATTTTTTAAACACATATATCTAAATGACGGAAATCAAATCTCAAGAATCCATTCATTTATAATTAAACAAAATGAGAAAGTTTTACAAGTGCCCAACATTTGCCTCTAGTCATATGATGGGACGGGGGCCAAGACATGTCCCGGGCTCACCCTCAACTAAGAAGATAAATAGGTAACAATATAGGTAGAAGGAAGGTGGCTTGTCCTTGGAAGATAGGACTCACCACAATATCAACTCTCCGAATTCGAGCTACCCTTCAAGTGGTGGATGATCATAACACACGGTCCCTACATGGTAAAATCATGTAGGCATAGAGTATGCGTTAGTACGTTTGAATGTACTAAATATGCGGGCATGCAACATGAAAGGAAAATGATGTTAACCTGCACGAAATGCCATATAATAGAGTAGCCATAACCCAAAAATACTAGCACTCAAGGAATCACTCCTTACTTGAATTGTGTAAAGGGAGGGTTGTACCCATCCTCATCAATACACATGTAGCTCATTACATAACCATATGCATAGGGAAGGTTGTACCTATCCTCATCTATGCCTTGTGTAAAGGGAGGATTGTGCCCGTCCTCATCAATACACGCTTAGCTCATACATACATGTGCATAGGGAAGGTTGTACCTATCCTCATCTATGTCTTGTGTAAAGGGAGGGTTGTGCCCGTCCTCATCAATACACGCTTAGCTCATACATACATGTGCATAGGGAAGGTTGTACCTATCCTCATCTATGCCTTGTGTAAAGGGAGGGTTGTGCCCATCCTCATCAATACACACTTTCCTCATACATACATGTGCATAGGGAAGGTTGTACCTATCCTCATCTATGCACTGTGTAAAGGGAGGGTTGTACCCGTCCTCATCAATACACCCATGTAATTACATACTCATGCAAGATGTCACATCATATACATACCCATATAATTCGTATTCATGTAGAAGTCAAGTTCATAGTACTATTAATTCATGTCATAATGGTGTTCAACTTATATCATGCTTGTGTTCATATATTCTCACTCAATTCTTGTTCATAACCATAATTTTCATACAAACAAACATCATGAACGCATATGCATGAGTGATGGGTGAATGAACATGGGTAATATAGAGTAAAACTAAAATTAGCAATATAATATGAAGTCTAGGGAATTCACAATAAAATTCATATGAAATTAGTAGTATAAATCACCCATGCATAATATCATCTTTATAGGGACATACATGTTCATAGTTTCATAATTCAAGATGGTGCATCATAAAGGAACTTAACATATCTCAAAATTCGGAATATTGTACAACCCATGCAATGTTCAAAGGTACCAAGATCAAGTAGTAAAATTCACATTTTAAGTAGACAAATTCACAAATTAGTTTGAAAGGAACTTTGGGCCTTCTTGGTTGAAAGAGACCAAGAATCAAAACACACATACCTATATCTTGAGCATGAACTTGAGGAGAGGATGGAATCCAAATTAAAGGTCCTAGCTTGACAATCCTAGAGAGATGTTGGAGAATCTTGAAGGAGTGAAGTCTTAGTGAGAGGAGTGAAATGAGAGAATGGGTGAAAATGAAGAAGATCAGCTGATTTATGGTCTTAGGAGGGGTGGAAAATACCCAAAACACCCTTAAACTAATTTATATTTACATAAAAACCAAAATCAAAATAGGTAAAAATATTAAGTACTGTTCACGATACTGTTCACGGCACTGTTCACGGCCAGTAAACAGTGACACGGTCCGTGAACAGTAACAGTGTGACTTTACTTAGAATTTTCAGAAAATTGTTTCAAGCCAAGGGCTTCCAACGGAAGGTTGTACGAACCGTGTGATGCTTAACGGATCGTACAAGGGTCCGTATGAAGGTACCAAGGAAGTACACACAGAACAAAATTTGGCAAGAAAATTGTGGGCCAAAGCAGCCTCACGGACCGTTTGATGCCACACGGTCCGTGTGGCTGACCGTGTGGCTTGCCTGCACGCACAGTCTTAACAAAAACGAGCATAACTCCTTGGTCCGAGCTTGGAATTAGGTGAAACTAGGTTCGTTGGAAAGCTAATTCAAAGAGCTTTAATTGGATATATGGTAGGACACCTAGTTCATTTTGGGCTCAGAGATATGACCATTTAAAATTGACCCTTCTACCGAATCATATGAAAAAACTTTAGGTTTAGTGTCGGAGAAGTTTAGGAATGTAAAAAGGGTTTTAAAGGTCATAAAAAGCCTTGGGGATGAACCAAAATATCAAAAACACCTCAATAAAATGGATCCTTGAATTTCACAAGGGCCTTGACACGGTAAGCTTCACGGTCCGTGAAGCTTTTCATGGCCCGTGAAGGCTCCCGTCTGGCCCAGACAGGTTTTACGAAAAAGGGCGTAACGTCTTGCTCCGAACTCAGAATGAGGTGAGACCGGATGCGTTGGAAATATAATTCAAAGGGATTCGATTTGATATGTCAGGGGCCACCCAGTTCATTTTGAGCTAAGAGATCTTCCTATTTAAAGTTGGCCCATCTATCGGCACTTGAGAATAATTTAGCCAAGAGAATTCCTTTGAACTTGACTTGATGTAGGAGATGCATAATGATCTTAAACAACATAGATAAGCTAGAATTGAAGGCTTGAGAGTGAATTTAGCTTGATCATAAGGTCCCGTACTTAGAAATATCTCACTCCGGAAGCTTTACGGATGACCTCACGGCCGTGATGGCTCCCATGAAGTGCCACCTTGGTCCAAAACTTTTCCAAAATCAATTTTCATGCTTTCTTGAGGTCGTACAAAATTCCGAGTCCTTAGATCATCTCCCCCTTGGGAACATTCGTCCTCGAATGTGGAAGAGCAAGGCTTGAAGGGATTGACTTAGAGCATGAAACACCCGAACACAAGCTACAATGTATAGACTATCATTTGGAAATCGTAAAGCCGTTAAAACTGATATCAAAACGTATTTAAATCACTCAAAACATCTTGAAAAATCATATTCGTGCACATGTATGCATGTCATGTCATGAGACTCAAGATTAGAAGAATTATGACCATTGAGAATAGGAAGGACCTAATATAATAGGCTTGAGTAGATTGGAAAGGATAGAGGTGTCACCGCATCAAACTTGATTCCACTCCCCCACGTAGACTTCCCACATATTGGTTTCTCCGAAGTACGTTAATCGAAGCCACATCCTTGTTATGAAACCGCTTCACTCGTCTTATCAAAATCTCAACCGGAGCTTCCTCCATAAGACCAGTTCTCCTCAACCTCAACACCTTCCAAAGTCAAAATAACACTAGAATCACCAACACTTCCTCAACATAGATATATGCAAAACCTAGTGACTAGAGATTCACTTTCGGAGGAAATATTCAACCTATAAGCTACATCTCCAATCCGCTACAATGATCTCATAAGAACTTATACACCGGGGACTTAGCTTTCCCTCCTTCCCAAAAATACACCACACCCTTCACGAATGAGACCTTCACATATATCTAATTACCAATACAAAACTCAAGATCCTTCTTTCAAATATCCAAATAAGACATTTGATGACTCCGAACTACCACCAACCTTTCCCAACCAACTTCACCTTCTCCATAGCCTCCAATACTAAATCCGATCCAATCAATGCCATTTCCCCTTGCTCAAACCACCCCACCGGAGACCTACACATATTACTATATAAAGCCCCAAACGGAGTTATACCAATGCTAGCATAAAGGAAATTGTAGTAAGAAACCTCAAGAAGTGGTAGATGATTACCTCAATCACCTTTGAATTGCAACACACAAGCCCTCAACACATCTTCTAAAGTTCAAATTATCCTCTCAGTTTACCCCTCGATTTGAGGATGAATGACAGTGCTCAACTTTACCTTAGTACCAAGTCATCCTTGAGACGACCTCCAAAAGTAAGAAGCAAATTAGGTACCGCAATCAGATATGATAGACCTAGACACACCGTGCGACCTTACCAATTCTCGGATGTACAACAATGCATACTCTTGGGCGCTAAAAGTAGCCTTAACTGGTAGGAAATGAGCTAACTTAGTCATCCGATCAACAATAACCCAAATAGAGTCGAATCACCTTCAGTCTAGGGCAAACCAACCACAAAATCCATATTTACATTCTCCTACTTCCAAGTAATGATCTCAATATCTTGAGCCGCACTACCGGGCCTTTGGTGCCCTACCTTCACTTGTTGACACTCGGGCACTTGGGTACGAGCTCGGCTATGTCCTTCTTCATACCATGCCACACCTCCTTCAAATCCCAACACATCTTAGTCGATTACGGGTGAATCAAATACAAGGAGTTAGGGGCTCCACTCACAATCTTCCTGGAGAAGACTTGAAAAGGATTTCCCAAGCATGGTTGGGATCGATCATATTTTCCTAAGATCACTCACATTCGGAACACATAACTGACCTTGATACCGAAGGGCACCATCTCCCCCTTGGGAGGAAACCCCTACCTTATTGGCAACCAACCTGTTCAACACAACCAAGGATAGGTCTAAGTCTTGCTTTGCCTTAACGTCCACAATCACATAAGATTCGGCTCCATTCTAAACATGAACACCAACATTATTAGAGTCGATCAACCTAACAACTAATCTAGTATATCGGTAAGCATCCTTTGCCAACTCTCTCTTCCCTTCACCAATAGAAACCACATTTCCCATAGATAGCCTATTCTGAGCAGCGGCTATAACACTTTCCTTGCCAAAATTACATTGTACACTCATCTCATAGCCCCCAAAGAGTCCCAACCCTCTTCTTAGTCCCAAGTTAAGATCCCTTTGAGTGAACACATATTGCGATTCTTGTGGTAGATGAAAACATTGACACATACCCCCTACAAATAGTACCTCCCAATCATCAAGGCGAACACCACACCCGCTAACTCAAGATTAGGAGCCGGATAATTACGCTCTTGCACCTCCAATTGCCTTGAAGCCCAAGCTACCACCCTAACATGTTTCATAAGAACACAACCCCAAACCAAACCGAGGAGCACCACAATAAACCACCAACCTATTTAAGCCATCCGGTAATGCCAAAATCGAATCTGATGTACGCTGACCTTTCGAGGCATGAGAACTCACCTCACATTAATCCGGCCATACAACTTGGCCTTCTTCTAGCCAACTTGATCAACGGAGATGCAATAGATGAGAAGCCTCCAACAAACTTCCATCGTAACTAGCCAACAAAAGAAAACTTCGAATATCCAAAGGAGCAAGCATGTCAAACAATGCATATCTTTCACTAACTCCCTTTTGGACCTATCCATAAGATCGCTACAACGCCTTCCTCTCCTAGATTTGCATTATGAGCTCAAGCTAACTCTACCTATTCGATAGGGAGGGATGGAGACAAAGGATTTTAAGACACGCACCATGGCACGATTAGAATCAAGATAAGTGAAACATTTCCTAAAACGCCTTGTAGCCTCTTACACATAGATGTGGTGCGCTTCACAACCATGAATAAGACTCTACTTGACGGCATGTTGGACTCCGAGGACAATTAATAAACCTAGTGATCTGATACCATCTTTTGTCACGACCCGAGGTCGGGGCCTAGATGTGACACGGCGAATGGGGACCCGAGAGTCCCCAAACAAGCCTCAAAGTATCAAATTTCCACATCATTGGTTCAAAATAAATTATTTAAGCACATATATCTAAATGACGGAAATCAAATCTCAAGACTCCATTCATTTATAATTAAAAAAAATGAGAAAGTTTTACAAGTGCCCAACATTTTCCTCTAGTCATATGATTGAACGGGGGCCAAGACATGTCCCGTGCTCACCCTCAACTAAGAAGATAAATAGGTAACAACATAGGTAGAAGGAAGGTGGCTTGTCCTTGGAAGATAGGACTCACCACAATATCAACTCTCCGAATTCGAGCTACCCTTCAAGTGGTGGATGATCATAACACACGGTCCCTACATGGTAAAATCATGTAGGCATAGAGTATGCGTTAGTACGTTTGAATGTACTAAATATGCGGGCATGCAACATGAAAGGAAAATGATGTTAACCTGCACGAAATGCCATATAATAGAGTAGCCATAACCCAAAAATACTAGCACTCAAGGAATCACTCCTTACTTGAATTGTGTAAAGGGAGGGTTGTACCCATCCTCATCAATACACATGTAGCTCATTACATAACCATATGCATAGGGAAGGTTGTACCTATCCTCATCTATGCCTTGTGTAAAGGGAGGGTTGTGCCAGTCCTCATCAATACACGCTTAGCTCATACATACATGTGCATAGGGAAGGTTGTACCTATCCTCATCTATGCCTTGTGTAAAGGGAGGGTTGTGCCCGTCCTCATCAATACACGCTTAGCTCATACATACATGTGCATAGGGAAGGTTGTACCTATCCTCATCTATGCCTTGTGTAAAGGGAGGGTTGTGCCCATCCTCATCAATACACACTTTCCTCATACATACATGTGCATAGGGAAGGTTGTACCTATCCTCATCTATGCACTGTGTAAAGGGAGGGTTGTACCCATCCTCATCAATACACCCATGTAATTACATACTCATGCAAGATGTCACATCATATAAATACCCATATAATTCGTATTCATGTATAAGTCAAGTTCATAGTACTATTAATTCATGTCATAATGGTGTTCAACTTATATCATGTTTGTGTTCATATATTCTCACTCAATTCTTGTTCATAACCATAATTTTCATACAAACCAACATCATGAACGCGTATGCATGAGTGATGGGTGAATGAACATGGGTAATATAGAGTAAAACTAAAATTAGCAATATAATATGAAGTCTAGGGAATTCACTATAAAATTCATATGAAATTAGTAGTATAAATCACCCATGCATAATATCATCTTTATAGGGACATGCATGTTCATAGTTTCATAATTCAAGATGGTGCATCATAAAGGAACTTAACATATCTCAAAATTCGGAATATTGTACAACCCATGCAATGTTCAAAGGTACCAAGATCAAGTAGTAAAATTCACATTTTAAGTAGACAAATTCACGAATTAGTTTGAAAGGAACTTTGGGCCTTCTTGGTTGAAATAGACCAAGAATCAAAACCCACGTACCTATATCTTGAGCATGAACTTGAGGAGACGATGGAATCCAAATTAAATGTCCTAGCTTGACAATCCTAGAGAGATGTTGGAGAATCTTGAAGGAGTGAAGTCTTAGTGAGAGGAGTGAAATGAGAGAATGGGTGAAAATGAAGAAGATCAGCTGATTTATGGTCTTAGGAGGGGTGGAAAATACCCAAAACACCCTTAAACTAATTTATATTTACATAAAAACCAAAATCAAAATGGGTAAAAATATTAAGTACTGTTCATGGTACTGTTCACGGCACTGTTCACGGCCAGTGAACAGTGACACAGTCCGTGAACAGTAACCGTGTGACTTTACTTAGAATTTTCAGAAAATTATTTCAAGCCAAGGGCTTCCAACGGAAGGTTGTACGGACTGTGTGATGCTTAACGGATCGTACAAGCGTCCGTATGAAGGTACCAAGGAAGTACACACAGAACAAAATTTGGCAAGAAAATTGTGGGCCAAAGCAGCCTCACGGACCGTTTGATGCCACACGGTCCGTGTGGCTGGCCGTGTGGCTTGCTTGCACGAACAGTCTTAACAAAAACGAGCATAACTCCTTGGTCCGAGCTCGGAATTAGGTGAAACTAGGTTCGTTGGAAAGCTAATTCAAAGATCTTTAATTTGATATATTGTAGGACACCTAGTTCATTTTGTGCTAAGAGATATGACCATTTAACATTGACCCTTCTACCGAATCATATGAAAAACCTTTAGGTTTAGTGTCGGAGAAGTTTAGGAATGCAAAAAGGGTTTTAAAGGTCATAAAAAGCCTTGGGGATGAACCAAAATATCAAAAACACCTCAATAAAATGGATCCTTAAATTTCACAAGGGCCTTGACACGGTTAGCTTCACGGTCCGTGAAGCTTTTCACGGCCCGTGAAGGCTCCGTTCTTGCCCAGACAGGTTTTACGAAAAAGGGCGTAACGTCTTGCTCCGAACTCAGAATGAGGTGAGACCGGATGAGTTGGAAAGATAATTCAAAGGGCTTTAATTGGATATGTCATGGGCCACCCAGTTCATTTTTAGATAAGAGATATCCCTATTTAAAGTTGGCCCATCTATCGGCACTTGAGAATAATTTAGCCAAGAGAATTCCTTTGAACGTGACTTGATGTAGGAGATGCATAATGATCTTAAACAACATAGATAAGCTAGAATTGAAGGCTTGAGAGTGAATTTATCTTGATCATAAGGTCCCGTACTTAGAAATATCTCACTCCAGAAGCTTTACGGATGACCTCACGGCCGTGATGGCTCCCATGAAGTGCCACTGTGGTCCAAAACTTTTCCGAAATCAATTTTCATGCTTTCTTGAGGTCGTACAAAATTCCGGGTCCTTACATTTGGAAAGGGGAAGACTCGGGAAATGGTAAGTTTCAAGATTTACCCAGGGAATCCGCCATGAATGGCCTCCAAAACGTCTCCATCGATCTAAAAGGTGACCCTAGACTTCGTTTCCTCCATCATTTCACCATCTCTACACCCCTGTTTCACTACAAGTTTTGAAATTTTTTCAAAATTCGTTTAATGGATTTCCCCCCAAAACAGATCTCAATTATGCCTATAAATAGAATTGGTTTTTCACTCCAAAGGATCAAGGAAAAGGAGACAGAAAAACCATCTAAGAAAGAAAAGAAACATACTTCTAGTGATACAATCCGAAATTATTTGGTCCTGTTTCCTTTCGGTTTCGAGTTCAGGTTTGGAGAAAGTGGTGACCAGAATCCTTGACGTTGAAGTCTTTCTTTGCTGCTCCACACAAGGTTAGGATTCATTCTCTCGTTACATTTTTCGTTTTTATATGCAATTCTGACTATTTCTGCCCCCCTGAATTTCATTTTTTCTGTCATTTAAATTTGTTTACTTTCCATCTTATCTGCTTCAAAAGCAGTATGTAACAAGTTGTTGTATATCCATTCTTTCTCTTTGTAGTTTATTGAATATGTGCTCCTAAAACTTTAAGTCCTTTTTTAGTTAATGTCCTTGTCTCGTTTGTGTCTTTATTTAGCTTCTATTTGGTTGAATAATCTATATGTTCATGCTTTAATATGCTCCTGTTGTCTAACAAAAATGGAGTTTATGTAAGGAAATAACTTTAGTCGCATCCTGAAAACGTCGATGAACGTCTTGGTCAAAATCAGAAATTTACATTCACATCTGTGCACTAAACTACTGTGTTATTCAAGTTGGTTCAAAATCTTGTTCGCGTCTGACTTCGGTGTTTTCCTTACTCATTATTAGGATTCACATTTGTGCACTAAACTACTATGTTATTACTGTGTTATTCTTTTTACACTCGGTATATTATTTTACACAAGCCACATTATTATCTTTTTAATGTTAGTTACTTATAATTAAAACACAAATTTTAGCATCTTATCATTTTACAACGTATAGTTATTGTTATTTTATCACCTTAAATAAAATAGTGAAACCGCATATATTTTGAACAATGTTCGTAAATATATTTCACTTCTTAATAAATGCATATTAGACAATACGTTTACATAATATTTTAACGTTCTTTATTTCCCTTTCTTTCCTTGAAACTATATATGAACTTCTACTCAAATTATCTTCACTCCCTATCCTACATTGCTATATTTACATTTCATCTCTTATCATTATTGATATTATTATGTTATTTTATTTTATGTATATAAACAAAGCGATAAATTTTCATATTTGAAATACATATGAATTCTGATTAATTTACATAAGCCTATTTACCTCACATGACTTTAGACATATATCGTCATAAGATCTTCATACATTTCAAGTATATTTATTTGATTATTTATTTCACGGTGTAATAATATATTTAATTTTCAAATAATTTATTTTATGCGTACTTTATATACACATAAAAGCGTATAACTTAAGTTTTTTTTTCTATGTACTTGATATATCATCTTGTTATATGAATTATATTATTCTCTTTTCTATTTTCTTCTCTTTACAAATGTTATTCACCCTTTTGATAAAATAAAAAATACAAATCATTATATGTTGACATATACGTTATTGTATATATTTTGACCCGCATAAATAAAATAATGAACTCTCATATATTTGGATGGCATATTTTATCACAAGTTTTACATAAATTTTGGCACTCTTTATATTATTTTACTTTATGTTATATTATTTTATTCATTCGTTTATCTTATTAAACTTTATTCTTAGTTAGTTTTATTCAAATCGCGTATATTATTATTTTGCATTTCGTCCATTTTTTTTATTTTTTAAATAAAATAATGAGTTGTCACACCCAACACTCTAATATATTGCTCACGATAAGTTTATGTGCTCACTTATAATTTTAAACATACATATAAATTTTCTACATCTCCAGTTTATTTGTTCATTACCTGCTTACCTAGTCGTCAACTTTGTTGTATACTAAATATGTCATTATTGAATATATATTTTTTCTACTAATGTTATAGACATACATATGATATACCTTGTATTTCTGTTCTTAATGAAATTTTCTCATCACTAAATTCAAAAAAATGAATAATTTATCAATAAACTATTTTCCTAAGCTAAGTTTAAGGACTATTTTCGAATAAGCTCTGAGGGATGCCTAACACTTTCCCCTCGAGTAACCAAAACCCTTACCTAGAATTTTACTAGTTTCACAAATCAAAACAGAGTCTACATTTATATTTTTCTTAAATTGGTTTCCTAATATTTTCCTTAAAATTAGGTGGCGACTCTAAAACATCTTTTCCAAAAACCAAAAGCGTACGATCACATGATGTTGCGACCTATTTCGACCAGTTCGAAAATGGGGTGCGACAAGCCCTACTACGGGCCGTAAAACATTACTGTAAGGACCCGGAAATTTGTGTAACAACCTCAAAGGAATTCCCTTGGCTAAACTCTTCTCAAGTACCAATAAGAGGGTCAACTTTGAGTGAGCATATCTCTTAGCTCAAATTGAACTGGGTAGCCTATGACATACCAAATTAAAGCTCTTTGAAATACCTTTCCAACGCACCTGGTTTCACCTAATTCGGAGCTCAGACCAAGGAGTTATGCTTGTTTTCGTTCAGACTATTCGTGCAGGAAATCCACACGGCCAGCCACACGGACCGTGTGGCATCAAACGGTCCGTGAGGCTGCTTTGGCCCACGAATTTCTTGCCAAAACATTGTTCTATGTGTGAGTACTTCCTTGGTACCTTCATACGAACCATTGCACGGTCCGTGTGACCTTAAACGGTCCGTTTACCGGACCGTTTGGTGACACTTGGTCCGAAAGAAAATTTTTCTGAAAAATTCTAAGTCTGGTGAGATGGTCCATCACACGGGCCGTGTGACACTAGATGGTCCGTTTACTGGACAGTGTGGATCGACTTAGTCAAAAAAAATATTGCCCTCGAAAAATCTAAGTCTAGTGCCACGGACCAGTAGACGGTCCATGTGGAGCCAGACGGTCCGTTTACTGGACCGTGTGACCCAGACGGACCATTTTTCCGGTCCATTTCATTAATGACAATTTCGTAATTTTGGTTTAATTCAGTGCAAATATGGTCTTTTCCACCCTTTCCTGAGCTTCCTATATATTCTGCACTTCACCACATTTAACCATTTCACCCTTCAACACTCTCTCTCTAAAATTCTTTCTCAAGAACTCTCCAACATCTCTATAAAATTGTTCAAGCTAGGGGCCAAGATTGTAAGTCAATTTCCTCCTCAATTTGTCTACAATCAGGTATGTGGGTTGATTCTTGGTTCCTTTCAACCAAGATGACCTAAGTTCTTCTTAAACTAGTTACTACACTTGTCTACTTTAAGTGTGAGATTTTTTTTACTACTTGAACTTGATATTTTGAACCATGCATATACTAGTTAATATTCCAAAATTTGAGTTATGATAAGCTTGAGCTATGGTGAGTTACTTGAGCTATGAAACTATGAAGCTTGCATGTCCCTTTAAAGATGTCATTTTGCATGGGTGATTTATACTACACTTTTATATGAATTTTGTTATGGAATCCCTAATCTTTACATTTTATTGCTAATTTTGGATACATTCTACATTACCAATGCCATTCCTACATTTTGCATTACAACATACTCATGGCATTTATACATGGAAATCTTGGAGATATGGGCTAAGTCCAAT
The DNA here is from genome assembly GCA_029948455.1 of Solanum rostratum. NCBI lineage: Eukaryota > Viridiplantae > Streptophyta > Magnoliopsida > Solanales > Solanaceae > Solanum > Solanum rostratum. Next base: position 34,382,208 of record CM057050.1, on the reverse strand, counting down.
TTTGGTCCGAAAAGGGAGATTATATTGTGAATTGTGGTAACACATGGGATATGACAATAAGGTGATCACCGGTTTGTTTATGATTATGGTTCCTTGGGCAACATGGGTGCTTGCACCATTTTGGTATATGTGTAGATGAGCTATTCCTTGCATACGCATTATGGTCATGGATTGGGATTTGGTAATTGAGTCTATTTGTATAATTACGTTTTTGAATGGATGTTAGCTCTCTCTTGATAAGCATCTATATATGTATAAGTATTATTGTGGGATGTGTAAGACTTAGCACCGATGGATTGGGGGCGTTAGGGATATCCCCAAGGTCCCTCTCCCTTTCCTTGAACTATGTGCCTACATAGGGACGGAGGATATTCGTCTATCTGTAAATGACTATGATTTGTCTTGATTCTGTAAATCCTTCCGAAATGGTGATTTCCGTAAAGAAGGTGACCATCCCCGAAATGGTGTGTTCCGTAAGGTGTGATGTGGATTACCCTTGGCAAGTAATCCTCTCCCTACCGGTGGGAGGTCCCAATCGGTCCAATTCATGTATATAGCTCACATGGATTTGGGTTGTTGGTTATAGTCCATCCCCGTTAGGTATATAGGAGCATTATCGCATTGCACGCACCATGCATCTCATGGCATCTCGTATATTAAATTCTTTTGATTATACGATTCTTGTATATTACGTGCCCTTGTTATCTAACATGATTAAGCAGGTTCAGTAATTCACGTGCATTGCATACCCGCATACTTAGTACATTCAAAAGTACTAACGCATACTCTATGCCTGCATGATTTTACCATGCAGGGACCGAGCAGTTTGAGCCTCATCCAGAGGTCGAGTAGTTCCCCTTTTTGCAGCTATTTTGTGGTGAGCCCCGTCTTCCGAGGGCAAACCTTATTTCCTTGTATTCCTTACGTACATTTGTATTTTGTTGAGGGTGAGCCCGGAACCTGTCCTGGCCCCCATCCCTCCTTAGAGGCATGTATTGGGTTACGTAAAGACTTGAAATTTTGTTATCTATAAATATGCTCCTTTTGGATTTACAAATTTCCCTTTTGATACTTGTCTTCAGTTTTCCGCAAATTTGAGGCTTGTTTGAGGGCTTTCGGGTCCCCATTCGCTGTGTCACATCTAGACCCCGACCCTGGGTCATGACAAAAGATGGTATCAGAGCCTTGGGTTTATAATGGTCCTCGGAGCCCAACATGCCTCGTTTAGTAGAGTCCTATTCATGGGTATGAAGTGCACCATGCCTATGAATGGGAGGCTACGAAGACGTATTAGGAAATTCTCCCTTCTTTGCGTCTTATATCGTGCTATGGCTAGCTTATGAATTCCCTGACTTTGGTGTCGTTAATCTATTTCAGAAAATGCCCCGAGGAAGACCTCCACTCCCTAGGCCGGCTCCTGTTGCCGAGGATCAGGCCCCTCCCGAGCCTATGGAGGAGCCTATATCAAATGGCAAATTTCGTGCTGCTTTCGCCATGCTTGCGCAGGCAGTGACAGCTCAAGCAAGGCAAGCCAACTTGCCATGGGACCCTGTACCCGCTTCTATTGTGAGGGATTTTATTAGGATGAATCCTCCGGAATTCTACGGATCAAGGGCTGATGAGGATGCTCAGGAGTTCATCGATGAGCTTTCAAAAATACTGAATATTATGGGCGTCTCTTCTTAGGAAATAGCTGGGTTGGCTGCCTACCAGTTAAAAGACGTGGCCCAGGTATGGTATACTCAGTGGGCCATGGAAAGGGTTTGTGATAATGAGGTGTCGTGGGGAGAGTTCAAATCTGCCTTCCTTGACCACTTCTTCCCACTTGAGCTGAGGGAGGCCAAAATGAACGAGTTTATTAACCTCAAGCAGGGGAGCATGAGTGTGAGGGATTATGCCCTCAAATTTACTAAGCTGTCTAAATATGCTCCATCCTTGGTGGCCGATCCCCATGCGAGAATGCACAAATTTGTTTCAGGTATTTCTGACTTGCTAGTGAAAGAATGCAGGACTGCTATGCTGATTGGGGACATGGATATTGCCCGACTCATGGTGTATGCTGAGCAGATCGAGGGGGAGAAACTCAAGGAGAAGAGGGCACACGATCCCAAGAGAGTCCGGGTTGATGGTAGGTTCTCTGGAGCAAAGAATGCGGGTTTTGGTCGCTTCCAACAGGGCCAAGGCTCAGGAGCTCGGGTGGCTAATGCCCGGGCACCCCCACCCGGGGTACAGGTGGGTGGTGGACCAGGATATCCGAGGTGTGACAAGTGTGGGAAGTCCCACCTGGGTGTTTGCTGGAGGGAATTGGGACTTTGCTTCGAGTGTGGAAGCAAGGATCATAAAGTTGCTGACTGCCCAAGGGGTGCGCGCGGAGACCGAGGTCAGGTAGCCCGAGGCGGGCAGGGTCAACAAAGGGGTCCTCCAGGTGCTGCCCCGAGAAGCAACAGGTTCTATGCACTACATGCTCGCCTGGACGTCGAGGAGGCTCCAGATGTTGTGACGGGTATGTTAAAAGTTTTTGATTTTGATGCTTACGTTTTTCTTGACCCAGGGGTAAACTTTTCTTTTGTGACTCCGTTATTGGCTGTTAAGTTCGGTTTGAAACCCCAGATTCTACGAGAGCCTTTCTCGATCTACACCCCGTGGGTGAATCTATTGTTGCTCATAGGGTTTATTATGGGTGTCCTTTTGCTGTGTTGCATAAAATCTTTCCATGTGATCTAGTGGAACTTGAAATGTTTGATTTTGATGTGATTCTCGGAATGGATTGGCTGCATGCATCTTATGCTTCCATAGATTGTAGAACCCGGAAGGTCCTGTTTCAACCTCCTGGTGAGCCAGTTCTTGAATGGAAGGGTAGTGATTCCTCTATTAAAGGTAGGTTTATTTCCTACCTCAAGGCGCAGAAAATGATTTCTAAGGGGTGTATCTACCATTTGGTAAGGGTCCGAGATGCAGATTATGAGGTGCCTACTCTCGAGTCAGTCCCTGTGGTGAATGAATTTCCGGATGTGTTCCCCGAGGACTTACCGAGCATTCCTCCGAATAGAGAGATAGATTTCGCCATAGATCTTCTTCCAGATACTCAGGCTATTTCTATCCCTCCGTATCGGATGGCCCCGGCAGAATTGAAGGAATTGAAAGAGCAGTTAAGGGACTTATTAGAGAAGGGCTCTATTCGGCCTAGTACATCACCGTGGGGTGCTCCCGTGTTGTTTGTGAAGAAGAAGGACGGGTCTCTCCGTATGTGTATTGATTACAGGCAGCTGAATAAAGTGACAGTTAAGAACAAGTACCCGTTGCCGAGGATTGATGATTTGTTTGATCAGCTACAAGGTGCCACACACTTCTCAAAAATTGATCTTCGTTCCGGATACCATCAGTTGAAGGTTAGAGAGTGTGATATCCCTGAAAAAGCTTTTCGAACAGGGTACGGGCACTTTGAATTTGTGGTGATGTCATTTGGTCTAAGTAATGCTCCGACCGCATTTATGGATTTAATAAACAGGGTGTTTAAGCCGTTCTGGGACAGCTTTGTGGTGGTATTTATTGATGATATCCTCGTTTACTCCCGAAGTGCACAAGAGCACGAGAATCTTTTAAGGATGGCCCTCCAAACTCTGAGGGAAAAGAAATTGTATGCTAAATTTAGCAAGTGCGAGTTTTGGTTAGGCGAAGTGGCTTTCCTCGGGCATGTGGTATCCGAAGATGGTATCAAGGTAGATCCAAGGAAGACGGAGGCTGTGAAAAATTGGCCTAGACCGTTGACTCCTTCGAATATCCGCAGTTTTCTTGGGTTGGCCGGGTACTATAGAAGGTTTGTAGAAGGTTTCTCCTCTATTGCATCTCCGTTGACCAAGTTGACTCAGAAGCAGGCTAAGTTTGTATGGTCGGATGAATGTGAGAGGAGTTTCCAAACTTTGAAGGATCGGCTTACATCAACTCCTGTTTTGACCTTGCCAAGTGGTTCAGAAGGGTTCGTGGTGTATTGTGATGCCTCGAGGGTCGGATTGGGTTGTGTGCTTATGCAGAATGGTAAGGTGATAACGTACGCATCAAGACAGTTGAAGGTGCATGAACGAAACTATCCCACTCACGACCTTGAATTAGCAGCGGTGGTGTTTGCTTTGAAAATTTGGAGGCACTATTTGTACGGGGTCCATGTTGATGTATTTACCGATCACAAAAGTTTGCACTATGTGTTCACTCAGAGGGATCTTAATCTCAGGCAAAGGAGGTGGTTGGAATTTTTGAAAGATTATGACATGAGTGTGTTGTATCATCCGGGCAAGGCCAATGTCGTAGCCGACGCCCTTAGCAGGTTGTCTATGGGGAGTGTGGCACAAGTTGAAAATGAGAAAAAGGAGTTGGCAAGGGATATTCACCGGTTGGCTAGGTTGGGTGTCAGGTTGACTGATTCTAGCACAGGTGGTATTCGGGTTCAGAACGGGTCAGAACCTTCTGTGGTGTATGAAGTGAAAGCTAAACAAGATCTAGATCCATCGTTGTGTGAGTTGAAGAAGTTGGTTGCTGCAAAAGAGATCGAGGCTTTCTCCCAAGGAGGGAGATGGTGTACTCCGGTACCAAAACCGGCTTTGTGTTCCCGACGTGGATGACCTTAGGAAGGTGATTATGAGTGAGGCTCACAACTCTCGTTACTCTATTCGCCCAGGGTCTACCAAGATGTATGGGACTTGAGAGAGATTTATTGGTGGCATGGTATGAAGAGGGATGTTGCCAAGTTTGTGTCGGAATGTCCGAGTTGTCAGAAGGTAAAAGTTGAGCACCAAAGGCCCGGTGGTTTTGCCCAAGACATTGAAATTCCCACTTGGAAGTGGGAGGATGTGAATATGAACTTTGTGGTTGGATTGCCTCGGACCCGAAGGCAATTCGACTCCATTTGGGTTGTTATGGATCGGATGACAAAATCAGCCCACTTTTTACCGGTCAAAGCTACTTTCAGTGCCGAGGATTATGCGAGATTGTATATCCAAGAGATGGTGAGGTTGCATGGTGTACCTGGGTCCATCATATCGGACCGTGGTACTCAATTCACTTCCCACTTTTGGAAATCTTTTATGAAAGGCCTTGGGACCAAAATTAAGTTGAGTTCCGCTTTCCATCCTCAAACCGATGGCCAAGCGGAGCGGACTATCAAACCTTGGAGGACATGTTGAGAGCATGTGTGTTGGAGTTTAAGGGGAATTGGGATGATCATCTTCCACTCATCGAGTTTGCCTATAATAATAGCTTCCATGCTAGTATTGGCATGGCTCCGTTTGAAGCTTTGTATGGGAGAAGGTGTAGATCCCCGGTGGGGTGGTTTGAAGTGGGGGAAATGGCCTTGGTTGACCTAGATTTGGTGATGGATGCTATGGAGAAGGTAAAGGTGATTAAGGAGAGATGAAAGTGGCCCAAAGTCGCCAAAAGTCCTATGCGGATAGTAGGAGAAGGGACCTCGAATTTCATGTAGGGGATTGGGTTTATGTGAAAGTCTCTCCTATGAAGGGGGTTATGCGTTTTGGCAAAAAGGGCAAGTTGAGCCCCCGGTATGTTGGCCCTTATGAAGTGGTTGAGCGGATTGGGGATGTGGCTTATAAGTTAGAGTTACCTCTGGGTTTGGGTTTCATCCATCCGGTCTTTCATGTATCTATGTTGAGAAAGTTTGTTGGCGATCCTAGCTCCATTGTGCCTTTGGAAGGGATTGAGGTTGAGGAAAATTTGACTTATGAGGAGGTGCCGGTGGCAATTTTGGATAGGCAAGTTAAGCGACTTCGCAGCAAGGATGTGGTTTCGGTAAAGGTATTGTGGAGAAATCAGCTAGTGGAGAGTGCTACTTGGGAGGCGGAGCTGGACATGATGAAGCGATACCCCCATCTTTTCCAATCTACTCAAGCCTAAGGTACTAGGAATCTTTTCCTATCAATTGTGTCATTTTCTTGTCCTCTTGAGTCTCATGGCATGACATGCATATGTGTACATTAAAGAATATTTTTCCTTCTTGGCAAATGAGTTGAATACAATTTTGACATAAACTGGTTTTGAACTATAATTGATTTATGATAAAAAGCTTTTATGTACAACCTTGTAAATTGCATTGAATTGTGCATCATGTCCTGTCTCGGATGAACCTTGTCTTGACTCTAGCTTTCTAAGCCTTGTTCCTGCACATTCGAGGACGAATGTTTCCAAGGGGGAGATGGAGTAAGGACCCGGAAATTTGTTTGACGACCTCAAAGGAATTCCCTTGGCTAAACTCTTCTCAAGTACCAATAAGAGGGTCAACTTTGAGTGATCATATCTCTTAGATCAAATTGAACTGGGTAGCCTATGACATACCAAATTAAAGCTCTTTGAATTAGCTTTCCAACGCACCTGGTTTCACCTAATTCGGAGCTCGGACCAAGGAGTTATGCTCGTTTTCGTTCAGACTGTTCTTGCAGGAAATCCACACGGCCAGCCACACAGACCGTGTGGCATCAAACGCTCCGTGAGGCTGCTTTGGCCCACGAATTTCTTGCCAGAGCTTTGTTCTAAGTGTGTGTACTTCCTTGGTACCTTCATACGGACCATTGCACGGTCCGTGTGACCTTAAACGGTCCGTTTACCGGACCGTTTGGTGACACTTGGTCCGAAAGAAAATTTTTCTGAAAAATTCTAAGTCTGGTGAGATGGTCCATCACACGGGCCGTGTGACACTAGATGGTCCGTTTACTGGACAGTGTGGATCGACTTAGTCAAAAAAAATATTGCCCTCGAAAAATCTAAGTCTAGTGCCACGGACCAGTAGATGGTCCATGTGGAGCCAGACGGTCCGTTTACTGGACCGTGTGACCCAGACGGACCATTTTTCCGGTCCGTTTCATTAATGGCAATTTCGTAATTTTGGTTTAATCCGGTGCAAATATGGTCTTTTCCACCCTTTCTTGAGCTTCCTATATATTCTGCAGTTCACCACTTTTAACCATTTCACACTTCAACACTCTCTCTCTAAAATTCTTTCTCAAGAACTCTCCAACATCTCTCTAAAATTGTTCAAGCTAGGGGCCAAGATTGTGAGTCAATTTCCTCCTCAATTTGTCTACAATCAGGTATGTGGGTTGATTCTTGGTTCCTTTCAACCAAGAAGACTCAAGTTCTTCTTAAACTAGTTACTACACTTGTCTACTTTAAGTGTGAGATTTTTTTTACTACTTGAACTTGATATTTTGAACCATGCATGTACTAGTTAATATTCCGAAATTTGAGTTATGATAAGCTTGAGCTATGGTGAGTTACTAGAGCTATGAAACTATGAAGCTTGCATGTCCCTTTAAAGATGTCATTTTGCATGGGTGATTTCTACTACACTTTTATTTGAATTTTGTTATGGAATCCCTAATCTTTACATTTTATTGCTAATTTTGGATACATTCTACATTACCCATGCCATTCCTACATTTTGCATTACAACATACTCATGGTATTTATACATGGAAATCTTGGAGATATGGGCTAAGTCCAATTTTGGTCCGAAAAGGGAGATTATAATGTGAATTGTGGTAACACATGGGATATGACAATAAGGTGATCACCGGTTTGTTTATGATTATGGCTCCTTGGGCAACATGGGTGCTTGCACCATTTTGGTATATGTGTAGATGAGCTATTCCTTGCATACGCATTATGGTCATGGATTGGGATTTGGTATTTGAGCCTATTTGTATAATTACGTTTTTGAATGGATGTTAGCTCTTTCTTGATAAGCATCTATATATGTATAAGTATTCTAGTGGGATGTGTACTTAGCACCAATGGATTGGGGGCGTTAGGGATATCCCCAAGGTCCCTCTCCCTTTCCTTGAACTATGTGCCAACATAGGAACGATCACCGTTTCCGAAATGGGTGTCCCCGTAAGGAAGGTGGCCGTCCACCGAAATGGGAGTGCCCGTAAGGTGTGATGGTTAGTCGTTATAATGTTTGTGATATGATTCTGTAAACCCTTCCAAAATGGGTGTCCCCGTAAGGAAGGTGGCCATCCACCGAAATGGGTGTCCCCGTAAGGTGTGATGTGGATTACCTTTGGCAAGTAATCCTCTCCCTACCGGTGGGAGGTCCAAATCGGTCCAATTCATGTATATAGCTCGCATGGATTTGGTTGTCAGTTGTAGTCCATCCCCATTAGGTAAATAGGAGCATTATCGCATTGCACGCACCATGCATCTCATGGCATCTCGTATATTAAATTCTTTTGATTATACGATTCTTGTATATTACTTGTCCTTGTCATCTAACATGATTAAGCAGGTTCAGTAATTCACGTGCATTGCATACCCGCATACTTAGTACATTCAAAAGTACTAATGCATACTCTATGCCTGCATGATTTTACCATGCAGGGACCGAGCAGTTTGAGCCTCATCCAGAGGGTGAGTAGTTCCCCTTTTCGCAGCTATTTTGTGGTGAGCCCCGTCTTCCGAGGGCAAACCTTATTTCCTCGTATTCCTTACGTACATTTGTATTTTGCTGAGGGTGAGCCTTGAACCTGTCCTGGCCCCCGTCCCTCCTTAGAGGCATGTATTGGGTTACGTAAAGACTTGAAATTTTGTTATCTATAAATATGCTCCTTTTGGATTTACAAATTTCCCTTTTGATACTTGTCTTTAGTTTTCCGCAAATTTGAGGCTTGTTTGAGGGCTTTCGGGTCCCCATTCGCCGTGTCACATCTAGACCCCGACCCCGGGTCGTGACAATTACACAGCCCGTAGAAGCTCCAGTAGAGTCTGTCGACGCAGTTTTCCTAATTCGTTTATTTTTTGCATTTGAAATACTATATATAGGTTTTATAGGTTATGTGTATTACGGAACGTTTGAAAACTATGTTGTAACGGTAGAGGAACATGAGAGAGTAGTAAAAACACTTGTAAAATTTTATTTCGTCTTTAATTTCAACGTTGTAATTCTTGATGAAGAGTTTGGATTTCTTGCGCTAATTCATGTATGTACTCTATTATGTTATTCAATTTCATGATTCTTGCATCAACGTTGATCGTGAGTAGCTAAATCCACTACTAGGGTTGTGGGAACCATGAAGAACAAACAAGATAAAACTAAATAACCCGTAATTCTTGAAAAGTATTCATGCATGTATTAATTAACAAGATTCAATTGATGTTTCTCATCTAAAAAACCAAATTGGGCCAAGGGGAGGTTGTACTTGAGTAATAGGTACGGGTGAGTAATTTCACTCTGCGGGGATGGACCAAATCACGTAGTGAAATTCGCCTCTCGCCAGGATCAAAGGGTTTAGTGAACTTAACATACCATTCTGCATGACACACACTGGAAAAGAATTTATTATCTGGTATACTATCTTAGGGAATCATGGGGAATACAATTCCCTAGCTAATCTTCATATGATTTAACAATTGTCTTTAGCTTAGGATTACTTTATATAGTTTTTACACCCCCCCCTTTAAGGAGATAAGTGGGTTAATCAACCCGAATTACCTTGAATTCTTCTAAGTCTACCATATTCCCTATGGGATTGACTCTAACTTCGGTAATGTTATATATCTTGACAATGATCACTTTATCCTCAAAAAAGAGGTATAGCTTGGGTGACATCAACATTTTGGCACAGTTACGGGGGAATTCGGCTAGACTGTTTTAATTTGAGTAATTTAGGAATTAATCCTTATTTCAATCATTTTATCTTTTTTGTTATTTTTATTCTATTTAAGGGTATAGGTGTAGTATATGCCCAATATGCAAATTTGAGGCATTCGCCTGACTTCGTTTTACCCAGAGATCCTGAGAAGACTAAGAAGGATGCTCCAAGATAAGCAAACAACAGGGCTAATGCAGCTCTGAATCAAAACCTGAATGAAAATAAGAATGCAAATAATGAAAATCCACCTCTTCTTGAGGACATTGATCCATACCCATAGGACTTCAATGCGAAGCTTACCAATGGAATCAATATAATCTAAATCCTATAGCTATGGATGTGACTAGAGCCATTATTTTCATGGTTTCAAGTTGGTTGCTTTAGATGTTGCAAAATTGTGGGTTGTTCGCGGGGATGCCATCAGAGGATCCTCATAGTCATATACACAATGTTGTGTTTTTCTGTAAAAGTGTAATGGGAACACAGAATGTCTATGGATGTTGTGGGACTTCATGTTTTCCTATTATGTTTATAGCTATCCAAGCTCCCGCAAAGTTTGATCACAAGTTGGCTGAGTTGTAGAAGGCCTTTTTGGAGAGTTACTTCCCGAGATTGAAGAAGCTCAAGTTGAAAGATCAGATCAATAACTTTGATAAACTTCCCAGTGACTCGATCAATAATACATGGGAGCTATTCATGAAGTGCTTGAGATGTGTCCCTGACTAAAAAATTGTTGATGATGCCTTGGTGGAGATCTTCTACCGCGCCCTGGATGCGAATAGTCAAGCACATGCAGATATAATCATGGGGGCATATTTTTAGATATGTCATTTGTAAGGATCACTGAGCACCTGGAAAGATAGCCAAGACGAATCACGCATGGGGGCCAAGGAATAGGTCCTCAGCCAAGAGCGCATTTGATGTCAGTACAAATTCGAAGCAAGCAAAGAAAAATCAGAAAATAATGTAAGTGCTTTCCCAGAAGATTACCAACATAGAGGTATTGATAAAGCAGGTTCACAAACTAGTTGATTTCCGAGACAACCATGGAGTTTACTACGGCAAGAATAGGCGCCATGACAGAGATGTAGATTGGGGTCATAGAGGTGGCTACAAAAATGGTCTTATGTACAACAATAACAACATACCCAGTGGAATCCCAAGTGGGATCGGGAGAGGGTAGAATGTATGCAGACCTTACCACTACGTCATAGAGGTAGAGAGGTTGTTTCCTGGGAATCCTCGTCAGAAAAACCCATAAGTAGAATAATGGAAAAGAGGAAAGGAAGAGAAGGAGAAAGTGAACAGAAAGAGCGATTAATAACGGAAAGCACATGATAGCAAGTAAATATGAGACAATTAACATATATAAGAAAGATAAAGACAACACAGGACAACTCCTACTACCCTACTATACCCCATGGCCAGACATCAACCTACTAACCTATTAGTCTACTACTCTAATTCGCGACCTCTACTCCTTTCTATCTAAGGTCATGTCCTCGGATAGTTCAAGTTTCTAGTCTGATCACCTCCCCCCAATACTTCGTCAGTCTACCCCTACCCCTCCATGTAACTTATAAATCCAGCCTCTCGCACCTCCTAATAGGAACATTGGTACTCCTTCTCTACACATGTCCAAGCCATCACAGTCTCGCTTACCTCATCTTGTCAGCTATAGGGACCACCTTTAACTTCTCCCAAGTGGTCTCATTTCTAATCTTATAACTCTTGGTGTGACCACACATCCATCTAAACATCCTTATCTCTACGACCTACATCTACTAAATTTTTGCATTTTTATTAGCCAAAACTCCACCCCATATAGCAAAGATGGCCTAACCTCCATTCTGTAAAACTTACCTTTGAGTTTAGGTAGTATTTTCTTATCACACAATACTCTAGATGCAAGCCTCCATTTTATCCATGCTCCCCCCATACGATGTGTGACATCATCGTTGATATCGCCATCACTCTGGATGATGGACCCCAGACACTTAAAGCATTCCCTTTTGGGGATAGGGTTAGTGGCAATCCTCATGTCAATATTTGTTTCATCCCTTACAACACGGAATTTGCACTCCAAGTATTCTGTTTTGGTCCTGCTTAGTTTGAATCCTTTGGACTCCAAGGCGTGTCTCCGAACTACCAACCTATCATTAACTTTAGTTCAGATCTCATCAATCAGTACTATGTCATCTGCAAAGAACATACACCATAGAACCTCCTCGTGGATAGATCGCATAAGCTTATCCATCAGCAAAGCAAACAGAAAAGGGCTCAATACAGATCCTTGGTGAAATCTCATCTTAATAGGAAAATATTCTAAGTCTTCTCCTACCATTCTTACCCGAGTTTTGGCTCAATCGTACATTTACTTTATCACACTAATATATCCCATTGGGATGCCTTTCACCTTTTAACACCTCCATAGGACATCCTTGGGGACTTTGTCGTAGGCCTTCTTGAGATCAATGAACACCATATGAAGGTCCTTCTTTCTTTCCCTATATTTCTCAACTAATCTCCAAACAAGGTGAACTGTTTTAATAGTCGACTGCCCTGGCATGAATCCATACTGATTCTTCGAAATTGACACTACTTTTCTCACCTTCGTCTCCACCACTCTCTCCCAGGCTTTATAATGTGACTTAACAACTTGATACCCCTCTAATTATTATCGTTTTGAATATAACTCTTGTTCTTGTACAGTGGTACCATTGTACTCCTCCTCTATTCATCTGGCAATCTTGGTAGTATTCATAATAGCATTGAACAGTCTAGTCAACCACTCTATGCCATCCCTAACCATGTTCTTACAAATATCTATCAAAATCTCATAAGGTCTGATAGCCCACCCTCTCTTCATCCTTCTAATAGCCTTTCACACCTCCTCAACTCTTAACCGCCTGCAATAACCACAATCTCGATAACTTTCGAAGTGTGCCAACTTACCCAACTCAATATCTCTATCTCCTTTTTCGTTTAAGAGTTTATGAAACTAATCTTACCACCATAGTTTAATGGAAATCTCATCCACCAACACCTTAACCTCCTCATCCATGATGCACTTCACTTGGTCTAAGTCGCGAGCTTTCCTTTCTCTCTCCTTAGCAAGCCTATACATTCTCTTGTCCCCACCTTTATCACTTAGCTTCTCATATAGGTGCTCGAACTTGTGATATTGATAGTAGTAGTTCCATGGTTGAGTAGATGTTTGACCAACAAATGAAGGAGGCAGACACACAGCATGAGACCTTGAGGAGGGTCAAGTTTGACATCGCCAGCATAAAGCAGAAGATTAAATCTTATTTTGTTGCTATCAAACAATTGGAGTAACAGTTTGGTCAAGTATCAACTCAACTCAACAAGCGTCACAGAGGCACATCACCAAGCAACACAATACAAAACCTAAAGAAGGACGAGCAGTGTATAATAACCACTACTCATGGTGGTAAAAGTACAAATAATCCTTCCATACCGGTTAATGATGATGACATTTGGACACTTAATGAAGTTTGACTACCCAAGTTGTCTATGTCGTGCCACGACGATAAATCAGACACTACTTAGGAGGCAACCCAAGCTAGATCATCGCTTAGGCACCCAGGAATATTCTTTTTGACTCCTGTGCTTTATTTTGCATTCTCGGTGTGCATTGAGGACAATGCACCTCTTTTTTAGTGGTGTGTAGATAGTTATAGGCCTCAGTGAAGTCTGAGTAATCTTGGCCTATAACTTTCCCAAATTCTGAATCTTATGGATTTTCTTACTTGTGTTTTTTCCCCATAGATATTTAATTTCTGTTGAGTCAGCATGTTTAGGATGTAGGTAGTATTGGTAACATATAGTGCTAATATCTATGGCATATATTGGTTTTTGTGCTTTTGTGTGAAAAAATGATACCCACCAAAATTTTGTTAGTTAGCCTTGATAGAAACCATGCATGTTTGATTGATGATAGTGCTTGTTCTGTTAAATGAGGATATACTTGAGATGAAAAGCATGATTTGAGAGTCCTTGTTGACAGTGTAACCAATGCCATGTGAGTGTGAACTTTCTTTGCTGAATTTATACACTGTGTTTCAATTCAGAACTTGTCATGTTACTCTAACTTAGACTGTGGGTTTGTTGGTTAGGAAAGGATCTTAGATCGTTGTTCATAATAATCCACTTAGCATAAATGACCAAACAAATGTGTGAAATATCCCTTGATCCTAATGTTGAGCTAACATGTACCATTTCATTGTAAAAACCTAAGTTACCTAGCATTATTAGATGTAAAATACTGAAATTAGCCTGAGTTGAGTGTGGCTGATGTAAGAGTAAACACAAAATGAGGGGAAAAACTAGTGATACGAGGAAAGGAGATAAAAATGTGTGATGGGTGCAAGAAAAATGAGTGATGTCTAAGTAATGAGCTGCAAAGAAAAATGATGTGAAAATAAATGGCAAAAAGCTGAAAATGAGAATAAGGCACCCAGAAAAACTAGAAATAGGAGAATGGGGGGATGTGGTTAAAAGAATAGTGTTGGTAGGGAAAACTGTAGAAAAATGCAGTATAAAGGAGGGACTTTTGTCACTATGTGCCCAAAACATCATACCAAAGCCCCCTGAGCGTATGTTACAAGCAAGTAAAGTCCAAAACTGATCCTAGTCCAAGCAGTCAGAGGTTGTAGTCATGAGTATAGGGGAAAGCATATGGTATTGAGCATGGTATTTGAATGTCTTTTGTGATTGTGGGTGATTTTGCATAGTCCCAAGTATTGAACATAAAAATGTCATTATTAGAGAGATATGAGACTTCTTTTTGTGAGGGCACTTGCATTGCATTGTTGACATTGGACTAACACAGTGATTGTTGTATGTTGATAATTACCTTGCTTGTCATAAGTTGCACTGTCACATATGTTGATTTGTATTGGTTTTCTTGATAGCTATCTAATATGTTTTTAAAGTGGTGTGGGTATTTGTGCTTCAGTTTGATGTGATATATGACATTAGATTGAGGTCTATGTGTTATTGTACTGCTTATGTAGATTGAGTCTATCGCTTGAGGACAAGCAATAATTTTAAGTTGAGGGTGTTGATGTGCTATTAAAATATAATACTTTGATAGTTAAAACATGGAATTTTATGTGTTCTCGAAGCGATGTTAGTAGATTTGATGTGTTTTTATGTTTGTTTGCAGGCTTACAGAGTCAGCATAATTTTTGGGCTAGGTGTGCAGAATTTGCTGAAGCTGAGGTTTTACGAGACCTTTTACAGGTCATAGAGATTTCTACAGGCCGTAGATCTAGCATGCAGACGAGTTGTAGACTTGTTTTCATTATAGTTGCTAAAAACTCATCAGGCAAAACCCCTTATGGTCCGTAGTACTTTATACGAGCTGTAGAAGGGTGTTGAAGAAGTCAGCCCCGAATTTGAAAAAGAAATCCACGAAAGCTCAACTACGAGCAGCAAAATATTACAAGGCTCGTTGAAGCTCTCGTAGAGTCTATCGACCCAGTTCTCCTAATCCATTTTTGTTGTGTATTCTAAACACAAAAAATAGGTTTTTAGGTTATTTGTCATAAGGAACATTAGAGAACACCGTGGTAACAATAGAGGAATGTGAGAGAGTAATAAAAACACTTGTAAAACTTTATTTGGTCATTAGTTTTAACCTTGTGATTCTTGGTAAAGAGTTCGGATTTCTTGTAATTAATGCTTTTGTGTAAGCGATCAATTATGTTATTCAAATTCATGATTCTTGCATCTACACTGATCATGAGTAGCTAAATCCACAACAAGGATTGTGGGAACCATGAACAACTAACAAGGTAAAATATGATAATTTATAATTCTTGAAAAGTGTGCATGCATATATTAATTAATTCTCTTTAGTTCGAATGCTTTTTAATGGTGGACATTACTAGAAGTCACCTAATGGTACTGAATGGATCAAGATAGTAATGAATAGGAAAAGAGATTATTTATTAGGGTTCGATTAATGTTTCTCATCTAATCAACCAAACTGGGCAATGGGAGATTGTACAGGAACAATAGGTATTTAGTAATGTCACATTGCGGGGATTGATTAAATCACATTGTGAAATTAACCGCTCGCCTAGATCAAACGATTTAGTGAACTTAACTTACTGTTCTACATGCCACACACTGGAAAAGAATTTGATTATCTGGTAATACCAAGTTAGGGAATTATATGGAACACAATACCCTAGTTACTTTTGATACAGATTTAACAGTTGTCTTAGCTTAAGATTACTTTACATAGTTATTAAAAAACCCCTTTTTGGGGAGATAAGTTGGTTAATCAAACAGAATTACCTTGAATTCTTCTAAGTCTACCATACTCTCGGTGGGATTGATTCTAACCTCGGTTAAGTTATATATCTTAACAATGACCGATTTGGTCTCAAAAAGGAGGTATATCTTGGGCGACCTCAAATATTGCACTCTATGAACTGAAAATGTATTTTATTTCTAATCGGAATGCCCTTGCTTAGTTTTCTTGATTTGTGTGTCATTGGGTGTAGTTTTGGAAATGCAGGATTTTGGTTGAGCGACTTTAACTTGACTAATGATAGATTGGGTGACGTCATTCTTAAGGGTAAGTCATTGTTTAACAAAAATCTTACTATTGATATGATTGATAGCTTGAGATTAGGATCATGTTGTGAAATTCCTTTTATTTTGTAATGTAGACTTGGAAAATGTATGAGGAGTTTAGGAATTTTAGGCTACTGATCAGAGTCGGCAATAGTCAATTTGACTACCGAAATTGACTCAGTAATACACCTAAAAGTCACACACGTGGCCTACCATGCCTTGAATCTTTTTTTTCTTACATTAGGAAATGGACTATTAGACTATCAAATTTATTTAGTGGATTGCCGATCAAGCTCATGTGTCACCGAATGTGACAACTCTCTTGAACTCTGTTTGTTGTTGAATGCAGTGATGGTCATTTTGCTCACCGACTAAGTTGCGATATTCCTAACTTGTTTGGTGGGAAAAATGACCCTAATCGGCAAAATATTTTCTGAGATCCTTTTATTGTCGTTGTCTCTTACCCTTTGGCTAGCCTTGATTGACAAGTCAGAGGCAGTTGAAGCCGATAAAAGGTGTGATGTGATTTGGGAAGAAAATGGGAATCCTTACCCTAGGTATGTAGACCCTTTTGAGGTCCTTAAGAGAGTGGGAGAGGTGGCCCATAACCTCACATGGCCACCAAGAAATAAAATATCCATGGACAACTGAAGGAAAAACATATATCCTCACCTACATAAGGAGGTTAAGGGAAATATTTTCAAGAACAAGAATGGGGTCATGGAGGATCCTCGCAAAGCCAAGGAAGATAAGGCTAGAGGGAAGACCTTGTCTAGCCAATTTGAATGCAGGGCAAAGACAAAGTAGTCAAGGAAAGAAAGTTCGCTAGGACACATGGAGCCATCCCTAAAGTAGTACTAGAAGATTGGGGGTAACCCGGCATAATTGAGCTCTCTTCAGCCCAACTTTTGTACAACACAGAGTGTATCAGGGAAATTTTTAAACTCACTCCATAATTTTATATTTATTGTTGATTGTTCCCCTACATTGAGGGCAATGTCTCTTTTAAAGAGGGGATGAGCATTTGTGTTGCCCATTGATTTGGGACAATTAGTTATTGATGTATGAAGCGTAATTAAATCAGTCCCCCACTTTGTTTTTGTAAATATTATGTCATTTTTTGTTGTAATAGATTAGTATTTCTTTTTCTATTTTAATTTTCTTCTTTTTGAGTTGAATGGATGAATAATTGTGAATGATGTCTTTATTTTGTAGCAAACCCCATGCAGATGTGAAAAGTCATTCAAATGCAAATATTGTGTCCTCAGTCCTTAGCAATCTTAGTATTGATAGCTCATATCTTTTATTCGGATGGTGCCATGGAGGAGGAGTATGTACTAACTCACTGATTAGTCCTTTTGTTGAAAAAACAATCTATGAATGGATTTTGTGCATCTTGAGTCGACTATGTGAGTATTGAGCTTTGATATGCAGTGATCGTAGGTTGTGAGTTTGTTGCCACTATTTCAATGCGAATCAATTTTGCCATTGTCAGTTAGGAATTTTGTTGAAAGGCTTGTTTTGCAAAATCTAGAACTTTACCAGTTTGTTTTCAGGAGTGATTTAGTTGATTTCGGATTAGGAAAGGACCTTAGGCCTTCTTTGGTTCCATTAAAGTCCATCTTGACCATATAAGCCTCCAATAACATTGAATTGATTCCTTAGTAAAACACTTTTGAGCCTTGATCCTTTCTTTGGTAGCCATGTAGTGTGGACCTTTATTTGTGAAAGACATTTCCTTCTTGTTCATTACCGGTCCCTCCTTAAGCTTAAGCGAGCAATGTGATGGCCAAAGGCCAAAGTTTGAGGTGTTGGTAGAAGAAGGGGGTGTTTCCCATGTTAAAAATGAGGAAAGAAAAATAAAAAGAAAGAAGGGAGAGGAGTCCTTGAAGTTATAAGAAGAAGAAAAAGATTTAAAAAGTAAAAAAGAAAAGATGAGTTGAAAAGAAGACCCTCCAAAATCTTAAAGGATTGTGCAAAAAAGGGGAGACATCTAGGATGAAACATCAAAAGCAAAAAGGTGTCAATAGGAGAAGAAAAAGAATGAGGAAAAAAGAGATTCATGAGCATGAAAAGTATGTGTAGAGTTCAAGGAGGGATGAGCCACTACTATCCTTATGCAATCCTACCCAACCTTAATGCTACATTATAGCGTGAATAAATTCCGTTAAGATCCTAGTCCGAATGAAAACAAAGGACCTCTGATTGAGAATAAAGACAATTCTATGATTGAATCTTACATGCCATTTCTCAATTGGGAGAGTGAGTGTTGAAGAGATCCTTGGAAACTTTGTTCTAATCTTGTCTGTATAGGATCTTCTTTAGTGTGAGGGCAATGGGTGATTCTTTCAAGCAGTGATCAGTAGCTACATGAACAATTGCGAGTGTAGCCGTGCCTTGAGTACTTCTTAGTCACTCCTAACGCTTCAAAATCACGTAAGTGAATTGGAGAAATTTCGCGAATGGATGACAAATGTTGAATTGTATGTGTTGCTCCCTTTGCGCCTGTTTGCAAGCTTTGAATTGGATAATTGACATTTGATTTGCTTGAGGGAAAGTAATGTCTTGTGTTGGGGGTGTTGATGAGTCTATATCTTGGATCCTTTTTGGCTTAGAATGCAAAGAAATATTGTCCTCGGTGTGCTACTATAATCTAAGTACTAAATAATATACATGTGCTACGACAGGAACAAATCTTTGAAATGGTAAAAAAGCATCAAAAGGCAGACAAAATTAGATTCGCCAACATATTCGATGGAATTCTCAAGATTCAATGAGACTACCTAACATTGCAGCAACCAAGCCCCCAAGTCCATTCTTAAAGGACAATAAGAATAGAAATTGTCAACAAATACCACCCCCCTTCCGCCCCCTCCCCCCCCCCCCCCCCCCCGAGACACTAACTTCAATTTTTCTACTCGCTTCATTTATGGTGTTTTTATAATTATGGTTTATTCTGAGGGTCTTTTGTGACTCTCTATGCTACCTAAAGACATTCAAATGACCTATAGTATATTCCTCTCATTCATATTTACTCTTACACTTAGAATTCTCTCAAGTCACTCTTAAGAACTCTCTCAAAGGACTCTTGTGAAAACTATGTTCGGGAATCAAGGGAAGACTCTTTCTTCTTCAAATTTCTTCTTGAATCTTCTTCATTAACTAAGGTTTGTGAGATTAATTCTTGGTCACTTTCAACCAAGAAGACCCAAACTCTTTTAACTTGAATTTCGGGAAACTTCAATTACTTTAAACATGGATTTTAAGAATTATTGTTTATTAAATTTCAATTAAAGTGGTGACTATGCTTTATTAATAATTTTAAGTTGCGTTAAGCCCTAATATTTTGAATTACATTATTATTATGAATATTGTAATATGCATTGTCCCTTAAAGTTTGATCTAAGTATGGAAAATCAATATTATGATTTGAATGTGGATTTTACTTATGGGATTACTTGAATTTCATATTATATTGATGATTTTAGATTGAATCTATATTATTTATTGCTATTGAGAAATCATTTAGAGCATATACATTCATGAGCATTGGATTTTATGAAAATTATGGAATGACTTAAGCCCAGTAATGTTTATATACATAATTTTGATAAAAGTATAGTTATGATAAGAATGTGATCAAATAAATGTCTATGATATGTCACTTTGAGCTTTTTGGGTGCTTGCACCATATTGTTATATGAATGAGCTATTCCTAAACATAAGAATCATGATTATGAACTATGATTTAGCTTTTGAGCCCAAGTATGAATGATTATGAAATCTATTTGGCCTTTGACCCTAAATGTACAATGAAATGATTTGAAAGGACTATTTCTTTTTTTGAAAGAACGTATATGTATAAGATTTCTTGTGGGATGTTTGACCTAGCACCGAATGGATGAGGGCGTAAGGGCTATCCCGAATGACCCTCTCCCCTTCCTTGAAGTATGTACCAGCATAGGTATATGGTAGTCATAATCGAAAAGACTGGGTCATCAAGAATGGTTACACATTTTTATATGATATGATATGATATGTTTTGATATGGAAATCCTTCTGAAAAGATGTGATAATAAGGATGGTGTCCACCACACCAAAAAGATGTGATTGTAAGTTGTGATGTAGATTGCACTTGGCAAGTAATCTTCTTCTACAGATGGGAGGTCTATACCGGACGAATTCATGTAATAGCTCACATGAGTTTGATATGACGATCATGGTCACATTCCCACTATATATGACGAATTCATGTAATAGCTCACATGAGTTTGATATGATGATCATGGTCACATTCCCACTATATATGAGCACTATTGTATTTCATCCATCATTGGTCTCATGGCATATTGTATACCATATCTCTTTCTATATGATGTGCCCTTGTCATCTAACATTGAATGCAGGTTGATAAGTCATATGCATTGCCTGCCCGCACACTTAGTACATTCAAACCTACTAACACATACTTTTGCCTACATGATCTAACTATGTAGGGGCTGAGAACTACCTTTATCCACCGTATATCGATTTGCTTGGTTATTGAGATTATTTGTTATGGTGAGTATGGTGCTTTTCTTTATGTTATTTACTTAAGGGAGAGCGTGGTATATGTCTTGGCCCCCTTCCTATCTTATGAATCAAGGCATTGTTGGACATCTTCTCCGAGTCTTTATTTATAGACAAAAATTTGCAACGTGTTACTATTCATGAACAGTACTGGGGGGCTCATGAACAGTAACCGACACTTACTACTATTTGTCACTATTCATGAACAGTATCACTATTCATAAACAGTAACCGACACTTACTACTATTTGTCACTATTCATGAACAGTATCACTATTCATAAACAGTAACCGACACTTACTTTTACAACTTTTTTTCTTTCTAAAAATACTAACCTATTTATACAACAAAAGGTGTAAAGTAAGAAAATAATTTACAAAACAAGTCCCTACTTATTTACATTCTGATAACTTTTCCTTCTTTTGTCTTTTGCGGCTGCTACGTCTTTTCTTCTTTCACTTTTCTGCTATATGTCATTTTTTGGTTAATTTTGTTCGTCCACTTGTCTTCTTATTCTAATCTGACATCTGGTATGTCATTGTTTACTCCACTGCATCTGCTGCATATGTGTTCCGTATATTTTTTCCCAATTATTTTGCAATATTGGTCTAAGCTGTCTTCTGAAATAAATCATTTTCTGATAGCATTGGTTATTGGGTCTTGTTCCGGTTTAAGTAGTGATAATGCCCAATTTTTTACTTCTAACTTGTCCATGGGCCTATACTCTTTTGCTGTTGAATAAATTAATAAGTGATTCCTCGAATAATACTTCCATATGTAATTTGTTTCGTCATATACGTTGGCTAGTTCTGCTAATATTGTGCTGAGTCCAATAATTCTCTTGTTGGCATAAAAGTCTGGTAATTTCTGTTTTGGAATAATTGGTTGCTCCGTAATTTCTTCTGGAATAATATAATCTTTTGTCATTCCTATTTTTATAACTGTAACAACTGGTTTAATTTCGTCAAATAGTATCTCCGCTGGTGCTGAATAAAATCTTATGTAAAATAATTGTCCTTTAGTAACTCTTTTGTAATTCATAAATGCTTGGTATAATTCTGGTATTTGGCTAATTTCGTCTCCCGTAACTGTGTATGTTGTTGAAATAAATCCATAAGCATAGCAAGTTGCTACTAAGTTTGGTTTGGTTCCTGGTAAAGCAATTAATTTATTAT
This sequence comes from Solanum rostratum, assembly GCA_029948455.1. Lineage (NCBI taxonomy): Eukaryota > Viridiplantae > Streptophyta > Magnoliopsida > Solanales > Solanaceae > Solanum > Solanum rostratum. The sequence continues at coordinate 34,360,202 of CM057050.1, read as the reverse complement.
AATTTTGTAGTTTATTAGTGATATATCCTTGGTGATTTTTTAGTTTTTCGGGATTTTCAATAGGTTTGGTATTTAAGAGGTTTTGGATTTTTTCTATATTATTGATGTAGGTACGGGTTATATGGTTGTATGTTTTCTTTTATTGTCTTAGTGATGTGGCATATGTATGTATTTGAGGTGGTATGAATAATTCATTTTTTGGTATGTGAGATGGGGCATAAGGTTTTTCAAATACTTTATTCAAATTGTAATTTTTCTTTTTCATAATCGGTGTAAATTCTTCTGATGTACCTGCAATAATATTTGAACTGTTAGTAGCTTGTGTTTTTAGGTATTTCCCAACGTCACCTTCTAGATCTGGTTTTTTAGAGTGCTCCGACTGCACTACTAGCTCTGGTTTTTTACCGTGGTCCGCCTCCACATATTTTGTTTTCATAATTGATACTCTATTGTTGAGCATCTTAATTTGTTCCAGTAGTTCTTTCATAAGTATTGTGTTTGTAATTTCTTCCTCAAAGTCCGTTTGCACGGCTTTGTCTTGATAAGTAGTCTGCAATCACCTTCTTGTCAGTTTTAATCACTTCAGTAATAAATGAGAAATTTAAAATATTTAATACTAATCTTCTTATTTCTTTTGTAGTAACTGAGTCTTGTACCTTCCGTGTTAGCCACCATTTAACTTGTGTGTTATCTGTTCTAATAATAAATTTATTATATACAATATATGGTTCAAATGCTAATAAACATTTATATAAAGCAAATAGTTCTTTTCTATTTATTTCCCATCTTAATTGTGGTTCTGTATATGTTCCTGAACAATATCTACAATGATGTTCTATTTTTTCATTTTCATACCTGTATTTTAAAACTCCTCCATAGCTATGTTCACTTGAATCTGTTTCTACTATGTATGTAAAAATTTTATTTTCATCTGGAAAGTATAACTTTGGTAGATTTTTACACATATTTTTAATTTTCTTAATATGGGTTTTATCTATGTTATCGAAGTAGTATTCTATGTCTTTCTTTAATTTTTTCTGTAATGGTCTTAAGCTTTCTGGTAATTTTGGTACATATTCTCGTACTTGGTTGACTAGTCCTAAAAAGGATTGTAATTTTTTCTTAGTGTCCAATAATTCGTTAGAATTAATTATTTTTTGTACTATATGTGTTTGCATCTTTATTCCATTCTTATCTATCTGTATTCCTAAAAATTCTATTTGATTTTTTAGTATTTCAGCCTTCTTTTTACTTAGACTTATTCCTGATATTTCTATTATATGTATGAATTTTTCTAATAGCATTATATGCTCTTCTTTTGTCTTTGAATATAATAAAATGTCGTCTATATATACTATGCAATTTTCTAACTGATTAAAGTAGGTATCCATAAAATGTTGATATCTACCTGGTGCGTTTTTATATCCAAATGGTAATACATTCCATTCATAAAATCCTTGTGGTACGGTAAATGCTGTTAATTGTTTTGATTGTTCTTCTAGCTATAGATGGTAAAATCCTGACTTGCAGTCAAATTTACTAAAATAATTGTATCCTTGTATCTGTCTTACTTTTAATATTTTGCTTGGTATTGGGTATTTATATGTTTTAGTTTTTGAATTTAAATTTCTATAATCTATAACCATTCTGCTTTTTCCTCTTTTTTGTTCATTATGTTTATTTACTATAAATGCTGGACTATTATGTTTACTATTACTTTCTTGTATCTAATTGTTTTCTAATAATTCTTTTATATGCATTTGAAATTCTTTTTGGTCTTCAAAATTATATCTCAGTGGTTTCTGTGTTATTATGCTATTTTCATCTATTAATTCGATTTTTATTTTTGTTTTATGTTTTTCCCATCCCTGTAACGGATTTTCATTATATAATGAATTTAACTTATTTTGTAATGCTTGTATCTTATCTATTGTGAATATTATAATTTCTATTTTTGTAATCATTTGGCGTTATATTTTCTAATTTCTAGGTAATTTTTTCACTTCCTTTTATCCATGGTGTATTTTTTCTCACTTTGTTACTAACTCTTTTTGCTCCTACTTTCTTATTACATGGGGTAGTAAACCATCAATGTGTTTTTGTTATGGTATGTGGGTATAATTTTTCCAAAAAGGGCATTCCTAATAGTATATCCTTATTAGTAAATTCATAACTATACATTTCTTCTATTGTTAATATTTTATCCCATATTTGTATTTTTATGTTTTTAGCCTTATGTGTTATCATACTTCCTTCATTATTAAAGCCGGTAACTATTAATGATGTTTTTAATTTTTTCCATTTACTGTCTGGTAAACAGTTATATTTACACATATTTGCCTCTGCTCCTGTATCTATCATAGGTGTATAATATCTATTATAATATCCTTCTACTATAATTTTTGTTAGTATATGGATTTTTGGCATTATTTTATATTAAAGTTCTTTTAATAATTATCTTCCTATTATCATAATGTATTATGAGTTGTTTTTCATCTAAATTATAAGGTTTTACTGTTTCTAGTCATCTTATTCCTAAAGTAATGTTATCTTTTCCTTGATATATTTTGAATTTTATTTTTATTGTTACTCCTCCAATAATTAATTCTTGTTCTGTACTATGTTCTATGTTTGTCAGTATTCTAGGTAATTCTGCATTTATATTTTCATTTTTATTGATTTCTTCTTCTTTTACTAATTCTCTTGTAATGTAGTTTTCAATTTGTCCTGTGTCTATTGTTATTAAATACTTTCTTTGATCTAGTATTCCTGTTATATAATATTGGTAAGGTTGTATTTCGTTTATTTTATGTTCTAATAATTTTGGTTGTAATTCATAGTCTATTCTCCTTGACGTACTACTTCTTGATGATGCTGGTGAATCCTGATTTGTTCTTTTTGATGTACTTAGTCTCTCTTTTACTATTTCTAAATCTTCTTCAATATATATTTCTTTGTAACTATAATCATTATTATCAATGATAGTAACTATCTTGTCAAAAGGGTTTTCTATCTTAATTTTTTTAATCTTATTTCTAGCCATTATTTTATGTTTCGTCATTAGTACATATAAGTTTTTACATCTAGCTGTAAATACTCTACTGCCTGGTGTTAATTCTATTCCTGACATTTTTCAGTATAATACTAATGATTTATCTATATTTCTGTCATCTATAGCTACTGAGTTATTTGCACTTATTATAAATTTAAATTTTTGGTATATTAGATTTCCTCTAACTGCACTCAATATACTTTTCTCTATAGGATGAATTATTCTATCATTTGCTAAATATATTTCTATTGGTGTATCTATTCCTTCTCTAAAACATGCTTTTATTAGTATTTCTGTTCCTCCTAGGTGTACGTATTTTATTGGATTCTTAGCCTTTATTTCTTGAATTTCTTTATTTATTATCTTTTTATTTATTATGGGTATTTTAGCTTTTCCTTGGGTAGATTTGCAGTCTATTATGTGTTCTTTTTGGCTTACTACATAGTATTCTTCTTGTTTTATCTTAAAGAAATTTCTTAATTTGGGTACTTCTAGTATGTTATCTATGCTTAAGTCTAATTCTTTTCCTTTTATTTGTTCAAACATATTGTTGTCAAATATTATTTTTTGTTCTATACATTCACTGTCTTGGTATTCTTCCTTACTTACTATTTTTATATCTTTTTCAGTCATTATCTGTTTCGTATTCTTCTATCTCACTTTCACTTTCTGTTAATTCATATTCTATTAATTCATATATGCTATCGTCATCGTTTAATTTGTAGTCTATGTATTCTATTTGTTTGTATTTTTCATTTTCTATCATTACTTCTGATATTTGTTTTTTAGTTAGATTTCTAGGTATTTTACAATCTCTAGCTAAATGTCCTATTTTGCCACAGTTGTAGCATTTACATTCTGTTATATTTTTCTTAGTCCTATGAGGTCTTTTTTGTTTGTAATTTTTTATATAGTATCTTTTTCTTGGTTTCTTATATTTGTACTTTGTTCTAAATGGTCTGTCTTTATATTTTTTGATTCTTTTCTTGTACTTATATTTGTTTGTACATCCAAATTGTGGTGCTGTTTTTGTGGTACAACATGCTAAGTTTTTTATTAAAATTTTTTCCATTTTCATATTTTCCTTATGTTTTTCACATAATTCTGTAAACCATTTTTGTAAGAATTTTATTCTAGCTCCTAGTGTATCTATTAATCCAGATTCTTGCCATTCTTTAGTTATTTTCGAACTAAATGGTTCTGGTAATTTTGTATAATATAATTTTCTTATTTCTTTGCTTTCTTCATTCGTATATAATCCTTTATAGTAATATTCTTTAAATGCACATGTATATTCATCTATATAACTCATTTTACATATACTCAATTTATTTATTAGGTTCCTATTTAATGCCTTATCTTTTTGTCGTTCATCAATTTCAGTCGTCATGCTACTAAATTCGTTTCTTATTGCCATTTCATATTTGTTTAATATATCTATAGATGTTACTGCCGCTTCATTATTGGGTTTCTTATTATTTCTTAGTGTTTCTAAACTTTCTGCTGATAAGTTTTGTAACCATATTTTTGTTGTTCCTATAAGTGTTCTTTCAATATATCCAGGGGAATCTGCTATTGATATTTTATTATCTATTAGTTGTTTTGAAATTTATCCTATCCATAATTGGATTGTTTTATTTGTATTAGCTACACAATCTAGATCTAAGAAGTTATATTGTTCTATATTTTGTCTAGGTGTCCAGTTCCTATTCAATCTTTTATCCCATGACGTTTTACTTTTATTTTTCCTTTCGTAAGCATAATAAATTGGGCTAGTATCTAATCTTTTTGGGCTTTTAGTTCCTGACGTACTAGGTTTTTCATCTACATCTTCCACATTAATTTCTATATTATTTTCTTTTTCTATTAGGTTAGTATATGTCTCTGAAGTTTCTGAATATTGATCTAGATCTGTTTCTGAATTTTCATTATTTTGTTCATTTATTTCATCTATTCCTATTCTAGGTTGGTCTTCTAGTGTACTTGTTTCTTCTAGTAATGTTTTAAATTTTTCTATTTCTTCTGTGAGTTTTAATTCTTCACGTTGTTTCTTTTGTTCTTCTCTAGGTTTTAATTTTTCTTCATACAATTGTTTATGTTTTTCCAATTCTTTTTCTAATTCTTGAATTCTCGTATTTTTTTTCTTCTTTAATTTGTTGTACTTCTATTTGAGCTTGTTTTTTAATTTTTTCTATTTCTTTTTTCCTATTTATCTCTTCATTTTCTTTATTAATTCTTACCATTGCTGTTAAGCTATCTTCTAGTTTTGCCGATTTTTTTTCTAACATTAAATATAATTGATCTCCTATTTTTTTAAATCTTCTTCCTAAACTTGAGTGTATAATTTTTATTTCTTGTCCTTTTTGACTCATATATTTTTCTTCTTCTAGGGCGTATTCTTCTTTATTCATGGTAATCCGTGTTGTAATTTATACTCTAGGCTTTGTAGTTGTCTTTCTAAATGAAATATTTGTTTTCTTTGTGCTTTAATTGATATTATACATACTCCTACAACTATGTTATAGTTTAATCTTTCTTTTCTAAATTTGATTTCGTTTATTACTTCATTTATTTTATCAAGTAGATGTTGTCTGTATACCTCATGATTATTGATATTGTCTTTCATGTTTTCTTTTTTAGATATTTTATATAATTATATTTTGTTTTTGAAATTAGATCTATTAAGTATTCAAGTCTAATATTATTTGTTTTATTTGCGCTTAATTGCTTATATTCGGAATATAGTATTTTTAGGTGTTTTTTCAATTTTCTGATCTTTTTGTGAATATGTTCTTTCTTTGGTTTATGTAATTTTTTGTTATCCATTATTTGTTATTGAGGTCTTGTGTAAACATTTTATTATAATATTCATTTTTTAATTGGCTCTAACCTTTGTATTTCTTTTATATTTTCTAGTGCATATTCTAAATGTTCTAGATTTCTTTCTCTCACGTAATTACTTATATTAGTTTCTAACAAAATTACTAATAGTCTTATATTTTCCATAGTTTTTAACCAACATTCCATATATTCATAGTTTATCATTATTTAGTCAGAATATATATCTAGTTCATATAGATCTATAATATCTGCTATAGTCATTTCTGTCCAGTCTTGTTCTATTAAGTCCATTATTGAGTTTAATTCCATTATTTCTTTTATGATTAGTATGTCATAAATTTTTCTTCTAATATCGAAATCAAGGGTTCTGAGTATATATAAGATAAGTATTTTATAGTCATGATTTCCATCTAGTAGGTACGAATTCATTTTTGAATATTTTCTAAACATAATATTCCCTCTAATCTCTTTAGGCATTATTAGAAATTATCCGGTTATTATAACGTTATTTTGAATAATCTTTTTTGGTCACTACTATGCGTTTTCAGCTTCGATCGGTTACCCTAATAGCGCCTCAACTTCGTGTACTCCCCTAAAATGGCTCCCCTGGCCTCACCGGTTTCCACCTTAGGATGGCATAGTCTGGGCTTACTTACTCTCAGCTTACTGGCCTCGTACATAGCAAACTTACTCAAGATTTATTCATTATAACGGTATAATAAAATGATTATATCACATAATACTCAAGAGATTATAAGGAATATAAAAGTTTAGCTATTCATATTCATGAAATTGTATACCTCATTCTGTAGATCTGCACCATTGCTAATTTTCTCCATTGCTTAATATATTCTGGGGTAGTTTATTTTATTTTATGTGCTTTCTCTGATACCAAAGGGGGGGATTGCTGAATAAAGAGAAGAGAGAGATGTGCTAATTTCGGATTGAGGAGAATGTCCTCTCCGAGTCTTTATTTATAGACAAAAATTTACAACGTGTTACTATTCATGAACAGTACCGGGCTATGTGTTTTTGGACTTGAAAAATTGCAAGTCACCACCTACGAGGCCATCCATAAAAGAGCCACTTGTGTTGGAGTTGAAGGCTCTTCCGATTTACTTGAGCTATGTGTTTTTGGGAACTAACAATACTTTGCCTGTGATTGTTGCGGATGATATTAATGACGATCATGTGGATATATTGATTTCGATCCTAAAAGGATTTAAAAGAGCTATTGTATGGTTATATGCAAATATCATTGGCATTCCACCTGGCATTTGTACTCACAAGATTCAGCTTGTCAAGGATTATAAGCCTAGCATTGAGCACCAAATACATCACAATCCACAAATGCAGGAGGTTGTATGCGAAGGGATAATTAAGTGATTGGACCCAGGTGTGATATATTTGATTGTTAACAATTAATAAATGAGTCTGGTCCAGTGTGTTCTAAAGAAGGGAGGTATCATTGTGGTTCCTAATGCTAGCAATGACTTGATTCCCATGAGACCAGTCACAGGTTAGAGGGTTTTCATGGACTATCGCAAGCTCAATGCATCGACAGACAAGGATTACTTCCCTATGTTGTTGATGGATCAGATGCTAGATTATGCGTTGAGCAAAGGCTGGTACTACTTTTTTGATGGCTATTGTGGCTACGGTCAGATTTCCATTATTCCAGTAGACCACGTGAAGATGACTTCTACATGTCCTTATGGAACCTTCGCGTTCAAGAAGATATCATTTAGATTATGTAATGCACCTTCTACAATCTAGAGATGCATGATGTCTATCTTCTCAGACATGGTGAAGGATACAATTAAAGTGCTTATAGATGACTTCAGTGCCATTGGAGATTCATTTAAAGATCTCTTGAGCCATCTACATGAGATGCTCAAGAGATGTGAAGAGCGCTACCTTGTGTTGAATTTAGAGAAGTGTAATTTCATGGTAAAGAAATGTACTATGTTGGGCACAAAATCTCCATTAAAGGTATAGCGGTTGATAGAGCTAGGGTTAAGATCATTGAGAAGCTTCTTCCACCTATCTTTGTAAAAGATGTGAGAAGTGTCTTAGGACATGCAAGGTTCTATAGATGATTCATAAAGGATTTCTCTAAGATTTCACATTTATTGTGCAAGCTACTTAAGAAATATGCTAAGTTCGTGTTTGACGATGCATGTCTAAAGGCATTTGGAGGGTTGAAGCAGAGGTTGATATTGACTCTTATCATAGTTGCTCCAAATTAGATTCAACCCTTTGAGATTAAGTGTGATGCAAGCAGAGTCGCACTAGGTGCGGTGTTGGGATAGCGCAGAGAGAAGATATTTCATCTTGTTCACTATGCCAGCAAAGCTCTCAATGCAGCAAAAAAAATACATTGTCACTGAGCAGGAGTTACTCAAAGTTGTCTTTATGTTCAAGTAGTGTAGATCATATCTCTTAGGAACCAAAGTTGTTGTGCCTTTGATCATTCGATATTACAGCACTTGACAATGAAGAAGGATGTTAAACCAAGGTTGATTTATGGGTACTTCTTCTCCAAAAGTTTGATTTTGAGGTAATTGATAGGAAGACGATAGAGAATTAGATTGCAAAGCACATATCCAGACACGAGGATAAGGCTATGGAATAGTTTTACAATAGGGTGGAGATTGATGACTTGTCCCTTGATAATAGAATATTGGTAGCATCACACGATTTGATACCGTGATTCATGGATTATGCAAACTACTTAGTCAGTGATGTTATGCAATCAGAGTTGACTTCTCACCAGTGCCATAAGTTTATGTCTAATGTGAAGAAGTTTCATTGGGATGAACTGCATTTATTTCGTGTCTTTGCAAATGGGATTATTCGTCGTTGTATTCTTAAGTTAGAGATGATGACCATTTTCGAGGCTTATCATTCATCATTGGTTAGTGGGCATCATGGTGGAATTCAGAAAGCACATAAGATGTTGCAATATGGCTACTACTGGCCAACCATCCACCAAGATGCCCATGATTATTTTAATGCTTGTTACAAGTGCAAGAGAGAAGGTGGAATTTCCCGAAAGAATGAGCTCCTACTTAACCCTATTATGGTGATATAGTTGTTTGATGTTTGGGATATAGACTTTGTGGAACCGTTTGTCACCTTATATGGGAAAGGGTATATTCTTGTTGATGTGGACTACATATCAAAATGGGTGGAAGGAGTTGTGCTTTCTAACAATGAAAGTAAAAGTGTCACGGCATTCTGCAAAAGAAACAGCTTCTCATAATTTTCCACTCCTCGAGCGACCATCAGCGATTGAGGCTCCTACTTTTGTAATAGACTGCTCAAGGCTCGTCTAGATAAGTATGGGGTGTAGCATTATGTGGAAATTCCTTACCATCAATAGATGAGTGGGAAGGTTAAGGTGTCTATTAGTGATATTAAGTAAATTATATCCAAGAAAGTGAATGCATACCAGACTGATTGGTCGCAAAGCTTAGATGATGCGCTATGGGCATACCGTACTGCATTCAAGACGCCCATAGGTTTGTCTACTTACCAATATATATTTGGTACAACTTGCCACTTACCAATAGATCTTGAGCACAAGGTGATATAGGTACTTAAGAAGGTAAATATAGATTGGTATTATGCGGCTAATTCAAGGCTGAGCAAACTTAACGAACATGATGAGTTTTTCTTGAGGGCATATGAGATGTAATGACCCATTAGGCTATTTTGAGAATTTTTTCTCTTATTTTCCTAAAATATGCTTCTCGTGAATTTTAGTGTATAGTTTTGACTATCTGATAACTAAGACTTTTCAATTTATGGGTAAGTTTGAATAATTAATATAAGTGGTGGGTTAAATGTTAATTTAGTTAACCTCTTATACCACCTATCTCATATAATATCCTATATCACTTTAGACCCTATCCATGTTGGCAAATGAAGAGTAATAACTTCTCGAGAATGGCATGACCTTGGAGACACCCAAATTAGCACCCTATTCTACATAAGGTAAATTCAACCATTTTGTAGTATACATGAGTAGGGTAAGCCATTAGAATTGTATCAAGTGGGTTATGCTATAGTTGGGACATTTTTTAATCAATGGAAAGTTACATTTTTTGAGGTCTTCCTTTTTATTAGATCGTGGTGCTACAGATTCTATTAAGTGTTTGATGGATCATGATTTGACTAAGACAAGTGAATTTCTCAACCTTTGTTAAGTATATAGAATCTCATGCTTCCTTGTGTGAGGTGTTGGGAATGATTTTGAAATACGGATTTAGTGTTGATGTTGTACCAAAACCAGGTTGTTGTGAATTGTGCATTGTATTAAAATTAGTCATTTCCTCATTATTGTGTAAACATGCCTATTTGCATTGACTTTTGTGACAAGTGTTATGTGAAGTTAAAAAGAATAAGATTTAAAGAGGTTGTACCATTTTGAGGAACGTGTCGCACATTATGACAGATACTATATTTCTTGGGACGTGTGGTATGCCATGACATATACTACATTTTGAGGGTCGTGTCTCACGTCGCGATGGATACTATGGATCCAGGGTCATGTCCCATGCCCCGATGGATGCATAGACTAAAAGTCCCCCTTGGGTCTCAAACTGAGAGACAGTGAGTGTGTATCACTATGCTAGACATAAATCATTATACCTAACATTATTCTATTGCATTGTATTACAAATCTCTATCATTTATGAACTTGTGAGTTCCTGTTGTTAAACTTGTGATGGACGCACTTGATCCCTTGTGTGGTTGATCTATAATTGTTTGTGTGATATTATTGAGCTATATGATATGTAAATTATGAACTGTTAGGTTGAGCTAGTTTTATGCATATTGTAGTTGTGGAGGCTTTGTTGGAGTGTTCGGAGTGCTCGTATTCTCTATTACTTGATTTTGTGTTTAGTAATTCACTTATTGTATACCATGTGTTTGTTACTCACCCCTTGCTACTACATTTTTATAGGTTACCAGCCTGAACCTTCGTGATACCCTCATTCTTCCTTGTCCAAGGCTTCCTGTGGAGATTGTGTGAGGTAGTTGTTTACCATCCCAGCAAACTACTCACTCCTATTTATGATTTCGTTCTATTTTAGAGACAATATCATTTGAGACTTGTATTTTTCATTCAAATCTATTATAACACATTAGAGGCTTGTGCACGTGACACCTAGGTTTTGGGGATTTTTTTTAATTAAGTTGACTTAAATCTGCAGTTAAACTTTTATTTTATTATCCTTCCGTATTTTTATCATTATAACTAGATTTTTGGTTAACTTGCCTTGGTGGGATAAGACGACTGTCATCATGTCCATTTTGGGTCTTGGCCGATGGTATCAGAGCCCTAGGCTCATAGGTGTCATGTGCATACAAGCTGAGTCAAAGTAGTCTCAAGGATCGGTACAGAGACATTTGTACTTATCTTTGAGAGGCTATGCAGACTGTTAGAAAATTTCTTTTTATGTGTTCTCCCTTATCATGTGTAGTTATCGGCATTATTACTGAGTTGTGCCCGTGTTCTTTTGATAGATGGCTAGGACTAGTGCTATTGTTGCTTGTGGTAGAGGTGAGGCAGCTTCTGAGATAGTTGTTGAGTCCACAGTTAGAGGTAGAGGTAGAGGTAGAGCTCGAGCTAAAGGTCGTGCTTATGGAGCAGCTATAGCGAGGGGCCGTGCTAGAGAGGTCTCTTCAAAGCCTATGATTGACCTTAGAGGGAATCAAATTCTTTTACAGCATAAAGCCTCACCTTTGTTGCAGAATACTTTATTGAGGGTGCTGAATGTACTTTAGAGTTCTTCTCTGAGTGGTAATACAACAGGCATGTCAGGCGGTTCTCAGACCGGAGGAGGAGCTCAGACTCAAGATCAACATCGTGCTCCTACATCTCATGGTCCAGAGAAGCAGTCACCATTGGATCCTAGTGTTGAGATTTATCCTACACCAGCCGTTAACATTCGGGATACGCCATTGGCTACATTGACTGAGGATGAGCATCACTACTATGTGAGGTTTAGGAAGATGAACCCACCTTAATTTCAAGGTGGGAGGACATAGGATGCTCAGGAGTTTCTGACTACTTGAAGAAAGTTGTTGGATACTGTTGGATTAGCTGAGTCATACGGGGTTTCATATGTTACTCTTCAGCTTTGTGGGCCAGCCAGAGAATAGTAAAGGACATATTAAGGATCTTTGCCAGTGGGATCTCCCACGGTGTCTTGGGAGATGTTCTCTGGTGCTTTCTATGATCTATTTGTCCCTTGGAGCATGAGAAAGGAGAGTTGTTTGAGGTTTGAGAGTCTGAGGAAGGACGAACTATCAGTCACTGAGTATGAGAACAATTTCTGTCACTTATCTGGACATGTTTCAGCCATAATTCCAAATGAGACAGAGAAAGTTAGTAGGGTTATGAGAGGACTGGCCTATTCTATATGGCAGGCAATGTTTGGAGTATCTAGAGATTGAGCCTTGTTCCAGTCTATTATGAGTGCGGCTAAAGAGACAGAGGTGATGGAGTGAGAAGAGTTTGGGGACCCCATGGTAGCCCGTGAATCTGGCCAGTTTTTTAGTACCTCATCTGGGGGTAGAGGTCCTATAGAGGGAGTGGCTCATCCCAGTGTCTAGGATCAATTCGTGCATCATTACCGGCATCTGAGGGTTGTCAGACATATCATGGATTTTATTGTATGGGTCATGACTTTTATGGTTCGTAGCAAAAGCCTACAGGGAGAGACTGTTATAATAGCTCTTTCGGATCAGCACATCAGTCCCAGAGTCAGAGATTATGTTATGATTGTAGAGATCCCGATCACATGATACAACAGTGTCCCTCACATAGGGGACAAGGAGGGCCCCATCTCAGTTCTTTAGTTTGGACTAGACCACCAGCACCACCACCATACAGGGGGCGAGGCAGAGCTCAAATAGATAGAGGTGGTCGCAATTCTGGTAGATGGGCGAGTGGTGCCACAGTTCCGCAGAGTGGAAGTAGAGGCATTGCTCATATAGGTGGTGGTATTGGATCACAATGTTATACATTTCCAGGGAGGCACAAGGTAGAGGCTTCTGATGCAATCATCACAGGCATTATCATGGTTTGTCATTGATCTGCGTCTATATTGTTTGATCCTGGATCTACCTACTCCTATGTGTCCTCCTACTTTTCATGAGGATTTAACTTGCTATGTTATCCTATGTTTGTATCCATTCAATTTTCTACACCAGTAGGTGAGCCTTTAGTGGTGGATCCAGTGTACCGATCTTGTCTTGTTTCTCGAGTTGTGTATAATACCTAGGTAAATATTATTATTCTGGAGATGGTATATTTTGATGTTTTCTTAGGGATGGATTGGCTTTCTCCATATCATTCCATTCTTGTTTGCTATGCAAAATCTGTGACCTTAGCTATCCCCAGTGTACCAAAGATTGAGTGGAAGGTTGATATTGGTTCTTACCCTAGCAAAATTATCTCCTATATACATGCTCAGAAATTCATTGATAGGGGCTGAAAAGATGGCTACCCCTATTATACTAGTGAACCTGGTTCAGTAGTAATACCAGACAGTAAAAGTAATGAAGTAAAGCAAACAACAAACTTATAGTGGAAAAACTCCTTGTTCAAGAGAGAAACAACCCACTACCTACACTAGTAGGATTTCAACTACTCTCATTACTTCAAACTCGAGCAATTTCAACTTACAAACTGACTCTTCACAACTCACAACGAATGAGAGTCAAACCCACTCTCAAAAAATAACTCAAGCAATGAAAAACAACTTTTTACAATATTTGTTCAAAAACAAAGATTCTAAGACGATTACTTAACAACTTGAAAAATCAAGAAAACCTAACTCTATATTTTGCTTGAGTGCTCTCTTTTGGTGCCCTTCTCTTGCTTGAATGCTCTCACTTTTCATATTGCAAAAGCTATGACTTTTAGGGTTAAAGATTTTTTATATAGTCAACCCTAGAGTGATTCTATGTAAGACTCCTATTCTAAGTAGGGCACATGATTCTTTTCCATATAGGAGTCCTATTCTAGTGTTGTTTCCTTTCCGAGTTCATTTCTGATTCTATTTCCTTAAGTAGCATTTCCAACTGGGATTTCGCTTCACGACCGCTAGTACGACATGCTAAACCTGGTTTTGTTTATCATCATCAAAACTACGTAAGTGTAGTAGCCAGATCCTAGCATATTCCCCTTTTTTTATTGATGGCAAACCCTGCATACAATTCCTGCATATAAAATTCCCCCTTTTGACATATCAAAAAGAAGGAAAGTAAGCTTGCACAAAGAATCAACAGCCAAAGGTAATGTATGGTTACCCTAGGTAGACCAGGCACAACACATAAAACCTACGGATATTAGCCATCCATACATAATGGGAAGCACAATAAAGGTAAACTATGCATATCAATTATCAACAAAGTAGGGTGGCATCAAGCCCACCAATATCCAAAGCAAGCAAAAATATGCACACAAAAGTAGAGAATACTCTAGAGCCACAAAAGAGAAATAACAAAAATAGAGCCAACACAAGAGAAAAAGACTATGGGTTAGGGGTAAAGGAGGAGGGAACAAGGCCTATCATTCCTAGGAGCAGGTCCACCCTAGCATTGTTGTTGGTAGATAAGCTGATCCTTGAGTCGTCCAACGTCAGCCTGGAACTCCCCTAATTGATCCTTTAAGCCCCCAACCTACACCTGAAGACAAACTTGTTCAGCTCCTGAAGGTCCAGCACTATCTGCAACATGGGACCCACAACCTTTGGTGGGGTCGCAACAATAGGAGAAACAGGTGAACAATCACAGTCCTGTGTCGTCACCAGATCTATCGTGTCCTTCTTTGTCAATAGACGACCAACACCCAAAAGAACCATGAACTTCCTGAAAACAAGGACAACAGATCACCATAAGCAAGATGATGAGGGCCTGGTGCAGGGTCGATGTTCAGGCTATGTGCCTCGAGATCAATGGCATAGGCCAAACCTATGTCCCTGAAAGCTACCTCATGGCGATGCTCTCCTCGCAGCAGTATTCCCTTGTGACCCAGCTCGAACAACAGTTTAAGAAATAGAGGCATTTCCCCTTTAGGACTTTGCATAGATTGTTAGTTATGCGCTCCTAGGTGAATTTCGACGTGAGCACACAGTCCTCGTCCTTGTTCCAAACATATTCTACACAATCAATAGATGGACTGCAAGATCTCTCTTATGCGAACCTTATCAAAAACCAACTCCACAACATGAACCCTCGAAGGGGCCACATTATCTTCCAACACTGAGATATTAACATAGAACTCCACTATGTCCTTCTCCTGCACCATCAGGACCATATCCAGAAACAGGTGCAGCTATTTTTGCATAGCCAGCTTAATGCACAATTTTTCAATAAGGGGAAACTTATGAACCTCAGGATGAATAGCATGACCCCTCAAAATTACCTTCGACATAAAATATGTTTCCTTTCTAATGGCCAGGAATCATTCCACATATTTATTTTTTTGGAGGAAACAGGAGTAGAAATGGGTATAACTGGTGCAGGGGACCCCTCAAGAGACAAGGAAATATAAACAGGAGAAGAGGGGACAATAGGATCCTTTCCACAACGGATATGTTTCTGACTCGGTCCTGTCGCAACATTAGTGGTGGCCCACTTCTTGCTGCAAGTCAGAGGTCCACTAGCACAAATCAAAGAGGGGCCAAAGGAAGGAAACCTAGCCTTAGAGAAATGAACAAATCCATGATGAACATACGCAAGAGTGACGTCATCTTGAGAGTCACACTCTCCTTCAACCGGCGCCTGAGACGTGGGAGCAGGGAGAGTGGCTAGAGGGACCAGAGACACAGGCCTAAGGTTGGAGGTGTATTACCCAATGAAAAAGGAAAAAAAGAGGAATCATCGACCAGTCTCTCATATTTGAAAATGGAGAGGGTGACCGACATCAGGTAGGGTTTTTACATACCAAGGGGTGAACGTGGAAGAGAGTATGGTAGGTCTAGGGAGGGAGAGGGGGAAAAGGCAAGTTGTGTGGTGGTGGAAGGCACCAACAGAGATGGAGGTGGGTTGGTTGTGGGTTAAATGGGCTTGATCATTGCAGTTGGAGAAGTTGGAGGCGACTAATAGTAAGCTAACGAGGAAAAGGAGGAAAGTGCCCCATGAGACACATCTTGGGGTAGCGATGGGGCGGTTAAATTGGAATCAGTATCAGAATAGGAGACAAGGAACGCCATTTTCTTGTGAAGGTGAAATGTTCTTTCTCAAATGTCGGAGGATTCCTTGATGAAGAAGTTGTGAACGAACGATTAAGGGGAAGGTTTTCCAACATGACCTTGGGAATGTTAAACAACGGCATCGAATGATTGACACGACGTTTCTGACTCTTCTATTTGTCATTTGAAATTACATGATAGGTGATCATTGTTGTGTAGGTCAGCAGGTTTGCCCACCAAAAGAAGGTCAAAAGTGGTCCTAGGAGAGAAATAAGTTCTCGTGACAAGATCTACAAACAGCTTCTATATTATACATGGATATATCAACAAACAACAATCATAAAATGGGAGAAGTGTAGTTGTTCCATTGATGATTAAGTCTACAAGCTATGGCTTTAGTATTGTTATCCCTATTTTGGACACTATGCGTAATATCATTAGTTCCCTGTGAGGGAGTCTAGGTGCTATCAGTGGATTTCTGTGCCTGCATACAAAGACTATGAATTCTTATTACAAACCCTACTTGAGTTCCAATAAAGATAGTTAAGAGGTAGGATCAAGTTCTCCCTATTAGGCCTAGATGAAGGCGATTTAGTTCAAAGTGGTCCCTTGCTAGGGCGTTGGTGAAGATGTCAGCCACATGGTCCTCTGTTTTGCAAAATACCATCTCAGTAAATACCTTTTCAACGTTGTATCTTAGGAAGTGATGTCTAACATCAGTATGCTTGGTACGCTTGTGATGGACCGAGTTCTTGGCTATGTTCACGGTGCTGGTGTAATCACACCTGATGGGAAAGCGATCGACCTTTACTCTAAAATTAAAAAGATGCTATTTGATCAAAAGAAGTTGAGAACAACATGAGGCCATAGCAACATACTCTGTTTTATCCATGGACAAAGCAACGGAGTTTTGCTTCTTTATGGCCCATAAGACCAAGCAGGGTCCAAAAAAGTGTGTCATCTCTGATGTGCTCTTCAGATAAACCAAGTATCCTGCATAGTCACCATCAACAAACAAAACCAAGTCGAATGAGTGGTCGGGGGGTACTAGAGGACCAAGTTCATTGTTTCTTTAAGATGTCATAGGATCCGTTTCACCACCTTGAGATGAGATTCCTTGGGTTGTGATTGAAATCGGGCACTTATTCCAACACTAAACACTCTATCGGGGCTGCTAGTGGTGAGGTACAGTAAAGACCTAACCGTTCCTCTATACTTGGTTTCATCCACACTTACACCTTCTTCATCACTGTCCAGCTTGTAGTAGTCGTCATGGGGGTGTCGCTGGTTTTGGCATCAATCATCCCAAACTTCGCAAGTAGTTCCTTAATGTACTTCTGCTGATGAATGGAGGTGCTTGCCTATATCTGATGAATTTGTAGACCTATAAATAAGTTTAG
Organism: Solanum rostratum; assembly: GCA_029948455.1. Lineage (NCBI taxonomy): Eukaryota > Viridiplantae > Streptophyta > Magnoliopsida > Solanales > Solanaceae > Solanum > Solanum rostratum. The sequence continues at coordinate 34,342,695 of CM057050.1, read as the reverse complement.
TTCTCTCATCATGCTAATCTCAAACTCACATCCCATGAGTTTTGCAAATTTTGCTCCTAAGGCCTCATCAGTTCCTCTGAAAATGTTATCATCGACATAGACCTAAACTTTGAGGACATGAATACCATTCTTCTTGAGGAATAGTGTATTGTAAATCTTTCCCCTGGAGTATCTATGATTTAGTAGTAAGCTAGATATTTTATCATACTAGGCTCTAGGCATCTGCTTTAGTCCATATATTGCTTTATCTAGCTTATGTACATAACCCTAATGTTCATGATATTCAAAACTTAGGGGTTGCTTGATGTAAACTTCTTTTTGCAGGTAATCATAAATGAATGCACTCTTAACGTCCATTTGGTACATCATGAATTCTATGTATGTAGCAAACGCTATGAACTTTCCAATAACATCGATGTGAGCCACAGGAGGGAAGGTCTCATCTAGTCAATTCTTTCCTCTTGATTGTACCCCTGAACCACAAGTCTGGCTTTGTTCCTAGTGATAGTTCCTTGGTCATCTAACTTGTTCCTGAATACCCATTTAGTATCAATTATGGAGCGATATTCAGGAGGAGGGACCAGGTGCCACACCTTACTCCACTCAAACGGTAGGAGCTCTTCTTGCATAGCGAATATCCACTCATCATCCAGCAGGGCTTTCTTGACATTTTGGGTTTCCATCGGAGATACATATGCAGATAATGTGCACATCTGCTTGATCTTTGACTTGGTAGATATCCTTGAGTCTACAGGGATCAACCGATTTTCTAAGGAGTGAGAGCTCTTGTGCTTCGAGTTATGCCCATGATCCTCAGGTGCTAGATTAGTGTGAGTGGAAGCTAGGTAACCCGCTTCATCAGATGGTGATGTCCCTGACATTCCTGCTCCATCAGAAGAGGTTGGCCCAGGTGACTCCCCTCCATCCTTATAAGCAAGGATGGAAGACGAAGGTGGAGGTGGAGGAGTTGGAGGATCAAGTCCATTGGAATTTCCCACTTTGTCATCATCCGAGTCTCAATTTGACGCTCCCAGTTCATGTACCTATTCATGCAAAACTTTCTCGACCATAAACTAGCCTCATCAACTATAACATGTGCATTTTCTTCAAAACACCTTGTTCTTTTATTGTAAATTTTGTAAGTTTTACTGTGTGAAGAGTATCCTAAGAAAGTTCCCTCATCACTTTTAGCATCAAACTTCCCTAGTAAATCTTTCCTACTATTGTGTACTTAGCATACCCAACCAAAGGAGTGGAGGTGAGCTAGATTTAGTTTTCTACATTTTAGTAATTCATTGGGTGTTTTGTTTAAAATGGGTCTAATCATGCATCTATCAATGAGCTAACAGGCAGTATTCACAGCCTCAGCCCAATACCTCTATAGAAGAATGCTAGCTATCAGTATAGTTCTAGCAATGTCTTGTAGTGATCTATTCTTTCTTTCATGTACCCCTTTTTGTTAGGGTGTTCTAGGGGCTGAGAAGTTGTGTCACACCATTTTCAACACAGAAAATTAAGAACATAGAGTTCTAAAATTCTGTAGCATGATCAGTTCTCAAGCTCATCAGATGGTACTTCAACTTCTTTTGCACCATTTTAGCAAACATAGTGAACACATCAAACGAATCATCCTTGGATTCGAGAAAAAACGTCCATGTGATCCTGGAGTAGTCATCTACAAGTATGAGGACATTCTTGTTTCCTCCATGGCTTTGCACTCGCATTAGGCCACAAAGGTATATGTGGACCAGTTCCAAGGGTCTGTGAGTGCTCACTAGATCTATAGGTTAAAAGATACTTCTGACATGTTTATCTTTAACACATGCTCCACAAACTTTATCTTCACTAACCATGTCCTCGGATAGGCCCATAAGTAACTCCTTGGATATTAGTTTGTTGATTGTAGAGAAGTTAGCATGTCCCAGTCTTTTATGCCATAGGGTAGATTCATTGCTCGTGGCACTAAGACATTTCAACAGAGGCTTTTCAGGCTTACTAATATCAACCTTGTACAAATTCTTGTCTCTTTTCCACCTGAGTATGACCATCCTGGAGGAGGAGTCAGTCACTCTGCACTCAGAGGCAGTAAAAAGCACATTGAGTCCTTTATCGCACATTTGAGAGACGCTTAGCAGGTTATGCTTTAGTCCTTCCACATAGTACAGATTATCAATGCATTGAGATTCTGATTGTCGCACTTTTCCAATTCCCTTTATCTCCCCTTGATTTTCATTTCCAAAGCCTACACTTCCGCCTTAATAATCATTCAGTAGAAAGAGGTTGTATTTGTGTCCTGTCATATATCTGTAGCATGTGCTGTCTAAGTACCACTGCTTCCGTTTTCCTTCTACTTGTTCCTACATAGATTAACAACGGTTAGATTTTGGTTTCCCAGATCCACTTGGGTCTTTTTTATATTGTATAAAGGATGGATAAGATCCTTTTTGCGAACTAGGTAGTTCCTTCTTAACCTTCCCTGTCCTCTTAGTTCTAGGTGGATTTCTTTTTCCCTTTCTAGTACTTATAGTTCTAAGTGGATCCCGTTTTCCCTTTATAGTCCTTCACCCTCCTTTTTGTAGGTCCTACTTAAGTAGGAAAAACTATTGTTTAAGGCCTTTGTATTTTTATTACACCTACCTCTCAAGTGACCTATCTTTCCACACAAGGTGTAGAGGAATCCATGGTCAACTTCACACTCTTTGGGTTCTTTATTTTGAACCCAATTCCATACTTTGTGGTAGACTGACGTTGCTCATATCATCGAGCATTACAAAGGACCTGGTCCAGTTCATGTTATGCTCTAACTTAGCTTTGGTCTTGTCAAGTTCTTTAAGAACAGCTTTGTTTTTATTAAATAGGTTAATTAGCTCATTCTCTAACTCATTTGCCTTCTCCTCCAATGCCAATTGAGCTTGACTCATCATGTTTTTCTCTTTTCTGGAGGACATGAAGATGTCGATCTCCATCTAGAGTTTTTATTGACATTTTTAAGGTCTACATTCTCTATTCTTAACTGTGTGTAGTCTTCCAAGAGATGTTCCTTGGAATCACAAACGGGGAAGTAGGCATCAATTAGAACCTGTGACAAGGACTCGAGCATTTTCTTAGAGTATACGCGAAAGTTAACTTTGGCCTATTCGAAGCTTACCTAGGTGTCCAGTAGAGCGATGTCTTTGTCATGGGAACCTGCTCACACCATTTGTGGCATATTTTTTTCAATACATTTGTCAAGTTCAACATTGATAACTATTGCCACTTCAACCTTGTCGCTTTCATCATCAGATTCATCTATAGCCACAAGAGAAAGGAAGTCATACTTCTCAGGTTCCTCATTGTCCATGAGGGATTGGTTTTCAGGAGCTTCTCCATCAGATTCTTCTCTAGGGTTGTTGGACAAGGCAGCAAGAGCTCTTTGCACTGATAGATCGGCAACATGGTTCATCATCCCTCTATCCTTGCGAACATATGGTTCAGGTCTTGGATCCTTCTCTTTCTAGCAGTTCCCTTTCGCAGCACCTATTGGAACCTCGTGGTGATTAAGGCAATATTCTCTTCCTAAAAATCCTCTTTCTCAGTTGCCTTGAGAACCAGGTTCTTGTCTTTCCTTTTGTTATTCATCTCCTTTTCTTGGTTCTTCTTTAGTTCATACGTTACTAGTGTTCCCACTAGCTGATCCATGGTTATAGTGTCTAGATCATTTGATTCAATGATGGTTTCAAACTTATTTTCCTAAGATTAGGCAAAACACTAAGAAGTTTCTGGATAGCCTTTCCAGTAGGAATAATTTCCCCCAATGAGTAGATTTCATTTTCTATGGCAGTGAATCTGGTTTCCATGTTCTATGTAGATACGCTGTCATACATTCTGAAGAGTTCATTATGTCAGTTGAGATTATCAATCTTAACCTTTTTGACATGGGTAGTTCCTTTGTTAGCAACTTGCAGCGTGTCCTAAATTTCCTGAGAATCTCGACATGAAGAGACTTTGTTGTATTCATCTGGGCCAATACCACAAATCAACATCATTGTTTCCTTGGCATTGTCCTAGATAGCCAACTTTTTTGTTGTATTTTATTCACTCTGTTACTTAGGCACTCGGGTGTTGGGAGTGCGTTCATCCTTTATGGGGATTGTTGGTCCATTCAGAATGAGGTTCTAGAGATCAGAGATTTCTCTTTCTATATAATCCATTATCTAATTTTTTCACTATCCGTAGTAGTTTCCATTGAATAGTAGAGGTCTGGTCTAAGAGGATCCTTCTTGAGATGAGGGTAACGCTACCATTAGACTTTTTGAGGTGATTAGCCTTTATTTGAAAAGACCTGCTCTAATACCAATGGAGAAGATGGCTACCCCTATTCAAATAGTGAACCTGGTTCAGTAGTAGTACCAGATAGTAAAGGTAATGCAATAAAGCAGACATCAAACTTATAATGGAAAAACTCTTTGCTCAAAGGAGAAACAACCATTACCCACACTAGTAGGATTTCAACAACTCTTATTACTTAAAACTTAAGCAATGTCAACTTACAAACTCACTCTTCACAACTCACAACAAATGAGAGTCAAACCCACTCTCAAACAACAACTCACACAAAGAAAAAAAATCTCTTAAAATATTTGTACCTAAATAAAGATTCTAAGAAGATTGCTAAACAACTTGAACAATTAAGAAAACCTAAATCTAAATCTTGCTTGAGTGCTCTCCTTTGGTGCTCCTGCTCTTGCTTGAATGCTCTCACTTTTTAGATTTCAAAAGTTGTGACTTATAGGGTTAAAGACTGTTTATATAGTCAACCCTAGAGTCATTACATGTAGGACTCCTATTCTAATTAAGGTATGCGATTCTTTTCTTTATAGGAGTCATATTCTAGTGCCACTACCTTTTCGAGTTCGTTTCTAATTTTGTTTCCTTAAGTAGTATTCCTTCTCTAATGAGGATTCTGCTTCACGGTTGCTGGTACAGCACCCTGAACATGGTTCTATTTGTCATCATCAAAATTACATAAGTATACTACCAGATCCTAATGGGGGGTATTTGTCTTACTTGGCTTTCATTCAAGATACTAGTATTGAACTCCCTTCTATGGAGTCTATTCCTGTGGTTCAAGAGTTTGCCAATGTGTTCCTTATTAACCTACCAGGTGTTCCTCTCGAAAGGGATATTGACTTTCCTATTGATCTGGTGTCGGGCACTAAGTCCATCTCATCCCTCCATATTGAATGGCTCCAGTTGAGCTGAAAGAATTAAACAAGGAACTTCAAGATTTATTGAGAAAAGGATTTATCCATCCTAGTGTGTCACCTTATGGTTCCCTAGTCTTGTTTGCAGAAAAGTAAGATGGGTCTATGAGGATGTGTATTGATTCAAGGTAATTGAACTAGGTGACTATCAAGAATAAGTACCCTCTTCCCCGTTTGATGACTTATTTGATTAGCTTCAGGGAGTGGCTTTATTCTCTAAGATTGACTTGAGTTCTGGTTATTATCAGCTAAGAATTAGAGCATCGGATATTCTTACGAAAGCCTTTTCAACCTGTTACGGGCACTATGACTTTCTGGTGATGTCCTTTGGGTTGACTTACGCCCTTGTAGTGTTCATGGAGTTTATGAACAAGGTGTTTCGTTCCTACTTGGATTCATTTGTGATAGTATTTCATTATGACATCTCGGTATATTCCAAGATTGAGGTAGACCATGTTGAGGGAGGAAACGTTATATGCAAAATTCTCTAAGTGTGAGTTTTATCTTGCTTCGGTGGTATTCTTAGGGCACGTGATGTACAAGGAGGGGATTAGAGTAGGTCTAACTAAGGTTGAGGCAGTAAGAGTTTAACAAGGCCAACTTCAGCTACCAAGATTCGTAGTTTTGTACCATTAGCTTGGTATTTTCGATGGTTTATTCAAGGTTTTTCATCCATTATAGCCTCATTGACCATATTAACTCAGAAAAATTAGTCTTTGATTGGTCTGATGAGTGTGAGGCGTGCTTCAAAAACCTCAAGACTTTGTTGACTTCAGCTCTCATTATGAAAATACATGAGGTAGGTGTGGACTTTACGTCGTATTGTGATGCTTCAGGAGCTGGTTTAGGTGGTGTGTTAATGCAAAAGGGGAAAGTGTTGCCTATGCTTCTAGATAGTTGAAAGCCCATGGGATGAACTAACATATCCATGACTTAGAATTAGTGAAATTTGTTCTTGCACTTAAGTTATGGCATCATACTTGTATGTTGTACATTGTGAGGTCTTCACTAATCATAGGAGTCTTAAGTATATATTCAGTCGATAAGATCTAAATTTGAGGCAACGTAGGTGGATTTAGTTTCTAAAGGACTATGACTTGACCATCTTATATCATCCCAGGAAGGCTAATGTGGTAGTCGATGCCTTGAGTGAAATACTTCTACCATGGGGAGCCTAGCAACTATTCAAGTTGAGGAGCGACCTTTTGCCACGGATGTTCAGCATCTATTAATTGGCCTAGTCAGGTTACAACATTCTGATAAGGGTGGTGTACTTGCTTTCATTGAGGCTTATTCTTCCTTGATGGATCAGATTCGAGAGCTCCAGTTTGAGGATGAGAAGTTATGTCTAATCATAGACAAAGTGACCAGAGGAAATTCTAAGAAAGCAGTGCTTGAGCCTGATGGCGTTTTGAGGATTGGAGTTGAATTTGTGTACCTATGTTGGGTGACTTGATTAGATTGATTCTTGAGGAGGCACACTATACTCGCTATTTCATTCATCCAAGAGCAGTGAAGATGTATCATGATTTGAGTCATCACTATTGGTGGTGTGGTACGAAGAAGGAGATTTCAATGTTTGCAGCTAAGTGTTTAACTTGTTAGCAGTTTAAGTATGAGCATCAACATCCTTCATGTGAGTTTCAGAGGATGCCCATTCCTACATGGAAATGAGAGTGTATCACCATGGATTTTATGGTGGGTTTTCCCACTACTATAGGTGGTTATGACTCTATTTGGGTAGTTATGGATCGATTCATTATGTCTTTATATTTCATTCCTGTCAAGGTTAAGTAAACAACGGAGAAGTTGGCTAAGCTCTACATCAGCTAGATAGTTCAACTACATGGTGGGCCTATTTCTATCATTTCTAATCAGGGCTGACTCTTTACTTCACATTTTTGGAAGGCCTTGCAACATGGTCTAGGTACTCAACTGGATATGGGTTAAGCCTTTTACCCTTAGGCACACGGACAGTCCAAGCAAATGATTTCGGTGTTGGAGGATATGCTTCGAGTGTGTGGTTGATTTTGGTGCCCGTTGGGGCCAATGCTTACCCTTAGCAAAGTTATCCTATAATAATACTAATCACTCCAATATTTAGATGGCTCCATTTGAGGATTTGTATGGTAGACAGTGTAGATCTCTAATTGGTTGCTTTGATTATGCTGAGATGGACTTATTAGATGTGGGCTTTCTTTAGGATGTTATGGAGCATGTCTGTATGATTCAGGGTACGTTGTTGACCGCTCAGAGTCGACAAAAGAGTTAAGCAGATAGGAGGGATCAAGCCCTAGAGTTTATGGAAGGTGATCATTCTTGGCTTAGAGTGTCAACCATGAAGAGTGTTATGAGGATTGATAAGAAGGGAATCTTGGCCCTCGATTCATTGGCTGATTTGAGATTTTTGAACAAGTTGGACAGGTGGCGTATAGACTAGTCTTGCCACCTAGCTTATCATCCATGCATCATGTGTTTCATGTCTCTATGCTCCAAAAGTATGTGCCGGATGAGTCTTATATACTTTCATTTGTTTCGGTGATGTTGGGTTAATATTTTCCATTTGAGGAGGAGCCTATAGCTATTTTGGATAGACAAGTCCGAAAGTTTAGATACAAAGAGATAGCTTGCGTGAAGGTGCAATGGAAGAATTTTCCAATTAGGGAGGTATCTTGGGAGATGGAGTCTTACATGCGTGCTAAATATCCTCGTCATTTTTAAGCTTCAGGTACTTCCTTCTACCTTATGTTCGAGGACAAACATGATTCTTAGTGGTGGATAATGTAATGACCCGTTAGGCTATTTTGAAAATTCGTCCTCCTGTTTTCTTAAAATATCCTTCTCGTGAATTATAATGGGTAATTTGAACTATTTGATAATTAAGATTGTTTAATTTATGGGTAAGTTTGAATAATTAATATAAGTGGTGGGTTAAATGTTAATTTAATAAACATCTTATACCACCTATCTCATATAATACCCTATATCACTTTAGACCCTATTCTTGTTTGCAAAAGAAGAGTAATAACTTCTTGAGAACGGCACGACTTCGGAGAAATCCAAATTACCGACCTATTCTGCATAAGGTAAATTCATGCATTTTGTAGTATATATGAGTAGGGTTTGTCGCGCCCCATTTTTCCTCGCGGAAAACGGGAACCTGGACGACGTCGTGGCAACGACTCTTTGGGATTTGAAGTTAAGGAGGAGTCGCCACCTAATGATTTTGAGGTGCATTAGGACACCTATTCTAAGATCTAAATCTAATCTAAGGGTCAAGATCACCAGAGATCGGGTAAGGGTTCTAGTTACCTCGAAGGGAAGGTGTTAGGCACCCTTCGAGGTCCGCAAAGGCGGGTCCCGACCGTATCTCGCATTTATGTGGGGGTTAACAGATAAGGTCTCTACTGTCAATTAATCTAATAAAATACCCAAGTGGTAAAAATATGGCAAGATAATTAAATAGATAAAAATAAATGAAACAATTAATTAATCTACCCCAAATCATTATAAAGCGAAAAATTAAAGAAAATATTTTATTCTACCCTAAAAAGAAATAATTACACACATCTCCTATATTACTACAGTTAAAAATATATATCATTTAAAACTTGAAAATTTATTAATCATCAGATCTATATTTCAAACAAATAATATTTATTAAGTAAGATATGAGATTTCTAGCATATATTACAATGAGTAAGATACAAATACTCAAGTAACAATAATTTATTAATTCAACCATGCAAAGCATATTTTCAAGTTGTCTAATAAATAAAAAAAATATTAGCGACAAAAGAAGAGGAGACTAACCTGATTGCTCTCCATAGAATACATAAAATATTTGAATAATATGAACAAAAAAAAAGCTAATCCAAAAATAAAATAAATAAGATAAAATAAGGACAAGAAGAATAGAAGAACTAACCTGATCTTTTCCAAATCAAATACTTAAAGTATATCGTGCGACATAGGAATTTAAATAACTCGAAAACACACGAAGTAAAAATTGAGAGAGAGACTGGGATCAGCATACTACTAGGCTAAAAATGAGCCCAATGCGATGTTATTCCCTCTATTCTATTTTTAACAAATCGGCTCTTTTAGATGTCTTAAAACAAGATTAAACAAAATAAAGAAAATTATCAAGAGTGTCGAATAGATTGATTCGATATTCTAAAAGTCATGTAAAACTTAAAATATTTATTTTTGAAGTTTTAAATTTAATGAAAGTATATCGATTTAGCGAAACAGTAAGAGTTGTCAAGCTTTAAGACATTAAAAAAGGTGATAAATAAAACTAGAATAGGAGGGAGTAACGAGTTTGCATTATCTGATAAAGCTACATGCATACTTCATATAAGAAGTCAGTTATAGCCTGTCTATTTTTCATCATTTCCCAAAACGTACCTGGCCCATTCCGGAGAACAATTCCATTCGAGTTGTGCTTCGATGTAGTGACTCCTCCACTAGCCATGGTTAAACTCCAAATGACCGCATTTTGATTTTTGGCTTCCATGACCCATAATTTGACTCCTCCAACTGGCATTTGCTCTCCGAAGCCAGGAAATGAACGGGGCTGACTCGAAAGAGAGGAGACTTAGGCCTCCGTGGCCCAAGAGATGCGAAAATAGAGTCCAAAATGGACCCAACCACATTATTCATGCAAGGAAATATAAAAAGGATTAGTAAAAAAGATTCATGGATAGATCTAGACAAGTGTGAAGGAAAATATAAATTCAAGCAGGGTCTAAGAAAAGAAAATACATAAACAAGAACACACTTATGCTCTAGATGATCATTTACTCTTAAATTACCCTAAAAAAAAATTAGAATTCACTCAAGACTTGACACCAACTTGAACCAAAAATAAATAAATAGATAATCCCCAAACCATGATGGGTAAAACATTACATTTCACAACTTGATATGCAACTCACAACTTGCATGATAAAACAAAATGGTATCAAATACTAATCGAAGTAGACTTTGAGGCAAGAAAAGGAAAAAAATAAATTGCACAAAATTAGGACAAACATATAATATATAAATATATATATAACACACACATATACATATAGATACATAGACACATAGACATTGCAATACATAATATAAATATATATATAGAGAGAGATACATAGATACTACAATACAACAATATAACCAAACGACCCTTGAAATTAGATAACCAAATGACCTATGGAATTAACTTGACATAGATACTGCAACATATACATAGATACATAGACTCATGTCAATCGTTTGACAGAAGCAAAAGTATATAAATGTAGAAATGAAAAAAAAAATAAAAATCAGCCAACATAGATACATACATAAGTAGTTCATTAATTAACAGAAGCAGGAAGCGTATAGCTATCGGAATAAAAAAAAAATAACTAAACAATAAAAAAAATTGAGGAATATATACATGTATATGTATTTATATATATATATATATATGTATATGCCTACACATGATTTGGTTTATGATAGAGAATAATTTCAACCGGGTTTCAACAACACATAGTTTTCAACATACATTAATACGCAAACCAAGTATAAAGATGCTCATATATGGTGATAAATAAATAAAATACAAAGGTAGCTATGTGCTAGTACTAAAAATCATTTGAGGAACATGTTGAGAGACAAACAATAGTAAAGGCCGCGAGACCTATAAAGAGATACTATATAACATAAACTTCTTCACTCATTTCAACGGTCATCGGACAACCATACTCGAACAAAATGAGGAAGAAGAAACTTAAGGCGTTACCTTTTTAAGGGCGGTGAACTTGGACGATGAGCTTCGCCGCGAGTTTCACACCACTACCAGCAATTCTTACGGGGGTCAGGAACTGGGACGATGACGAACCGAAAAGGAATTCCCACCAACGAAACGGAAGCTCTCGAAACTTGAAGCTTCCGACTCTCGAAGAAGATGAAAAAAAATACATAAAGAATGGGTGTGAAAAATTCTTCAGAAATTTTTATCCAAAAAAAAAAAAAAAAGAAAATTTTCTCTCCTCTCTCAGATCCTATGGAATTCTCGAGAAGAAGAAGAGAGAAGAAGAGAAAAAAAAACGTTGGAGAAGAAAAGAAGAAAAAGGAAAAAATCTCATGGGAGTGATTTTTGGGTAAAAGAATTTTGCAAGAAAGGAAAAAAAAAATTATGGCGGATTTGTCTTATTATGAAAAGATTTTACCAAATTTAAGAATTTGAAAATTTGAATATAATTGGGTTAAATAAAATTCTAGGATAATATAAATAGCTATTAAATTACTACGTAATAAATTTATTAAAAATCACTAATTATACTTATTATAAAAATAAAATAAAAATCAATGTTATTTACGATAAGCTAATAACTTAAGAAAATTTCTCACGCAATATTTAGAAAATAACATAAGGATAAATGTCAAAAGTGAGTAAATAAAAATAATAATAATAATAATAATAATAATAATAATAATAATAATAATAATAATAATAATAATAATAATAATAATTTTGCAAATTGTGAATGCAAAAATTATACGAATTTTTGGGTACAAATTAAAATAGAAACTTGTACAAAAAATATTCTTTTTAAAATACTTGAATAGTCGAATATAATGAAAAACAGGGTTAAGGTGGGTCAAAATTGGGTGTCAACAGCTGCCCCTTCTTTGCTCGGGAATGAAGGATGAATTGTTGAGCAAAGAAAGTTGACGGAGTAGCCAATTTTGTCCGACCGATGAAATATTGTAGGAGGGTAAAAAGACATGAGTGATTGTTAAAATATTACGGCCGAGACTTTAGTTTAAAAGTCGCCTACATATCTCTGGTTATACGAGAATCAGGCCGTGTGTAGTTCTGGATTTAGGAATGACTGAAATTCCTAATAATGAAATTAACGGCACGGGACTTGAAGTAGGAACGATAGCAGCTTGAATTGGAAGGATAAGATAGTGCAAGGGTGTGAAGGTATCGGGAATGATTAAGATATCGATAGAAGAGGAGGATACAGGTTAGTGAGGAAACCAAAAGGGCTCATCGTAATCGGTATACAGAATGAAGAGTATATCTTAGAAGCGAATGGCGGAATACACAAAATTGCAGGATTCTACCGCTTGTAACTAAAAATAATACTAGATAAAATGGTTAGAGCGCGCATATTGAATGAAAAATATAATTCGTAAACATGATGCAATTCCCTTTTAGACCATGCAATTTGCCATAAGACGATAAGGATGATGTCTTAGGCTATGATGTCTTGGGCCATGCTAATAATAAATTATATCCTCAGGTCATGAAATGATGTCCGTAGGCCATGAAAGATGATGCCTTTGGACGATGATACCTTCGGATCATGATAAACATAATTAAATCCCTAGGCCATGAAATGATGTCCTTAGACCATGAAAATGATGTCTTTGGACCATGACGCCTTACGGGCATGATAAGCAGAAATTAAATCCCTAGGCCATGAAATGATGTCCGTAGGCCATGAAAATGGTGCCTTTGGACTATGACGCCTTAGGGGTGTAATATATTATGCTATCTTCGGGCCAATGCAGATGGAGCTTTGATCATATGTGAGTTCTCAGGCCAATATTATGCAAAAATGTAGTTCGTGGGCATAATGTAATGCAAATGCAATCTCGGGCCAATATCAAAATATTATTTCAAGCATATGCAGTCTAACTTTGGGCCAAAAAGTGCAATTTTCTCGGGCACATGCAATGCAAACATCGAGCACATGTAAGTTTCTCGTGCACATGCAAATTCTCAAGTCAATGCAATTCTTCGGGCACATGCAAATTCTCGGGCCAATGCAATTTTCTCGGGCACATGCAATGCAAATATCGGGCACATGTGAATGCAGATCTCGGGCATTTATAATGCAAGTATCGGGCACAACGCGAATGCAAATATCGGGCACAATGCGAATGCAAATCTCGGGCTCTTATAATGCAAGTATCGAGCACAATGCGAATGCAAATGCATTTATACTGCAAATATCGGACACAATACGAATGCAAATCTCGGGCTCTTATAATGCAAAATCAAGCACATGCAATGTAACTTTCGGGCCAATGCAATGCAATTTTCACGAAATTGTAATTTCGGTAGGCCAAATGCAAATGCAAATGCAAATTCAATTTTATGCAAACTTTGGTAGGCTGAATGTAAATTCAATTTCATGCAAATTTTGTGCAATTTTAAGTAGGCCGGTGCAACAAAAATGCAATTTGAGTAGGCCAAATGCAAAGTTGAAATTTCATGCAATTTTTGTTATGCAATTTTTGTAGGCCGAGTGCAATTTTATTAAGTAGCGAAAAGTAGGCCGATACAAAAGGAAATAAGATAGTTTAACCTTCACCTACTGTAAGAAAAATGTTGATTCTTACCTGACGCGAAGAGACCACTTCTAACGTGCATACTTATCCTTTCTAGGTAAGTATTTTTGCAGAGAATGCTTCAAGAGAATTTTTGAGAGAAAGATTCTCTCAAAAATTCTGCCCCAGCTATAATCCTATAAGGGATATACTTTTCTAGAAGAATTTTTGAGATCTCTAAAAAATTCTGCCTCAGTTCATGATTAAAAGGGGAAATAAAAATCTTATTATGGTAAGACCGAACTCCATAGGAGCGCCTACGTATCCTTTTTAAACAGGAATCAGGTCTAACGTAGTTCAGGAACATCAGATGAAATGAATAAAAAGAAACTTTGGAAAAAAAAAGAGGAACGGAAGAGATTATACATGAAAGAATAAATATCTATTAAATACGCAAATAGAGGCACTTAAAGAAAATAGTCCCACATAAAACACAAAACACGTAGTGGTTAGAACCTAGAATCCCCAGCGGAGTCGCCATTCTGTCGCGCCCCATTTTTCCTCGCGGAGAAACGGGAACCTGGACGACGTCGTGGCAACGACTCTTTGGGATTTGAAGTTAAGGAGGAGTCGCCACCTAATGATTTTGAGGTGCATTAGGACACCTATTCTAAGATCTAAATCTAATCTAAGGGTCAAGATCACCAGAGATCGGGTAAGGGTTCTAGTTACCTCGAAGGGAAGGTGTTAGGCACCCTTCGAGGTCCGCAAAGGCGGGTCCCGACCGTATCTCGCATTTATGTGGGGATTAACAGATAAGGTCTCTACTGTCAATTAATCTAATAAAATACCCAAGTGGTAAAAATATGGCAAGATAATTAAATAGATAAAAATAAATGAAACAATTAATTAATCTACCCCAAATCATTATAAAGCGAAAAATTAAAGAAAATATTTTATTCTACCCTAAAAAGAAATAATTACACACATCTCCTATATTACTACAGTTAAAAATATATATCATTTAAAACTTGAAAATTTATTAATCATCAGATCTATATTTCAAACAAATAATATTTATTAAGTAAGATATGAGATTTCTAGCATATATTACAATGAGTAAGATACAAATACTCAAGTAACAATAATTTATTAATTCAACCATGCAAAGCATATTTTCAAGTTGTCTAATAAATAAAAAAAATATTAGCGACAAAAGAAGAGGAGACTAACCTGATTGCTCTCCATAGAATACATAAAATATTTGAATAATATGAACAAAAAAAAGCTAATCCAAAAATAAAATAAATAAGATAAAATAAGGACAAGAAGAATAGAAGAACTAACCTGATCTTTTCCAAATCAAATACTTAAAGTATATCGTGCGACATAGGAATTTAAATAACTCGAAAACACACGAAGTAAAAATTGAGAGAGAGACTGGGATCAGCATACTACTAGGCTAAAAATGAGCCCAATGCGATGTTATTCCCTCTATTCTATTTTTAACAAATCGGCTCTTTTAGATGTCTTAAAACAAGATTAAACAAAATAAAGAAAATTATCAAGAGTGTCGAATAGATTGATTCGATATTCTAAAAGTCATGTAAAACTTAAAATATTTATTTTTGAAGTTTTAAATTTAATGAAAGTATATCGATTTAGCGAAACAGTAAGAGTTGTCAAGCTTTAAGACATTAAAAAAGGTGATAAATAAAACTAGAATAGGAGGGAGTAACGAGTTTGCATTATCTGATAAAGCTACATGCATACTTCATATAAGAAGTCAGTTATAGCCTATCTATTTTTCATCATTTCCCAAAACGTACCTGGCCCATTCCGGAGAACAATTCCATTCGAGTTGTGCTTCGATGTAGTGACTCCTCCACTAGCCATGGTTAAACTCCAAATGACCGCATTTTGATTTTTGGCTTCCATGACCCATAATTTGACTCCTCCAACTGGCATTTGCTCTCCGAAGCCAGGAAATGAACGGGGCTGACTCGAAAGAGAGGAGACTTAGGCCTCCGTGGCCCAAGAGATGCAAAAATAGAGTCCAAAATGGACCCAACCACATTATTCATGCAAGGAAATATAAAAAGGATTAGTAAAAAAGATTCATGGATAGATCTAGACAAGTGTGAAGGAAAATACAAATTCAAGCAGGGTCTAAGAAAAGAAAATACATAAACAAGAACACACTTATGCTCTAGATGATCATTTACTCTTAAATTACCCTAAAAAAAAAATTAGAATTCACTCAAGACTTGACACCAACTTGAACCAAAAATAAATAAATAGATAATCCCCAAACCATGATGGGTAAAACATTACATTTCACAACTTGATATGCAACTCACAACTTGCATGATAAAACAAAATGGTATCAAATACTAATCGAAGTAGACTTTGAGGCAAGAAAAGGAAAAAAATAAATTGCACAAAATTAGGACAAACATATAATATATAAATATATATATAACACACACATATACATATAGATACATAGACACATAGACATTGCAATACATAATATAAATATATATATAGAGAGAGATACATAGATACTACAATACAACAATATAACCAAACGACCCTTGAAATTAGATAACCAAATGACCTATGGAATTAACTTGACATAGATACTGCAACATATACATAGATACATAGACTCATGTCAATCGTTTGACAGAAGCAAAAGTATATAAATGTAGAAATGAAAAAAAAAATAAAAATCAGCCAACATAGATACATACATACATAGTTCATTAATTAACAGAAGCAGGAAGCGTATAGCTATCGGAATAAAAAAAAAATAACTAAACAATAAAAAAAATTGAGGAATATATACATGTATATGTATTTATATATATATATATATATATATATATATATGTATATGCCTACACATGATTTGGTTTATGATAGAGAACAATTTCAACCGGGTTTCAACAACACATAGTTTTCAACATACATTAATACGCAAACCAAGTATAAAGATGCTCATATATGGTGATAAATAAATAAAATACAAAGGTAGCTATGTGCTAGTACTAAAAATCATTTGAGGAACATGTTGAGAGACAAACAATAGTAAAGGCCGCGAGACCTATAAAGAGATACTATATAACATAAACTTCTTCACTCATTTCAACGGTCATCGGACAACCATACTCGAACAAAATGAGGAAGAAGAAACTTAAGGCGTTACCTTTTTAAGGGCGGTGAACTTGGACGATGAGCTTCGCCGCGAGTTTCACACCACTACCAGCAATTCTTACGGGGGTCAGGAACTGGGACGATGACGAACCGAAAAGGAATTCCCACCAACGAAACGGAAGCTCTCGAAACTTGAAGCTTCCGACTCTCGAAGAAGATGAAAAAAAATACATAAAGAATGGGTGTGAAAAATTCTTCAGAAATTTTTATCCAAAAAAAAAAAAAAGAAAATTTTCTCTCCTCTCTCAGATCCTATGGAATTCTCGAGAAGAAGAAGAGAGAAGAAGAGAAAAAAAAACGTTGGAGAAGAAAAGAAGAAAAAGGAAAAAATCTCATGGGAGTGATTTTTGGGTAAAAGAATTTTGCAAGAAAGGAAAAAAAAAAATTATGGCGGATTTGTCTTATTATGAAAAGATTTTACCAAATTTAAGAATTTGAAAATTTGAATATAATTGGGTTAAATAAAATTCTAGGATAATATAAATAGCTATTAAATTACTACGTAATAAATTTATTAAAAATCACTAATTATACTTATTATAAAAATAAAATAAAAATCAATGTTATTTACGATAAGCTAATAACTTAAGAAAATTTCTCACGCAATATTTAGAAAATAACATAAGGATAAATGCCAAAAGTGAGTAAATAATAATAATAATAATAATAATAATAATAATAATAATAATAATAATAATAATAATAATAATAATAATAATAATAATAATAATAATAATAATAATAATAATAATAATAATAATTTTGCAAATTGTGAATGCAAAATTATACGAATTTTTGGCCACCTAATGAATTAAGGTGCATTAGGACACCATTCTAGCCTAAGGGTCAAAGGTCAACCAGAGAGGGGGTTCGGGCTCAAATTACCTCGAAGGGAAGGTGTTAAGCACCCTTCGAGGTCCGCAAATGCGGGTCCCGACCGTATCTTGCATTTTTGTGGGGGTAAAAAATTACCAGCGAGGTCAATGAAATAATCGATATTTTTAGGCTAAATATAAAGTATTAAACACAAACTTTCTAATATAATTAGAACAATTAAATAAGACATATGATTAGCAAAAAAAAAAAAAACTCATTCTTATAATGTTCTAAAGTGACAGTTACAATGCAACATAATAAGATAAATACAAGAAAAGTAATTACTAAGTGAATTATATAAAGTAAAAATAAATATAAAAGAAAATATTTTATTCTACACTAAAAAAATAGATCGCATACATCTTATTTACTTCATAAATTGAGAAAAAATATATCATTTAAAACTTAAAAAGAGATATCTATTACCAAACCTATATTCCAAACGAGTCACATTAAAAAAAAGTTATGTGATTTCTAACATGTATTGCGATACATAAGATACAAACTACTCCGGCCACAAACTTTATTAATTCAACAAAGTAGGTGCATTCTTAAGTTGTCTAATAAAATAAAAATTTATAATATTAGTTACAAAAGAAAATGAGTCTAACTTGATCGCTCTCGATGGAATACTTAAAGTATTTGAATAATGTGAACATAAAAAGAAAGCTAATTCAAAATTAAATAAAATAACATAGATATAAGGAGAATAAAAGAACTAACCTGATCCTTTCCAAATCAAATACTTAAAGTATATTGTGCAATATCGAAATTTAAATAACTCGAAAACACACAAAGTTAAAATTGAGGGAGAGACTGGGATCAGTATACGGCGAAGCTAAAGAGGGCCCAATGCGACGTCACTCCCTTTATTTCTACTTTTATGATCAACCTTTCTAAATTCTTTAAGGAAAGACGAAAATAATTATAAAATATTTAAACATTTAAAAAAGAAAAAGATCATACAAAACTTTTAGTGTTTAGGTTGTAAGAAATATTTCAAGTATTTAACACATCCCTTTTTATGAATAGGAATGGGCGAAGAAATTCAATGAAAAATTATCTAATCTTTAAGATATTTAAAAGGGTGACCCATAAAACTTAGGAAATAAGGGAGTAACGAGTTGCTTTAATTTTTTATAAAACAATATATGCGCCTCATACAAGAAGTCGGCTAGCTTGCCTTTTCATCATATCCCAAAACGTACCTGGCCCATTCGGGAGAACAATTCCATTCGAGTTGTGCTTCACTGTAGTGACTCCTCCACTAGCCATGGTTAAACTCCAAATGACCGCATTCTGATTTTTGGCTTCCATGACCCGTAATTTGACTCCTTCAACTGGTATTCGCTCTCCGAAACCAAGAGATAGGCAGGTTGACTCAAAGGAAAGAAGACTTGGGCCTTCTTGGCCCACGGAATGCAAAATGGGGGTCCAAAATGGAGCCAGAGGGTATCACATGCAGAGAAAGACAGAAAATAAACGTAGTAGTTTCGTATCAAAAAGCGTAACAGTAAACACTATTAATTAGTCAATCCAAAATATCTTAAGAACCGGTGATTTAACAAGAACGAGTAAGAATATAACTTCAAGACATCCAAGTAAACAAGCAACTTATACCCTTGAATACTCATTTGCTCTGGAGCCACCATAATCACAGAAAGAAATAGCATGATTTATATTAACCCTAGATTGTCAAGCATTTCTCCATAATACTGTAACGACCAGAGAACATGTAACGACATCCCTACACTCGTAAAACAGAGGAAAATAGACAAGCTGGACATGGTTATCTCTACACGAGCTACGCGGCTTAATACATACAAAGGATATTAATCATGTATTCGCAAAGAAGCTTAGCTAAAATCAGAAGATACATGAATGCATTCAACACACCGACGACTTAAAGGAATATTTTCGAGAACTTTCCATGATGATGAACTGGAGCAGGGAAGTCAAGTAAAATGAGAAACAAGATTGTGAACACTCTAGGAGATTGAAATTCCTTATGAAGCAGTGTCAACAATAACTAAATCATTTCTATAGCTATTTGTCAAATTCCAGTAAGCAAATAGACCACACGATAACATAACAAACTGTAAGGAAAACACTACTGCAGATGGTAACATTTATAACATAAAAGAAGGAACAAATGATTTAGAATAGTCTAATGTCAAGACAAACAACTAAACTCAATGTTACCAATTGTAGTGAATAAATTACACCTAAGAGACAATACAACTGTGAACAAATGGTGAAGTTAATTCATAATGACTCCAGCCTTTAGAAAAACTTCATGCCATTGCAGGAACACTGGAAACCATTGAAGAAAATGCTCTTAAATTTCGAAAGATACAATTTTTATCATGAATAGTCCACTATTAGTTTAAAAAGATCATTATCTTTTACTAAAGTAATGAACTCCAGATAACCACAAAACAAAATAACACACAACTGGATCAGTAAGCACCATATAGCACCTCAAAATAGCATCTTCAAAATTGACATCAAAGATCGTGACTAAATCTGAAACTAGTCTAAATGTGTGTGAATTCTTTAATATGGATTCAAGAATAAACAACTAAGGGCTGATCTAAACATTTTCTTCAAAGCCAAACAAAAGTAAGTAATGAAAGACAAAATCATATAACTTACAGTATCTCAAGAACAAATCGAAAAAGAAATACACACCACATAGCAATATTATCCGACCATAAGTGCATCTTCAGGTATGGAATGCTTTCAACAAAGAAATAGAAAGATTTTAAATAGAAACCAACAGAAAATGTACTCATAAACTCAATCTCAGTACAACCATTCCAATATTCAGTGAAAAACAAGCACCCACAACATAGTTATTATACCATAAAGAGATTCATACGATAAACATGGAATTGGAAAGAATATAAAATGACTGGCAGCTTCATATTCTAATCACAAACCAGATGTAAATTGACACAACATTCATAAGAATTCAAATCGAAACACAAGAGAATCTGTTACGACACAACAACAACATAACATAATCAAAGAAAAACAAATTAACTGAAAACAGGTTACCTTTTCTGGAGCAGCAGAACTGGGATTACGACGAGTTGGGAAGGAGTTCTCACCACCAAAGCGGAATCTCACTTATGAGCTTCCTGAACAGAATCCATCAATTTCCCCGACGTAGCTCCGCACGCGCGACCGCCTATACGTCCCGTGAAAACAGAGACAGTTCGTGTTACGGCTTTCGCAGAGAGACGATGGAGTGTGGCGACGTCGAGATGGAATTCGATTGCGGGCGCGGCGGATTCTGGGAGAGAAGAGTGGTTGTCGGAAGTTGAGGAAAGAGGGAGAATTGTGGTTTGGGTAGGGAGATTTTTAGCTTAAGCTTTGCTAACAAGGGGTTGAATATGGATGAATGCCATGAGAAGCTGATTTAGTTGTTGTTAATGGAAGTTTTAGAGCTAATGATTCGATCATTAAACAAGCAAATGGACATGAATCCATTGAAATAACTACTAATTAGTAGTGATTCTTTTGATTTGTTCGTGGAAGTTTTAGAAGAGATGAAAATGATGATATTAATGGAGGTTGAAGGACGTTGGAGAATCCATTTTTTCTTCATAAGAAGAAAACCAGAAAAAGAAAAAGGAAATTTGGAAGAGAGACGTTGGAGTGCTAGAAAATGACTAAGGAAAGAGGAGTCGATTTTGGAAGAAAATATTGTCTTCCATCTAAAGAAAAAATTTGTTAGGAGGAATTCAGGAATATAGAAAGACTTGACTAAATTTTGAATTTGAAAATATACTCAATATGAATATGTGAATAAAATTCCACCAAAAATATATAAAATAAGTAACCATTTAAATTAGTAGGTAAGAAAAAATATTATTAAATCAGTAGCTATATTTTGTCAAAAATAAATCACCAATATTTACAATAAAGTTTAATGAATAACAACTTTTAAAATATTTTCTAAAATATTTATAAGATATAATACCAAATAGTAAGTAAACAAATATCTTTACAAGTGAAGAGTATAAATATAATTGTAATAAGATAAATTTTGTAAATTGTGAATGCAATTAATATACAATTTATTGGGTAAGAAAAAATACAATATAAACTTACACGTATAATAAAAATATCTATATTTTTTAAATGTTAAATAACTGAGTAACATAAAAAAAGGTCAAGGTGGGTCAAAATTGGGTGTCAACAGGGTTCACCAGTAAAATTGTATCAAGTGGGTCATGTTATAAATGGGAGATTTCAGAATCAATGGAAAGTTACGCTTTTCAAGGTTTTCTTTTTTATTAGATCATGGTACTACGAATTCTATTTGAAAGGGAAAGTCTCAAATGTTTGATTGATTGTGATTCAACTAAGGCAAGTGAATTTCTCAACCTTTGTTCATTATATGGAATCACGTGCTTCCTTGTGTGAGGTGTTGAGAATGATTTTGAAATATTGAATTAGTGTTGGTGTTGTACCAAGACCATGTTGTTGTGAATTGCGCATTGTATTAAAATTAGTCACTTTCCCATTATTGTGTAAAGATGCCTATTTGCATTGACTTTTCTCACAAGTGTTATGTGAAATATAAAAAAATAAGAATTAAAGAGGTTGTACCATTTCAAGGGATGTGTCACACGCCACGACAGATACTATATTTCAAGGGATGTGTCGCATGTCACGACAGATGCTATATTTCGAAGGTCGTGTCATACGCTATGATAAATACTATGATACGAGGGTTGTGTCACACACCGTGATGGATAGATGGACTAAACGTCCACATGGGTCCTGGATTGAGAGACATAGAGTGTGTATCACTAAGCTGGACGTGCATCATCATACATGATATTATTCTATTGCATTGCATTGTACATCTCTATCATTTATAAACTTGTGAGTTCCTTTTGTGAAACTTGTGATGTATGCATTTTATCCCTTTTGTAGTTGATCTATAATTATTGTTGTGATATTATTGAGCTATATGATATGTAAATTGTGAACTATTAGGTTGAGCTGGTTTTATGTAGATTGTAGTTTTGGAGGTTCGGTTGGAGTGTTAGGAGTACTCGTATTCTATATTATTTGATTTTGTATTTAGTAGTTCACTTGTTGGGTACCATATGTTTAGTACTCTCCCCTTGCTACTATATTTTTATAGGTTACGAGCCCAAATCTTCATGTTACCCTTTATTCTTCCTTGTCCGAGGCTTCCTGTGGAGATTATGTGAGGTAGTTGTTTGCCATCCCAGCGGACTTCTCACTCCTATTTATGATTTTTTTTCTCTTTTAGAAACAATATCATTTAAGACTTCTATTGTTATTCAAATCTATTGTAACAAATTAGAGGCTTGTGCACCTGACAACCAAGTTTTGAGGGAATTTTTTAATTAAGTTGACTTATATCTGCATTCAAAGTTTTATTTTATTATACTTCAGCATTTTTATTATTGTAACTAGATTTTTAGATAACTTGTCTTGGTGGGATAAGATGAGTGCCATCATGTCCATTTTTCGGCCGTGACATGAGCACCTCAGTATTACACAAGCAAAGGATGAAGTTGTATCATGACTGTCACAATGAGCATCGTCAGTTTGCACTAGGAGGGTTGGCGTTATTGTTCAATTAAAACCTGCAGTTGTTTCTTAGAAACTCAAGTCCAAATGGTTAGGTCCCTACAAGGTCACACGTGTTTTCAACCATGGGTTGTTGAGTTAGAATACAATAATGGTGCGAGGTTCAAAGCCAATGGCCAGAGAACCAAACCGTACTTGAGCAATGTTGATGAAGTCAAGACAGTGGAAGTATGGACACTTGGTGAAGTCTGAGGAATCAAGTAGTCTAAGTCATGCCGCAACAATAAATCATGCGCTACTTGAGAGGCAACCCAATATACTAGTTATAGTTTTCATGTACTTGCGTTAGATGTTGTTTTTCGACTCACAGATAGTTTAAATTTGCGTGATTTTGTTGTATCTTAAAACTCACAGACTGGAAAGTTATAGGGTAACAACATATCCTAATGAGAATATGCAGGTGCAGCGTAAAGGTGGCAAACCAGTACCAAAAGTGAGAAAATTGGGTTCTACCTTTTAGTGTACAGATCGTGGTTTAAACCATGGCCTGTGGAATTAATAGTAGAACCAATTCCAGAGAATAGGGAATTGTTTACTTCAAATCCACGAGCCAACTTTACAATTCATTGAAAAGATTACGGGTCGTGAATGGGGTTTGTGGATTTTAGGTAAGATTATGGGTCGTGAATGGGGGCATCTATTAATAAAACCTACAGGTTCTAGAACATTCCACAACCCGTGGTAGAATTCGTAGACGCCAAGCTTTGAAAAGTTACTTCTTGAAACCATGAAACCAAGATTCATAGACCGTAGAATAATCCACAACATATAATAAGGCTTTTGTGGAATCAAAATGCCACTTTTACCCGACTGGGTAAATAAAATAAAATGGGGTAAAATACTTTTCACCCCTCCTTTCTCAAAAATAACAAAAATCCCAAAAAAAAACCAACCCATACTTTCTCTTCTTCGACGACCCCCGAACACTCCGACCATTGTACCACATTTTTCAGCCAAATCTCGTCCATCTCCAGTCATTGTTCTAATGACCTTAGGGCATCCTCCTCCTTGTTTTTTTCATAAATGTTCTAGTAAATAGCTCAAAATTATGGTATGTACTCTTTATTTAGTTTCTACCTTTCGAGTTCAGCTTCTTTGTTGATGAATCTGTTGGAGTGAAAAATCTTTTTGATCTTACCCTAACTGATTGTGAAACGAAATCTTGGATGCATAGTTTGTTCATCACTGTGGTATTAGATTATTTATGGTCATTGACATTGTTTCAAATAATTAGCCATGTGTAGTTAGCAGTGCACATATGTAAACCAGTGTGTGATGATAGTTGTTGATTGAAAATGCATGTTGCTACAATAATAAATTATGCTAAGAATTGATAAGGGAATGGAATACTGGGGTGTGGTGATGGAAAATGCATTATTTTAGTTGTATAGATTATATGCATTGTGTTCGCCATGTGTCTTGCTTTGATTTATCAGTGGGAGTGACGTTTGTGATTACTTGGAATAGATTGATATATGTGGGGTAGGTCAATAATTTAATATGGATTGGGTTTGGTATGACAAATTTTTGGGATACATGTTGATAATTTAGGATTGTTCTTGGCTTGTCGATGGACTTCAATTTGATTTCATTTTGTGTACTCTGTTGTTGTGGACTAGTCTTTATTCTTCTATGGTTGTTTACATTCTTCATTGCCTGAGGAATTAGCTGAAATTTAGTATCATAATGCATGTGTTGAAAATGGGTTTTGACTTAGGATTTTTAGATGTTGTATACACAAATTTATGGGGGTCTTTTATGACCAATGGTTTCAACCATGGACGGAACTTGTCTCTCGTAATATGGGTTCAGCAACATAGAAATCCCAAAATTAATGTGTGAAAACCTGTTTATGAGTCACAGTTCGCGCTACAGCCCATAAACAGTATTCGTAGTTTTCAATACCTATAGTACATTTTTCTAAGTATGCAACTACGACCTAGTCTATGATTCGTGGTCCAAACCACGAGTCGTGGTTGAGTCTGTAGTTGCATCATGAAGGCCTTCTATGACCCATAGTTTTTATGACCCGTGGTTTCAACAATGAACCGGACTTGTCTCTCGTAATATGGGTTCAGCAAGACAGAAATCCCAAAATTAATGTGCGAACCTGTTTATGATTCATAGTTCGCGCTACGGCCCATAAACAGTATTCATAGTTTTCAATACCTGCAGTACATTTTTCTATGTATGCAACCATGACCCAGTCTATGCTTCGTGGTCCAAACCATGAGTCGTGGTTGAGTCTGTAGTTTCATTTCAAGTAGCTTACATTATTACTACCCTATTTCCATGAAGGCCTTCTATGGCCCATAGTTCACTCTATGGTGCATAAACGAGCCTTTGTAGTTCCTTCTATGGTTACTTTTTCTTATGTTTTTTTTCTTTTTAAACTTCCTTGGACTCATGTGTGCTTTTATTATTGTGTTTGCGGATATCATAGGTCCCTAACAAAGATGTGAGGATATTCAGGCCCTCCATGATAGACTATATGATGAGCTAACTAAGTTAAAGGCTAGTTGCTCGGTAGTGGAGCTCGATGTTCGTCCAGATGAGGGCATCAAGTCATGACATACTTAGGCGGTATCCAGGAAGATAAAACTGGCTTATCCACCAGCCACTAGACCATAGCTTCCCTAGTATGAGGAGGGAGGCTCAAATATGACCAATTTTATACAGATGACAGACTTCGAGGAGGAGTCTCGTTTAGGCTCCCCAGATAGAGATGGCTCAGGCTCAGATGATGTGTCTAGCTCAGAATCCAAAAATTGGTCAAGTCCATCATGGTACTCATTCATTTAGTCAAGTATCTGAGGCACTGGTGTGTCTTGGATATGTTGTCTCTCTGTAGAGAGGACTTCTAGAAAAACGATAGAGGCTGGCACACTCAAACCATATCAAGGATCCCTTTATGACATCTGGTTTTGATGGTGGGTGGATCTTCCATGACACTATAGCCCAATAGAAGTTGGATTTTCTAGCAGTGTCGTTGGTGATGTATTCCCCGACATTAGTTCATACGTTTTATGAATCATATGTTGCTGCAGCGAGAGAGGCTATGCCAAAGAAGGCTAAGCCTATTGCTCAGCCCAGACTGACCCGAATTTTAGTACGAGATGTTCCTATTGATCTGTCATAGAGTACTTACTATTTGTAGTTATATATTTGATCCCGACTACCAGGCCACTGTAAATACAGTAGAGTTTGACTACTTATTAGAGCAGGCATTTGTTATGAGTTTTGCAGCCCAAACGGCCAACTTATTGAGATGGATTGCCATCCACATTTTTGAGTGAGGCATGGACATTGCCTGGGTGTCCGGCCCCACACCTATTGTTAAGGCCTCGCTTAACTTTGCTGAAAAGTTCTATTGAATTATGGTTCATGTATGAATCTAGCCAACACATACAGATACTACTCTTATCCATACCGTGTAGTGCTTGTTGCCAGCATCATAGCTAGCTATGATATTGACTTTGCTCGTTGCATAGTAGAGGAGATACACGAGCGAGCTTTGAGGAAGTTGATATCTATTCCATTCCCATGTTCTGTTCATAGGCTATGCATAGAGATGGGCACAGAGATCATCCCCAATGTTGACACTATGATCGATGTCTAGAGGACCCTGGATACCACCCTGATAAAGGATGATGAGAATCTTGTTGCATAGAGGCAAGAACCACACTCCAACAGTTTGGTTACTTGAGATGTTCACCAAGCCTCCACATCTTGAGACTTTCACTACTACTACTGGTGATGATGAGTTTGAAAGGCCACAACAGACTGATATAGAGATAGATATAGGCCCACTTCTACTCCCTCCACTCTACCAGATGTCATTCTTAAACGTCCTCAACCCTTAGGTATAGTCTATATAGCCGTGGAATTTATCCGGACCCTGGTACCGTGCCAAGCTTAGACGGAGTCACAGTTGGCTAAGATGTTAGAGCAGATTAGGCCTTGGGGTTGCAAGGCCATTTCTGAGTCTGAGGTGCACATACAGAAGTGCTATATGGCGATTATTGACAAGAGATTCTCACTTTTACATGGCCGTGTGGAAGAATTTAAGAGGCATATGGAGGATTGCCTCAGTTAGACTCAGATTCCAGACATGATTGTCGTCTAGACGATGATCTAGCAGCTCCGTAAGAGATGAGGGCAGTAGCTCCAACACCACTGATGATTCCCATGCTGGCTACCACTACACTTGTGTTGGACCTATTTGTAGATAAGCCCGCAGCCCCTGCCTTTGGAAAGAGATAACATACGAGAGATGATGATCCTAAGGCTACCCAGCGACATGCTAAGAGGCTCGGGAGGCAGTAGATATAGGCTTCTAGACAAGCCTTTATAGTAGATGAGGTGATGGGGTGAGCATGAGAGCAAGAGATGACATTGGGTGCTGGACCATCAGGGTAGGCTACTGCAATAGAGGAGAACACCTAGAAGGTTGAGGGTTGTGGATCATAGACCAACACTGGTGCTTAGGGTCCGTGGTATGTTTTTTTTACCCTTTAATAGATTTTGATTTATTTTGGTTCATCAAGGACAATGAGAAGATTTTTTATGGGGTGAGGGTAGTTATAGGACTTGTGAAGTCTGAGTAACCAAGGCCTATATCTACTCTTATGTTTGAGTCCATGGGGTTTTCTTCCTATTTTCATTCCCTAAGGACATTTAATTTCTATTGAACCATCACATATAGGGTGTGTAAGTAATATTGGTAGCATGTTGTACTAATGTCTGTGGCACATATTTATTCATATCTGAAAATAATACCCCTCTGTTTCTGAAATTGATGATGTGTTGATAGGTAAGTTTTGATAACAACCATGTTAGATCAGTAGTTCACAGTGTTTCTTCTGATAAGATAAGGCCAAAGTGTGATAAAAAGCATGATCTAAGAGTCTATATTGACAATATATTCTATGCGTGGGAGTTTTATTGTGTAATTCTTATACTATGTTTCAATCCAGAATTTACCCTGTTACTTTTGACTGAGACTGTAGATTAGTTGGTTAGGAAAGGATCATAGGATATTGTTCATAATAGTCAACTTAGCCAAAAATAACTAACTAAATACAGTGTGTATCCCATGATCCTAATGTTTGAGCCATACATGTATTTTTTTTGTAAACACCTAATCACCGAACCTTTTTGTCTACGGAAATCTTGAATTTGGCCTTAGTCCCTCCGGAATATTTTGCACCTCGACTTAGGCTAAAATCCTAAGTTGAGGGTGGCTACCATAAGTGTCCCTGGTTCATAGGTCAGTGTAAGCACCCGAACTTTCTACGACCACAATGGAGCATGGAAATTTTGTTACGAAAAGTTTTGAACCAAGGTGAAGCTTCATCCGAGCCTTCACGGTCCATGTGGTGCATTACGGACTATCTAGAACCTCCTAGAATTGTCCCTAGGCCTTTGAGGGGTGTGAGAGCCTTAGTGTGGAGTTTGAGGCCAAGGCATACCATATTTGGACCCCACATGGACCATGTGAGGCCATACGGGTCATGTGGTGGACCGTATGGTAGCCTTGGGCTTAAGACTCCACAGTTTTAAGCCAAAGTTAAGTGGTACAGCAAAGTATACATGTCGGATGGAGTGGTATGGTCTGTGTGCCCTCCCGTATGGGTTCCAAAGTGAAAATTTTATAAGTATTGGATAACCGTCTCAGAACATCGTCATGAAAATGTATTCTAGTAGAGTGGGATGGATGAGGCACACAGACCGTGTGGCTTGTTACGGCCCGTACTTATCATGACCGAAGGCTAGAGCCTAGATGTGACACGGCAAATGGGAATACCGAAGGAAACCCAAACAGGCCTCTTAGCATATCGTTTGAACATCCTTGGTTGCGAAGCATAATTTAAAAACTAGTAAGCAACAAATAATTCTAAAGTATATGGGACTTTGGACTCACGCTATGGCATGTTATAAGGAAGAGGATTTGCATGTATGATGTTGCCCAAGTTACACCTCCTTTTAGAAGATAAAGCGATCGCTGGCAAGATATAGACCCTAACCAAGGTTAGGGTAAAACTTACAGGAAATACGTAGACTCAAGAGAATTCGATGGCTATGATTCGAGTGATTAACCAACTTACTTCCCCAAAGGGTGGGGGTTTCGCGGTAATCAATGGAAAGTGAAACTAAGCTAACTAACACAAGAGAGAAGTAAATATGGAGAAAAACTAAGGTATTGTGTTCCCCACGATTCCCTAACTCAGTATCACCTGATAACCTAATTCATTTCTAGTGTATATCATATAGGATGGTAAGTTAAGTTCACCAAGCCCTCTGGTCAAAGGTGCGAGGTGAACTTCACTACGTGACATGGCCCATCTCCATAGTGTGCATTACTAATCCATACCTATTAGTCCCAGTACAACCTCCCCTTTGCCCAGTTAGATTGATTAGACGAGAACACATTAATCGAATCCTCTTACTTAATCTCTTTTCCTATTCATTACTACCTTGGTCCAGTCAATAACACTAGGCGGGTTCTAATGTTTGACATCACTTGAAAACATGCAAAACGAGGAGAATTAATTAATACATGCACACAAACCTTCCAGGAATTATGAATTATTTTGTTTTACTTTGTTAGTTCTTCATGATTCCCACAACCCTAGTTGTGGATTTAGTTACTCATACTTTATGTAGATGCAAGAATCATGGATTGAGAAAACCTAATTGAACACTTACACAATAGAATTAAGAACAAGCAAATCCAAATTTAATAAGAATCACAATCTTAAATATGAAATTCAAACACAAGTTTCTCAAAGACTCTCCAATGTAATCTCACTATTTGCTCTCTCTAATTACTGAGTTCTCTGAGTACTAGATGTAAAACTTATGAAAAAAACAACCTAAAAACCTATTTATAATAAGTAAAATACAAGTCCTACCTGAAATAGGATAACTGGTCGGCATGCCATACAAAAGGGGTTTAGAGGTCTGCTACATTCCATGGCGCATAACTGGGCTCTTGTACAACACTGCTGGAAAATTGGACTTCAACTCTACAATACACTTCTACGACTCGTAAAATGGTTTATGACCCATAAAGGGGTTTCGGTTGATGAAACTTCAAAAAGTCCCAATCTCTGATCCTCAAGGCATGAACCATCTTCTACGAATCGTAAATCAATCAACGACTCATCTGCATGTTCGTGGAATGAACTTCAGAAAATATCCCCACACTGGAATTGTTCATGAAACCACCTTACAACCTGTAGAATAATCTATGGCCCGTAAAGGGTCTCGTATAGAAGCAAAAACTAGCAACTTCTGCACTTTTTCCAAAAATCAAGGACAAACCTATAATCCTTCAAATATAACACAAAAACACATAAAATCAACTAACATCACATTAAGAACACACAAAATTCCATGTTTTAAGCATCAAAAGTGTTGTATTTTTACACCACATCAACACCCTCAAATTAAAATTGTTGCTTGTCCTCAAGCGATGGTCTCAATCTACATAGATAATACAATAACACACAGACCTCAACCCAAAGGCATACATCACATAAATCTTAAACTCAGATACCCACACCAACATTTTAAAACAAGATTAGATAGCCATATAGCAAACCAATACAGACTAGTGCATGCCGATAATATAACTATCAAAAGTGAGGTACTATCAACAATCGACAATCACATACCAAGTCTAATGCTAGCAGTGCAATGAAGTGCCCTCACAGAAAGTAGTCATGTATCTGACACTCGGTGATGTTTTCCTCATATAACCTTGGGACTATGCAAAGTCACTCACTCTCACAAAAGATATTCATCCATCATGCCTAATACCACAGGCTTTCTCTTATACTCATGACTAAGACCTTCAACTAATTGGACTAGGATCACTTTAGGACTTTTTAGGCTTGTAATGTAGGCTCAGGGTGCTTTGGTGTGGTATTTTAGGAACATAGTGACCAACGGCCCTCCTTGACACTGCATTTTTCTACACGTTTGCCCCACAAACTCTATTATTTTCACCTAATTGTCCCTTTCTCCTATTTTAAGCTTTTCTTGATGCTTTCTTTTCATTTTTCAGCATTTGCCTTGTTTTTACACTTTATTATTCTTTTTAGCTCATAACTAAGGCATCACTTATTTTTCTTGCACCCAGTACATGATTTTTCTCTTTTTGTCTATAACACTAACTTCCCTCCTTTTTTTTTTAGTATTACCCTCACACCTATCATCCTCAACTTAGGTTGTTGGCCTGTGTTGAGGTACACAATATCCATCCTCCGAACTAGGTCCACTATTGGTAGCCACCCTCAACTTAGGCTTTTTGCCACAGTGAAGGTGCCCAACGTTCAAGGAAGGACCAGGGCCAATTTTAGGATTTTACAACTAACAAGGCTAGGTTAATCACGTGTTTTAGAAGAATAGGGACATGTTAGGCTCAAATATTAGGAATAAGGGATCTATCACAGGTTGGTTGGTTATTTTAGGCTAAGTGGACTATTAAGAACAATCTCCTAAGATCCTTTCCTAATCCAACTAATCTACAATCTAACTTAGAGTAACAGCGCAAGTTCTAAATTAGCACAAAACACATGAATCTAGATAATTAAGATCACACTCACATCGTACTGTATACGTTATCAACAAAAGATTCTCAAATCATGCTTTTTATCTTAATTTATTCTCACTTATTATAAAAAAACCGTCACACACCTAAACATGCGGAGTTTCTTCTAACTACTAATCAAAATCTTTTTTGGTGGGTATCCTTTTTTAAACAAAAATATAGAAACATGTTATATGCCACAAGTATTAGTACTATATGCTACACATACTAACTAAACATTCTAAACATGTTCGTTCAACAGAAAGTAAATATCCATGAGGAAAAAGAACACAGGTAAGAAAATCCAGGGATCAAAAATTAGGGTAGTTATGGACCTAGCTGCTCAGACTTCACTAAGGCCCATAACTACCCACACTCCATCGAAAAATATGTCAATTGTCCCCAATGCACACAATCAAAGCAAAATAAAACATAAAGGGATCAAAAAATCATACCTGGGCGCCTAAGCGCCAGTGTCCACCTTGAGTTGCCTCCCAAGTAGCGCCTGATTTATCGTCACAGCATGACATAGATGGCGTGAGTACTCAAACTTCCTCAAGATCCCATTTTTCCACTGTCTTTATCTCTTCCACATTTCCAAGGTATGGGTTGACTCTTTGGCCATTTACCTTGAAGGTTCCTCCACTTCGTCTCTCCAACTCAATAGCCCCATGATCGAAGATATGTGCTACTCTAAAGGGTCCCATCCATCTAGATTTGAGCTTCCCAGGAAACAACTTCAATCTTAAATTGTAGAACAGAACCAAGTCCCCTGGTACAAATTGGTGGTTCTCTATGCGGAAGTCATGTTGTAGCTTCATTTTTTTGTTACAAGGCTAAGCTCTCAAACGCTTTCAATAGAAACTCATCAAGCTCAATGAGTTGGATCACCCTAGATTTTGCTGCATCATTTCAATCCAAGTTCAACTTCTTCAGTGCCCACACTACTTTATGCTCAAGTACCACTTGGAAGTAACATGCTTTCCCAAAGACAAGTTGGTAAGGAGACGTGTCTATAAGGGTCTTGAATATTGTCTGGTATGCCGATAGTGCATCATCTAGCTTTCGCGACCAATCTGGCCGGTTTGCGTTCACAGTATTGGATAGAATCTGCTTAATTTCCCTATTAGACACCTCTACCTTCCCACTTGCCTGAGGATGATAAGGCGTCGCCATCTGATGCCTTACTCCATATTTTTCAAGAAGAGCTTTAAAAAGCCTATTGCAGAAGTGAGAACCTCCATCACTGATGATTGCCCGAAGGGTGCCAAACCATGAGAAGATGTTCTTTTTTAGAAATGTTGTGACACTTTTTGCCTCATTATTGGGTAGATCCACGGCCTCAACCCACTTTGATACATATTATAAAGCAACTAAGATGTACTTGTTTCCGTGTAAGCTAACAAAAGGTCCCATGAAATCTATCCTCCATACATCAAATAACTCAATCATCATAATGAGGTTTAGAGGGGGCTCCCATTTGCGGGAAACACCACCTTCTATTGGCACCTATCACAAGCTTTTGCATAGTCATGGGCGTTTTGGTGGATGGTGGGCCAATAATACACACACTATAAGATCTTATGAGCAGTCCGAACTCCACTATGATGCCCACCCACCAATGACGAGTGACATGCCTCAAGTATGCTCATCATCTTAATCTCAGGAACACGGCGATGAATAATGACATCAGCACATACATGGAAAAAGTATGGATCATCTCAAAAGAACTTCCTTACATCAGACATAAACTTTTGACGTTGATGTGTGTTCAGGTCAGGTGGCACAATGTCACTTACTAAATAGTTTGCATAGTTTTCAAACCAATGTATCAAATCATGAGATGCAGCCAATACTTTCTCATCTGCAAAAGAATCGTTGATCTCCAATCCATCATCAAACTCTATCATTGCCCCATCTTTTAATCTGGAAAGGTGATCTATGATCTAGTTTTCTGTCCCTTTTCTGTCGATGACATCGAAGTTGAACTCTTGCAAGAGAAGCACCCATCTCATCATCCTTGGTTTTGCATCCTTCTTGGTCATCAAGTATCTTAGTGCTAAGTGGTACATGTGCACCACCACTTTGGCCCCCAACAGATATGACCTTAACCTTTTGAACGCAAAGACCACAGCGAGTAACTCTTGCTTAGTGACGGTGTAATTCTTCTGGGTTATGTTTAGAGCTTTGCTGGCATAGTATATGGGATGCAATATCTTCTCTTAGCGCTTTCCTAATACTACACATAGCACAACCCTACTAGCATCATACATGATTTCAAAGGGCTTGGACCAGTTTGGAGCTACAATGATTTGCGTTGAGATCAACCTTTTCTTCAACTCTTCAAAGGCTTTGAGGCAAGCATCATCCAACATGAACATAGCCTCCTTCTCCAACAACTTGCACAAGGGGTGTGCAATTTTAGAGAAGTCTTTTGTGAGCCTCTGAATAATCCTGCATGCCTGAGGAAGCTCCTCACACCCTTAAATAAGAGGGGGATGGAAGCTTCTCGATCGCCTCCACTTTAGCTCGGTCGACCTTGATCCCTTTGCTAGATACCTGTGCCCTAACACAATGTCTATCTTCACCATGAAATGACACTTTTCCTAATTCAGCACCAGATGGCTCTCCTTGCATCTTTGCAAAATAGCATGTAGGTGCTTCAACAAGTCCTCGAATGTGTCTTCAACCATACTAAAGTCATCCATAAAGACTTCAATAGTTTCTTTTACCATGTTTTGGAAGATGGACATTATGCATCTCTAGAATGTTGTTGTGGCATTACACAACCCATATGACATCCTCTTGAATGCGAAAGTGTTATAAGGTCATGTAAATGTCACCTTCCCCTAATCCTCTAGAGCAATAGTGCTCTAATTATAGCTCGAATATCCATTAATGAAGCAATACCAACCCTTTCTAGCTAGTCGATCTAACATCTGATCCATAAATGGCATAGGGAAATGGTCTCTTTCGGTCGAAGCATTAAGTTTTCTGTAATTCGTGCATACCCTCCATCCTATGACTGGCTGCATCAAGATCAACTCATTGTTTGCATTTGGTACCACTGTGATACCTCCTTTCTTTGGAACGCACTACACCAGACCCACCCATTCACTATCGACAATCGGGTAGATTACTCCTGCATCCAAATATTTGGGATCTTCTTGCGTACAACTTCTTGCATATGAGGATTTAGGCTCCTTTGGTACTCAATACTCGACTTGTAGTCCTTGACCAGCCAGATTTTATGTGTGAATACCCCAAGAGGGATACCAATGATATCAGCAATCATCAATCTGATGGCCTTCTTGAACTGTTTAAGCACCATGACCAGTGCGCTAACTTGCTCCTCTTTCAAATAAGCAGCAACTACACTTGGCAAGGTGTTGTTGGCTCCCAAAAATGCATACCTCAGAATTGCTTGAAGGGCCTTCAACTTTAACACCAAT
This sequence comes from Solanum rostratum, assembly GCA_029948455.1. NCBI lineage: Eukaryota > Viridiplantae > Streptophyta > Magnoliopsida > Solanales > Solanaceae > Solanum > Solanum rostratum. Next base: position 34,307,344 of record CM057050.1, on the reverse strand, counting down.
GGTTCTTCTATGAGGGCTTTACGGATGGTGACTCCCGATTCTGCAAGTCTAGCTCTAGCTTAGTTTGGCACCTAGGACCATAAGACACCCTGAGAGCATTCCCTGTCTCCTCATAATCTAGGATACCATCATAGACAATGTTTACCAGCAGTATTTTGAAAGTTTCAACACCCATTCTTACCTCAAGTGGTACTTCTGGGTTAGTATCATCAATAGCCTCGATAACAGAAACCACTCTCAAATCATTGTCTTTCTTTGCTTGCTGACAAATGTTGAACACCACCTCATCTTTCCCAAATCTAAACTTGTGTTTTCCCTACTCCATATACACCAAGGTGTGTTTAGTGGCTAAGAAGGGTCTCCCCAAGATAAAAGGAACTTCAAAATCAACCTCGCTATCAAGGATCACAATTTCTGCAGGGAATATAAACTTCTTACATTTCACCTGCATATCATACAGTATCCCCATAGGCTTCTTCACGTGCAATCCACCACCAATAACCACATGCTCGTTGGAGTAGGGGCTGAAGCTTCTTGAAGACCGCAAGGGGCATCAATTAAAGTTGGTACCTAGAGCACATAGTGCCCTTGCGAACACCACATCTCAAATGGTGCAGGGTATGGTGAAAGCACCTGGATCTTCTTGCTTCTAAACCAAGGACCTCATACAAATAGAACTACAATGTTGAAGCTTTTGAGAGAGCTCCTAGCTTACAGTGCACTTCTTGGTGACCAGGTCCTTCATGTACTTAGCATACCCTGGAATCTTTTCCAATGCCTCAATGATAGGGATGTTGATAGAGAGTTGTTTTAACATGGAGAGAAAGTGCTTGAGTTTACTTTCTTCCTTCCTCTTTTGATTCTTTGAGGGAAGAGGGGAGGAGGCCTATGAATAAGCTTCAACTTCTGTGTCGCATTAGTAGCTTCACTCATCCCATCCTTGCCACGATTATCTCCTATCTCCGCATCTTTGGCCGCAATCGTCTCCTCTCAAACCTCTTCCTCATTGCCTAGCATGAGAGGATCAATGGTGTTTTTGCCACCCCGAGTAGTAACTTCCATACACTACCCTTCATTCTTAGGATTTTGAATTGTGTTGGTAGGCAGTGTACCCCTTTGATGTTGATTTAGTTTAGTCGACACTTAAGAAAACTATTGTTCAAGTTATTCGATATCCATAGAGTGAGACTCATTTTCTCATTTATACTAGAAATCTCATATTTCAAGCTCCTCAGAATCTCATCATATATCTAAGCTTTCTTCATCAAGCGATCAAACATCTCCTTAATTCTAGAACTGTTGATTCTGCATCACGGTTATGTGGTGGCACATAAGGACCATTTTTGAAGCCTTCTTTGCGACCCCAATCTTCATCTCTCTCTGGACCCCTGTTCCTGTCATAGTATCCTCTGCAGTTGTCCCTGTACGTTCCATCTCTATTATAGTTCTGACCTTGGTTTCCTTGATATTAGAGCCAATAGTCCTTATTGGACCTTTGGGTGTTGATCCAAACCCCCCCCCCCCATCTTATCAGCAACAAAACACGCATCCTCATCATAATAAGGCCCATCATACATAGCTGCACATGGAGGTCGATGAACCACTGCATTTACTCACTCTTGTATCTGCTTCATCATAATATTCATACCTGTGTGAATCTGGGCAAGTTGTTGCACAATTTCTTCATTGAAAAAAATCTTTGCTTGCTCTGGACCCACGCTGATAGCGCATGAACTTTTAGTGGATGCTTCGTCTCTCTGCCCTATACATGATTAGTCTTCAAAACTTTTTCCATTTATTCTACAATCTTTGCAAATGGCTGATCCAAGAACATGCCCCCCATGATAGTGTCAGCGCAAGCCTGACTATTCTCATCGAGGTCATGGTAGAAGATCTTCACCAAAGCATCATTAACTCTCTGAAGTCTGGTAACTGCTCAAATATTTGGTGAACTTATCCAAAGTAGTACTAATTAAATCACTAGGAAATTGCTCAAATTTGTTGTTCTGGTCCTTCAACTTGAGCTTCTTCGATCTAGGGAAGATCCTCTCCAAAAAGGCCTTCTGCAAGTTCGCCTAACTGGTGGTCGAACTCTGTTGGAGCTCAGATATCCATAATGTTGTATGCCTTTAAGAGACAATGGGAAGACATGAAGTCCCACAGCATCCATAGATAGATATTGTGTTCCCATCACACTCTTGTAGATGAATGTGACACTGTATAGATGGCTATAAGGATGCTCTGATGGTAAGCCCACAAATAGCCCACGGTTTTGCAGCATCTGAAGCAACCCACTCGAGACTATGAACATTATGTTTTTCGTTAGTGGTGGCAACCCATAGTTCTAATCACCTCCATAACCATAGGATTCAGCCAATATTGATTCCACTGGTAAGCATTGACATTAAAATCCTAAGGCTGTAGAGTGATGTCCTCAAGAGGAGGTGGGTTCTCATTATCAGCATTCTCATTGTCGTTCCTATTTTGAGGTGCGTTAGCCGCGTTTTTTATCTTGGGCAATTCTCCTCAATGTTCTGTTGATCTCTAGGTCAAACAGAGTTATGGGATTGTCTTGACTCCGATCGTAGGGAATACACTACACTTAACCCTGAAAAATAACAAAACCAACAAACAAAAGTAAATATGGTAAATAAGGATTAACACCCGAATTACTATAAATAAACTAAGTCCAGCTGTATTCCCTAGTAACGGCGCCAAAATCTTGATGTCACCCAAGTTACATCTCCTTTTAGAGGATAAAGCGATCGCTATCAAGATATAGAACCTAACAAAGGTTAGGGTCAAAATAGGTAATACGTAGACTCAAGGGAATTAAATGATTGCGATTTGAGTGGTTAACCAACTTAGTTTGCAGTAATCAATGGAAAGTGAAACTAAACTAACTAACACAAGATAAAAATCAATATGGAGAGAAACTAGGGTATTGTGTTCCCCATGATTTCCTAACTCAGTATCACCGGATAACCTAATTCATTTCTAGAGTATAGCATGTAGGACGGTAAGTTAAGTTCACCAATCCCTTTGATCAAAGGTGAGAGGTGAATTTCACTATGCAACTTAGCCCATCTCCATAGTGTGCATTATTAATCCTTACTTATTAGTCATGGTATAGCCTCCTCTTGGCCAAGTTTGGTTGATTAGACGAGAACACATCAATCGGATATTGTTAATTAATCCCTTTTTCTATTAATTACTACCCTTGTCCAGTCAGTAACACTAGGCGGGTTCTAATGTTGGCCAGCACCAGAAAACATGCAAAACGAAGAGATTTAAGTAATACATGCATACACACCTTCTAAAAATTATGAATTATCCGGTTTTACTTTGTTAATTCTTCATGGTTCTCATAACCCTAGTTATGGATTTACCTAGTCATGGTTTGTGTAGATGCAAGAATTATGGATTAAGAAAACAAAATTGAACACTTGCACAATAGAATTAAGAATAAGAAAATCCAACTTCAATAAGAATCACAAGCTTAAAGATGAAATTCAAACACAAGTTTCTCAAAAACTCTCCAATGTAATATCTCTATTTTGTCTCTCTAATTGTTGAGTTCACTGAGTACTAGATGAAAAACTTATGAAAAATAACTTGAAATAGGATAAATGGTTGGCAGGCCATACGAAAGGGGTTTACAGGTTGTATTGCATCCGCAGCTCGTAATCGAGGTCTCGTACACAGCTGCTGAAAAATTGGACTTCAACTCTATGATACCCTTCTACGACTTGTAAAATGGTTTACGACCTGTAAAGGGGTTTCGTCTGACGAATCTTCAGAAAGCCCCAATCTGATCTTCAGGGCACAAACCATGTTCAATGACTCGTAAATCAATCCACGACTCGTCTGCATGTTTGTAAAATGAACTTTAGAAAATAGCCCTCACTAGAATCTTGTATAGCAACAAAAACCAGCAACTTCTGCACTTTTCCCAAAATCAAGGACAAACCTGTAATCCTGCAAATATAACACAAAAACACATAAAACCAACTAACATCGCATTGAGAACACACAAAATTCCAAGTTTGAAGCATAAAAAGTGTTGTATTTTGACAGCACATCAATGCATCACATAGAAAATAAAGTCTAAGGGGCGGGTAAGTATGACCCATGCTATGGGAAGGATAGGGACTTGAAACTTAAATCTCATCATCAACATACAACAAGCACAGAAGGGGGAATAAGGACTAAGGGAAGTCTTCCGTAACATATACATAAGCATCATAGGAGTCAAGCTCATCACATATATCCAACAACACCTCTAACATGAATTGGATGGGGGCCACGAAATAACTATGTCATTAATATAGCATGAAAAGAAAGTGGTTGTTGTCACCAAAATAAAGGACTCACCAATAGCAATCTTCAAGCAAGCCAACTATCCATGTGGAGGAGGATAAATACGCACTCTGGTCGCTACATGGTTAGATCATATAGACAAAAAGTATGTGTTAGTACTTCAAATTTACTTTTATGTGGGCATGTAATGCAACAAAGCACAAACCATAAAATACCAACAATATAATCATTTAAAATATTTCGTAAGCCATGCAACATAGGATAATACAAACAGAAAGTAAGGAATATATACTAAATTGATTTCACGATAAAACACTTAAACTTGGAGTAATAAGGAACATAGATCATCATGCATAAGTGAAATCATAATACCTTTTAGGAATAACAATGCATCTACTTCAAGGGAAATAGCATCTTACTATAAGTGATTTATTAATAATGATAAAGAAGAACACCCTGCATACTTGAAAAGAGAGAGTCATATCCCTTTAGGAGTAACACCATTTATAATATCAAGGGAACATTAACATATGTGAGGAAATCACTTAAGTTGTTAAATTGATGAGTTATATGAATTTGAAACACCATTAGTTGTAGTAAACATATTTGGACATAACAAAAAGGAACAGTCATTAATAATAATAGGAGGATACCATGGGGACATGAGGGTATCATGATCATATATAAGAAAACCATAGATCAAGAGAGATATATACCATAAGCCTTGGGGAGTTCATAAGGATAATGACAGAGACAATAATGTACATAAACCATGTGAGCTAATCCATGGAGTCCCGATGTTTCTCCTACACCGGAAGAAAGGGGGAAGTCACTTTGCCAAGGTGAACCTCCTAATGCCTAAGTGGATCCACTAAGTCATGTGTGAACTTTGTAGTCACCTCTAGTTCTTGGACATCAATACTCCCCTCAAGCACTCAAAATCAGGTACTCGCCTCAACACCTTATCTTTAGGGTACTCAACTATTAAGGATTTAGGTAATCCCCTCTAATCCTTTTACATATGGTGGCACGTAGTTTTGGGACCTGGATACTCACCTCTAGTCCACTCAGTGCTAGTTAGTGCTCTCAGAAGAGTAAGAAAATCATATGTCATAGTATCGTATCATAAAATCATTTCAAGTCATGTGGGATGGCCATTTATCAAAACCCCAACCCATTTATATCATAGATTCAAAGTAATAAGATAGATCCTTAATGATTCCTTAGATGGGAGATCCTTCACCATAATACATTCATTCATTAAATAGGTGGTAGATCCTCTACCATCAACATTCATTCATAGGAAATTTTCATAAGACAATAATAAACATAGAATGTCTCAAAAGCCTTCATTCCTTATTATTTATAAATCATACCTCAATACATATAATGAAGATCATTAATTTTAATCATTCTTAAACAACCTATCACAATCGTACATATCATGTTTTGAAACGTGGACATGGAAACATGAAATTCATGTCATAAAATCCTCATTTTCATAGTATTTCATGGTATCACAATATTTATAGCTTTGAATATTATAAACTAGATCATCTAACCATCACATCATAATATCAAAGAAAGGACTTCATATCATTTATAACATTTATATTATTCTCATGAGCTCATAGAATGCTTAATTGCCATTCAACATTAACAGCATTCTTAAATCACTTGTTTTGTCATAAGGCATTCATCACATAAGAGGTTTGCCACATAACTTAGTAAAAACATGGTGGGTATATGTATTTGAGCTTAAAAGCATAGAATTCAAGGGTAAAGAACATGAGAGGGGTAAATTAAATTCATTTAAGAAATCCTTCAAACAACCCACCATCATACTTGTAAAACCCCAATTTAGGGGTCATGAAAACCATACAAAAATTCATAATATTTTTCAAGTATTTCAAGATGCCATAGCTTACAAAGCTTTAGTATAATAAGCATATCATAATCTCAATCAATAGTAGGAGCCCATGCATCAATAGATCAATAACCAAAAAATTCAGAACAAATTTCATGCAATGAAGTGATAGTAGAAGAAACCCATAAAGAATTAGTCATTAGAATCAAGAAATTCGATAAAAAAGTAGTTTTGGGCCTCCATGGATTGAATGACCCATGGATGGAAGACCCACATACCTTACACTTGAGGATTTCTTGAAAGAAACTTAAAGAAGACTTGGGTTTCACTTGGTTTCTCGAATTCCAACAAGAGTTCTTGAAAAGCTTGAGATAGAATGGAAGATTTGGTGAAAGATTAGAGAGTAATTTGAGAGTGTTTTTAAGAGTTCTAGGGCTTGAAATGGCTGAAAATGCAAAATTCTCGTTTATATAGGCATTAGGTTATCACCAAAATGCCCTCAGCTAAAAAAGAGAAACTTCGAAAATTTTTCACCTATGGCACCGTAAGTCTGCGGCGCAGACTTGTCGCAAACCCTATTGGTTTGTGCAATTTCATCAAAGAAAATTATTTTTTGACATGGGCAACCTATACCTTATAGGTAACTATTTTTCCACACAATGTTGCCTCAAGTTCAATCTCATACATCATTTATTTAGTCTTGACATGATATGTATTATGCATGCATGCTCATGAGTATATTGATTGAAGTTTCATGTGCAATTATGAAAAATGTGCTACTCATGCTTTTAAAATAATGTCCATGTTAGAGACTTTGAAAGTTGCATGAAAACAATATTTGATTTGCAGTATTGTATTCTTCATTCAAGTACGAATATTCCAAAGGATGGGGGGGATATTGTAACACCCCTCAACGTACCTCAGAAAGACCCTATAATGCATTTTATTTTGAGTATCTTTAAATCCATGCATTATTTCGCAAATCTGACTTCATATACCAAAACATCAACCATGGCACCACAACTTAAGAGACCATTTATTACCAACCATTGCCATATTCAAGGAAACACATATGTACGAGGCATAGCATTATGAGCTCTCTCTCTTTCTTTCCTATCGACCACCAGGCAACCCCTTCTCTTATGCCCTAACTCACCACACTCAAAGCAACCTTCTTTACCTACTATAGATAGTGAGAGGAATAACCTTAGGTGCATCTAATGACACAAAATGGATCATAATGAAGAGAAATATTTCCTAAAATGCCTCATACCCATTTTTTCATAGTTGTGGCCCTCTTCACAACCATGAATAAGACTCCACTCGACACGGTGTGTTGGATGTCTGAGGACCATTTACAAACCTGGTGCTCTGACACCAAGCTTGTCATGGCCTAAGCTTAGGGCCTAGACATGACACGATGAATGGGAATCCCGAAGAAAACCCAAACAAGCCTCTTAGCATATCATTTGCACATCTTTGGTTGCGGTAGCATAATTTAACAAAAAGCAAGTAACAAATAATTCCAACAGATATGGGACTTTGGACTCACGCTATGAGGATGTTATAGGGAAGAGGATTTTCTTGTATCACATAGCAAATAAAGACTAGGACGGGTAAGTATGACTTACGCTATGGGGAGGATAAGGACTTGGGACTTCCATCTCATCATCAACATACAACAAGCATAGAAGGGGGAATAAGCATTAAGGGAAGTCTTTCATAACATATACGTAAGCATAATAGGAGTCAAGCTCATCACATGTATCAAACAACACCTCTAACATGAGTGGGACAGGGGCCAAGACATAACTAAGTCTTTAATATAGTATGAAAAAACAAATTGGTTGTTTTCCCCGAAATGGAGGACTCACCAATAGCAATCTTCAAGCAAGCCAACTAGCCACGCGGAGGAGGATAAAATGCACTCCGGTCCCTCAATGGTTAGATCATGTAGGCAACTAGTGTGTGGGTATGCAATGCAACAAAGTAAAAACTATAAAATAGCAACAATACAATCATTTAAAACATTTCTTAAGCCATGAAAAGAAAGATAATACATAGGGAAAGTAAGGAATGTACACTTAATTAATTCCACGATAAGACACTTAAACTTGGAATAATAAGGAACATAGATAATCATGCATAAGTGAAATCATAAAACCTTTTAGGAAAAACAAAACATCTATTTCAAGGGAAGGACCATCTTACTATAAGTGAATTATTTAATAATCATAAAGAAACACACCATGGATACTTGCAAAGAGAGAGTCGTATGCCTTCAGGAATAACACCTTTTGTAATATCAAGTGACCATAAACATATGTGAGGAAATCATTTGAGTTTGTAAGATTATGAGTTATATAAATTCGAAACATCATCAGTTTAGTAAGCATATTTGGACATAATAAGAAGGAACTGTAAAAAATAATCATAGGAGGCTATCATAGGGACATGAGGGGATCATGATCATATATAATGAAACCATAAATCGAAAGTGAACTATACCATAAGCCTTGGCGAGTTCATAATACATAGTGAGAGAGACCATAATTGACATAAACCATGTGAGCTAATCCATGGAATCCAGATATTTCCCCAATATAGGAAGAAAGGGAGAAGTCACTTTGCCAAGGGAAACCTCCTAATGCCTAAGTAGATCCACTAAGAAATGTGTGAACTGGGTAGTCGCCTCTAGTTCTTGGAATCAGGTACTCACCTCAAGCCCTCGAACTTGGGTACTCGCCTCAAAACCTTATCTTTAGGGTACTCGCCTCTTAGGGATTTAAATAATCTCCTCTAATCCCTTTACCTACGGTGGCACGTAGTTTTGGGACTTGGGTAATCACCTCTAGTCTACTCAGTTCTAGGTAGTACTCTCACGAGAGTAGAAAAATCATAAGTCATAGTATCATATCATAAAATCATTTCAAGTCATGTAGGAGGGCAATTTATCCAATCCCCAACCACTTCATATCATAGAGTCAAAGTCATATATAGCTCCTTAATCATTCCTTAGATAGGAGATCTTCCACCATAATACATTCATTCTTTAAATAGATGGGAGATCCTCTACCATCAACATTCATTCATAGGAAAATTTGCATATGACAATAATAAACATTGACTGTCTCAAAAGTCCTCATTCCTCATAATTTGGAAATCATACTTCAATACATATAGTGAAAATGATTAATTTAAATCATTCATAAACAACCTATCACAATAATATATATCATCTTTTGAAATGTAGACATGGAAACATGAAATTCATATCATACAATCCTCATTTTCATAGTATCTCAGGTATCACGATATTTATAGCTTTAAATATCATAAACTAGCTCATCAAACTGTCACATCATAATCTCAAAGAAAGGACTTAATATCATTCATAACATTCATACATTCTCATGAGCTCATAGCATGCTTAATTGCCTTTCAACATTAACAACATTCTTAAATCACATGTTTTTCGATAAGGCATTCATCACATAAGAGGTTTGACACATAACTTAGTAAAAACATGGTAGGTATATGTATTTAATATTAAAGTCATAAAAATCAAGAGTAAGGAACATGAGAGGGGAAAATTAAATTCATTTAAGAACTCATTCAAATAACCCACCATCATACTTGCAAAACCCCAATTTGGGTGTCATGAAAATCATTCAAAAATTCATAATATTTTTCAAGTCTTTCAAGATGCCATAACTTACAAAGCTTTAATATAATAAGCATATCATAATCTCAATCATTAGTAGGATCCCATGCATCAACAGATCAATAACAAACAAATTCCCAACATATTACATGAAATGAAGTGATAGTAGAAGAAACCCATAAAGAATTAGTCATTAGAATCAAGAAATTTAATAAAAAATAATTTTGGGGACCCATGGGTGGAAGGGCCCTTGGATGGAAGACCCACATACCTTAAACTTGATATTTTCTTGAAAGGAACTTAAAGAAGACTTGGTATTTATGTGGTTTCTTGAATTCCAACAAAATTTCTTGAAAAGCTTGAGATAGAATGGAAGATTTGGTGAAGATTAGAGAGGAATTTGAGAGTGTTTTTTAGAGTTCTAGGGCTTGAAATGGCTGAAAACGCAAAATTCTTGTCAATATAGGCATTGGGTCATTACACAAATGCCCTCAGTTGAAAAAGAGAAACTTCGGGAATTTTTTACCTATGGTGCAACAATATCATCAAAAAAAATTATTTTTTGACACAGGCAACCAATACCTTGTAGGTAATCATTTTCCCACCCAATTTTACCTCCTGAACAAGAATATGTAGTTGGATTTGCAAAATAATACACGGATTTAAAGATATTAAAAAATACATCATAGGGTCTTTTCGAGCTATGTTGAAGGGTGTTACAGTACCACCCTCCGTATGGATGCCTACATTGAATTTTTGTAAGTATGGGAATACCGTCTCGGAACTTCCTCAAGTGAAATGTTTCCTAAGTGTTGGACCAAGGGAAAGTGTACAGTCCATATGGCCTATCATGGACTGTACCATCTCTCACTGAAACAACAATTTCAGTTTTTCAACTCATCTCATTAATGGTATTTTCATAATTATGGTTTATCTTAAGGGTCTTTGTGACCTTCTATGCTACCTAGAGAATTTTAGGTGACCTATACTTTACTCCATCATTCAAATTCATTCCTCACTCTTAGAATTCTCTCAAGTCACTCGAAATCTCTCTCAAAGGACTCTTGTGAATCTAAGTTTAGAAAACAAGGGAAGGTTGATTCTTCTTCAAATTTTCTTCTTGAATTTTCTTCATTAGCTAAGGTATATGGGGTTGATTCTTGGTCCCATTCAACTAATAAGACTCAAACTCTTTTCACTTGAACTTCATGAAATTTCACTTACTTCAAACATAGGTTTTGAATATTATTATTTATTAAATTCAATGGAAGTATGGGTTATGCTTATTTGATGACTTTAAGTTGATTTAAGCCCTAGTATGTTGAAATACATTGTTACTATGAAGAATTGATTATGAATTGTCCCTTTAAAGTTTGAACTAATCATGGGTCATTTATATTATGATTTAAATGTGGATTTAATTATTGATTTACTTTAATTTCACATTGTATTATTTATTTTAGATTGAATCTAAATTACCCGTGCTAATCTCACATCATTCATGGCATATGCAGTCATGAGCATTGGAATTTATGAAAATTATGAAATGGGTTAAGACCCAAATATGTTTATGTAAATGATTTTGATGAAAATATGGTTATGAACAAGCATTGAGTAAGAATCTATGAACATTAGCATGATATAAGTTGAACACCATTATGATATGAATTTATAGTAATATGAACTTGACCTTACATGATTACGAATTATATGGGTGTGTATATGATATGACATCTTGCATGGGTATGTAATCACATGTGTGTATTGATGAGAACGACACAACCCTCTCTTTAACAATCCATAGATGAGGATAGGTAAAACCTTCCCTATCCACATGTATGTATGAGCCAAGTGTGTATTGATGAAGATGGGCACAATACTACCTCTAGATAATGCATAGATGAGGATAGGTACAAATTTTCCTATGCACATGTATGTTTGAGCCAAGTGTGTATTGATGAGGATGGGCATAACCCTCCCTTTACACAATGCAAAGATGAGAATAGGTACAACCTTCCCTATACACATGTATGTATGAGCTAAGTGTGTATTGATGAGGATGGGCACAACCCTCCCTTTACACAATGCATAGATGAGTATAGGTACAACCTTCTCTATGCACATGTTTGTATGAGCATAGTGTGTGTTGATAAGGATGGGCACAACTCTCCCTTTACACAATGCATAGATGAGGATAGGTACAATCTTCCCTCTGCAAATATGTGTATGAGCTAAGCGTGTATTGATTCAGACGGGCACGACTCTCTATTTACATAATGCATAGATGAGGATAGGTACAACCTTCCCTATGCACATGGTTATATGAGCTAAGTATCTATAGATGACGATGCATACAACCCTCCCATTACACAACGTATAGATGAGGACAGGTATAACCTTCCCTATACAAAGTTATTTCATAAGCCGCATGTGTATTGATGAGGATATGTACAACCCTACCTTTACACAATTCAGGCAAGGAGTGATTCTTTGAGTGCTACTATATGTGGGTTATGGATACTCTATGGTTTTCATATGGCATACTGTACAAGTTAACATCATCTTTCATTCATGTTGCATGCCCACATACTAGTACATTTAAACGTACTGACACATACTTTTTCCTACATGATCTAACCATGTAGGGATCGGAGACTACATTCATCCACTACTTGACGGCTAGTTAGATTTGAGAAAGTTGTTGTGGTGAGTACTATCTTCCTAGGACAAGCCACCATCCATCTACCTTATGTTGCTTCCGTTTATGCTATCTTATTTTGAGGATGAGCCCCAGAACATATCTTGGCCCCCGTCCTATCTTATGACTAGAGGCATTATTGGACGACTTATAGACTCCTTTACGTTTATATGCTAAGTGTTGTATTTGGAGATTTTGTTATGGATATGGCTACATATTTGATATCATTATGTGAATTGGCTATGAGTATTATGAAGTGTTCTTTTATGTTATGATGTGAAAGATCCTAAGTCTCGAATTTCCCCTAAAAAGTGAGTCATACTTATCCCGCCTCTTAATCTTTATGTGTTATGTGTTATACGAATCCATGTTAAACTCTTTTCCTATGACATCCGCAAAGCGTGAGTCCTACATTTCTGTCCCTTAGAGCTATTTGTTTACTATTTGTATACGCTTATGAACCAATAATATGGATAAGGATACTTTGATGCTTGTTTTGGGACTCTCGAGTTCCTATTTTCCATATAAATCCTAGACCCTAGGTTTGGGTCATGAAAAGCTTGGTATCAGAGCCATAGGTTTATAAATTATCCTTGAAGACCAACATGTAACATCAAGTAATGTCCTATTCATGGGTGTGAAGTGCACCATGCCTATGAGTGGGAGGCTATGATGGCGTTCTAGGAATTGTCTAACTTCTTTATGGCTTATGCCATGCTTAGGACTGTATGTTTTGTTTCCTTATCCTGATGGTGTCCTTGCTATATTACAGAAGATTCCTCTACGAAGAGCTCCCCTACCAAGACTGGCCCGGGCTTGTGAGAGCCATGTTCCCTAAGGGCCTATGGAAGAGCCTATCTCTAATGGCGAATTCCGTACAGCCTTTGCTATGCTTTCCCAAGTGGTGACTTCTCAGACCAGGCAAGCTAATCTTCCTCAGGATCCCACTCCGGCTGGAAGAGTGAGAGATTTTACTCAGATAAATCCTCATGAGTTTTATAGGTTAAAAGTTGATAGGATGCTCAAGAGTTCATTGATGAGATCTCTAAGGTGTTGACTATTATGGGAGTTACTTCTGAGGAGAAGGCTGAGTTAGCTGCTTATCAGTTGAATGGTGTGGCCCAAGTGTGGTACACTCAATGGTTGATGGAGAAGGTCTGGGTAATGGTATCAATTGGGAGAGTTCAAGTTTGCATTTCTAGATCATTTCTTCCCTCTTGAGCTTAGGGAAGCTAAGATGACAGAGTTTATCAATCTCAAGCAAGGTAATATGAGTGTGAGAGATTATCCCTTCAAGTTCACAAAGCTCTCAAAGTATGCTCAAACCATTCTGTTTTAGTTCTTCTCCACGGACTAGAGGCTACATCAATAGCTGAAAATTTCGGGTAGGGTAGGCTTGGAGTCAAAAGTCCTATTCTTCCCAATGTATAAGTTTATTTCGGGTTTTGTTACCTCTCCAACTATCTCTCCATTGGAGGAGAAACTAATCCAATTTGGATCCTTTGGGTGGTATCCTTATTTTGTTTGATTTTATCATAGAACTAGGTCTATGTCAAGGGTGGTATCCTTATTTTATTTGATTCTATCATAGAATTGGGTCTATGTCAAGTAAGTCTATATAAAAAAATTTATCAAAGCCGAGGAATTTCTTCGATCTTCAAAAAGATGCAGGGATCTCTGATTTGGTTGTGAAGGAATGTCCTACGGCTATGCTTATTCAGGATATGTACATATCTAGGCTCATGACATATGCTGAACAGATTGAAGGGGAAAATCTCAAAGGAAAAGGGGTGCATGATTCTAATTAGGTTCTTTATGAGGGTGGGTTCTCCAACTCTGAAGGTGGTGGTGGGAATGACTATCTTCAACGGGTCAAAGATCTTAATCAAGGGAGTACCAAGAATAGGAAGACTAATCCTAAGTACAATGGATGTGGAAAGAATCATGTGGGGAAATGCTTGATGGGATTGGCTATGTGTTTCGGTTGTGGAAGGATGGGGCACAAACTTTCTCATTGTCCTGATGCTCAAGGGAAAGTCCAAGGAGGCCATCCTCAAAGTCAAATGGTTCTAAGTGAGCAGGGTAAAACGAGAGTTCAACAAGGTGACGCTCCTTGCAGCAACAAGCTTAATGTTTTACATGCAAGGCTAGAGATGAAGGAGGCTTTAAATATTTAGGTTTAAAAGGCTTCGATCTTAGGTGTGTATACTTCTCTTGATTCGATTGTGAGTTGAAAATACCCTTGTCTACCCTTGTCTACTCCAATCTACTTAACCTTAAAATATTAGGTTCTTCCTTTTCCAAGTGGTCCTAATTCTTTCACTCTTGTATTTCATGACATGACATGCATATATGTGCACCAAAATGATTTTTATGATGTTTTGAATGATTGAATACATTTTGATATGATTTTTAATGACTTTATGATTTTCAAGTGATGCAATATGCATTGTATCTTATTTTTGAATGTTTCATGCTCTAAGTCAAGCTTTTCAAGTCTTATTCCATCACATTTGAGGATGAATTTTCCCAAAGGGGAGATAGTGTAAAGACTCAGACTTTGTACGACCTCAATGGAGCATGGAAATTTGGTTCCAAAAAATTTTAGACCAAGGTGACGCTTCATGAAAGCCTTCACGGTCTGTGTGGTGCTTTATAGACTGTGTGGAGCCTCCTTGAAGTTTCCCTTGCCCTTATGAGGGGTGTGAGGGCCTTCATGTGAGGTTTGAGACCATGGCATGCAACACTTAGACCCCACACGGACTGTGTAAGGCCAAACGGACTGTGTGGTGGACCATATCGTAGCCTTTGGTTTGAGACTCCATAGTGTTGAGCCTAAGTGGAATATGGAGTGGTACAGTCTATATTCCCTCACGTATGGGTTCCGGAGTGAAAAGTTTTTAAGTATTTTATCACCGTCTCGGAACTTCTTCATGAAAATATTTTCTAAGTAGAGTGGGATAGAGGAGGCACACGGACCGTGTGACTTCATATAGTATGTACGACCCTCTAAATGGATGCCTACGTTGAATTTTTCTAAGTATGAGATTACCATTTCAGAGCTTCATCAAGTGAATTTTTCCTAAGTGTTGGACCACGGGCAAGTGTAGGTCCGTATGGCCTATCACGGACCATACCACCCCTCCCTGAGATGAAAATTTTAGTTTTTCAACTCGTCTCATTAATGAAGTTTCTTAATTATGGTTTATTTTAAGGGTCTTTTGTGACCTTCTACGTTACCTAGAGACCTTCAAATGACCTATACTTTATTCCTTTATTCGAATTCATTCCTCACACTTATAATTCTCTCAAGTCACTCTTAAGAACTCTCTTTTAAAGGACTCTTGTGAATCTAAGCTTGGGAATCAAGGGAAGGTTGATTCTTCTTCAAATTTCTTTTTCAATCTTCATTATTAGCTAAGGTATGTGGGATTGATTCTTGATCCCTTTCAACCAAGAAGATCCAAACTTTTTTCACTCTAATTTCATAAAATTTTGCTTACTTTAGACATAGGTTTTGAATATTATTGTTTATTAAATTCAATTGAAGTATGGGCTATGTTTATTTGATGATTTTAAGTTGATTTAAGCCCTAATATGTTGAAATAAGTTATTATTTTATGAAGAATTGATTATGAATTGTCCCTTTAAAGTTTGGACTAAGCATGGGTGATCTATATTATCATTTAAATGTGGATTTGATTATGGATTTACTTCAATTTCATATTGTATTGTTTATTTTACATTGAATCTCAATTATCCATGCTAATCTCATATCATTCATGGCATATGAATTCATGATCATTAGACTTTATGAAAGTTATGATGTGGGTTAAGACACAAATATGTTTATGTATATGATTTTGATGAAAATATAGTTATGAACAAGAATTGAGTAAGAATCTATGAATATGAGCATGATACAAGTTTAACACCATTATGATGTGAATTGATAGTAATATGAACTTGACCTTTACATGATTACGAGTTATATGGGTATGGGTGTAGGTGTGGGTATGTATATGATATGACATCTTGCATGGGTATGTAAGCACATGTGTGTATTGACGAGGACGAGCACAACCCTTCCTTTACACAATGCATAGATGAGGATAGGTACAACCTTCCCTTTGCACGTGTATGCATGAGCCAAGTATGTATTGATGAGGATGGGCACAACCCTCCCTTTACACAATGCATAGATGAAGATAGGTACAGCCTTCCTTATGCACATATATGTATGATCCAAGTGTGTATTGATGAGGATAGGCACAACCCTCCTTTTACACAATGCATAAATGACGATAGGTACAATATTCCTTATGCACATTTATGTATGAGCTAAGTGTGTATTGATGAAGACGGGCACAACCCTCCCTTTACACAATACATAGATGAGGATAGGTACAACCTTCCCTATGCATATGTATGCATGAGTCAAATGTGTATTGATGAGGATGGGCACAACCCTCCCTTTACAGAATGCATAGATGAGGATAGGTACAACCTTCCCTATACATAGAAATGAATGAGCTAAGTATGTATTGATGAGGACGAGCACAACCCTCCCTTTACACAGTGAATAAATGAGGATAGGTACAACATTCCCTATTCAAATGGATGTATGAGCTAAGTATGTATCGATATCGATGGGTACAACCCTCACTTTACACAATGAATAGATTCGGACAAGTATAACCTTCCCTATACAAAGTTATGTCATGAACTACATATGCATTGATGAGGATAGGTACAACTCTCCCTTTATATAATTAAGGCATGGAGTGACTTTTTGAGTTCTAATATATGTGGGTTACGACTACGCTATGGTTTTCAAATGGCATATTGTGCAGGTTAACATCATCTTTCTTTCAAGTTGCATTCCCACATATGAGTACATTCAAATGTACTAATGTATACTTTTACCTGCATGATCTAACCATGTATGAACTGAAGACTACATTTATACCCTACTTGACGGCTAGTCAGATTTCAGAAAGTTGTTGTGGTGATTCTTATCTTCCAAGGACAATCCACTATCCATCTGCCTTATGTTTCTTCTGTTTATGCTACCTTACTTTGAAGGTGATCCTGGGACATGTCTTGGCCCCCATCCTATCTTATGAGTAGAGGCATTGCTGGACATCTTGTAGACTCTTTTATGTTTATATGCTAAGTGTAGTATTTGGAGATTTTGCTATGGATATGGCTATCTATTGGATACCATTATGTGAATTGGCTATGAGCATTATGATTTGTTCTTTTATGTTATGATATGAAAGATCCTAAGTCCCATAGAGTGAGTCATACTTACTCGTCTCTTAGTCATTATGTGCTACGAGTTTTGCAAATCAATGTTAAACCCTTTCACTATGACATCCCCATAGTGTGAGTTCTACATTCCTATCCCTTGGAACTATGTGTTTACTATTTGTATACGCTTCCAAACCAATAATGTGGATATGGATACTTTGAAGCTTGTTTGGGGACTCTCGGGTTCCCATTTTCCATGTCACTCCTAAACCCTAGGTTCGGGTTGTGACCGTCAGATATCATGCACCTCAACTCAGGCAAAATGTGAGCTGAAAAGAAAATAATTGAGAAAAATAAAAAACAATGAGCGGAGAAGTAGATTGAGTGCACCCGAAAGTGTTTGAAATAGGAAAAAGGGAATAATGAGTTAAAATACCAGTATCGGTAAGGCAAAGTGTAGAATGGTGCAGTGCCAAGGAGGTCAATTAGTTACTATGTTTCAAACATATCATACCAAGCCCCTCGAGATTAAGTTACAAGCTAAGGAAGTCCTATAGTGATCCCATTTTAACTAGTCGAACGTCATAATCACGAGCATAGAAGCAAGCATATGGTATTGTACACAGTGTTCGAATATCAATTAGAAGTATGAGCGTATTTGTCAATCCCTAGCATTGAATCAAAATACATAAGTTTGAGTGAAATACAGGACTTCTTTTTGTGAGGACACTTGAATCACATTGTAATATATGGACTATTTTGTTGATTGTTGCTTATATATATTGCCTTGCTTGTCAAAGTTACTCTGTCATGTATCAATCCGCGTGAGTTTATATGATAACTGACTTGGATATGCACTGATAGTTTGAAAGAGTGCATGTGATTGACCGAGATATGATGCATGTCATGTGATTGAGGCCGATGTGTATGTTGTACTACTTATGTTAGATTGAGTCCAACACTTGATGACAAGCAACAATTTTAAGTTGAGGGTGTTGATGTGTTACAAAAATACAACACTTTTAATGCTTTAAACTTGGAATTTCATGTGTCTTCTAAGCAATGTTAGTAAATTTGATGTGTTTTTATGTTGTCTTTGCAGGATCCATGATTCAAGGAGTTCTTATTAAGATTTGCAGAAGTTACAGCTTTTTGGTGATGTACGAGACCACCTACCGACTATGGTTTGATCCAAGAGCCATAGGTAGGGGTTCGTAGTACTAAACAGTGATGGACAGATTTTCTGAAGTTGTATCTATGATTAACCAGAATGGGTCATGGTTCATTCTACGATCCATAGAATTTCTAATGAAAGAGAGGCCCAGAGATTTTCTAAGTTTCTGAAAGTTAACCAGATGAAGGAACCTACGGACCGTATTCCAATCTACAAGTCATAAAAAGTAGCTTGTACTTGGATGGCAGATTTTGAGGATGCAGACTAGGAATCCTTCCATGAGCCGTAAAAAGAATCATGGCCCATAACTTGGCTCGTGGAAGGCCCCAAATCATGTTTTCCTAATTAAGTTAAGATTTGGTTTTCTTTGATTATGAATAGGGTTTTTAGGTATTTCTAGACGTATAGAACTACAGATACATATTATCACTTTTTTAGCTTTTCCTTGGAGATTTTGAGTAGATAACTTTTGAATTCATCTATGGATCTTGATTTTTCTAATTACATGGAGATTACAGATTTTATGTTCTTTGATTCTTCGTTGTAAGTATTTAATTATGCAAACTTATAATGTAATTTATTCATCTACAGTGAACATGAGTAGCTAAATCCACAACTAGGGTTGTGGGAACCATGAAGAACTAACAAAGTAAAAACTACATAATATTTAATCTTTAGAAAGCGTGCATGCATGTATTATATATCTCCTCATTTTGAATTCTTCTTAACAGTAGCCAATGTTAGAACTCGTCTTATTCTTACTCGCTGGCCTAAGGACATTATGAATGGAAAAAGGGGTAAATAATAGGATTTGACGTGATCACACTCGTCTAATCAACCTGAACGGCCTAAAGGATGGTTGTACTGGGACAAAGGTAAGGGTTATTAATGACACACTCATAGACGACCCAAGTTACGTGGTGAAATTTTCCTAGTTTCTGGCCCAAGGAAATAGGTGAACACAACTTACAAGTTCTGCATGCTACACACTAGAAGATTTACAATTATTAGGTTATACTGCGTTAGGAATTCATAGGGAACACAATACCCTAGTTACTTCTCTCACAGAATTAGTAATACGCGCATTGACTATTGATCTTAGTTTAGGTTTGAATCATTATTTTTACTTCAAAATTCCCCTTTCTTGAAGTAAGCAATTAATGCATCAAAATTGCTTAAATTACTCCATGTCTGGACCATATTCCTTGTGGGATCGACCCTAACCATCATTGGATTCTATATTTGAACAGCGACCGTTTATACCTTAATTGGGAGGTGTAATTTGGATGTGATCAGCTCAGAACCTCACTAGGGTTCTTGAAGAAGCCCTTATCCTTGACGATTAATGTAAGTGAAAATGCTTATGGATTTAGTATAAGTCTCCCATGAAACACAAGGGAGATATGTACATTATGCTTGTGTGGAATATTGGACAGCATGTTTCAAAAAATTGTTACTTACTTTTCTTATTTATTAAGAGACTTTTCTTTTCTTGGTTGGCTTAGTTATGAAAGGAGGTTAAAGTTCTTAACAAGGTTTAGGTCGGAAATGATAAGGTTGTTGCACTATCTTTGTTTCATTTAAAAATGAGTTGTAGCATGATATCTTAAATATGCTTAGCAAGAACTCATGGGTCGATGAGTGGAGATTGTGGTATCACATCCCCCATATATTTTGGGACTTTTTGGGACTGTTTCGGTGTGTAAATATGTTAAGAACAATTTGGTTAAAGTTGGGACAAGTGTGAAATATTGATGTTGAAATATAGGGGAAAGGTGTAATGTTGCACTATCTAATTGTGTGTTGTGTAGAGTTCTTATATGTTGTACTTCATATAAACTTGTAAGCATATTATGGAACTAAAACAAGCTGGGATACGCACGTATATGTAAATGTGTATTAGACAAATGCGATTAGAGAAGGAAAGATTGAAAGAACACCCTTGGGTTGATAATTATGGCCTTGCTACCCGAGCATGATTTTTGAGTTACATTGCAGTACTAAAACATGTTTATTAGCTACTAATACTAGTTTTATCACCCACTATATTGTATACAAATATTTGGGGGAAAAGGAAGTTACTTCGAGGTAATAACAAGGTGGTACAACAAGGTATGTAAGGCTACTCGATTTTCTATTATTTGGCATGAAATCTAGATTCTTCCTTGGCACATAAAGGCACTTGCAAACTTCGACATAACTTATAACCTTGTCTCCACTTTTAACATGTATATATGTTTCAATATAAATCCATTGTCAAGTATGCATATATACTTTGGATACCAAGATACATGAGTTCTCTTTTTGGCTAAATAAAATCCAGTGTTATTTCAAATTCTACGTACTTCATTAATTATAAAACCTATTCACTTCATTGTTGTATTGTCTTACATGATTATTTACATGTCATTTCATATGTCTATAGCCCTACAGCTCAGAATGTCATGACCACAAAAAGAATCATCTAAAATGTAAATGAAAGATAAAGTAAGCTGCTTATTGATGGGTGGTATCCCAGAGGTGGAAAAATCACCTAGCATGGATCGATGTCAGTATTATTGGGGGTATCCCAGGGGTGAAAGAAAGCCTAACATGGATCAATCTCGACATAGATCATCCACTGGTCAGCTAGTCATTTTATTATATATTGGGCACAAATTATAAAATAAAGAAAGGTAAGGTAACGAAAAGGACATAAAGTGCATGATTCCACAATGTAAATAAAGGTGGTCTTTTATCCTTACAAAGGTGCATGATTGTATTTGAGTCCTTATTTCACGTATAGTACTTTTTGCTTATATATTCATTACATTGACGTCCCTCCTAAGAGACCTACATTTCATGTTGCAGGTACAGGAGCTAGTGGATCTCCCCAGTAGGAGTACAGGATATCTAGTTACTAATATGTTATTAAAACCTCCAGGTTGCTTCGGAGCTTTTTGTGTCTAGAGCATATATTTTATATTGTACAGTAGCTAATCATGAGGCGGGTCCTTTCTCGACCTTCATTAGATAGTGTTCCTCATCTAGAGGCTTTGTAGACTAAGTAAAGTAAAGTGTGGTCATGTCTCGTATTTTAGACATCATGGCTCCAACGCCCTTGTAATAGGTATTTTCTTTTGGTTAGTTATTCCTATCTACTTTCCTAAATGCATGTATATATGGAAGAACCTTCTAATGTTCATAAATAGTATATAATTATGGGTTGATTCTCCTGAGCCTTTTCAGCAATGGGTGTCAATCCGTCTTAATGGGATTTTGGGCGAGACATAAGTCTCCCTACTAATCATCATCATCAGAACATACTCCTTAATCATCATCATCATCATAACATACTTCTATACTTCAAACCATATTCATGAAAATATAGCTTAATCATAATATTAGAGAAAAAGACGAGTTCATGAACAACTGAAGTTAAAATACTAAAATTGAATAAAAATCATGTGATCAATGTAATTGAAATCAATTTTGAATCGTTAGTAATGAAATTAATATCAATTCAACATTCCATAATCAATAATGTACTTGAAATCAATTGAAAATCATGAAATTCATGTAATTCATCATAATTCATATATATATATATATATATATATATATATATATATATATATATATATATATATATATATATATATATATATATATATATATATATTTAAGTAAAATAATCATGTAATGATCATAGTCCAAACATTTTGAATAATTCATAAGAAAAATGAGAGTTGAATTGGGATCCATGGAAGGATTGAGTCCATGGATGAAGCCATTTATACCTCAATAGAGTAACCGTAGAAATTAAGATGAATTGACCTTGAAATCCCCTTGACCAAGCTTGAATTCCAAAGCTTCAATGGAGACTTTACTTAAGAGAAAAAACTTAGAATTTTTGAGAGATGTTTAGAGTGAATGAGTTAGAATGAGATTAAAGGTAGCTTTAATAGGATTAAATCTATCGAGGCAGTTATAGGGGTCAAAATAATGTAGTTTAGGGGTCAAATGGGTTAGTAATGACCAAAAAGCCTTTCATTAAAAATCTATCACACCCGTCAATGAGCCTAATTTATGAGTCATAGATTGGAGTACAACTCGTAACTTGGGGTTTCATCCTGTTGAAAATTGAATCTCTGAAATAGTTTATAAATCTGCTTTTATGAATTCTTTTTTACAACTCGTAGTTTCCTATTTGAGACATACTTTCCCCTCGTAGATACCTTCCAAACTTAAAAATTTTCCATCCTTTTGAGTCAAACTAGGAATATGAATTACGGTCCATAAAATGGACTACGGTCTGTAAGGACCCCTCGTACATTGGCCCATTACTTGGAAAATTTTCAAACCCTCAAACCTCATTTATGACCCATATTTATAGGTCGTAACTCAAAGTATGGCTCACAAGAGATATTTGTCCTTTTCCTCAACACTTAGCTAGATTTTAAGTCCTCAGCACTGCATCCACAAAAGCTAATCATGAGTTGTCGTTTCAAAGATGACTCATACTATAGCCTCATAAACTTAACTTTCAAGTTCAAATTTTTTATCAAGTCTTGGACCAAACAACGAAGTCTGTTTATGACTTGTGATTCAATCCATGAGCTATAGATGGCTCATAATATTACTCCAATTTTAAAATTTTCTGCATGTTCGTTACTTGTTAAATTTTCCACATAATGGGTGTTACAACCAGTGATTAAGTAGCTACAATATACAAGGAGTATCTACAAGCCATAAAAGATAGGATAGGCTGATAGATTGCTTTCATACTTAAAATTCTGAGAGGGTGATTTTTGACCCATAATCTACGAACTCATTTATATGTAGCATACATAAGTCAATTAATTGTAGGCCTGATCGTAGTCCCTATTAGATAAAATTTAATTAAGGGTATTTCGATTCTTTTTCTACCCTCCTAACTCCTAAACTGCGGTGTTTTCTGCCCTATTTCTATCTCATAACTGTTTTTAGTCATTAAGACTCGCCTAAATTCTTAAATCCCCAAAGATCATCCTCTTCTCCGAATTCTCTCAAGACTCCATTAATGATCAAATAATGTTTCCAAATTTCTCCATCAAATTTTTAGATTCATTCACGCATCTTACTCAAGGTATGTAGGTATTAATTCATGGGTTCTTTTAACCAATGAAGCCTAAAGAATTCTCAACTTTTTCAATCAATTCTAAGTATAAAATTTCATCATGGGTTCTTACAATTATGATTTCAATTGGTATTATTCTTCATGATTACGCATGATTTTATTGAATTGCATGTTTTAAAGATGATTTGAGATAAACCCATGGAAGTTACCCTAGTTTTACTATGAACTATGATCATGAATGTTCACTTAAGTTTCATGAAAGGATTTGATTACAATTCATGGAAGTCTCTCCAAGAATGTATAAAAGATGGTGAAAGGATTTTCTCAACTAATCATGGATTAAAGATATGATAAGGACAATTCCCAAAATACTTGAGTCACCTAGGTTTTACAAAGATCTATTTATGATGATGACTTAATGATTTCAAGTTAATGATATATTTCATTAACTTATGATTTCTATTCTGTTGGGATTTAACTTAGCACTGAGGATTCTTGAGGTGGATTTGGTTCAGAAGATGAAGGTTTGCGTCCAAAGAAATCCTAGCAACAACCTCTAGCCTAAAACTATGTGCCTTCATAGGTTGCCTAATTGACTTAGCTAGTGTATCCACATACAGCTCATGATGTAAAAGGTTCTCACAGAGTCTACCTTGAAAAAGTAGCCTCTCTCTTCTCGATGTAGGAATTACATCAAATTATATGTTTTAGATCTCATGGTCTTATTATCAATTAAAGTTGATATCCAACAAAAATAAATAAATTTATTTACAAGATTTCCTACTACAGTTTGATGCATCAACCACATATTCTATTCATGTTTACTTCTCATGCTTTATTTTCCTATTTATCTTACATGTCATGACTCATGTACCATATAATGTCATTGTCACACCCTAGGAGGGTATCATAGACGTGTCGGGCACTCAGAGACTATTGATAGTCCCCAAACAAACCACTTGGCCTTATCATATTCATTCATTCAATAAACTTTATCAATCAGCAGAAGATTAAAGATAATAATGGGCAAATCTAATGTCTCAAATAGTATATCAAATAACTAGGCTAGTAAAAGGAAACTAGCTCAACAAGTCTCAACATCAATAACTCAACTCCAGTGTATGAAGACTCTATCACTATCAAATGGTGACAATGATAGACCCATTGCTACCTCGACTCAAAAGTAAAGCTAAATCAAGTCAGAATTTAAGAAGCTACATGAAAATAAAGCAGGATTCTCCGAAGTAAGGGAGGCTCACCAACTCTGCTGAATGCAAAAATCCTTAACGGTGTGCGTGTTGACGGTCTCTAGTACTTGCCTTTGCATCATAAAACTATGCAGTTGAAAAGGGACGTTAGTACATGGAATGTACGAGTATGTAAAGTGGCTGAATAAAGTAGATACAGGTAAAATAATATAGAAATAACATCAACTCATAAGATACTCAGTCAAAATATCAAATGTCTATCTAAAGCAAGAATAAAGAACAGAAAAGTGCCCCATCAACCAATCAAACCTCATCAATCAACTCGGCTCAACTCAACTTGACTCAGAGTACTCAGTATAGGATCCTATCTAGGAGTTTCTCTTATCCAAAAACAATCACTTATGAGCGACTGATTGTACAACAATCCCACTGATGTTGCCATAGTCGTTCTATACCAGGGAAAGAATGCCTCAGATATACTAGGGATCTAGCCTCAACAAGTCCTTTATTTCTTTTAGGGACTTTAACTCAAGAGGGAACCTCAGTGTAACGGTTTATCCTTGCCTATGCTTGGCGACATAGTCAATGAGTGCGAGTGGGACTTACTCTTACTCATTTTGGTGCTTGATACTCCTCCCAAGACACAATGCTCATAAGGCTCCTCAACTCAATCAATTATCTCAATTAGCCTCGTAGAGGCACTCGTCATCTCAATTAGTCTCAAAAACTCTTATCATCTCATTAACTCAACTCGATGGGGCCTTTCATCCTAACATCTCAATCAACTCATCAACTCAGTGCTCATTTAGAAACTCAAGGACTCATATCATCATTAAGAAAACGTCGATTAGATAGAACTCTAGATTTCAATTATGAATACTCATGGGATCATCAAGCTAAATTAACTCAATCTCATACTCATATAAAGATTATAATCAACATACTCAAGTCAAGGCTCTAGACTTCATCCCTAGGTTCATTCATGCATGCTTTCACAAAATAACATATATGGTTATATAATAACTCATGAAAAGTATATAATTCACGAAATCAGGTATATGATGATCATCAACAAAATGAAAATACATTAATATGTATATAATTTTCAAGCAAATATTAAAGAATCATGTATATAGACTCATTGGACTCTCAACTCCTCTATTACCATTAATGGGGGCACATGGAAGAACATTCTCATGTGTTAGTTTAGCCTTACATACTTGGTATGAAGCTTTTGACAATTAACTTCGAAAAACTCTCTTCAAACTCCTCAATTCCTCGTTCCTCTTCTCTTCTCTTTGGCCCTAGTCTTTTCCAAGAACTTGGAAAGGCTTAGGAATGGGGATTAAAACCTTTTTTACGCTCAAACGACCCATATAGATCGTGTTTTATGTTTAGGAGGGTTTGGGAAGGTCTAGAATGCCCTTCACAAAAAACAAAAAAAAAAAAGTTCACTCAGTACAGCAGGTTCGCGATGCGGACAAGGTGTACTTTCGGGGGTTTTACGCTGGAAATTCTCTGATCAAATTTTCTAAACCCGTAAAAGATATTTTGTACCAAATCTAAGTGTAAGTCCCCGTCAGGTGCGCATCGCACATCTGTCGTGCACTTATTCTGGAAATCATTTTCGCGCCGAAAAATTATCTTTTGATCTGGTTGCTCTAAAAATCAACAAAGACCACTTTCCCACTCAATGTGTTATGCAAATCGCATATCCGGCCTCGAATTTACCATCGGAGCATGGGAAGATGCATTATGTGCACATCTCTCTTTTAGGGCTATTTTGATAATTTTATCAGTTGTTACATCATCTCCCCCTTGGAATCATTCATCCTTGAATGATGAGTAAAGGTGACATCAAGGCACGAACATACTCAAGACTCATCTCAATACTCACTCAATCAATCAAACACTAGACTCCTCCACAACCTCCACTTAGACTCAGGAATATATACATCAACTCAGGAATAGACAAAATTAATTTGAGTCAAGCGTAAGGACATTATCTTTAACATCCTTATCATTAGGCACGAATAGATGTAGATATTTAGCTCTTATCTCTTCCTCATCTTCCCATGTAGCTTCCCCAACGAATGGATTTCTCCACAGGACTTTGACTAAGGCGATCTCTTTGGTTCTCAACCTGTCAACATGTCAATCAAGGATTTAGACTGGAATATCTTCATAGGAAGCTATCCTTTACTTCAATACTTTTAACAGGGATCACATAAGCAGGATCTCCCAAGCACTTCTTCAATATTGAGACGTGGAACACAGGATGAATTGTGTCTAACTCGAAAGACAACTCTAACTCATAAGCAACTTTTCCAATCCACTTTATAATCTGGTAGGGCCAATATAGCAAGGACTCAATTTTCCCTTCTTCCCAAATCTCATGATACCCTTCATAGGTGATACTTTCAAGTACACCCAATCATTCACCTCGAACTCTAGGTCTCTTCTCCTCACATCTATGTATGGTTTCTAGTGACTCTGTTTAGTCTTCAACCTCTCTTTAATGACCTTTACCTTCTCCATCGACTGGTGGACAAGATCTGGTCCAATCAACTCGGCTTCTCTAACCTCAAACCACCTAATTGGTGATCTAAATCTCCTCCCATACAAAGCTTCATAGGGAGCCATTTGAATGCTTGTATGATAACTATTGGTATATGAAAATTCAATCAATGGTAGATGGTCATCCGAACTTCCTTTGAAGTCAAGGACACAGGCTCTCAACATGTCCTCTAATGTCATAATTTTACGTCTGCCTGGCCATTTGTCTGAGGATGAAAGGTTGTACTCAGATTCACTTTAGTACCCAATACCTTCTGGAAGGATCTCCTAAATTGGGAGGTGAATTGAGCTCCTATGTCCGAGATGATGGACAAGGGAACTCCATGCAACCTCACGATCTCATGGACGTACAACTTGGCATACTCCTTTGCAGTGTTAGTTGTCTAAACTACTAAGAAGTGAGTCGATTTGGTCATCCTATCCAAAATCACCTATATAGAATCATGTTTCTTTCCAGACCTCGGTAGACCGAAAATGAAGTCCATGTTGATCATCTCCCACTTCTATTTAGGAATCTAAAAGTTCTGAGAAATTCCACAGGACCTTTGATGCTCAACTTTAACTTGTTGGCAGTTTAGAAAATTTGAAACAAACTCAGGAATATCCCTCTTTATTCCACTCCACCAATAGACTTCCCTCAAGATATGGTATATCTTGGGAGAGCCAGGATGAATGGAATAGCTTGAGATATGGGCTTCAGCCATAATTCTATCTCGAACACCATAAACGTCTAGGACACACAATCTACTCTGGTATCTTAACACTCCATCTCCCCCTTTAGAGAAGACCATCACTTTCTGTTTGTGGACAGCCTCCTTGAACTGAAATATGACAGGGTCTTAGTCTTGACTTTCTTTCACCTCTGCCACTAAAGATAAAGCAAACCTATTATGAATATTGACTCCTCCTTTATCATTCTCTTCAAGTTGAACTCTTAATTGAGCCAATCGATGCACTTCCTTAGCTAACTCCTTCTTTCCCTCCTCAACATGGGTCGTGGTACCCATTGACAACCTGTTAAGAGTGTCAGTAACAATATGAGCTTCACTTGGATGGTAGAGGATACTCATTTCATAATCCTTGAGCAACTCTAGTCATCTCATCTGTCGCGGGTTGAGGACTTTCTGATTGAAGACATACTGCAAGCTCTGGTAGCAATTGAACATATCCACATGCACTCTATACAAGTAGTGGCACCAGATTTTAAGTGCAAACACCACCACCGCCAACTCTAGATCATGGTTCGGATAGTTCCTCTCATGAATCTTAAGTTTTCTGGAGGCATAGGCTATCACTTTTCCACTCTATATCAGCACACAACCCAATAAAACTCTTGATAATCAAAATATATCACAAAGTCCTCTGTCCAATCGGGCAAGGTTAAAATGGGTGCAATAGTCAATCTAGTCTTCAACTCTTGGAAACTCTTCTCACATTCATCAAACCACTAAAACATGACCTTATTCTGAGTCAACTTGGTCAATAGTGCAGATAGGGAAGAGAATCCGTCAACAAATCTATGGTAATAGCGTGCCAACCCCAAGAAATTCTTATGTCAACCGAAGAGGACGGTCTGGGCCAATTCTTAACCGCTTCAATCTGTTGGGCATCCACTCAAATACCATCACCGGAAATAATATAGCCTAGGAAAGCCACTGACTTAAGCCAAAACTCACATTTCGAGAACTTTACATACAACTCATAGTCCTTAAGAGTTTGGAGGACAACTCTGAGGTGATTGGCATGCTCTTCCACATCTCTCGAATACACCAATATGTCATCAATGAACAGGATCACAAACATATCAAGATATTGTCTGAACATCCTATTCATCAGGTTCATGAAGGCTGCAGGTGCATTCGTCAACCCAAAGGACATGACCAAGAACTCAAAATGGTCATATCTAGTCCTAAAGGTTGTCTTTGGAATATCACATTCCCTCACTTTCAACTGATGCTAGCTAGATCTGAGGTTTATCTTTGAGAAACAAGAGGCACCCTGAAGATGGCCAAATAGATCATCTATCCAGGAGAGAGGATATTTATTCTTTACCATGACCTTGTTTAGTTGCCTATAATCAATACACATTCTGAGAGACCCATCTTTCTTTCACATGAATAGGTTAGGAGCACCTGAAGGAGGAACACTCGGTCTGATAAAGCCCTTCTCTAATAAACCTCTCAACTGCTCTTTAAACTCTTTTAACTCAGCGGGGGAAATCGTATAAGGTGGAATTCAAATAGGCTAGGTATCGGGAAGAACATCAATCCCAAAGCCAATCTCCCTATAAATAGGAACGTGGGGCAGATCCTCAGGAAACACTTTAGGAAACTCATTCACAATTGTAACTAACTCTAGAGTTTGAGACGCAACATCATCAGACTTAACTCGTATGAGATGATAGATAGAACCTTTGGAAATCAGCTTCCTGGCCCTAAGGTAGGAGATAAACTTTCTCATAGGTGCAATAGAATCACCCATCCACTCTAGAATCGGTTCATTTGAGAATTGAAACTTAATGGTTAAGGCTCTACAATCAATGGAGGCATAACAGGCGTGGAGCCAATCCATGCCTAGGATCGCATCAAAATAAATCATCTCTAACTTAACCAAATCAATAAGAGTATCCTTATGATAGATGGACATTACACAATCTTAATAGACTCTCTCAACTAGAATAGACTCACCCACTAGAGTATAAATATCAAAGGGTTTAAGAAGACTCTCAAGAGTTCTATCTAATCTACTGGCCACATAAGGAGTTATAAATGACAATGTGGCACCAAGATCCTTTAAAACATAACAATCAAGAGTAAAGACTCAAATTATACCTGTTATAACATCCTGGGAGTTCTTCTGATCATGGCGACTACCTATGGCATACAAATGGTTTGTAACTCCGTTTACGCCTGACGTAGTGCCTTTTTGGATTCCTCTAGCTGGCAGAGTTGGTGCAGAAGATTGAGCCTGGTCAGCCCACTTTGGACACTCTCTCTGGAAGTGACCCACTTGGCCATACATGAAACATGCATCACTACCCTCACAGTATCTACCCAAGTATAATCTGTCACGCTTACCACATGGTGGCTTACCCTGTAAACCTTAAGCCACACTAGCCTGTGACTGAGATCCATGGGCTCTAAAGTTCTGAGACCTCTAATCATTCCTGTTTCTGGGCGTAGGTGCACTAGCAGATGATGGTGCAGGTCTTGATGTATCTATTACCGTTTCCTCTCTTTCCAACCTCATAGTTGGATTTATTGATCCTCTTATTCATGAACTTCTCCCTATCATGTTGTCTCTCCTCATTAGCTTATTGCACATAAGTCATCAACCTCCCGATGTCCATGTCGCTCAAAAGAATATCTCCCCTTCTATCTTTCTTTTCCCCTTTGTTCAGCCCATCAACATACATCCCCATTCTCTCTCTCATGTCAGCAACCATATATGGAGCATAGAGAGATAGCTGAGTGAACTTTAGGACATACTCTTGCACAATCAAAGAGCCCTATTTCAGATTCAAAAACTCTTGTACCTTGGCCTCCCTCCGTTCTCTTGGAAAGAAATGCCCTAAGAAAGCTTCCTCGAACACTTCCCGAGCCAGCAATGCGGCTTCCTCTCCTCTACCCTTCTTCCAATGATCAAACCATAGTCTAAACATACCCTTGAGCTTGTGGGCAGAAAGTTCAACTCTATCAGCATCAGCCATATGCATCACCTGAAACACCTTCTGAAGCTCCTTCACGTAGTTCTCAGGATCCTCATTGGATGCAGACCCTGTGAATTCACGCGGATTCACCCTCAAGAATTCACAAACTCTAGATGTGTCCTATGCATCCTGTCTACCCACTCTATAGCTCGCACCAGGTGCTGTGAAAGCCTGCGATAGAGTTTGAATAGTCTAGCAAAGCTCAACATTTGAAATCTTAGCTTACGGGGGTTGCTCAACAGGGACAACTGGATCCACATGCTCCTCGTGTCCTTGAGGCTCAGGTGGGTTAACATTATGCCTAGTAGGACGCCCTCTACCTCTGTTGGCTCTTTTTGAAGGCATGATCACAATCTATGCAATGCATAAAGCACGAATTAGAAGGAGTTTCATAGAGTTTTAACACTATCACACGAATCAGATCATGAAAGAAGTGTAACCATTCCTAATGTCCTATAGCCTCCTTCTTATGAAGTGTTGGCACAACACAACCATAAACAAGATTCTACTAGACACGGCTTGATAGACTCCCTAGGACACTTGAACTTTGTGCTCTAATACCAAATTTTTCACGCCTCGAGAGGGTACCCTAGACGTGGTCGGTACTCAGAGACTATTTCTAATGCCCAAGTGAACCACTTGGCCTCATTACATTCATTCATTCAATAAACTCTATCAATCAGCAGAAAACTAAAGATAATAAAGGGAAAATCTAATGTCTCAAATAGTATATCAAATAAATAGGCTAGTTGAAAGGAAACTAGCTCAAAAATTCTCAACATTAATAACTCTAGTATATGAAGCCTCTAGCACTATCAAATTGTGCCAATGATAGACCCATGGCTACCTCAACTCAAAAGTAAAGTTAACTCAAGTCTAACTCTAATATACTAGATCAAAATAAAGCAGGATCCAGGCTCACCAACTCAGCTAAATGCAAAGATACTCAACGGTGCGCATGTTGATGATCTATAGTACCTACCTCTACATCATAAAATGATACAGTTCAAAGGGGATATCAGTACGTGGAATGTAAGAATATATTAAATGGCTGAATGAAACAGATGCAGGTAGAATGATATAGAAATAGCATCAACTCAGTAGATACTCAGTCAGAATGTCAAATGTATATCCAAAACAAGAATAAAGAGTAGACAAGTGACCTATCAACCAATCAAACCGCATCAATCAACTCAACTCAACGCAATGGAACTCAACTCGACTCGACTCAGAGTACTCAGTGTGGGATCCTATCTGAGTGTTTCTCTTATCTGACAACAATCACTTATGAGCCAGTGATTGTACAATAATCTCGCTGATGTTGCCACAGCCGTTCCATACTTGCCAGATAAAGAACGCCTCGGATCCACTAGGGATCTTTCCTCAACAAGTCTTATATTGCTTTTAGGGACTCTACAAGTCTTATATTGCTTTTAGGGACTCTAACTCAAGAGGGAATCTTACTGTAATGGTTTTATCCTTACCTACACTTGGCAACATAGTTAATGAATGCAAGTGGGACTTACTATTACTCATTTCAATGCTCAATGCTCCTCCCAAGACTCAATACTCATAAGACTCCTCAACTCAATCAATCATCTCAATTAGCCTCATGGAGGCACTCATCATCCCAATTAGTCTGATAGAGACTTTCATCAACTCATTAACTCAACTCAATGGGGCCTTTCCGCCTAACATCTCAATCAACTCAGTGCTCATTTAGAAACTCAAGTACTCAGATCATCATTAAGAAGAAGTCAATTCGACAGAACTTTAGAACTCAACTATGAATACTCATGGGATCATCAAGCTAAATTAACTCAACCACATACTCACATGAATATTACAATCAACATACTCAAGTCAAGGCTCTAGATTCTATCCCTAGGTTCATTCATGCATGCTTCACAAAATTACATATAGGGTATACAATAACTCATGAAAAGTATATAATTCAGGAAATCAAGTTTATGATGATCATCAACAAATGAAAATACATGTAATGTGTATATATAATTTTCAAGAAAGTATTCAAGAATCATGTATGTAGACTCATTGGACTCTCAACTCATCTATTATCATCAATGGGAGCACATGGAAGAACATTCTCATGTTTTAGTTTAACCTTTCGTACCGGATGTGAAGTTTTGACAATTAACTTCGAAGAACTCTTCTCAAACTCCTCAATTACTCATTCTTCTTGTCTTCTCTTTAACCCTAGTCTTTTTCACGAACTTATAAAGGCTTAGGAATGGGGATTAAAACCTTTTTTATGCTCAAAAGACCCATTTCGGTCGTGTTTTAAGCTTAGGAAGGGTTGGAAAAGGTCTAGAATGCCCCTCACGAAAAATTGAAAAAAACATTCGCCTCGAGAAAGCAGGTCCAGGACATGGACATGGTGTAATTTTGGGGGTTTTCGCTGAAAATTCTCCAATCGAGTTTTCTAATCCCGTAGAAAATATTTGGATCAAATAAGTTTAAGTCCGCATCAGGTGCGCGTCATGCACTTATTCTAGAAATCATTTTCGCATTGAAAAATTATCTTTTGATCCAGTTGCTCTAAAAATCAACAAAGACCACTTTCCCACTCATTTTTCATGCAAATCGCATATCCGGTTTCAGATTTGCCATCGGAGCATGGGAAGACGCATTATGCATGCATCTTTCTTCTAGACACATCTAAGTAATTTTACCGGGTGTTACAGTCATGTTTATTTATTCATAGCATATTACACATATATTTAGTACATTACTAACGCATACCTTCTTTGCCTACATTGTATTATAATATAGGATCAAACGCTCTTTCTCACTTCCCTCGTAATTAGCTTGGACTTTTAACTTGATGATTGATTGGTGAATCCTCATATGATTCGAGGAGAAACTTATCATGTTTTTTTTACTTTCTTGTTATCTTTGGACTATATTATTACTTTGAGACAATGTTCTTTTTTTATATTGAGAGTGAGCTGGGAACTTGTCCTATGCCCCCGCTTATACTAGTAGATGCATGTTTAGATGTCAAAGTATAAGTCAGTTTATTTTGACATATTTCTTTAGCTTTACTTTGCTTTATTGAGATTCTCTTGACATTTTATTTTCGCTTCTATGTCTTAGTCTAATTG
Organism: Solanum rostratum; assembly: GCA_029948455.1. Taxonomy (NCBI): domain Eukaryota; kingdom Viridiplantae; phylum Streptophyta; class Magnoliopsida; order Solanales; family Solanaceae; genus Solanum; species Solanum rostratum. The sequence continues at coordinate 34,272,651 of CM057050.1, read as the reverse complement.
CTCTAGTTATCTTATGTATCCTCATTTATGATATGCTAAGATGGCTTGATTAGGATCTTTCAGGATTTCAATTATCATGTCATATGTAGGGTCTAGCTTGAGTCATGACACCTTTCAACCCCATTAAATACATCGTGTTGGTGGAGGATGAAATTGGTATGTACTTATAATTATATGCATATATATATATATATATATATATCAAATTTTAAAAATAAATCTATGTACAAAGTTAAAGTAAAAGTGATGGGATACCTTATCCTAGTCAAAAAACGCAACTATATTTTTTCTCCTTTTTTAATCTTTTATTTTTTATTTTATTTTTATCTTTGTGTTAACATATTTAACTCTGTCAATTATATCAATTATATTTTATTAATTAAATATTATTATAAAATATTATAGTATGGATGTCGCTACATCAAAAAGTTACTCTCACCAATTATATCTTCATTATGAAGATAACCTCGACCTTTATGATTATTCTTGTAACTTTACGCCTCCATAACCTTTCCCGTTGTTTCATGATTAATGTCACGTTTATGACTAACCTTTTGTATGCCTCTATGTAACACTATAAATAGAGGCATAATGGTTCATACAGTAGAGACTTGAACACTTACAAGAATAAGAAAAGCTCTCATATCTTGTCCCTTTATTTCTATTGCTCTCATCTTGCATATTTCATATCTACGTTCTTACTTATATTATCATTATTTTAACTTAGTTTTACAACATATTATCCGCACGAGACTCACAAATTAATTGTAAGAGTAAGTCGATATATAATTAGATCGTGGAATTGGTAAGTTTCTCTTCTTTGTTGTTGGTTGATTTATAAAACTTCAATGCCGATGAAGTTTTGAATTCATTTCGCCATCTCAAAATGGAAATTTATAATCTTCTTTAGGTAAGATAAATAGGAGCATAAGTCTTTCATAGTTAGTGCATAAACTAACATGCTTGATATGTCTACATAAATTTACAACTTTTGTCAATGGTACGTTCTCTGTTGTTGGTTAATAATATTTCTTTCTTTGATGTGATTTGTTGATTCATCAGTAAATACTTGACATTTATTATTTTTTAACTAATCATGAATATTTAGTATGTTTGCATCAACTTTATTAATTTTATTAGTCACATTTGTTCTCTAAAATACCTAGTTAGACTTTACTATTGTTTAAGATGGTCGAATAGACAAATATTTTTTGTCAAGATTTAATGTGGGATTCATTTGGTTCCATCGTATTAAAGTGAAGGTCAATATTTTTTTATGAAGACTAAAGTGAAGGTCAATATTTCATTATTTGTTTTAAATATATATTTTATATTTTCTTGAGAATTACTTTACTCGTGTATATAATCACAAAAGTGATAATATTTCAAAGATTTGAGGGTGAGTCCAAATACACTTGGCTAATTATGGCATTGGTTAAGATTAAACTGATGATTTGAATTTAATTGCCCCAAAGAGGATAAAACATCGAGATCAAGTCCTGAAATATCATGACTATAAGATGTGGGATTTCAATCCCATTGATTTATTGCCAAAATATTTTCTGTGTGAATAAGATATTAGGTTTAAGTCCTAACGTATCATGGTGATAATATAATGACTGAGGTAAAATAAACTTTCTAATTGAAAAATTATGAAAGCATGTCCCACTTGATTTGCTTCATTCCTTTAAGTGAATGTGGTAGCAGTACATGATAAGTTTGAAAAAGTTACAAAATAATTATTGTGATTGTAAACATAAACATGGGCATGTCGAAGGACAAATTAATAATAGTCATTATTGTGGTAAAACTGAAGAACATTATGGGTCCTTCAAAATGTGAAGGTAATTTTTACCATCAAAGTGATATGAAAGGTTATTGGGTACGTTGTTGTTGATGCAAATTCAATTTGAAAAATTTTGTAAATCCTCCATAAAAAAATATAAAATGACGGTGCATTTAATCTTTTTAAAGAAATGTTGAAATGATCAAATAAATTTGATAAATGTAAAAGCGTGATAATGATTTTACAATAAAACTTAGGGAGCACGTATAAAATTGTTATGGTCAAATTCTAGAAGAGATTGTGACTTGTAATAAGACTGTTATGTTTTCCTCTTCTTGAAGGTGAATGTGTCGAAATGTAATAAAAATATGGATAAGGACATGTTCATGTATGATTGGATAAATATCACATCTAACATCTACAGGAGGTTTGAGAGAATTAATATAATATATATACACACACATGACATGGTCATTTAGTCACATACTTTGAGTACATCATATATAATATTGTGGTACGTTTTTATAATGAACTAAAGAATGACAAAAAAAAAAATAAAAAAGTCTTTCCTATAATGGTTGTGGTCATGACCAAAATAACTATTATTGTGTGGCAACACAAATTTATCATTGGTTGTCAAGAAACAAGTAATAATTTTTTCCTTCAAGTAGATGTGTATGAATGATTTTTTTACAAATTTGTGGTAGTATACAAAATTAATTAAGAGCTCCAAAATAACAAATTTATCAGTATCCACATAAATGAAATTGTTCATAATATTGAGATTTTAGTAAGTCTCAAAAGAAACTTTTTAAGTTTTGAAGGAATTGAAAAAAAAATTAATAAAAGGCAAAAAGTTCAAACAACATTTTTAAGGATCTTCACGCTTTTAATATAGTATAAATTAGAAGAACACATATTTTCAATTTAAATAAATATATTTATATATACTTCACTTGCAATATTATTTACTAGATTCTTTTTGCATGAGATTTTTTATGTGCTAATTTTTTTGCCCTTCATTAAAAGCTTCTACAATAGATAAAAATGTCATTTATTATTTGTTTTAAATTGTAATTATAGATAAATACTAATAATTTAGAAGTGTATGTATGTGTGTGTATATATATATATATATAGATAATGAATTTCTACTATTCTATCTATTTAAGTAGTATTCTGATCAAACTCTTTCAGAAACATACATCATTCTTCTACTTCTAAGTTACGTTTTGTTTTGATTTTAAGTAGAGTCATCTTTTTACATTTATTATCATTATCCTTTATTATTCTTTTTAGTTAACAAAGTTAAAGAATATATAAAAATTATACATAATCGACAATTGACAGTAGATTCTCCTTTTTCAATAATTTCTCATGTTTCCCTTACAGTTGAAAATTATGATTGAAAAACTGGATGAAACAAGCATGTTATTATCAAAAGCAGTTGTCGGAGAAATTTGAGATTTCTCCGAGGTACACCTCTTTTCTTTTTCAACTGTTACTCCTATCACTGCTATTCTACTTTGAGGCAACACTATATGACACTATTATCATAGTGATTCACATCAATTCGATTATTGCTATTATTTACTTTGAAATATTGTTTTTGAATTTTGTGATATTGATTTCTCTTTATTATGTAGATGGTCAATATTAAAATTATTCATTGTGTATATGTAGGTATTATATATATAAACATAGTAGTTGGTGTTGTTATATAGTGAATAGACTAAAGGGGATTTTAAGTACGATCACCTTAAACACATATGCAAAGTAGGTTATCACCCCCCGAGAGGGTACCCTTGGTGTGGCCAGCACTTAGATTCTATTTCTAGTCCCCAAGCGAACCACTTGGCCTCATCACATTCTTTAATGCCTGGTAAAATTATAAAAATACCCCTAGAGAGAGGGTATGCGCATAACACATCTTTCGATGCTCGTATGGCAAATCCTAGGCTGGATTTGTAATCAATACGCAAAATTGAGTGGGAAAATGGTCTCGGTTGATTTTTAGAGCGACCCGATCAAAAGATAATTTTTCGAGCTGAAGTGCAAAATAGTGTTGGAGTGCGACAGGAGCGCGTCGCGGACCAGCACTTATATTCTTTTGAAAACTTTCGACGGGATTGAGAAAATTCGTTCAAAAACTTTTTTTTGAAAATACATTGTGCACAACCAGTCCGCGTCGTGAACTGTGTCTTTTTCGAGTTGAAAATTTCTAAATTATTACGAGAGGCATTGCGGTCAATTTCCCACCGCTCCTAAACTCTATACACAATCTAATAAGGTCGTTTAGACGTAAAAAAGGTCTAAACCCCCTCCCCCCACTTCTAAGTCCTATTCCAATATTCTATTAAGGCTAGGGCTTGAGGAGAGAAGCGAAGAGCTTGAGTTTGAGAGAATTGAGAAGAAATCCTTGACGTGCTTGATTGATAGATGCATCCTAGGTATGTAAGGCTAAACTAAAAGCATGTGATTGTTTTCTCATGTGCCCCATGGATGGTCATAGATGAGTTGATGATTTGGAGAGTTTACATGCATGATCTTTGATGGTTTTTCTTATAATTATATTTGAAATTACATGTTTTTCTATGTTGATGATCGTCATACTAATTTTTTTCTTGCTTTGAACATTTTCATGAAGAATTTGCATAACCCTATATGACTAATTTGAAAAGCATGCATAATGAACTTAAGAATTGAGTCTAGAACCTTGAGTTGAGATTGTTGAGCATGACGAGAGAATGATGATGAGTTGATAGCATTGATTGTCTTATGAGTCTCTATAAACGAATTATATTGATGTGTCTATTCAATTGCTTCCTAATGATTGTTTTAAATCCTGAGTCATTGATGAGATTGATTGATGAGAGGGTTAAAGCCCCTATAAGATACCCGTCATTGACGGCGAGTGGATCCCTACGAGATTGGTTAAGGTAGAGGTTTTATGAGCATTGAGTCATGGGAGGAGTATCGAGCACTGAAAGAGTGAGAGTTAGTCCGACTCAAACTCGTCAAACTACGTCGCCAAACGTAGGAGAGGCATAAAACCATCACACATATTATGGTTCCCTCGAGAGTAACGGTCTCTGAAAACAATAGAGGACTTATTGAGTTGACTCCATATTGAGTGAGCTGATATGGTTTTTGAGTGTTCCCTACCTGGCAAGTTTGGAACCACTGTGGCAACATCAGGGTGATTGTTGTACATTCACTGGCTCATAAGTGAGTGTTGCCGGATAAGAGAAACTCCCATAAATTTTCTACCTTGAGTACTCTGAGTCTAGATGAGATGAGAAGAGGTAAGCTCCTCTAAGATGAGAGGAGATGAGAGGAGATGAGCTCCTTTGAGATGAGTTTGAGACTATTGATGAGTTTGAGTTATTAATGTGTCATTTGTCTACTCTTTATTCTTTCATAGCTGGACATTTTATGATTTGATGTTTATTTTGAGTTGATGTTGTTTCCATACTATTCTACCGGTTTATGTTTCATTCAACTATTTTACTGTAACGCCCGATAAAATTATAAAAATACCCCTAGAGGAGAGATCACTACAAGAAATGTGATATTCAGCTACGAAATTATTAAGTACGAATCAAAATTCGTCACTAATTATTCACTTTTTATGACAAAAATAACATTTCGTGTTTAAATACATGAGAAAAATTCTTTTAGTGACAAAACATATAATTTCGTAGCTAAGTTTTGTCCATTAAAATTTCCCACCAAAAAATAATTTGGCGCCATTTATTAAGTACCATTAGTGACGAATTTTAAATTATCAATGACACATTATTCTGTCTGTAATAATGCATACAATTTTTGACAAACTATTATTTGTCTTAAATTAGGTATAATTTCAGGCACGAAGAAATTTCGTCACTAAAAATAAGTTACTGCAATAGCGACAAATTACAGTTCGTATTTAAATGTTGTAAGTTTTAGCCACAAAATTTTATATTTAATTGTGACCTTAATATTTTTGTCACTAATGATATTCTTAGTCAGTGACAAATCTTTTTTTGTCCCTAATTTAGTTAAATTTTGGATACAAAATTTTTTTGTCGCAAAACGTATATTGATATATTAGTGACAAATCATTTTTTGTCCTTAAATTAATTAACTTTTTGTATACGAAAATTTTTTGTCACAAAAAATAATTGATACATTAGTGACAACAAGTTTGAATTAAAATAGTTTGAATACTTAAACATCATTAAAATAGTTTGAATTAAAAAAAAAACTTCTAATATAAAACTATCAATAGTCTTAACAAGTTTTCAAATATTCTATAATCACGTGTCCATTCAAACTATTATAGTTAATAAAAGTCATATGTATATTTCTAAGTTGTATTACAATAAATAAGATGAAAACGAAATTTTTTACAATAAATTAAAAAGTTATTAATTAGCGATGAATAGTAACACGCACAACTTATTATCACAACAGTTGGTAGAACTCCCACAATTAGCATAACCACAATTAATTTGTTGCTTTTGGTTAGCAACTGCTATAATTAACATGTAAATCTCACAATCAAATTAAAAAAGCACATTGACTATAAAAATATCAACATATTTTAACAATATAAATATATCATCATAAACCAATATCATTAATCTTACAAACTAAATTCAAACATAATAATAACTCTAACCATTCTATCTTTTTTAACCATGCAATCACATTGTGATAATATCTAATCCACAAGAAATTTTAATAATTTCAGAAAGATTACCATCCACAAGTGACCTTTGTATCCATAGATGATATACATGAATTCATTACCTACATTATTTGTGTTACAATTCAATTTAGGACTAGGACTAAAAGTGGGATCCCAAAGGCAAGCTTTAATGAAAGTTTACAAAAAATTGGGCAGAGTTTCCTCTGTTTTTGGGCCTATCAAAAAATTTCCTGTTTCAAAAAACAGTAACATATCCAACCAACATTGCCAAAACAAGTCATAATATTCATCAACAATCCATTAGACATATTATAATACTAAATTCATCTCCAAATACGAAAAAAAGTCTAAAACTATCACAAATCACTAATAACGAAAGAATACTCACGACACTAGTGAAATGACTAACAAGGCAACTCTAGGTTTAAAAGAATAGGACGATAGTAAATAAGTGACTTCTTGTTCACCCAAAGAAATGTGTGCTCACTAGAAATTTGTCAAATCATGCACTCTAGCTATGAAAGCCTCATCAATGTCACCTGTGATCTCTGCAAAAAAAAATATAATATAGTGAAAAGGTAGTCACTAGCTCAATAAATATTAATATACAGATGATTAATAAAAAAAGGTAATTACCTAAAAAGAAGTATGAAAAAATGATGAAAAAAGACACTTGCCTAAAATGAAAGAGTTTGGGTAACATAAAAAGTGTTTAAAAACAATTTTTTAAAAGTAAAAGAAAAGGAATCAAAAGCCAAAAGCCAAAAATTGGGGGTTCTAACTTATATTTTATGACTTTTAACTTATGAGTCACTTAATAAAAGCCAATCCAATCGCTCCTTAAATGAGTTATTTAATTTTCACGAAAATGATTTTCATGGTAGTAATAAGGACACTTCATTTTGCAGTGTTCAAATAAGATATACATAATTTAGAAGAACTTTTAACAAGTAATTGACCTTACTCTTATGAGGTTACATCACAAGCCAATGTCATCGTCATCACCTAGGCCATCAGCTTCATCATCATTACCATTATTATTACCTTCATTCTCTTCATGATCACTGATGTACTCTAGCATAGTGTCATCCTCTTTATCAGAATCTTCGCTATAGTCAATTTCAACTTCATTTTCTGTTTGAGCCTCCATTTCAATTACATTTTCATTTAAGGTAATTGAATCTACATCATCTCTATGTAGTTGACTCAGTATATACACCGAATCATTGAAAATTGAATTATTTTTAATTGAAGTATCCTGGTACACTTCATCATTTGTAATATGCAACTCATCACTTTCTGCCTCTGAGTTTTCCTTCTCTGGCACATCATATAAGTGTCTATCTTGAAATTTGAGCACAATTCGCCAATTTTCTCCCAATTTTGGGTCATCAATATAAAACACTTGTTTTGCTCGAGTAGCAAGTACAAAAGGATCACGTTCGTACCAAAATCTTTTAACACAAATGCTTGTAAAATTATTATCTTTTTGCATTCCTATTTTCTTGCGAAGGTCAAACCACTTGCATTTAAATAGGAGAACTCGATTTTCCTCAACATACTCTAACTCAAGGATGTCAACTATAATACCATAAAAGTCAATCAACTCATTTTCATGATAGCCTGCAACAACTATACCGCAATTTTGACTTTTACGTAATTCATCGCGTCGTTGAGCATGATACCTGATGCCATTTACAATACAACCCGTATATGTTCTTCCACGCACATCAGGTCCAATTGCCAAAGGATATAATTTCTAGATAGACATTGACTTTTCCTTATTATATAATTGCATAATCTACAACAAAAAAATTATTGCATTCAATTAGTAAAGGAAAATGATAATTTAAACATAATAACATGCTTATGTTATCTTAAAATTACTTACTTTATTTTTGAACCATAAAGGAAACTGTTCTCGATGTTTATCATCTATATTCACAACAGCTTGTTTTGACAACTCTTCTTTATGCTCTCTGCATGAAAAAGAAATTATTTAAAAATAATTCAAAATAATAAGATATCAACCTAGATATATTAAAAGAAATTACTTACTGAAGAAAAGGCTCTGCTTCTTCGCAATTATTAAACACGTACCATCGAGCCATATCAAAATCTCTCTTTGGTATGGCATCATATATTCCATCTCTATATGGTCTACAACTCTTTGAAAATATGTCAAGAACATATTCATCTTTTCTGCTAAATCCATCATCATTTCGATGTTCACGATTAAATCTAGTCTCAATATTAGTAAGATACATAGAGCAAAATGTCAAACATTCATCAATAATATAGCCTTCTGCAATAGAACCTTCTGTGTGTGCCTTGTTTCGTACATAACGCTTAAGCTTGCACAAGAACCTCTCAATTTTGTACATCCAACGATATTGTACTGGTCCCCCATACATAGCCTCTCGAGGTAAATGCACAGCCAAATGTACCATAACATCAAAAAAAGCTGGTGGAAAGATCATCTCTAGCTTACATAATATAATAATTATATCCCTTTCAAGCTGTTCTAAGTCATCTCTTCTCAATGTCTTACAACATAATCGTTGGAAGAAATGACCTAACCCAATTAATGCTAAAGAGACATCTTTATTTACAAATCCACGAAGAGCAATAGGCAGAACTCGTTGTAACAAAACATGGTAGTCATGACTTTTGAGTCTTGTTATCTTACCATCATCCACACTTACACACCCTGAGATATTTGAAGCATAACCATCAGGAAATTTAACAGATTTTAAAAATTTCCAAAACTCTTTTTTCTCTTTTTTTTGACATAACATAACAAGCAGCTGGCATTATATAATTGGAACCATCATGTTGCAACCATAGCTCTTTTCTTATGTTCATATCCTTAAGATCTTGTCTTGCTTTATATGTGTCCTTAGTTTTCCCATCAATATCTAATAATGTCCCCAAAATACTCTCACAAATATTTTTTTCTATGTGCATGACATCTAAATTATGCCGCAACTTCAAGCTCTTCCAGTATGGTAACTCAAATAAAATACTTCTCCTCACCCAATTTAACTCTTCAGGACGACGTTTCTTTCTCTTATAATTTGAGTGTTTTCCTACACTATAAGTACTTAGTAAATCCAACTGTTTTTAAGACTTCATCCCCCGAGAGCTCTTTTGGCTTTGATCTGTTTTCTTTCTTTCCATCAAATTTCTTGCTTCTTCTCCATGAGTGATTAGGTTCAAGATACCGGCAGTGACCCATGTAACAAATTTTACTTCGTACCTTTTGTGAAGACGCATCCTTATTGCATGTAGGACATGCCATGTATCCCTTTGTGCTCCATCCAGATAAATTACCTAATTCATAGAAAAACAATATATGTTCAGTAGTAGATTATAGCATATACTATAACAAACAACATGCAGAACAAGATTCTCTATAGTATAGATTAAATATTGAGATTATGTCCTAAAAAGCAATAATTCTAAAGTGAACATCTATAGTAGTGTCCTCGGTTTAATATTAATAAGAGGTGCTCAATTCGGAGCAGCGCCCTCAGTCGAATGTTAATAAGATCAAATTAGTTGAATTACTAGAAACAAGGATGAACAAACACAAATCTATGAAAATCAAGCAACAAACTTTGCCATGGTGGGAGATGCTCCGGAATTATCAACATGCCACTAACAGAAGAGTATGGATTATATGGAAAACAGTTGGAGCAGCACATTCACTGGAAAATCAATTCTGGTACTTGTTTCTTTGGTGGGACAACTGGTTAGGTGTGGGCCCTCTTGCTCAGTTCCGAGAGGCTAGTAGCATACTTGACAACACAAGAGTTGCTGCATTTATTCACAATGGACAGTGGGATGTGGAGAAGATTAATGACATTTCCCCTTCTCAATATGTTGATGCTATCCTTAACACTCAATTACAGATCCAACAGGGAGTTCCTGATAAACCTATATGGAGTTTGAATGCTGAAGGTACTTTCACTGCTGCTTCTGCATGGAATATTATCAGAACTCAAAGACCTAAGACTAAACTTAACAGACTCACATGGCAGAAGAACATTCCTTTCAAATGCTCCTTTGTTTTGTGGAGAGCTTTGAGAGGTAAGTTACCCACAAACGAGAAGATCACTGGTTTTGGTCATGACCCCAAAGTTTGTTGTTGTTGTTACACTCCTGGCTGGGATACTTCTCTCATGCTTGTCTTGTTTAATCTCACCTAAGATAAAACATCCTAGCAAGCTATCTGAGTACAGACCCATCAGCTTGAGCAACTTTGTGAACAAAGTGATCTCCAAGCTTCTATGCCTTAGATTGGCTCCTATCCTTCCAAACCTGATCTCCCCTAATCAGTCAGGCTTTGTTAAAGGACGGAGTATATCTGAGAATATTATGCTTGCTCAGGAGATAATTCATCATATTAAGAAGCCAAACATTGGAGGTAATGTGATTCTTAAGATGGATATGGCAAAAGCTTATGATAGGGTCTCCTGGTCTTATATTTGTATGGTGATGAGGAAAATGGACTTTGCTGAGGGCTTCATTGATATGGCATGGAGGATCATGTCTAATAATTGGTACTCCGTCATACTCAATGGAACAAGATATGGTTTCTTTCACTCTACCAGGGAGCTGAAACAAGGTGATCCCTGTCTCCAGCATTGTTCATTATTGGAGTTGAGGTGCTGTCTAGACTTCTCAATCAACTATACCAATCTACTCAATTTCATGGTTTGTACATGGAGAAAAAGGGTCCCCAAATCAACCATCTGAGTTTTGCAGATGACACCATCATCTTTACTTCTGGTAGGAGCAGATCTTTAAACCTTGTTATGAAGATACTAGCTAATTATGAGGGTGTTTCTGGTCAGCTGATTAACAAAAACAAGAGCCACTTTATTGTATATCCTCACATGTTTAAAAGGTCTGTGGATAGGATCAAGCATATTACTGGTCTTGTACAGAAAAAGGCTCCATTTACCTATTTGGGATGTCCTTTGTACATTGGGAGACAAAGGATTATTTATTTCTCTGAGATGGTGTCTAAGGTGGTGGCAAGAATTGCTGGATGGCAATCCAAGATTCTCAGTTATGGTGGGAGAGCCACTCTCATCAAGCATGTCCTTCATTCCCTTCCCATCCACATCTTATCTTCTGCTTCACCTCCAAGAACTACCTTAAAGCAAATTCAGGGCATATTTGCTGACTTCTTCTGGGGTTGGTTGGATGAGAAGAGAAAATACCACTGGTCCTCTTGGAAGAACTTAAGCTTTCCATTTGAAGAAGGTGGCATTGGAGTGAGAATGATTGAAGATGTGTGCAAAGCTTTCCAATTTAAACAGTGGTGGATTTTCAGATCCAAAAAGACCCTTTGGGGTGATTTCCTTAAATCCAAATACTGCCAGAGGTCCAATCCAGTGAGCAAAAAGTGGGATTCTGGGCAATCTCTTGTTTGGAAGCACATGATGCAAAACAAGCACAAAATGGAACCTCATATCATGTGGAAGATCAATTCAGGAAGTTGTTCTTTCTGGTGGGATAACTGGTTGGGGGTAGGGCCTCTTGCCCATTTCGGAGAAGCCAGCAGCAGGTTGGATAACACTAAACTGGAGTCTTTTATGCAGGATGGGCAATGGGATAGGGAATTGGTCCTCAGTGTTGCCCCTCCTCAGCACACTGAAGCTATTTTAGCCACTAAGTTACAGATTCAATGTATTGCTTATTTTGTTGATTTAGTCATCATTTCATATCCTTAATATCACACGAATATAGCCCAATGGAAGAAAAAGATCTATGTAGGGTGATTCCAATCTAGTTGAGATTAAGTGTAGTCATTTTAACACATTTATTTTAGGTCCAATGTTTTCTACGAGTCTCTCATCCTACCCCTGAGATTTATATTTCAGTAGAAGATGTGACAAACTTCTGTTACTTGTTATTTTTTCACAACTGCCCTTTATTCAGTGCATTAAAATGTAGTAGATGATGCTCCATATCCATGAAAGTCACGTTTGACTTCTATTTTTTAATCTTTTTTAATTGGTATCCATGCCAACTTGTGTGACTAAAATGAGCTTAAATGGAGTGAGATACACAGAGAGTAAGAATTCATATAGCCAACTCTAACTTGCTCACTGAGACTTGAGGCATAGCTATTGTTATATTACAAATCAAAGGATATCAAAATTTTTCTATATCTGTTGACATAAAGCATATTTATGTAGTGAAACTGCAAGCTTTAGTTCCTGTTAAGGATTTGAGATTACACAATGCAAATATATTAGTCTGAGCTAAAAGAAAACCTTTGGAGCACTTACACACTTTTCACATTATGCCCACTTGAATAAGAACAACCTTGAGATTTGTCCATCATAGAACTAGGACCATCAGGAAGAGACAGTTGTGCTTCACCGGTGACAAATGGATGCTGTAATAACTCACTAGCTGATGGTCTTAACTCTGGTTCCTTCTGCTAAGTATGTGTGGAAATGTTTTGCTGCATCTTGTGGTATCAGTAATGATCACCTTCCCCTACATCACTTTATAATGAGATGGTGGCAGTCTAAGTGTAGGAATGATGCTCATAAATTGTTCCTACAAGCTACTCCTATATTCATTTGCTGGAATTTATGGAAGAATAGGTGCTCTGGGAGGTATGATGGGAAGAAGTCCAACATTGCCAGAGTTAAATTCCTGGTCTTTCGAGACACCTTTTTTCTAATGCATTCTGCCTATCCCTACATTTCCTGGCCTGCAAACTGGAATGATCTTGTGAAGTGTGTTGAATCTTGTTATCATGACTTAAGGATCACCCCAGTTCTTTGGAAAAGACCTCCTGCTCACTGGTGTAAATTAATTCTAATGGGAGTGCTTTGGTTGGTAAATTGGGAGCTGGGGGTATCATCAGGAACTCACATGGAAATATGTTGATGGCTTATTCCATTCCTTTTGGACAGAGGGTCCCATAACAAAGCTGAAGTCCTTGCTGCTGTTTGGGGAATTAATTTGTGTATCCAACGGGGCTTGATGAGAGTCCTGTTGGAAGTGGATTCTCAGCTGCTATGTAGATGGATCAACAAAGAATCACCTCCACCTTGGCATATAGATCAGTCCCTCACTAGCTTGATGCAGAGTGTTGCTCAGTTGGATGAGTTTAAATGCATCCACACGTATAGAGAAGCTAATGGAGTTGCTAACAGTCTGGCCAAATTTAGTCACCATCTGATAGCTCCTAAGTACTACTTCCATGCCCAATAGATGCCTAAGGTTGCTCAAGCTCGTTACCAAGTGGAATTGACAGATTCGGATTCCAGAGCTGATGGAATTAACAGAAACGAATTCCGACTCTCAGAACTCAAAACAGCTAGAAAAACCAAATTTTCAACTTTGTAGAACTAAAAATGAAACTTTTAACCTAAAGTCTCCATTTTTACTAAAAACCCAATTCTGCAAGTTCTCCTAGACCAGATTCGGTATTCCAGAGCTGATGGAATTGACAGAATCGAATTCCGACTCTCAGAACTCAAAACGGCTAGAAAAACCAAATTTTCAACTTTATAGAACCAAAAATGAAACTTTTAACCTAAAGTCTTCATTTTTACTAAAAACCCGATTCTGCAAGTTTTCCTAGACCAGATTCGGTATTCCAGAGCTGATGGAATTGACAGAATCGAATTCCGACTCTCAGAACTCAAAACGGCTAGAAAAACCAAATTTTCAACTTTATAGAACTAAAAATGAAACTTTTAACCTAAAGTCTCCATTTTTACTCATAACTCGGTTCTGCAAGTTCTCCTAGACCAGATTCGGTATTCCAGAGCAGATGGAATTGACAAAATCGAATTCCGACTCTCAGAACTCAAATTGGATAGAAAAAACAAATTTCCAACTTTAAAAAACTAAAAATGCAACTTTTAACCTAAAGTCTCCATTTTAACTCCAAATTCGGTTGTACAAGTTCTCCTAGGACCTCATGGTGCGCAATTAAGAAGTTCTCTTGAGTGCTTTTACAATATTATATTAGTAGTTCAACACACAAATAGTATAAATTATCAAACAATTAAAAAAGTAAGTAATTTAAGAACTTACCATAGGCTGGAAAGTCATTTATGGTCCACAAAACAGCAGCATGCATCTTGAAGTTCTTCCTAGTTGATGCATCAAATGTCTCTACACCATCACTCCATAACTCTTTCAGCTCATCAATCAAAGGGCGTAAATAAACATCAATATCCTTTCCTGGTGCTTGAGGACCAGGAATAAGCAATGACATTATCATAAATGGGTCCTTAAAACATTTCCAAGGAGGAAGATTATAAGGAGTGAGAATGACAGGCCACATACTATACGATGTGCTCATGTTGCCAAATGGGTTAAAACCATCTGTTGTAAGACCGAGTCTAATATTACGTGGTTCTTGTGCAAACCACTGGTGATTCTTGTCAAACTCTTTCCATGCTTCAGAATCTGCCGGATGCCTTAACACATTTGACTCATCAAGATGTTTTTCCTTATGCCACCTCATGTCTCCACTTGTTTTACTAGACATAAACAACCTTTGAAGTCTCGGCTTCAATGGAAAATATCGCAACACTTTATGAGGAATTTTTTTGTTCTTTCCATTATTAATTTTCCACCTTGAAGTACCACAATGTGGACAATCTTGTCTATTTTTGTGTTCAGCCCAGTATAACACACAATCATTTTTGCAAGCATGAATCGAAATGTATCCTAATCCCAAACCTTGCAACATGTTTTTAGCATCATAATATGACTTAGGAAGTGTCTCGCCAGTAGGAAATGTCTCTTATAGTAACTCTAGCAACATATCAAATGATTTATTACTCCATTGATTGTACACTTTCAGGTGTAACAACTTCACTAGAAATGAAAGCTTTGAGAATTTCTTACATCCCGGATATAATTCATGTTCAGCTTCTAGCAATTTGTCAAACTTTTTAGCTTCCTTCTCACTCATATTACCGCACACATTGTTATCAGTTATTGTTTCCTCTGAAAAATTGGCAAACGATCTTTTACTAACCTCTTCTAACATAGTCTGAATTCCATCATCATTGTCAAGCTCTTCATTTTCATCTTCATCGTTAATGGCTTCATTGCTACATCTCATTTGTGATTATTCTCCATGGAATATCCATTGCACGTAACTTTCCATAATTCCCTTGATCAATAGGTGGTCATACACAATTTCTTGTGTTTGAAAATATACATTTAAACAATCTTGACATGGGCATCGAACTTTAGAATTTTGATCAAAGTGAGACCGAACAAGCCGCATAAAAGATTGGACACCCTCAACGTATCTTTTAGAGAATTTTGCTTCATGCATCCAACTTTTATCCATGATCAACTGCAAAACATAACACTTATAAAAATAAATATTATAGAAGAAATACATGCAAGCGTCTTTCAACAAACCCCTAAATTCAAGGTGGTGAAGCAACGGGAGATTGCAAATCAAATTTGTAAAGTGTAGTAGAAAACAAGATTAACTCCTCAGAAATTTACTAGGGATTTATCAGAAATCTCATTTTTAAGGTTGTAACTCCTCGTCAACTCACAAATTCACACAACTCACAACTAATTCAACGCAAAACCATTCCAACAGCCCAGTAAGTCATAAAAGGTCTGAGGTTACTACTCAGAAGCTCAAATTAGCAGAAAAGACTACAGAAATACAGAATTAACCTAGAGGGTGATTAAAGGTTCAAATTTTGAGTTTTCTAATCGTTTTAAGTTCTGAGCGTCGGAATTCGATTCCGTCGAATCCATCAGCTCCGAAATGCTGAATCTAGGCTAGGAGAACTTGCAGTACTTAATTTGGCATTAAATTGGAGAGTTTAGGACCATAAGTTCATTTTTAGTCTTTAAAGTTGAAAATTTTGAGTTTTCTAGTCGTTTTGAGTTCTGAGCGTCGGAATTCGATTCCGTCGAATCCATCAACTCCAAAATGCTGAATCTAGGCTAGGAGAACTTGCAGAACTGAATTTGGCATTAAATTGGAGAGTTTAGGTCCATAAGTTCATTTTTAGTTCTTTAAAGTTGAAAATTTTGAGTTTTCTAGTCGTTTTGAGTTCTGAGCGTCGGAATTCGATTCCGTCGAATCCAACAGCTTCGAAATGCTGAATCTAGGCTAGGAAAACTTGCAGAACTGAATTTGGCATTAAATTGGAGAGTTTAGGTCCATAAGTTCATTTTTAGTCTTTAAAGTTGAAATTTTTGAGTTTTCTAATCGTTTTGAGTTCTGAGCGTCGGAATTCGATTCCGTCGAATCCATCAGCTCCGAAATGCAGAATCTAGGCTAGGAGAACTTGCAGAACTGAAGTTGGCATTAAATTGGAGAGTTTAGGTCCATAAGTTCATTTTTAGTCTTTAAAGTTGAAAATTTTGAGTTTTCTGGTCGTTTTGAGTTATGAGCGTCAGAATTCGATTCCGTCGAATCCATAAGCTCCGAAATGCAGAATCTAGGCTAGGAGAACTAGCAGAACTGAATTTGGCATTAAATTGGAGAGTTTAGGTCCATAAGTTCATTTTTAGTCTTTAAAGTTGAAAATTTTGAGTTTTCTGGTCGTTTTGAGTTATGAGCGTCAGAATTCGATTCCGTCGAATCCATCAGCTCCGAAATGCAGAATCTAGGCTAGGAGAACTAGCAGAACTGAATTTGGCATTAAATTGGAGAGTTTAGGTCCATAAGTTCATTTTTAGTCTTTAAAGTTGAAAATATTGAGTTTTCTGGTCGTTTAGAGTTATGAGCGTCAGAATTCGATTCCGTCGAATCCATCAGCTCCGAAATGCTGAATCTAGGCTAGGAGAACTTGCAGAACTGAATTTGGCATTAAATTGGATAGGTTAGGTCCATAAGTTCATTTTTAGTCTTTAAAGTTGAAAATTTTGAGTTTTCTAGTCGTTTGAAGTTCTGAGCATCGGAATTCGATTCCGTCGAATCCATCAGCTCCGAAATGCAGAATCTAGGCTGGGAGAACTTGCAGAACTGAATTTGGCATTAAATTGGAGACTTTAGGTCCATAAGTTCATTTTTAGTTCTTTAAAGGTTCAAATTTTGAGTTTTCTAATCGTTTTGAGTTCTGAGCGTCGGAATTTGATTCCGTCGAATCCATCAGCTCCGAAATACTGAATCTAGGCTAGGAGAACTTGCAGAACTGAATTTGGCATTAAATTGGAGACTTTAGGTCCATAAGTTCATTTTTAGTTCTTTAAAGGTTCAAATTTTGAGTTTTCTAATCGTTTTGAGTTCTGAGCGTCGGAATTCGATTCCGTCGAATCCATCAGCTCCGAAATGCTGAATCTAGGCTAGGAGAACTTGCAGTACTTAATTTGGCATTAAATTGGAGAGTTTAGGTCCATAAGTTCATTTTTAGTCTTTAAAGTTGAAAATTTTGAGTTTTCTAGTCGTTTTGAGTTCTGAGCGTCGGAATTCGATTCCGTCGAATCCATCAGCTCCGAAATGCAGAATCTAGGCTAGGAGAACTTGTAGAACTGAATTTGGCATTAAATTGGAGAGTTTAGGTTCATAAGTTCATTTTTAGTCTTTAGAGTTGAAAATTTTGAGTTTTCTAGTCGTTTTGAGTTCTGAGCGTCGGAATTCGATTCTGTCGAATCCATCAGCTCCAAAATGCTGAATCTAGGCTAGGAGAACTTGCAGAACTGAATTTGGCATTAAATTGGAGACTTTAGGTCCATAAGTTCATTTTTAGTTCTTTAAAGGTTCAAATTTTGAGTTTTCTAATCGTTTTGAGTTCTGAGCGTCGGAATTTGATTCCGTCGAATCCATCAGCTCCGAAATACTGAATCTAGGCTAGGAGAACTTGCAAAACTGAATTTGGTATTAAATTGGAGAGTTTAGGTCCATAAGTTCATTTTTAGTCTTTAAAGTTGAAAATTTTGAGTTTTCTAGTCGTTTTGAGTTCTGAGCGTCGGAATTCGATTCCGTCAAATCCGTCAGCTCCGAAATGCTGAATCTAGGCTAGGAGAATTTGCAGAATTGAATTTGGCATTAAATTGGAGAGTTTAGGTCCATAAGTTCATTTTTAGTCTTTAAAGTTGAAAATTTTGAGTTTTCTAGTCGTTTTGAGTTCTGAGCGTCGGAATTCGATTCCGTTGAATCCATCAGCTCCGAAATGTTGAATCTAGGATAGGAGAACTTGCAGAACTGAATTTGGTATTAAATTGGAGACTTTAGGTCCATAAGTTCATTTTTAGTCTTTAAAGTTGAAAATTTTGAGTTTTCTAGTCGTTTTGAGTTTTGAGTGTCGGAATTCGAACAATATAGTATAAGGTTCTGCAATGGAACAACAAACTCTAGTGGAGACTCAAGTGTTATAATAAGTCTCTAAACAAACTCCATTGTACGTGAATAAGCATCTTGAAAACCATTAAATGTATCTGCCCTGCTAGTGCAAAAGTGTGAAGAGGGTTCCATTTTGCCTGGATTAGACACACATTCACAAGTATCAGGAATTAACTAGTATATCCATGGATTTCTTTTGAATAATGTGGTTTGGTCTCTAAAGTCTGTTGGTGGTATCTAATACAGTACGAATAGCAAGTCCCATCATTGCTTACTAATCTACTTATCAGATAAGAATGTAGGTATGAAAGAGGAAGTTGAATCTCCTTAGAACACTTACAGTTGATATCTTATCCAGCTCTGGAGTTTGATTACGATACAAAATTTCCCTTTCCTCTGGGCTCAAAAGCTGTTCAACCTCTGGAAAACCAAAAGAGAAAATGCAGGTTTCAGATACTTGAGATTCAAAAGATATCAGATAACTCTACTGAATCAATGTGAGACTACTAGAACAGATGCTAGCGAAGTAGTCTAAAAGACACCAGACACTGCACCACCAGAAAAAGATTAAATAAACCAGGTTTTCAAAAGATAAGTTGAATTGAATGGACTAGAGTTCCAGCTGACCGAAGCTTGTTTAGACGAAATTATGCAACAAAACTTATTAGCATCATTCATTGGAACCGTCCATTCTTCAATTTCTACTCTAGTTCTCCAAACAGAATATCTCTAGGATTCAGTTTCCTCGATTTATAACAATATAGAAAACAAGGGTGGGCAGCTAAATGAACCTGCAGAAGCAGAGATGGATTTGGGATTTCAATTTTATGGGTGTGAGTATGGAATTCTAACACAGCTCATCTAATTAATTACTTGGTTCAGAATTAATCATCTGTACTTTTAGTGCATCTTTTAACACATATACAACATCTGAAGTTTGAACCAAAACTACTAGTATTGGATAAACCTATAACATAAAAACTTGAATTTACTTTTCATTGAATCACTAATTTATGTGTTGATTAAAGAAATACCTGTAAATTGTAGTGACCCTATTTTAGATTTGGGGCAAAAGAATTATGATGAAACTTGAAGCAACCATTTAGGGCAAGAACAGAGAGCAAAGATAGCAGATTCTCTTCTGAATACCTGTACAGAGAGCGAAGAAATACCTGTACAGAGAGCGAAGATTGAGCAGTATGAATTTTCGTTCTTAGCAGAGAGGCATACAGCGAAGATAAAATCTTCGTTCTTAGCAGAGAGACGTACAGCGAAGATGAATCTTCGTTCAGCAGAGAGACGTACAGTGGCGAAGATGAATCTTCGTTCTTAGCAGAGAGACGTACAACAAAGAGCACGCAGTATGAATCTTGTTCTTCGTTCTTCGTTTCTTAACAAAGAGCGTACAGAGAGGGCTTCTTAGAGAGAGAGAGAGGGGTTTTGTTAATTAGCGTATTTTTGTCTTCTAATTAGAGAGAGAGAGCACGCAGTATGAATTTGTTAACAAAAATACTGTTTTGTTACACTATTTTTAATAATAGGGAAAAGGGTCAAAATTACCCTTACACTATTTAAAATGGCTCATATTTACCCTTTAACTATTTTTGGGCTCAAAATTACCCTTACCGTCAAACTATTGGTCCACTTCTACCCTCCACATCCAAAATTCCGTTTGGCCTCACACGTGGCGTCTGATGTGTCATATATTTTGACACATGGATGTCCACGTCAGCAATAATTTATTTCCCCTAAATTAAAATGCCCGACCCGTTGAAACCCGACCCGACCCATCTAATCTGATAGGTTAAAAGGGATGACCCCTTTTTCGTTCCTGTGTTTAATCAATCCCGTCCATTTTTTTCCTTTGTTCTTTAATGTCCACTTTCCAGTTCCCACACTACAACACAAAGCATTCATCTATTTGTGTTATTTGTATTCTTTTTACTTGTGTTGAAGTTTGTATTTGTTAATGAAGTTGTAGTACTTGTGTTGAAGTTTGTATTTGTTAATGAAGTTGTGGTACGTATGTTCAAGATTGTATTAGTACTTGTACTGAAGTTTGTATTTGTTAATAAAGTTGTAGTACTTGTGTTGAAGTTGGTATTTGTTAATGAAGTTGTAATACGTATGTTGAAGTTCGTATTTGATAATGAAGTTATAGTACTTGTATAAGTCTACAATATTGGGTGAATGAAGAATCACTACTACAAAAGGGTACTTTAGCAATGATTATTTTGTGGCAATAAGCTAATTGCCACTAATGTACACACATGAGGAAAAATATTAACGACTAATTTGTAATAGCCAGTATTAAGTATATCTTTAGCAGCAATCCAAAAGAATAGCCACCTTCATAAGCTAATTATTAACCTAAAATCTTTCCCACCTTCATAAGGAGAATCTCTCACGCATATACAGAACGACGTTAACCTAGTTTGCTAGAACAGCACGTTGACGAGCAAAACAGGTGCAGCAATACGGAATTAGCTCCGAAATGCCGAATCTGGCCTAGGAGAACTTGCAGAACTTAATTTCGAGTTGAAATGGAGAGTTTAGGTCCAAAGTTGCTTTTTTAGTTCTTTAAGTTGAAAATTTCAACTTTTCTAGCCGTTTTGGGTTCTGAGCGTCGGAATTCGATTCTGTCGAATCCTTTAGCTCCGGAATGCCGAATCTGGCCTAGCAGAACTTGCAGAACATAATTTCGAGTTGAAATGGAGAGTTTAGGTCCAAAGTTGCTTTTTTAGTTCTTTAAGTTGAAAATTTTGACTTTTGTATCCATTTTGAGTTCTGAGCGTCGGAATTCGATTCTGTCGAATCCATTAGCTCCGGAATGCCGAATCTGGCCTAGGAGAACTTGCAGAACTTAATTTCGAGTTGAAATGGAGAGTTTAGGTCCAAAGTTGCTTTTTTAGTTCTTTAAGTTGAAAATTTCAACTTTTCTAGCCGTTTTGAGTTCTGAGGGTTGGAATTCGATTCTGTCGAATCCTTTAGCTCCGGAATGCCGAATCTGGCCTAGCAGAACTTGCAGAACATAATTTTTAGTTGAAATGGAGAGTTTAGGTCCAAAGTTGCTTTTTTAGTTCTTTAAGTTGAAAAATTTGACTTTTGTAGCCATTTTGAGTTCTGAGCGTCGGAATTCGATTCTGTTGAATCCATTAGCTCCGGAATGCCGAATCTGACCTAGGAGAACTTGCAGAACTTAATTTCGACTTAAAATGGAGAGTTTAGGTCCAAAGTTGCCTTTTTAGTTCTTTAAAGTTGAAAATTTCAACTTTTCTAGCCGTTTTGAATTCTGAGCGTCGGAATTCGATTCTGTCGAATCCATTAGCTCCGGAATGCCGAATCTGGCCTAGGAGAACTTGCAGAACTTAATTTCGACTTGAAATGGAGAGTTTAGGTCCAAAGTTGCCTTTTTAGTTCTTTAAGTTGAAAATTTTGACTTTTGTAGCCGTTTTGAGTTCTGAGCGTCGGAATTCGATTCTGTCAAATCCGTTATCTCCGGAATGCCGAATCTGTCCTAGGAGAACTTGCAGAACTTAATTTCGACTTGAAATGAAGAGTTTAGGTCCAAAGTTGCCTTTTTAGTCCTTTAAGTTGAAAATTTCAACTTTTCTAGCCTTTTTGAGTTCTGAGCGTCGGAATTCGATTCTGTCGAATCCATTAGCTCCGGAATGCCGAATCTGGCCTAGGAGAACTTGCAGAACTTAATTTTGACTTGAAATGGAGAGTTTAGGTCCAAAGTTGCCTTTTTAGTTCTTTAAGTTGAAAATTTTGACTTTTGTAGCCGTTTTGAGTTCTGAGCGTCGGAATTCGATTCTGTCGAATCCATTAGCTCCGGAATGCCGAATCTGGCCAAGGAGAACTTGCAGAACTTAATTTCGACTTGAAATGGAGAGTTTAGGTCCAAAGTTGCCTTTTTAGTCCTTTAAGTTGAAAATTTCAACTTTTCTAGCCGTTTTGAGTTCTGAGCGTCGGAATTCGATTCAGTCGAATCCTTTAGCTCCGGAATGCCGAATCTGTCCTAGGAGAACTTGCAGAACTTAATTTCGACTTGAAATGGAGAGTTTAGGTCCAAAGTTGCCTTTTTAGTCCTTTAAGTTGAAAATTTCAACTTTTCTAGCCGTTTTGAGTTCTGAGCGTCAGAATTCGATTCTGTCGAATCCATTAGCTCCGGAATGCCGAATCTGGCCTAGGAGAACTTGCAGAACTTAATTTCGACTTGAAATGGAGAGTTTAGGTCCAAAGTTGCCTTTTTAGTTCTTTAAGTTGAAAAATTTGACTTTTGTAGCCGTTTTGAGTTCTGAGCGTCGGAATTCGATTCTGTCAAATCCATTATCTCCGGAATGCCGAATCTGTCCTAGGAGAACTTGCAGAACTTAATTTCGAATTGAAATGGAGAATTTAGGTCCAAAGTTGCCTTTTTAGTCCTTTAAGTTGAAAATTTCAACTTTTCTAGCCTTTTTGAGTTTTGAGCGTCGGAATTCGATTCTGTCGAATCCATTAGCTCCGGAATGCCGAATCTGGCCTAGGAGAACTTGCAGAACTTAATTTCGACTTGAAATGGAGAGTTTAGGTCCAAAGTTGCCTTTTTAGTTCTTTAAGTTGAAACATTTGACTTTTGTAGCCGTTTTGAGTTCTGAGCGTCGGAATTCGATTCTGTCGAATCCATTATCTCCGGAATGCCGAATCTGGCCTAGGAGAACTTGCAGAACTTAATTTCGACTTGAAATGGAGAGTTTAGGTCCAAAGTTGCCTTTTTAGTCCTTTAAGTTGAAAATTTCAACTTTTCTAGCCGTTTTGAGTTCTGAGCGTCGGAATTCGATTCTGTCAAATCCATTAGCTCCGGAATGCCGAATCTGGCCTAGGAGAACTTGCAGAACTTAATTTCGACTTGAAATGGAGAGTTTAGGTCCAAAGTTGCCTTTTTAGTTCTTTAAGTTGAAAAATTTGACTTTTGTAGCCGTTTTGAGTTCTGAGCGTCGGAATTCGATTCTGTCGAATCCATTATCTCCGGAATGCCGAATCTGTCCTAGGAGAACTTGCAGAACTTAATTTCGACTTGAAATGGAGAGTTTAGGTCCAAAGTTGCCTTTTTAGTCCTTTAAGTTGAAAATTTCAACTTTTCTAGCCTTTTTGAGTTCTGAGCGTCGGAATTCGATTCTGTCAAATCCATTAGCTCCGGAATGCCGAATCTGGCCTAGGAGAACTTGCAGAACTTTATTTCGACTTGAAATGGAGAGTTTAGGTCCAAAGTTGCCTTTTTAGTCCTTTAAGTTGAAAATTTCAACTTTTCTAGCCTTTTTGAGTTCTGAGCGTCGGAATTCCATTCTGTCGAATCCATTAGCTCCGGAATGCTGAATCTGGCCTAGGAGAACTTGCAGAACTTAATTTCGACTTGAAATGGAGAGTTTAGGTCCAAAATTGCCTTTTTAGTTCTTTAAGTTGAAACATTTGACTTTTGTAGCCGTTTTGAGTTCTGAGCGTCAGAATTCGATTCTGTCGAATCCATTAGCTCCGGAATGCCGAATCTGGCCTAGGAGAACTTGCAGAACTTAATTTCGACTTGAAATGGAGAGTTTAGGTCCAAAGTTGCCTTTTTAGTCCTTTAAGTTGAAAATTTCAACTTTTCTAGCCGTTTTGAGTTCTGAGCGTCGGAATTCGATTCTGTTGAATCCATTAGCTCCGGAATGCCGAATCTGGCCTAGGAGAACTTGCAGAACTTAATTTCGACTTGAAATGGAGAGTTTAGGTCCAAAGTTGCCTTTTTAGTTCTTTAAGTTGAAAAATTTGACTTTTGTAGCCGTTTTGAGTTCTGAGCGTCGGAATTCGATTATGTCGAATCCATTATCTCCGGAATGCCGAATCTGTCCTAGGAGAACTTGCAGAACTTAATTTCGACTTGAAATGGAGAGTTTAGGTCCAAAGTTGCCTTTTTAGTCCTTTAAGTTGAAAATTTCAACTTTTCTAGCCTTTTTGAGTTCTGAGCGTCGGAATTCGATTCTGTTGAATCCATTAGCTCCGGAATGCCGAATCTGGCCTAGGAGAACTTGCAGAACTTAATTTCGACTTGAAATGGAGAGTTTAGGTCCAAAGTTGCCTTTTTAGTCCTTTCAGTTGAAAATTTCAACTTTTCTAGCCTTTTTGAGTTCTGAGCGTCGGAATTCGATTCTGTCGAATCCATTAGCTCTGGAATGCCGAATCTGGCCTAGGAGAACTTGCAGAACTTAATTTCGACTTGAAATGGAGAGTTTAGGTCCAAAGTTGCCTTTTTAGTTCTTTAAGTTGAAACATTTGACTTTTGTAGCCGTTTTGAGTTCTGAGCGTCGGAATTCGATTCTATCGAATCCATTAGCTCCGGAATGCCGAATCTGGCCTAGGAGAACTTGCAGAACTTAATTTCGACTTGAAATGGAGAGTTTAGGTCCAAAGTTGCCTTTTTAGTTCTTTAAGTTGAAAAATTTGACTTTTGTAGCCGTTTTGAGTTCTGAGCGTCGGAATTCGATTCTGTCGAATCCATTATCTCCGGAATGCCGAATCTTTCCTAGGAGAACTTGCAGAACTTAATTTCGACTTGAAATGGAGAGTTTAGGTCCAAAGTTGCCTTTTTAGTTCTTTAAGTTGAAAAATTTGACTTTTGTAGCCGTTTTGAGTTCTGAGCGTCGGAATTCGATCCTGTCGAATCCATTATCTCCGGAATGCCGAATCTGTCCTAGGAGAACTTGCAGAACTTAATTTCGACTTGAAATGGAGAGTTTAGGTCCAAAGTTGCCTTTTTAGTCCTTTAAGTTGAAAATTTCAACTTTTCTAGCCTTTTTGAGTTCTGAGCGTCGGAATTCGATTCTGTCGAATCCATTAGCTCCGGAATGCCGAATCTGGCCTAGGAGAACTTGCAGAACTTTATTTCGACTTGAAATGGAGAGTTTAGGTCCAAAGTTGCCTTTTTAGTCCTTTAAGTTGAAAATTTCAACTTTTCTAGCCTTTTTGAGTTCTGAGCGTCGGAATTCCATTCTGTCGAATCCATTAGCTCCGGAATGCTGAATCTGGCCTAGGAGAACTTGCAGAACTTAATTTCGACTTGAAATGGAGAGTTTAGGTCCAAAATTGCCTTTTTAGTCCTTTAAGTTGAAACATTTGACTTTTGTAGCCGTTTTGAGTTCTGAGCGTCAGAATTCGATTCTGTCGAATCCATTAGCTCCGGAATGCCGAATCTGGCCTAGGAGAACTTGCAGAACTTAATTTCGACTTGAAATGGAGAGTTTAGGTCCAAAGTTGCCTTTTTAGTCCTTTAAGTTGAAAATTTCAACTTTTCTAGCCGTTTTGAGTTCTGAGCGTCGGAATTCGATTCTGTCGAATCCATTAGCTCCGGAATTCCGAATCTGGCCTAGGAGAACTTGCAGAACTTAATTTCGACTTGAAATGGAGAGTTTAGGTCCAAAGTTGCCTTTTTAGTCCTTTAAGTTGAAAATTTCAACTTTTCTAGCCTTTTTGAGTTCTGAGCGTCGGAATTCGATTCTGTCGAATCCATTAGCTCCGGAATGCCGAATCTGGCCTAGGAGAACTTGAAGAACTTAATTTCGACTTGAAATGGAGAGTTTAGGTCCAAAGTTGCCTTTTTAGTCCTTTCAGTTGAAAATTTCAACTTTTCTAGCCGTTTTGAGTTCTGAGCGTCGGAATTCGATTCTGTCGAATCCATTAGCTCCGGAATGCCGAATCTGGCCTAGGTGAACTTGCAGAACTTAATTTTGACTTGAAATGGAGAGTTTAGGTCCAAAGTTGCCTTTTTAGTTCTTTAAGTTGAAAAATTTGACTTTTGTAGCCGTTTTGAGTTCTGAGCGTCGGAATTCGATTCTGTCGAATCCATTATCTCCGGAATGCCGAATCTGTCCTAAGAGAACTTGCAGAACTTAATTTCGACTTGAAATGGAGAGTTTAGGTCCAAAGTTGCCTTTTTAGTCCTTTAAGTTGAAAATTTCAACTTTTCTAGCCTTTTTGAGTTCTGAGGTGACGGGGGTTTCCAGGAAACAGCCTCTCTACCTATGTGGTAGTGGTAAGGTCTGCGTACATCTTACCCTCCCCAGACCCCACTTGTGGGATTTCACTGGGTATGTTGTTGTTGTTGTTGTTGTTAAGTTGAAAATTTTGACTTTTGTAGCCGTTTTGAGTTCTGAGCATCGGAATTCGATTCTGTCGAATCCATTAGCCTCTCGCTCGCAAAAGTCAACAAAGTGGTTAACCTCTCGCTCGCAAAAGTCAACAAAGTGAAGATTGTTCGAGTCAGAATTACTTCTCTGCTAATTGATCTTCTTAAAGGCAGCTGCGAGGAGTCCCAAGAGCACCTAGCCGGAGCGATATTCAGCTTTGGCTCTGGAAGATGAGAATAAGAGAAGCAATTGAAGTATTGGGCGCATTGCCGCCCTTATCATTAGCCATTTATCAGTGGACTAAGATTATTGTATTATAAGCGTATAAAATAAATTTAGTTTTTTCGTTAATTGAAAATAATTATGGTTAACTCGCCTCTGCTCAACTACCTATTAGTTTTGGCTGCCTACATATGTTATAACTTATAAATTATAATACATATAGTATAGGCCCAACATGAACTAGTAATTTTCCAAGCCCAATCGGGCAACATATACTTTACTGAACCGCCAAATTCAGTTCCAAATAATATTACTTTACTTTAGTGAAAAATAAAATTCCTAAATCCTAATTGCTAACCTAGAACATATATGTCAAGGAATGAAGAAATCAAATGGTAGACTTTTGATTTATAGGTGATGACACTTCAAATAGTAATTCAATACATGTAACTGTTCACATTTTTAAATTATGGCCTCATTAATTGGTTACTAATATAGAGTAACTAATCTTTATAGAGTTGTAGTAATGTTTTCTTGTATGTAATCAATTACTTTTCATCGAAAAAAAGAGTCAGAAATAATATTCAAACCGAAAAATTAAACTGAAATAAATCGAACCGAAATTGCAAAAATCGAATTGAACCGAATTTATTTCAGTTTAGTTTCGGTTTATATTTTTCTTAAATCGAAAACCGAAAAACCAAACCGAATTTCACAAACCGAACCGAACCGACCGAATGCCCAGCCCTAACTTTGGTCTTATGATAGTCAATACTTTTTTGAAGAATCCTATGCTGATGATCGTATAGTCTAGATGGGCTTTTCTTTCCATTAGAACTTCGCGAACATTATCTCATTTTTCAATAAAAAGCAAATTTTAAGAGTACTTTCAATTTCAATAATTTATTTCGTATAATATATAAGGATTTTTTTATATAAATCATTAAAAGTCGTGCAAGCTAATATTATTATGAATTTGACACTTGAAAGGAAAGAAGAGAAAAATATTAAAAACATCTCTAAACTTGGCACGAATTATTATTTTATTCCCGAACTATTGACAGTGTTAAAAATACGCCTAAGCAACTTATCTTGGTAAGTAGCTTTATTTTTTATTTTATTCTCACTCTCAACCATTATATACCATGTGATTCCATGCAATTTTTTATACTATCTTATTTATTTATTTTATATTTGTTTTTTTTCTTTAGCATGATTTATTAGCATTATAATTTAAAGTAAACTTGAATTCATTGTTGGATAAAGTTATAAATATACATATTTTTTTTAAATTATATTTATAAATGTTATATTGAAATTTGGCATAAGAATGTTATGTTAGTTTTTTTATTTTGAATTTAAAATTTATGTTATATTTTTAGTTTCATTTTTTTTTTATTGACTTGATATTTCACATTACAAACCATTTATTTTTTAGTTAGACTTGTTTAGTGTACGTACGTTGCACGTATGTGTCACGTCAATATTACTAAATTGAATGCTATAAATATTTGAAAATCCTTAATATTGTCATAAGAGTATACAATTTTTTAATAATTCATCCGAGATTCAGAATCCATATTAAAGTCCAATTAAATCAAATTCATACTTGACGAACCTCGTCTTATTTTTTTAAAAAAAATTAAATAAATATTGGTGAATTTTTTAAATTATTTTGTCTGTCAAATTTCTTTTTAACAGTGCCGCATTGTGTACAGTGCAGATGTAAAAATTATACATTTAATGTTATATTTATTTATTTTATTCAATTCCAGCCTTAATTATTCAGATGGCTTCTTCATCTTCATCTAGCAGATTCCAGCCTCTTCATCTTCATCTGCTTCTTCATCTTCATCTGCTAGATTCCAGCCTCTTCATCTTCATCTGCTTTATTGATCTGCTTCTTCATCTTCATCTGCTTCTTCATCTTCATCTGCTTTATCGATATGCTTCTTCATCTTCATCTGCTTCTTCATCTGCTTTTTAGCTTCTTCATCTGCTTCTTCATCTTCAGATCCCAATTTCAGAAGTTTGAAACTTTGCATGTTAGCTCAGATATTATCGATGATGTCTTCACCATACGGTCAGTTTGTTTGACAACAAAATCACATCTGACAGAAGATGAGAAATGGTCCAATGTGTTTCTCGTGGCTGATTCTCTTGATTTTCGAAATGGGTTGTGTTGCAGTTCAATTATTTTGGACTATCAATGAGAAGTACAAGGCCCAGGGTTTTGAGTTTCAGCTAAGTATTCTGATTTTTTATTATTTTTGTCATTTCTTGATTTTTCTTTCTAGTTCAAAAATACTTGATTTTTCTTTCTGGTTGTTAATATAAAAAAATTGTCTTCATTATTTGTTTTGCTAAATAAAATTGCTAGACGTTTATGCCTTTTGTGGGTGTAAATTTATTTCCTAAAATATTAAGTTGATCATGTACTTCTGCACTTCCTATGATTGTGGGTTATGTGGGTTATGGAGACAAACTGTCTTTTGGCGCTTATTATTACTTTTTTAGGTTTTTGGCTCCAAAAAAATTTCAGGATGAACCACCATATATATATATGAGAAAACAAACAAAAACGTTTCATTTGAAATGTGAAGCAAAAATTTCTGAATCTGAACAAGAAGGCCAGGTATGTAGCAGTTCATACTTTATATTTGAACAAAATTAATAGATAGTTATATGCCATAATCCTATATTGAATGATTGTTGATTGATTATTTTGACAAATCCTTTCATCTCGATCCATATTCTGTTTTATATAATCAATTAGAATATAGGAAAAGAAATTATAAGTTTTTGAAGTGGGAACACTACCTTTAAGAAATGTTATGTTGCTGGGCCTCTCCCAAAATGTTGTTTCCCTTGTGTCAGATCCTCGAGAAAATGCACTACTTTGCAACATATTTGAAGAGTCAGAGAAACATAGCAAAAATAAGTAGGTTGGTAAGCAAGCACAATTGGCTTGTAGGTGTGGCTGCCAAAAAAATGCATTATGCAGCATATACATTAAATAAGGGACATATGGTGGTGTAAGGAAGGTGGATAATGGACCACCATGTAAGATCTCTGATTAGAAGACACGGGGGAAGGGCTGTAGGATTGGTAAAGAGAACAATTACAGTTTACAGAAAGCTGTTTCAGGATAGGAGATACCTTTGACTTTTACTTTCTTCTTCTTCTGAGGATTGTTGTGTCATTATGGCATGTAAGAGAACAATTCGGCATATACAAAATGGTATATACTCACCGTACTTCACTAGCTTGTAAACACAATCAACAGTAAATGCTTTTTTGATGTTTGTCCAGCGACATTACGAAGCTGTGTTATTGATTTTCTTAATTTCCTTTTCCGGTCCTCCCCACCCCCTGCATATTATTTATATCTTATGGGTGTTGTAGATGTTTAATGTGCTTAATAGTATTGGTGTGTAAGAAACTTGAAACAAGTAGTGGCTGTCTTGTTCACCTGTAACTCCTATTGACTGGTTTCCTATGACTAGTGAGGATTTTTATTCAATTCACATGATAAATTAAACAAAATTATGTTTCCTGTCAAAGCCAGGTGATCACATGTGCATCTAGGTGTGTCTAGTGCATTTCTTCTAAAGGCAACTTGAAAAGCACCTATATTGTAGTCTGTACGAGGAAGGACGTCTAAGCTACTATGCTACTATTGACACCCCAAACTAAAAACTACAACTATGTATTATGAGATAATGACTCAATTAGCTGTTGAAATATGTGTGAACAAAATTACGTTTCCTGTCAAAGCCAAGTGATACATGTGCATCTAGGTGTGATTAGTACATTTCCGCAAAAGGCAGCATGAAAAGCACCTATATTATAATCTATATCAGGGAGGATGATTAAGCAACTATGCTACTATTGGCACCCCAAACTAATAGGGAAGATGACTTTGAATAGATTCAGGCTACTTTGTTGTTCAAACATTAAACAAAATCAGCTAGATTACATTGCCACTTCTTATGAAGATAATCGTAGTCACTGGCCTTTTTGTTCATATTTTAATACCTAAATTTGTTTGGCATCTTCAGTGTGACATCAGTGTAACTAATATTTTCACTTATCCATACAAAAAATCAATAATAGGCATTCTTCACGAGGCTTTGTATTTATCAGATCTACAACTCCTTATTAACACCTTAACTTATATAAGTTTCTAGAAAAGTTATTGTGCCTTCATATTTGGACATCTTCTACGTACATATATCTTTGATATGCTATACTAGTTCTTTAATCTTCTAGTGATGCTTCAACAATTCAATTATAATATCAAAATAAAAAGATAAAGAACTCTTATAATAAATGATATGTGTGAGATTTTCTAAACTGATTATTTATGTTCTTGTTAGTTTTTGCTTTAGTTGTCTATGGTTGGCGGTTTTTATGACAATTTTTGTTAACCAATGAATTGTACATCTTATGAACATTCTAAAATTACATTTTGTGTTTTGGTAGAATTCTGCAAAACAATGGCACCGGGTGGACGTGTCTTTAAGCAAACTATACTTACAGGGGAAACTATTCAAGATACTCAATCATTGGATGGATCAAATAACCTTACTCCTACGGTGAATACAGGTAATACGTTATTATATTGATTAGGATTAGATTATTTAGTTAAGGGCTAAGTTGGAATCCCAAACATTAACCATTGAAACATTCATTTATGTTGAACATGTAATGAAAAAATATAGACTATAGTGCAGTATCTGATGATCTAAGGAAGCTGAGAATGATGTTAGGCAAACGATGTAGTAGGATAAATGAAGTTGAATCTGTCACTGTAACTAAACTTGATTTATGTTTGAATCAACTCTCCTTTGCTCATCATGGCATAAAAATAAGGTATATAAAGGTACCTACTCTATCCATATGCACAATTTGAACCTTTTTTCCGAATGAATAGTTGTTATAATCTACACATTTGGAATCCAACGATATTTATATAATATGTGGAACTTATAATCAGTGGACATGATAGAAATGATCAAAAGGGTTGTTGTTAGCTCTCATATATTCTATTTGTTTCGTTGATGAATTTTTTCTACTTAATATACAACAAAAAACAAAGGAAAGTTTTCAGTTGTTTTAGTCTTCATCCTGTGTCAAACTGTCATATATGTCATTTTTAAGATTATATGTGGTATGTTAAGCTAACTTTTTTGGTCAGGTGAGGCTACTAGAATAAGAAAAGGACGTGGTAAGACTAGAGGGAAAGGTCTTGAGAAAATGATGAAGGCTCTGGGATGCAAGATGAAAATAGAGATCCCAATTGGTAAAGGAAGACCAACTAAACCAGTTCAATCAGCTAAGCTATCCAATGAACTAGGGATAATTGCTCGAAATTTTCTTTTGCTTCCAAACAAGTGGAAAGAACTCACAAGAGAGGACAAAGATGCAGCACTAGTCAGATGCCAGGTAAGGATTCTGATAGTGATTATATTAAGTTCTTATTTTGAGTATTGCTATATTTGATCCATCTATTTTTTTTTTTGGGAGAAGTACTTGGCGATATCTATCTCTATCGATACTAGTAGTAAGTTTACTAATGGTCTCTTTTTCTTTGTTCGCTGTTTTCTTTTGAAAAAAATAATGAGAATTTATCACCAACAACTAACAAACAACTAGTACATCAGATCAACTACGTGATACTAAAATAACAACTAGTGGCATATATTCATTCATTCATGCATGCTTCCATCCTAAAATCTTTCTCAGGGATCATCTAAAGAAGATAAGAACTAGTAGTTCAGTATTTTTAACTTGGTTGGCAATTTAATTCCTCTCAATTCAAATATTGTAAACTTATGTTGCAAAGACCATTCTATAAATTGTAGCAGGGGAGGTTTTTCAGATATACCTTATTGTTGTTGTTTCAAAGGAGTAGCATTTTTTTTGTTCTGTGCATCAGTAGCCTTATTAGGATGATTTACAGCTTCAACAGAGACTTCTTCTTCCGGATCATCATTTGGTTGATCCTGCACTTCCAGATCAATGTAAGAATTTGGAGAAATAAAAGTTAGGTTACCCTTCTGCAGAACATTGGTTTGATGGATTGCAGACTCCTTTTAACTTTGGTTAAAGAAATTATGTTTCCCCTGCCTCCTTCTCTGAGTTTGACACTGTGGTTGTTGATGTTGTTTGTCATTTCTTTGTTCTTGTTCCTTATTAATAACACTTGTAGAGCCCTTTTCCATTTTCTGATCTCAAACCTGCTTCTTTATTCCTAGATTCATCACTCAACCCACCTTGCCTTTCCAGTTCAAGTTATTTCCTTCTCTTTAGTTCATCATCTCTCCTTTTGATGGTGCAATCCTGAACTAGATGCCCCTGGTGCTTGCAGTATTGGTAATAAGATGGCACCCCTAGTAGTTCAGTACTTTTAACTTGGTTGGCAATTATTCTCTGATCCTCAGCAACCTTGACTTTAGCTTCGAAAACTCTCACAGTAGCAAATATATCCCCATATTCTCTCTTGGACCAATCACTAAGTGTAGCAACTGCTCTTTTCATTTTTTGATGAAATCTCCACAGAGGGTTACCCCCAGCTTCTCCATTCCAGCAAGTTTTCACAGTATCTAAATAAATACTCATTCTCCACTCTACAATGAAGAAATTTGAAGTACTTGATATGAGTCTCTTGTCTATTAACCCTTTCCATCAACAGAGGTGTATGATCAGAACTCACATAAGGCAAATGCTCAATAGTAGTTTGAGGCATCATAGCTAACCATTTGTCATTTACCATAGCCTGGTCCAATCTTTTCCAAATTCTAGCATCAACAGAACTTTGATTACACCAAGTAAAAGAGTCACCATTAAAACCAAGATCGGTAAGCCCACAAGCTTCAATCACACTGATGAATTCAAAACTTTTGTTGTATTGTACATCAAGCCCCCTCTTTTTTCCTCAGGTGAAGTGATCACATTAAAATAGTGCACCAGGGAACATTCTCAGTAGCAAAATAAAGAAGTTTATCCCACAAAGGCCTCCTTAAGTGATCCCTACACTTAGCATATGTAAAGGAAATCCTGAAATTGTCAATCAATTCTTCATTCTGAATTTTACAAGTGATGTGCTGCTCACCTGTTACAGGTGTAGTCACTGTTCCACAACAATCAAATCTTACCATTCTGATTACTAGTAGCATTATCGATCCCCAACTGGATTCTAGTACTATTATGATAAGAGTTATCAGCAAAAAGGTTCAAGAATAGCAATCAAACCAAGATTGTACATTTTCTTGAGATTCTGTAGCCTCTCTAGAGAGCCTCTGGTGTTAATACCCCTTGTATTCCAACAAAGTGATCTGATCATCATAAACATCTTGATCTGATCATCATAAACATCTACTCATGGATTTGGTATTTGCCCTGCTAGAATTAGCAGATGTACTCCTCACAGGTGGTTTCTTGCTTTGCCTCTTATCTTTCCTACCCCTTGGTGACAAACAACGCTTCTCAGTTTCTTCCAGAATTTCTTGCTGAAACTCATCATGAGAATTGGGATCAGGCACTCCATAATTTTCATCCATGGACTTATCATCTTGTCCAACCTCATCCTCAGAATTGACTATCTCATACTCATCATTAATATTAGGGACTGTTTTGAGTCTGCAGTCACTTTTATAACCAGAAGAGACAAGTTTATTTTGACTTGAAGGGCATTCTGCAACCTGTTGCCCAGTATCTCTTTGGAGTCTTTTCTTAATGGCATCTCTTTTCTTCTTGCTTAGCCTTTCCTGACACTTATTTTTGAGGTTTTGATTTGGACTAACACTGCTTTCAGGAACCCAATCACCCACATGTTGATTATCTGCTATCATTGTTTATTGTTTTAATATGAAAGAAATTATGAATGTTTTGTGTGTTTCTTCAAAATTTGTATGTCTTTTTAGGAGAGGTTTGAAATTAATTTGGATGAGCATTATGTGAAAGATAGCTGTGAGGATATTCTGAAAAATAGAAGCCGACAATGGCGCTATAAGTTAAAACAACTTTTTGAAAGTGCACGCTCAGAGGAAGAAGCTCGTAAAATTGAAGTGCCAGAGTTGACCCAAGAAAATTGGAATAGACTTTGTGACATGTGGATAAATCCAGAGCACAAGGTAATTTATATTCAGGTTATTCTTCTTGTTATTAAAGTTAGGAATTATGATATTTTGTATTTAATTTGTAGAGACGATGCGACATAAACAAGGTTAATCGAACTAAGCTCAAATCTAATCATTTCATGGGGTCAAAAGCATTTGTAGCAGCTCGTGCTGAAATGGTAAGTTAGTCCAGTTTTATTCTTTTTACTAATGAAACTTTAGTATTATTCAATTATTTTCTTATTTCACAGGGTGAAAGTAAACCTGAAGGAGTTGAGCCTGACCGAATTGAGTTCTATAAGCATACTCATTACACAAGTGAGAAAGGATGGTCATCTTTAGAGGCTGAGACTCATTATGTAAGAAAATCAATTTGTCCTTTAACAAAATACTCATTACATTTTTTTGATCAATATTTTTTAGAAGTTGTGTATTCTCTTTTAAATAATATTAATATTTTTATGCAGAACAACATGATAGATTTAAAAGATCTATATGCTTCGGGAGAGTCTTCCATGAACATTGATGAAATTGTGGACATTGTACTAGGTACAAAGTCTGGGTACATAAAAGGACTCGGTTATGGTCCAAAACCTAATACTATAAGATCTACACAAAGGAGAACGGCAGAGTTAGAAGACTCGCTCAAAAAGGCAAAACAGGAAGCTGCTAGTGCTCAACATGAGTTGCAGAGTAGATTAAATGCAGCTGAAACTGTGGTAGAAAATCAACAGTCCAGAATAGAAGATCAACAGTGCCAAATAAAAGAGCAACAATCTCAAATACAAGCATTAAATTCTCAATTGGATACTGTAATGGCACGCCAAGAAGAACTGTTCAGGAAAATGCAACTTTTTTCTCGCCCATCACCATCAAGGTTAGAAGTAACACAAATTTATATGAAAAGTTTTATTTACTTTCATTTTACAAAATATATAAATATGTAGCATTTAGTGTCTTACTTTGAATGCTTTTTTTGTATGACGCAGCGGAGTCTGAACTCCACTAGAATACCAACTTTAGGTACTTTCTTATTTTTATTTAGTCGACTTAAAGTCCATGTTTATACTTTATGCTTCCTTTGGCATTTGTTGAATGCTCGAATATAGTTGCGGATGATTGAAATTATGACTGTGTTTTGCTAATGTATCTGCTACGAAGTTTGCCTCTCGGAGTACATGTTTGCACTTAAAGTCCTCCAACTGAGAGCTATAATGGTGAAACCTATCCAGACCCTGAGCAATGTCTATAGTTGGAGTGCTGATGTGTCTGTGAGTGATCCATTTCTACAACAACTCTGAATCCACTTCCAAGATAACTTTTTTGAATCCTAGCTGTAAGCACCAGGCTATTCCAGCTATAGCAGCCTCCAATTCAGCTTTATTATTGGACCCTTCACCCACTGGAATAGCATAAGCAAATAAGAAAAGCCCTATGTTGTTCCTGATAACACCTCCAGTCCCCAACCTACCTGTATTGAACAGAGCACTGCCATCAGATTTGAGCTTCACCCACGGATCAGGTGGTCTAACCCACTTGACAGGGGTGATTTTAATATCACGCACACACATATTAGAAACCTTAATAATATCTTTCCAATTAGAAGGCCATTCTATGTAAGGATATGCTATCTTTAGCATGTAATAGACATCCTTAATTACCAAGTACTTCACCCTTGCCAAATTAGATCTTTTGCCTCCATATTTACAAGCACACCTGTTTTTCCAGATGTTCCAGCAAATAAAAATGGGCACAACCTGATAGATGAGCTTCTGCACATTATTGTGATACCCCATATCCCACTATTTCATGAGTACACTCCTTAGAGGAAGACAAACAGTAGCCATCCCTCAAGAAGCATAAAAAAACTTCCACACATTGTGAGCAAAGTGACCTGTGATGAAAATGTGTTCTGTAGTATCCAACCCAGGCCTGTAGCAGCAGTAACAATTACTGGGATCATAACCAAAACTGGTTAGTTTTTCATTTGTAGGAAGCTTACCCTTTAAAGCCCTCCATAGAAGAAAGGAGCACTTAAAAGGAATATTCTTGTTCAAGGTGTAGTTGTTGGTCTTGCTTCTCATTTTCTTGTCTCTAATCAGGTTCCAGGCTGAGGCAATAGTGAAATCTCCATTAGGATTGAGACTCCAAATAGCTCTGTCAGGGATTCCAGGAAGAATCTGGAGCTTGATACTTAGAATATTGTCAATAACCTGAGGGGGTGCAGTGTTGGAAATCAACTCCTGAAGCTTGTCATTTGGTCCTGGTTGAGCATTGGGGGGATGGAATTGGTCACCTCTTCATCAATATATTTATCCTCCCCTGTAAAAATATTCTGAAAATGCTCACAAGCAGCCCCGGCTTTATTTTCATCACCTCGAATCCAGTCACCCCTCTCCTGTTGCACTCTGTGAATATGAAGTCTTCTTCTTCTATCTCTAATAAGAGCATGAAAATACCCTGTATTGGCATCACCCTCTTTAAACCAATGGAGCTGAGTTTTCTGTTTGAGCATGGACTCCTCCAACTTCAGAAATCTAATATACTCGTGTTACAAATTTTAGTTTAAATTAAATCTTATAAATTTCTTTCTCTTTTTCACAGGTATGAAAGGTGAGAATTGAATCAAGGATAAATGCAAGCTCTTACATTATCATATAATTGGTACTTTATGGAAGAAACTTCTACTTATCTTAGTTTAGGAGTACTATTTCATCTATGTTAGTTAGATTTTTTTTTGGTTATTGGACATACTTTACTTTAATGCAAAGACCTTGTAATGGATATTACCTTAGTAAAATTTTAGTTATTTTTAATTGTAAGATCATACATTTATTATTATCTAGCATGTTTTATTATTTAATTTTTGATTTATGAAACTCTAATTTTAAAAATAATATTAATATAAACTAATTAAATGTCATCAATTATTTTGTCACTAAAAATAACTTTTAGCAACAATTAAATTTAACTTTTCAAGACAAATGTTTTTGTTACAAAATAAATAAGTTTGTCATAAGTTGATTACATTTAGTGACAAAACATATATTTGTCTCAATACCTCCTTCTTATTAAATACGAAATACTTTTTTATTCTGTGACAATTGTAATTGTCACTAACCATGATAAGTTATAGTGACAATTACAAGTTGTTGGTAAAACCAATACTTTTAGTGATGAAGGATAGATTCAACTACTAAATTATTAACCTTTTTATTACAATAAATTTGTCTCTAATTCTTTCATTTAATGACGAATTTTTTTCTCGTATCTAAAAGGCAACAGTTAGTGACGAAATTATATTGTTTAACTACGAAATGCATATAATTTTAGAGACGATTAGTGTTGTCACTAATTAAACTAAATAATTAGTGACAACATAGTTTTGTCGGTGGTAACAACTTTTTTAGTGACAAAATCATACCATTAACTACAAAAAAAATACACTTTTTATGACAAACAAATTTGTCACAAATGTTCATGTATTTGGGGACGATTTTTTTTTTGTAGTTAATGTAACCTTTTCAGCGACGAAGCACTAAGTCGTCTTTATATACTTTTAGCCACCCACATTTAGGGACGATGATGTGACAAAAATTTTTTCGTCACACAAGATTTTTAGTGACGAAATATCGTTTATAAGTGACAAAATTATTTGTCTCTGATAATTGAATTTGTTGTAGTGGATATGCGCTTAGTGCGTCTTCTGATTTTTAGAGTGACCAAATCAAAAGATAATTTTTCATTCCAAAACGAGAAATAATAAGAGTTCACGACAGAGCCGCATTGCGGATCCATCGCGAAGGGTCATGTTTTTCTTAAATTTTTTCTACGGGGATGAGAAAACTCGTTCAGGAAGATTTTTGCCTACGTGACCAGTTCGCGTCGCGGACATGGTTATTTTGCGGTTGGAAAATTTCTAAAATTTCGAGGGGCATTCTAGCCCATTCCTAGCATCTTCTAAAATCCATGTATGATTGATATAAGTCGTTTTCACGAAGAAAGGGTCTAAAACCCCATTCTAAATTCTTTTCCTAACAACGCTTATACTCTAGGGCTTGAGGAGAGTCGAGATTGAGGAATCAAGAGGAAGTCCCAAGGGAATTGTTTTGATAGCAATCATCCCAGGTATGTAAGTCTAACCTAAAGCGTGGGATTGTTCATCCATGTTCCCCCTTTGAATAAATTGAGTCTATAATTAAAGATGATGAGTTATATGTGAAAATCCTTGAGTATTTTACTGAGATTTTTCTTAATTCATGTATTTTTCTTAAATTGATGACCATCATAAACTTGGTTCACTGCATAAGTTGTTTTCATGAATGATTTTACAAAATTCTATGTCTACTTTACTAAAGAATGTAAGAATAAGCTTAGGGGGAAAGAGTCTACAACCTTGACAATGATGATGTTCATAATGTTGTGATTGTGGTACAAATTGATGAGAGTCTTGATGATGATGTTGATGAGAGTGATGTTCATGAATCTTAAAACTTGAAACTAAATTCTAAAAGAATGTATCAACTCCATGATGTTGATGTTAATGTTGATGAGATGAGTTGACTTTTATGATGACGTTGATGTTGATGTACTATGTCCCATGAGACCGATGATAATGATGTTGATGTTGATGTACTATGTCCCTATGAGACCGATGATGATGATGTTTTATGAGCATGTCGAGTTCTGGGAGGAGTATTGAGCATCGAAATGGGTGAGAGTGAGTCCCAGTCAAACTCATTAACTACGTGGCCCACATAAGAGAGAGGATCGAACCACAATGCGGATGTTTCCTTGTCCAAAAAGAGGACTGATATTTTTTTCTTGTGGATCCATGATGGTGATATCCTTTACCCTGGGCAGGGTACTGGATGGATGTGACAATGTCATCGCTTCATTGTATCATCACTGGCTCATAGGTGATGGTTGTCAATTAGAGAAACTCTCAGCTAGGTTCCATTTTGATAGAACTCTAACGTTGATGTGATGGTATGAGTCTTGATGGATGTTGATGTTTTATTGCCTACTCTTTATCCTAGTCTTAAACAAGCATAAGTCCTCTGAGTTGAGTCGAGTTTCTTTGAGATGAGTCTGATGTATTGATGATGTTGAGATGAGACGTTGATGAGTCATTTGTCTACTCTATATTCTATTTTAATGGAGTATGATGTTGAGTTGATGTTATCCCTATGTTGTTATACTTGTACTGTTACATTCAGCCATCTTACATACCGTACATTCCACCAACTGATGTCACTCGGCGCTGTATCGTTTCATGGTGCAGATACAGGAGTTAGAGGACTTCAGCAAATGCTTCATTGAGGTTCGGAAATCCTGAGTTCAGTCATTAGTGAGCCCTCCTTGCTATCTGGAGGAGTCCTTTTTTTTTTATTCTATTATTTTATTTATTGACTTGGGAAGCCATGGACTGTCATGGTACCCTCCTAGACTGCTTAGCTGAGTTAGAGGCTTCATAGACATGAGTTGAGATTTGATATAAGGTGTGTCCCTCTTAGAGTTGAGTTAGTAATACTATTTACTTATCATCGATGTTGAGACAGAGTTTATTGGCCATTGGCCCTTCTTATTGATGTAGTTCACCTACCTTATTATATTGTTTCCGCTATGTTTGATGTTGGATGACTTTCTTGAGATTAATTGGTTAGCTTGGGGACTAGAAATAGTCTCTAGGTGCCAGCCACGCCTAGGGTACCCACCCGGGGCGTGAGAAACTTGGTATTAGAGCATAGAGTTCAAGAGTCCTAGGGAGTCTATGAAGTCGTGTCTAATAGAGTCTTGTTTATGTGTGTGTTATGCACCACACTTCATAAACACTAGGCTATAGGACATTAGGAATGGTTACATTTCTTTGATATTCTGAGTTCGTGCGATAGAGTTTGACTCTATGAAACCCCCTTCTAATTCGTGCGTTATGCGTTTGCAGATCATGCCTCCTAAATGTACTGCTGCCCAGAGAGATGCCTCAGCCCCAAATGTTAAAAAATCCTCCACCAGGGGTCCCTACCCAGCCTAAGACGAGGAGACGTGGCCGACCTGCCAGAAATATTGAGGTTCTGCAGGCACCACCTGCTCAGTCAACCTCCACTTCAGAAGCAGACTTCAAGGGAGCCATTGCTATGCTCACTCAGTTGGTGGCCTCCCAGAGTAATAGCCGAGGTCCCCAGGCCCCTAGCTCCAGCTCCCAAGAGCCCACAACTGCAACCAGGCTCAAAGATTTCTTGAGGATGAATTTGCCAGTATATACGGGGTCTAAGGTTGAGGAGGACCCACAAAATTTTGTTGATGAGATATGCAAAATTTTGAGGGCTATGCACGCTAATGAGGTTGAGGGAGTTGAGCTGGTCTCTTATGAGCGTAAGAATGTTGCAAATGTCTAGTATAACTAGTGGGAAGATGGTAGAGGTGAGGATGTTGAACCTACTGAGTGGGAGGAGTTTGAGAGTCTTTCCTCGACCACTTCTTTCCCCAACAGTTGAGGGAGGCGAAGGTTGAGGAGTTCGTCAACATGAAACAAGAGGGGTTGACTGTCATAGAGTACGTCATCAAGTTCATTCAGCTATCTGATATACCCTAGAGATGGTTCTTGATATGAGAGTGAGAATGAGGAAGTTCGTGTCTGGATTAGGCAGGCAGGTAAAGAGGGAGTGTAAGGCAGCATTGCTGATTCCAGGCATGGGCATTTCTAGACTTATGGTTTATGCCCAGCAAACAGAGGAGGATAAGAAGAAGGACAGGGAAGAGAAACAGAGTAAGAAGGCCAAATCGGCAAGGCATGAGCCTAGCCAACGGAAGCAGCATAAGGGTGATAGAACTTATTTTCAGAAGAGGTCTTTTAGTTATGCACCCTCAGTGACAAGTGCGCTTGTTCAGCAAAACAGGTATGAGCAGAAATCTTATGGTCACCGGAATTTCAGAGCTCAGGGTCCTCAGTCCCAAGCTAGTGTGACCCAAGGCCCAAGAGAAAATCCGCCTTGCGGAAGATGTGGCAAACTTCACCTTGGTGCGTGCCATGAGGGCACAAATGCTTGTTATTTGTGCGGATAGAATGGCCATTTTTAGGGTGAGTATCTGACGAGGAGATGGGGTGATAGGGTAACAAAGCTTAGTCTTCTACAGCACCCCCTACAGGCGGTCATCAGAAGGCTACCACTGCGAGTACAGGAGGCGGAATGAACCGTCTGTATGCGATGGGTCATCGACAGGATCAAGAGGTTGCACCAGATGTTGTTACGGGTATGCTCCAAGTCTTTTCTTACAATTGTTATGCTTTGCTTTACCTGGGTGCCATGTTATCTTTTGTGACGCCCTATGTGGCCAATAAGTTTGAGATTTTTCCCGAGTGTTTACTTGAGCCTTATATTGTTTCTACTCCTACTGGTGAGTCTATTCTAGCTGAGAGGGTCTATAGAGATTGTGTAGTATCCATCTATCATAGGGATACTTTAGCTGATTTGGTAGAGTTGGAGATGGTTGATAAACTTGGTATCAGTGCACAGAGTTCAAGTGTCTTAGGGAGTCTATGAAGCCGTGTCTAGTAGAGTCTTGGTTATGGGTGTGTTGTCGACCACATTTCATAAGAAGGAGGCTATAGGACATTAGGAATTGTTACCCTTTTTTCTCATTCCAATTCATGCGATAGAGTTAAGCTCTATGAAAACTCTCTTCTAATTCGTTCTCTACACATGCAGAATTGATAACATGCCTCCCTGAAGAGCTGTCATAGGAAGGGGACGTCCTGCCAGGCAAGCTATTAATCCACCCGAGCCTCAAGTACCCGATGAGCCCGTCGATCAAGTTGTCCCTGTTGAGCAACCCCCTCAAGATGAGGTCTCAAATGCTGAGCTACGCCGGGCTATTCAAGCTCTAACCCAGGCTACACATCACCTGTTATGAGACAAGGAGCAGGTAGACCAGATTCTCACGACACCTTTAGAGTCCGAGAATTGTTTAGGATGAATCCGCTTGAGTTCAAGGGGTCTGCATCCACTGAAGATCCTGGGAACTATGTGGAGGAACTTGAGAAGGTGTTCCAAGTGATGCATGTAGCTGGTGTTGATAGGGTGGAACTGGCTACTTACCAACTCAAGGGAGTGGCCAGACTATGGTTCGACCAGTGGAAGAAAGGAAGAAGGGAAGATGCCCCATGTTTGACTTGGGCAGTGTTTGAGGAAGCCTTCTTGAGACGTTTTTTCCCAAGAAAGAAAAGAGAAGCTAAGGTGAGAGAGTTCCTAAATCTAAAATAGGCTTTATGACCATGCAAGAGTATGGTTTGAAGTTCACGCAACTATCTCGCTATGCTCCAGACATGGTTGCTGACATGAGGGGAAGGATGGGAATATATGTTGATGGGTTGAATAGAGGAGCCAAGAGAGATGTTAGGGGAGCAATGTTTGTAAGTGATATGGACATTGGGAGACTGATGACATTTGTGCAACAAGCTGATGAGGAGAGACAGCATGACAAGGAGGAGTTCAAGCACAAGAAAGCCAAGACATCTAGCCATGAGGTTGGAAGGAAAGGCAATGGTAACCAATTCCTAGCACCACCATCTGGAAACGCACCCGTGCCTAGAGGCAGGTATGATCAAAGGTTTCAGAATGCGGGAACCCATGGATCCCAGTCACAAGCTAGTATGGCTCAAGGTTTGCAGGGTTAGCCACCGTGTGATAAGTGTGGAGAAATGCACTTGGGGAGATGTAACGGGAATGATGCGTGCTATGGGTATAACCGAGTAGGTCATTACAAGAAGGATTGTCCAAAGCAAGCTGGCTAGGCTCAGTCTACTACACAGGCCCCACCAGTTAAAAAAAACCAGAGGGCCACTACGTCAGGCGCAGGCGGAGCAACAAACCGCTTGTATGCCATGGGTAGTCGCCAAGATCAGGAGAACTCCCCCAATGTTGTGACGGGTATGATTTGAGTCTTTACTTTTGATTTTTATGTTGAGAGAAATGCCCTACCTTTGAGTGTGTTTTGAACTATTGATTTACATAATTGGAAATAACCAATTAGGTTTACGATAAAACCTAGAAATCGATTACTGATCCAATTTGAGTACCTCTGCAGGATAGACCTCAACAGAAAACTGAAGAGTAACGGTAACAAGTGATTGAGTTTAGTAGTTCCTCATATCAAACTATTGACTCTAGAGATATAGTAATATGGAGAAGAAAAAATTGTTTCAAGCACTGATTGAACCGGAAGCACCCCTTCTTTCAACTGAAGAAGGTTGTCCACAAACAGAAAGTGATGGTTCTATCTGTGGAAATTCTAAATATTCCCGGGGGAAAATAGAGATGTCTCCTACGTTACCCATAATATGT
Source organism: Solanum rostratum (assembly GCA_029948455.1). NCBI lineage: Eukaryota > Viridiplantae > Streptophyta > Magnoliopsida > Solanales > Solanaceae > Solanum > Solanum rostratum. The sequence goes on along the minus strand of CM057050.1, from coordinate 34,228,023 downwards.
GGAAGTATCGACGTAATTTCATAGTCATTCGGTCTGAATGCAATATAAAGAACATAAGCCAGATGACAGAACGGGAAGACCCAGGATGTAAAATTTCATAACATTAGTGATTCGACAGATTTGGATTCATATATATATCCACCCATGTGGTACTTCATTCTACGATATATATAAGATCTATGTGTATAGATATCATCATCTAAATCCAGAAAGTCGTATGCTTTGGAAGATGCTTGTACAGTTTTAGAAGGGTTTTGATTGATCAAAAGAAGAATCTACTTCAACTAATATGCCCTTAGGCACGGCCATACATAACATAGAAATCACACTTGGAAAGGGTGGACAATTAGCTAGAGCAGCGGGTGCTGTAGTGAAACTGATAGCAAAAGAGGGGAAATCGGCCACATTAAAATTACCTTTTGGGAAGGTCCGTTTGATATCCAAAAACTGCTTAGCAACAGTCAGACAAATGGTGAATGTTGGGGTGAACCAGAAAAGTTTGGGTAAAGCCTAACCTAAGCGTTGGCTAGGTAAGCGTCCTGCAGTAAGAGGAGTAGTTATGAACCCTGTAGAACATCCCCATGGGGGTGGTAAAGGGAGATCCTCAATTGGTAGTGATGGATCTGGGTGCTACATTGTCGTTTGTATCTCCTTATGTGGCCAGTAGATTTGATAGAACCCCTGAGAGTCTTCTTGAACCCTTTGATGTTTCTACTCCAGTGGGTGAGTCTATTCAAGCTGAGAGAATCTATAGAACTTGTGTAGTATCCATCCATCATAAGGATACTCTTGTTGATTTGATTGAGTTGGAGATGGTTGATTTTGATTTGATACTTGGTATGGATTGTTTTCACGCATGTTATGCTTCTGTTGATAGTAGATCCCGAACTGTTAAGTTCCAATTTCCAGATGAACCAGTTCTAGAGTGGATAGGTGATTCTGTTGCACCTAGAGGGAAGCTTATCTCATATCTTAGAGCCAGAAAAGTGATTCCCAAAGGTTGTATCTATCACCTCGTGCGAGTTAAATATGATGATGTTGAGTCCCCAACTCTTGAGTCAATTTGATTGTTAATGAGTTTCTGGAAGTGTTTCCTGACGATCTGCCTGGAGTCCCTCGTGATAGGGAGATTGACTTTGGGATTGATGTTTATTGACTTTGGGATTGATGTTCTTCCTTCGATTCCACCGTATAGGATGGCCCCTGCTAAGTTGAAAGCATTGAAACAGAAACTGAAAGATTTGCTAGAGAAGGGCTTCATTAGGCTAAGTGTTTCACCTTGGGGTGCTCCTGTCCTATTCGTGCGAAAGAAAGATAGGTCCCTCAAAATGTGTATTGACTATAGGCAACTGAACAAGGTCACGATAAAGAATAAGTATCCTCTCCCAAGGATAGATGATTTGTTTGACCAGCTTTGGGGCACTTCTTGTTTCTCAAAGATAGACCTTAGATCTGGCTACCATCAGTTGAAGGCGAGGAATGTGACATTCCAAAGACAGCCTTTAGGACTAGGTATGGCCATTTTGAGTTCTTGGTCATGTCCTTTGGGTTGAAGAACGCACCTGCCGCCTTTATGGTCTTGATGAATAAAGTATTCAGATAATATCACGATATGTTTATGATTGTTTTCATCGACGACATTTTGGTGTATTCGAGAAGTGAGGAGGAGCATGCTAACCACCTCATAGTTGTCCTTCTAACTCTTAAGGACCATGAGTTGTATGCAAAATTCTCAAAGTGCGAGTTCTGGCTTAATTCAGTGGCCTTCCTAGGCCATGTTGTTTCCGACGACAGTCTTCGAGTGGATGCCCAAAAGATTGAAGCGGTTAAGAACTGGCCCAGACCAAATACTCTGACTAATATAAGAAGTTTCTTGGGATTGGCAGGCTACCACCGCAGATTTGTGGAGGGATTTTCTTCCCTATCCGCACCATTGACTAAATTAACTCAGAAAAAGGTCAAGTTTCAGTGGTCCGATGAATGTGAAAAGAGTTTCCAAGAATAAAAACGAGCTTGACTACTGTACCAGTCCTTACCTTGCCTAAGGGGACAAAGGACTTTGTAATTTACTGTGATGCTTTGAGGGTTGGATTGGGATGTGTACTGATGCAGAGAGGGAAAGTGATAGCCTATGCTTCCATGCAACTCAAGGTTCAAGAAAGGATTTATCCAACCCATGATCTCGAGTTGGCAGTAGTGGTGTTTGCACTTAAAATTTAGTGCCACTACTTGTATGGAGTGCATGTGGATGTGTTCGCTGACCACAAGAGCTTGCAGTATGTTTCAGTCAAAAAGAGCTCAACCTGCGACAAAGGAGATGGTTGAAATTGCTCAAGGATTATGACATGAGCATTCACTGCCACCCAGGTAAAGAAAACGTTGTTGCTGACGCTCTTAGCAGGTTGTCAATAGGTAGTACAACCCATGTGGAGAAAGGAAGGAAAGAGCTAGCCAAGGAAGTGCTTCAGTTGGTTCGATTGGAAGTTCAACTTGAGGAGAATGATAAAAGAGGAGTTAATGTTCAGGACGGGTCTTCTTCATACTTAGTTGCAAAGGTGAAAGAAAAGCAAGACCGAGATCCTGTCATACTCCAACTGAAGGAGGTTGTCCACAAACAGAAAGTGATGGTCTTCTCCAAAGGGGGAGATGGATTGTTGAGGTATCAAAGTAGGTTGTGTGGTCCATACATTAATGGCATTCGAGACAAAAACATGGCGGAAGCCCACAACACTAGATATTCCATTCATCCAGGCTCTACCAAGATGTACCATGGCTTGAAAGAAGTCTATTGGTGGAGTGGAATGAAGAGCGATATTGCTGAGTTCATTTCAAAATGCTCCAATTGCCAACAGGTGAAGGTTGAGCATCAAAGGGCATGTGGATTGGCTCAAAACTTTGAGATTTCAGAATGGAAGTGGGAGATGATTAATATGGATTTTATTACCAGTCTGCCAAAGTCCCGAAAGCAACATGATTCGATATGGGCGATCGTGGACAGAATAACTAAATTGGCTCACTTCTTGGCAGTTAAGACAACAAACACTTTGGAGGAGTATGCCAAGTTGTACATCCAGGAGTTGTAAGGTTTCATGGGGTTCCCTTGTCCATCATCTCGGATAGAAGAGCTCAATTTACCTCCCAATTTTGGAGATTGTTCGAAAAAGGATTGGGTACTAAGGTGAACCTGAGCACAACCTTTCTTTCACTGATAGATGGACAAGTAGCGCGTACAATTCAAACATTAGAGGATATGTTGAGAGTTTGTGTTCTTGATTTCAAGGGGAATTAGATATCACCTTCCATTGCTTGCATATAACAATATTATCATGCAAGCATTCAAATGTCTCCTTACAAAACCTTGTAAGGGAGGAGATATAGATCACCAATTGGGTGGTTTGAGGTTGGAGAAGTGGATTTAATTGGGCCTGATCTTGTCCACCAATCAATGGAGAAGGTCAAGGTAATTAGAGAGAGATTAAAGACTGCCCAGAGTCACTAAAAATCTTACACCGACGCAAGGAGAAGAGACTTAGAGTTCGAGGTAGATGATTAGGTGTATTTGAAAGTGTCACCTATGAAGGGTGTTCTTAGATTTGAGAAGAAAGGAAAGTTGAGTTCACGTTATGTTTGACCATATCAGATTATAAAGAGGATTGGGAAGGTTGCCTGTGAGTTAGAGTTGCCTTGCGAGTTAGATGGAGTCCATCCGGTATTTCATGCGTCGATGTTGAAGAAATGCTTGGGAGATCTTGCCTTGGTGATCCCTATTGATAGCATTGGAGTGAAAGATAGCCTATCTTATGAAGAGGTTCTGGTTCAAATCCTTGATCGTCAGATTTGTCAGTTGAGGAACAAAGAGATAGCCTCGGTCAAAGTCTTGTAGAGGAATCAATTTGTTGAGGAAGCCACATGGGAAGCTGAGGAAGAGATGAAAGCCAAATATCTAAATCTGTTTAAGTCAAATGATGAGAGTGTTGAAGGTAAATTTCTTACCCTTCACTAAATTGATATATCTATTCTTGATGTGACTTTCTATTCGTAAGTCTGAGTGGTATTGATTGAGGTCGAGAAAGAGTCGAGAGTGCGATTGATTGAGTTGAGTGTTGAGATGAGTTTTGAGTCTATTCCTGCCTTGATATCCACCTTTACTCATCATTCTAGGACGAATGACCCCAAGGGGGAGATGATGTAACGCCCAGTAAAATTACCAAAATACCCCTAGAGAGAGGGTATGCGCGTAACGCATCTTTCGATGCTCGTATGGAAAAATCCGAGGTTGGATTTGTGATCAGCACACAAAATGGAATGGGAAAATGGTCTCAGTCGATTTTTAGAGCGACCCGATCAAAAGATAATTTTTTGATTTGAAGCGCAAAATAGTGTTGGTGTGCGATAGGAGCGCACCAGTTCAAAAACATTTTTCTGAAAAAACATTGTGCGCGACCAGTCCACATCGCGGACTGTATCTTTTCCCAGTTGAAAATTTCTAAATTATTACGAGGGGCATTTTGGTTAACTCCTCACCTCTCCTAAACTCTATACATGATCTAATAAGGTCGTTTCGACGGAAAAGGGGTCTAAAACCCTCATTCTAAGTCCTATTCCAATATTCTATCAAGGCTAGGGCTTGATGAGAGAAGAGAAGAGCTTGAGTTTGAGAGAATTGAGAAGAAATCCTTGACGTGCTTGATTGATAGTTGCATCCCAGGTATGTAAGGCTAAACTAAAAGAATGGGATTGTTCTCTCATGTTCCCCGTAGATGGTCATAGATGAGTTGATGATTTCAAGAGTTTACATGCATGATCTTTGATGGTTTTTCTTAAATTTATATTTGAAATTACATGTTTTTCTATGTTGATGATCATCATACTAATTGTTTTCTTGAATTGAACATTTTCATGAAGAATTTGCATAACTCTACATGACTAATTTGAAAAGCATGCATAATGAACTTGAAAATTGAATCTAGAGTCTTGAGTTGAGATTGTTGATCATGACGAGAGAACAATGATGTTTTGATAGCATTGATTGTCTTATGAGTCTCTATAAATGAACTATACTGACGTGTCTATTCAATTGCTTCCTAATGATTATTTTAAATCTTGAGTCATTGATGAGATTGATTGATGAGAGGGTTAAAGCCCCTATGAGATACTGATCGTTGATGGGGAGTGAGTCCTTACGAGATTGGTTGAGGTAGAGTTTTTATGAGCATTGAGTCATGGGAGGAGTATTGAGCACTGAAAGAGTGAGAGTTAGTTCGACTCGAACTCGTCAAACTACATTGCTAAACGTAGGACAGGCATATAACCATCAAACATACTATGGTTCCCTCGAGAGTAACAGTCCTTGAAAGCAATAGAAGATCTATTGAGTTGACTCCATATTGGGTGAGCTGATATGATTTTTGAGCATTCCCTACCTGGCAAGTTTGGAACCACTGTGGCAACAATAGGGTGATTGTTGTACATTCGCTAGCTCACAAGTGAGTATTGACGGATAAGAGAAACTCCCATAAATTTCCTACATTGAGTACTCCGAGTCCAGATGAGATGAGAGGGGGTGAGCTCATCTGAGATGAGATGAGATGAGAGGAGGTGAGCTCCTTTAAGATGAGTTCGAGACTATTGATGAGTTTGAGTTATTGATGTGTCACTTGTCTACACTTCATTCTTTCATAGATAGACATTTGATGATTTGATGTTTATTTTGAGTTGATGTTTTTTCCATACTATTCTACTGGTTTCTGTGTGCATTCAACTATTTTACATACCAATACATTCCAAGTACTGATGTCCACTCTGGACTGCATCATTTTATGATGCAGAGGCAGGTACTAGAGATCGTCAACAAGCGCTCCGTTGAATATTTGAGATTTGCAGTTGATTTGGTAAGCCTCCCCTACTTCGGAGGATCCACCATGATTTATGCATCTTGCTTTAGAGTTAAAGTTTGGACTATTTCTTTGTTTTGATTTTGGGTAGCCATAGGTCTGTTATTGGCACCACATGAATAGTAATAGAGGCTTCATAGACGATGGTCGAGCATTGATGTTGAGATTGTGAGCTTTCTTTCTATAGACTTTATTGTTACCTATATCATTATAAGACATTAGATGAGATGTGCCCATTTATTTACTATTATTTCTGTTGTTCAGTAGAGTTTAATTGATTGAATGATGTGATGAGGCTAAGTGGTTCGCTTGGAACTAGCAATAGTCTCTAGGTGCCGGCCACGCCAAGGGTACCCTCCCGGGGTGTGACATTCAATCATAGATTAACAAATCAGCTGAAGACTAAAGATAAAAAATTGTGTACAATCTCAATATGTATTTGGAGGCCATAGGCTAACAATCAAACTCTAATTCTCTGATATAAAAATAGTTTTAAAGGAAACCAGTCCAGAGATAAAGATCTCAACATCAACTCATTACTATCTAGTCTATGAAGCCTCTAACTCTACTATCCAGAAGGTGCCAATGACAAGTTCATGGCTACCTCAAATCAAATAAAAAGAAGTCTAAATTCTAATAGCTAGATTATAGAAATATGGAAATCCTCTAAAGACAAGGAGGGCTCACTAATCAGCTGAATGCAAATAGATCCTCAACGATGCACTTGTTGATGATCCCTAATACCTGTCTCTACATCATTAAATGATGCAGTCCAAATAGATGTCAGGTTGTGGAATACACGAGAATGTAAAATTGCTGAATGAAACAAATATGGATAGAATAATATAGAATAACATCAACTTATAAGGTACTCAATCAAAATGTCAAATGTCCATCTAAAGCAAGAATAAAGAGTAGACAAATAACCCATTAACATCAAACCAAACTCATCCAATTAACTCAACTCAGAGTACTATCAGTGTGAGACATATTTGAGAGTTTCTCTTATCCAAAAACAATCACTTATTAGACAGTGATTGTACAACAATCCCGCTGATGTTGCCACAGCCATTCTGTACTAGCCAGGTAAAGGAAAATTCGGACCCACAAAGAGTCTGGCTCTAAAGTCCTCTATTGCTTTTAGGGATTTTAACTCAAGAAGGAACCTCTGATGTAATGGTTCAATCCTCACTATGAGTCGAGTAGGACTTACTCTTACTCATTTCGGTGCTCGATACTCCTCCCAAGACTCAAAGCTCATAAGACCATCCATCTCAATTAGTCTCATAAAGACTCTCATTATCTCATAAACTCAAACTCAATTGGGCCTTTTGGCCTATCATCTCAATTATCTCATCAACTAATTCTCATTCAATAGCTCAAGGCTTAGATCAATCATTAGAAGGAAGTAAATTAGACAAATCTCTAGAGTTCAATTATGAATACTCATGGGACCATCAAGCTTTATCAACTCATCATCATGCTTACATCACAATCACAATCAACTCTCTCTAGTCAAGGCTTTAGACTCAATTCCCTAGCTTTATTTATGCATTCTTTACAAAGCAACATATAGGGTTTATGAAAATAACTCATGTAAAGCATTAATTCAATAAATCAAGTTTGTGGTGATCATCAACATATAAAAATACATATAATATATATATTTTCTTATATATTTTCAAGAAAACATTCAAGAAACATGCATGGAGACTCAATGTACTCATATCAATGGGGGCAAATGGAAGAACATTTTCACTGTTTTAGTTTAGCCTTACATACCTGGTATGCAGCTTTGACACTCAATCTCGTAAGAACCCTCCTCGAATTCTCGCTCCTCTTCTCTTCTCTTTAGTCCTAGGTCTTTGTTAGAAACTTAGAAAGACTTAGGAATGGGTTAATAACCCTTTTTATACCTAAAACAACCTATTCAAATCATGTTTTGAGTTTAGGAGGGGTTGGAAAAAGTCTAGAATGTCCCTCACAAAAAACTGTAAAAGTTTGGCACGGGACAACCTATTCTGCGACGCGGACTGGGTATATTTTTGGGGTTTTTCGGTAATTTTTTCCGATCGAGTTTTCTAATCCCTAGAAAATATTGGGATCACATCCAAGTGTAAATACGCGACAAGTCCGCAATACAGACATGCCCTACACTCTTACTGGAATGCGTTTTCGCATCAAAAAATTATCTTTTGATCTGGTTGCTCTAAAATTCAACCAAGATCATTGTCTCACACAAGTTTTTATATTGATTGCATTTTCTGCCTCAGAGTTTGGAAAACGCGTTATGCACACATCTCTCATCTAGGGGTATTTTGGTAATTTTATTGGGTGTTACACATGTACTTTAAACTAGTACAACTAAATATCTAAACGAACTTTTGTATAAATATTTGAATACTTTAGAAGTATATAATTATAATTGTGAAGAAATTTGAATATGTGATTATCAAAGTTTTGATTAAATTTGTTTATTTATTGAATTTGTGTTTGTACTAGGCAGTGGTGGCCTAATGGTGAGATGTATCATTCACCAAATAGCACATAGTAGGAGTTGATCCACTTGATGAAAAAATGCAAATCTATGCTAAAAATGACTAAAATAGTCTGGAATGTTTCCCAAAAAGGATGGCTAATTTGTAACATAGATGAGAGGAGCAATGCAAGAAAAAATACCAATGGGTTTTGCATCAGAGATAAAGGAAACCTAGCATATGTTCAAAAACAAAGAAGATTGAGAATAATACAAACACAAAAGTTGAGATGCTAACTATTTCAAAAGTTATCAAATTTGTAACAAATAAATATTTAGATCATATCATCATCCAGCGGTCATGAAAATATTCTTCACCTTCTAGCTCTTCGGCTTCCTTTAACATGCAACACGAAGAGAGGAATTGATGCACGTATTAAAGAGGAGGCTAGTTTATCACATTCTTGAGCAACATTTGTTGCTTGGAGTTTATTACAAGACAACTCAGTTGATTTTCTTAACCACACAGGATCAATTAATAATCTATCATTTCAAAGAGCAACTTTTCTCCGACTTGTTACGTGTCAATAAGAAGATTATTTCCATGTCCACTGTTGAGAACAACAAGTCTCGAAGTATAAATCTTCCATATGCCAACATCAATGAATTTGATCTGCAACAAGAAGAATGAGATGATGCCAACTACTTCAAAGTTCAAAATATACTAATATTTTATGTTAAGTTCATTACATTATAAGGGTTGAACACATCTTATAGATGCTTGGGTACAACTTTAGACTTAACGTAAAAACAGCAGTGTGCAATGTCGTAATCTTCCTCTACAAGTCAATAAAACATTTCATTCTATTAACCAAGGACAGGAAGCCCACTGCGAAACTATTACTACAAATTTTATCTTCTAGGTTTTGTTTTGTGAGAGGGGGTTTACATTACTGCAGAGTTTTCAATATTAGGAGACACAAGTGGTTTTAAAAAATAAATAAAAAAGCATTTTACTGTTAAACAGACAACTATTTGGCACTTGTACAACATATTGTATAGTAATTAGGAGAGCCACATAGGCTCAAGGACGGCCGGTTGAACACCATTAGCTAGATAATTATACAAAGAACACGGGGTGTGTGTGTGTATATATATATATATATATTAAATTTTTAACACCCTTAATAAAATTTCTAATTTTTGACTACTATGTAGGAGTAATCTTTTAATTTTCCTACTTCCAAATTAAGTTATGCAGAAACAAATGTCTTAAAACCAATAATAAAAAATGCACCACATTTGTATTTCCTAACTATTTGCGAGTAAAATGTTGCCTCCTATTTCTTATCATATATGAGAAGTAACATTCATCACCATTTAAAAAAAATATGAGAAATAAGATCAAACCTGAGTTGTCTATCCATCAAACAAGCTTGTTAGAAGAACCTTCGAGAATTGTAAAGCTTTGCTAGAACTATCAATCCTTTTTTGCTTCTTTATCAACTTCTCTGTATCACTCAAAGAGGATGAATAAACTATCAATTGTCTTTACCTTGTGACAGACCATTATTACCATTTTCAGAAGAGTACTCAAAATTCACGTCTCTAATTGCTCGTAAACTTGATGGTCCACTGTCATCAATAATATGGAGTATTCATAGATCTATTACTATGATAGCTAGAGGATCCTACATTAAGAAAACTTGGTCTTGTGGGTGGTGAAACCTTTTGGGATGGAAGGTTATCTGACATTGTAAAGTGGTATTATATAGACAACTCACCATAACTTTGTGCCAATAAGAGAATAAAGTAATTCTTTACATGTTGCGCATGATGGAAGGATTCGAGAAGTAGTAGAATCCCTGAGAAGATACTCATTTATGTAGTTGTCTATTTCATGCAAGTCCGAACCTTCTGAAGTAATATCAATTGCATCTATTGGAAAGAATACAAAACCAACCTGTATTCAAGCAACACTACAATAATGTCACAAAAAAAGATCATAAAGCAAGCACTCAAATAATACGCAAAATGTAAATAACATCCCACTTTTACCCCAGTTTCATAATTGTCAAGAATCAAATTCATCAAAATATTCAACTTTCAAAACTTTGATGGGATATTTTCTCCATCAAGCTACTTGTCATTCATTACTTTAATATTTTTCAAAACCATAATCAAATTAATAGCCAGTTTGAACAAGCTTTTTGAAAGCCAAAAATGCTTATATCAAATATATCAAAATAACCTTAACTTTACCCTCTTAGACATGCTAAGAAATTAAAAGAATACAAATCACACTACAATGAATTATGAAATTATATGTAACAACCATGAAACAAGCTGTTAATATAGAATGAATTAAGGAAGAGCTAGTAAAAAAATTTAAAGGGCGTGTTTGTGCACCATCGCAGTTCACCATAGCCAAGATAAGAAGCAGCGCAAGGAGAAAACAAAAATAGGAGGAATCCTAAGTGACACCAGAGAAATCACTCGATCAAATTTGTTTCTTCTATTTTCCGAGTGAAATATGAAATTACTAGATTTTTTTATTGCTAGGTGTTGAGTAGAATGTAGAAATAGCTGAATATAATTTTCTCAAGTATGAATATACCACGTTGTGCACATGCAAAAACTCATAATGCCACCTGCAATCTTATTTTAATTTAGTTCTGTTATAAAAAAGTGTCTTATTTCTCATTTTAGTCCTTTTTTAAATAAAAAATAAAATAAAAAGATAAGGTTCAAAACGTGAGAAAGAGAAATATATAAGCAAAATGGCTAATATGTCCTTAGCTAAAATTTTAATTCCATACAGCACACATGTGGAACTAACCATTTCTAATTTCTAGTTCTAATTCTTTCTAATATAGGAGAAAAGAAAAGAATTATATAAAGTAAATATTGAAAAAAAGAATGATCATTTCATAAATTTTGCAAGATTTTAACAACTGCGCAAATGCGGGTCAGTGAGTGGCAGCCTTTGCTCATTTTTCTCACTTTCAAGACCATGAAAATCATTGTAATTCATATGTAATTAGGTTGATAAACATAGATATAGACATAATTCGTCTCGACATACAACCATTGAACAACTGCTCCGCTCGGTGGATTTAACAGCACTATGTTTGCTAAATTTTTTGGAAAGCTCAATCCCACGCCACAGGTAAATTGCTCGATTTCATGTTTTTTGAATTGTGAATTTTGCATATTTCACATTTTACCACAAACCTGCTTTGAGTTTTGGGGTAAATGTTGGATTGATGCAATTATGTTCCTACTGAATTTGTTTGTTTAGTGCTTTTTAGGAGAGCAATTAATGTTTAGAACTTTTTAGGGGAAGGGTAGTATCTAGCCCATTCGTCACCGCAATTCTTGGGTTCTTTTGCCATGATAAACATCTTGTCTATTGCTAACACGTATGCTAACACGTATGATCAGACGTTTCTATGGATTTCATAGAGGGTCTTATGAAGTCTTACGTTAAAGTTGTGATCTGGGTAGCGATGGATATGCTGAGTAAATATGGCTATTTTGTTTCTATTCATCCTTATTATGCTAGTATGGTGGCGCAAGTACTCCGTGATGACATTTTTGAACAACATGACATGCCTTCCGCAATAATTTGTGATAGACTACCTATTACCTCAAGTCCATTGTGATAGTTTGATGCAATTGGGCAATCTATTTAAGGAATTTGTTAATCTGGGAAATAAACTCGAAGAAGATGATAGCCAATTCAGGGATAGAGCTGAGAATTAAGGCTGAATTGAATATTGAGAAGAGGAGAAGATATTATTTCATGAATGAATAATCTTACATGTAGTTGCTTCATTTATATGATTGAATCTAATAACAAAAATCTAGAATTACAACTGCTATAGCTAACAGCTATCGCCTAAATACACCACCTTAGGCACATAAAAAGCAAATTTAGCCATTTTAGCATACAACTGATGCTGAATCATAAGATGATACACAACCTTAACATGATCAATACGAGTTGACTAAGAATTTCTTCAATCGGCAATCAAGGGTGCATCAAAGAAAACCAGCACTGATTTCCTCAATCAGATTTGAAGACAGAGTTCATAAGGCTTTGAAATGAAGATGGAGCATTAGTCAAGTCAAAAGGTATAACCAAGAACTCATAATGACCTTCATGACTGAGGACTGTTATATATGTATCACCCTCAATCATCCATAGTTGTTGATAGCCAGTTCTAAGTTCTATCTTAGAAAATACAGAAGCTCCGCATAATTCGACTAACAAAATCTTCAGCTATGGGTATAGGAAATTTATCCTTCTCTGTCAGCTGATTTAACTCCCTGTAGTCAACATATAACCTCCAACTACCATCCTTTTTCCCTACTAACACCATAGGAGAAGCATAGGGACTGGTACTATTGTGGATTACTCCTTGATTCAACATCTTCTGAACTAGTTTTTCTATAATGTCCTTTTTTAATACCAGGATATCTATATGGTCTTTGATTCACTAGGTTTTCAGATTTAATGAGAGGTATTTCATGATCAAATAATCCTCTATGAGGAGGTAGCGTAGTTGGTGCTTCAAAGATACTAGAATACTATTGCACTAAGGCAGGTAATGCAGGATGTAACTTTGTACCTTGTGTAGCCTGTATGTTATGACACTTCAGTATTAACCACTTCCATCATGTAGAAGTGAGCTTCAGATCCAACCCCCTTGATCAAGGAACTGGCCTTTGATGATTTGAGTTGGCTACTGGCTCCTCTCAACACATGCTTCTTCCCTTCATACATGAACTCTATGGTTCTGCTCTTAAAAATCAAACAGAATTCTTCCAAGAGTATTTAACCTCTGTACCCTAATACAATATACACATTTCCCCATGGAAATAATACAAAGTCAGATGTGAAGGTGATACCCTGTAGTAGCCATTGTAAGTTCTTGCAGACTAAAGCAGTTTGCACTTGTCTACCATATGCTACACTAACAGATTGTTCAGCTATATCACTATCATTGCAATCTAACTTCTTGGCTGCCTCCTGGTCAATGAAGTTGTGGGTGCTTCCAGTGTCAATTAAGACTTGTAAGGGCCTCTTCTCATGATATCCAGTCACCTTGATGGTCTGAGAACGAATAGCTCCAGCGAAAGCCTGAAATGAAATAGTCATGAGTTCATCCCCTCTTTGTGGACTTTCAGTAACTTCTTGTACTATCTCATTTCCTTCCCATTCCATGAATCCATCATCTTCCAGTAACTCTACCATGAATAACTGCTTGGTGGCTCTGCAATTATGGCCTATCACATACTTTTCATCAAAGGAAAAAACACAAGCCCTTGGCTCTTTTTGCATTCATCTCAGCAGTAGTCAATCTTCTTAATCTGCAGGCTAATAGGATAGTAGGGATAGGTTGATGTCTGGCGTTATGGTATAGTAGGATAGCAGTATTAGTCGTGTCTTTATATCCTGTGTTGTCAGTATCCCGTGTTAATTATATCGTATTTACATACTAGCATGTGCTTTTCGTTATTAGTCGTTCTTCAACTTTTTCCTTTTCCTTTCTGTTACCTTTTTTTCCATATCTAGTTTATTTTGCTTATGGGTTTTTGAGACGAGGGTTTCCAGGAAACAAACTCTCTACCTCTGTGAGGTAGTGGTAAGGTCTGCGTACATTTTACGTTCCCCAGACCCCACTTGTGGGATTCCACTGGGTATGTTGTTGTTGTTACTCGTGTTTTGAAGCATAAGGAAGAGGATATCATACACTACTTTAATGAAGCTAATCAAGTAGCGGACTATGGCAAAATTGGAGCAACAAGTGGAAATAGTAGTTCATTTATCTTTTCAATATCTTCAGCAGTGAAGGAAATATATCAACTTGACAAATTGCAACTTCATAGTATTATTAGGAGATACGACAAATCCAATTCTTTTGTAAGTTGATTTGTTTCTCTTCTAGTTTGCCATAGAGGACTTTTGCTCATTATATGTCCTCATAGCTTTTTGGATAGGTTGTAAGTTGTTGATCTGTTGGGGGTGAGGTCAATGTGCCCGTCCTCTTTTTGTATTTTGCATTTAGATTAATGGACAATCGACAGAGTCAGCTAGACCCAAAATTTACAAACAAAAAAAAAAGTTACAACAGGTAGTTACTTGAAGTAAGTAAGTCATGTAATAGTATTCTGCTGATTGAGTTGTGATTATTGATGTACATAGAAGGCTCTTGTGATCAACTGATGCTAATACAATACACCTTCTGTTTAAAATTCTGTAAAGGTCATTTCTTGGTGCTCTTGATGCTCTTGGATCAATCTTGATCCTTGGTTATTTTTCTGCCTTTTCGCTTCCCTTCTATCATATGGTTATACAATTATTAATCGTCACTGATTACAGTGTATAGTGCAAGACACCAACGCAGTACAATACTAGTGGAATTCTTTGATTTTGTTAAATATATTCTTAACATGTTTGTCATTTGGTAAAATATTTTTATTAATGTGTTTGTTAATGACAAAGTTCAAAGATCAGTATTTTCTGCCAAAACTGATTTCAGTGCAAGGCAGGATCAGAGTTGTGTTGGTGAGCTCCCAGAAACCCTAGATCCATGCCTTTCTCTTCCTTTTTACTGTGAAAGTAAAATCTAAGAGAAGTCATCAGCAATGTTTGCGCTTACAATGCAGGAAAAATATGAAACATAAAACAGATGAATAAATATAACGCAGTAGACTATATGAAGTAAAAGGACTGTCATTTCATGTTAGCTTCTATGCAATAGGGAGAGCCAATTGTTTCTATTGGAGCATTTTTGATTTCTTATAATCAGGGCTAGGGCTAGAGACGCATTCCAGGATGTAAATGCTTTGAACTTGTCTCTATGTCTTTGTTGAACTTTTGTCAGTCTTTAAAATGAAGACTTGAAATATGAGGTAACATAATCTGGACCTTGTTTCATGTCCTGTGAAAACGGGGCTAGGAGCTTTGATTTCAGGCTGTGGATGAGATTAGATAGGAAAATATAGCAAGAGTATGATTAAATGGAATAAGCAGTTTTCTTCTTGAGATAATACCAAATCCTCAAAAATTTGGTTTGTGATATCGTGAAGGGTAAAATTTATACGGTAGGTTCAGCTAATTGTTGTTCTTGAATCGTTCCAATACAAATACAGTAGACTGGGTCAGGGAGTCTACCAAGTAAAATGCAACACAACGTAAGATCACTTCATCTTATAAGATCCTCAATCAAGCGCGCTACTGTCTATAGTCTATTTTTGTTCTCTTCCTGCTCATGAAGGGGAATCAAGGAATGTTAACTTTCTCTCTTGAGCTGATGTTGACTCGTGATATAGTTTAGCCTTCCTACCAGAATGCCTTCTTATTTGAGAGCATCCTGTGAACTAGTAAGAATGGAGAAAGCAAAAAACTTATGTGAATGATGTTTTCTATGTAAACGATGTTTTCTTCTTCAAAGGCCAAGAAAAAGACTGCATTGAAGACAGAGAACATGAAGGAAGAGAAATGGTAATTCTAAGTTCTACTTGTGCTGCTTTGCCAGTGCTGAGATCATTAATATTGCTCCCCTCATGCATTCATCTCCTTCTACCAGCACAAGATATGATACTTAGGGGTTGTTTGGTTTGAATGCAAGTTATGTTGGAATTAGTTATGATGGGATATGTTATGTTGAGATTATTTCTTATTGACCGTTTGGTTTATTGTATTCAAAATAATATGCATTCCATAAATTTTAAGAACAAGTTTTTTGTTTATAAAAAATACCCTTCGCTTTATTTAATTTTTGTATTTTTTTCCAAGCTTTAGTTATTCATTCTTAAAAATAAAATTTTCGTCTTATTTAGCTTAAATAATTTTGTGTGCGCATTCCTATGATGGTACCGTATATATTTAAAAATATAACTTTCATCTTATTTAGCTTAAAAATAGTAGTTCTATTACAAGTTTGTTAAAGTAAACGAAGATTTATTATTTATATCATTTCATTTAAAGCACATATCACTCTTAAATTGTAAAATATTAAAGTTATCTTCATTTTAATTGATATATAAAATACGAGCTTTCAATGATTAAAAGAATATTAAAAATATGTAATTCAGTAGTAGAGAAATCAAACTATAAATAAATATAAGAATTAGTCAAATAAATGTATGAATATAAATTAAATATATTGTAACTTTTTAATTAAAAAATATGAAGAATTATCATAAAAATGAGGATTAATGAAGGTTGTGAATGTTATTATACATGGTATTAAAAATGATGTGATATACATAAATGTAGAAAGTGGTATAAAAAGGGTTCAAAGGGATATTTTTGTCATTTTACCTATTTTAGCTGGGAATAAGCTATCCTGAGATTACTATACCACCTAAGGGGAGGGATAACTTATCCTGGTACCAATTATTATTCCCGGGATAAGTATTCAGAACTCGCCAAACAAACAACAAATTAAGTGGCACCATAATTTAATCCCAGGACTATTTGGTGTATCCTTAAAAAGAAAACGACCCCTTACAATTTTATAGTGTATTGAGAAAGTCTTCCAGCTTCGCATGAATAATACTTTCTCCCTTCACAAACTAGAACTAATGCTTGCTTGCATAGTAATTCAACCTAATAGTCTCTATCTGCTGAATTTACTCTGTTGTATTTAAAACTTCCTTACCACATTGTTCTCAGAATAATGCTCATGAAGGATGTGAGAAATTGACAGACCTGGAAGCGACAGTTTCTGTTCACTATGGGATTCCATCTACAGCATCCATTCTGGCATTTGATCCAATTCAACAACTCTTGGCAATAGGAACATTGTGAGTAAAGAAGTTTATTAATTTATATGCCTTTGAATATTCTTATGATGGTGCTTTGTTTAGTCTACCAAACCCTTGTATTACATCTTTTTTATGGCTTATAAGAAGCAGATGCTAGTGCATATTCTGTCTCCTACTGTAACAAGGTATGGAGGCCTCTCAACTTTAGAAGTAGCACATTACTTTAAGGAGTTCATTTGAGGAGTAATAAGTTCCTTGAGAGAATTTCATACAGTAACGGACATAATTAATGACATGAATTTTTCTGACTCTCTTTGTGATAGCCTTAGCAGGATTCTATGACTGATTTTTCTTCTGATATGCCCTGAAATGATCAACTTTTTTTACATACTGAATTTCTCATGGCTCAGCTGATTGTAGTGCAATCTTTTAGTGGGTGAATTGGCACCAATATTAAAGTTACCATTGTACATTATTCCCAAAATGTAACTCGCTGTCTAATTCTCATAGCATCCCGTTCTCATCTAAGAGAGCTAGAAAGCTTCAATGATGCGATGATGGTTGCATAACCCATGCTTGCAATGAACCAGTATAACCCCTAGAGTGCTAATGGTAAAAAGTGAGGTTGCACAATGCTTGGTGCAATAAATACATTTGATAGTTCTTTCAAGGCTGAAGCATCTCCATGTAAAACACTTATTAGGACCAATTGCCATAATTTTCAGGTCACACGGACGTAGCCATTCTAGGCTGAACTTATAATCCATCCTATAAATACATGAAACTTCTTCAACTTCAAACAATAGTTAAAAACATGCCATTTCAGCTTCTGCATTCATATGCAACAAGCGGGAATGCATAGCTTGAAGGAACTGCCATCAACTAGAAGTTCCCATCCTCATGTCTCTGTACTAGTTTTTCTATACAAGTAATAATCATTATAATTACAGGGATGGAAGGATTAAAGTGATTGGTGGATCTAACATTGAGGGCCTTCTTTTCTCTCCGAAGCCATTGCCATTCAAGAATTTGGAGGTTTGTAATCTGAACTGCATGAGGTCTCTGTGTATCTGCAGATATGCCCTTCTCTCAAGTAAGACTGCCAGCATGTGGGAATTCTTCTTGGTGCTGAGGCTCTCTGTGAACGTGTAGTCAAAATATATGACTGATTTTATCTATGTTGTCTTTCTGTTTCTTCTTTCCAAGCGCCGTTTCTCCAGAGATTTTTTAATCGCTTGTTGTTTTGGTTTTGGAGTTTGGCATTATCATCTGATGAATTTCATATCTGGTTTCTTGATATTATTGTCAAGCTGATTCTTGACTCTACACTTCCAATTTTTGATGCTGTATAATTTACTACTCGGGTGATGGTTAACATGCACTTCAAATGTGTATAACTATAAGCTTTTGAAATGGTTGTGATATTGGTAAAATGAAATAGGACAGGTGTGCTGTGCCTATGTGGAATTTGTAGTTTCAACCCTTATATTTTCATAGTGCATATGTGCTCTTTTGATATAAATATATTTTTCTCTTACCTCTTTCCAGTTCCTGCAAAACCAAGGATTTTTAGTAGGCGTCTCAAATGGAAATGAAATTCAGGTAATCTGTGATCTTTCTGCTATGCAATTTGACCTGGTAAAGACTAGTGTCCATGCTAGGCATTACTTGAATCTTTTAGCTCAGTGGTGAAGATGTATAGCAATGTGTTTTTACTTTGAGGGAACCTTTTGACTTGAGAGAGATAGGCAAGCTAATTCACACAGACTCAGGTACACAGGAAACTCTTCTCTCGCATTCATATGTCATTTGGGAGAGATGACATTACTGTTAATCGGCCGTGAATCTGCGCTACTCTCTTCTTCTCCTCTATCAGTGCTTATATCCTCCCACCTTTTCATATGCTGCTTTCGTATCTCTTTAATTGTAAATTTCCATTAACAATTGACAGGTTTGGGATCTACAGAACAGGAGGATATCTTCTAGTTTACAGTGGGAGTCCAATATTACTGCATTCTCCGTTATCTATGACACTCATTACATGTAAATGGGTAGATATTGTTGTTTCATAGGATTGTTATTTGCCTTATAGTTAGTTTTTTGTTTGATACATGCAATATGACTGTACACAGGTTTGTGGGAGATGAATATGGTTATCTCTCTGTTCTGAAGTACAAGGAAGGAACCATGGAAGTGTTGCCTTATCACATCCCTCCGAATCTTATAGCTGGTAATGGGATTGCTTTCAGATATCTGGTGCATAGTAGGTTCATATAGTTAAAGGATCATGGCTTTACCGGAATTTACTGACTAAATGTTCTTTTAGTCGTATCTTTCTCCGGAGAAACTTAAGATGATGTAAATCCATTATATTTCTCTCTTATTTCATTTCTTTTTAGCCTTCCATTCCAAGTTTGCTTATGGAAACTTTCAGCTAATTATGACTGAGGGAAGAACCCATAGTTGGGTTGTTATTGCTTTTTGATTATTTTGCTACTTCTATCATTTTTTTCTTGTAGAATGGACTTTGCTCTTTGTTTTAGCCGCTATTTTATATCTATTATTTTTTGTTCTTTTATTTGGGGCTGATATATTTGAGCCGAGGGTTTTTCGGAAATAGTTTCCCTATCCTCATGAGGTAGTGGTAAGGTTTGCGTGCACTCTACCCTCCCCAGACCACTTGTAGGATTTCACTGGTTATGCTGTATTTCCACTGTCATTTTATCTCTTGTTCAGAATGTTCTTTTGTACCCTATTCTTGTTCTTGGATTTCTCTCTAGTTTTAATTTGCACAGTAAGAAATTAGAAGAAGAAGAATAAGTGTGTTAATTATTCCCTCAGGCTAGCGGTATTAAATAGTTGTTATAAAGAACGTAAACAAGAAAGGAAACTAATTAGAATATTATACAATCTCCTAATTGCCTAATTACAGGGATTTGGGGGTATTCCCATATTTACACTATCTAATTATATCATGTTTTACACAGTATATGTCATGACCCAAAAATCGAGGTCATGATAGCACACATCCGAATATCCATCCTGATGTGTAAACCAAGTTGTAAACCACATTCTAGACTCCAAAAAGAGGATGTTATGCCACAAATGAAAATTCAAGAAGTGCATAGATGAATATCCCTAAAACTTAGTGATAAGTATAAAGAACATCTAATACAACCTTAAAGTGATAAGTACAAGACAAGTCTTTGAATAATAGTTAAGATTGAAAGATAAAATGGAACTAATGGTGATCCGAAACACAAGATTTCACCATTAATTCAAAACAATCTGACCACTAGAGATGATCAACCGCTATGAGGAGTACCATGACTAGAATCTGAATAAAAAATGACACAAAGTAGGGGTGAGTACAATCCACATGTATTCAGTAGGTTCAACCAACTGAATATAAGGAATTGATCATTGATCAAACTTATGAAATAGACTAAGGAACACTTTCACCTGCATATAGAAAAGTCCCACTTCGGCATCGATGCCACCAATTTATATAGAACAACACGAATACAATACATATATAAGGTCAAAGAAGTATTAAATATCATCAGATAAATCAAATACACAAAGATCAATGCAATACAATGAAATGATTCAATGATATGGTGGAATCAAGGCTGTTGCATAACCTGCCGTATAAACCCTGTTGAGCGGAGGCTTCCAAACAAGGACCCACAGGGGACTGCAGTCCATATACCAAATCACAATCTTAATATCGCATCAACTTGCCACCTAACTCATGGTCCAGGATATAAAAAGTGTCATTTTCTTTCTCAAAAAGAATTTCCACATTTCTCAACTTTCCAAGATTAATGATGTGATGTGAGGATGAATGCTTCACAACACGTATGGCGTGAAGGTAATAATCAACTCAACATGGATAAAAAGGTTCAAAGTTCTCGAAACTCAACCAAATCATGATAAACACCCTCATATGAAAATAATGGAAAAGAGTTCATTTGAAATAAGTGACACCATTTGGAAAGCATTTCATTTCTCAAAGTGTGCTAAAATTCCCAACTCAACACCTCTCTCGAGCATTACAAGTCAAATAGTGTTATAAGCCTTTCTCACAGGTGACTCATTAACCGTATGCTCACAAAGTAAATGGACTTACAAATAAGGCTCGCACACGGGCTAAAACTGAACAAGTAAGCCCTCACACAGGCAGTACAACATAATTGTACAATCCCAAAATATATTGCTATCCCATCCTAAAGCCTATGACATAAGAACGATCAATTATCCAATCTCAATCTTAAAGAAGGATAGCTAAACCTACCTCGAAGGCCAAAAACTGCATCTAAATGCTCCATCAGAGTTTTAACCTCAAATACTGACTCCAAAACGATCCCTAACTATCACAAATGGAAAGAATTCGGCAAAAGGAGTTATACAATACCCATATTGCAAGGTTTAAGATCTGGGGTCAAAATTGCCCTAAAATAACCTTGAAAACGACAAGGGCAAAGTTTGAAAATTAGCTTCTAAACATCAAGGGGAGTTCATTGTTAAAACCCATTAAAATAGAGTAAGAAACAAATTCGAATTCATGAAATTACTAATTTGAAATTTGGGAGAGAAACCCGAAAACCCAAATTGAAATCTTGACTTTGAAGTGTTTTTGAAAGATGAAATTGATAAAAGAAATATTTAAAGTTGATAAAAAAATTATCCAATGCATTCTCTCGAAATACTACTTCAAAATTCACTTTCCCAAAGATCCAATAGTTTGAAAATGGTAAAATGTGAAAAATGGGAAGAATTTCCGAAGTTGACACTGTTTTTGCTCTTCGCAATTGTGGCCCACTTACCTCCGTGATCACAGAGCACAAGGAAGGTGTTCAGACGATCACAGGGCACCAGTCGCGAACACGAAGAATTGGAAAGAGGTACATTGGGATCGCGAGACTACTCGCCGTGATCGCGAAGAACACAGCAAGGGACACCTCTTCGCAAACGCGAAGTGTGAGATACCTGCACCAGAACAACAACAACTCAAACATTCAAAGTCTCGCCTCTCGGAATTTGTTCGTAATCCGATAAAAATACGCCGGATTTGTTACCCTACTAAAATCGACATTTCCGACTTAATGGAATCATTGGATTTTTGAAAGAAGTTGTTATGACTAAAATATTCCTACGAACCTCTGTTAGGCCTAAACTTAAATTTTAGCCTAAATATTCAAAATGAATTCTAAGTTCTCGGAGCTTTGTCCAACCATCATACGAGATCAAACTCGGCGTTCTGGATGCAACGAAACTGACGGAATCACCATCCGACACTCGGATCTTGGAATATTGACCAAAGTCAACTATCTCTGTAAAGTTCCATCCAAGGTCTCAAAATCACCAAAATATCTCCCAATCGCATCGGGGACCACACAACCCATTCCCGATATGTAAACAAAACATGAAACCTCTAAGGGGAAGGAAAAAATGGTTATTTCGTACGAAAAAGTAATTTCTCAAGAATTGAGGCATTATACTATATCAGATCGCATTAGTGGGACCCTGATTATTTGATTTATTTCTCGTCTTATGTAACTTTTTAGGGAAAACTTATGATTGATCAATTTGCAGTCAAGATTTGGCAAGAAAATGACTAAATAAACTAGTTGACAATTTTATCTAAGCTCAATTGCATTTGTAGTCACACAACACTACTGGAAAGCTATAACTTGAACTAGAGGCCAAACAGTGAAGTGTTGTTTGACATGCACTAAAAATTTCTGCAATATGTGATTTATGATTAGCTTCTAGTAAGCCTTAAAATTAGCATATAGGTTGATGGTTCATATAAGAACATTGACATTAACTCTCAGGTTGATGTATGGCAAACGTTCCACCAGCCAATCTTTTGGAAATTTCTTTAAGTTTTGACATGCTCATAGCAAGTCAATTGCTTTTTCAGTGATGGAATATATTTTAGGATTTCTCAGAAGAGCACAGCATGAATAACCTTATGATTTTACCATGAGAAAAACGTATCTTTCTAGTTAGGAGGTAGAAGAGTAGGACGACAAACTGATAATTAGAAACTCTTAAGGTCAATGTGAGGAAGAAATGCA
Organism: Solanum rostratum; assembly: GCA_029948455.1. NCBI lineage: Eukaryota > Viridiplantae > Streptophyta > Magnoliopsida > Solanales > Solanaceae > Solanum > Solanum rostratum. The sequence goes on along the minus strand of CM057050.1, from coordinate 34,204,786 downwards.
TTTTCGTGAAAGTTTTCCCCTTTTCTTGGAAGGTGCTGACTTGTAGGAGTACGTCAGTATCCTTTTAGATCTTCCAATTCTTGCAAATTGCAGTGTGGTTTTTATCCTCCAAAAGCAACTGCACAGATGAATACAATTTCTGTAGACTAACTAATGTGAACATCTTTTCTTATTCCCATAATCATCTGTTGCAGAAGCTGCTGAGATTTCAATGCCCGACCAACTCGCCATTGTTGGTTTACTTCCCCAACCTAGTTCACATGGAAACAGGTAAGAGATGATTGAGATTTCTCCCTTTTTTGTCGTCCTTAGTTTTTCATTTTTAGAGTTGTTTTCAGCATCCACATTATTCTGTTTCTTATCACACATCTATCCTGGTCTCTTGGTGCACTCAAATACTTTCTTTTAGGGTCTTAGTGCTGTCTTTCTTTTTGTTTCCTCAGGGTCCTGATTGCTTATGAGAATGGATTAATTGTTCTCTGGGACATTACAGAAGATCGAGCTGCTCTTGTTAGAGAGTTTAAACAACTCCAATCAAAGGATGAAATTGTTGTCTATGCTTCAAAAAATTCTAGTGAAGAAAAGTTCTGTGCTTCATCAGATAATCAAGAAGGGGAAAAAGAAATAAGCTCACTCTGTTGGTTGTCATCTGATGGGTCCATTTTGGCTGTTGGTTATGTTGATGGAGATATCTTCTTGTGGAATTTATCAGTTTCTGGCAAGAAAAGTCCAGAGGCTGAAGCTTCGTCTAGTTATGTCAAACTGCAACTCTCAGCAGGAGACAGAAGGCTCCCTGTTATTATTCTGCGTTGGTCTGCTAAAAATACACAGAATGATCGTGGTGGCCAACTATTTGTCTATGGTGGTGATGCAATTGGATCGGACGAAGCCTTGACGGTAAGCGCTAATCCTAATCCTAATTTAATTTCCCTTCTTAATCTTTTTGTGTATCTCCATCATAATTTTGTTAGCATTCAGCAAATATGGCATTTAGAAAAGATTGAGATATGCAGAATCAAAGCTCAATTTATTGACTTTTTGAATAAAATGGATCCAGATGAACTGATGAAGTGAAAAAGATAATAGAGGACCATAAAGTTGATCCTTAATGGCTTGAAATTAAAGTTCTGTTGTTATTGTTGTAATTGGTAAAGTCTAAGGAGTAATCTGACTTTCACCCAAAAAGGTAACAAAACTGATCTTCAAAATTTTAATCTAAATGTTTAGAATATAATTAAGTAAACAAAAGTGTGCTCTCCCTAACAACTTAAGCTTTAAGATGAGATGGTCACATGCTTCAACATGGTACCAGAGTAGACAGATGTCCTAGGTTTGAGTCTCGATGCCACCTGTTATTAAAAAGAATTTCCACATGCTTGTCCCGTTAAAGACTAATCAAGCCCGCACTTAAGGGGTTATGTTGAGAATACAGTTAAGTAAATAAAAGTCCCCTCTCTCTGATTGGTACAACTATTCTTCCTTTCAAATCCAAAAGACAGTTTTGCACAAAGATGGGGGAAAATAGGATTTACTTAATGCTGGTTTTATAGCGTCTCTACCTATGAGCTAGTAGTAAGGTCAGCATACATTCGACCCTCCCTAGATCTCACTTATTGGATTTCACCAGGTATGTTGTTGTTGCTGGTTTTTTAAGTTCTTTGACATCACTAGTGGACATCTGATAGGCATGAATGGGTGGAAAGAAGAAGTAATTTGATGAGAAGATCATCCATAAGCAACAAGATCATGGAATGAATTTGTTTTGTGCTTAGAGAGGCCTCCAAAGATCAGAAAAAAATAGTTAGGAGATAGAAAACCACCAGAACATGATGCAGAGCGCATCTGCACCAGGAAATTTAATGAGTATGAAAGATACATGAGCATATTATCCTTGAATGGAGGTGAGAGATCAGTCATTATTATCCCCGAAACAACCTTGACTGCTGGTTGGTGTGATGTTGCATTAAGATAGAGAGGTTCATTAAATTTTCTTCAAAGTTGGACTTGACAGTTCTTTCCAGAGCAACTGAAACCAACTACTCATATGTTAAGGTAGTACAAGAAAGTGTTGTCCAAGAATCTTAGAGAGGCTAAGGTGAGGATACAGGAGGGTATAAAGGTTTGAGATGTAGAAGAGAAGGATGATTTTATTCATGAGCAATGTGCTTCTTATATTGAGCAGATGCAACCCTGAAATACTAAACCAAAGATACATTGTAATCTGATAAGATACAGTGCAACTAAAACCAAAGATACATTGTAATCTGATTAGATACAGTGCAACTAAAACACAGGAAACTACCGAATGTCCTAAATGAATAAAATTACTAGAATACAGAAAGTAAATAGCTAGAAAATAGGACATAGTAACAAACTCCTAAACTAAAGGATAACAAATACTATCAGTTAATACGTCCCTGCAAGTTGGGCTGACTGGAACAAGCCCCAACTTGTGAAAATGGCGCAAAAAATTCTGTACATGAAAAAGAGACTTGGTAAAGATGTCGGCAACTTGAGCAACAGAGTGAAGGTGACGAAGTTCAAGTGCTTTTTGTTAAACTTGCTCACAAGCAAAATGAAAATCAATAGCTACATGCTTTATTCTACTGTGTAACACTGGATTAGCACGAATGTAGGTGGTGCTAACACTGCCACAGAGGAATGTTGGTGGATCAGAGAGTGAAAATGAAGCTCATGGATCAATTTTGTGAGCCAATTGTCTTCAGAAACAGTAGCTGCAACACCTCAGTACTTGGCTACCATGGATGAGTGTGAGACAGACTTGCTTCTTGGAAGACAGAGAGATTGATGAGTTCCCAAGGTAGACAACAAAACCTGTTGTTAAGGTTCTATCTTGTGGATTTACAGCTCAATCGGAGTCGGAATAAGCGAGTAAACAATCTGTGACCTAGCTGTTTAACAGCTCTCCTGCTGGGTTCTTTAGTTCACAAAGAGGTCTCAGGCAGGGAGATTTTCTGACCTCCTTTTGGTTCCTACTGGTTATGGAAGGTCTCAACTATATGATTAAAATGACTTAGCCAAATGGGTGGACTAGAGGTTTTGGAGCAGCAAATGGTGGCAGTATGGAAATGACTCATCTCCAATACGTTGATGATACTCTGATTTATTGTGATGCAAAAGAAGATCAATTGAGATATTTGAGGGTGATCTTGGTTTTATTTGAAGAGGTGTCTGGTTTGCACATCAATCAGAGGAACAACTTGCTATTTTCCAACAGAGATGGCATAGCTAAATGCAATTCTAGGTGGAGAAGTTGGTATATTACCAATTATCTAGGATTGCCACTGGGAGCAAAATCTAAATGTTACAACCCGAGACTATCTCCTAATCGAGACACGGTGATTAGAGCTACAAGTGACCTCAAGCTAACCTCATGGCATGGCATGGCATGGCATGACACTAAGATTAACATGAAACATCAATAGAGAATAACTGAATGTGGAACTAAAGTGACATAGTCTAACATATCAATAGACAAATATCTGAGTACATATAAGTGGAATCTAACTGACTGTCTGAAAAGCCTCTACTAGTATGAGTTGCTAGGACAAGCTGTTGAAATTTGCTTTTAGTTACTGCAGTAGTTTTTAGTAAAATAGGTTATTTAGTTTAAAATAAATTTGCATTTTGAATTTTAGTTAAGTTGTTGAGATATTTAGGTTATTTTGAATTTCAAATTATGTAGATTTTTATTTTATGTTGGCTATTTAAAGCCCCTCAATGTTTAATAAAATTATTGAAAGCTATTGAAAGCATTTCAATCTATTGAGAGACTTTTCTAATCTTTTTGCTGTCTCATTCATCCTTTTAAAAAAACCAATAGTGGAATTAGAGCCTCATCAATCTTACAGGAATTGTGATTTCTTCCAAAGAACTACCATATCATTTTCAACCCGCAAGGGCTACCTTTTTAACCCGCGAGGGTTACCTTTTTTAACCCATGAGGTCTACTTTTTAAGTCGTCAGGGCTATTTTCAACTCATGCTTTTTCAATGCACAGGCTTTTTGAACCAAAGAATGGCAAGCAACAGTCTCTCTTTGAATGCCCCCAAAAAATTTTACTAGCGAAAACTATCAGATTTGGTCAGTTAAAATGAAATCATATCTTGAAGCCTATGATTCATGAGAAGTTGTGATGGAAGATATACCCTTACAACCTCTTCCTGCAAATCCTACTCTTGCTTAGATTAAAGCTCATTCGAATTAGAAAAAACAAAAAGTTCAAAGTCAAAACTGTAATTCAAAATGCAGTTGCGGATTCAAGTTTTTTCTTAAATCATTGCTGGTGAGACAGCAAAAGAAGCTTGGGAAAAACTGTTATAATAGGAGTAGGATTACATAGTCCTAATAGGAGTAGGATTACATAGTCCTAGTTGGATTCGGATTAGATTGTTGTGTCTATAAATAGGGTCTTTATGTAACAATGTAAATACACAATTCAATAATATATTTTTCCCCATATTTCTCACATGGTATCAGAGCATTGGTAAGAAACTTTCCGGCATCGATTGCAGATTTGTGTCGGTATATTTTCTGTCAGTGTTGTGTGAAAATCAACAACACCACCTTGTCCCTCACCCTCCGGCGACCACATCCCAGTCAGACCCACCGGAAAATAACCTCGCACGCGCCCACACGCGCCACTCAGACCTGCAGGTTTTCCGGCGAGATCTGACCACGCGCCGACGCGTGAGGTCAGTTCCGACCACTTCTGGCAACCAATATTTTCCCAGATAGGTCGCCTCTCCATTCCGAGGCTGCCCATACAATTTTTTCCTGATTTCGACCTCTGAAATTAGGGTTCCGGCGATTTCCAACCTTTTCCGGAACTTTTTCAGTGTTTCCGACATTTTCTTCACCTTTTTTTCCCTCAGTGAGGTTGCCTCTGCATTCTGAGGCAGACCCATATATATTTTATTTATTTGATTAGTTTTTTCTTTTTATTCCAAAGGATGTCTTTTGGGGTTGATATGTTTGGCTCCAAAAGTACAGGAATAGGAAGTTCTCATCCTATGATCACTTCAGAACCATTAATGGGTATTTCCAACTACTTAGCATGGGCTTCCTCGGTTGAATTATGGTGCAAAGGTCAAGGTGTTCACGACCACTTAACAACCAATGCTGTCCTCCTTCCTGCAGGTAAATCCACTGTTGGTTGCCGTTGGGTTTATGCAGTAAAAGTTGGTCCGGATGGTCAGGTTGATCGACTTAAGGCTCGCCTTGTTGCCAAAGGATATACTCAGATATTTGGGCTTAATTTTAGTGATATGTTTGCTCCTGTGGCTAAAATGGCATCTGTCCGTATTCTTCTATCTATGGCTGCCATTCGTCATTGGCCTCTTCATCAGTTGGACGTTAAGAATGCTTTTCTACATGGTGATCTTGCGGAAGAAGTCTATATGGAGCAACCACCTGGTTTTGTTGCTCAGGGGGAGTCTAGTAGACTTGTATGCCGATTGCGCAAGTCACTCTATGGTCTGAAACAGTCTCCTCGAGCCTGGTTTGGAAAGTTCAGCACAGTTTTTCAGGTGTTCGGCATGACTCGCAGTGAAGCTGATCATTCTGTATTTTATCGGCATTCAGCAGCAAATTTATGTATTTATTTGGTTGTTTATGTCGATGATATTGTTATCACTGGCAATGATGAAGATGGTATTACTAGTTTGAAGCAACATCTCTTTAAGCATTTCTAAACTAAAGACCTTGGCAGATTAAAGTATTTTCTAGGTATTGAGGTTGCTCAGTCTGGATCAGGTATTGTTATATGTCAATGCAAGTATGCTTTAGACATTCTTGAGGAGACAGGGATGATGGGATGTAGACACATTGACACTCCTATGGATCCGAATGTAAAATTGCTTCCAAGACAGGGGAAGCCACTCAGTAATCCTGAAAGGTATAGACGACTAGTGGGAAAGTTAAATTATCTCACAATGACTAGACCTGACTTTTCGTTCCCTGTGAGTGTTGTAAGTCAGTTTATGACTTCCCCTTGTGATAGTCATTGGGATGCAGTTGTTCGTATTCTGCGATATATAAAGTCATCTCCTGGGAAAGGACTACTCTTCGAAGATCGAGGACATGAGCATATCACGGGATATAAAGATGCTGATTGGGCAGGATCACCCTCTGATAGACGGCTACATCCGGATATTGTGTATTAGTAGGAGGTAATTTGGTGTCGTGGAAGAGCAAGAAACAGAGTGTGGTTGCTCGGTCGAGTGCAGAGGCAGAATATCGAGCAATGCCTACAACAACTTGCGAGCTTATCTGGGTCAAACAGTTATTGAGGGAGCTAAAGTTTGGTTAGGTTGATCAAATGGAATTTGTGTGTGATAATCAAGCGGCCCTTCATATTGCATCAAATCCAGTGTTTCATGAAAGGACAAGCAAATTGAGATTGATTGTCACTTTGTCAGAGAAAAAATACTCTCAAAAGATATTGTTACAAAGTTTGTGAAGTCAAGTGATCAGCTTGCAGATGTCTTCACCAAGTCCCTCACTAGTCCTCGTATTAATTATATCTGTAACAAGCTAGGTGCTTATGATTTGTATGCACCAGCTTGAGGGGGAGTGTTAGAATAGGAGTAGGATTACATAGTCCTAATAGGAGTAGGATTACATAGTCCTAGTTGGATTTGGATTAGATTGTTGTGTCTATAAATAGGGTCTTTATGTAACAATGTAAATACACAATTCAATAATATATTTTTCCCCATATTTCTCACAAAAACCAAAAAAATAATACGAGGGAAGTGATTGAGTCAGACAAATGCAAATTTTGAATTTGAAAAGAGATTTTGAACCTTTTTAGGATGCAAGAGAATGAAACTATTGTTAACTATTCTGACAAGATATCTTTGATTGTTAATAAAATGAGGTTGCTTGGCGAGGATTTCAAAGATGATAGAATACTAGAAAAATTCTTATGACAATTCCAAAGAGATTTGAGTCTAAAATTTCATCTTTGGAAGAGTCTAAAGATCTCTCTACTATATTAGTTGAAGAATTAATAAGTGCACTTCAAGCACAAGAGCAAAAAAGAGCTTTCAGACAAGACAATGTTCTTGAGGGGTGCTCTTTGTGCACAAAGCAGAAAAGAAAAAGGTAATTATCCTCTTTGCAAACACTGCAAAAGAAAAACACAGTTGGAAAAATTTTGTTGGTGGAGACATGATGCAATATGTGGAAATTGCAAGCAAGCAGGTCATGTTACAAAAGTGTGCAAGCATAGAAACAATCTTCAAGCAAGAGCACCAGAAACAGAAATTGAGGAGGAGCAACTCTTTTAAATTGCAGTAACTAAAGCAAAGGAGAAGTGTTGAAATTTGCTTTTAGTTACTGCAGTAGTTTTTAGTAAAATAAGTTATTTAGTTTAAAATAAATTTGAATTTTTTGAATTTTAGTTAGTTGTTGAGATATTTAGGTTTTTTTGAATTTCAAATTGTGTAGATTTTTATTTTATGTTGGCTATTTAAAGCCCCTCAATACAACAACAACAACAACAACATACCCAGTGAAATCCCACAAGTGGGGTTTGGGGAGGATAGAATGTACGCAGACCTTACCACTACCTCATAGAAGTAGAGAGGTTAAAATTAAAGCCCCTTAATGCTTAATAAAATTATTGAAAGCATTTCAATCCATTGGGAGACTCTTTCAATCTTTTTGTTGCCTCATTCATCCTTTTAAAAAAACCAACACAAGCCCTAGCTAGTTGCAACTGTCTGAAATTGAAAGTAAGAAGAAAGCACAAGGGTTGTCTTCGGAGAGATGAGGACTCACCAACTCATGTGCTGCTAACCAGAGATAGTACTAACCATAAGCTGGATGTGGAGTGTCAAAACCTATATTAACAAATAATACAGGCAGAAAGTATGCGGTGTACTTTGAGGGTAGAGATATGTATGAATCCCTTGATCATACTTAGAATAGTCCAAAATGGCATAGCATAGGGATGAAAAGAATGGGATAAGACCAATTTGACCCTGATTAAAAACTGTTGGAAGGCATCCACGAGGGGCATGTACGGACCATACTTCCATCTACAGACCGTAGATCCCTATCAGTAAGAAGTTTGATTGAAATTTTGAGTTTCTGAACTTTGACTCTACAAGACCCATCTACAAATCATAAATCAGTCTACGAGCCGTAAAATCTGCCTGTAAAGGTCAGATATTTTCTTGAGTTTTTGAAGTATCAGGACATTGGTTTACAAGACCTATTTATGACCCGCAAAGACTTATACATCTCGTAAACGAAGCTCGTCTTGTCCAAGAAATTTTTTTAAGTTTCTGAAGTTGATCTACGACCTTGATCCACGACCTGTAATATGTTTTATGGTCCATAGACTTGGCTCGTAAATCTCGGACCAGTTTTCTTGTTCCGGAAGTCTCATCTATGGTCCCATCTACGACTTGTAGTTCCCTTTATGGCTTCTAGATGGCGTTAGTAGAAAAACAATTTTCTGCGGATTTGAAATTTTTATCTGATCTGAGCTAGGGACTTTTGAGGTGTTACATTAAATCCGAAGGAATTGGAATACTATTATTGAAAGATGTGAGAAGAAATTGGTCAGATGGAAGACTCAATACTTATCTCTTGGTGGTAGGTTGACACTCAGTCCTAGATGCTCTTTCTACATGCATGATGTCTCTGTTTTCAATCCAAGCATGGTCATTAGAAGGTTGGACAGTATTAAGAGAGTTTTCTTTGGCAAGGTAACAAAGAAAAGAAAGGCTTTCATCTTGTCAAATGGAAAGCCCTTACTTTTGCAAAGAAATTTTGGGGTCTGGTAGTCATGAATTTGAAGTTTCACAATAAATCTTTTAAGACTAAATGGTTTTGGAGACTTTCCGATGACAATCTATCTTTGTTGTATAAAGTTATAAATGCAAAATATGGCAAGGAAGACAAATGGATGACCACGAAGGTTGATACACCATATGGGGTTAATTTTTGGAAGTCCATCAAGCCTTCTTGGAGTGGAATTGAAGAGCAAAACAAAGATCAAAATTTATGATGATAGCGAAACTAGCTTCGGGGAGGACAACTGGCATGAAATACGGAATCTAAAATCAGACGTTCCAGACATATTCAGTTAGGTACTTCACCAACAAAAGACAACAACATACCTAGTGAAATTCCACAAGCAGGGTCCAGGGAGGATAGAAGGCATTTTTTCCAAAAGACCCTCGACTCAAATGCAACAATCTTAAATACAAAGGAAAAGTATAGCAAGTCACAAGAAGATAGTGCAAAGTCTACTAGAAGGGATAAACAATCATCAACAACCAAGTATAATAATTGAAACACAGCGAACAATATTCTAGGATATATTATTGAAAATAATAAAAAATAATGATGAATATCAAATAAGAACTATGGTAGTACAACTAGTGCAATAGCAAACACCAACTACCCTAAGCAAGACAATACTACATTCTGACCTTCTACCCTAATACATATCCTTCGCACCTTTCTGTCTAAGGTCATGTCATTGGTTAGCTGAAATTGTGTCATATCCTGTTTAATCACCTCTCTTTAATACTTTTCGATCTACCTCTGCCTCTCCTTGTGCCCCTTTTTAACCAACCTTTCGCACCTCCTCACTAGTGCATACACGCATCTCCTCTTCAGATGACGAAACTATCTCAATCTTGCTTCTCTCATCTTTTCCACCACAGAGGCCACTCTCACCTTACTTCGAATATCCTCATTTTGAATCTTAATGCTCCTAGTACGACCACACATCCTCCTCAGCATCCTCATCTACGCAACATGCATCTGAAACCTAAATTTTGTAGACCCTTCACTTTCGATGCTGCACACAGAAGACTAAGAGAGAAATGTGGAAACCTCAAGGTTGGGATATCACTTTCAGAAGACTATTCAATGATTGGAAACTGGACAGTGTAACTGAATGTTATAACACTCTTTTACAATTCAGTGGGTTACAGGCAAGGAAAGATATATTGAGGTGGCAAGGTAGCAGTAGTGGTGACTTCAAGGTGAATGCAGGATATAGGATATGATGAATCAGTCTAATCAGCAGATTTATAGTTGACTTAGAAGTATATTTGGGTAACTAATATCTCACACAAAGTTGCTTGTTTTGTGTGTCTCTTGGCTAAGGAAGCTGTCCTCACCCAGGACAATATAATGAAAAGAAAGACCACAATGTGTTCCAAATGCTTTTTGTATGGAGTTAAAGCAGAGACAGTTAGCCATCTATTCCTTCATTGCAAAGTGACAGAACAGCAGTGGAAAATTCTCTGAAACTTTAAAGGCATATCCTGTGTCATGCCTGGAAATATTATGGAAGCTTTACAGATTTGGGCGGAAACAGGATCTATGGCGAAGAACAAAAGTAGGTGGAGAATCTTCCTGCTTGCATCTGGTGGACAATCTGGAAAGAGAGGAGTTCAAGATGTTTTCACTATACAAAGAATAGTATGCAGAAGATCAAATTGAATTGTCGTTTGCTATTATGTTTTAGGTGTAAACAGATATACTTAGATGATACTGATTCTATTTTTGATATTCTAGAGTCAATATAGAGGTATATAAGTTTAGTTTCTGGAGTGCAATTGTAAATTTGGTCTCAGTACAACTCGTGTACTGTTTTGCCCCCTTATACATATGTACACACATTAGTTACCAAAAAAAGTGTGCTCTCTTTAACAACTTAAGCTTTTAGATGATATGGTCACACACTTGACACCAAGTTTGTTAGCCAAATGGAATATAAGTGGCATTTACCTTTTTTTTCTCAGCAAAGAGAGAACATCATCTAATTGTTATTTTTTAAATTTGAAAGGACACCATTGTGGTGGAGATTAGGCTATGACCCCAACTTGTTAATTTCATCACATCATCGCATGGTTTAAATTTACATTGTACAAACTTTTAGGTTACCATCTGAGTTAATTGTTAATTTTGGATAATTAGCATGTTAACATGGTTAAATAAAAAGTACAACATAACAAGAATGTGGGAACCTTAAAAATAGTCTCCATACCATGACTAATCAATTGAATCATCTGGAATTTTGAAGCTTTCCGGCATTCTTGTAGAACCATATTTCAGCCTAGGTTTTCTACTTTTTCAGTATACCGCTTGTATTACAAAGATTTCCCCAAATTAATAAAATTATTTGCCTTCTCAAACTAAAAAGAAGAGATAGATAAATTTTTGTGGTATCTAGTTTGATGTGTGCCTACACTTATGCCAATATTTTTCATTTTCTTCTGCTTGTGTTAGGCAGGTACTGAATCTTGATTGGTCCTCTGGGATAGAAGCACTGAAATGTGTTGGACGAGTAGACCTTGGACTTGATGGATCTTTTGCAGATGCCATTGTTGTTTCAAATACTAATGAAACAGGAATTGATACTTCTTCCTTGTTTGTGTTATCAAATCCAGGGAAACTGCACTTTTATGACAAGGCCAGCTTGTCTGCTTTAAATTCTAACCCAGAGAAGAAGCATGCAGATTTTGCTGTTAAGTATCCTACAGTTGTACCTACGCTTGAACCACGTATAACTGTGGCACACCTATATCCAGTGGATAGGAAATGGAATTTCTCAAGGACTCCTTCAGAGGTACTAGATGCTTTGTAATTTAATTCATTCAATACAAATCCATTACCCTGTATTTCAGTAATCTTCTTCAACTAGTATTAATTGTTACCTTAGGAAGTTATGGATGCGCAACTCCGTCCAGATCATGGTGTGACGGAATTAGAAATCAAAATGCCTCTTAAAAGTAGTATTCCCAGACAACTTCCTCCTACTACGGATGATGGAATAGAGAGAGTACTTGTTGCTGGCTATCTGGATGGATCTGTCCGTCTGTGGAATGCAACATTTCCAGTCTTTACACTACTAGCTGTTCTGGAATCTCAGGTCTTTGCATTTATTTCACTCTTAACTGATAAGCTACTGCCTTGATGTGTTCGCATATTCACCTATTTAGTAATAAAATAAGTCTCTAGTTTCATTGCCATGTCAATAGTAACTGAAAGCTTACATGTCAAGTATGATGTCGGGGTAAAGGGCATTCAAGACACTGGTCCTAGAACAGCAACATCCGCTTTGGACTTCTCCTCCACAGCTTTAACTCTTGCCATTGGCTACCAATGTGGCCAGGTAAGATCCATCATGTTTTCAGATGGCTACATCTTTGATAATCCAGTAACACCAGCTGTGCATAACTTGCTGATACTTTTGGTTTGTGTAGGTGCACGTGTATAGCCTCAAGAGGCAGTCTAAGACAACTAACTCCAACTTGGCTGCGGATGCTGAACAGGACAGTAAGCCTTTATGTTCTTAACTTTTTCAGTAACTTATGTTATTTTGATATATTCTTCTAAACCATAGATGGATACTGGCTTGACATGTCAGAAAATCTGAAACTAGTTCATCATTTATTAGGACTTAGGAGCCTCCAGGACAACAATCATCGCTTCCTGTTTACATTAAGTTTAGATTGCGCTAGGTGGTATTAACAATTGATCAGAGAGGAGAGGGATGAAGGGAGAAAAATTATTTTCTTGAATGATTAGACTCAGCAAAAAGGAGCTCTTATATAGGAGTATTTATTTCACGACCCAAGCCCATGGCCTAGATATGACACGGCGAATGTGGAACCCGAAGGAACCCCAAACAAGCCTCAAAAGCATTCATAGCACATCCTTGGTTGCGGAAGCATAGGAAAACATTTAATCAAGTAGCAAATAATTCTAGGGGGAGCGGGACTTTGGACTCACTCTATGGGGATGTTATGGGGAAAAGGACTTCCATCTCAACATCAACATACAACAAGCACGTAAGGGGAATAAGGACTAAGGGATTCTTCCATAATTACAAAACATAAGAGTCAAGCTCATAGCCATAACAATATCCAACAACACCTCTAATCATGAGTAGAACGGCGACCAAGATATCTCCCGGGCTCACCCTCCAAAGATAGCATCCAAAAATAAATAAGTCTGAACAAAGCATGAAAGTAAGTGGATTTTGTCCTCGGATGTGGAGGACTCACCGAGCAATTTTCAACGGGAACGTCAAGCCATGTAGAGGAGGAGGATGGAAAGGAGCTTTGGTTCCTACATGGTGAGATCATGTAGGCAAAACATATGGGTTAGTACTTGGAATGTACTACGTATGCGGGGTACAATGTAACAAGGAACATAAGCCACAGTTTAACAATACGCATAATCGTAATCAACGGATATAAACTCAATATGTCATGCATGCTCAATGCCATAGTCAAAATATGCATGATGAATCATCAAATCATATGACATATAGTACATAGATGGGAAAGGACCATAACCGACATGTAAGACTAAGCGAGCTACTACTTGGAATCCCGATGTTCACTCCACACAGGACTAGGAGTGGTCTACTTTGCCAGGGTAAACCAAACACTCACTTTACGAGAAAACCACCCTTTTTGGAAAGTGCTTCATAATTACCTTACGGGAACAACACCTATTTCGGTATACATCTCACATCCACCTTACGGGAGGACCACCCTTTTCGGTATTTGTCACATGTGCCGTATGGGAACACCACCCATTTGGTCAATCATGCAACTTAAGCTATATGGATCCATTAACTAACTCATAAACCTATGGGGGCAACATAGATATTGGAAATGGTTATCTACCAAGGTCCGCTTGGTGCTAGGTCACAATTCCAAGGAATACTTCAAATCATACTTTATTATCATAATATGCAAAACATCGTATTTCATAATATCATCATAGAGTAGCTCTTCAAAACCCAAGCTTCATCATATCAAAGATAGGGCTTCATAACTTTTCATAGCTTTCACAACATTCTCATAATCCATACCGTACATAATAGCCCTTCGCAATTCATATCATTCATAAATCACATATCTTGCCATAAGACCTTTGTCAACATAAGAAGCTTGGCATATAATTTAGTAAAAATGGTGGTTATGGATACATGCTCAAAACCATGCGAAATCAACATCTTTAAACATGAGGAGAATAACGAAATCCCCTTTTAAATCATGCAAGATAACCCACCATAACATAGTAAAACATAGTTAGAGCATCATTAAACCCTCACCTTCAATCACATATTTCCATGACTTATCATTTCATAATGTTATACAAAGACAAAATAGCATAATACTCCTCATAATATCATAAGTTTCTTCATAATCATATCATGTAAAAGAGTTCATAGAGTCTTCACAAAGACTTATAACTTGAAATAGATATAGAGGAAGAATGGTTGAGCTTGTGGGAGGAAGGTTCCCACAATCAAAACCCACATACCTTAGTGATTTAATGGAGAAAAATCTGATTTTGTGATGAAGAAACTGAAACCCTAGCTTGGCCTTCTTACTTGAGCTCTTGGAGGAGGCTTGAGAGAGTTTGGGACTTAGAAATATTTTGGAATGGGAGAGAATGAGTAGATTAGGGTTGTTTGTGTTGATAAGGGGTCCTTTTGAGGGGTAAAACGACGTAGGTTAGGCTTCAACAAATAAGAAATGTCAAAATTGCCCTTTTTAAAACTTGGCCGGACAGACGAAACCCCATTTACGAGCCGTGGTCCAGTCTACGCGCCGTAGAAGTGCTTTCGTTTGTTGTCACTTTTGAACTTTCAAAAACTGTTCTCTGATCCCCAAATCCACGGCACGACTTACGAGTAAGTTTTTTGACGGGCCATCTGATAAGTCGTAGGTCGAGTCCCTGAAAATCCCAAATTTCACCAAGTCTGTCCCAAGTTCCACGAACCAACTTATGGGTCGTACAACAACTTACGGCCCGTAGGACCCCTTGTAGTAGCTGTCAGTCAGGAATTCTAGAACTTATTTCTTGCATTTTTCATACTTCTCACAGGTGGGGTCTTACAATATCTCCCCGTTAGGAACATTCGTCGCTGAATGTGCTAAGGCAAGCTCTAAGGAAGGGAATACATGCACCATATGCCAAATGCACCATATACAAAAATGCAACATATGCACCATTGAAACCTTTAAACCATGTCTCAAATAGCATTTACAATGCAACGTCAAAATCACATAACCATGCCTAAAGAACATGAGAATGACATGCAAGGAAAGGAGGTTCTAAAATAGGAAGGATTGTAGTACCTCAAGCTTGATTAGAATAAAGAGATAGGGATATTGCTTTTTCATATTGGCTTTGACTTCCCAAGTGGCACTTTCGACTTGTTGGTTCCTCCAAAGGACTTCGACGGAGGGCACCTCCTTGTTCCTCAACTGCTTGACTTGCCTATCCACTATTTCTACCGGGACTTCCTCATCGGTCGAGTTTTCTTCCACACTCACCACCTCCAAGGGTACAATGGAATTAGGGTCGCTAATACATTTTCTCAATATGGAGACATGAAAAACCGGATGAACCATACTCATTTCCATGGGCAACTCTAATTCATATGCAACTTTACCAACACGTTTCAAGATCCGGTAAGTCCCTACATACCTAGGGCTTAATTTCCCCTTCTTGCCAACAAGAACCACACCCTTCATTCGCGAAACCTTCAAGTACACCCAATCGTCAACTTCAAACTCAAGGT